>JALAZF010000168.1:7571666-8959583 GCA_022829125.1 Lathyrus tuberosus
TCTCACGGGAAGGATTGCCTGTTGGCAAATGTTGTTATCAGAATACGACATCGAGTACCACGCTCAGAAAGCCGTTAAAGGAAGTATTCTAGCTGATTATTTGGCTCATCAACCGATTGACGATCAGGAATCAGTCGGATTTGACTTCCCAGACGAAGATGTCATGTACTTGAAAATGAAAGATTGCGATGAACCGCTACCCAGTGAAGGGCCAGAACCAGGTTCCCAATGGGGACTCATCTTTGACGGAGCTGTCAATCATTATGGAAATGAAATTAGGGCAATCATCATAACACCTCAGGGTACCCACATTCCTTTCACTGCCAGACTGACATTCAAGTTTACAAACAATGAGGCTGAATACGAAGCTTGCATCATGGGTCTCGAAGAAACGATCGACTTAAGGATCAAGAACTTGGATGTATATGGCAACTCAGCTCTGGTCGTCAATCAAATCAAAGGAGATTGGAACACATACCAATCAGGACTAATTCCTTACAAAGATTATGCGAAAAGGTTGTTACAATTCTTCAATAGAATCGAGTTTCATCATATCCCTCGTGAAGAGAATCACATGGCTGATGCCTTAGCCACTCCATCTTCCATGATTAGTGTAGGTCAATGGAATGACATACCTAAGATCGACATAATGCGCCTTGAACGGCCCACCTACATCTTCACCATTGAAGCAGTCATAAACGACAAACCTTTGTATCACGACATCAAATGCTTCCTTCAGAAACAAGAGTACCCACCTAGGGCATCCAGAAAAGACAGAAAGACCCTCAGAAGGCTAGCAGGCAGTTTCTTTCTGAGCGGTGATACACTCTATAAGAGGAACTTTGACATGATCTTGCTCCGATGCGTAGATAGACCAGAAGTAAACATTTTAATGAAAGAAATTCACGAAGGATCCTTTGGCACTCATGCCAGCAGACACACAATGGCGAGAAAAATCCTAAGAGCAGGGTACTATTGGTTGACAATGGAATCTGATTACTACAAGTACATGAGGAGGTGTCACAAGTGTCAGATATACTCAGACAAAATCCATGTACCGCCTACACATCTCAAAGTTCTTTTTTCCCCGTGGCCTTTTTCCATATGGGGAATCGACATGATTGGCATGATTGAACCCAAGCCTTCGAACGGACATCGGTTCATCCTAGTAGCCATTGATTACTTCACCAAGTGGGTCGAAGCAGCGTCATACGCTAATGTAACCCAACAAGTGGTGGTCCGATTTAGAAAAAACAATCTCATCTGCCATTATGGTGTTCCAAACCAGATCATTACTGATAATGGATCTAACTTGAAAAATAAGATGATGAAAGAGTTATGCGTCGTGTTCAAGATCGAACACCATAACTCATCTCCCTACCGACCTAAGATGAATGGAGCGGTAGAAGCGGCTAACAAGAACATCAAGAAGATCGTTCAAAAGATGGTTGTAACCTACAAAGACTGACACGAGATGCTACCCTTTGCTCTTCACGGTTATCGCACATTTGTCTGCACTTCAACAGGGGCAACCCCTTTCTCTCTTGTATATGGAATGGAAGCAGTGATGCCCATAGAAGTAGAAATCCCATCAATCTGGGTATGGATGGAGGCAAAGTTAACAGAGGCTGAATGGTGTCAAAGTCGACACGACGAACTCAATCTAATCGAAGAAAAGCGAATAACAGCTCTATGTCATGGTCAGTTGTATCAACAACGGATGAAGAAAGCGTTTGACAAAAAGGTTCGACCTCGCGTTTTCAGGAAAGGAGACCTCGTGCTCAAAAAGATACAATCATTCCTCACTGATTCCCGGGGCAAATGGACTCCAAATTATGACGGCCCCTATGTGGTCAAGAAAGCTTTCTCAGGCGGCACCTTGAGACTTGCAACCATGGATAGAGAGGAACTTGCCTACCCCACAAATGTTGACGTAGTCAAGAAATACTTTGCCTAAATAAAAAAAACGTCTCGGTGGATTGAAAACCCGAAAGGGCGGTCTAGGCAAAAATTAGAGACATAATCAAAAATCATCCCGATGGATTGGAAACCTCAAAGTACAATCCAGGGAAAAGTTAGGGATTCATGGCAAGTAACTACGTCCAACAAAGGGGTTAATCCCTCAGCAGCGGTTGTGCCATCCATCAGGAAAACTCCAGTCAAGGTCATCTTCGACGGAAGCTCCGGATGTCCAGAATTCAAAGTTGGTAGAAGGATAACGGTCGTTATGTTTCAATGTAGCCCTTTCCCCTTAAATTACCATTTTCTAACTTTGTAAATACTCTATGGAATCATGCGTTTGGCTGATTTCCATCCTATCAATAAAATTTGAGCCTTAGTGCTTTTGTTTGAAATTCTTATTTGTTTTAGCTTTACAAGATGATGTTTTTAACATGATCAGCAATTCTTGAAATAACACAAAAATGAATTTACTTGTCATAAACTTTTTCTGCTTTTAAAATAAAGATGCAATTCTTTTGATTGTTGAACATCGAAAGAACATCGATCGCTACTTTAAAGGCGATTAAGCTTCAAAGTTCAGAATCAAAGTACTCCTTCTAAACCAGTGCACCTGAATGAAGGATCAGCTGTGTCATATGCAAATATTCCATCTGACATCCCCGGCAGAGTTCTTACCTCCTAAGACCGACCAACGATTTTCCCCACAGTGACTATCTCTCCTAAGCAAGGCAGAATTGCTATTTTGAACTAAAAGGTACTTCTTCGTCCCCAGCAGTGGCCGAGTATCCAGTCGTGTTCATCCGCTAGTCTGTATGTCGTGTCAGTTTTGTCAGCATAAACATACATACATCATGCATTATTGGTTTACACTCATATTCATATTGCATCACTATCACTCTGATCAGTCTTATCTCCAAGTGATAAAAGTCCTCTTATCAATTGAGCTGTCAGCTCTTTTCTCGTCAGGAAATGTTGCATCTCAGCAATATCTCTCCCAGTTTATTTTCTGGATTAGAGACGGTCCTCGACCACTTTGATAACTTGAACCTCTGAAAAGCAAGGGAGCTTTCGACAAACGTCACTCTTCGTCATTAAAGATGATATCTTCGCTTTCCCGGATTAAGGAAAATCCCCAAAGAAAGCCCCTTAATCAAAGATTCGGCAATATAGCAGTTTTTCTCCAGACATTTGCTGACGAAAAGGTCGTCAGCACCTCACAAATGGATTACATTACATGGCATTTCTTCAGGAAGATCTCGAGGAAAAGTATGATGTAATACCCCCAAGCAGAAAGCATTCTCTCAAGAGACCTGCTTTCCCCAGTAGAGTCGGAAAATGGCATCTCCAAACAGAGAAGTTTGCACATCTCTACAGTTCAGACGAATGAGTTCCCCGGCTAGTCTGACACCAAAATTCTTTCCATCAAATGGCATCTCCCCAGGAAAATCCAGCGAGAAGTTTGAGGAAAACCGCTACGAATAGCGTCCCTTGTCAATAAAGTTTATTGACAAAAGAAACTGAGACCAGTTCCTTGGTAGGAAACCAGTATCGATGGGAAGTTTATTTCAGAAACTGAGACCAGTTCCTTGGTAGGAAACCAGGATCAAGGGAAAGTTTATTTCGGAAACTTAGGCTAGTTCCTTGGTAGGAAACCAGGATCGAGGGGAAGTTTACACCAGAAACTAAGACCAGGTCCTTGGTAGGAAACCAGGATCGAGGGGAAGTTTTACCTTTTCTAAGCATCATTGCTTAGCAAAAGAAGATGGATGAGCAAACTACCATTCCTAACCACTGTCAAAATTTCGGGTATTCCGATATTTAATTATATTGCACACCAAATGCCCGAATACCTTTGCCATTCACACCTTCGGGTCCAAGAAGATTAAATAGGGGCATCTGTCATACCCCAAATTTTGACCACTAAGATTTCCCATCATTGTGCAAATCATCATCACAATATGCATGGACCATCATACCTCATTAGTCTCCCCAAAGATGGGTGAGCATCCACTACAATCAGACTTAGGGTTTCAAGCCCTCTCAGAGCTCTTAGACAAAGGATCAATCAAGGAATGACATGATCTTCAACTTGCCTAACCTCTCAAACATCCACAATGGATCAAGAGGGCTCCCACATCAAGAATCAAGCATAGGGTTGCAACATTCCAAGTGGATCAAGCCTCAAGATCGCTAGTGTCACCAAATTAGGGTTTTGGTCGACCAGGGCCTCCAGATGGAAATTTTACTCTGGGCATGAGCCAATGCTTCAAAGCATAACCCACAATACTCTAAGGGACCAGATAAACCCCCAACATCAAGTCAATTTAGCCTCAGGAGATGTATTCATAAAAAATCAGGAATTAGGGTTTCTTGACCTAATTCACCCCTAAGTTGACTTTTGGGACAAAACATGAGCCAAGACCTCAAGAGATGATTTGAGGGTCTCTAACAAACTACATTGATCCATTTTCAATAATGGATTGATCCACGAAGCTTGATTCACAAGGTTCAAGTTCATCAGAACCAGAGTTAGGGTTTCGCAAGAAAAGTCAACTGTGCCTTTGACTTTTGACCAAGACATGCTCCCAAACCTTGGGACATGATTCAATACGCCCTATAACACCTATGAAATCAATCCATCAAGTTTGATTTAGGTCAAGGACTTGATTTCATAGAGGATCGCACAGTTTGGAATTCATCTGATAAAAAGTCAACTGTGCCCAAAAGTCAAAGTTTGACTTTTTTATTTTTTGATCAATTATGGTTCCCTAACCCTAAAATGATGTTAATGTGTTATTGGAATAATCATTCATAATAAAAATCAAGAAAATTGGGATAACTTGTAAAAGGGGTAACCATAAAAAATTTAGAAATTTTCTAAGTTATGGAACAAAGTGGCTAGGGTACCAACTTCCAAAGATCATAACTTGTGATCCAAGCGACCATTTTGGCTAATCCAAAGATGGATTTGTAGCTCTCATGGCATACTTTAAAAGTGTCAACTAAACTTCACTCTAATTATTCATGGATTTTTAGTTATGGAGTGACCAAAATGACAAAAACATGAAAATGCCACTTTTTCCAACACTTAGTGAAAATTTCACTAAGTCAGAATCTGTTTCACTTTTTGCAAAATGTAAGGGCATTTTCCACTTGGATCCAAAATATGTCAAGACAAACTATGATCACACATATGTTGTATCTATGAGAGCTTTCCAAAATGGCCAAGAACTCCCTCAAATCCCATTTGAGCTAAGAGTTATGATAATGGCAATATACCTTGCTGCAACTGTCATGGCAAGGAAGATTTGTGCATTTTGGTCGATTTGAGCAAATTGTGCAAATGACAAACAAGTTTATCCATCTGAACACCTCAGGGGGAGACCAAGGAGGGATAAACACTGATCCATAAGCCTCCCAAGTCTTTGGAACTAAAAATAGCATGCCAAACCTAAAAAACCCTAAAGAGGGGACAAGACTCAATTTTGTTTTGGAGCATTCAATGGATGCACCAAGGTGGTATGAACTGAGCCATTTCCAACTGAATGAGTCAAGGATAAGCTCTGAACCAAAGAACCATAGGCCTGTGCTCTAACCTCTAGTCAATGGCTAGAGGAGACTTGAGATTCCAAAATGATCCAATTGGCCACAGACCTGTACCAGTTGCCATTCACTATTGCTTGGAAAACAAACTTTCTCTACTATAAATAGAGCTCATTTGTGCTCAGTTTGAGTACACCAAAGCCATCAAACTGATGCTTTCATCAAAATCTCTTCTTCCACTCCAAAATTGCCTTCCAAAGCAAGTCACTATCGGGTTTTGAGTTTGAGAGCCATTCCAACCAAACCAATCACACACACACCTCATAAATATCATATAGAAGTGATCCAAACACTTAAACCACATCTGGAACACCAATTCCACAAAATCACCAGCCAATTGCTCAAGGTATTAACCAAGTTGCAGCTGTGGTGCCCTAAAGTGATCCAGTCATTTCCAACCAAGTTCAGGCATTCAAACACACTCCATATGGTATAGGGAAGCTGTTTAGCTCATCACAACTCATCTGTAACACCTCCAACTCAAAAATCACTTTGCTCTTGCTGTCACGACCTTCAAGTAAGCTTAAACTTGGCCATCTCTTAATCTATGCATATTTCCTCGCACAATACTTTTGCCAAATGTTCATAATCATGCATAGAATGCTTCCCCTCAATTAATTGCTTTGTTTGAATCGTGTATCAAAATTCTCGGCCTTCATGCAAATTTTAGGGTTCTTGAGGTTTTGTCTTAATTTCTTATTCCATGCTTAAAATAAATGAAATTAAAGACCATAGACATGATCGTGGGGTGAAAACGAGTAGATTGATATGTGGATTGTGCGATTTCATCAAGTATTCAGTGAGATTGGTGAGAAATGAAAATCTGCAGAAACAGATGGGTGGCGCGTGTTCTTGGTGTGTTCTTGGCGCCATTTTTTGAATATTTGAATATTTGAATTTTGTGATTTTATTTAATTGATTCAAAAATTAATTTCTCTATGAGTTTTAATGATTTTGAGTTGATTCTTTTTTTAATAATTCACAAAAATGTTAAAATATTTTATTTTGCCAAAAATTCCCAAAAATATTATTTATTTCATATACTTGATATTTTTGCAAAGAATTAACCTTTTATTTGTTTTTTACATTTAAAATATTTTTTCCTCCTTGATTTTCCAAATTTAATTGATTTCCAATCATTTTGTGGATATAAACATGATTTTTCAAACATTAATCCAAGATCACAACTTGTTTTTCACACATGTTTGATAATTTTGATCATTTTAATTAAATTTTTATTTAATTAAAATACATTTTGAAATTAATTTAGGGTTTTGATCTTAATCACCCTAAACAAATCATTTTCAAAATCTTTGGGCATCTAATAAAGTGTAAGACCCAACCCCCTTGTAAATAAAAACCATTTTGGGCCTTAGTCATTGTATAAGTCCCACTGTATTTTCAAAAATAACGGCTCGATCGTCGCCTTTTTAACAAAACCAACTGGGCCTCTCCTCGAGCTATAAGTCTCATTCCTTTTCAAAAACAAAAACCTTTTGGGCCTCTAATAGAGTGTAAGACCCAACCCCTTTGTAAATAAAACAATTTTGGGCCTTAGTGTATTGTGTAAGTTCTGATACCTTTAAAAAGTTTGGCACGATCGTCGCCTTTTTAACAAAAATCTTTGGGCTTTCCTCGAGCTATAAGACCCATCTTTATTCATTTTCAAACTTTTTGGGCCTCTAATAGAGTGTAAGACCAAATCCCCTTTTAACCAAAACAATTTTGGGCCTTAGATATTGTATAAGTCCCTCTGCGTTAAAAGAAAAATCTCGGCGTGATCGCCAGTGCAAAAATAAACCATGGGCCTCTCCTTGAGCTTTAAGACACATTTCTTTTCTAAAAAAACACTTTGGGCCTCTAACAGAGTGTAAGACCCATCCCCTTGTACATAAAAACTTTTTGGGCCTCACATATTGTATAAGTCCCTCTGTACAAACAACGGTGCGATCATCGTTAAAACTTGGGCCTCTCCTTGAGCTGTAAGCCCCAACAATCTTTTCAAAGCATTTTCTCCTTTGATTTTGAATTCCAATATATGTTGTTATCAAAACTTTCTTTAATTTCTTTGTTGAACAACTAACAAAACAGCATGGAAGCTCTACAACGGGTAAGTGTTTATCCGCTTTCATTTACCGCTTTCATATGTATATAACTGTATTATGGGGCTGTTTCACTGTAAGTCTTCTTTCACATCCTTTTATATACATGTCACATATTCACTGTGTAATACTAGTATAGTTATTTAGAGTTTTCCCCGGCAACTAGGTCTAGAACTAGGTAAAGCCATGTTGGTCACTCTTAAATACAAACAAAACTAGATCCCCCATAAGATTCCAGATACAGTTTTCCCTTCTCTTGGGGTTAAACAATATGGAACAAAGAGAAAGGCAGTATTCTCGGTGAACCTTTTCTCAGACTGTCACCCCTAAAAATTGTCAAAGAAACTCTAACTCCCCAGAGATGATCTTTTCTCCGTGAATGGCATCTCTTGAGTTTCTTCCAAATTCTCGAACTTTCCTAGAATGATCTCTTCTCTGTGAATTGCATTTCTTAAACTTCTCTTGGTTTGGGGACCCACAGGCTTCCTAAAAGCATCCCCGCCTCCTCTTGGGCGTTGTACAAGGACCTTTCGGCTTCTTAGAAGTTCTCATGCCTTCTCTTGGGCTTCATTCAAGGACCCTGACGACCTCTTAAAGGTATAAGACATAACTTAGTCATCCTTCGCTAGAGCAGTCCTTCTAGTGTTGAAACTCCGGCCATTTTAGGGTTGATACCCATCCCTTAACGCATGTGCCTCCTCTTGGGCATTGTACAAAAGATAAAACTCTAGACTTGGACAGTCTAAACCTCTTGAGCCTCAAAGACATTCTCAAGTTCCTTTCAAACATAGGAAGAAGCACCGATCACTCTGAAACCCGGTCTCTCTCATGAGAGTTCCCCACACTTGGACCCGCTTCAGGATCTCCATAATCCTCTACAGCAAGATAGCCTCCTCTTTGGCTTTGTACAAATAATTCTCCCTAGCAGAGCTAACCTTTTCAGACTCTCTTGTTGAGTCAAACTTTTTTAGCCTCCGTCTTGGGCTTTGTACAAGACATATAAAAAAAACCACTCTCTTATTGAGTATAAAAGATTCTCTTGTTGAGTCAACTTTTAGCCTTCGTCTTGGGCTTTGTACAAGACATATAAAAACACTCTCTTGTTGAGTATAAAATACTCTCTTGTTGAGTCAATCTCCTTTTAGCCTCAATCTTGGGCTTCGTATGAGACAGTAAATCACTCTCTTGTTGAGTATAAAAGACTCTCTTGTTGAGTCAATCAACCTTCAGACTCTCTTGTTGAGTCAATCACCTGTTCAAGACTCTCTTGTTGAGTCAACTCTTTTAGCCTCCGTCTTGGGCTTTGTACAAGACACACACAAAAGCACTCTCTTGTTGAGTCAAACTCATTTCAGCCTCCATCTTGGGCTTTATACAAGATACATTCTCCCCAACGGAGTCAAAAATCCATTTTAGCCTAAATCTTGGGCTTTGTACAAGACAGAAAGAACTTTTTCCCCGAAAAAGTCACACTTCCAGCCTCCTCTTAGGCTTTGTATAAAGAACTCCCCGATTAAGTCAATCAACCTTTTAGCATCAAATTTGTGCCTTGCTCACAGCATACAAACATCAATAATTCCTCTTTAGAGATGACAAATTCTCTCTCAGACAAACCTTTAGCTTCATATCTTGGCCTTTGAACAAGATACAAACCATCTTTAGCTTCATGTCTTGGGCTTTGAACAAGACACCAAAACACCTTCTTCCTCCCATAGAATAGGAGGAACTACGATCGCTCTAATTTCCCTGTTTCGTTAAACGGGAATACGTAGGCATAAGATTGCTAAATCTTAGCGAACATACTAATCAAAAACCCAAAGTCCAGTACCTCTATACACCATTCAAAGAAAATCAGGCCTAGTATCCTAACCAAAAGCCTCCTGTACAGTCAAGACACTCTGTTCTTTTAAGCAAATAACTAAAGATAGACCCCCTTTTTGATAACATCTGTAAACCAACAGTTTTGACTGTTTAACCTCAGTATGCAAGCAGGGTTAATTAGAGACATCTATTTCCCTTCCTTAATCAGCTCAACAGGATAAAAAATGAATCAAACTGTAGTACCAAGGCGATAGTGATTCGAAACCACAAAAATCGCGCTACACCTCTGAGGGGATGTTGATTTTTGTGCGCCTTGATCGAAGCCCAAGGTTGAAGCTAAGAGGTTGATTGACTCCACTGGGGAAGTCCTTATACAAAGCCTAAGAGGAGGTTGTAGAAGGATGACTCAACAAGAGAGTGTTTATATATATGTGTCTTGTATAAAGCCCAAGATTGAGGCTAAAAGAGACTGACTCTTTTGGGGATATCATTATACAAAGCCTAAGAGGAGGCTAAAAGTTGACTTTTCTGGGGAAAATGTTTTATCTGTCTTGTACAAAGCCCAAGATTGAGGCTAAAAGGGATTTTGACTCCGTTGGGGAGGGTTTGTATGTGTCTTGTACGAAGCCCAAGATTGAGGCTGAAAAGAAACTGACTTTATGGGAAAGAAATCTTTATATGTCTTGTACAAGGCCCAAGATTGAGGCTAAAATGAGGCTTTACTGACTCAGCTGAGGTTATTTTAGGTGTCTTGTACAAAACCCAAGATTGAGGCTGAAATGAGTTTGACTCTACTGGGGAGTATTATCTGTCTTGTACAAAGCCCAAGATTGAGGCGGAGATAAGTTTGACTTTGCTTAGGAAATTATTTCTCAAAGCCTAAAAGTAGGCTGAGAGGAATTGACTCAGCTGGGGAATATATTTGTCCCAAGCTTAAGAGAAGGTTATGAAGATTTATGTCTTGTACAAAGCCCAAGATTGAGGCTAATAGGGTTTGACTCAACAAGAGAGTGCTCGTATATGTCCTGTACGAAGCCCAGGATTGTGGCTGAACAAGCTGGAGAATCATTATACAAAGCCTAAGAGGAGTCTGACTTTTGCTAGGGGAAATCTTTATACCAGGCCTAAGAGGAGGCTGGAAAAGATTGACTCAACAAGAGAATGGTTTTATTTGTCTTGTACAAAGCCCAAGATTGAGGCTAAAAGGGTGGACTCAACGAGAGAGTGTTGAAAGGTGATTGACTCAACAAGAGAGTATGAAATGGTGATTGACTCAACAAGAGAGTCTGAAAAGTTGATTGACTCAACAAGAGAGTCTAAAAAGGTTGGTTGACTCAACAAGAGAGTCTGAAAAGGTTAGCTCCGCTGGGGAGAATCATTGTACAAAGCCCAAGAGGAGGCTGGCTATGCTGAGGAAAGATCCTTATACAAAGCCTAAGAGGAGGCTATCTTATGCTGGGGATTATTGAGATCCCGAGGCAGGTCCAAATGAGGAATCAAATCTTGCTGAGGGTTACAGAAGAGTTGAGGTATCAGATGCCTTGAGGTTCTGATTTAGGATAGCAATATACTGATGATAAACTAACCCTGGCAAGGGATTTTTAGGAGAGAGACTGGGTTTTTAGAACCCATGGGTTTTAACTCTGTTGGAGATTGATCCATAATGACCAAGGTTTCTCCTATGTTTGTAGGGAACTTGAGAATGTCTTTGAGACTCAAGAGGAGATTTAGACCGTCCAAGTCTACTGGTGTGGGAGAGTTCTTCTTTTTACGATGCCCGAGAGGAGGCAGGTGTTTTAAGGGATGAGAATCAACCCTCAATTGGTTTGATATTTGACATTGGAAAGACTGCTCTTGCAAAGGATGACTAAGTTATGTCTTATACCTTTAAGAGGTCTTCAGGGTCCTTGTATTAAGCCCAAGAGAAGGCATGAGAACTTTTAAGAAGCCGGAGGGTCCTTGTACAAAGCCCAAGAGGAGGCAGAGATGTTTTTAGGAAGCCTGTGGGTCCAAACTTAAGAAGAGTTCAAGAAAAGTTTCACCTAGAATAATCTTTTCCTTAGTGAACAGTTCTAGGGTTTGAAGAAATTCAAGAGAGGTTTCACCGAGAATTAATCCTCTCTGGGGAACTGAATTTCTTTGACAAGTTCTAATAGTGACAGTCTGAGAAAAGGTTCACCGAGAATACTGCCTTTCTCTTTGTTCCATATTGTTTAAGCCCAAGAGAAGGCAAGATTGTATCTGGAAATCCTATGGGGATCTAGTTTTGACTGTATTTAAAGAGTGACCAACTGGTTTTACCTAGTTCTAGACCTAGTTGTCGGGGAAAACTCTAAGTAGATATACTAGTATATATACAGTTGATATATGACAAGTATTTAAAAGGATATGAAAGAAGGACTTACAGAGGAGCAGCTTCCCACAATACAGTTATATATATTAAAGCATGTAAATGAAAGCTGATAAAAACTTACAGGTGAGCAAGCTTCCATGCTGTATTGTTAGTTGTTCAAAGAAATTAAAGATTGTTTTGACAACAACTGTATATTTGAACCTAAATCAAAAGAGAAGTTGTTTTTGAAAAGATTATTGGGGCTTATACTCAAGGAGAGGCCCAGATGAAAAACAATAATCTTACCGTTGTTTGTAAACTGTAATGGGTCTTATACAATGAATGTTAACTCAAAGGGTTGAATTAAGTCAAAACCCTAATTCCTGATTTTTTATAGATGGACCTTCAAGGTGATTTTGCCATTGTGGATGGGCTCTTGAGATCCTTTTGAGCTTATTGGACCATACAGTGAGGTATTGGCTCGTGCCCAGATGAAAACTTTTCATCTGGAGGCCTTGGTCGACCAAAACCCTAATTTGGTGACACAGGTGATCTTGAGGCTTGATCCACTTAGAATGCTGCAACCTTGTGCTTGATTCTTGATGTGGGAGTCCTCTTGATCCTTTTTGGGTTTTTGAGAGGTTAGACGAGTTGAAGATCATGTCATCTCTTGATTGATCATTTGCCTAAGTACTCTGAGAGGGCTTGAAACCCTAATTCTTGATTGTAGTGAATGCTTAGCAATCCTTGAGGAGATTGATGAGGCAGGAAGGTTCCTCCATATTGTGATGATGATTTGTACAATGATGGGAAATCTTGGTGGTCAAATTTTGGGGTATGACAGATCCTTCGTGAATTTCTTTCATCAGCATGTTTGCTTCTGATTTGTCTACGCATTGGAGCAATACCGTGTCAAAGTTTCTCTTATAGAGGGTATCACCGCTCAGAAAGAAGCTGCAAGCCAATCTTCTGAGGGTTTTTCTGTCTTTTCTGTATGTCCCAGGTGGGTACTCTTGTTTTTGAAGGAAGCATTTTATATCATGATACCAAGGTTTGTCGTCTATGACTGCTTCAATCGCGAAGATGTAAGCGGGCCTTTCTAGGCGCATTATGTCAATCTTAGGTATGTCGTTCCATTGACCTACATTAATCATGGAGGAGAGAGTGGCTAATGCATCAGCCATGTGATTCTCTTCACGGGGGATGTGATGAAACTCGATTCTGTTGAAGAATGGTAACAACCTTCTCGCGTAATCTTTGTAAGGAATCAGTCCTGATTGGTATGTGTTCCAATCTCCTTTGATCTAATTGATAACCAAGGATGAGTCTCCATACACATTCAAGTTCTTAATTCTCAAGTCGATCGCTTCTTCGAGACCAATGATACAAGCTTCGTATTCGGCGTCGTTGTTTGTGCATTTAAATGTCAATCGGGCAGTGAAAGGAATGTGGGTACCTTGAGGCGTTATGATGATTCCCCCAATTCCGTTTTCATAATGGTTGATAGCTTCGTCAAAGATTAGTCCCCGTTGGGAGCTTGGTTATGGCCCTTCACTGGGTAGCGGTTCATCACAATCTTTCATTTTCAAGTACATGACATCTTTGTCTGGGAAGTCAAACCCGACTGATTCTTGATCGTCAATCCATTGATGAGCCAAATTATCGGCTAAAATACTTCCTTTGATGGCTTTCTGAGCATGGTACTCGATGGCGTATTCTGATAACAGCATCTGCCAATGGGCGATCCTTCCCGTGAGAGCAGGTTTTTTAAAGACATACTTGATCGGATCCATTTTGGATATTAACCAAGTAGTGTGACAAATCATGTACTGGCGAAGACGTTTGGATACCCAAGCCAGAGCACAGCAGGTTTTTTCAAGCATAGTGTACCGAGTTTCACAGTCAGTGAATTTCTTACTTAAGTAGTAAATGGCAGACTCTTTTCTTTTCGTTTCATCTTGTTGGCCAAGTACACAACCCATGGAGTCTTCCAAAATCGTTAAATAGATGATCAGCGGTCTTCCCTCCACTAGAGGTGATAGAATTGGTGGGTACAACAAGTATTCCTTGATACTGTCGAAGGTGGTTTGGTAGTCTTCTGTCCATACGTAGTCCTGATTCTTTTTTAGTAATTTGAAGATTGGCGCGCATGTCGCAGTCATAAGGAATATAAATCTGGAAATGTATTTCAAACGTCCCAGGAATCCTCTAACTTATTTTTCAATCTTTGGAGAAGGCATTTCTTGAATGGCCTTGACTTTGTCAGGATCAACCTCAATTCCTTTCTAGCTGACGATGAACCCTAGCAGTTTTCCAGAGCGAACACCGAATGTGCATTTGTTGGGATTCAAGCGGAGTTTGTACTTTCTCAAACGCTTAAACAACTTTGACAAGTGGGTCACATGCTCCTCTTCTGTTTTAGATTTGGCAATCATATCATCGACATACACTTCTATTTCTTTGTGTATCATGTCGTGAAACAGAGTTGTCATGGCCCTTTGATAGGTCACCCCGGCGTTCTTCAAACTGAACGGCATTACCTTGTAACAAAAGGTACCTCATGGGGTGATGAATGAAGTTTTCTCCATGTCTTCCTGCGCCATTTTGATCTGATTATAGCCCGAGAATCCATCCATGAAGGAGAATACTTTGAACTTTGTTGTACTGTCTACCAGCATTGTCTATGTGCGGTAAGGGAAAGTCATCCTTTAGACTGGCCTTGTTCAGATCCCTATAGTCCACACACATTCTGACCTTTCCGTCCTTTTTCAGAACTGGAACTATGTTGGCTAGCCATTGAGGATATTCTAAAGTGGCGAGGAAACCCGCGTCAATCTGTTTCTGCACTTCCTCTTTTATTTTGATGGCCATGTCTGGATGAGTTCTTCTCAGTCTTTGTTTCACCGACGGACATTCTGATCTTAACAGTAGATGATGTTCCACGATGCTGGTGTTTAACCCTGGCATGTCCTGATAGGACCAAGCGAATACATCAGGAAACTTTTTTAGAAGTTTTATTAAGCTTTCTTTGACAGTCGGACTGAGCAGTGCCCCAATCTTGACTTCCTTTCTCTCTTCGTCTGAACCCAGGTTGACTGTTTCCAACGGCTCTTTGTGAGGTTCAATGGACCTTTCCTCTTGTCTTAGTAATCGAGAGATCTCTTCTGGAATTTCTCGTATTCTTCTTCTTCAGCTTCAAATACCGGGAATTCAAAGTTGGGCGAAGGCATTGGATCGTATGTTTCAATGGGGTTTAAAACAAGCAATCTGCATGACGTGATGATTTTTTTTTAGAAGAGATGGAAAGAAATGCAAGAGTGTGTGCAGTGTTTTTTCTAAAAAATGCTTGTTTTTATTTTGAGTTGTTTTTAGGATTACCATTTTCTGAAAAAGAGAAAAGTGAAAACAGCAATAAATGCGAAAATTACATAATGACGTTTATTTACTTATGATTTAGTCAATTCTTGAAACTACAGCCCTATAAAATAAAACTTTGTCACTTTGGGCGAAGCGAAGAGAGACATTTACAGAAAGTGAGCCCTATAAAAACATCTGTTTCACCTGGGCAGGGTGAAAGGTTAAAACAAAGATGGAAATTACTTAGACTTATGAACGACTTTCGGGATATGGACAGCAACCCATTGGCGATGAACTCCTCAGTGAATTACAAAGTCTGGTACCTTCTTTCTTGGTTTGTCCTCAGAAATAACGCTGATTTATAGTGGAGCAGGATCGTTGGAGTCTTCCTCTCAGGCAGAGTTATCGTAGACGAATTCTTCTGTTGTATCTTGCACAGTGTTTTCACTCTCAGGTGGATCTCCCCATCTAGTTGGCTGGATGTCTTCGAGCCTGATACGAGAGGTTTTAGGAGCGGTGTACTTGACCAAGAAGTCGTACTTGCCACTCGGTTGTCCTATGGTATCCCATACTTCTGTGGAACTGGAGGAGTCATCCCTCTCGATGACATTGACCTCAGGAAAAGCATAGTTGATGAACTCTTGTACTGCAATCTTTGCAGATTCATTGTTGTGCTGGATATTTTCTAAATGCCCTGAGTAATGATCCCATGATTTGGTGGGGATGCAGGTATTCTTTTCAATGATGCTCAGCTAATATGTATCATTGGGCTAACTCTTTTGTCCCAAGTCTTCTGGGTACGGCTGCCAGATAGGAAAGTCATCTAGGGGATCAAAATAGTCATAGTCGAAGTTGTCTTTCATTAGAGTGTCCTCCTCTAATAAGTTGGGTGGAGCACGACATCCTTCTGGATCACAATCTCTGTACATCATCTTGACATCTAATCTTGGTATATATTTCGGACTCTGCGCAGGATAGCAAAATGGTGTATGTGTTTCTTCCTGAGACATATAACCATCCTCATTAAGATAGGAATCCCACTCTTCATCTGTATCGGAGGAGTCACCCTCATTGATGGTATGTACTTCTTGAGACATCGGGTGAAGGAAGCCTCCACTGTGGAAGAAGTCCTGAATGGGATGAAAACTTTCATCGTTAGTAGCAGTCCGGGTACAAGTTGAAGAAAAACAAAGACCTTTCTTTGTCTTGTTATTAGTAGGAATTACGTCTTGTCCCCATCCTTTTGCGTTGTTACTCTCGATCACTTTGAGAGCATCTTTGTATGAGGAAATCGATGTCCCTTTTTCTGATTGATTCTCATTGCTCACCGAAAGTGCTTGAAACTGGGTTCCAACAGCCTCCTCTGGTTCTACACAGGACGACGATGATAAGTTACTCACGATTAAGGCCTTCTCTCCACAGACTGTGACTAGCTTGTCATTCTTGATGAACTTCAGCTTTTGGTGAAGTGTCGAAGTGACTGCCCCAGCCTCGTGTATCCAAGGTCTTCCTAACAAATAGTTGTATGCTGCCCGGATATCCATGACCTGGAAAGTGACTTGGAAAGTGTGAGGACCGATAGTTATGGGAAGGTCGACTTCGTCGATAACTATTTTTCTGGATCCGTCAAAGGTTTTGACGATGACCTCACTGCCTCTCATCGGAGATCCTTGAAATGATAGTCGCATTAGAGTAGATTTTGGCATAACATTCAGAGTTGATCTGGTATCTACCAGTATGCTGGATAAAGCATCGTCTTGGCAGTTGATTGTAATATTAAGCGCCATGTTGTGATTTTTGCCTTCTTCTGGCAGTTCTTTATCGCTGAATCCTAAATTGTTGCAGGAAGTGACGTTGGAGATGATGTTGTCGAATTGTCTTATTATCACATCTTGTTCCACAAAGGCTTGCTCTAAGACTTTCTGTGAAGCTTCTCTGTGAGTTTCGGAACTGAGCAAGAGAGATAGCACAGAGATTCTCGAAGGAGTTTGCCACAGCTGGTCTACAATGTTGTACTCGCTTTATTGGATGAGCTTCAGCATCTCATCATTGTTCTTTGAAAGGTCGGGATTACTGGATTGATCGACTGGTAGATTTGGAACTTCTGTTTGAGGTTCCTTTTCCTTGGTAGGTTCACCAACTTCTCTGTTGAAGATCCAGCCGCTCCGTGTTACTTGACTGATGTCGACAATGTTTACGACGGAGGGTAATGGAGTTTCCTTTCCATTCTTGATTGTTGTTGCACCGTATTTGTAAGGGATAGCCTTATCGGATTTGTACGGTATTGGTCCTGGTAGATAGATAACCACATAAGCCTTTTGATTTTTTTGACCATCGTAGCCGGCCTCAATTGGTTCGAGGTTGAGAATCTTTCTACTATCAAGAGGAACTCTTGATTCATGGAGTAGAGGGATTATAGTGCATACGTCTTTGGTCCTTTCATGATCGAAGATTAAGATAACATCTTTGCTTTGATCAGGAAGATAGTCTTGCATTACGTTGATCGAACCAGAACTTGGACATGGTCGGATCTCCTTTCAGTCCAACTGATTTTGAAGAGCTGCTCGCACAAGGTAGCATCCTTGGTTGTTCTCTGAGCAAACTCTACAGCACTCATAATTGTGCGGTGGCACCCGGCCACATCCACTTTGTATGCAGTGTAACCTTACTAGATCTGTTTCCATCGAGCGAACATCCAGACTTTGATGCCTGGTAGAATTCCTGTCAGTCATACTGACTTGTTGTGTGTCTTCATCTAAGTAGATCGGACGCCACCAGTGGTTCAACAAGTGTTGAAGTGTTCTTTGGACAAGTGCACATCCTTGGTCGTCTTTACGACACACTTTACAATTTTGATAATCATGTGAAGACAGAAAACCAAGTCGGACTTGCTTAGCATGTAATTCTACCGGACTGGTATTCATCAAGCGAATATCAAAAATTTGAATCATATTAACTTGATGGATACTTCTATCACGGTAATCCTGGATCCATCCAAGATCCATCTGACACTGGAGGGCCTCTTGTACAAAAGAGAATCCCTGATTGTTTAATGAGCAGATCGAACAAGAATTGTAATCGTGTCGTGGCAGATCATGATGTTGGCTTTGCCTTGAGTGCATTGCCACCAAGTTGACATTCATTGCCAGAATGGTGTGGTTCTGAATAATACTGGGATTCGCGTGAGCCATATTGACCTCATGGATTCTGTGATCTTGAATCCATCCAAGATTCATTTGTTCTTGTAGAGCTGATTGAACTACGGAACATCCTTGATTATTCTTTGAGCAGGTATCACACTGGTGATAATTGTGATATGGTACATGATCGTATCTGCTCTGTATGCAATGCATTTTAACCAGATTGGTTTCCAATAGGAGTACATCGCGAATTTGATAACTGCGGCCAAATTCTTCCTCTATCAAATTTAATGCATTTTTCTCATGTTGAGGAAATGGGTTCGTCTGAACATTTGGATTTGTATCCTTGAAGGATAATACCCTGTTCCTGACGAGCTTCTGTACATCAGACTTGAAGCTGAGATAATTTTTAATGTTATGCCCCGGTCCTCCTTGATGGTAAAGGTAAGTTTGATCTGCTTTGAACCAAAAAGGCGGATTTTCCGGTACTGTAAGAGGAGACCTGGTTTGGACATGCCCCTTGACCAGTAATGGTGGAAAAAGTTCTGCGTACAACATCAGTATAGGGTCAAACCCTGGTGGTCGTGTTGTATGGTTGTTATTGTTGTACTGAGGACGAGCCTGCTGAAGAGGTTGTTGCGTCCTTTGTTGATACATCGGAACTGGCGCTGGGTTGATAGCAGGAGTTACTGCTGCTAGTGGTTGATACATTCGCCTTTGCTTTACGAGAGAGACGTTACCAATATCTTTCTCTTTTTTCTTAGGGAAAGCACTACCGTATCTTTTGGTACTCTTGATGGTCCTGCATATTTGACTAAACGTCCTTCTCGAACAGCCTCTTCAAGGCGTACCCCTATGTTTACCATTTCGGTGAAGTCGCTGGGCGCATTGGAGACTATTCGGTCGTAATAGAATGAGCTTAAGGTTTTTAAAATGATCTTTGTCATCTCTTTTTCCTCAAGAGGGGGACAAATCTGGGCAGAAATTTCACGCCATCTCTGAGCATATTCCTTAAAGGTTTCCTTATCCTTCTGCGACATGCTCTGAGTTGATATCTGTCTGGTGCCATGTCCAGGTTATATTTATATTGCTGAACGAAGGCAGTGCCAAGATCTCTGAAAGTGACAATCTTGGTGCGGTTTAAACCCATGTACCATTTGAGTGCGGCACCGGTTAAACTGTCTTGGAAGTAATGGATCAGTAGCTGATGATTCTCTGTCTGAGTTGACATCTTTCGAGCGTACATCACCAAATGACTTTGAGGGCAAGAGTTGCCCTTGTACTTTTCAAAGTCGGGCACCTTGAATTTGTGCGGGATTTTCACATTAGGGACCAGACAAAGGTCTGTGGCGTCCTTTCCAAATAAATCCTGACCATGAATGGAATGCAGTTCCTTCTGCATCTCCAGGAATTGTTCCTGGAACTCATTCATTATGTCGTACATATCTTCATTTCCACCAGAGATTACTTGTGGAATCTGTCCTTCCGGATAGTGTATACCACTGGTTCTGGTATAGTCATTACGGCGGTGACTCTTGGTGCTTCCCTATCCCAAAGTTTGTAACCTTCAGGAGTTGCTGTCATGACTCTTGCATCTTCGCCTTCCCGAAGTTTGTAACCTTCAGGTCCAGCGGTTCCTGCTACAGTTTCTGGGTCTTCAGTGACCAGCGGGATATATCCACTATGGGTGTAGATGTGATCTCCGAGATCGCAGTCCTTTGTTGTTGTCTCTGAGTTGCTGCCAGAGATTGCATGTCACTGTGAAGTTTCCTTAAATCTTCTTTCAGAGCGTCGATTTCTTCTCTCAGCTCTCTGTTCTCTTCCTCGAGATCGTCCATTTTCTTTTGTCGATTGGCCCGAGTATTGTACGAATGAGACAGTTTGACTCTAGAATCGTGACACATACGTGATATTCGAAGGTAAGAAGAATGCGTTATGTAAGAATGATGAATGATATGCAATGATATATAAAAAAAATTTTAATCAAAAAGAAACTTCAACAACTGGATTGCAAATATCATACAGTGGGGAGACCCCCGTTTTATTGAATTTGAAAGATTGCAAAAATGGAAATACAGTATTTTACAAAGTACTGTAAAAGAAATGTCTGAACTTATGGATCCTGAGTCCTCTCTGAGGAAAACTCAGATGTTGGTTCCGGTATTTTCCTTTTCTTTGACCGGGGATCTTGAGCCGTTGTTGGGTTGTCGGTCCTTTGCCAAGTGAAACGAGCGAGCAAATTTCTTCTGTCTTCTTGATTTTCTACAACATGTTGCTCTAATATCCTAATCTCTTTTTCTTTTAACAGTTGCTGAATTCTGGTACACTCCACATTGAGAATACGGTACTTGTTCTTCCAAGATTTCTTTTCCCGTTGAACTTTGTTGAGAGCGACCTGGAGTTTTTCTGCATTAGACATAAAATAAAGGATAGATTCCTTTAGCGGAAGAACTTCTTGACGAGGGTAAGGCATCCTCAGCTTGAGGGCTCTAGTTTGCACCCAGTGGAGATGAGGTTCCACAGAGACACAGTCTGGTTTTCCTAGAGACTCTCTTCCTTTCCTGTGAACACGTTTCCAGGCATGCACCATTTCTATCTTTAGTGCCCTGTTATTTTCTCCTTCCTTGAAGAAAAGACCTTCCAGATGAACATTACGCGGGATATGCCTCATCGGGTATCCGAGTTGACGGCGAACTAAAATCGGATGATAGTTGATTCCTCCTTTAGTTCCTATGAGGGGTACATTAGGGAAGTTTCCACATTTGTCAATGATCCTTATCCCGTCATAGATCCGATTGTACCAATCTATGTGAGAGTTGGTAAGAGACATGATTCTCTGTGACCAACGTAGAGTACTCTTATGATCCCAAAAGGCAGCACACTTAGGTAAATGGGAAGTGAACCATTTGTATAGCAGGGGTACACAGCATGTGATCATTCCTCCGCTGTACAAATTCCTTAAGTGTACATAATGATAAGCATCTGCGAGCAAGGTTGGTACGGGGTTTCCAATTAGAAATATTTTAATGGCATTGGTATCAAATAATTTATCGATGTTTGGAAAAAGGAATAACCCATATGTGAGTAGAACAAAGATATCTTCGAAAGCAGTATAGGGCTTTCTCTACCAAAAACTTGGCCGGTAAACCTTGAATTCCTTCCTTAGTGGTCATGTGAGTCCTGACTTCTGACTCATCCAAATAGATTGCTCTTGCAATGGTTTGATCCTTTGGAATTTCTTCCAGTCCAGAAAATGGAGCTTGGTCAGTGATGGGTAAATCAGTCAGGTGAGAGTACTCCTCCAGTGTTGGTGCTAGTTGATAATCCGGGAATGTGAAATAGTGATAAATCGGATCGTAGAACTGAATTAGCATAGACGGGATTCCTTCAACTACATGGACCCTTAACAGAGACAGCAGCCCTCCGTACTTAGCTCTGAAAGCATCAGGGTTGGTGATCATCCTTGCCAACCCCTTTAAATCCTCTAGTTTTGGAGCTTTGAAGGTGTACTTGTGCGTCTTCCTTCTACCGAAATCCATAACGCAATCCTTCTCTCTGATATTTGCAATCATTATTTTAGTTTAATTTGAAAAAAGAGAGAAAAAAGAAAAGAATATTTTTTCTTTGTTTACGAGTTTTTTTTAAATGAATGCATGAATGCAGCACACAAAAACATAGAAGAAACATGGGTTCAAGGTTTCAACGTCACGAGCATGGAGTCATGGTTCTACCCATCCTCAAAATTTGTATTCTGGTGAATTTTGTACTTGTAGAGCGGGTTAAAAGTTCCCAAAATCATTGACCCCCCTAGGGATAACAACAGCAAGCTGGTTCACCCGAGCGAGCTGTAGCATCCTAGGGTAATCTCAATTGAGTGTAGTATCGCGTGTCAACTATTTCCGATAGCTACCGCACTACCAAATGGCAACATGGTTACTGTCTACTAAATCTTCAGTTTCACGGATACCACATCGGGACAATCTGCCTTCACAACGGAGTCGTTAAGCATTGAATCCGCAAAGGGTATCTCCACTAATATGATGGTCTACCGCGACAGCTTATTCGAGATTCACTCCCTGTAAGACCGCCCGTCTATGCCATCAACTATCTTAGGTATCACTCAAACTTTCCACATACGACATCACTCGCATTCCCATTAGCATAAAAATAAACATGGATATCAAGTAGGAAAAGCGGTATATATATATATATATATATATATATATATATATATATATATATATATATATATATTAGTATGATTCCTAAAACTATCATCCTAGACCTCTTAGGAATTATAATCCTAGTCCTAAATAGACAAAATGCTTCCCTAGCAGAGTCGCCATTTTCCTGTTTGAAAATGGGGACGAATGATGACTAAGGTAAAATAGATCCTAATGGCACTCCCCAGCATAGTCGCCATTTTCCTGTAGCGTGCAATTTTTTTCGATGACGCGACCACCTTATCGCAAATTGGGTTCTTCCTCACCGCAACAGTAGGTAAGGGGTGCTACTTTCTGATTTCTTATTTATCCCGTGAAGCTGGAAGGGAAAGGGAAGTTATCTAAAACTAACCTTGCACGCGAATGTTTAACTGAACAAACTCTAAGAGAGATTCGGGGAGTTCGGGGTCAGGTTATACAATGGGGAGTTGTCAATTACCCATCCTATATGTGGTTATCACTACGCCAAAAGTGTCCTTTGGCAGCACTACATAGGCAGCGCTTTATTACAAAAGCGCTGCTATAAGTTAAAAATTTAGAAAACACGGAAACTGTTCACGTAGAAAAATAAATTCGCGTCTAAATATAAGACCTTAGACAGCGCTTTTGAGGAAAGCGCTTTCTAAGGTCTTATAAATTAAAAAAATAAAATTAAAGGAAAATATTAGACAGCGCTTTCCTTAAAAGCGCTGTCTAAGGTCTTATAAATTAAAAAAATATATAAGACCTGAGACAGCGCTTTTTGGGAAACCGTTTTCTAAGGTCTTATAAATTAAAAACACAAATTAAAGTAAAATATTAGACAGCGCTTTAATCAAAAGCGCTGTCTAAGGTTTTATAAATTAAAAAAAAAAATAAAACCAAAAGCGTTGTCTAAGGCCCACCTTAGACAGCGCTTTCATTCAAAGCGCTGTCTAAGGTCTTTTTAATTAAAATAAAAATTGAAATGGTATCAGTATTAATACTGATACCGTTTCAATATTCATTTCATTCTTTCCCTCTTTCCCTCTCTTTCTGCGAACAAGACGAACCAGCTGAAACCACCGCCGTCGTCCGTCCTTTCACCGTCGTCGTCCGTCCTTTCTGCTGTCGTCCGTAGCGCCGTCGTCGTCCATCCTTTCTGCCGTCATCCTTCCTACATTTCCAGTAAGAGTTTTTCTTTTTATGTTAGAAGCAAGCGAGTTTCATATTTTTCTGTTAGGTTAGTGTTATTGTAGTTTAGGGTGTTACAATGGACTAAGTAAGTGTGTTGCTGTTAGGTTAGTGTGAGAATGAGGATGAAAATGAGTTGCATGTGCTCTGAGACTGGAACTGCATATATGCCACTATGTATAATATTGCTCTTTTGATTTCCACCATAAAGAAATGGAATAAGAATGGAATAATGTGCATGTTTGACAACAACTTTGTGATTTTTTTTTAACACAATGCAGCTCAGTTATCTCTGTTATTTTATTTTATTTTACTCACTTTTTTTGTATGTTTTGGAGTAGAAAGTAGCTGAAAGGTTTTGATTAACATGATATATGAACATTATAAGTTTAACGAAAGTATTTTTGTTCTAGTTCACCGTATTTGAAAATGTTGAAATCGAGGTGAAATGTAGTTTTAGAATCTCCTCCTCGAAAACTTTTAAAGATCTTTTTTATGACAATTTCAAAGTTTTCATGTCTAAGAATATTAGTTTAAGTTAGTTTAAGTTAGTTTAGATTAGTGTTATTGTAGTTTAGGTTAGTTTATTAGTGTTATTGTCATATTATATTTGTTATATAATATATTTGATATCCTTGATTTCTTTATTACAGGTTAGATGGCTACTAACGATGATCACCCACATGATGATGATCACCCACATGATGATGATCCTATTCAGGAGGAAAGTCAAAAATCTATGGAAGAAGAGATTAAAAGAGGAATAACCGTTATGAAGAAAGTGATCCGTGCTAGAGATCAAGGCATCATTTTAGATGTGCATTGGAGCCCTTCAGGCACTCTTGTTGAGCCTAACAGTCATACCTTGACAAGTTTCATTGGTGCACTTGTAAGGAATGCGATTCCTATTACTTGTGATGATTGGAGAAACAAACAGTTGAAGGAAGTCAAAGAAAAAATTTGGAATGAGATAAAGGTACCATAATTATGTCTTTAATTATGCCAACTAATCATGTATTTTAAATTATTTGTACTAACCAATGTGTATGGTTTTTTTAGAGGTGCTTCAACGTTGAGGAAGAAAGAAAAGCTTATTTGATGAAATTGGCAGGGAAGCTCCTAAGAGGGTTTAGGACATATTTAAACTGCACCTTTCTTAAGGATGCTGACGGTAACTTTGTTGATGCAGAGTATCCATCTAAATATGCAAGTTTGATTTCACCACAAGAATGGGTAACGTTTAAAGCCAAACGACAAACCCCGACATTTAAGAGTTTAAGTGCAATTAATCGGGAAAGAGCATCAGCTCCCCAGTATCGATACAGGAAAGGACTTGTTGGATATGGACGTTTGGAGCAATCTTTGGTAAGTATCAATAAATTGCAATGATATAATAATTGTTCATCATGAGTTATATTTGATCATATTATTTGGCTTTATATGTAGTTACAAAAGGCGAATAGCTCTGAAACATCTCTTCCTGCACATGTCTTGTGGAAGGAAGCCCGTGTGGGCAAGTCTGGAGTTGTTGCAGAAGGGGTTCTACAAGTATTTGAGAAATGTGTAAGTATAACAATATTTCTTTAATTAAATCAAAACTTTATTAACAAATATTTGACAAATATTCAATATTCATCTGATTTTCAGGAGGCGTTATCTCAGTCTGTATCTCCAGATGATTCCACGAGCATACTTAGTCGGGCATTAGATGTCCCTGAGTATTCTGGTCGGGTGAGGGGTAAGGGATTTGGGATCACTCCGACCTCCTTGAATATTAAAAAAGTAAAGGCTCCTATTAATACAGAACTTCAAGCTAAATTGGAAGCATTGGAAGCTGAAGTTCGGGAATTAAGAAAGGAGAAAGAAAGGGATAACGCTTCAGGTTTTAGAGATGGATCGGAGAAAGATAGTATCAACTGCAGCTTTCGACCGAATATTCCAGAGGTAATTATATATATTTTTATGAAATTAAATTAGTAGCTTAAATTATTTAAATGACATATATACACATTAACAATGTCATATTTATTTTTGGTTTTAGGGCGTTTCCCATTGTCAGCTCTTCTTATCTTCACCAACTTATCGGATGGTTGGCAAGGGAAAAGTGTATAACACTTCGGTAGAATTACTTCACAATAACCCACTCCCTACTGGATGCATGAAAGTATCGGTTGATATTGCTACAGAGGCGGGTGCATTATTACCCTATCCTGACGATGTTTCGGATGCAACATTGGTGGGAGATGCTATAGGGTCGTATGTTGCATGGCCGTCAAACCTCATACTCGTAGGATATAAGGTATGCTTAAAACCGTTATGAACCTTTGTTAACCTTAATGTGTAGATTCAAAGATTTTACGAGCATTTTGTTTTCATTTTTTACATGGTAATGTTATTTAGACTCCAACAAGATCCAAAACAAAGGATAAGGGGATTCCGGAGCATACCGAGTCCGTTGTCTCAAAAAAAGAGGTACATCACAATTATATGATATTTATGCATGGAAAATGTTAAATTGGATATCTTATACTTCATCTAACAAATTATATGATATATAGCTGCCTGGTAAAGAGATTAGCAACGTTTCAACACAGAAAAATGTTGGTGCTATGAAGAACAGGGCTAGAAAACAACCTATCTCCAAGTTTAGGTCGTGCCTTCAGACGTTTCTACAATTGACAGATATTCCAACCGGAGGTGTTCGTCTTATACATATGGAGAAAGGTATATATGGCTTTGAACATGAACAAACTATTGGTAATGAAGAGTTCGAGCAAGTTTTCAATCATGAAGAATTGGGCGTCAGTGTTGTCAATACATACGTGAGGTATATATCCGATCTACTTTGGTATATTAATTGAACAACTTATTTACTTTATGTTTCAAATGAATAGTCTAATGTTAATGATGTTTTTATTTAAGGTTTCTGTATGACAAAGTTATGCGCCCACGCGGATTGCAGCAAAGATTTGCATTCTTATGCCCCGCGTCTGTCAACTTATCCTTAATAATAAATAAACCAGAAAAGGTCCTGGCGTATGTACGCGATGTCTTTATGGACAACCAAGAAACGGAAGAGTTGTTCCTTTTACCGTTTAATATTGGGTTAGATTTTCATTCTAAATTCATCTATTATAGTTTTTTTGTATTTTGACGTCGTGTAGAAAGTTTCCATCTAACACTTGTTTAATCTTACAGTGGACATTGGTTGTTGGTCACAATTAATCCTAGCAGAGAAGTGGTGTATTATCTGGATTCGTTAGGAAATGATTGGACAACATACCCGGATATGAAGAAATGTATTGACACGTAAGTGAGATTGTTCTAAATATGAATGTGTATATTTATTTGTTTATTTATTTATTTATGTGAATTGTTCTAAATATTCATTTATATTTTATTAGCGTTATACAAGCTTTCCAAGCACTACGAGATGACCAAGTACCAAAGAGGAGAGTCAACCCCAATATTACATGGAATAGAGTAAAGGTATATTAATTATCACATGTTTTATTATATATTAGTGATGCTACTTGATAAAACTTAGGATTTATCCATATTTTCTTTTCATTTGTAGTGTCCTTGGCAACGTAATGAAATAGATTGCGGATATTTCATGTTGAGGTTTATGAGAGACACTCTTAATTTGGATCGAATAGAGATTCCATCCGATGTATGTATTTCTAACTTATGAGTTATTTTAATATTTAACACATATCTCTCATATAATGAAATAGTTAAAACTAAATCAAACTATGTTATATTATTATGTAGTACTTTGAAGAATGCAAGTGTGCTCATTACTCAATTTCTCAATTGGATGAAATTAAAGAGGAATGGTGTCAATACATTATGGAGCTCGGAGTTTTATCGTAGTAGTATATAAGTAATATGTACATTTGTTTATATATATATATATATATATATTGGTTTGAATTGCCAATTGTTTTGGATATATAATGTTGGTGTAAATTGGTACATTTAAATAGGCCAAATTGGATTGATTTGAATCTCCAAATTGTGGTATTTTTCTGGAAAAAAAATGGTTGAAAAACAGGTCAAATTCTGGTTGAAAAACCTGGTAAAAATTGGGTTTAAAAAAATTTATATAAAAATTCCCGTACATCTTAGACAGCGCTTTACACTAAAAGCGCTATCTAAGGTGGGGCTTAGAAAGCGCTTTTAACAAAAGCGCTGTCTAAGGTATGCCTAAACATGTTCAAAAAGGTGGGGCTTAGAAAGCGCTTTCACCAAAAGCGCTGTCTAAGGTATACCTAAAAAGTTCAAAAAGGTGGGTCTTAGACAGCGCTTTTTGTGAAAATATACCCCCCTTTAGACAGCGCTTTTGGTATTACCCGAAGCGCTGTCTAAACCTTTAACGGCGCAGGTTTAGACAGCGCTTAAAAGCGCTGTCTAAGGCCAAAAAAAGCGCTGTCTAAGGTCTTGTTTGGCGTAGTGTATCCACAGGTTGATAGTTTTAGGTTCTGCTTTGTACTTGATGGTGTTTGTTTGTAAATGGGTTGGGAAAAGTTTGAGAATGTTGAGAGAGAAAGAGAGAGTTTTTGATGATTTTGGTGAGGTACTGGACCTCAGATTTTGATTGGTATAAAGGTACTGGACCTAAGGTTATTGATTGGTATGCTCGCTAAGATTTCACAATCTTATGCCTACGTATTCCCGTTTAAAGAAACAGGGAAATCAGAGCAATCGTAGTTCCTCCTATTCTATGGGAGGAAAAGATGTTTTGGTGTCTTGTTCAAAGCCCAAGATTGAAGCTAAATGAGTATTTATGTCTTGTTCAAAGCCCAAGATTTAAGCTAAAAGGTTTGACTGAGAGAGAATTTGTCATCTCTAAAGGGAGACATCTCGTCTGTTTATCACAACTGTTGGGTGACTGTTTATAAAGGAGAATTACTTTAACTGGGATATGAGAATCCAACAATGCCATAATTTCCTTTATAAGGGATTTGTCCTGAAGGAGAAAACTTTAACTCAGTGTAGAGCAATGCCATTTTTCCTTAGGAATCTTTCATGCTAAGAGAGGGACAGTGGCATGGATATAAATAATCCAGAGGCTTGCCGCTTACAGAAATTAGCTGAAAGAGAGGATTTTTTACCAAGATAAGAGATGGACCACAACTTGAATATTTGAATCAACAAGTGTGCCACTTACAGCGGTTATCTAGGATTAGGGTTTGTTTTGAATGTTTGTTTTGATGTGTGATAACATGGAGAAATGACTTCCTGCAGAGAGATTTTGATTTCCTCTGAGGGGGATGTTGATTTTTGTGTGCCTTGATCAAAGCCCAAGGTTGAAGCTAAGAGATTGATTGACTTCACTGGGTAAGTCCTTATACAAAGCCTAAGAGGAGGCTGGAAAAGGCTGACTCAACAAGAGAGTGTTTATTTGTCTTGTACAAAGCCCAAGATTAAGGCTAACAGAGAGACTGGCTCTTTTGGGGGATATCATTATACAAAGCCTAAGAGGAGGCTGAAAGTTGACTTTTCCCGGGAAATATTGTGTTTGTCTTGTACAAAGCCCAAGATTGAGGCTAAAGAAGGATTCTTGACTCCACAGGGGAATATTTGTAGGTGTTTTGTACAAAGCCCAAGATTGAGGCTAAAAAGGAGAAGATTGACTCTACTGGAGAGTATAGTTTGTCTTGTATAAAGCCCAAGATTGAGGCTAGAAAGAGGTTTGACTCTGCTTAGGGGAAATTTATATGGTGTCTTATACAAAGCCCAAGATTTAGGCTAAAAAAAACTGACTCTGTGGGAAAGAAATCTTTATCTGTCTTATACAAAGTCCAAGATTGAGGCTAAAATAAGACTGACTCAACAAGAGAGTGTTTTATTTGGTGTCTTGTACAAAGCCCAAGATTGAGGCTGACTTTTACAGAGGGAAAGAAGGATCATTATACAAAGCCTAACAGGAGGCTGAGAGAGATGACTACTCAATAAGAGATTGGTCTAAGGTGATTGACTCAATAAGAGAGTATCTTTGTGTGTCTTGTACAAAGCCCAAGATTGAGGCTAAAAGGGTTTGACTCAACAAGAGAGTGCTTTTACCTGTCTTGTACAAAGCCTAAGATTGTGGCCGAACAAGCTGGAGAGATCATTATACAAAGCCTAAGAGGAGGCTGACTTCTGCTGAGGATTATTGAGATCCAGAGGCAGGTCCAAATTGGGGGATCAACTATTGCTGAGGGTTTCCAGAAGAGTTGAGGTATCAGATGCCTTAAGGTTCTGATGATAAGCTGACCCTAGCTGGGGAAATTTAGGATAAAGATTGAGTTTTATATCCTGTGAGGATTTTAACTCTACTAGAGATTGGTTGAATGACCAGGGTTTTTCCTGTGTTTGCAGGGAACTTGAGAATGTCTTTGAGATCCAAGAGGGGATTAGAATGTCCAAGTCTACTGATATGGAAAAGTTTGTCTTTGTATGATGCCCAAGAGAAGGCTGGTATTTTAAGGGATGAGTATTAACCCTAAAATTGGTACGAGGTTTTAACTCTTTGGAAAGACTATTCTAACGAAGGATGACTAAGTTCTGTCTTATACCTTTAAGAGGTCTTCAGGGTCCTTGTATTAAGCCCAAGAGAAGGCATGAGAACTTCTAAGAAGCCGGAGGGTCCTTGTACAAAGCCCAAGAGGAGGCGGGGATGCTTTTAGGAAGCCTGTGGATCCAAACTTAAGAAAAGTTCAAGAAAAGTTTCACCGGGAATAATCTTTTCTTTAGTGAACAGTTCTAGGGTTTGAAGAAATTCAAGAGAGGTTTCACCAGGAATTAATCCTCTCTGGGGAAATGAACTTCTTTGACAATTTCTAATAGTGACAGTCTGAGAAAAGTTTCACTGGGAATAATGCCTTTCTCTTTGTTCCATATTGTTTAAGCCCAAGAGAAGGCAAGACTGTATCTGGAATTCCTATGTGGAACTAGTTTTGACTGTATTAAAAGAGTGGCCAACTGGCTTTACCTAGTTCTAGACCTAGTTGTCGGGGAAAACTCTAAGCAGATATACTAGTATATATACAGTTTATATATGACAAGTATTTAAAAGGATATGAAAGAAGGGCTTATAGGTGAGCAAGCTTCCAGCAATGCAGTTATATGTATATGAAAGCAAGTAAATGAAAGCTGATAAAACTTATAGGCGAGCAAGCTTCCATTGTAACAGCTGTATGGTTAGTTGTTCAAGAAATTAAAGAAAGTTTTGATAACAACTATGAATTTGAACCTAAATCAAAAGGGAAGTTGTTTTGAAAAGATTGTTAGGGCTTATACTCAAGGAGAGGCCCAGATGAAAAAACAGTAATCGTACCGTTGTTTTGAAAACTGTATCGGGACTTATACAACGACTGAGGCCCAAAAAGGTTTATATTTACAAAGGGGTGAGACTTACACTCTATCAAGAGGCCCAAAGTTTACTTATGTACAAGTGATGGGGCTTACAACTCAAGGAGAGGCCCAAATGATTTATTTTGAAAAGGTGACGATCGCGTCGTGGTTTTGAAAATCACAGAGGGACTTATACAATGACTGAGGCCCCAAAGATTGTGTATTTACAAGAGGAATGGGTCTTACACTCTAATAGAGGCCCCAAAGTTTGAAAAACAAAAGAAATGGGACTTACAACACAAGGGTAGGCCCAGATGATTTTTTTTTTTAAAAGGCGACGACCGCGCCGGGTTTTTTAAAATCGCATCGGGACTTATACAATGACTGAGGCTCAAAAAAGGTTTTTATTTACAAGGAATGGGTCTTACACTCTATTAGAGGCCCAAAAGTGTTTGAAAATTTAAAATCGAGAGGAAACCCTAATTTTAAATAAAAATATCATTTTTCAAAGGAAATTTAAATAATAAATGATAAAATATCAACTATATTCAAAAACAAGTTGTACACTTTGAAAAATATTTTGAAAAATCATGTTTAATCATACGAAAGCTTGAAATTCAATTAGTTTTGAAAGATCAAAGTGGGAATTTCATTTTAAAAATTATTTAAAAACAATAAAATGAAATTAATTACAAAACTTTTAACTATATTAAATAAATAATATAAATTGGATTTTTTTGTAAAATAAAATATTTAATCATTTTAGTGAATTTTTAGAAAAAGAATCAATTCAAAAACACAAATATTCAGAGAGAAATTAATTTTTGAATCAATTAAACAAAATAACTAAAATTCAAAATTTTGAATTATGGCGCCAAGAACACTTGGTTCTTGCCCGCGCCCTCTGTTTTTGCAGATTTGCATTTTCCCACTTTTCTCCATGATTTCTCAATGGTTTTGCACGATTCAAGTACCAATCTTGTTCGTTTTTGAACAAGGATCACAACCATATAGTTTAATTGCATTTATATTAAGCATGGAGAAAGAAATCAACAGAAAAGCTCAAGAACCCTAATTTCAGCATGAACACAATGAAATTCCATACACGATTGATTTATGGCAATTGATTGAGGATTATCACTCTACATACATGCATAAACAAGATGGTAACTCAAAAATTCATTCATGATGCATGGATCATAGAGTTAAAAGGGTTCAGGCTTACCTGTTGCAGCTGGTGATCGAGTTTGGTGATGGAGGTATTACAGCTAGGTTCCAATGATCTGGATAGCTTCCTTAGGTGCCAAGGAGTGTGTTTGAATGCTTGGAGTGGATTGAAATGAGCTGGAACTGGTTGTGGTACCTCAACTGCAGCTCTGTCAAGAACTTGAGCAATTGGCTGGTGATTTTGGGAATTTAATGTTCCATATGTGATTTTGTATTATGGATCACTCAAACATGATGTTTATGAGGTGTGTGTGTGTGTGTGATTGGTTTGGTTGGAATCACTCTCAATCTCAAAACCCGATAGTGACTTGAGTTAGAAGGCAAAATTGGAGTGAAGAAGAGATTTTTGAGTAAAGCATCAGTTTGGTTTCTTTGGTGTACTCAAACTGATCACAATTGAGCTCTATTTATAGTGTGTCAAGTTTGTTTTGGCATCAATAGTGAATGGCAGCTGCAGCAGGCCTTTGGCCAATGTTGAGCAAAAGGAATCTCAAGTCTCCTCTAGCCATTGACTTGAGGTTAGGGCACAGGCCTATGGTCCTTTGATTCAGAGCTTATTCTTGACTCATTCAGTTAGGAATGTGTCAGTCCATGCCACCTTGGTGTATCCATTGAATGTTTGGAAACAAAATTGGAGTCTTGGCACCTTTTTAGCCTTTTTAGGTTTGTTATGGCTAAGTGTAGATTCTTTAACTTTGGAGGCTTGGAGATTAGATCATTCTCCTTTTGTTTTATCCTCAGATGTGTCCAAATGGATGACAAGGCTTGGAGTTGTCCAAATTTGTCAAATCGAGCAAAACACCAAATTCTCAGATGTGTCCAAATGGATGACAAGGCTTGGAGTTGTCCAAATTTGTCAAATCGAGCAAAACACCAAATTCTGCCTTGCGTAGGACAGTTACAAAAGGTGATTTTGAGGGATTCATATCTCCCTGCTCAGGTTGAGTTATAGGAGGCTCTTGTGCTTTTTAGAAAGCCCTCATATGATACAAAACATGTGTGATCATAGTTTGTTTTGAAACTATTTGGATGCAACTGAAAAAACTCCGTGAACATTGATGTTCAAGGCTGGTAACTTAGGCAGATTTTCACTAAGTGTTGGAAAAAGTGTCATTTTCATGTTTTTGTGACTTTGATCAATCCATAACTCAAAATCCATGAAGAATTGGAGTATGAGGTAGTTGAATCTTTTGTAGAGTGTAGCAAGACCTACAAATCCAGCTTTGGATCACCAAAATGGTTGCTTGGATCTCAAGTTATGATCCTTAGAAGTTGGTACCAAAATCACTTTTGTTCCATAACTTAGAAAAATTTTGGTTTCTCAAGGTTGCCCCTTTTGCAAGAAACCTCACTTTTCCTGATTTTTCTTGATGAATGATGATCAATGTCACACATTAACATTATTTTTGACTTAGAGGAACCATATTTGTGAAAATTTCCAAAAAGTCAAACTTTATTTTGTGCACAATTGACTTTTATCGGATGAAATCCAAACTGTGCGATCCTTTGTGAAATCAAGTCCTTGACCTAAATCAAACCTAATGGATGGATTCCATAGGTGATATAGGGTGTATTTAATCATGTCCCATAGTTTGGGAGCATGTCCTGGTCAAAAGTCAAAGGTACAGTTGACTTTTTCCTCGAAACCCTAATTGTGGTCCAAATGAAATTGAAACTTGTGAATCAAGCTTCTTGGATCAATACATTGTTGTAAATGTACCAATGTGGTGTATTTGAGGCCCTCAAATCATGTCTTGAGGTGTTGGCTCATGTATTACATCAAAAGTCAACTCAGGGGTGAATTAGGTCAAGAAACCCTAATTCCTGATTTTTGGTAAATGCATCCCCTGAGGTTAAATTGACTTGATGATTGGGTCCATGAGGTACCTTGGAGTATATTGGGTTGTTCTTTGAAGCATTGGCTCATGCCCAGATGAAAATTTTCATCTGGAGGCCTTGGTCGACCAAAACCCTAATTTGGTGACACTGGCGATCTTGAGACTTGATCCACTTGGAATGTTGCAACTTTGTGCTTGATTATTGATGTGGGAGTCCTCTTGATCCTTTATAGGTGTTTGAGAGGTTATAAAAGTAGAAGATCATGTCATTTCTTGATTGATCCTTTGTTTAAGTGCTCTAAGAGGGCTTGAAACCCTAATTCTTGATTGTGGTGAATGCTCAGCTGTCTTTGAGGAGATTGATGAGGCATGAAAGTACATCCATATTGTGATGATGATTTTCATAATGATGGGAAATCTTGGTGGTCAAAATTTGGGGTATGACATACATAAATAATTTGGGCCTCAGTCATTGTATAAGTCCTAGTACAGTTTTCAAAACGGCAAAGCGATCGTTGTTTTTCATCTGGGCCTCTCTTTTAGTTGTAAGCCCCATCTCTTGTATAAAAATAAACTTTGGACCTCTAATAGAGTGTAAGACCCAACCACTTTTGTAAATACAATAAACTTGGGCCTCAGTCATTGTATAAGTCCCGGTACAATTTTCAGAATAACAGTACGATCGCTGTTTTTATCTGGGCCTCTCCTTGAGTATAAGCCCTAAACTTCCTTTTAAAAAACAACTTTCCTTTTTGATTTAGATTCAAATTCATAGTTGTCATCAAAACTTTCTTTAATTTCTTGAATAATTAAGCATACAGCTGTGTTTATAACACTGGAAGCTTGCTCACCTGTAAGTTTTACCAGTTTTTCTTTTACATACTTGTTTATATATTTCATCTGTATATATATATGCCTATATATTTGCTTAGAGTTTTCCCCGACAATTAGGTCTAGGTTTTAGATCAAAACAGTGGTTACTCTTTCAACACAGTCAAAATTAGTTCCCCATAGGAAATTCCAGATACAGTGTTGCCTCCTCTTGGCTTATACAATATGGAATAGAGAAAGACATTATTCCCGGTGAAACTTTTCTCAAGACTATCACTATTAGAAATTTGTCTAAGAAATTCATTTCCCTAGAGAAGATTATTCCCGGTGAAACCTCTCTTGAATTTCTTCAAACCCTAGAGTTGTTCACTAAGAAAGGATTATTCCCGGTGAAACCTTTCTTGAACTTTTCTTAGGTTTGGACCCATAAACTTCCTAAAAGCATCCCCAGCCTCCTCATGGGCTTTGTACATCACACATGTTTTGTATCATATGAGGGCTTTCTAAAAAGCACAACAGCCTCCCATAACTCAATCTGAGTAGGGAGATATGAATCCCTTAAAATCACCATTTCCAACTGTCTTGGACAAGGCAGATTTTGGCATTTTGCTCAATTTGGAAAAATTGAGCAACTCCAAGCCTTGTCATCCATTTGGACATATCTGAGGATAAAACAAAAGGAGAATGATCTGATCCCCAAGCCTCCAAAGTCCAAGAATCTACACTTAGCCATAACAAACCTAAAAAGGCTAAAAAGGTGCCAAGACTCCAATTTTGTTGCAATGCATTTAATGGATACACCAAGGTGGCATGGAATGACACATTCCTAACTGAATGAGTCAAGAATAAGCTCTGAATCAAAGGACCATAGGCATGTGCCCTAACCTCAAGTCAATTGCTAGAGGAGACTTGAGATTCCTTTTTCTCAACATTGGCCAAAGGCTTGCTGCAGCTGTCATTCACTATTGATGCCAAAACAAACTTGACACACTATAAATAGAGATCAATTGTGATCAGTTTGAGTACACCAAAGCACTACAACACTTGCTTTCCTCAAAATCTCTTTCTTTAGGCCAAAATGCCTTCTTTTGGAAGGTATCTCTGAGTTTTTGAGTTAGAGAGCAATTCCACCACAGTTCATGATCCAAACACCTCTAATATGTTGTATCTAAGCTGTTCCAACACTTACTTGTGACCTGAAACACCAAAATCACAAAGTCCACTTCCAAAACCTCAAAATTTGACTTTTCTGCATTTTTCAAGCCATGTCTTGATTCAGTCACTTCCAAAACCAAATAAAGCCTCAAACACACTCCAGATATCATCCTCAAACTATCCCAAATGGTTCCCCTCATCTGGAACACCATTTGAGAGAGTTGCCATATTGGTCACTTTTGCCCCTTTTGCAAGAAAGTGCCACAACTTGTTTCTGAGGATTACAGCTGGTTCTAATCATTCTAAAAGCTTCTAAGGGATCAATTGAGAGTGTCTAAAGCATCAAATTACTTCTGGCACAAGGAACTTGGCAGATAGTACAAAAAGCTCCAAGAGATAGCATAGAACATGAAAAAATATGCCTATTTTGAAATCACTATCGGATTTTGAGGAGGAAACATTTTTTGAAAATTCCAAGGGCACCATTGGATTCCTCATGAAATTCTAGGTCAGATGCACCTAAATTTTGTCCCAATCCATGGAGAAATGAGAAAGTTAGAGGCTTCACGTAAATTGCCAAAACTTGTCTTGCCTTGCCTTGGCCAGGCCTGAAAACTTGGCACCCCTTATGTATTTATGGGGTAGTTTTGATACACAGATGTATCACCACCCTGGTGGTAGCACGCATGTGTGTTTGGCTTGATGGTTGTGGGTTCAAATCCCACCCAGACCATTTTGCCATTTTCTATGTTTTTGTTATTTTCCATATTTTCATGTTTTTATTAATTAATTGAAAAATTAATTTCTCTCTCAATTTTAATCATTTTTGGTTGATTCTTTTTTTGAAAATTCACAAAAATATTAAAATATTTTATTCTATGAAAATTTCACAAAAATATTATTTATTTCATATATTTGGTATTTTTGTAAAGAATTATGTTTTATTTGTTTTTTAAACATTAAAAATATTTCTTTCTCTTGGTTTTGCAAAATTCAAATGATTTTTAAATCATCCCATGAATGAAACATGATTTTCCAAATATAAATACAAGATCACAACCTTTTTTCACATGTTTGATTATTTTAATTGAATTTTTATTCAATTAAAATACATTTTAAAACCAAAAATTAGGGTTTTGATCACTATCACCCTAACAAATCTTTTCAAACATCTATGGGTCTCTATTAGAGTGTAAGACCCAATCATTTTTTAACCAAAACATTTTTGGGCCTCAGTCATTGTATAAGTCCCACTGCGATTTTAAAATCTCGGCGCGGTCGTCGCCTTTTAAACGAAAACCATTTGGGCCTACCCTTGTGTTGTAAGTCCCATTTCTTTTCCTTTTCAAACCTTTGGGCCTCTCCATGAGTTGTAAGACCCATCCTATTGTACAAAAAATTTGGGCCTCGGTCATTCTATAAGCCCCAAGTACAGTTTATAAAACAACGGTACGATTATTGTTTTTCATATGGGCCTCTCCTTTAGTATAAGCCCCAATCTTTTAAAAAACAACTTCCCTCTTGATTTATGTTCAAATGCATAGTTGTTGTCAAAAATTTCTTTAATTTCTTGAACAACTAACCATACAGCTGTTACAATGGAAGCTTGCTCACCTGTAAGTTTTTATCAGCTTTCATTTACATGCTGACATATATATATATATATATATATATATATATATATATAACTGTATTGCTGGAAGCTTGCTCACCTGTAAGTCCTTCTTTCATATCCTTTTAAATACTTGTCATATATCAACTGTATATATACTTGTATATCTTCTTAGAGTTTTCCCCGACAACTAGGTCTAGAACTAGGTAAAGCCAGTTGGTCACTCTTTAATACAGTCAAAACTAGATCCCCATAGGATTTCAAAATACAGTCTTGCCTTCTCTTGGGCTTAAACAATATGGAACAAAGAGAAAGGCATTATTCTCGGTGAAACTTTTCTCAGACTGTCACTATTAGAAATTGTCAAAGAAATTCATTCCACGGAGAGGATTAATTCTCGGTGAAACCTCACTTGAATTTTTTCAAACCCTAGAACTGTTCACTTAAGAATAGATTATTCTCGGTGAAACTTTTCTTGAACTCTTCTTAAGTTTGGGACCCACAAGCTTCCTGAAAGCATCCTCGCCTCCTCTTAGGCTTTGTACAAGGACCCCTCGGCTTCTTAGAAGTTCTCATGCCTTTTCTTAGGCTTAATACAAGGACCTTGAAGACCTCTTAAAGGTATAGACAGAACTTAGTCATCCTTTGCTAGAGCAGTCTTTCCAGAGTCAAAATCTCAGACCAATTTTAGGGTTGATTCTCATCCCTTAAAAACACTTGCCTCCTCTTGGGCATCATACAAAGAAAAACTCTTCCATACCAATAGACTTGGACAGTCTAATCCCCTCTTGGATCTCAAAAACATTCTCAAATTCCTTACCAACACAGGAAAAACCCTGGTCATTCAACCAATCTCCAGTAGAGTTGAAACCTCTATAGGTTTTCAAAACTCAATCTTTAAACTCTCACCTTAAGTCTCCCCAGCCATGGTCAGCTTATCATCAGTATAACACTATCCCAAATCAGAACCTCAAGGCATCTGATATCTCAACTCTTCTGTAAACCCTCAGCAAGAGTTGATTTCCCATTTGGACCTACCTTTGGATCTCAATAATCCTCAGCAGAAGTTAGCCTCCTCTTAGGCTTTGTATAATAATCCTTCTTTTCCCCTAGAAAAGTAAGCCTCCTCTTGGGCTTTGTATAATGATTTTCCCCAGCTGAGCTAACCATTTCAGACTCTCTTGTTGAGTCCATCACCTTTCCACACTCTCTTGTTGAGTCAGCCTTTTTCAGCCTCAATCTTGGGCTTTGTACAAGACACCATATAAATTTCCCTAAGCAGAGTCAATCCTCTTTCCAACCTCAATCTTGGGCTTTGTACAAGACAGATAATACTCTCCAGCAGAGTCAAACTCCTTTTAGCCTCAATCTTGGGCTTTATACAAGACACTTAAAATATCCTCAGCCGAGTCAGTAAAATCTCATTTTAGCCTCAATCTTGGGCTTTATACAATACAAATAAAGTTTTCTTTCCCACAGAGTCAGTCTTCTTTTCAACCTCAATCTTGGGCTTTGTACAAGACACATACAACCCCCCCCCCCAAGCGGAATCAAAATCCCTTTTAGCCTCAATCTTGGGCTTTGTACAAGACAGACAAAATATTTCCCCGAAAAAGTTAAAATTTTAGCCTCCTCTTAGGATTTGTATAATTATATCCCCAAAAGAGTCAACTCTCTTTTAGCCTCAATCTTGGGCTTTGTACAAGACAGATAAACACTCTCTTGTTGAGTCAGTCTTTTCCAGCCTCCTCTTAGGCTTTGTATAAGGACTTCCCCAATGGAGTCAATCAATCTCTTAGCTTCAACCTTGGGCTTTGATCAAGGCACACAAAAACCAACATCCCCTCAGAGGACATCAAAATCTCTGTAGGAAAACATTTCTCTGTGTTATCACATATCGAAATAGATAAATCAAAACAAACCTTAATCCCAGATAACTGTTGTAAGTGGCACACTTGTTGATTCAAATATCCAAGCTGTCGTCCATCTCTTATCCTGGTAAAACCCTTTCTTCCATCTAATTGCTATAAGTGGCAAGCCTCTGGATTATTTACATCCACACCACTGTCCCTCTCTTAGCATGGGAAATTCCTAAGGAAAATGACATTGCTCTACACTGAGTTAAAGTTTTCCCCTTTTGGACAAATCCCCTATAAAGGAAATTATGGCATTGTTGGATTCTCATATCCCAGTTAAAGTAACCCTCCTTTATGAACAATCACCCAACAGTTGTGATAAGCAGACAAAATGTCTCCCTTTAGAGATAACAAATTCTCTCTCAGTCAAACCTTTTAGCTTCAATCTTGGGCTTTGAACAAGACACAAATAACTTTTAGCTTCAATCTTGGGATTTAAACAAGACACCAAAACATCTTTTTCCTCCCATAGAATAGGAGGAACTACGATTGCTCTGATTTCCCTGTTTCTTTAAACGGGAATACGTAGGCATAAGATTGTGAAATCTTAGCGAGCATACCAATCAAAAACTCTAGGTCCAATACCTTTACACATACTAATCAAAACTGAGGTCCAGTACCTCACCAAAATCATCAAAAACTCTATCTCTCAAACAAGAAACTTTCACAACCCATCAACAGATAAACAGCATCAAGTACAGAGCAGAACCTAAAACTAACAACCTGTAGATAACCACGTATAGGATGGGTAATTGACAACTCCCCATTGTATAACCTGACCTTGGACCCCCCAATCTCTTTAAGCGTTTGTTCAGTTAAACATTCGCGTGCAAGGTTAGTTTTAGATAGCTTCCATTTCCCTTCCAACTTCACGGGATAAATAAGAAATCAGAAAGTAGCACTCTTCCTCCTACCATTGCAGTGAGGAGGAACCCAATTTGCGATAAGGTGGTCGCGTCACTGACAAAAATCGCACACTACAGGAAGCAATGACATAAAGGGATGGGGGCAGGTTGTGATTCTTGCCGATAACAAGACAAGAAAAGGTCTCGGTTTTTCTCTAGCACTTACCAAGACTACAAAAAAGGATGAAAGTTTTCGTCCCATCCAAGATTTCTTCCACAGTGGAGGCTTCCTCCACCCGATTTCTCAGGAAGTCTATACCATCTAGGAGAACGACTCCTCTGATACAGATGAAGAGTGGAAATCCTATTTCAACAATGAAGGATATATATCTCAGGAAGAAACATACATGCCATTTTTCTCTTCGAAGCAAAGTCCTAGATATATTCCAAGATCAGACGTCGATGTGAGGTAATCGAAAGTCATCTTTCGAGCTCGCTTTGTTTAAATCCCTGTAGTCTACACACATTCGTACTTTTCCATCTTTCTTTGGTATCAGCACAATGTTTACAATCCACTGAGGATAATTTTCAATGGCTAAGAATCATGCATCAAGTTATTTCTGAACCTCTTCTTTGATCTTGATAGCCATATCAGGCCGAGTTATTCTTAGCTTTTGCTTTATTGGCGGACATTCTTCTTTGAGAGGCAGTTTATCTCAACAATATCTATACCAAGTCCTAGCATATCTTGATACGACCAGGAGAATACATCTACATACTCGTGCAGGAGTTCAATCAACTTATTTTTTACATCGTATTCTATGGCGGTCCATATTTTGACTTTTCTTATCATCTTCTATTTTGAGGTTAATGATTACCACTGATTCCTGGTGTGGTTGAATAACCATTGATTCTTACTATAATAATCTGGCCAGCTCCTCATGGCGTTCACAATCTTCCTCACAATCCTCGTCGGCATGGTAGATTGGATTATCAAAGTCATACTGGACCATATTAGTATTATCATCAATGGAATATGAGGTGGATATGCATGATTTATGATCTATGCTTTATTATAGAATGATGGAGAAGAAAAGTGTATGAAAAGAGCATTGCCATATCTTAGAAAGAAAAATGAAATACAGGGAAAATAATTGAATAAAAAATGTACTATTTATTCATGATAAACTTTGATTGAAAACAATAGAGGTGCCTTACAAACTTCCACTATGTCTTGGGCATAACATAGGGATTTGAAAACAAAACAAGAAAATTAATATTCAATTAAAACAACTTCAAGGATATCCACGGATGTCCAATTGTTGAGTTCTTCGCCTGAGCTCTCTAGTTCATAAGACATGCTATATTAAAGTCGTTGATCTCATCATCCATTAGGGAAATCTGGTCTTCTTGAAGGTGTCCAGTAATAGTAAAAGTGTATGGTAGTGAGAGAACTCGTCCTTTGACTGCTTTCAGGATCATCCTCTTCTGTACAACCTGATATGATTGATACCCTATTCATGATCAATCTTTCTTTGCAGGTAGCTCAAGTACTCTGCCCCACCCTTCAGGGTGGCCAGCTTCCACTACTATTTTTGCTTCTTTACAGGAGTTCATGGAAAGTTCAGGCTTTTTGTGCTTTTTGGAGAGAGGAGTCATTACAACATTTGCTATCTCGAAGGCTTGGAAAGGAATTTCATGAATTTCTCCTTCTATTTCAACATATTTGAATGATGTTAAATGGCTCACAATTAAGTCTTCTTCATATTCTACGACGATCAGCTTGTTGTTGACTATGAATTTTAGCTTTTGATGGAGAGTCGAGGTGATTCCTTCGAATGCATGAATCCATTGACGCCCTAGAAGACAATTGTACGCAGGATATATATCCATAACATATAAGGTGGTAAAGAAGGTATGGGGACCAATCTTGATTGGGAGGTCCACTTCTCCGATTATTGATCTCCTAGAGTCGTCAAAGGCCCTCATTACTAGGGTGATAGGCTTCACCAGTAGTTTTTCTATCATCTACTTTGCCAAGGAAGTTTTCGGTAATACATTTAAGGACGATCCTGTTTCAACTAATACTCTGGCCAGGACCGTGTCCACACACTTAATAGAAATGTGCAATGCCTCATTGTGAGCTTTCCCCTTAGGTGATAATTCATTATCACTAAGCCCCAGGAAATTTCCCGTTGCGATATTAGCTACTACCCCCTTGAATTGATTCATCGTTATTCCTTGAGGAATTTGGGTTGCACCCAAGAATTTCATTAGTGCGTCTCGATTTGCCTTTGAACATAACAGTAAGGACAAAATGGATATCTTTGAAGGTGTTTGGTTGAGCTGGTCAATTACTTTATAGTCGCTTTTCTTTATAATCCGGAGAAGTTCTTCAACCTCTTCTGAATAAGATTCTGAGGAAGGGTTTTGCCCCTAGTGGGCATTGACAGCCTGTTTCCCTTTTTCTTTAGTCAAGGCTTCATTACTATTCTCCTTTGGAGGTTGTGCAGGTGCGAATACTTGACCACTTCTAGTCACGCCTCCTACTTCGATGATGTTGGTAACAACTGGTTCTTTGATCACAAAGTGGTTTATTCTCCTGCTTTTTCCCATGTATGTAGAACTTGGAATTATAACTCCAAGGAACGACCTTTGTGTTTTCATAGGGGAAAGGAGATGGTACACTGATTACCAAAGGGATTACCGGGTTTGCCGGTACTTGTATCTGGGCTCATTAATATGGAATTTCTAAGGTAGCGACATCTTCATCAGTTGAAACTTGTTCTACTTGGATGATCCTTTGATCCATCAATTGTTGAATACCGAGTCTTAATTTACCACGTGCTTAGGGATTCAAAAGGCATTATTTACAATTAGCTTAACACCCTGGGAATACATCTTGTTTCAAAAACTGTTCCTTGACTACTACCATTGGAGTATTTACTTTATCTGCCTTTATCACTATGTTCCATCTTGTAGATTCTTCTATGATTCTTACAGAAGGACCTGCGTGCGTAGGCATGGGATTCTTGTTCACATTTAGGCTATTGGGCATGAAAGCGATAACTTTGGAGTCAATCAAGTCTTGTACTTTGTACTTGAGAGCTTTGCAGTTCTCAATTGTGTGTCCGGGTGCTCCAAAGTGGAATTCACATCTAGCATTCACATCATAGCCTGGAGGAAGAGGTGTTGGAGGAGGCTTCAGATCCCTTAACTACAATAATGAGCCTTGAAGCAAATGAGAGAGTAGTTGACCGTAAGGCATAGGAATTTGGTCAAACTTTTTCTCTGGCCTCCTTTGTCTCTGTTGGTCCTGTTAATAGTAGCTCTGCTATTATAGGACATACGACTACTAGTACTGCACTGGTTGTTGTCCGGCAAGAATTGCATAGGCTTGTTGTGGATACTAATTTGGCATTATCGATGCTACCTAGTAGTAAGGCACTTAGTAAGCCTCAACCTTCCCTTTGGCTAATGTGGCAGCGTTAGTTTCCCCTTCCTTCTTCTTTGGAAATCCAGAATAGGGTTTCTTTGCTCCATTGGAGGTAGTGGCAGCACCCTGAATTTCGTCATTCTTGAGGCAGTTCTCAATTCATTCTCCTGCGACAACCATATTTGAAAATCCAGAGGAGGTACTTCCAACCATTCTATACAGATAGGGACCCTGGAGAGTACTCATAAACATATTAACGAGTTTCTGTTCTAGTAGGGGAGGTTGAACTCTGGCAACTAGTTCCTTCCACCTCAATGTGTACTCTTTAAAAGACTCGTCAGTCTTTTGAGTGAAACTTTGGAGCTAGGTCCTATTAGGAGCCATATTAGTATTGTACCGATAATGCTTGAGGAATGCTTTTCCCAATTCTCCAGTTTCGGATATAGGTACGTTCAAGTTGCATATACCATTTGAGGGATACCCCACTAAGGCTATCCTCAAAGAAATGTCATTTTTTCATCGTTTGAATAGGTAGCCATTTTTCTACAGTATGATCTGATGTGATTCCTTTGACAGTTAGTTCCCTTGTACTTCTCAAAGTCATGAACTTTGAATTTTGCAGGGATTTTAATGCCTAGAACTAGGCACATATCAGTAGCATCTTGTCATATCCCAAATTTTTTCTACCTTTCTCAGCTTTCTCTCTGTAAGATCATCAGGCCTTTAGCCATGATCTTCTGAGAATTAGGTCATAGGATCTTGTGTGCATACTCATTATGACTAACTAGCTTTTGCAGGTGCATGGAATTCAAGTGGAGACAATACTTATTCCCACGGTCAAGTCCTTCAAGTCATGACTAGTTGAGCCTGATTCAAAGTGGTCCTAGGATTTCTATTTGATTTGGTGTCCCACTTTTAGAACTCTTTCTCATTCTTGAGCCATCCTTGGGTCAATACTTCAAAGATATCTTGGCTAGGTTTTGTGGCCATATCTCATGAAAGTCTGGATCGGTCGTTGGTTGCTTATGGTTCAAGCATGAAAATCATTCACCATTCCAAGATTTAAATTGCAAATTCATCAGTCAAAATTCCAATTCAATTTCATTTCAAGTTACCAAAGGCAAGGAATTCATCATAAATCAAACTTTATTTCAAGGAACTTTCAAGATTGTAAAGGAATACTTCATTATCCATTTTTTCCAATTCAATTTCACAAGCCCACATTTGGATGTCCATTTTCAATCCACATTTTGATTCAATTCTAAATCTATTTTGTCTAATCCAATTTCCCATTTTAAATCAAATAGTCATTTAAGTCCAAAATCCATCCACTTTTTAATCCACTTTGTTCATGTATAAACCTATATCCATTTTAAGCCCATATCCCTTTTTCATTCCAATTATTCAAAATTCTAAACCAATTCCCATTCCCCAAATCCACATTCAAAACCAATTGCCCATTTCCGAATCCATTATAAAACCAAAACCCATTTAAATCTTAAATTCCGAAATATTATATCCAAAGACCATTTTTTATTCCAATAACCAAAATACCAACCCAATTCAAATTTCATTCAAGGCTTCCATGAAATTACAATAACAACAAAATTTCAAGTCATGTCACAATGATACAATGCAAAGTTTCATCTACCATATCATTTACAAGCCAAATCAAGGCCATTGATTTATAAGTCACCAAACAATCAAGGCAATCAAAGCTACAAGGTACAAAATTGCAAAATTACAGAGCAAAATGGCTTGTCAACATTGCCAAATATAAAGAAGATTCGCAAGAGAAATTACGTGAATAACAAGTAATGCCTAGGAAAGCTAAAGTGCAAATTTGTGAATTTCTTCTTCAATTATGCCTTACGAGGGCAACCACGGCTTCTTCACCTTCAAACTTCCATTGCCCTTGACCGCTTCATCTTCAGACCCCTCATCTAAGCCTCCATGCCAAGACACTCCATCCCAGAACTTTGTCTTCATGCCAATGCCTTGCCCTCACCTCAAGCATCACGCACACATGAAAAGAAGAGAAGGAAATGATTAGCAAGGTACCATAGCATAAAAGAACACAACAGCCACACAAATTGAAGTTCATGACATAAGATCCATTCACACCAAAATTCACACAACAATGACAAGTTCTAGCAGCAACAACATATAGTAGTTTTTGTACCTGGTGTTGCTCCATGGTGTAATCCTTCACCTTGCGCCTCAAATTCCACCATGTGCCAAGTTCTGCCATATCCAAAATCCCTCCAAAGGCACTACATGAAAAGAGAAAAACAGGGTGATCATAAAAACTTATGCTACCCTGAAAGTCGTGTAATAGCAACAGCAAATCGACACATTAGGAAGCATTCACGACACACATATTAAGTTCCAAACATGAGCCATCAAAAGAGCAAGTTGAAAAATGGAAATGAATCAATCACAACCACACATGATCAGAGAGTTTATGGCCAAAAATCAAGAGCAGTTATTAACCTCCAAACACAATCAAACAATCACCATCAAGAATGGCAAGGAATCACACATGATCAAAGTAAAAATCGTAAGTTTTTGAAACAACCATCAAGTGAGAAATCATAAAATACGACAAAGAATAACAAATCATAAGTTACGGTTTCTCCTTTCAAAATCAAAATCAACGGCATTCAATTTCAAGAATAAGAAGTTAATGCATAGAACCTGTAAAAGAGGTAGCAGTACACAACTGCAGCATACACACACATCACACTTATTGAATAGCAACAACAGCGTTGAAGGGAAATTATCACAAACACATACACACTAACCATAACACGATTTGAAGAGCGAACGCAACAAAACGATAACAACAACACAAAATTGAAGAGAAAGATTAGAGAAGAAGGGAAGTATAAAGAAATACATTTTAAGTTGCCGACATCGTTGAAACCGCCGCGTCGAAATTACTCCGATGTATGCGATTTATGCTTAATTAATAGTATGTTGTGACTTTGAATGCGATTCCATTTGATTTGTCGTCCCAATCGCGCGGACACGACTTGATTTTTTTCAATTCGATTTGGTACGAGAGCGGAGCACTTCAACCTTGATTGAATGTGTGGTGGAATTAACGATAGAAGCGGGTAATAATGCACCCGCCGCCGCCAGCTAACAGCCATGGCGCAGCGGGTTTTGACGTTTCCGGCGAGAAAGCACGACGAGAGGGAACGCTGCGATCGGACAAGGGAGCTGAGCGAGAGAGATAAACAGATGTTTTTATTTTTATTTTTCTCTTTGATGATAATGCTGTTGTTGATAGCTTGGGCGGGCCTTTGAGCCCATGACTTTTTTTTCTTAACACATCAACCTGCTATCTGCACACTAATGTTTCCTTTTTCACCTCCACTTATGTTATTCGATGTAATAGTTTTTTTCTTTGGTAGTTAAATTAAAGTGTTCTTTATAAATAAATGGGATTGCTAATCAAAAGGCTGATTGTTGTTTTTTTTTTAAATTAATTAGATTCTAATTATATTTTATTTTATTTATAGAATATTGATCGATAATTAGTTAGACCGAATGTTACTAAATGGATTGCTTGTCTCATTAGATTCCTATTGAGTTTTATTTTGTAGAATTAGTGATTTATCTTTTGACTAGATTTTGTGAGAAGAGTTTAGTAGAATTATGAGTGATGATTTTCTTGAGTACCTTGAATGAAAGATGTTATCCCCTCTGATGAATAATGATGCTGATATTGATGATATGATTTTATGTTTCGGGCATTCCCTTCAGTGATTGAGTTTCATCTTGATCACTTAGTATTCGAATCAAACATTAGAATTAATCTTTGACACGATACCATTAGGTATCTTTTCCCTTGATCATAATCTTAAGATCATAGAATTAAGGTAGACTTCTGTTCTTAAAACTAAAACCTTTTCTTTAAAAAGAAATACAAAAAAAATATCTTTAACAAATACGATATACCTCATTATATCAAAATCCTTTTATTAATAGTAAAAGGGAAGGATTTTGAGTCTTCAAAATTTCTCCTCAATTGTTTGGGTGCGGGATGTCTTTCTCATGTTCAAACAATTGATTCCTTAAAACACTTAATCATATCTTAACATTATTCCCCTAAAGATGAAACAAGGGGTTTGGAGTCTACCATTCTTCTCTTTCAATAGTTTAAGTACGAGATGTCTTTCTCGTGTTCGAGCAATTGACATCTATAAAAAACACAAACCCACAAACTGTAGTACGAACTACGATTGCTCTTACTTTCCCATTGCACAAGGGAATACGTAGGCACAAGGGCCCTAATCCTTGACGAGCACCCTAATAATAAAATCAACCATTTTCCTTGAACTCTAGTTAGAACCTTTAGCAAACTTTTTCCTTTTTATTATTCAAAGAAGACAAATAGGCGTAGTAGACACTCAAAATCACTAATTAGACTAAGAGGTTCCCGTTAAGTACAACGGGCGTGAGGGGGTGTTAATACCTTCCCCTCACGTAACCGGCTCCCGAATCCAGATATGGTTGCGATGACCATTTTCCATTTTAAAAAGGTTTTCTCGATATTTCCTATTCCTTTATGGGAATAAATCAAAATTCAGTGGCAACTCTATTCAAAATTCAGTGGCAACTCTATTTCCTATTCCTTTATGTGAGGCCAAGTGTATCTCCTTGGGGTGCTCCAGTTTTATTGGTGAAAAAGAAAGATGGAAGTATGCGATTGTGTATTGATTATCGCCAGTTGAATAAAGTGACGATTAAGAATAAGTATCCTCTTCCGAGAATTGATGATTTGATGGACCAGTTGGTAGGTGCTTATGTGTTTAGTAAGATTGATTTGAGGTCAGGTTATCATCAGATAAGAGTGAAAGAGGAAGATATTCAGAAGACGGCTTTTAGGGCACGATATGGTCATTACGAATATTCTGTGATGCCGTTCGGGGTTTCTAATGCGCCGGGTGTGTTTATGGAGTATATGAATCGTATTTTCCATGAGCATTTGGATCGATTTGTTGTTGTGTTTATTGATGACATCTTGATTTATTCTAAGTCCCGGGAGGAACATGCGGAGCATTTGCGTGTTGTGTTGCAAATTTTGAAGGAAAGGAAACTTTTTGCCAAATTGTCCAAGTGTGAGTTCTGGTTGTCAGAAGTGAGTTTTCTTGGGCACGTAATTTCAGGTAATGGTATTGTTGTGGATCCATCTAAAGTAGATGCAGTTCTACAATGGGAGGCTCCTAGATGCATTACTGGAATTTGAAGCTTTTTGGGTTTGGCTGGATATTATCGGAGATTCATTGAAGGTTTTTCTAAGCTAGCACTTCCTTTGACCCAGTTGACTTGTAAAGGCAAAGCGTTCATTTGGGATATTCAATGTGAAGAAAGTTTTAGCGAGCTGAAAAGAAGATTGACTACAGCTCCAATTTTGATTTTTCCGAATCCTACTGAACCGTTTGTGGTGTATTGTGATGCGTCCTTGATTGGTTTAGGTGGAGTGTTGATGCAAGAAGGTAAGGTTGTGGCTTATGCTTCGAGGCAATTGCGGATTCATGAGAAGAATTACCCTACTCATGATTTGGAATTAGCGGCTGTGGTTTTTGTGTTGAAAATTTGGAGGCATTATCTCTATGGTGCAAGATTCAAAGTCTTTAGTGATCATAAAAGTTTGAAATACTTGTTTGATCAGAAAGAGTTGAATATGAGACAACGAAGATGGTTGGAATTTTTGAAGGACTACGACTTTAGCTTGAATTACCATCCTGGTAAAGCTAATGTGGTAGCCGATGCGTTGAGCCGGAAATCTTTGCATATGTCTGTTTTGATGGTTAAAGAGTGGGAACTTTTGGAAGCATTTAGAGATTTGAGTTTGGTGTGTGAATTGACGTCTGACAGCGTGAGGCTTGGTATGTTAAAGATTACTAATGATTTTCTGTTAACCGTTAGCGAGAAACAGAAGTTGGATGTGAAATTTGTTGATTTGATGACGGTTGGTGATCAAAGTGTGAATGGTGATTTTAAAGTGGATGCTAACGGTGTTTTGAGATTTCGTGGTAGAATTTGTATTCCTGATGATTCGGACTTGAAAAGGATGATTTTAGAGGAAGGACGCCGGAGTAATTTGAGTATACATCCGGGATCTAATAAGATGTATCAGGATTTAAAGAAGATATTTTGGTGGTCTGGATTGAAGAGGGATGTGGCTCAGTTTGTTTATGCGTGTTTGACGTGTCAGATCAGAAATCTAAGGTGGAACATCAGAAGCCTAGTGGTTTGTTGCAATCGTTGGATATTCCCGAGTGGAAATAGGACAACATTTCTATGGATTTTGTGACAGGGTTGCCGAATACTCAGAGGGGACGTAATGCCATTTGGGTGATTGTGGATAGGCTGACTAAATCGGCACATTTCATTTCGATTGACATCAGTTTTTCTTTGGAGAGGTTGGCTGAGATTTATATCAGTGTGATTGTGAAATTACATGGTGTTCCGTTGAGTATTGTTTCAGATCGAGATTCGAGGTTTACTTCCAGATTTTGGGAAAGTTTGCAAAAGGCGTTAGGTTCCAAGTTAAGATTGAGTTCGGCTTATCATCCGCAGACGGATGGTCAGACCGATAGAACTATTCAGTCGTTGGAAGATTTGTTGCGAGCTTGTGTTCTTGAGCAAGGTGGTGTATAGGATAGTTATCTTGCGTTGATTGAATTCACGTATAACAACAGTTTCCATTCGAGTATTGGAATGGCACCTTTTGAAGCGTTGTATGGAAGAAGATGTCGAACACCGTTGTGTTGGCATGAATCTGGTGAGAGTTCGGTGGTTGGACCGGAGTTGGTGCAACAGACTACGGAAAAGGTAAAACTTATTCGTGAGAAAATGAAGGCTTCTCAGAGTAGGCAAAAGAGTTATCATGATCGAAGGAGGAAAGATCTTGAGTTTCAAGAGGGCGATCATGTATTTTTGAGAGTTACACCAGAAACGGGTGTTGGTCGTGCATTGAAGTCGAAGAAACTTACTTCTCGGTTTATTGGTCCTTACCAGATATCTGCGAGAGTGGGTGTTATGGCTTATCGGGTGGCGTTGCCGCCGAGTCTTTCGAATTTGTACGATGTGTTCCATGTTTCACAGCTTCGGAAGTATGTTCCGAATCCGTCGCATGTGATTCCAATGGATGAGGTAGAGGTAAGGGAGAACCTTACGGTTGAGGCATTACCAGTGAGGATTTTGGATCGTGAGTTGAAGCGGTTAAGAGGCAAGGATATTGCACTTGTGAAAGTGGCGTGGGGAGGCGCTGCTGAGGGCAATTTGACTTGGGAGTTGGAGAGTCGGATGCGGGAGTCGTATCCAGAGTTGTTCGTCTCAGGTAATATTTTCGAGGACGAAAATTTCTAAGTGGGGGAGAGTTGTAACGCCCTAATTTTTGTTAGTTTTATTTAATCGAGTCGATTTAATTATTTTTATTATTATATTATTTTATTTTTGACTTTTATTTGATAATATATTATTTTTCATCGTGATTACGTTTTGAGAGCGTTTGCGAGATATTTGAGTGTAGGGGTATTTTGGTCATTTCACTTTATTTTTCCTTAAGTTAGAAAAATAGAAATAGAAAGAGAGAAAATTAGAGAGAAAGAAAAAGAGAAGAAGGAAAAGGGAAAGAAAAGAGAAGAGAAAGAAGAAAAGAGAGAAAAACTTGGAAAGGAAGAAAATCAATCAACCGACTTTTCAAACATGATTAAATCGGGTAAGGGTGCGAAACTCGACTATATTATACTTGTGTATGATTATGTATGTTTGTTTTTGGTTGTTATTGGATTGAAATTGAATATAGAGCAAAAACCATAATATGTTGAGATTGTTAGAAATTGATTCAAATTGTGTCTGAAATCATGTTTTAAGGTTCCTTATTGTTGATACATGTTAGATAGGTGTTGTTGAGCATTCAATTGGTATTTTTCTGGTGTTTAGAAGAGATTTGGAGAGGAAAATGGTTGAATTTCGCAGAAAAATTATGCAGGAAAAATTCTGGCTTTCCACTGCCCATACGCGTATCACTCAAGGCAATACACGTATTGGTTAAGGCAATACGCGTATGGCAATGAAGTAATGAGGGCAATACGCGTATGGAGTTCCATTTTCCCGGCCATCTGCTCATTTGCGTAATGGTACGCGTAAGGAATTGGGCAATACGCGTATCAAGTGAGGCATTACGCGTATTAGGGTTTTAGAGGAATTTTTGAAGAGGAATGGGTCTCTGCTCATACGCGTATCACCTTGGGCAATACGCGTATGGATGGGCGAGTGAGCTGGGCAATACGCGTATGGCTCAGGGCAATACGCGTAGGGCCAGAGAGGGTGCAAAATGTTGTCTTTTCGCGATTCCTTTTTCGTTTTACTTCCGTAACTTGTGTTCCGATTATCCGTTTTGAACATTCTTGGTATCGTTGGAAAGCTAATAAAATGTACTTTCTTATTAAAATGGTTTTGAGATTGTTGGCCGATTAAATTATGTCGGAAATTTGGAATAGTTTCGTTTTGTCGACTTTTGCCGTTGTAATTGTGTGTAATTGATGTGTATCATGCAATGTGTTGTTGATATGGGTATTGTAGGACTTGTGTGCTGTTGTGTGATGAAAATGCATGTGATAAGATGTTGTGATGATGGTTTATGGCCTAAGGGCAAGTAAATGCAATGTGTTGTATTTGATGATATATGCATGATTATGGATGTGTATATGTGTACATTTGAATGTCATGAGTCATTGTATGTCAAGCATCATGATATGCATTCTTGTGATGTCGTGTGCCCTAGTGGGTGTGAGCGACGAAACGATTCCAGTGGGAATCCGCTATAACATCATGAGCCTTATACCGAGAGGACCTAAAGCGATGATTATAGACGATCGTGAGCCTTATACAAAGAGGACCTAAAGCGATCGGATTGTGAGCTTTATACAAAGAGGACCTAAAGCAATCCATAAATGTCGTGAGCCTTATACCAAGAGGACCTAAAGCGATGGGGGACATCGTTTGCCCGATGGGGAGTTACACTAAGTAACAAGCGATGGTTCCAATAGTTCCTGAGTGAACTAGTGTTGAGAATGACGGATGGATGGTACCGCATTGCATTGCATAGAGTCGTTGTGTCGGTCTCTGTGTATTTGCATAAATCATGAATGGATTGATTTTGTGTGGAATTGTGAATGGGATTGATGAGTTGAGATATATATATATATATATATATATATATATATATATATATATATATATATATATATATATATATATATATATATATATATATATATATATATATGTTGTCGGTAAATGCATTGAGCATGATTGATGTGCCTTGGTGAAGAATATGTGAGATATGCATTGTGTTATTTTGTGTTCGAATTCTGGTGTAAGTTGTGGTGAGAATATTTTACATGTGTATTTTTGTGTTATTATATAATTGTATGCAATTATATTATGATTGTGTTTCTCACCTTTCTGCTATTTTAAATGCTCTATGAGGCATTACAGATTAGATGCTGGAGGTCTTTTTGTGAAGCTTAGGTCTTCATTCTTTTGTCGGTCGGCTCTGATATGTAGCACCGGGTAGTCGGGGAGATCGTTTGTGATTATTGTGTATATGTATATATATCTTTTGGATTGTACGTGTATGATTCGGTGTATGACAGATAAACTTTTTATGTGATATATATATGATATTCAGTTGCAGATTTTCCGCTTTTATTCTGTATCTGAATTGTGGGTAGTAGGAACTGAGTTCCTCTATTTGTATTACTACCTGATTGTTGCATATCTTTATGAGCAGGTTATGGTATTTTGTTTCAATTGATGTGACTCCTCAGTCTATGCCATGAATGTTTTAATTGTACTCTGATGAATTTTTTTTTATCGCTTTATCTATTTGGGGGTATAGATTGGGGGTGTTACAAGCACTGTATAAATTGGAGTTGTCGCGTTGTCCGTTTCAATTTCCGCACTATACTTTGAGTGCTAGAGAAGGAATGAGGATGGAGTTGTCCTACCCTCATTCTGACTATTTCTTGGGTAAGGGCGTTTGGCCCTCTCACTAAGAATAGTCGCCTCTATCCTCAAGCCGTAGTGTTTCCCCTTCCCCTAGTCGCGTCGATCCTTAATCACTTGAGCTCCTCTCAATCTCTCTTTGATCCATCACCTTTTTCTTGGTTAAGATCATTGTCCTTAGGTTAGCAAACTCTCCTTGTTTCAATACCCTACTTCTTTTCTTGCGATCAATCAGTGCTTTTTGATTCCCCTGAAGAGTCTCCATTCCTTTTTTCGTAGGTTAAATGCAGTTTTCTTGTTAAACACTAAAACCCTTGCGGAGTTCGTAACCTTCTCTTGGTTCTTCTCCCTTTGTTTGGTTAATCACTGCCTGTCAATTAAAACACCAATTGGCACTTCTTCTCAGTTAACCACAGTCTATCTGTTAACACACTGAGTTCTTCTTGGGTTAATCACCTTTTCTTGGTTAATCACCCTTTTCTTCAGTTAACCACAGTCTATCTGTTAACATACTGAACCTATTTCGAGTTAATCACCTTCCCTTGGTTAATCACTTGTTTTCCTTTCGGTTAATCACAGTTTTTCTGTTAAAAACCCGAATCCCCGGCAGTTAGCAACCTTCTCTTGGTTCGAATACTTGCACCTTTGGGTTAGTAACCTTCTTTTGGTTCAAATACCCTTTCTTCGGTCAGGTACTGTTTGTTTAGTCAGTGTACCGAAGTCCTTTGGGTCACGACCTTCGCTTGGTCCCACGCCCATTCTTTGGGTCACGGCCTTTGCTTGGTCCCACACTCGTTCTTTGGGTCACGACCTTCGCTTGGTCCCACGCCCGTTCTTTGGGTCACGACCTTTGCTTGGTCCCACACCCGTTCTTTGGGTCACAACCTTCTCTTGGTCCCACACCCGTTCTTTGGGTCACGACCTTGGCTTGGTCCCACACCCTTTATTTGGGTCACAACCTTCGCTTGGTCCCACGCCCACTCTTTGGGTCACGACCTTCGCTTGGTCCCACACCCGTTCTTTGGGTCACGACCTTCGCTTGGTCCTACACCCGCTCCTTTGGTTGATTACGATTTATCTGCTAACCTTTCTCTCCGCACATTTGCAATCTTTTCTTTCTTCGGTTAATCACTGTTTATCAGTTACCGACTATCCCTCAGAGTCAAACACCTTCTTTGGTTCAGTACTCTCTCTTCTGGTTAATCACGGTCTATCGGTTAAAACCTTTGTCCCCATCAGAGTCTTTATCTCTTTCCCTTCATTTAACCACTGCCAGTCAGTTAACATACCGAGTTTCCTTATTCTCTTGGTTTTGACACCATCCCTTTGTTTGTTCCCCAGTAGGGCCGCTTACCCTCTGGCCCCTAGCACAATTCTTTATTCTCGTCCCCCCTAGTGGAGTCTTCTCAATTATCCTTTTGCTCCTTGTCTTTTTCTTGGTTTCGACACCATTCTTTCACGGTATGTATAGTTCAACTATTTGTCTTTCCTTTTGCATTCCTTTCTTGGTTTTGACACTATTTCTTTGCATTCCCATCAGATCCTTCTATACCTCTCATTCTCGTGGTTTTGACATCATTCCTTTCTTGTTTCTTGCGCAGTCACTCTTACTGCTTGGTTTTCCCCAGTAGAGTTTCTTATCTTCTTTGCTCTTGGTTTTGACACCGCTTTCCATTTTCTTTTCCTTTTTCGTCTTAGTTCCACGAACTACGGAAGCTCTGATTCTACATTCTTTTGAATGTATGATACGTAGGCACGAGATCGCGATGATCTTGGCGAGCACACTTCTACACTTCCACATTTCCACACTTCTACACTTCCACCCTTCCACCTTCTTCCATTCTCCTCTTTCTTTCCCTGGTTCCATGAACTACGGAGCTCTGACTTCCTCATTGCACTATGAGGGTACGTAGGCACGAGGGCCCTAATCGTCCGCGAGCACTCTTCTTTCTTTTCCCTTTTCTCCTTCTCTCTCTCCTTTTCTTTTAGCTAGAAGCCTTTAGATAGATAACCCATCCAAGCCTAGAAGCAAGCAAAATGGTTCCCGTCGAGTACGACGGATGCGTAAGGTGCTAGTACCTTCTTTTCGCATAACCGACCCTCGTTCCCGTTTCTCTTCCCCTTGGGTTTTATCGATATTTTCCCTGTCCTTTGGGACTAAATAAAGTTCGGTGGCGACTCTATTGTATCTTTGAGTGTGCGATTCACTCAGGTATAAACCAGCCATCTTCAGCTGGCGACTCTGCTGGGGAATCCTTGTTCCTGCGAGTTGGGGTCTCACCTGTTTTTGTTTGCTTTCTTGCTTGTTTGGGTGTTTATCTTTTGCACTTTACTAGCTTTATCTTTACGCTTTATTTGCTTTATGTTTATTTATTGCATTTCTTTACTGCTTTAAATATTCATATGTTGTATATCCTGGTTATTTGCTATATTCTTGGTGGGATGGGTGTTCTGAGAGATAAGCCCACTACCCAGGCTTGAGTATACACCCAGGATTAGAGTGGAAAGTAGTGTGACCTATGTGGTGTCTGGCCATACTTAGTATACACGAAAATTCCACATCCAGATGAGGTTTTCTTTGGTGATGTTCTATCCCGCGCATTGGGGCAGACGATAGAACGTGACCTAGAGAGCTGTCGACTCTGGCGACCATTCCCGAGAACTCAGTTGAGGCACTCCTCCCAAGGGGCGATAATGGCAGACCAGAAATGGCAAACCCATTACGCTTCTTGATCCGAGGATCCAAAGCTGAGAATTTTCCATAGGATGACCCTTTTGAGGGGAATCAGTTGAGGCCTCCTTGAGGAGTAATAATGCCAAACCAGAAATGGTGAACGTATTATTACTTCTCGACCTAAGAGCCTGAGAAGCTAAGGACCATTAGGGATTCTTGATCAGCTCATACCTGTGACGGGGATATTGGTTTTTTTTGCAGGAAACCAAGACTCTTCCAACTTTTGTTCTCTCACCGCGTCAGATCTTTGCACCGACACAAAATTACCTTTGCAGATATCTAGATTATTCACATTTGATTGTTCGGACTGCGCCGGCTTCTTGATTCTGGTGTTGCATATCATTTCATCATGTCAAATTAATTTTTACATAGGCATTTAAAAATTTATTTTGCATATACTTCATTCATTCATGCCCGCATATGCATGTCCTTCATCTAGGAAACCTTTGCTTACTCTGATCAATTCGACTTGTAGTAAGACGACGACTCGACATCGGTATTTCACCCGCTCAAGCAAAACCAGAATCTTGGCTAACTTCGAAGCTGAGAACGCTGCTTATAAGGAAACTCTGGCTCAATTCCAGGGTCGGGTGGATCAGTTTCAGGAGAACATGGACGCTATTATGGAGCTCATTCGTGCTCAGAAGGACGTTGTCGCTGCTACTTCTGTTGTTGCAACCATCACCGATGCAACCGTTGTCACTCCTGTTGTGACTATGTCTCCTGTTGTTACGGATACTCCTGTTGTTGTTCCTTCTCCTACTACTGTTGAAGTACTAGTTGAGCCTGTAATTCAGCCTGTTGTTCATCTGTCAAATTCTCAGTCTGGTTTGAACAAAATGGCTGCTGCTTTTCCTTGGGGCATGCCTCCAAATTACACTCCTCAGATTGCAAATAATGGTGCCTTCGTACCATATCATCCTTTTGTCATGCCCATGCCTAATGGGAATGCTGCTGCATATCCATAGGGTATGCCTACTCCAGCTTTGCCTCCGATAGTGAATGATGATCATGAGAATCTTCAGGTTCAGACTCGTCAGACTTCTGGGATGGATGACATTGAAACTCCTGATGAAGAAGAGCATGTGTATAGAGGTCCTCCTTTTTAGATTCCGGTTTCATCCCAAGCTGCTCAAACTACTGTTCAGAATGTTCATTCTGGAATACTTTACCCTGGGGCATCTTCATCCGCCACTGTACCTCCTTTGAATTATTCGTTTGGTGTTCAAATGGGTCAGAATGTTGGTCAGATGGTTAATCAGGGGTTGGTATATCCTTCTCAGTTTACTACTCCGCAAGTGCATGCTCCGGCCGCATCTCAGCTACCAAATCCTCAGATCCTTGTCAGGCCTGCTAATCAAGATAGACCTGCTGGTTACAAGTTGTTGGAAGACCGTACCAAAGCTATTGAAGGGTTTTCTGCTTTTGGCATGGAGGCCAAAGAATTATGTTTGGTTCCGAATGTTGTACTGCCGCAGAAATTCAAGATACCTGAGCTTCCAAAATATAAAGGTTTGAGTTGCCCACGTAGTCACATCACTATGTACTACAAGAAGATGGCATCCTATATTGATAATGATGACTTGCTAGTTCATTGTTTTCAAGATAGTTTGTCTGGTGCTTCATTGGATTGGTACATGGGCTTAGAACGCAGCAAAATTCGTACTTGGAGGGATCTGCCTGAGGAGTTCTTGAAACAATACAAATATAATCATGATCTGGCACCTATTAGATTACAGTTGCAGAGCCAGTCTCAGCGCTCAGTTGAAATATTTAAAGAGTATGCACAAAGATGGCACGAGATGGCATCTCGTGTGCGACCTGCTCTCTCTGACAACGAGTTGGTTGACATCTTTATGGATACACTGCAAGGATCCTACTATGAGAAAATGGTGGGTAGTTCTTCATCAAACTTTGCTGACATTGTAACAATTGGTGAAAGAATTGAGAACGGGTTGAAAACTGGAAAGATTCCTGGAGCTGCTTCTCAGCAAACAGTTAACAGAAAGTCTCAGAACAATCAGTCAAAGAAAAAGGAAGGTGAAGCTAACGCTGTGACAACTCAAGTTTCTCCTCACTATCAAGCTCCCATGGCTCCCATGCCATATTATCCATATTCGTACATTGCTATTGCACAATATCAACAACCTCCATACCAGTATCATCCGCAACAACCAGTTCAGAATGCTCAGAATTAGCAACAACCGCAACGTCAGCAACAGTGTCACATAACAACAAGAATCAGCAGAATCAAAACCGTCAAAATACCAACAATCAAGGAAATCGTAAGCGTCCAAATTTCGACAGAATTCCAGTATCTTACACTGAATTGTTTCCTTACTTGGTTCACCAAGGGGAAATTGTTCCCAAAGAGATCACGCCTATAATTCCTCCGTTCAATCCAAAGCATAATCCAAATGCGTCTTGTGCTTATCATGTTTGATACATAGAGCATGCGATAGAAGACTATTTTGTTTTCAAAACCAAGGTTCAAGAGCTCATTGATCAGAAGATTTTGACTTTTGCTGAGGAAGGTCCTAACGTTCAACACAATTCGTTGCCCAATCATGGTAGACCTGCGGTGAACATGATCGAGGATAATTCAAGGGCTTAATTGATCATGGATGTTGATGAAGTAAAGACTCCGATGACTGTGGTTATCAAGAGATTGAATGAACATGGGCTGTTGAAAGGGTTGCATGGTAAGTGTCAGATTTGTGATGATAATCCCAACCAGTGTCGAAGACTGAAGGGTTGTGTCCAAGTTTTGATGAACCGAGGTGAAGTTCAATTTTCCGGATCTAAACCTGTTGAAGAAGTCGTTGCTATCGAGCCGTTCACCATCGTCAATAGGAAGGTTCTTGTTGAATCTCCTAAGAAAAAAGTACAACATATCGTTGTTTACCCGCCAAAACTGTTTTCGTATCTGAATTCTAAGGAGGTACCTTGGAGGTATGGGTCTACTGTGTTTTATGGAGGACAAGAGATAAGGTTTGTTGATTCTGAGATTGTGAGTGTTACAACTGCTGGAGGTATGACTCGTAGTGGGCGGGTATTCGCTTCGAAAATCACTACAAAGCCTGTCCAAGTTCCAACTGTTATTCCTCCCAAGGAGAAGCCTGCATCTTTAACCCCTGTTGTTCAACAAGGGGCATCTTATGCCATACCAGTGCCTACTATTCCGTCTGAGGATGTTTCAAAGAACAAGGAGACACTTGATGACCAAGAGTTCCTAAGGTTGATCAAGAAAAGTGACTTTAAAATTGTGGATCAGCTGGGTCAGACTCCCTCAAGAATCTCAATCTTGTCCTTACTCATGAGCTCACCTGCGCACAGATCAGCTTTGTTGAAAGTTTTGAACACTGCTCATGTTATGCATGATATATCCATTGTCGAGTTCGATGATGTAGTGGCCAATATAACGACAAGCAGATATTTGGGTTTTAATGAATCAGAATTGCCTCCTGAAGGAGCTGCTCATAATCAAGCGTTGCACATATTTGTAACCTGCATGGATGCCTTATTATCCTGTGTTCTAGTAGATACCGGTTCTTCCCTCAATGTGATGCCTAAGGGCACATTGAGTCAATTACTGGTAGAAGGAATCGAGATGAGGCCGAGCGCCTTAGTTGTCAGGGCCTTTGATGGTTCTCGAAGGCAAGCCATTGGTGAAGTGGATTTACCCATCAAGGTGGGACCGCATTTGTTCATCATTACTTTCTAAGTGATGGATATCAATCCCGCGTACAGTTGCCTATTGGGTCGCTCGTGGATTCACGCTGCAGGGGAAGTTACATCCACTTTACATCAGAAATTGAAATTCATGTTCGACGATCAGCTGGTCATCGTCTATGGTGAAGAGGATCTGATTGTGAGTGAGTTATCGTCTTTTTGAAACGTCGAGACCGAGGAAGGCATAGCTGAGGTGCCGTTGTAGTGTCTTGAGTTCGAAGATGTCAGCTCTGCTTCAACTAGTCAAAGTAGATCACCACAAATGACTTTAGCATCCACCAAGAGTGCTAAAGAGACCATCGAGAAAGGTGCCTTGTCGGGCTGGGGGCATGTGATTGATGTGGTTAAAAAGCATGATCGATTTGGATTGGGTTATCGTCCTGGTCGACAATCTAGTTCACATGGTCAGAAGCAGTGCAATTTGATCAAGTTCAGTAGCGCAGGTTTTCAAATGGGTGACATTGTCGCAGCTATTGATGATGTTGGTCCTAGCAAACAGATCTCGAGCTTTGTGCACAAGTGTCCGCCGAGTTTTAAGCTCAACAACTGAATGTCTACCGTGATTCCTGTAGTTTTTCCAAATAACATGTAATGCATTTTGCTTTCTCATTCCATTGTCCTCGCCCGAGATGAGTGAATAGCTTGTAAAGCGCCTCACGCTTTTGCAATATTATGTGATCAATAAATAAGACTTTTTGCATTCAAAATTTTGCTCTATTTTCTTTCTTTATTTTAATTTTTCCCAAATAAATGGCAAAAGTTTCTTTTATTTTCACTTTTCAAAATAGCTCATTCTAAACATATTCATAAACATGTAGAACTAATAAATGTATTGATAGCAACATGGCAAACATCCCTTGTAATTCTGGGATTCCAATTAACCAAGCTGAAGAAGATGGTGAGGAAGATTGTGAATTATCGGCTGAACTAGCAAGGCTCCTTGAGCACGAGCATAAAGAGATTCAGCCGCACAAAGAGCCAGTGGAAGTTGTCAATCTTGGTACTGATGAAGCCAGAAGAGAAGTCAAGGTTGGCGCGTCTCTCGCAGAGCATGTACACTCCGAGTTGGTCAAGTTATTGAAAGAGTATGTTGATATCTTTGCCTAGTCTTATCAAGATAAGCCTGGGTTGGATACCAACATCGTTGAACATCACTTGCCACTCAAGCCCGGATGTCCGCCTGTCAAGCAAAAACTCAGGAAGACTAGACCCGACATGGCACTAAAAATCAGAGAAGAGGTAAAGATGCAGCTCGACACTGGGTTCCTAGCCACTTCCAAGTATCCTGAATGGATTGCCAACATCGTCCCGATTCCAAAGAAAGACAGAAAGGTTAAAATGTGTGTGGATTATTGAGATCTCAATAAGGCAAGCCCGAAAGATGATTTCCCTTTGCCTCATATTGATGTCTTGGTGGATAACACAACGCAATTCTCTATCTTCTCATTCATGGACAGTTTCTCAGGATATAATCAGATCAAAATGTCCCCAACTGGTATGGAGAATACTACTTTCATCATGCCATGGGGTACATATTGTTACAAAGTCATGGCATTCGGTTTGAAGAATGCGGGGGCAACCTACCAATGTGCCATAACAGCCCTCTTTCACGATATGATCCATAGAGAGATTGAGGTTTATGTGGACGATATGATTGCCAAGTCCAAAACTGAGGATGATCACCTGGTTCATCTGAAGAAACCGTTTGACAGACTCTGGAAGTTTAGACTGCGGTTGAATCCTGCGAAGTGCACCTTCGGAGTTCGATCTGGTAAACTGTTGGGCTTTATTGTGAGTCAGAAGGGCATTGAAGTTGATCCTGACAAGGTTCGGGCCATTCAGAACAAGCCGCCTCCCAAAACAGAAAAAGAAGTCAGTGGCTTTCTGGGCAGACTTAACTACATCTCAAGATTCATTTCCCACTTGACGGCTACCTGTGAACCAATGTTCAAATTGCTAAGAAAAAATCAATCGGTCGAATGGAATAATGATTATCAAGAAGCATTTGACAAAATAATACAATATTGCCAGAACCACCAATCTTAGTACTGCCGGTTCCTGGTAGGCCTTTAATCATGTACCTCACTATTCTCGATGAATCGATGGGATGTGTATTGGGTCAACATGACGACACTGGCAGAAAAGAACATGCAATTTACTACCTGAGCAAGAAGTTCACTGATTGTGAGACCAGATACTCACTCTTAGAGAAAACTTGTTGTGCTCTGGTCTGGGCTGCTCGACGCCTAAGATAATACATGATTTGCCATACTACTTTATTGATATCCAAAATGGATTCGACAAAATACATATTCGAAAAGCATGTTGTCTCTGGAAGGATTGCTCGATGGCAGATGTTGTTAACTGAGTATGATATCCAACATGTTACCCAGAAAGCAATAAAAGGGAGCATCTTATTTGACTACCTTGCTCATCAACCTGTGGAGGGTTATCAGCAAATGAAGCTTGACTTTCCCGATGAGGATGTCCTGTTTATCAGAGACTATGAGACTCCAAACCCTAACATAGGACCCGAACCAGGGGGGCGATGGACGCTCGTGTTCGACAGTGCCTCTAATACTAAAGGTCGTTGAATTGGTGCTATCCTCATCCCTCCAATAGGTTTTCACCTTCCCTTCACCGCCAGATTATGCTTTGCCTGCACCAATAATATGGTTGAATACGAAGCATGTATCTACGGTATTGAAGCGACAATTGACATGAGAATCAAGATTCTTGAGGTCTATGGAGATTCTGCTTTGGTTATTGGCCAAGTCAGGGAGAACTTTGTGACTCGGGATTTTAAGTTGGTTCTGTACCAAAAACACATTGCGAAGTTGATTTCTTACTTTGATGAGATCTCGATTCATCATATCCCTAGAGAGGAAAATTAACTAGCTGATGCTCTTGCCACTTTAGCATCCATGTTCAAAGTCAAGTGGAAGAATGAAGCTCCTTCTATCCGCATTGATCATTTGAATGAACCAGCACACTGTTTAGTAATCGAGGATGAGTCTAATGACAAGCCTTGGTTCTACAACATTAAGAGATATCTGGAAAAACAAGAATATCCTGAGGGTATTACTATCACTAACAAGAAAGATCTTCGACGGCTTTGCGCCAAATTCTTCTTAAGTGGTGGTGTACTGTACAAGGGGAATTATGATTCCGTGTTGCTCAGATGCATGGATAGACACGAAGCAAACACAATCATAAGGTCCATACATGAGGGTTGTAAGGGTGTACATGCTAAAGGTCCTGCTATGGCCAAGAAGATCCTCTGAGCTGGGTATTATTGGACAACAATAGAGGTAGATTGTTACAACTTTGCCAAGAGATGTCACAAGTGCCAAATCTATGGTGATAAGATCCATGTGCCTCCAACTCCATTGAATGTTTTGACTTTCCCTTGGCCATTCTCTATGTGGGGTATTGATATGATTGGAATGATCGAACCGAAGGCTTCCAACGGTCACCGTTTCATTCTAGTTGCTATCGACTACTTCACCAAGTGGGTTAAAGTTGCTTCTTACGCAAACGTCGCACGATAAGTGGTTGCCAGATTTATCAAGAAAGAGATAATTTTCGCTATGGCATTCCTAGCAACATTATCACTGACAATGTAAGTAACCTAAACAACAAGATGATGAAGGAGTTGTGTCATGAATTCAAGATCGAGCACCACAACTCTTCACCATATCGGCCCAAGATGAACGGTGCTGTTGAAGCAGCAAACAAAAACATCAAGAGGATTATCCAGAAAATGTTCAAGACATACAAGGATTGGCATGAAATGCATCCCTTTGCGCTACATGGCTATAGAACTTCAGTTCATACTTCTACTGGGGCAACTCCGTAATCGCTTGTGTATGGTATAGAGGTTGTTCTACCCATTGAAGTCGAGATTCCTTCACTCGAAGTCATCATGGAAGCAGAACTTGATGAAGCTAAATGGGTACGATCCAGATATGATCAGCTGAATCTCATCGAAGAGAAGCGCCTTACAGCCGTTTGTCATGGTCAATTGTATCAGAGACGCCTCAAGCGAGCTTTCGACAAGAAAGTTCTCCCTCGAGTGTTTTGCAAAGGCGAACTCGTGCTCAAGAGATATTCACCTGTTCACTCGGATCCACGCGGCAAGTGGACTCCCAATTACGAAGGACCCTTTGTTGTCAAGAAGGCCTTCTCAGGTGGAGCCCTGATCCTCACCACCATGGATGGGGAGGAGTTGCCATCGCCCGTGAACTCCGACACAGTAAAAAAATATTATGCATGAAAAAAAAGTGGATAAAGAGCCCGCTAGATTGACATCCGCAAGGACGATCTAGGCAAAAATGGGCATCCCGATGGACCAAAAAAAAGAAATGTCCATGCAAAAGTTAGGGGCAATGAAAAAAAAACAATAACAGCCCGCTAAGTTGAAAACCCGAAAAGGCGACTTAGGCAAAAATGGGTATCCCAGTGGATGAAAAAAAAACAATTAAAAAAAACATGTCCAGGCAAAAATTAGGGATAAAGGCATTTGACTTTGAGCACTTGAACCTCTCTTCGTCATAGCTAGACCTCAGACGGTAACAAAGCAGTCAAATCATCATCAACTGGTGCAAGGCGTTGGAACCTAGACTTACAGTGGATGGTAGCCAATGTTGTAATTAATGCAAAGCATGATTTCCCTTTGCCATTTACATTTGTTTTTCAATTTTATTGCAAATTTCCTCATCAAGGATTTTTGCATCCTTGTACACATTTTATGTACATATTTTCACTTTCAATGAAAATGCATCATTTGTTTTCTCAATTATTTTCTTTTCAGTATTTTGTTTGCAAAATAAATGATTATTTGTGATCACATAATACTATAAAGCGTTGAGAACAATAAAAGCTAAATCGATGGAGAAAGCATTATGCATTGCATATTTTACTGGTAATTCTTACGGGATAATTGGTAATATCTGTTGGCAAGCCTAATGCCTGACCAGCACAGTGTTGGTTCTTTGAAGAAGTTGTTGTTTCCTCAACTGAGCCATCATTTCCCCAGAAATCGTCATTATGGTTCTCCGAAAAGGTTCGTTACCTTCCATTTCCCCAACAGATCCATAATGTTCCCAGTAAAGTTGTCGCGATGTACCCCAAGAAAATACATGTTTGCTCTTTTCCCCAGCACAGGTCGTGCATCATTCCCAGCATGTCAAAACTGTCACAAACCAGCAGCGGCACGACTTGGTTCCTTGTCTTCCCCAAGCAGAGAAGAGTCTCCGAACCTTGGTAACCCCCTGCAGTGTTAATGGTGATGGCCTAGAAATTTGATACTTCTCGGTTTTTCCCCCAGTGGAGTCGTCACCATTTAGGGGCCTTTCTCCAGCTGGCCGTCTTCATCTGTGGGTCCTCTTCCCAGTCAAGGATGTCGAGTTTGTTTGCTGCAATCTCCGCCTAACTCCCGCGCAATACCTTAACCCGCACCTTTGCATTACATGATATCAAGCATCATGTAGAGCACATACATGGCATATGCATCAAGCATACTCCCTTCCTTTTGTCCTGATTCATCTCCCCAGCATATTTTTAGCCAAACTTCAAACACTTTCAAAACTCTTCTTTTGTCGTCGTCGGCCAAATTTTTGAGCTACTCTTTTATTTAATCCCTTTTTACCTCGAATCATTGAAAAACTAGCGCAATTCGTACATTCAAGTCCAAGAGGATTAAATAGGGGCAGCTGTCGTAACCCAAAATTTGACCTCCCCCTTTTGCCTTTTGCATAAGCATGTGCATTCACATCGCTGGCATACACATTCACATTTATCTCTTTGTTTCTTGTTGTATGATTTTCAGGTTCTCCAAGCCCGATTAATCGCATCCTCTCAAGATCTTCCCATCATCAAAGCAAGCTCAAATATGGGTTTCCATGTCTATTCATCAAAACAAGAGGTGGAAAATTGAAACCGAGACTTCAGCACTTGTTCCTGAGCAACCCGGGCAATTTTTGCCTAGGGTAACCGGTTACTCAATATAGGGTAACCGGTTACTCAATATAGGGTAACCGGTTACTCAGTACAATTTTGCTGATTCTACTACATTTTTTATACAACTCTACACTCTCTTTGTTCTTGGAGTCTACATAGTTCTAGCAGCATGTGGAACATTCTAGACAATTCAAGACCATTCAAGACACTCCACTTACATTTACTCCAATACATCACTTAAAATTAAATGCACCATGTTCCTTGATTTCTAAGTATGTGAACCTTTGGATGTGAAGCTTACATTGGGATTGCTACCGAGTTAACTTCCTAACTAACCGAGTTAACCGCTTGACTCGGTGAGTCAAGTGTAACTAACTCCTAGCCTAAGTCCAAACCACCCAAAGCTAGCTCCTAGCCTAATTCCAAACCTCTCACACTCTAAACCAAAACTCTATATAAACAAACCTTCAATCATTTTTCAAGGGACCTCGACCATTTCACACGCTTCAATCTCAATTCTCTCACATTCTCTCTGAATTTTTCTGCAACTTCTTCATCTTCATCTACATTTTCTTTCCAAACCTCACCATAGCTCTTCACCATTGAAGGATAATCACTTCTACATTGGAAGTGATTATTCCTTGAGCTTAAACTTCAACATCTTGCAAGTATACTTGGTTTTCTGGAGTTTTATTAGCTTTTGGATTAATCTTAAGTGTTTGCTTCAAGATTCAACGGTTTGAATTCGTATTTCGGAGTTTCGTCGCAATTTGCTCGGTTTCGATACGTTCTGGCTATAATTAAAGATTTCCTCTGGTTTTCTTTGACTATCTTCATCTGGATTACTTTGCAACAATCACCAAGCCAATCCTCCGGCTTGTAGGTTGGTAGATCTCACTTATTTTACTATTTTGAACATTTTCGTATCATTCGCGATGTAGTTTTGATATTTTTGTGTGTGAATTGATTATGCCATTGCTTGATCCATGATCTTGATGTGTTAATTGATTCTATCACTGCTTATTTAATGTTTTTAAGCTTAATTTTTGTGCATAAATTCATACCCTAGCATGTGGTAATTTGACTAAGTGATTTGGATTATTTAAGTGCTTTGTTCAAAGCTGCTTTTGCCACTATTACAGTGGTAACCAGTTACTCAATATAGGGTAACCGATTACTCTTCACAATTTTCCCCAGATTTGTTGTTTTCAAGCAAGTAACCGGTTACTCACTTTAGGGTAATCGGTTACCACTGTAACAGAATGCCATTTTTGGTGTTTTTCAAGCTCATTTGCCATGTTTTCCTCCTCTAACTTCCATGGATTTTTTTTATATGATTGATTTTTATGGATGTTTTACGTTCTGTTACACTTCAGTTTAAAGCATGATTGGGAATTTTTCGATCTTTCGATTTCATAATTATGCTCATTCTTGACATTGCATGCACATGCTTATTCTTGCATATTTTTGTTCATACAATACCATGATTTTGTGTTGCATTTTGAGTATCATTTGGTATTGTTTTGCACTTTAATTCATGTTTGTATTAAGTTTGTTCTTCAAAGGATAAGCTGAATCTTGTACAATCAATAATGCACCCTTTTGCTTTATTGATTTTTCAATTCATTTTGGAAAATCACTAGCATATTCCTCCCTTTTGATTAATTAATCGAAACTTCATTTTGATTATTGATCATCCCTTTAGCGCTTCTCTTTAGGCTTCCTTTAGAGCTTTCTTTCTCTCTTCCCCCGAGGAAGTTAGATGTTCGCACGACGCACGACGCACTGGAGCACTGTACAAATTAGAGCTGTCGCGCTGTCCGTTTCAATTTCCGCACTATACTTTGAGTGCTAGAGAAGGAATGAGGATGGAGTTGTCCTACCCTCATTCTGACTATTTCTTGGGTAAGGGCGTCTGACCCTCTCACTAAGAATAGCCGCCTTTATCCTTAAGCTATAGTGTTTCCCCTTCCCCCAATCGAGTCGATCCTTGATCACTTGAGCTCCTCTCAATCTCTCTTTGATCCATCACCTTTTTCTTGGTTAAGATCATTATCCTTGGGTTAGCAAACTCTCCTTGTTTCAATAACCTACTTCTTTTATTGCGGTCAATCATTGCTTTTTGATTCCCATGAAGAGTCTTCATTCCTCTTTTCGTCGGTTAAACGCAGTTTTCTTGTTAAACACCAAAACCCTTGCGGAATTCGCAACCTTCTCTTGGTTCTTCTCCCTTTGTTTGGTTAATCACTGCCTGTCAGTTAAAACACCAATTTTCACTCCTTCTCAGTTAACCACAGTCTATCTGTTAACACACTGAGTTCTTCTTGGGTTAATCACCTTTTCTTGGTTAATCACCCTTTTCTTCAGTTAACCACAGTCTATCTGTTAACATACTGAACCTCTTTCGAGTTAATCACCTTCTCTTGTTTAATCACTTTTTTTCCTTTCGGTTAATCACAGTTTTTCTGTTAAAAAACTGAATCCCCAGCAGTTAGCAGCCTTCTCTTGGTTCGAATACTTGTACCTTTGGGTTAGGAACCTTCTTTTGGCTCAAATACCCTTTCTCCGGTTAGGTACTGGTTGTTTAGTCAGTGTACCGAAGTCCTTTGGGTAACGAACTTCGCTTGGTCCAACACCCGTTCTTTGGGTCACGACCTTTGCTTGGTCCCACACCCGTTCTTTGGGTCACGACCTTCGCTTGGTCCCACACCCGTTCTTTGGGTCACGACCTTCGCTTGGTCCCACACCCGTTCTTTGGGTCACGACCTTCGCTTGGTCCCACACCCTTTCTTTGGGTCACGACCTTCGCTTGGTCCCACACCCGTTCTTTAGGTCACGACCTTGCTTGGCCCCACACCCGTTCTTTGGGTCACGACCTTCGCTTGGTCCTACACCCGCTCCTTTGGTTGATCACGATTTATCTGCTAACCTTTCTCTCCGCACTTTTGCAATCTTTTTTTCTTTGGTTAACCACTATTTATCGGTTAATATACCGACTGTCCCTCTTAGTCAAACACCTTCTTTGGTTCAGTACTCTCTCTTCTGGTTGATCACGGTCTATCGGTTAAAACCTTTGTCCCTACCAGAGTCTTTATCTCTTTCCTTTCGGTTAACCACTACCAGTCAGTTAACATACTGAGTTTCCTTATTCTCTTGGTTTTAACACCATCCCTTTGTTTGTTTCCCAGTAGGGTCGCTTACCCTCTGGCCCCTAGCACAATTCTTTATTCTCGTCCCCCCTAGTGGAGTCTTCTCTATTATCCTTTTGCTCCTTGTATTTTTCTTGGTTTCGACACCATTCTTGCACGTTATGTACAGTTCAACTACTTGTCTTTCCTTTTGCATTCCTTTCTTGGTTTTGACACCATTTCTTTGCATCCCCAGCAGATCCTTCTATACCTCTCATTCTCGTGGTTTTGACACCATTCCTTTCTTGTTTCTTGCGCATCCACTCTTACTGTTTGGGTTTCCCCAGTAGAGTTTATTATCTTCTTTACTCTTGGTTTTGACACCGCTTTCCCTTTTCTTTTCCTTTTTCGTCTTAGTTCCACGAACTACAGAAGCTCTGATTCTACATTCTTTCGAATGTATGATACGTAGGCACGAGATCACGATGATCTTGGCAAGCACACTTCCACACTTCCACCCTTCCACCTTCTTCCATTCTCCTCTTTCTTTCCATGGTTCCATGAACTACGGAGCTCTGACTTCCTCATTGCACTATGAGGGTACGTAGGCACGAGGGCCCTAATCCTCCGCGAGCACTCTTCTTTCTTTTCCCTTTTCTCCTTCTTTCCCTCCTTTTCTTTTAGCTAGAAGCCTTTATATAGATAACCCATCCAAGCCTAGAAGCAAACGAAATGGTACCTGTCGAGTACGACGGATGCATAAGGTGCTAGTACCTTCCTTTCGTATAACCGACCCCCGTTCCCGTTTCTCTTCCCCTTGGGTTTTATCGATATTTTCCCTGTCCTTTGGGACTAAATAAAGTTCGGTGGCGACTCTGTTGTATCTTTGAGTGTGTGATTCACTCTTGTATAAACCAGGCATCTTCAGATACCAACTCAAAAGTCCTTTCAATTTCTTTGAGGGTCGAAGCTAGCTGGAAGTCTCGAAAAGTAAAGCACCGGAGAGGAGGGTCATAGTATTGAGCCAAAGCAACTAGGGCCCCATATCTACACTCGTGGTCAATAACTTCAGTATCTTCCTATATCATCCTATGAAATTGTACTTCTTGCATGGTGTTATTTTGTCACCCAAGGCTAGCAGACTATCTGTCTTAGGTAGCTTGAACTTGAGAGGAAGTGTGTTTCTTCACCTGGACCCATCTTTCAAATGCTCACTGCACAAAATAAATCTTTAAGATTCCCCGAGAAAAGGCCCAAATGCAAATGCGTGCAATGTAATGCTATGCATATTTTAGGTTCAAAGGTTTGGTGTATTCTGGACAAACTGCACATGATTCTCAAGGTAGGTAGAGTTTTAATTTTCCTGCAAAACCCATATCCCCTCACAGGTAGGTTCTAAGGCTTTATAAAGGTTCTTAGAGAAAACAATTGCCAAAATACAATCATGATAAAAATGAACCAAAATTGAAAGAAACTAAATGATTAAGAGAAAAATCCAAAATCTAATTAATATCCTATTTAAAAGAAAAGACCCAAAACTTCTAATGATTTTAATTTATGACTTTTCTAAAGAGATTTTCCTAAAAAAACTATTTTAAAAGAAAAAGAAAAAGAATGATATTAATTAAAATCTGCCGAAAGTGATGGAAAGCGAGTGTGGGTATCAGCTTTGGCGTAGGCCCAAAATGACCATGGCCCAAGGCTGTTCTTTTTTTATTAATCTCAGAAATGGGGGTGTAATTGATTAAAGAGGGGTATGTTGTAGTAATAACACATTGGGCCTAAGGTTTGAAAAGATTGAGTCCCAAGCGTTGAATGGAAAGGGAAGAAACCTTTTTTTATTCGTACTCAAACCCAACTCACTCTCCTCTTCTCTCTCAGGTCATTCCTTCAACGGAAATTGCTTCTGCCGCACCAGAAATCACATCCACCGGCGGTGCGCCAGAACATACTCAAACCATCATTAATAGCTTCGTCTCCCCACCCACTCCCTGAATCCACACTAAAATGAATCAAAATATATCCCTAATACTTAATCTAAGCTAGACATAAACCCTAAATTTTAGAACTTACATTAAATGATGATAGAGTATGGAATCGAGCAACTGGCATATGGTTTCTACTCGATGCATTACACACAACAACATAGTAACAAGAATTTGAAGAAAAGATGAAGAAAACTCACTAGCTCCTAATGTTCTCAGAGTGTCAAAATCCCCAAGTTCCCTGATTCTTCTTTTCTTTCTTATTTACTATTTTTTCTTCTACTCCATCTTTCTTTTTGCTTTTTGTTGCTTACACGCCATGGTTACTTCACTATGTCGTACTGTTTCAGTGTATTGTTCTTGTGTGTCGTACTGTGTTTATGCTTAGTTCGAACCGAAATTAGAGTTTCAATATGAAACTCTAAATGGTATCTATGGTTAAATCTGAGTGAATGGTTGATAGGAAGTGCAATTAGTTTTTAAGCAACTTAATTGTTTAAGTTGGAAGAAGAATTTATCTTACTTGGGCTTTTAGGTTAATTGATGTTTAGTTGGGCTTTTAGGTCTTTTATTTTATTATCTATTATTGGTACTATATATGTACTCTTATTGAGAGACTTAGAATTATCAAATGAATGAAAATTGTCTTTATTTTATTAAATAGTTTTATTGTCTTTCTTAGGTTTCTCTAGTCTTGTTAGGGTTTATCATTTTTCTTCCTACCAATTTTTTTTTTTAAATACACAGAAAAATTTCAAAAAATTATTGATGAAAAAAAACCAGAACAACAACAGGAAGAAGAAGAAAAGGGTCCTGATTCACTAAAACCATCTCTGAAGATAACTCCGGCAGAATCTCTGCCATCATTTCCGGTGATACCTCTGACGACACATTCGAAGACATCTCCAAGGATATTTCCGGTGAAGTTTCCAACTCCGACGACATCTCCGATGAAATATCCGCAACTCAAACCATCAGATCTGCAACCGGAACCACCAGACCTACCATCGAAACCTCCCAATCTGAAACCGAAACCCAGGTATGAAGCTTTCCAAGTCATTTTGTCAAAAACATCGGGCACATATCTCTTCAACAAAGTATCACATTCGGTTAATTCCACTGAAAAAAAATCCTTCAAAAAAGCTTTTGTAGTTGAACATGTTTATCTTGGTGGTGATGTTGTTGCTAAGGATAAGGTTATTTGGAAAAGAAATTGGATTACTCATGTTTTGAATTGTGTAGGTTTTGTGTGTCATGAGTATTTCAAAGCTAATTTTGTGTATAGAACATTGTGGTTACAAGATAGTCCTTGTGAGGATATAACTAGTATTTTATACTATGTGTTTGATTACTTTGAGTAGGGGTGGGAATAGGCCAGGCCAACTAACAGGGGTCTATGGCCTAGCCTACATAGGCTCAGGCCAGGCCAGGCTTTTTCTTAAATAGAAAAGGCCTAGGCTTATTTATAAGCCTATTTAGTTAAAGAGGCTGGGCCACAGGCCATAAGAAAAGCCTTTTAAGCCTATCAGGCTGGCCTATTTAAGAAAAAATCAATAAATTAATTATTATTATATTCTATTTTGTACTTTGAACTAAAATACGAAAATAAAACTTAGTTATCTTGAAGAACTTATGAAAATAAGTTGAAAAAACATTATAAACAATGTCATAAGTTATTGTCATAAGTTTTTCTCATTAGTTATCTTCAACAAATAGTATCACCAAACTTATGCTAATAAGAAAACTTGAACGAGACAATGAAAACAAACATTTAATCTCATTGATCTTTTAACTTGTTAGTCTATTTAACATTAGTTGAATTTCTTATTTACAGATGTTCAAATAAAGTAGGCTTTTAAATAGGCTAGTAGGTTAATTAGGCCTTCGAAAAGGCTAAGCTTAGGCCTAAAAATAAGCCTATGATAGGCTACAGGCCAGGCTTAGGCTTTGAATATTTTAGCAGGTCAGGCTCAGGCTTGGCAAAGCCTAGCTCGGCCTAGCCTATTCCCACCCCTAACTTTGAGGATGTTAGGGAAAATAATAGGAAGGAGATTGTCACAGCCCCTAAGTTATCATTACAGCAGATTTATTCAGATTCCATGTTGTGTAGTCATCCATCCGCAATTTCATTTCCAAGCCCATCAGCATCATCAATAAAACAATGTGGTCAGTGCCTAGATGTGTCCCCACTTTTTTCAGAAGTAGTATTGATGATGGCTATATTAGCACCTCTCTCCTATGCAATTCAATTTAATTTATGGAATATTGTTGTTTCAAATCCGTTCACAGTACTTAATTTTATATTAGGTATACGACATTTTCTCTATGTATTTAAATTTGTACCACATAAACTCTTTGCTGGCAGTACCATTAGCTGTCAAGCAATTATACTAATTGCTACCAGCTTTATTGCAACTTTAGACACAAAGTTGTTGTTAGTTTTGTCAGCTAGCAAGGATCTAACCTTTTACAATATTGAGGAATTTTCAACTTTTCATCTAAACCTTAACTGGAGTTCTATTATGTGTGTGTTTTATCTTTAAGATTGGCTCAATATTGTGGAAATGGCTACAAAGAAAATTTTGAAGGTCTACACTCAAGTTGGTTTCTATGGAAGTTTATCCGAATTTCAAACTCAGCCTTTAGACATAACAATGACATTAATCTTTGGAAAGAAATGTTTTTAGTCGCTCAAGTTGTAATCATTAAATTGTCTCAATTTAAGAGGTGGGATCCGAGAAGAAGGAAAAAAAATTATGACATTATTATTACAACCTTGAGGACAAGGTTGATCTTCAAGGGGTGAGTAATGATAGGAAGTGTAATTAGTTTTTAAACAACTTAATTGTTTAAGTAGGAAGAAGAATTTATCTTACTTGGGCTTTTAAGTTAATTGATGTTTAGCTGGGCTTTTAGGTCCTTTATCTTATTATCTATTATTGGTACTATATATGTACTCTTATTGAGAGACTTAGAATTATCAAATGAATGAAAATTGTCTTTATTTTATTAAATAGTTTTATTGTCTTTCTTAGGTTTCTCTAGTCTTGTTAGGGTTTATCATTTTACTTCCTAACAATGGTGAGGATGAGGGAAGAATTCTGTAGAGTAACTCTAGGGTAGATAGTTGTTGCTGTTTGGGAAAATTAGGGGTTTTTATAGTTGGATTTTGGAAATTTAGAGGAAAGTTAGTTGAGATTGGGATGATATGAGTCATTGGATTGAAATCTGTGGCAAAATATGAAGGAGGGTTGAGATTAGTTTGTGAACTTGTGTTTGTTAAGTGTGAGAAAATAAAGGAGTTTGTGTTTATTTTACACTAGTTTTAGTTGAGAAATAGGGATAAGAGTGTGTTTGTTTCAATGCAATTCAAGTTGATTTTTTGTGTTAGTTGGAGAAGGATTGAATTGAAATATGGAAGGGAGGTGGTAGTGTGTAACTGATTAGGGAAGCTAGGCCAGCTTAGGTAGTTGGTTAGGATCTGGTTGTTATGGATGTTAGAGCTTGTTTAAGGTAGTTGAATTGGTTAAGATTTAGTTTTGAGTTAGTTAGTAAATTAGGATTAGATGAATTTAAGGCCATTGGATATGAACCTGTGGCATTGGTTTATCAAGGTTGGAGAACCAACTTCTGAAAATTAGTTAGTGTATGTGTTAGTTGAATGCCCAGTGTTTAGTAAGATCAAAACTGGTCTTGGAGGGAAATTGGAAAATAGGGTATTTTAGTCCTTTGGAATATGGGCATGTAGAAGATTATTGCATTGCAGTTACAAGTCAGTTTAGGGTTTGTTAGTTTTTTGATAATGGTTTAGAAGTTTGGAGAAACTTGATTTAAGTGAGGTTCAAAATGATTGAAACTTAGGCTAGAACTTGAATATGAATGAGTGACTTGTATGGTGAATAAATTGTGTTATTGTTATGAATGTGGTTGTTATGATAATTGAATTATCTTGAAGCATGTTGGATATAGGTTTTGTGTATGATGTTGCATCATATTCGTTCTGAATCAATGCATGTTTGGAATAGATTTGATGTAGCATGCTTTAGCATCATTTGTTTCTGCATTTATTCATGATGGTTTGGATGATAACCCTGGTTTGCATCTTGGTTTTGAATGGCCTGTTATAAGTTAATAAAACTTGATGCTTATGTTGCTTCAGCTGTAAGTCATAACATGTGTTTTAGAGTGGCTCTGAGTTGAATCTAAATGTGAGCTAATTATAAAATAGCCTTAGGATCTGAACTGAACTATATGTGCATTACTGAAAACTATGGATTTTTTTATGTATGGCATTGCACTATGCTGATGTTGTAGCCTTTTTGCAGGTTGGGCATGAAGTTTATGCCGGCTGGTTTATTAGTTGGGCATTAATTTAGGCATGGTCCATGAAGCATTTTGGAAACATTAAAACTACTTGGACACAGAAATTTGAAGCCAATTGAAGAATGGAAGCAAATTAAAGCTGAAAAGAGTTAGGTCTTAGGTCAAATTAGGGTCCTGGTCAAACTTTGGTCAACTGTTTGACCAGAATTCAACTATGGGTTAAAACTTGGATTTTTCATGTATACATTTTGTAATGTTTTTTCTTGTATTTTGGTACATTTGAATGGATTTTGGCAATATGAATGTAATGTTGAATTTTCAATGTAGTGTTGACTTGTATTTCAAGAAACAAAGCTCCCTTGTATTTTCTCTATTTTTTGCAATTTGAATGCAGTGCTATGAATTTTGAATTTCTATGTATCAATACGAAATACATCACTTGGGAATGTTGCAAATGTATAAGTATGAAATCCAAATGACTTGGTCAACATGAGTCAACCTTCCATGGTGACTTTGTCGACCAAAAGTCAACTGTGGTAATGAATGACTTCTATCTTTCTATTTCCATAATATGCACACAAAAATTAGCCATGGTTCAATCTTGAAATAGGGATTCCAAGGATTAGTTCAAAAATTCAACTTTCATAGTTAACTTTGACCAAAAATTCAACTGTAATATAGTAGCTTATTCCACAAGTAGCATCACAAAAGCCTTAATCGATGGAGATTAATAGAATCCTTTTGCATGATTCAAGCATCTTGTACCACATGGAGAATTAATAACTCATCTGATCAAATCATCCATATTCAAGTGTTGAGACATCCAGTGGAATTATATATTGGAAATCCAAGCATCATGGACCATTTGAACCAATGATATTATCTTATTCAAATTAATGATGAAAATGAATGGTTGTATGCATATAGATGAATGACCTTGACTAAAATAAGTGATTAGGGTAAATGTATGCAGATGAATCCAAGAAATTATAAGCCAGATGAATTGAATAAGGAGGTAGGCAAATTTGGGGTATGATAGTTTCCCCTATTTAATCATCTTAATCATGAAGGTACAAATAGTAATGATTTCAGACATTCAAGGTAGAAGATGATTAAATACAAAAAGACCAAAAATGTGTACTATGAAGAGAAGAGATGGGTAGAAGTGCTTATGATATATTTTGTTTTGCATCCACTAATGAACTTTGGTAGGTATTGGTAGTTGAGATATTCTCGCAGTGTTCCACAAAGGTAAGAGGATTGATTGTGTATTTACAAAAGGCAAGTAATAAAGGGTATAGAGGTAATTTGCAAAGTTCGAGGTTTTCTTGTGCAAAAGGCAGAAACGTCTTGTAAAAGGCAAGTGAGACTTTGTTGGGGAATGGCAATATTTTCCTCTAAATAAAATAGAGGAGACTTGCAAAAGGAAAACAAAGGAGTATGACGTTTTCTCACGTAAAAGGAAAATGAGGATTCCTTAGCAAAAGGTCAAGAAGATATGTAAAGGTGAATGTAATTTCTCACGCAAACGAAAAATGGGGATTCCTTAGCAAAAGGCCAAGATATGAAAGTGAATGTGATTTCTCATGCAAAAGTAAATGAGAACTCCTTGGCAAAAGGCCAAGAAGGCGAATGAATGTGAATATGATTTCTCACACAAAAGGCAATGAGAATTCCTTAGCAAAAGGATAAGAAGGCAGACATTTTCTCATACGATGTGTATTGAGAAATCCTTAGCAAAAGGCTAAGAAGAAGGATGTTTCCTCATACAAAAGGTAATGAGAATTCCTTATCAAAAGACTAGGAAGACCTATGAAAGGCAAGTGAATAGTAAATGAAATCTCTCATGCAAAAGGCAATGAAGGACTTCTCTCGTGCAAAGGGCAGAGAGGGCTTGCAAAAGGAAAGTGTGGGATGAAGTAATTTTTTCTCTACAACAGGAAGAGGAGACTTGCAAAAGGCAAGCAAAGGAGACATGTTCTTATCATGCAAAAGGCGGAGAATACTTACAAAAGGTAAGTGAAAGTAGAAATACATTTCTCTATACAAAAGGCCAATGATACTTACAAAAGGTAAGCAAAAAGAAGTAAACCAAAAAATATTCCTATGCAAAAGGCAAAGGGTACTTGCAAAAGGAATGCATAAAGAAAGGGGGTCTTCCCATGCAAAAGGCAATGGGTACTTACAAAAGATAAGCAGAAAGGGAAACTTCCAATGCAAATGGAAATGGGGACTTGCAAAGGGCAAGTGTAAATGAGATGATAATCCTCATGCAAAAGGCATAGGAAACTTGCATAAAGCAAGTGAGACTTGATATCTCACAGGCCGAGGCGGAGATGTAGTTCCTGAAATATGGTGATCACCTGGACTGTCAAACATATATCGGGTGTCCAAACAATCGGGAAGGGAGTGTCATACCACAAATTTTGACCACCAAGATTTCCCATCATTGTGCAAATCATCACCACAATATGGATTTACCTTCATGCCTCCTTAATTTCCTCAAAGATTGTCGAGCATCCACTATAATCAAGACTTAGGGTTTCAAGCCCTCTCAGAGCACTTAGACAAAGGATCAATCAAGAAATGACATGATCTTCAACTTGTATAACCTCTCAAACACCCATAAGGGATCAAGAGGACTCCGACATTAAGAATCAAGCACAAAGTTGCAACATTCCAAGTGGATCAAGCCTCGATATCGCCAGTGTCACCAAATTAAGGTTTTGGTCGACCAAGGCCTCCAGATGAAAATTTTCATCTGGACATGAGTCAATGCTTTAAAACACAACCCAAGATACTCTAAGGGACCCCATGGACCCAATCAACAAGTCAATTTAGCCTCAAGGGATGTATTTATAAAAAATCAGGAATTAGGGTTTCTTGACCTAATTCACCCCTAAGTTGACTTTTGGAGCAAGGCATGAGCCCAAACCTCAAGACATGATTTAAGGGCCTAAAATACACCACATTGATCCATTTTCAACAATAGATTAATCCAAGAAGCTTGATTCACAAGTTTCAATTTCATCTGGACCACAATTAGGGTTTTGAAGAAAAAGTTAACTGTATCTTTGACTTTTGACCAAGACATGCTCCCAAACCTTGGGACATGATTCAAGACACCCTAAAACACCTATGGAATCCATCCATTAGGTTTGAATTAGGTCAAGAACTTGATTGCACAAAGGATTGCACAGTTTGGATTTCATCTGACAAAAAGTCAACTGTGCACAAAATCAAGTTTGACTTTTTGGAATTTTTCACAAATATGGTTCCCCTAAGTCAAAAACAATGTTAATGTAAGGTATTGATCATCATTCATTAAGAAAAATCAAGAAAAGTGAGGTTTCTTGCAAAAGGGGCAACCTTGAGAAACCAAAAATTTTCTAAGTTATGGAACAAAATGGCTTTGGTACCAACTTTGCAAGGTCATAACTCCTAAACCACAAGGATTTTTCCTCTCATTCAAAGCTCAAATGAAAGTCCATCTGACTTACTTTAAAAGTGTCAACTACAAGAGATTCCAAATCCTCATGGATTTTGAGTTATGGATTGATCAAAATCCCAAAAAATGAAAATGACACTTTTTCCAACACTTAGTGAAATTTTCAATAAAAGTCAGAATCTGCCTTACTTTTTCCAAAATGTAGGGAAATTTTTCACCTTGATCCAAGTTAAACCAGGTCCATTGGTGAACATCAAAGTTGAAGTATGCCATCAGGGCTTTCTAATAAGTACCAGATCATCTCCAAATTCAATTTGAGTAGGGAGATACAACCCTTGGAACATGGCATCATGGACTGATTTTTACAAGGCAGATTTTGTGCATTTTGCTCGAGTTAGCTAAATTGGACAACTCCAAGCCTTGTCATCCATTTGGACACATCAGAGGATAACATCCAAGTGAAAAGATCTGATCCCCAGGCCTCCCAAGTCCAAGAATCTACATATAGCCATAACAAACCTAAAATGGCTAAAAAGTGCGAAAGACTCCAATTTTGTTTCCAAGCATTTAATGGATGCATCAAGGTGGCATGGACTAAGACATTTCTAACTGAATGAGTCAAGATTCATCTCTTAATCAAAGGACCATAGGCCTGTGCCCTAACCTCAAGTCAATGGCTAGAGGAGACTAAAGATTCCCTTGGATCAACATTGGCCAAAGGCCTGTACCAGCTGCTATTCACTATTGCATGCAAAACAAACTTGTTGCACTATAAATAGAGCTCATTTGTGCTCAGTTTGAGTACACTAAAGCACTACAACTGATGCTTTTCTCAAAATCTCTCTCTTTAGGCCAAAATGCCTTCTTTTGCAAGTCATCTCTGAGATTTTGAGTTAGAGAGCAATTCCACCACAGATCATGATCCAAACACATCCAATATATCATATCTAAGCTGTCCAAACACTCACCTTTGATCTGAAACACCAAAATCAGAAAGTCAACCTCCAAAACCTCAAAAATTGACTTTTCTGCATTTTTAAACCCATGTCTTGATTCAGTCACTTCCAAAACCAAACCAGGCCTCAAACACACTCCAAATACCATCCTTAAACTGTACCAATTGGTTTCCCTCATCTAGAACACCATTTGAGAGAGTTAATATATTGGTCACTTTTGCCCCTTTTGCAAGAAAAAGTCAATTCTTGTTCCTGAGGATTCCAGCTGGTTTTGATCATCCTAAAAGCTTTTAAGGGATCAATCAAGAGTGTTTAAAGCATTGAATTACTTCTGGCACAAGGAACTTGACAGATAGCACAAGGAGCTTCAAGAGGTAAGTGCATCATAACTTGAACTCTCTAAATCATGCATTGCTTTGAGGTCCATTGATAATGGACCTCTCATACATATCATATGTGTTGTGTTTGAACCAATTTATCATGCTATTATTGTCTGTACCATGAGATAGCAAAGAACATGCAAAATTTGGCCTATTTTGAAATCACCATCGGATTTTAAAATGGAAAAATTTTCTGAAAATTCCAAGGGCACCATTGGATTCCTCATGAAATTCTAGGAAGGATACACCTAAATTTTGTCCCAATCCATGGGGAAATGAGAAAGTTAGAGGCTTCATGCAAATTGCCAAAACTAGGCCTTGGCTTGGGCAAGGGCCAGGCCATGGCGCCTTGGTCAGGCCTAAAACAAGGCATCCCTTATGTATTAATGGAGTGGTTTTGATACTCGGATGTATCACCACCCCAGTGATAGCGCGCATGTGTGTTTGTCCAAGAGGTCATGGGTTCAACACCCACCCAGACCATTTTGCCATTTTGCCATATTTTTCTATTTTTTCACATTTTTCATGGTTTTTATTAATTAATTCCAAAATTAATTTCTCTCTCAATTTTAATTATTTTTTATTGGTTCTTTTTTTGAAAATTCCCAAAAATGTTAAAATATTCTATTCCACAAAATTTCACAAAAATATTATTTATTTCATATATTTGGTATTTTTGTAAAGAATTATGTTTTTATTTGTTTTTACACAATTAAAAATATTTCTTTTTCTTGATTTTGCAAATTCAAATGATTTTCAAATCATTCTATGAATGAAACTTGATTTTTCAAACATTAATCCAAGATCACAACTTGTTTTTTTACACATGTTTGATAATTTTGATCATTTTAATTGAATTTTTATTTGATTAAAATACATTTTAAAATCAAATTAGAGTTTTGACTATTCTCACCCTCACAAATTTTTTTCAAAACACTTTTGGGCCTCTAATAGAGTGTAAGACCCATTCCTTGTACATGAAAACCATTTTGGGCCTCAGTCATTGTATAAGTCCCACTGCGATTTCAGAAAATCACTACGCGATCGCCATTTCAAAACAAAATCATCTGGGCCTACCCTTGTGTTGTAAGTCCCCTTTATTTTCTTTTTCAAACCTTTGGGCCTCTTGATAGAGTGTAAGACCCAACCCCTTTGTACAGAAAACCTTTTTGGGCCTCAGTCATTGTATAAGTCCCTCTACGATTCTTAAAACGACAGTGCGATCACTGTCTTTCTTTGGGCCTCTCCTTGAGTATAAGCCCTAATATTCTTTTCAAAAACAACTTTCCCTTTTGATTTTGGTTCAAACTCATATTTGTTATCAAAAATTTCTTTAATTTCTTGAACAACTAACCATACAGCTATTACAATGGAAGCTTGCTCACCTGTAAGTTTTATCAGCTTTCTTATACATACTTGCACATATATATATTTGTTTGTGCTGGAAGCTTGCCCACCTGTAAGTCCTCCTACCCTCTTTTACATACAGTATATATTTCATCTGTATATATATGCCTGTATATTATCTGCTTAGAGTTTTCCCCGGCAATTAGGTCTAGAACTAGATAAAGCCAGTGGTCACTCTTTCAACAGTCAATACTAGTTCCCCCATAGGAATTCCAGATACAGTTTTGCCTCCTCTTGGGCTTATACAATATGGAACAAAGAGAAAGGCATTATTCCCGGTGAAACTTTTCTCAGATTGTCACTATTAGAAATTGTCAAAGAAATTCATTTCCCCCAGAGAGGATTAATTCCCGGTGAAACCTCTCTTGAATTTCTTCAAACCCTAGAACTATTCACTAAAGAAAAGATTATTCCTGGTGAAACGTTTCTTGAACTTTTCTTAAGTTTAGACCCACGGGCTTCCTAAACGCATCCCCGCCTCCTCTTGGGCTTTGTACAAGGACCCTCCGGCTTCTTATAAGTTCTCATACCTTCTCTTGGGCTTAATACAAGGACCCTGAAGACCTCTTACAGGTGTATGACAGAACCTAGCATCCTTTGTTAGAGCCGTCTTTCCAAAGAGTCAAAACCTCAGACCAATTTAGGGTTGATTCTCATCCCTTAAAACACCTGCCTCCTCTTGGACACCATACAAAGATAAAATCTTCCATACCAATAGACTTGGACAGTCTAATCTCCTCTTGGATCTCAAAGACATTCTCAAGTTCCCTACAAACATAGAAAAAAATCCTGGTCATTTAATCAATCTCCAGCTAGGGTCAGCTTATCATCAGTATAAAGCTATCCCAAATCAGAACCTCAAGGCATCTGATACCTCAACTCTTCTGTAAATCCTCAGCAAGAGTTGATTCCCCATTTTGGACCTGCCTCTGGATCTCAATAATCCTCAGCAGAAGCAAGCCTCCTCTTAGGATTTGTATAATGATTTTCCTCAGCAGGTTTAGCTTAAAAAACACTATCTTGTTGAGTCCATCACTTTTTCAGCACTTTCTTGTTGAGTCAAACACTCTCTTGTTGAGTCAATCTTTTTCAGCCTCCTCTTAGGCTTTGTATAATGACTTTCCTCAGCAGATTTAGCCTCAAAAGCACCCTCTTGTTGAGTCAATCACTTTTTTAGCACTCTCTTGTTGAGTCAATCACCTTTCCACACTCTCTTGTTGAGTCAATGGTACAAAACAAAAACACTCTCTTATTGAGTCAACCTTTTTTAGCCTCAATCTTGGGCTTTGTATAAGATAGATAAAAACACTCTCTAGTTGAGTCAATCATTCACTTTTCAGCCTCAATCTTGGGCTTTGTACAAGACAGATAAAAACACTCTCTAGTTGAGTCAATCATTCACTTTTCAGCCTCAATCTTAGGCTTTGTACACGACACCATATAAATTTCCCTAAGCATAGTCAATCCTCTTTTCAGCCTCAATCTTGGGATTTATACAAAACCAATCATACTCTCCAGCAGAGTCAATCTTTTTTCAGCCTCAATCTTGAGCTTTGTACAAGACACCTAAAATATCCTCAGCTGAGTCAGTCAAATTTCATTTCAGCCTCAATCTTGGGCTTTGTACAAGACAGATATAACCTCTCACCAGTAGAGTCAATTTTCCCTTTTAGCCTCAATCTTGGGTTTTGTACAAGACACATACAAATATTCCTCAGTGGAGTAAAAAACCCACTTTTAGCCTCAATCTTGGGCTTTGTACAAGACAGACAAAATATTTCCCCGGAAAAGTCAACTTTTAGCCTCCTCTTAGGCTTTGTATAATGATATCCCCAAAAGACTCAAATCTCTGTTAGCCTCAATCTTGGGCTTTGTACAAAACAGATAAACATTCTCTTATTGAGTCATTCTTTTCCAGCCTCCTTTTAGGCTTTGTATAAGGACTTCCCCAATGGAGTCAATCAATCTCTTAGCTTCAACCTTGGGCTTTGATCAAGGCACAAAAAACTAAAATCCCCTCAGAGGAAATCAAAATCTCTCTGTAGGAAGATACTTCTCTGTATATCACACATCAAAATAGAAAATCAAAACAAACCTTAATCCCAGATAACTGCTGTAAGTGGCGCACTTGTTGATTCAAATATCCAAGTTATAGTCCATCTCTTATCCTGGTAAACCCCTCTTCCATCTAATTGCTGTAAGTGGCAAGCATCTGGATTATTTACATCCACGCCACTGCCCCTCTCTTAGCATTAAAGATTCCTAAGGAAAAATGACATTGCTCAACACTGAGTTAAAGTTTTCTCCTTCAAGACAAATCCCCTATAAAGAAAATTATGGCATTGTTGGATACACATATCCCAGTTAAAGTAATCCTCCTTTATAAATCAGTCACCCAACAGTTGTAAACAGACGAGATATCTCCTTTAGAGATGACAAATTCTCTCTCAGTCAAGCCTTTAGCTTCAATCTTGGGCTTTGAATAAGAAAGAAATACTCATTTAGCTTCAATCTTAGGCTTTAAACAAGACACCCAAACATCTTTTCCTCCCATAGAATAGGAGGAACTATGATTGCTCTGATTTCCCTGTTTATATTTAACAGGAATACGTAGGCATAAGATTGCGAAATCTTAGCGAGCACACTAATAAAAAACTTTAGGTCCAGTACCTTCACTCATCAAAAACCTCAAAAAACCCAAAATCAAACAAAACTCTCTCTCTCAAACACTCCCAAAGAAGAAACTTTCCCAATCAATAGACAAACACCAGTAAGTAGAAAGTAGTAAGGATAATTGCTAACAACCTGTGGATAACCACATATAGGATGGGTAATTAACAACTCCCCATTGTATAACCTGGCCTCAAACTCCTCGAATCTCTTTAAGCATTTGTTCAGTTAAACATTTGCGTGCAAAGTTAGTTTTAGATAACTTCCCTTTCCTTTCTAGCTTCACAGGATAAATAAGAAATCAGAAAGTAGCACCCCACTCCTACCATTGTGATGAGGAGAAACCCATGGCGATAAGGTGGTCGCGTCACCAATAAAAATCGTACGCTACAGGGAGTAAGTCATACGACTAGTTATTTATTTTGTACTTAATATGCAAAGTTGTAACAAGGATAACTTTCTCATGAAAAAGGCATAGAGGACTTACAAAAGTTAAGTGAGGAGACGTGATTTCGTGCAAAACACAATGAAAGAATTTAAAAAAGGTAGGATAAAACAACAGGATTTCCCTGTGTGAAAGGCAATGGAGGACTTGCAAAAGGCAAGGGGACTAACATATCACTCATGCAAAAGGCCTAGAATACTTACAAAAGATAAATGGAAATGGGAGACGATTCTCTTGTGCAAAAGCCAACGAGAATTTGCAAAAGGCAAGACACTTGGTATATAAATTTCTTATGCAAAAGACATAGAATACTGACAAAAGGCCAACAATATTTGCAAAAGGCAAATAAAGAAGAAATTATTTGGGGAAAGTGCTTTGTAATTATTTTTGCGCATAATATTTTAAAATTATTTTCAATATACAGAGTTGTGGAGCGGCACTATATTATAAACAATTCTAGAAAAAAATCACATTTTGTATGCCCAAGGTATGTGAATTACTTTTGACATTCATATATATGTGTGTGTGTGTGTGTGTGTGTGTGTGTGTGTGTGTGTATATATATATATATATATATATATATATATACATGCATATGTGATTATATATTCATGAAATGTTTAAATTTATAAACGAGGAGACAAGCAGAGGGATAGGAGTATGGGTATTATGTAATGAAACACATGTTAAACATTGTCTTTATCGGTATTGTTGTTTTTATCTTAAGTTTGCTATTATATTTCAAATCACGTGATAGTCAATTTTCTTCACTTTTTTTTGTAGACGTTCAATTCATGACACCTTTCTCCCCCGATCACTTAAACGACACCCGTAAACGTTGGGCTTTTATTTTCAATGCACTACTTGAAAAAGGTGCTAATGTATAATTTTGGATTTGGTATTTGTAAATATATTATTTTGGCTTAGTTTGATGTTTGTAATATATGACAATGGTATATACATATTTGTTTGTAAATAATATTTTTGGTTTTGATATAAAAAAATATTTAGGAAATATATGTATAAAATACAGGTACAAAAAATACAAGTTTGTAATATATAGAAAAATAAAATAAAATAAAACAAAGTATTTCACAACGGTTATTTATACTAACCATTGTAATACGTAGTACGCCAATTAATTAAATACCATACAATCAATAGGTTTCAAACTCATGACCTTTATATATATTTCACAACGGTTGTTTATTTTAACCGTTGTGATATATAACATGCTACCTAGTTTATCACAACGGTCACACGCCCATGGTGGAAAACAACATACTTACAACCACACCCTACCTTACAATGCTTGGTCAACCGTGATGGTATCCCTATTCTAATCGTTGTAAAATAGATTTTTTGTAGTAGTGTGATCAATATCACAAAGTGTTAACCTTAATCTTTCTTTACATTTTAGACCAGAATAAAAATGGTCAGTGATCAATAATCATGTTTGTGAATCATGTAGTTAACCAATTGTAAATGTCCAATTTGTTGTCAAGAAATGAAAAAAATAAGATAAAATTAGAAAAAATTTCAATACACAGATTATTTGAAAGTAGAACAATAGTAGAAAAACCGTAAATAGAAAAAACTAAAAGTAAAAGACTCTAAATCTGAATAAAATCCACAAACCTTGCAAACAAAAGTAGAACAATAAAAGAACAAAGATCAAATCACAAGTTCAAATGGTGTTGTTCATTGTGAAGGTTGGTGAAAAAAAGAAGATAGAAGTGGCGGTGTTGGTGTTTGTCATGGTGGAGTTGATGGTGAGGAGTGATGGTGGTGGACCAATGTTCGACGTGGTGGAGTTGTGATGGTGGTGAGTGGTAAGGTGAAGTACGCTCTGCTAAGGTTTCTGCATGCCTAAGTGAGTGAAATAATGAGCGAGAATGAGCGTGAGTGAGTGAGTGGAGTAAAGTGTGGAGGTAGTGCTAAACCTTAATGCAAAACAACACAATTTTGCATAGGTGTATTGATTCGGGCGGATTAGGCCATTATGGTATCCGCGGTCCATTGCTATCTGAGTCTGCTTATTTAAATCAATTGAATATGAATTCATCATCCATTGAACCGTTTGAACCTCATTTTCAATTTTTTTTTGTTTTTTTGTAGTTTAAATTGGGTTGCGGGTTCTTGTCTAAAACATTTTGAAAAATTTACCCCGTACCCCTACAATTATTCCTATACCCCTACATAAAAAAAATATACCAAAATACCCTCATATAAATTGTTATATATTTCAGAATTTTTGCATTTTGTTTCACTCTCCCAAAAGACTTTCGGAACATACCACTTTTATGCTGTAAACCAGAACACTTCACAAAAGTCCTCAAGTTCAGAAATTGCACACCACAACAGCTAAAATAAGTGTTCCAGTTTTATAAGTTTTAAGTTTGTGTACCAGAACTCATTTTTAGACTCTTCCGGTTTGTTAATGTGTTTACTGGAAGTCTCTTCACATGTGTTCCGGTTTAGTTTTTTTGCATTCCAGAAGTATCTTCAAATGAGTTCCGGTTTTGTATTTTTTGAGTTCCAGAACTCATTTCCAATATGTTCTGGTATTGTTTTTTTTTGTTTAATTTTTTTGTTTTTTTTCAGTGGCGCGAACACGAGGTTGTAAGATTCCAAGGGGTGCTTTAGAACGGGGCACTTCATTGATATTGTCTGGTGAAGAAGAGCATATTGGTGCATCTGCATCCGCAGTACAGCCGGTTGGCTATCCAGGAGGGTCGTACAATACATCTATTTTGGTTAAGTACGAGCACCATATTGCTAGACATGTATGGTTTGGTGAGTTAAGTAAACTACATATATTTGATATTGAATAATATTTGAATTTTTAATGTTGTGTTTTATAATATTCGTACTTTTAATTGTTTTCAGGAGAGAGGCCCGAAGAAAGAGCTGAAGGTTGCTGGACATGGGCTGAAGCTTTTAGCGGGGGTTCCACAACTACTTCCAAAACAGATTGAGGGTTGGATTTCTAGGTCTGGTCTATCTTCACGCCAGAGAACTGATAAGTGTTAAAATGTATTGATTTTTTGTGTGAATAATTGGCACTTATTGGCTTGATTAGTTGGTTTTCCGTTAATAATCCCCCGTTTTTGTGTACTTTTTGTATAGTTTACATATTGTTGTATATATTGCATTTTCATGTACATATAAATGAGTTTGATAGTTTTTTTATTTATTTTTATAAGTAATAATGCATGGTTGTAGTATGGACCCATTTGAGCCAAGAAGGATGCTTCAAAATGTAGTTTTGACTAACAAAATGCTGGCATTCGCGCTTAGCGTAACTTTTAGCATGATGGGAACTGGATGGCAGTATCTGAAGTATTTTTGATTACCTGACCGTGCTTAGCGGGAGCATGACTGCACTTATCGTGCTTTAAGGCGGTTTAAGGGTACTTTAAGTGAGATCGTGCTTAGCGCGATCTGAGGGCGCTTAGCGTGGTTGTAATAAATACCATTCTTTTTTATAATTTTTATCTTATTTTTGTAGATATTCAGGCAAGGATATTTTATCATTTTCATATAGAGCATTGAATAAGCTTTCCAAGGCTTCCGACCGTGCATCAATCGGAGTTACAATTCTAAAGTTATGAAGAAAACAAGAATTGTGATTTTGCTGATGGCGTTAAGCGCCCTCATAGCGCGCTTAGCGCGGTTCGCGCTATTTCAGCCTCTATTTAAGTCACTTTTCAGCATTTTTTAGGTTATGTTGTTGGGAAATTTTAACCCCAACTTCATCAAAAACATACTTTAGTAGTTTTAGCTCAGAAATAACACTTGGAGGATGCATCTTAACGATCCGGAGTCGAATCCACTTCAATCGGAGTTAACAAACCGTGAGATTTGTGTTCTTCTTCCTTCCTTTCTATGAATTTTTCATTTGTTGGGGGTTTTGTATGTAAGTTTATCTTGATTGTATGTATATTTATGGATCTTTGTATAAAATATCTTTTACAACTCTTAATCGATGTCATCTTTGATTTAATCTCTATCTTAATGGGTTTGATTCACTATAGACATATACTTTTCGAACTCGACCTAAGATGAAAGTCTATTGGCTGTGGGATATGGTCTAATATTCACATGTGTGTCAGATTTTAATGCTCCGTGTTGTTTAGTTACGTGAAAACATCACCTCCGAGAGAATGCGTTTGATCTTTCAACATTTACGTTAGACATAACCTCTTGTTGTGAGCGATACGTGGGGATTTTGACGAGTGACTTAGGTTGCGTGCATTTGATCCATATATTTTTTAGTACATCATGGGTAGAACGAAATACAACTCTTGACGAGTTTTCTCATGTCTAAAGGATGTATTTATTTTCTTGTTCATATATTTTTCTTTTGCATCTTACTCTTTAAAACCATTTAAACCCAAGCTTAGAGATGTAGATACCTTCAAACGACATTCTTTCCCTCGCACTGATCCCTGTGGAGACGATATAAATCCCGGAGGGAATTCTTCCAAAAATAATATTTTTACTTGCCGCTTTACTGCTTCAACAAAATGGCACGGTTGTTGGGGATTGGTTTTGATAGTGAATTGCATTGCGATATTTTTTATGTTTTTAAAGCTTTGTATATACTTATTTATAGTTGTTTTCCATAAGTGATTGTATATACGTGTTTTCCATCATGTTTATGTGTGTGTACATATTTTTTTTGTTTAAGTTTGCTCAATTGTTGCAGGTTTTATTTGGTATCTACCGGTGAACGAAGCAACATGGAGGAGCTTGTACGTAAATAAGGCGTCGAGCTTACGACGTGAAACAAGCGCTTGTTGGGAGGCAATCCAGCAATTTTTGAGTTTGTACAATTTTATATTTAATATTATAGTTAATATAAAGCGAGAATGGATGGACCACATGTGAGAAAGAACTTGAAAATCTAAGCATGCCTGTTCGCGCTTAGTGCGTGCAGAGGGCGCTTAGTGCACCCTGTTTTGTATGGAAAAACCTCTCATTTTCTTTCCACTTTCACCAATTTTTGTCTTTGTGTTTAGTTAGTTTTAATTCAATTTTGTTAGGTTGTTAGAATAAATTTTTGTGTTTGTTCTCAAGTTTTATTTTTTATTAGCTTGAAGATGCATTGGGTGATTGTTCATTTTTTATTGTTCAACAAGGAAATGTTGTGGTAGTGTGAGAAGCTTAAAGAGAGTTGCATGACTAAGGTTTTATTGATTTTCTAGAATATTACATGTTTAAGAACCTTATGCTTTGTACAAATTACATGACATTTATTCTTTTGCAATTTTTTTTCATTTTTGAATCACTTTAGTTCATAGCCCAATGTGAGGAACCTTCCATTGTTTACTAAATTGCATAGAGACCAACTTTCTTATTTAACTCGTTTGAATTATGTTTAATATTGTATTTGTGTTGTTTGTATGATAGCACTAAAATGATCAAGGTATTTTGTTTGATTTTAAACACAACCACTTGACCAAATAGTCAATCTACCTTGTGAGTGAGTGAGAATTTGCTTACCCCTTTGAGCCATTGTTAGAATCCATGTTGGTGTTGAGTTCAATTTTTGTATGTATTCTAATATTTTTTCTTGAACCATAACCTTGACTTGTCATTTGAGTTTTTTTTCCTTGCCTAATAAGTTTGGGAGCATTCACTTTACATGTTGGTTGTATTCAAGTTGGGGAGAAGAAAGGTTGGTTGCTAAGAGGTTGAGAAAAAGAAAAAGAAAGAAAAAGAAAGAAAAAAGTGAAAATGAAAAGAAAATAAAAAAGGAAAAGGCATTGAAAAAGAAGAAAAAAATAGAGTCATGTTGTGCTAATAAGTTGTGTGGAATGATGTAACAATTTGGAAAGGAGAAAAAGGTGATTGGAATTTGTGAGTGCTTGAGATTGTGAGAAATGATCACTCTCATTTGATTAGGCAAGTTTTTGTTTCTTTTACCTTGAGAAAAACAATTGTTTGTTACCCAGGCCACATTACAACCCTTAAAGCCCTTGTGATTTTTGCTTTTATACTTTCAATATGAGTTTTTTTAGATAAATACATAATTTGAATTTTTGTTAGCAAGATTGTTGTGTGTGAGTTGTCCGTCATATTTGTTTTTCATCCCTCGATGAAGTTGAGTGTTAGGTGTGATTCATTATTGAACATTTGTATTGCTTTAGAATTTTTGACATGTGTTTTATACTTAGAATTTGTTTCATAGCCACTGTGTCATTGTAGTTTAGTGGTAAGCATTGCCTTACGTGTACTTTTGATTTGTGTACCATACATTTGTTTTCCATTTGTAAAGACTTGTTGAGCATGATTTCTTGATAATTGCTTTTGTTTCTTTAAGTTGATCGATTTTTTTTAGGACAAACAAGTTTAAGTTGGGGAGAGTTGATAAGTGCTAAAATGTACTGAATTTTAGTGTGAATAATTGGAACTTATTGGCTTGATTCGTTGGTTTTCCGTTAATAATCCCCCATTTTTGTGTACTTTTTGTATAGCTTACATATTGTTATATATATTGCGTTTTCATGTACATATCAGTGAATTTGATAGTTTTTCATTTGTTTTTATAGGTAATAATGCATGGTTGAAGTATGGACCCATCTGAGCCAAGAAGGATGCTTCAAAATGCAGTTTTGACCAACAAAATGCTGGCATTCGTGCTTAGCGCAACTTTTAGCGCGTTAGGAACTGGATGGCAGTAGCTGGAGTATTTTTGTTTTCCTGACCGCGCTTAGCACGCTTTAAGGCGGTTTAAGGGTACTTTAAGTGAGATCGTGCTTAGCGCGGTTGTAATAAATATCTTTCTTTTTATAATTTTTTATCTCATTTTTGTAGGTATTAAAGCAAGGATATTTTATAATTGTCATATTGAGCATTGAATAATATTTTCAACGCTTTCAACCGTGCGTTAATCGGAGTTATGAAGAAAACAAGAATTGTGGTTTTGTTGATGTCGCTAAGCGCCCTCATAGCGCGCTTAGCAGGGTTCGCGCTATTATAGCCCCTATTTAAGTCATTTTTCAACATTTTATAGGTTATGTTGTTGGGAACTTAACCCCAACTTCATCAAAAACATTCTTTAGTAGTTTTAGCTCATAAACAACACTTGGAGGATGTATTTTGACGATCCAGAGTCGAATCTACTTCAATCGGAGATGACAAACCGTGAGATTCGTGTTCTTCTTCATTCCTTTCTATGTATTTTTCATTTATTGGGGTTTTGTATGTAAGTTTATCTTGATTGTATGTATATTTATGGATCTTTGTATAAAATATCTTTTACAACTCTTAATCGATGTCATCTTGGATTTAATCTCTATCTTAATGGGTTTGATTCGCTATAGACATATACTTTTCGAACTCGACCTAAGATGAACGTCTATTGGTTGGTTGGAAGCGGTCTAATATTCACATGTGTATCAGATCTTAATGCTCTGTGTTGTTTAGTTACGTGAGAACATCACCTCCGAGAGAATGCGGTTGATTTCTTAACATTTGCGTTAGACATAACCTCTTATTGTGAGCGATACGTGGGGATTTTGACGAGTGATTTCGGTTGCATGCATTTGATCCATATATTTTTTAGTACATGATGGGTATAATGAAATACAACTCTTGACGAGTTTTCTCGTGTCTAAAGGATGCATTTATTTTCTTGTTCATGTGTTTTTCTTTTGCATCGTACTCTTTAAACCCAAGATATCACTGAAATGGTTGTTGTTGGACTTGCTGTTGATTACTTAGGAATGTCACAGTATAGGGCACAAGAACAAGTCCGTCACTGCAGGGGTTCTTACTATAAGTTTGAGTGGTTATATGATTTATTCAAAGAGCATAGAGCTGCTTCTAGATGGGCATATGCAACCAGAGCATATTTGCTGATGTTGGTGGGTTCTAGGCACGATACCTTTTACTATTTACGGACTTGGACAGATTATCGGGATATAGTTAGGGAACTGCTGCATTGGTTACCCTTTACAGCCATCTCGAAGATGCTTCTATGTTCGGTTGCAAGCAGCTTGGTGGTTATCCTACTCTCATACAGGTCTTTATTTTAATTTAGTTTATTATGTTTTAACTAATTTTATTTAGTATATTTATTTAATTTATTTATTTTATTTTGTTATGAATAATTTTATTTAGTTAATTAATATTATTAATTTTGTAACAATGTTGGATTCACGAATATTTTTCAACACTTGGAAAAAGGGGAGAGAATTGGATACCAGCGCAAAATTGTGGTCTCCCTCGAGCGATGAGATGGTCCTATAAGCAAGGAGTCCTGAAGGTGGATGAGTTATGACCTATTTTGGACGAGCTGACACCTGCCGACGTCATATGGCAGCCATTCGAGGATCATAGAGTATGGCGTCAGTTTGATGAGTTATGTCTGTACAGGGGGTGTCTGAAATAGGGTGACATAGTTGTTCCATATTTGCGTGAGAGATGTATACATCAGTTTGGATACAGGCAGTATATTCCACCCCACCTCCTGATTACATGATGGATGATGATATTGACGTTGAGTGGATTGGTAACCATCAGAATGTCCTTGCTGTGATTCGTTCGACAACACGGGCCACCACCCCATCTGAGATAGATGATGAATATCTTGAGTGGTATTATCATGTTTCGCATCCTCGTTTGGTACCGCCCCCTTATGATGCGCCAAGAGAGGTGTCAGATCCTATTTACGATTTAGGACCATCTGATCCTAGCTGGGCTCGTGTTTCTACATTGGTTCATCATTATCTCTGACAGGTTGATGCTGAAGAGGATGATCCAAAGTTTGCTGATTTATTTGAAGCTTTACGTATTTCTCGTTCACATTGACTTGTGTTTATGTTTTTTTTATGTGTTAACTATTACACTTATTGACTTATGTTTATGTTTATGTGTTAGTTTTTAGATTTATTGACCTAGTTGGGATATGTTTATGTTTTTTTATTTGTATTAACTACTAGACTTATGTTTAATTTTGAATCCAGTTATGTGTTATTGAGACATATAAAATTAAAATTGAATGACATAATTCATTGTTCCTGTTTTGATTACATATCCATGGTAATATAGGCGTAAGTTGTTGCCAATGTTGTAGACGTCCTGCAAATCCTAGCATCCAAGATGTTGCTGTTGGAGAACGAAACTTCTTCCAATCTAATGTGACTGGTGGCAATGGAAACCCTTCTTTCATGTTTACCTCAATAAATAAATAAACAAAAAATTAAGTCATATGTTTAATAAAATAAACTAAATAAATTTAGTCATATTAACTACAAATAACTAAGTACCTGAACCCAATGATTTCGCTTTACAAAACCAATGCAATAAATGGAGACATTTGGTGAATATGAACTTGTCATAGGGAAGAAAGTCATGCACGGATTGCCTAAACAGATAAGTACAACATTATATCGATTTGCTATCAAGTAGCTCATATTTGGTAGAGTCAGCCATTTCTATAGTGGTTGAGGACCAAATGCCTCTATCATCAAAGATTATCTCACTTCTACTAACCGATTACCAAATAAGTTGTCATACAAACTTGATCTTTCCTTGTGTATTATTTCCAGCCCCAAGTCTCGACGAACTATTGGCCAACCATCTTCACCATATCCATGCAATGAAGAAATGACTCTAAATCCACAATTACCATCTGATACAACATTAACTACATCTTCAATATATGACCTAATATGATTAAGAAATTGAGAGATGAACTGCTTAGATGACTGTGACTACTGCTGTGATGTTTGAGATTGCCTCTGGGAAAATTGTGATAATTTCAACTTCTTTGAAGCCTGTGATGGTTGAGATTGTCTCTGTGAAGATTGAGATGCTTTATCAACATACTCATGATACGAAGGGTCCCTATAAACATTATACCCTACTGGTTTTTTTACCTTTCTTCTTGACTCCCCTTTGGTTTTTATTTTCTCTGGTGGTGGACACAAAGAAGTCATCGTGGGGTAAACAAGTTCACAAACTCTATTTTTTAATGCCCTTTTCCCAACAATGTTTAGTGACCTAAACCTTTTCCATAATTCATCTATTGCACTACTCATATCCACCTATGATCCATCATCTGCATCTACCTCCAACTCAACTTCCATACTTAGTTTCCTCCAATGATCATGCACAACATCTATTGGTATCGGTATACCACCAAGTATGTATCTTGTTAACTCACAAGCACAAGGTAACCTATATGATTTTCTTAGATTACAACCAATTATTTCCCTATTAGTTCCAACATAATCAACTCTCAATAACTCTTCAGCAATGCATCTTAAAGCAGCTCGAGACACTAAACCACGTAAATTACTGTAGAATGGACTTACATGTGCGTGCTAAAATTCATAAAAACTTATTTGAAAAGAAGCTCTAATGTTTCCCACTTGTAACTTTAAGTTGTTATTCATAGCCTCCCAATATTTGACCATGTTACCTATACTGTTCCCCAACATCTGCTTTAACTTCCAAATGAGCCGATTTAACCCTAAAAATAATACATATTAAAAATACTTAAAAAAATCCAAATTAAAAATATACAATTTAAAAATACTATAAATAAATACATAGTAATAAACATTAATAAAACAATACATACTGATTAGTCGTGGTGTTACCCAAATGTAGCACTCGATTAATCCATGCTCCAACAAATCTCTGTCTGTGTGGTATCAACCATGTGTCTTTCACATAATCAATACATTCATTATAATCAACACACGCCTGCTCAAGTTGTTGCAACCGTTGATCATACTCAACCTCGTCACTAGCCCATACAACTTCCATCCATAAGTCCTCGATCGTCTTTTGCATGTCACTAACCACATATTGCTTGCATTTTGCACCAACGTTTTTGTTAATGTGAAATTGACATAGCAAATTGATCGACCTTGGAAACACAGTTTCAACTGCTTTCATCAAAGAAAGATCTCTATCTGTCAAAATCACTTGTGGACACAAATCTTTCTTCACAAACAATTGTTTAAGCTTATCTAACACCCAACAAAAAGTCTCAGTCTGCTCAGACTCCATATACACAAATGCGATAGCAAAATTCAACTCGGTTGATATCATGCCAACAATTTCAAACAGAGGTTGCCTATATTTGTTTGTCTTGTAGATGTTGTCCATAACTAACACAATAGGAAAAATATTCAACAACTTAACTGAATCTGGATGGGCCCAAAATATATCTCTAATAACTTCAGAGTCATCTCTTTTTCTACTCCAATAAACATAACATGCGTCCTCAATAAGTTTAAACAAATGTTGTATCCCACTTCTAGGACCTCTTATATATTTTTCTATCATACTCTTATGCTTATATATTTGCTGATCTGAGTGGCATTCTCTGCATCTTGCTCTTTCAAGGAAAGTAATATGTGTCTAGGTGGAACATGTCTCTTCAAGTCAACAACATGCTGCTTCTGATCTGTGGTCAACCTACCGACAAATGAATGATCTTCTAATCTATCAGGTAAACCATGGTTATGAACTCCACATTTTACATCAACTTTCTATCCGGACCCATCTTTCGCCGGAGTCGACCTGATTTTAAATGGACATCCACATTTTTCGTCTCATTTTTTGGTTCCCCTATCAGTATCCTTGTGTTTTCCACCTTTATCATAATCAAATATTAATTTGTTACTTCTTCCTCTCTTGCTTGTTTCAGTATCTGAACGAGTGATAATAACAGTTACTTTATTTCGGATTCCAATCTCTTTAATCCACCTTATCATCTCTTCTCGTGTACCAAATTTTTGAGTAGTTGAAAAAACATCAGAAGTATATACACATATTTTTGGAGGAATTTCCATACCTGCAATATAAAATGTTTATATAAAAAAAATTAAAAAAAGTAAACTGGACGTCTTAATGAAAGAGTTCAGGTGTGTAATATCAAGTAAAATGGATATCTTCCAAAATGTGTTCCGGTACACAAAAGCAACAAACCGAACAACTTCCAAAAAGTGTTCCGGTATAGATTTTGTAACAAACCCAACTCCCTTGGTTAGATTTTCGGTACAGGTTTTGTGACAAACCAGAACTCTCTGTCCAAGTCTTCCGAAAGAGAAAAATAACATACCGAAAGTCTTAATTGGAGTCTTCTGCTGCGATTTTGATTGGTCCAATTTTTTGGAAGTTTGACATGAATAGTAAAAAATAAAAAATAAACAAAGATAAAATTAACATTTTTTTTTAAAATGTAAGGATATTGGTGTAAGAAGTAAATTTTTCAAATATTTCTCACCATTTGATTTATGAAACTATTCTTCCAACTATTTTAATTTTCGGCACTTCATTCCTTCTCTCCTTTGTTTTTTGGCTTAATTGCAATTTTGGTCCCTCTATTTTTATTTTTTTTGAGTTTGGATCTCCCTATTTTAAAATCCGAAATTTTTGTCCCTCCATTTTTAGTTTTTTTTAGTTTTGGTACCCCTATTTTAAAATCCGAAATTTTTGTCCCTCTATTTTTTTTTTTTTGAATTTTGGTCCCTTATTTTAAGTTTTGTTTTAAATTTTAGGTCCCTTTCCAATTTGAAACTAATTTAATAAGGGACCAAAAGTTTAAAAAAATAAAAATAAAGGGATCGAAATTCAAAAAAACTGAAAATAGAGGGACAAAAATTTCGGATTTTAAAATAGGGGGACTAAAACTAAAAAAGATTTGAAAATAGAAGGACAAAAATTCCAAATTTTAAAATAAGAGAATCAAAACTCAAAAAAATTAAAAATAGAGGGACCAAAATTATAATTAAACTTGTTTCTTTAATGTGTTCATAAACTTAATACATAAATTTTAGTTTAACTCCCAAAGATACTTAGTTACTTAGTTTGTAAGGCAAAAGAAAAGTTGGAGGAATAACGCAAAGATAAAAGAGTGATGAGTAAAAATAACGCAGATCACAAAATTCATAACAGAATATTATTCAACTTATACTCTCATACAAGTACACACTATTACTCAACAATTGGATCAAGTAAGTGTCAGAACAAATGACTCACTTTTCTCGAAAGTTCATTATGTTTGATTTTTTTGGTAAGATAAGAAAAAACTGGTCAAGATATAAAAACAAGTAAGAAAAATAAAACAAAAACAGCACCTTTAATTATTCGTGTTCAGCTAGCATTGTTTGATTGGTTTGATTCTCATCACTTGTTTCATAAAGAAGCAGAATATAGCATATATAGATTCTAACAACTATGAACACACCTCTCTCCTTGAGACACGTTGCACCATTGTAATATTTTTATGGTTACAAGATATTCAAGAATTTATTTTCTTAAATTTAATTTTCATAATAGGTTATTGGCATTGTAGATGAAGATGCAAGTGGATAAGGACATGTTAAAATTTCTTTGTGAAGATATATTGAACCTAAAAGACTAGAAGATGGAAACTATAAATTAAGGCAAGGAATTTATTCTACATCCTTTAAAAAATTTATGGTGGCGTGCTAGTCATTCCATAATTATATCCTTAGCTTTCAGAATTTCATTCTTTGCGTCATTATATAGGAATCAAACTGTAATTTAGATTAATTATAATCCTAAATTGATCATTCTAGTGAGGATATACCTAAACAAAATTATAAAAGTTTCATATCTACTTACAACATACTCTTTAGCACAACGTTTTTTATTGATTGATGTATTTATGACATATATTTGAATAATATATAAGATGGATGGAGAAATTATTTATATATAGTTATTAGTTAATCATATTCTAATTACTTTTAAGATAAAGAATAATATATTATATAGGTTAAAAAATTCGCAGGACAAATATTCTATGGTACCCCATTAAGAAAAATAAATTGTTGTGAAAAACGATGTCTTTGCACAAAATATTAACGGTTTCTTATTTGCAAGAAACACATAAGGGTTAGGATTAACAGAGAAACAAGAAGAAAAACAACGAGGATTGAGGCAAAATTTTCTGTTTACTATTCACTTTCTCATTTAGGGTTACAAATGATTACAAATGAATATCACAATTTGCCACCACACAACAAACTGAGTGTACTAGCCTATTTATAGAGTAACTAGATAACTTGCAGCCCAAACTACCTAAACAATTGAATCCTTAACACAAGACCCAATTCGACAAACATTTCGACAATACATATTAGAACAGACTTCGACTACAATATGTACCCTTTGACTACAGCATGTGACCCAGCTTCGACTTCATGCTTGTCTCCTGTCGAAACACATGAAAGCTTTCCCTCGACACATCATGAATTCGACTCAATAGTCTCACAAATCTCCACCTTGGATCTAACTCAACAACCAGGGAATCAACTAGCTTTCATCATGCAGCTTTATCAACTGCATACAGTGAAAAAACTTACAACTCGGCAACGTCTTGGTGATCATATCAGCAACATTGTCTTCAGTCAAAACCTTCAGCACCTGGACTTCACCACGTTTGATTATCTATCTGACAAAGTGCAGCCTCACATCGATGTGCTTAGTTCGCTCATGATAGGCTGAATTATTCAACAAGTGTATTGCACTTTGACTATCACATTTAACAGTGATACTTCGATCTTGAAGTTTCAGCTCCTTTGCAAAACCTTCAAGCCACAGTGCTTCTTTCACAGCTTCAATGAGGGCAATATACTCTGCTTCAGTAGTTGATAAGGCAACAACCTTCTGAAGCGTTGCTTTCCAACTGATTACTGTGCCAAACATTGTGAACACATATCCAGAAATAGACTTTCTGGAATCCATACAACCTGCATAATTATAGTCGACAAATCCTTCGATTTCGACTATGCTATCACCACCACAGGCTCTACCATAAATCAAGACTCTTTTCAGAGACCCATTTATGTACCTGAGGATCCACTTTACAGCTTGCCAGTGTGCCTTTCCAGGATTGGCCATATACCTGCTCACAAGGCTCACCCCATATGCTATGTCTGGCCTCGTACAGACCATAACATACATCAAAGAACCCACTACATTAGCATATGGAGTGCTACTCATATAGATTCTTTCAGCTTCAGTACTCGGACTTTGAGTAGTACTAAGCTTAATCTGAGGATTTGTAGGTGTCACAACAGGCTTTGAATTCGACATACCAAACTTGTCGAGAAGCTTCCGTAGGTATGTCTCTTGAGATAAGCACAACTTCAAATGTTTTCTATCTCTCCGGATGTCAATCCCAAGAATCCTGGCGGCAGCTCCCAGATCCTTCATTTCAAACTCCTTATCGAGTTCAGCCTTCACCTCCATTACATCCTTAACACTATTGCTAGCTATGAGGATATCATCCACATAAAGCAACAAAATAACAAGTGAGTTTCCAGGTCGAAATCTGAAGTAAACACAGTGATCGAACTGGCTTCTAGTGAAACCAATATGTGCCATAAACTTGTCGAATCTCCTGTTCCACTGTTTAGGAGACTGTTTTAGGCCATACAAAGACCTATTTAGCTTGCACACATAATCTTCCTTATCCTTTTCTGCATACCCTTCAGGTTGACGCATCAGGATCGTTTCATCTAGGTCACCATACAGGAATGTTGTCTTCACATCCATTTGCTCAAGTTTTAAGTCGAACTTTACCACCATGGCCAACAACATTCGAATGGATCTATGCTTTACAACAGGCGAGAACAAATCATTAAAGCCAACTTTTTCTTTCTGAGTGAACCCCCTAGCAACCAACCTTGCCTTAAAGCGCTTCGACATCACTCCTTCGATTCCTTCCTTGACCTTGAAAATCCACTTACAACTGACTAACCTTGCTCCTGCAGGTTTCTCAATCAGCTCCCAAGTGTTATTATCATGAAGAGATTTCATCTCGTCATCCATGGCTTTTTGCCATTCAGTCTTGTTTCGACTCCTCATAGCTTCCTTGTAGTCTCTAGGTTCTTTGTCAAGTACCTCACTTGCAGAGATTAAGGCAAAAGCTATAAGATCTGCATAACCAAGTTTCTGAGGTGGCTTGATGACTCTTCTCGACATATCTCTTGCCAGTAGGTAGTCATCGACAGTTTCCTCAGCCTCTTCAGCATCTTGCTCTTCTTCTTCGACTTTATCTGGGCTATGCACTTCAGCATCAATATGCTCCACCTCAACAGGCATCTCTACCTGTTCTAGCTCCTCTTCAGAGATTTCTGAACTTCGACCAACATCACCAGTTTTCTTGAACGTCATCTCGACCTCATTGAAAACTACATCACGACTTGTGATACATCTTCTGTGACCTGGTTCTAGGCGCCACAACCTATAACCCTTGACTCCCTCAGGATATCCAAGGAACATGCATCTCAGAGCTCTAGGTTCGACCTTGTCTTGCCTAATGTGAGCATAGGCTAAACAGCTAAATACTCTCAGTTTGTTAAGATCTGGTGGATGACCCGACCAAACTTCTTTAGGTGTCTTCATTCCCAGGGCAGTCGAGGGACATCTATTTATCAGATAAGCTGTTGTCGAAACAGCCTCTGGCCAAAACACCTTCTTCAATCCAGCACTAACCAACATGTATTTAACCCTTTCAAGGATTGTTCGATTGAATCTCTCAGCTAAGTCATTTTGTTGAGGAGTACCTGCTACAGTCTTATGCCTTGCAATCCCAGATTCAACACAGTAACTGTCGAGCGCTTTGTTGTAGAACTCAAAGCCATTGTCGATTCTCAACCTCTTAACCTTCCTGCTAGTTTGAGTTTCGACCAGAACCTTCCAACTTTTGAAATTCTCAAAAGCTTCATCCTTCGTCTTCTGAATGAATACCCATAGCTTTCTGGAATAGTCATCAACGATGGATAGAAAATACCTTGCACCTGAGTGTGAAGGATTCCTTACAGGCCCCCAAAGATCAGCATGAATATAATCCAGGGATCCATGTGTTCTTTGCTTGCCTTTGTTAAACTTCGCCCTACAGGATTTACCAAATACACAAGATTCACAAAACTCCAACTTTTTTACTTTGTCACCACCTAGCAGGTTCTGCTTCCCCAATTCGACCCGGCCTCTTTCGCTGACATGGCCCAATCTCATGTACCATACTTCTGTCTTCGACATAGGTTTCGTGGATGCAATATTTGTCGAACCACTTACAACCTCAGCCTCAAGGGTATACAAGCATTGTTTCTTCACGCCTCTCAAGACTTCCTTCGACCCCTTCATGACTTTCAGGATACTTTTCTCTCCTTGGAAAACATATCCCTTCCTGTCGAATTCACCAAGAGAAATTAAATTCCTCTTAAGGTCAGGTACATACCTAACCCTAGTCAATAACCTTATTGACTCATCATGGATCTTGAATCTAATAGATCCAATACCTGCAATCTTACAAGCTTTATTATTCCTCAGCAGCACTGATCCACCATCTTGATCACATAATTCTTCAAACACATTCTTGTTTGGAGTCATATGCCAAGTACATCCATAATCCATAATCCACTCGTCGCAAGAGCTGCTGCTCGAAACTAAAAGGACATCAGATGATTCATAACCATCTTGCACAATAGTTGCATTACCATTGTCCTTACCTCTATGATTATTTAGGCGCTCAGGGCACACCTTTCTTGTGTGACCCTCCTTCTTACAATGATAGCACTTGATACCAGAAATATCACCACTACAAGACTTCAGCTGAGTCTTACCTTTCTTCTTGTCAAACCTACCATCTTTATTTGACGATCTCTCCTTCACGGACAACCATTCGCCAACTGATGATGATGGTTTTTGCTAATTTCTTTTGTTCAAATCCTTCGAATACAAGGTTGCTTAAACTTCTTCAAAGGTCAGGGACTCTCTTCCATACAAGAGGGTTTCTTTGAAGTGAGCATGCGTTCTGGGCAAAGCACACAACATCAACAGTGCTTGATCTTCGTCATCGATCTTCACTTCAATATTTTCAAGATCAAGAATCAGCTTGTTGAACGTATCCAGATGCTCCGTCAATGCTTTATCTTCATTCATTTTGAATGAATACAAAGCTTGTTTCAGGTACAAACGTTTTACCAACGATTTGGTCATGTACAGGCTTTCAAGCTTCACCCATAACCCCGATGCCGTTGTCTCCTTTGATACCTGTCGCAGAACCTGATCACCAAGGCTCAACAATATTGCGTTGTGTGCTTTCTCTATCATGGTAGTCTTTTCTTTTTCCGCTAACGCAACGTCCATGGCTGCCATTCCCTTCAACGCTTCCAAACAACCCTGCTGAACCAGTAGGGCTTTCATCTTCAAGCGCCACAGACCAAAGTCGTTCAATCCGGTGAACTTTTCAATCTCATACTTTGTTGAAGACATCTTCTCCACGCTCACCGCACCAATTTGTTGTGAAAAACAATGCCTTTGCACAAAGTATTAACAGTTTCTTGTTTGCAAGAAACACACAAGGGTTAGGGTTAACGGAGAAACAAGAAGAAAAACAACAAGGATTGGGGCAAAATTTTCGGTTTACTATTCACTTTATCATTTAGGATTACAAATGATTATAAATGAATATCACAATTTGCCACCACACAAAAAACTGAGTGTACTAGCCTATTTATAGACTAGCTAGATAACTTGCAGCCCAAGCTACCTAAACAATTGGATCCTTAACACAAGGCCCAATTCGATAAACATTTCGACAATACATATTAGAACAGACTTCAACTATAATATGTAGCCTTTGACTACAGCATGTGACTCAGCTTCGACTTCATGTTTGTCTCCTGCCGAAACACATGAAAGCTTTCCCTCGACACAACATGAGTTCGATCCAATAGTCTCACATAAATGGTGAGAAATAATGTGTGACTTGATAGTAAAAATAGAAAGCAAAAGACTATGTATTTAAAATATTTTTTTAAGTTATTTATTTATAAATATTATCAATTCATTTATATTAATATATAAATATAAATAAATAATATCACTCAGAATGAAACTTTAGATCAATTATTTGTATATTTTTATTCAACTATCAAATTATTTTTTAAGAAGTTTTTGAGTTAATTAAGTCAGAGGTGTTTGAGATGTTTGATCAATTTTTTCTTAATGTTGTCTTGTCAAAGAATTTGATGTCCGTTTTTGTCGCCCTTATCTTAAAGGTTGATTCTCCTTTGGGGTTAAGTGATTTATGTCTGATTTCTCTTCTAGGTTCTCTATATAAATTTGTGGCCAAGGTGTTGGCAGCTAGACTCGCAAGGGTGATGAGGAAGCTGATTTCCGTTAGCAGTTAGCCTTTGTCAAGTGGAGATGGTTGGTGGATGGATTGATTGCTCTTAATGAGGTTTTAGATCTGGCTAGGGTTTCTAAAAGAGAGTGTTTTATGTTCAAAGTGGATATTGAGAAAAATTATGATTCAGTCAGTTGGTCCTTCCTAAATTACTTCTTGAGGAGATTTGGGTTTGATGGTAGGTGGAGGGTATGGATTAAAGCTTGTGTTTTTGCGGAGAGTCTCTCTGTGTTGGTAAATATGAGCTCTATAGGAGAAATAATTATTCAAAATGTTTGAAGCAAGGAGACCCTTTAACTCATTTTATGTTTCTTTTGGTAGTTAAAGGTCTTAGTGCTTCTTTAAAGAAAGTTATTTCGATGAGTGTCTTTAAAGGGGTTAAGGTTGAGATTGATAGGTTAAATGTGTCCTACCTTTAGTATATAGATTATACTGTTATAGTGTGAGTCCCTTCAGTGGACACCGTGTTGACTATAAAGGCAATTCTTAGAAGTTTTGAGTTGACTTTAGGATTTAAAGTGAACTTTGCTAAGAGTTGTTTATTTAGTGTTAACGTGGGTAGGCATTTTAAGGATCGCTACAAAGAGTTTTTGCATTGTAAGGTGGGTTCTCTTCCCTTTAGTTATTTAGGAATTTCAGTGGGAAAGAATCCAAGAAAAAAAAGAGACATAGAATTCTAACCATGCACATCCCACCTAGCGATGAACACCACAATTTTAGGATTATCGATTCTTCAACTATATTGATTTTTAGTTCCTAAGCAGGATACTTAACATATTTATTTATAAATAAATTTATTTATTTAAATAATTACCCCCAATGGGTAGGGTAAATACTAGCTTTATTGGGTATGACCACGAGCTCAGGTAATTACCCGCAAATTTAAATGGGTATGGGTGCGAGTACGGACACTCTAGTATCCAGTCCTCCCCATCCCGCGAGTATATACATTAAAATTTTATTTAATATTATAGTTATAATTGGTATATTAAAATCTAACTATTGTTATAAATATTAAAATCTAAACCTAAAAATTTCTTAAGACAAATATATATTTTCTACGGAACCCTATCTATTCTATACTGCCGCCGTATTCCAATCAATTACAATCTACGTTTGAAGTAAAGCTAACATAGGTAACAAGTTTTTTATTTTAGTATTTCTCATTTAGCACTATATATATATATATATATATATATATATATATATATATATATATATATTAAAACCTAAACCTAAAAATTTCTTAAGACAAATATATTTTTTCTACGGAACCCTATCTATTCTATACTGCCGCCGTATTCCAATCTACGTTTAAAGCATAAACTAACATTGGTAACAAATTTTTTATTTGAGTATTTCTCTTTTTGCACATCCCACCTAGCGATGAACACCGCCGTTTTAGGATTATCGATTCTTCAACTATATTGATTTTCGGTTCCTAAGCGGGACACTTAACATATTTATTTATAAATAAATAAATTTATTTAAATAATTACCCCCAATGGGTAGGGTAAATACTCGCTTTATTGGGTATGGGCACGAGCTCAGGTAATTACCCGCAAATTTAAATGGGTATGGGGACGAGTACGGACACTCTAGTATCCAGTCCTCCCCATCCCGCGAGTATATACATTAAAATTTTATTTAATATTATAGTTATAATTGGTATATTAAAATCTAACTATTGTTATAAATATTAAAACCTAAACCTAAAAATTTCTTAAGACAAATATATTTTTTTCTACGGAACCCTATCTATTCTATACTGCCTCCGTATTACAATCTACGTTTGAAGCATAAGCAAACATAGGTAACAAGTTTTTTATTTGAGTATTTCTCTTTTAGCATGATATATATATATATATATATATATATATATATATATATATATATATATATATATATATATATATATATTAAAACCTAAACCTAAAATTTTCTTAAGACAAATATATTTTTTCTACGGAACCCTATCTATTCTATATTGCCGCCATATTCCAATCTACGTTTAAAGCATAAACTAACATTGGTAACAAATTTTTTATTTGAGTATTTCTCTTTTTGCACATCCCACCTAGCGATGAACACCGCCGTTTTAGGATTATTGATTCTTCAACTATATTGATTTTCGGTTCCTAAGCGGGACACTTAACATATTTATTTATAAATAAATAAATTTATTTAAATAATTACCCTCAATGGGTAGGGTAAATACTCGCTTTATTGGATATGGGGACGAGCACAGATAATACCCCGCAAATTTAAATGGGTATGGGTGCGAGTACGGACACTCTAGTATCCAGTCCTCCCCATCCCACGAGTATATACATTAAAATTTTATTTAATATTATAGTTATAATTGGTATATTAAAATCTAACTATTGTTATAAATATTAAAACCTAAACCTAAAAATTTCTTAAGACAAATATATTTTTTCTACGGAACCCTATCTATTCTATACTGCCGCCGTATTCCAATCTATTCCAATCTACGTTTGAAGCATAAGCTAACATATGTAACAAGTTTTTTATTTGAGTATTTCTCTTTTAGCATTATATATATATATATATATATATATATATATATATATATATATATATATATATATATATATATATATATATATATATATATTAAAACCTAAACCTAAAAATTTCTTAAGTCAAATATATTTTTTCTACGGAACCCTATCTATTCTATATACTTTCGCCGTATTCCAATCTATTTCAATCTACGTTTAAAGCATAAACTATTGGTAACAAATTTTTTATTTGAGTATTTCTCTTTTAGCATGATATATATATATATATATATATAGTGCTTTACTGTTGTAGTTGCTTTTGAAAATATAGAATGTTTATCATGTACCTTTTTATGGTATATATCTTTTAAAACTATTTGATTTATTTTTTTTTAGTATGATATATATCTTTACAATTGTAGTTACGTGATATATATCTTTTAATACTATTTGATACATGTGTATATGACGTATGCATTGTTTAATTTACAATACCGATACCTTTTCATATTTCTTTATATATATACATAATATGCAATGCCTAATTCACATTACCAAAACCTTAATTTATAGATTCATATAGAATATCATAAAGTTAAAATTGTTTATATGGTTAGTATAATAGTCATACATGTTAATGCCATAAAATAGATTAATTTTTAGTCTAATGTTAACTGTGTCAGTGTCAAGAACATACATGTAAATATAGTAGAAGTAATCAAAAACCAATAACATTTGATTATTCTGTCAACAAAAATATCATTTGTTAAATAAAAATTTTACTTTTGACCCATCTATTATATATATATATATATATATATATATATATATATATATATATATATATATAACTTGTTTACATCATATGTCACTTTAATTTCTATTATTCTTTACTTTCATTTTAATTTTAATGTGTATTACTATTAAACTTGTTACTTTCTTTTCAAAAAAGATTTAAATTGTATAGCAAGAATTTGCTTATTTAAAAAGTTTTTTTTTTTAAATTTGATATAGATAAATTTTTTTTTTTTTTTGTTTTGGTCCTTATGAATATATTTTTGGTTTATATGTGAGCCAAAACATAATATCAATTATTAATAATTGTTTATTTTTAGATGGAAAATTCTTTCGGTATCATCCAATCAAGAGAATTGGAAATTAGCTCTTCTCCCATACAACCTGGAAACACTCCTATTAATACTGTATACAATTCTGAAAATGTTTGATCTCAACTCGCATCTGTTAGTGCTCCTCCTAGTACTGGTGATGTTGATGCTTATGAAATGACCAAAGTTGGCAAAAGAAAACTGACGTCATTTGTTTGGAATCATTTCAAAAGAAAAACAATTAATGGAGAGGAAAAATTTGTGTGTAATTATTGCAACAATACTTTGACGGGTAGAAGAAATGATGGAACTAAGCATTTGAGTATATATTTTGAAGCTTGTAAAAGAATGTCATATAAAGAAATAAGACAATCAATCTTGGTGAGAGAACATAAAAGATAGATGGGTCATCTAGTTATCTGAGTAACTACCATTTTGATCATGAGAAATCAAGAAAGGACCTTGCTTCTATGATAATAATTCATGAATATCCACTTTCAATAGTTGATCATTTGGGTTTTAGAGCATATTCAGAAGGAATTCAACCTTTGTTCAAAGTTCTTAGTCGAAACACGATTAAAAGTGATATTATCAAAATATATGAAAATGAAAAGTTGAAAAATATGGGACTTTTAGACAAGATTGAGAGTAGAATTGCTTTAAAGTCAGATGTGTGGACTGCTAGCAACCAAAAGAAAGGGTATATGACGATTACAGCTCACTACATTGATGATGACTAGGATATGCAAAGTCGTATTTTAATCAGCTCACTACATTGATGATGACTCGGATATGCAAAGTCGTATTTTAAGGTATGACATTTATAAGATTTTTGTTAACTTTATCTTACATGTAGAATTTTAAAGTGTATTTATATCTAATAAATTATATTACATAATAATTTTGTGTATGTAGAATATTCACATACAGTTGAAATTATCTTAATCAAGTTGTTTGAATGTGTATGGTTTGGAATATTGATAGAAAGTTGTAAACCATCACTTTGGATAATTGTAACACTAATGATTGTGTTGTTGGCATGTTGCTAAACAAGCTTGATAGCTATACTCTTACGCTTGATGGTCAGTTATTTCATATGAGATGTTACGCTCATATTTTAAATTTAATTGCTCAAGATGGTTTGAGTGTTCTGTGAGATGGCATAAAGAAGGTTAGAAATAGTGTGACTTTTTGGACAACCACACATAAGAGAGAACAAACTTTTAAAGAAGCAGCACGCCAAATAAAAGTTTCAATCACAAAGAAATTAATTCTTGATTGCAAAACTATGTGGAATTTTACTTATCACATGCTTGTTGTTGCATTGGCTTATAAGGGTGTTTTTATTCGTTTGAAAATAAGGGAGAATTTATATACATATTTGCCTACAACAAGCGAGTGGGAAACTGCAAAAGAAATTTGTAATAGATTAGAACTCTTTAATCGTGTAACTGAGATGTTTTCAGGTGCACAATATCCCTTGACAAACATATTTTTTCCTTTATTTTGTGAAATAAAAGTATCTTTGAAGAAGTGTGAGACTTGCTCTATTGAGGCAATTAAAAATATGTCTTCAAAAATGATAGGTAAGTTTAACAAATATTGGTTGGTTATTCATGGAGTTATGGGCATTGCAATTGTTTTGGATCCAAGATATAAAATGAAGTTATTAGAGTACTTCTTTCCTTTACTTTATGGAAGTACATCTTCAACTGAAATTAACAACATCAAACAATTATGCTTCTCATTATTTGAAGAATACCAAGCCAAAATCAACATGATGGTTGAAAATTCAACAGAAAAGTCAAATGACATTGATTCTTATTTAGATAATGTTTCTAATAACAATTATCTTAGTGGTTATGACTCATTTGTCAATGATACTAGTGATATACAATTAAAATATAAACTAGATATCTACTTAGAAGAGAAGGTATTGCCTAAGAGTGTTACATTTGATAAGGATATTTTGGCCATCCCAATTTCTACGGTTGCTTCAGAATCTGCTTTTAGCACATGTGGCAGGTTATTGTGTCCTCAATGTTCTAAGCTTCATGAAGAAACTTTGGAGGCACTTATGTATGCACAAAGTTGGATGAAGAATGAAAAGAAAGGTAAAAAAATTTACATCTATATATCTCTTCAATGAAACGTTTGTTTAGTCTTTTATATTGGTTTCAACTTCTATTTGTATGATTGGACCAAAGCAATATTTGCATGTGAAAGGCAAGCGGTTGCATTCTTTTCATGATTCTTATTCCGAAAAAGAGGTAAAATAATTAAAAAAAATATATTATTATGACTATAGTTTTTATTATTAACTACAACCTTTTAATATAAAGTATTTTATTTTTTCAGGATATGGAGAACGCAAGTTCAGGAGTCACAAATTAATGATTATATTCTATTTGGTATTACATAATTCTATTACATTTCGTATTTTTGCAATATACACTTTTATTTACATATTTGGCTTGAGTTTTATTAATCTAAATACTATGGATTACAATAATTTATGAGTTAATTTGAAGGATTTTAAATCACATTTAAATTTAATTATGATGTTTTTATTTATTTATTTATTTATTTATTTTGTTGTTGTTAAACCGCGGGTAATGGGTACGGGTACGGGCACTGAGATGCCCAAAAGGCATGGGGACGGGCTTTAAAATTGGTGCACATGAGGGTATGGGCTCGAATACGGACGCTTTTTTAAAATGTGGATATGGGGATGAACAGTACAGTACCCTACCCAAAAGGTACCCATTGTCATCCCTATATATATATATATATATATATATATATATATATATATATATATATAATTATTTAATAAATTTAGAAAATGAACATTTTTTATTAAAAACAATTGTAGATAGTAGTTTCTACTTGGAATGAGATATTTTGGTCTGGTGGAGTAAACTTCTAATATGACGAAATGGAGGTAAACTTGTAAAATTATACTTCAACGCTAAAGTCAGTGAATGAGTAAGAAAGTAATATAAGTGTATAAATGAAAGAATACTTAAAATGACGTGTGTTGTGAGTAGTTAAAACCGTCTTCAAGATACGACGACTCTTGCAGGTTGTTGTCTGATCAAATCAAATGGTGAGAAATATGTTAAAGGCCGAAATCACGTGTACTCAAGTAAGGTGAGGTCCCAACTTGTACAAGCGATTTTCGAGATCTCCCCACATGTGAAATTTAATTTATCCCAAAAGAAGGAAGAGGAAAAAATCTAAATAAACCTGTGAGTGTGCAATGTAAAACAATGAAATAAAAGATCGAGAATCAAAGTTGGTTATACTAAGGGAAGGTACTAGCACCCTAAGTATCTATAGTATCCTATAGGAACCTCTTGTGTATATTTGTGTTACTGTTGATTAAGTCATATGTTGTGTATTGGGGATTTGTTGACTGTTTTGAGTGAGCGATAAGAGTGGGAAATGTTTTTGGATGTTTTTGTAAGGTATGTTGAAATAAACTAAGAAAAAAGTGTAGGAACCTAAAGGTTTTACTTATTATTATGCTCACTAAGATCTCGCAATCTTATGTCTACGTATTCTCAAAAGGAAGTTGAAAAATCAGAGCGTTCGCAGTTCCACCTACTAATGGGTGAAATTGGGTTTAAGAGAAGAGACAAGTTGTCATCTTTAAGGGAGATATCTCACCTATTCACCATAAACATTTTGAGAAAGAAGATAATAAGGGAAGAAGCTTTAAACTTGGATGTAGAAAATCCAGAGTAATGCCACATCTTCCTTTAAATGAGTATTTGCATACTAAGAGAAGGACCTTGACTTGGATATAGAATCAACAAGTATGCCACTTATATCACTTAAATGAAAGAAGTGTTTTTGTACCATAATAAGAGAAGGACTCCAGCTTGGATTTTGAATCAAAAAGTGTGCCACTTACATCACTTAAATGGAAAAAAAGTTTGAAATGTTTGATTTATGTTTTTGGGGAATAGAAGAGACATCTCTTCTATAGAGATGATTCATGTCTCATCTCTGGGAAAAGTTTTGAATTTGAAGCCAAAGGTTGGCTAGGGTTTGACTTGAAGTTTGAGGTTTGAAGCCACAAGGGGCAATGGTTTGAGTTTTTGAAGGGGACTAAAATTTGAACTCAGTCTAAACTTAAGGAGGAGTATTGAAATGCAATAGTTGTATGAATGCAAGTCTTATAAACATAAATGCCAAGAGAAACTTAACAAAACAAAATTGATTAAGCTTGTAGTCATCAAGGATGAAATGAACATGTGAATGAGCATCAGACAATTAGATATGTTCATCATGGTGAGAGTTTATGAAGAAAATACTTGAATATGTGAGTAAATATTTGATCAATTTGAAGCAATCACAAAGAAGTTCAAGTAAGCATGTATTCAAAATGAATCAAGGATCAGATGAATATAGCCAAGGGTGAACAAAACCCTAATGGAAATTTATGGAGATAAGCACATGAACAAGACATTTAAACATGGTTGAATCAAGGGCTTTGGGGAATCCAAACTCAAGTGGAAGCCCTAGTCATGTATCAAGAAGTTTTTCAAAAGATTAGTTGAACAAAACCCTAAGGTTTCAACTAAACAAAATTTAATTAAAGTATCTTTCAAAGGAAATAACACCTAATCATGGTATGTATAAGTCAAGACTACATGTTACGAACATTAATCAAGCTTTGCACAAGACACATTATAGGCACACAAACATTCATGGTCAATTAGGTAAAAAAAAACAAAGAAAGTCATTTTGAAAGCATAAAAAACACTTAAAATGGACTAGTGTTCAACCTAATAAAAATGACAAAAATAAATATTATTTTTGGGATTTTTTTTATGGATTCTCAAAATATACAAGATAAATGAGAAGTGTGCAAAAAATTGGCTCAAAATAAATGATTTTACTTGGTGAAATAATTGGATGAAATTGTGAAGAAAACCATAAAAACAAGTGGTAAGAAAATTAGGAATGCTCCCACCAAGGCTTGAACTCACGCCCATGGAGTGATGGGCATAAAACTTTCCCACTGGGCCATGTGCTTGTGTGGTGACAAGTAACGCGCAGTGTAAATAATATATGAAGTTTTGTGTTTGAAAATGCTAAAAAAAATAACATCAAAAGGTCTACGCGAGGGGAATTCGAACCCCAGACCTTGGCTTCACTCACACAAACCAAACACTTAACCATTATGGCGCAATGCCCAAGTCGTTAATGACTTGGAATGAAATAATAATATATTAAAAAGAAGTTTTATTTTGAAGAATGGCGCCACCACCATGTTCATCTTCTTCCACGAGCTTCATCTTCTTCATCCATTTTGAATTTCCAAAATCTTCATCTCTCAACCAAATTGAAAGATGTAAAGACCAAAGTTGTTGGAAATTTTAAAAGGAATTAAATGGTATCAACCAATTTCATTTATATGGCCTAGATTTTAAATTAACACGTATGAACACATAAACCCTAAAATTGGAAAATTGAATATGAAATCCTATCTAACACAGTTTATGTACAATTAACATAGGGAAATCATTCACTACATCATGACAAATAGATTGGTAACTCAAATGATACAAAATGATGCATGAATCATAGAGTTCAGACTTTGAAAACTTACCTTGCAAGTGAGAATTAAATTCCTTGATAGAGGTGGTCCAGATGCAATTTCTTGATGCTAACAGCTTCCTTGACCTCTAAGGAGTGTGTTGATGTGTTTAAATTGACTTGAAACCTTCTGAAACTCCCTGGCCAACTCAATTTGCAGCTTTAGCAAAGTGGGACATGGAGGATGTGATTTTGGTGTTACATAATGTGTATGAGTGTTTGGATCACTTCTATATGGTGTATAGGAAGTGTCTGGATGCTTGGTTTGAATGGAAATTGCTTGGAATTGAGAATTCAAGTTTTCACTTCTTTGAAACTTTGAATTTTTGGAAGGGGGGATTTCTTAGAAAACAAGTCTTTGCTATGTTTTGGTGTGATTTGAATGATGCAAAATGATCTCTATTTATAGAGAAACATTTTAGATTTTTGGAGAAAAGTTTGGATTAAGATACATGTTATTATCCAATGAATAATGACATGTACCTATTACTTGAGTGATAAGGTACACATAGCCTATTTCTCACATGGCTAGAATCTTGATCTTTTGAGATTGAATTTATTATATTGCAACTCATCCCTTGGTGTTTTGATCAATCCTTGACAGATTGTGGTGGTTTCTTGGTCAATTCACTATTTCACCTAATGCAAGATGACAAAACTTAAGTTCATGGTTTTGCAATGATGTTTTTCACATGCTAAGGGATAAAACTTTGAAGATTCTTGCATTATCTTGTAGACAACATGGGATATTACAAGATTGTTGTTGGATGTGTGTAGAGATCAAGCTTGCAAAGTCATCCAAATTGATCTCAAAATCGTGTACCAACAAATTTGTCCTTGAGAATTCAGCTTCATCAATGCCTATTGTGAAATTCATAACTTTTTGCTCAAGTAAGGTAAACGAATGTTCTTGTACTCTTTGGAAAACTGAGATAACATACTTCAAGTTTGATGTTCAAGGTGTGTCTTGAATCAATGTGGATCATGAATAAAAATGGCCTTAAAGTTGGCTCCAACACAAAGCATATTTTGTTGAAAAATTTTCTAAGTGTTTAGATGTCAAAGGGATAAACCTCCAACTTCATATCTCTTAATCTATGCATTTTTTGAGAATTCATCCTCAAGGACAAAGTTGTAGTATGTAACAAGCTCTTCAATTTGGTCTTTGGAGCAAAGAAAATGGTTACTTGGATTGGAAGTTATGGCCTTGGCAAGATGAGCAAAAATCATTGTATTTCATGACTTGGAAAATTTTCAATTTCTTCGTTGTTGCCCTTTTTGCAAGTAACCTCCCTTTTCTTGATTTCTCTTGATCAATCATGATCCAACTCACATATTACCATCATTTTTGACTTGAGGAACCCATGTTTGACCAAAAAAAGTGAAAAGTCAAACTTGACTTTGATTAGTGGTTGACTTTTCATCAAATGAACTTGAATTTTATGATCTTCAATGAAATCAAACCCTTGGGCTATGTGAACATTATTGATGGACTCCATAAGTGTCTTGGAGTGTCTTGGATCATGTCCCAAGGCTTGAGATCATGCCTTGGTCAAAAGTCAAAGATGCAGTTGACTTTTCATCAAAAACCCTAGTTTGTGGACCAGATGAATTTGAAACTTGATAAACTTGTAAAGAGGTCACAAAACACTTGATTGGTGATGTAGGGAAACCCTTGACCATCATGAATGAATGAGAGGCTTGAGATGTTGAATATGATGCACATCCTTTGATAATTCATCTGCTTGAGCCCTTTGGAGACCATCTAACTTGTAAAGCAAGCAAGCACACACATCTTATACTTGTAATGGGTCAGTGATGCATAAAGACGCACACATATGTTATGCAAATGAGGTGAATGAAGTGTGATATTAGGGGTAAAAAATTAGGGTATGACACAACTATATTGCGTGCGTCTTTCCATGTGATGCTTGTTGTTGGACCTTTCATCGTGGGCTTGATGAGCGCCCAGAACAATAGAATAAATCAATGAAAAGAAGATTAACGTTTAAGATTTTTGCACACAGATTAAGAAATATATTGATATTGTCATAAGACATTACACTTTTACTAAATTAACCTTATAAATATATTGAAAGTAGTGCATAGAGTAATAATTAAAGGATACAATTAGAAAAATAGCAATCCTTTATACAATATTCTATATAATTTTGATCATATATAATTTTTATATCTTTTCTTTTCATGAAGCTAACAATACATATTAACAATGTTTTCAGGTTTATTGTTTTCATTTTTAAATTTGTTTAAATTTGTTTAAGGCAAGTATCATGAAGAAAATTATAGAAATCACACAATTTCCTTTTCATTTTTAAATAAATTGTGTTTGATTTTGTTTCATATCTAAATGGTATGAAATCAAAAGAAATCACATAAATTGTGTTTGATTGAGAAAATTGTATTACTCTTATTTATTTTATAATAATCATTTTATCATGGGTAATAAATAATATGGGTGATAAATAGCATTAATATTAATAATATATATCATTTGTTTCAGTCATGGATAATAAATAATATGGGTGATAAATAATATTAGTATTCATAATATATATCATATCTTTTGTTTTAGATTTGTTTCCTTGAAAAATCAAGTTGAATATATAAGTAAAGATACATAATAAAATTTAAATATGTAAAATTGCATTATAATATGTCACTTTCGTCTCATGATCTTATGATTGTGCAACTTTACTATTTTGATGATTTTCAATTTAAATGTCTTTTTTTAGGTGGTTTCTTAATGCACCACCCAAGTTTCTTAGGCACCACGTGAAATTAATTTTTTACCCCCTTATTCCGGATGTGCACATCCGGACGCACCAATTTTTTAAAAAACGCCGAGGTCTTCCGGATGTGCATATCCGGAAACAATTCTGATGTGCACTTCCGGAAAAATTTCTTATAACTTCGCGCCAGACTTTCTTCCTCCCCTCATTCTTCACTTTTTCATTTCCAAACTCCCTCAAACTCTCTCAAACCCTCAAATTTTCAATCACCTCGAATCTCGATTATTTCCTCTCAAGTTCGGCGCAAAGTAACGTCTACAACGAGCAAGAGTCTCCAAATCCTCTGTATCTCATATTAACTGGTAAGTTTTCAAATTTTAGAGTTACGGAGTAATTTTCGAGTAATCGATTTAGAGTTGATGTTTAGTTGTAGAAATTGTTAGGTTGAATGAAAAACATAGGTTATAGTCAATGTAGGACTTGTGTAATGCTTCATACGGACGATCAGGGCATTAAAATGCCCTTTTGAATGGTACAGTGGCCATGGCTGCCATTTTTAGATTTCAAAATACGTACCAGAAGTGCAGATCTGGAAATATTGTAACGTCTATTATTCTGGGTGTTTCCGGATGTGCACATCCGGAAGTTCTCAACATTAAAAATTTTGTGTTCTTCCGGATGTGCACATCCGGAAGGTTTTATTTTTTTTTTTAGTTTGTTTGTTTGCTTAATTATTTTTAAAAAATTATAATTTTTTTTAATGCTTTGCAGATTAGATGGCTGGCAGAGACGATCGTATCATACATGGGCGGACAGCTCAGCACGTATCTGTCCGACGTGAGCGGATGCAGTCTACAGCCGAGGCTTCCGGCGCAGAGGGAGTCCCTGTAGCTCCTACAACTGAGGGACATCCTACACCGCATCCTACACCACAACCATCCACATCACAGGTTCATGTCACTCCCCCGTCAGCCGCCGCTTCTACATCTCGGAGGCGTCGGGTTTCTACTGGTACCTCATCAGGGTCCTAGCACGCACGCAGGCCTCGGCGGGAGACTCCAGCTCCATCAGTTGCTCCTCCTCGTTCCACTGTTCCTGTTCCTGTTCCAGAGGGTGATCACCCAACACATGATGGTGTTGACGACGATGACGATTTCGATGAGCTGGGCGGTTACCCCGGGGGACCATCTGATATGTCCCTACTTATGGGGTACGCTGAGCATACTGCCAGATTTGTCTGGCAAGGACAGGTAACCTTATTCGGTTTATTTATAGAATTTTTTACGTTGAAAATATTTTCATTTGTAACATTGTTTTATTTGGAAATTTTCAGGCGAAGGATCCCCAGAAGTTCTATAACCATGAGGGCAAGGTTATAGACATGATTGAGATGCTGCCAGAGGATGAGTGGTTCACGTCTGCACTTGCGGAGTCTGGTCTTAGAGGTCTGTCTAGGATTCGGTATTCCTAGATCCAGTACGGTATCCTGATGGCATTTGTTGAGAGATGGCACCCTGCTACATCCTCATTCCATCTATCGTACGGTGAGATCACGATCACGCTGGACGACATCTCGTGCCTCTTACATCTACCGATCACGGGTACCCTTCTCCGTCACGGTAGAATGACGAAGGCGGACGACATGGAGTTGCTGGTTACAGAGCTTGGGGCTAGCGCAGAGAAGGCATATGCGGAGGTGCACCAGTTGAGGGGCTCACACGTCCGGTTCTTATTTCTAATGGATAGATTTGGTGAGGCGTTTGCAGAGGCAGAACGGGCAGCAGGTGATCCAGCTGAGGTGGAGATCCACAGGACGCGTGCCCTGAGATGCTACTACTTGTTTTTGTTGGGCACACAGGTGTTTGTGGACACCAGCTCCTATTATGTTGATATCGTGTACCTCAGGTATCTTCTGGATCAGACAGAGATCCATGGGTACAACTAGGGGGCAGCTGCGCTGGCATTCACCTATTCCAGGCTCTCTGATGGTTGCCGCTGGGCAGCCAAGACTGTGGCAGGCAGCTGTATGCTATACGTGGTAACAATCTAATATTCTAAGTGAATTTTTCATTTCTTTTCTTTCTGTATTCATTATAATGTTTGACATTCATGTTATGTTTTCCATTTCATGCATGGATTTTATAGCACTTTCCCTACATTACTGGTTGGGGGAGTGTCCAGGGGTACACTGAGGATATGCCATGTGCTGCTGCATTTGTCCTGCTCAGAGGGAACCAGGCGCCGAACCCCTTCAGAGTGTATCTAGATCGGATGGCTGCTGAGGACGTTTTGTATTGCCCCTATGCCGATCACTGTGTGATGCGACCGTTCGATGACGTTTGTTTGTTCTCAGGATGGTTGACATGCAGTTTGACCATTACTGCCCGATACCTGCCGGAGCGCATTATGCGTCAGTTCGGTTACACGCAGACGATCCCCAGGATGCCTCATGAGTCTGCTGCTCTAGGCTTGACCCGCAGGCAGATAGATGAGCTATATGCAGACTACCAGTCCCACTTGGTACCGGAGGAGGCTCGGGCGACCAGAGCCAAGACAGACTGGAGTGTTGTTGCCGGGTACATCGTGTGGTTTTACACCGTCTCACACCTATGCATGGTGCCCACTGCTGAGGGATCGCCACCCAGACCGGCTCATAAGGAGATATTAGAGGAGTGACAGTCTCAGCTGGACCATACTCGAGATGTCCTACCACGCTGTCGTCAGATAGGGCAGCAGGCCATTGAGGCCGCTCACCTCCCTGAGGGCTCTGGTGCCAGACTTGCCGTGGATAGGATGATTGCGATTGCTGGGGGGGCACTTCGGTACCGCAGACATCGATCCAGGTTGGGGGTAGGGGCAAAGGAGCAGGGGAGCTAGGAGAGATCCTTTGCCATACGCAGTAGTTTTTTTTTATGTACCATATTTATATTACATGCATGCAATGTATTTTGACAGACGTTTATTTTATATATGGATGTTGTCAAATGTATATTAAGTTGCGACGATTTATTAACATATGCGACCAAGCAAAAAAACGGATTTAAAAAAATAAATAAAGTTCTGCTGTTTTCCAGATCTGCAGATCTGGAATGTTTCTGGATGTGCACTTCCGGAACGCATCAGCATTTTTTAAAAAATTGGTGCGTCCGGATGTGCACATCTGAAATCAGGGGGTGTTGGATGCAGAATAGGGCAAGCAAGCAAAAATATTTATTTTTGAAAGAATTCCCTCCGAGATTTATGTCATGTCCACAGATATCGGTTCGAGGGAAAGAATGTCGTTCGACAGTCTCTCGCGGTAATGAGTTTAGATTAAAATGGTTTAAAACATGAAAACAGAAAAGTAAACATTAAAACATAAAAACAAATTCATTCTTCAGCAAGAAAAACTCGTCCGACAATGCATATAAATCACTCCTCATAAACTTAAACTTACCGACCAGTTATACTCCACCTACAATACTCCTCAATATCACCCAGCACCGCTCACAATAAAGGTTATGTCTAACGCACAGTTGAGATAACAACCGTGTCACTCTCTTCGTCACTCTCGCGAGCGAAGCCTCGAAACATGGAAGGCATTAAGCTTCGACGCCTATTGAAGATTGTTAGCTCTAAATCTATCTCTAGAATCCAGAAACTAACAGACAATCATCCCTAATCGAAGTTTGCGACGGTTATCTCTAACGCAACCCAAACCCCGCGCATAAAGCAAAAATCAGAGACAATCACCAATAAAGATTTGTAAAGCAAGTTTTATACAACGCCATGGGCGACAAATATACATGAGATCGTAGTCAATACATATACAAAACCCAACATAGAAGAAAAACACAAAGAAGAAAAGAAATGAACCAAACACTTCACGGATTGTCGGAGCTGATCGATGAGAAATCCACCTCGGATCATCCACATGCAAGCTTCCATGTTGTTTTCTAAGCTAATCTACTGAAAAAATAAAGTTTGATGGAGTTGGAGCAAGAATCCCCAAAACCATCCTCTAAAAAATGCTGAAAAATGAAGTTTATAGGCAAAATTTGCTGCCCAGGTTCGCACTGCGAACCCCCGTTCGCACTGCGAACATATGTCGCCTTAACTTCCTCCAGAATGATGTTTTTCATGCTTCTAGGCACTTTTTATTCTCCCCGGGTTCGCAGTGCGAACTCGCTAGCGAGTGCTCGCCACGGGGGTTCGCAGTGCGAACATGACAGCAAACTAGAATTTGTTTTGATCATAACTCATGAACCGTAACTCCGATTGACGCACGGTTTGAAGCGTTGGAAAGCTTATTCAATGCTCTTTATGAATATGGAAAAATCCCATTGCTGGAACACCTGTAAAAATAAATGAAAATCAATTAAACTCAATGATATTTACACGGTACCGCACTATACACCGAAAACGTAAAGTAAACGTATTTACGAACAAAGTGGGGTTTATTCAGCCAATTTTAACACAAAGTAATGATAAGTGCAACAAAACTTATATACAAAAATAGGTACATTTTGGACTTATCAAACTCTCCCTAACTTACATAATTGTTTGTCCACAAACAAGAATCAAACAAACTTGAACATGCACAAGCAATATCCAAAGAATGACGAATCAACAGGTTTTGAAAAACGGAAACGAATGAATGGTTCAAATGAAAACGGTACACACAAAAAGTAAATACTTACCACTAAACTACGACGACAACATAGTCACGAAACAAATGCAAAATACAAAAATTCATGCCGAACATTCTTAAACAACACAAGTTCCAAAGTGAATCACACCTAGCAAAAACAATCATCGGTAGATGAAAAACACATAATAAGGTACTTTACAATCACACAACACTCATGCAAACGAAAGACTAAATTATGCATACATCCACAAATTCACATTGAAAATACAAAGGCAAGAATCACAGGGGCTTTTCAAGGTTGTAGCATGGTCGGGTAAACAAACAAGGGGCAGTTTCTAAAGGTAATTGAAACAAAAACTTGCCTAAACCTAAGAGAGTGATCAACTCACAAAGATTCACACACAAAATTTCAACCAACTTCTTCCAAAATCCCAAGTGCTACACAACACACAATACTTATTTTGCACAATTATTGAAACTCTTTTTGTTTCCTTTTTCAAGAATTTTCTTTTTCTTCTTTTTCACTTTTTTCTTTTTCACAAATTTTTCTCTTTTTTCTTTTCTTTTTCAATCCTCATAGAATCCAACCAATGAGTATACAATCATCCTCTCTCCAACTTGAATTCAACCGCACCATCATGTGAATACTCCCTACTTTCTAAGGCAAGGAAAAAATCCATACAAAAACACATAGTTGAGGTCCAAGAAAAAACAAAATCCATTCAAAAATAAGTGAACTAAATACTCATAGACAAGCATTAAGTTCAAATAGAAACATGGATCAAAAAGCTCAAAGGAGTTACGAATTCTCACACACTCATAAGGTGAATTGACTATTTGGCTAGGGTGGTTGTGCTCAAAATGAAACAATTGCCTTGATCCTTTTCATGCATTCATATAATCAACACAAACAAAAGATTCAACATAATAAAATCCAGTTAGAACAAGAATGTTGGTTCTCCGCGCATATATGATCAATGGAAAGCCACCTCACAAAAAGGTTGGGAACTAAAGTGATTCACAATAGAACAAGTATACAAAAGAATGAATGGCATGAAAGTTTGTAAAATGCCTAAGTATCATGAATATGCTAAAGTATAGAAAGCGATAAATAAATACCTCAGGCGTGTAAAAAACTTAACAAAATCATTGCCATACATCCGCAAGTTGAAACGAACCAACTTGGAAAATCACAAAAGCATCCTCAAGTAAGTCAATCAAAATCTGTGAGCAAACAACAACCAAAAACATTCGAAAAGAAAAACTATAAAACATGCTTGTTTTACGTCGTAAGCTCGACGCCTTTACGGTGCTTAATTAGAAACTTTCTTCATTCATGCCATGGTGATGTCTCACCGCGCAACCAAAAGCAAGCGTCCTAACTAAACACTTAAACAAACGTTAAAAGAAACAAAAATGTACAAGTATCAGTATAGACAAGTGAAAATATACAAAATATACGATATCTACAAAACTAAAAAACAAAGAAATTATCGCAATGCGATTCAATATCAAAACCGATCCCCGACAACGGCGCCATTTTGTTGGATGCAGAATAGGGCAAGCAAGCAAAAATATTTATTTTTGGAAGAATTCCTTCCGGGATTTATGTCGTGTCCACAGAGATCGGTTAGAGGGAAAGAATGTCGTTCGACAGTCTCTCGCGGTAATGAGTTTAGATTAAAATGGTTTAAAACATGAAAACAGAAAAGTAAACATTAAAACATAAAAACAAATTCATTCTTCAGCAAGAAAAACTCGTCCGGCAATGCATATAAATCACTCCTTACAAACTTAAACTTACCGACCAGTTATACTCCACCTACAATACTCCTCAATATCACCCAACATCGCTCATAATAAAGGTTATGTCTAACGCACAGTTGAGATAACAACCGTGTCACTCTCTTCGTCACTCTCGCGAGCGAAGCCTCGAAACACGGAAGGCATTAAGCTTCGAAGCCAATTGAAGATTGTTAGCTCTAAATCTATCTCTAGAATCCAGAAACTAACAGACAATCATCCCTAATCGAAGTTTGCGACGGTTATCTCTAACGCAACCCAAACCCCGCGCATAAAGCAAAAATCAGAGACAATCACCAATAAAGATTTGTAAAGCAAGTTTTATACAACGCCATGGGCGACAAATGTACATGAGATCGTAGTCAATACATATACAAAACCCAACATAGAAGAAAAACACAAAGAAGAAAAGAAATGAACCAAACACTTCACGGATTGTCGGAGCCGATCGATGAGAAATCCACCTCGGATCATCCACATGCAAGCTTCCATGTTGTTTTCTAAGCTAATCTACTGAAAAAATGAAGTTTGATGGAGTTGGAGCAAGAATCCCCAAAACCATCCTCTAAAAAATGCTGAAAAATGAAGTTTATAGGCAAAATTTGCTGCCCAGGTTCGCACTGCGAACATATGCCGCCTTAACTTCCTCCAGAATGGTGTTTTTCATGCTTCCAGGCACTTTTTATTCGCCCCAGGTTCGCAGTGCGAACTCGCTAGCGAGTGCTCGCCACGGGGGTTCGTAGTGCGAACATGACAGCAAACCAGAATTTGTTTTGATCATAACTCATGAACCGTAACTTCGATTGACGCACGGTTTAAAGCGTTGGAAAGCTTATTCAATGCTCTTTATGAATATGGAAAAATCCCATTGCTGGAACACCTGTAAAAATAAATGAAAATCAATTAAACTCAATGATATTTACACGGTACCACACTATACACCGAAAACGTAAAGTAAACGTATTTACGAACAAAGCGGTGTTTATTCAACCAATTTTAACACAAAGTAATGATAAGTGCAACAAAACTTATATACAAAAATAGGTACATTTTACACTTATCGGGGGGCAAAAACGAAAATTCAGGTGGTGCCTAAGAAGGTTGTGTGGTATGATAAAAAATTGCCTTTTTTTATCCCATAATTTTATTTTCATCCCATAGTATAGATCTTAGGATTATGTTGATTTTGATTATCTCATAATAGATAAATCCGTTTGAGATATACCACTGTTTTGTGTAATTTTTTTGTATGGTTAATGGATAATGCGAACTAGGATTTAACATATATATATATATATATATATAATTTCAATTTTAGATGTTATTATCAGCACGATATTTATTTTATTTTAACCAATAATTATATTTATTTGAGAGTAAAAATTCTTATTTTTAAATGTCAATTTTTTTTCTCAATCTCACGAGTCTCTTTTTTTGCATAGTTATTTAATACAATTAAATTTATATATTTATTATTTATTTTATTATTAAATAATTAATTTAAAATTTACATATTTATCTAAATATATTTTGTCATATTATTGCTTACGGTAAAAGTATTATTATTTCACTCTAGAACTAGGGGTGGGAATAGGCTGGGCCGAGCTAGGCTTTACCAAGCGTGAGTCTGGTCTGCTAAAAAATTTAAAGCCTAAGTCTGGCCTATAGCCTATCAAAGGCTTATTTTTTTGGCCTGAGCCTAGCCTTTTCGAAGGCCTGATTGACCTATTAGCCTATTTAAAAAACCTATATCATTTGAACATATGTAAATAAGAAATTCAACTAATGTTTAAATAGATTAGTGAATGAAAAGTACAATGAGACTAAATGTTTGTTTTCATTGACTTATCTGAACTTATCCAGTAGCATAAATTTTGTGAGATAGTTTGTTTGAGAGAACTTATGAAAAGACCTTATAACATTATTCATAGGATTTCTTTTAACTTATTTTCATAAGTTCTTAAATATAACTAAGTTTTACGTTTGAATTTTAATATAAAGTATAAAATACAATATAAAAACAATAATTTCATTTATATTTAATATATAGGTCAGCCTGATAGACTTATAAGGCTTTTTGTAGGGCCTGCGGCCTAGCCTATTTAACTAAATAGGCTTATAAAAAAGCCTAGACATTTTATATTTAAAAAAAAGCCTGGTCTGGCCTTGGCCTACGTAGACTAGGCCGTAGGCCCCTATTAGTTAGCCTGGCCTATTCCCACCCCTATCTAGAACTTAATTTTTTTTCAATTGTCAAACATTAATATTGGATGAATAGTAAAATCATAATTATTTAAGATGAACATTACGAGGGTTAAAATGTTTTAACATTTTTCATTTTTCACCTATAGTATTTTTCAAATTGTTTTTCTTTTTTTAAAATGATGATTTATTACCGAATTAAAAAGGGTCAATTATTTATGATAATTTTAATATATTATTTATGTGATATAATCAATGTGCAATGCACAATTAAATTTATTAATTCATATTAATTATATACCAATTAAAATTTCCGCACGGGTCGGTTACTAATTGAAAAGTGAAAATAACATTTAAATTTAAACAAATTTTATTTGATAAAACAATCTTTTGAAACAAATGTGGTAAGTTACTACAAAAATGACCGTTATTGAAAGTCCCTAATATAACAATATTGAGTAAATTTTAAATTTAAATTGTGAGAAGTTAAACCCAATAATTTTAAATTTGTCAAGTCTTTTTTAAAACAGTTTTAAAATAAAATCTTCATCCTTCCATAATTTCTTTTAAACCGAATCTTAGTCTCAAATTTTTCAAGGACGACATTTCCTTTTTCCAATTGCTTGAGCCATAAGCTAAATTTGATTCGACACATCCTATATAATTCATATAACAAATTTTCTATTCTCCCACATCCAAATAAACAAATCCACAATTCCACACCATCTTCCCCTACTTTATCATCCAAAACAATGTATTCTATTGCCAAAATTTCTCACCATAATAAAGACACAGCCATGAACACCACAAAAAGATACAACCAAATATCCCATTTCAGCCACTCAAAACACAAACTAACATTCCAATACTCCGAATTCCCATTCAAATGTGATGGCTGCAAAGAAATTGGCATAGGCTCACGTTACAACTGCGCCATTTGTGATTATGATCTTCACATGCATTGTTCCATACCATCTCCTTCTCTTTCCCACCCTTTCTACCCTAAATGTTGCTTTCAGTTCCTCTCAAAGCCACCCGGCGACATACCTCGTTACTGCAACGCCTGTGAAAAGAGTGTCACTGGTTTTGTTTATCACTGCTTTTCGTGTGGTTTTGATCTTCACCCTTGTTGCGCAAAGCTTCCAATGATACTTGATGATCACGGTGAAATGAAGTTGTATCTATATCGTAAAGTGAGTTCGTCCTGTCAGCGTTGTGGACAAAAAGGGCGAAGTTGGAGTTACAGGTAAGGATGAATCTGCTAACAAACGCGCTAGAATAAAATTACTTCAAAAAATTATGTTATATCTTTAGCACTAGAAATTTATATAGGAGTTTTGGCGTTTTTTTTTCATCTTTAACATAATTTCTGAGTCCGTCCCTGACTACAGGTCGTCGTGTAAGAAGTATAACCTGCATGTGGCGTGTGTGAGGGAGATGGTTGTGGAGAGTTGGCATCAGATTTATGTTAGTCAGAGCAATGGAAGAGCAACAACAATGGTTGAGACAAGAGTTCCTCTGAGTTTGAAGAATGGTCTGCACACTGCACAAAATGGTGGGGGAAGAAGCAAAAGTAAGGTAAGGAAGTGTGCTGAGATGGCTGGAATGGCTGTACAGATAGTTGTGTCTGCTGTTTTAGGAGATCCAACGGTTCTTATTGCTGGGATTATGGGGTCATTGATGTCAAGAGCTTGATCTTGTGGTGTACAAATGTCTCCTATTGTTAAAAAATCTCACTCCACTATTCTTGAGAGTATATAGGCCTTTGAAAATTATGTTTAGAAAAAGTGATTATCATCATAAAGTATATATAAATGATAGTGATTAGCACTCAAAGTATGTATACTTTCAAGGCCTTGTCACTAAGTTTAATTTGATCTGAAAAATGATCTATGATATATGAAGAATACAAGAATTTATCAAAATGAGTGAGCTTTTATATGCGTATTGAAGAATCTGGTTATCAACACGGCAATTGAATCTAAGCAAATTGAATCGGCAACTTCCCCGTTCTTGTTTGATGTGTCTTAGGGGCGAGTAATGGCCAAGATTCTAGATTGTATGGTCTACGAAATCATTAAAATCATAGAACAAACAAGTGGCTCACCAACTTAATCCTCCACGTAAGAGTAAGATCCATCCAGTCCCGGTCGAAGAAAACCAACACACCCGGGATGAATCCTCATCCTCTACCAAGCTAGCATGTATGCCACTTAAAAATCCTTTGATTCTATTCACACATTTTTTAGCTTTTACGCCATGAAGATGGGGGACATATTTAGATGCAAACCTATAGTTTTACTGCTTGTAATAAACTTTGCATCAACTCTATTGCAAACTGTTAAAGCTAAGTTGTTATGAATCTATAATTCATCTTTGATTTATTGATTCAAAGCTTAGGAATTTACGACTAATATGATATGCAATATGTAGGATAGTTGGAAGTTGGTTGAGTTCTAAAAAGCTCCTAACTAATTTGAACCAACTTCTAACTGTCAAAACTAACTCAAAATTACAGTTTGCAAAATCTCATCCATGACAGATAAATATTGAATGTAGATATACATATTATTTATAAGAGCGTTGCTATATGGCACGAAAAATGCCACAGACGAATTGCACGATACATGTTACTAGTAGTTAACTTATACTAATTTTTCAAAAGAATGTACAAACCAGGATACAATAAACATTTAGCCATGTGTGCGGCACATTTTCAAAGATCAATGAAAAGGCAGACACAAATAAAAGTGTTTGTGACTGATCTCATATACAAAAACACTTGCAAAACTATATCAATAATTGAGTTAAATCAAAGTGAAAAGAGATTCAAATCACATTTAAAAAATTCATTCGTACAAACTATACATTCATAGAAAAGAGAAAAAAAACTTAACAAACTAACCGTTAATTAAGCTGTGTTAACTTACTAAACTGAATCATATGGAAAGATTTAAAACCATAGATAATATTGTCATATATGTGGATGTGCCGGAGTGGTTATCGGGCATGACTTGAAATCATGTGGGCTTTCCCCGTGCAGGTTTGAATCCTGCCGTCCACGTTTTTATTTTTTAAACTTCATCGTTACCTCTTGAGCAGCCTCTATCTCCGCTTCATGGGAGCCTCACTTCTCTTCAAGCCTTCAAGTTCCGCCACACGGCCACTTCGTCGTGACCTCTTGAGCAGCCTCTATCTCCACTACATGGGAGCCTCACTTCCCTTCTTCAAGCAAGCCTTCAAGTTCCGCCACACGGCCAGCTAAAGTCGCAGGAGATTCATGCAGGTTCACCTCCTCCAAGAAAGAAGACATTTGGTTTAGACAGTGGTGCATCCCAAAACACTCTCTTTCAAAGCTGGCAACTTTTACCAACGAGTATATACCGAGCCTTCGAAGACTCAACCTCTTGAGAAGAAGTGTCGGGGATCAAAAGTTCCTCATGACCGGCCGCAAATTGAGTCATAAGGGAGACCACTCACAACAGCTGGAAGACCGACTCCCCAACAAGCTAGATTTGTGTATCTAAGTGGAGTTTATAACATTCTTATTGTAATTTTAGTTGTTTAGACGTGTCCTTTTGTTCTTCTTGTAATTGAGTACCCTAGTACTCTTTTTAATGAAATGAAATTCATTGCTTAGATAGAAGAAAAAAAAAGAAGAAAGTGAAGTTCATTGCTTAGAAAGAAAAAAAAATAATTGAAAGTTACTGTCAAAACTGAAATTGTATTATATATGCAACATAGGATACAACATTGTCAATTCCTTTGGTGTCAAAAAGTGTACTTTCATAGCATTTCAGAATGTAAAATAACTTACAACATGATCAAATAACATACAACCATAGTATACACTTATTAAGTTGATAAAAAGTAACTAAAGATTATCTTCTAGGACTAATTTCAAGAAAATTATTATTATTATTGTATATATTAATATTCAAATCACGTTTGATCACAACATTACCGTTGCCGTTGCCATGAATGGAACCACCATTGTCCACAAGCGCTACTTTATTTGGTATACTACCATAAACTCGTGTTGAACCTTTACTCTCTGATTGCCTCTCAATACTAGTGCATTTTGTGTGCTTCCAAATCCCAGTTTTCATCACTTGTTCAAACATCTCAAATAATGCAGCACCAGAATGTTTAGCAGGCCCCTCCACCGTAATATCCAAACCATCTTTCCTTGATGTTTCGATCGTAAGGATCACCGAAAGACCAATATCTACTATCTTACTTTCACTACTAACAGCATAATAGTGTGCCACAGTTACCTTCCAAGGCTTTTCATTATCTCCACACTTTCTCATCTCTTCCAATACAACAAGACCTTTTTTGTTTCCGCTTCCATAATCATAATGATAAGCACTTGTTTCTGTGACATAACCTAAAGCATAAGTCTGGTTTTTCTTTTGCATACAATTTTTAAAATCTCCTCCCAAAGAGACGGGAGGTATAGCAGAGCGAAGAAATTCTTTGTCTTTATCTACTGCAAAGCCAATATAGCCATGCCCATATTTTGGTTTTGAATCAATTTCTACAGATATTACGAAGACTGCGCTATTAACTTTGCCATCTTTTTTCGAAACTCGTCTTAGCTCGAGTATACAACTTGAATTGTCTATCGTGTACCACACATTCCATCTTGTTACATCCATGAATTCACCACTACAACCAACGTTTGACTTATACTCTAGTTTTGTCGCATCGATTGCACCATAACTTCCCAACTTTTCATGGTAACTTGGAAACTGGTCATTATTAAGACGATTTACACCTTCGATATTGTTTCCCATGTTGATATATATTTTAGTACCTGAAATACTCAACTACTAGGTTATGAGGCTGGAGGCATAATATACTTACTACTAACTAATATTTGATGTTAAAAAAAGAATTATGCATACTTACATATATATCTATAGAGAATTCAATTGGGTGATATACATGTAAGTTATTTGCTTAAGTCTTTGTTGAATGCTTGTGTTCATAAGGAAAATTTATAATTAATTAATATTGATAACAGAATCTTTGCCGTGTGACTCATGGAAGCGTTATTCTAACGCGAAGTACTTATTCATTTACAACGAGTGGCATTTATTCTCTCTTTTTAAAGAATAATTATTTAGAAATTTAATTGATATATAATAAAAACATATTTTACTTAGTCAAATAACTATTTTGATCTTTATTTTAATCATATCTATTTTGGAGCAGGTAAGAAAATAAACAATGAACTTGTGAAGTTTTTAGTGGAAATTCTTCAGTATGGTAGTGAGAACTTCTGATGGTGATCGGAGAGGAGGGTGTATCGAAGGTTATAACTCTAATGTTCAAGTCAATGAAGTTAGAGAGGTGCAACATGAATTATACTTTAGTGTGATGCAAAGTCACGTTTATAAAGGAACAACAATTAGAATCCTCTCCAATGAATGCGGCATATTGAGCGGGGGTTCGTTGAATAGGCCCAAAAGTTGAGATGAAGTGGTGTTTTCACTACTATAAAAAATATATACTACGGCGCCTATTTTACCACGGTGTTTTGAAGGATCGTGGTGACATCTTTGAAATCAGACGTCATTATTTGTCTATCCAGTTGTCATTTTTCATTTCATCGTTGAGAAATCATTCAACCCTAACACATTAAGAGCAAGTTATACCCATATTTTCATCTTCATTAACGAAACAAAATACGCTATAACTATCGCTGGTTCTTTGGATAACGTACAAAGCCACCACTATCGTACATTCTTGGGTTTTCCTTTTACAAAGCAGCGAAAAACGAAGTCACAGTAGGAAGACGAAGAAAGGCGGACAAAACTCACAATAAGAAGCTCTTTTACTTATTCATCACGTTTGCGCTACGTAAACTATTAACCATGCATGTATAATATGTTTATGTTGTTGTTGTTGATGTTTATGTTTGAGTTGTTAATGTTCATGTTTATGTTGTTGTTGTTGTTTATGTTATTTGTTGTTTATGTTGTTGTTGAATGTGTATGAGACACACTACCCGCATTTTCAATAGAAGGTGAGTGCATCACGGGAGAAGTGACCACTGAGGGAAATGAGAGTGACTCAGAGGGTCTGAATTGAACTTTTGATGCATCATGAGTAGTTGAACACATTGTTGAATAGGGACGCTTATGTTGTTGTTGAACTTATGTTGTTAAATAACGTTGTTATTGAATGTTGTTGTTGTTGATGTTGTTTATGTTGTGTATGTTGTTTTTGTTTATGTTGTTGTTGTTGAACGTGTTGTTGTTGTTGTTGAATGTGTATTAGACGTTAAGGTATTAATTTGAATTTACATGATTTGATAGTATTTTTATAATTACTAATACATACTTATTGATGTAACTGTAGTTGAATTTATAGTTTATGATGATGACAAGTTAAAGAAAAAGTGTATCACTTATGCTGGTGAGCGTTGGAGGGGCTTCTAATATTTTCTTTGACTTTGTACTTAGCTTAGCGTGTAATATTTTTATATCTTTTTCATATATAAAGTTATGGAGTAGTACAATATGTTGAAAGGAGTTAGAAGTAAAAAAACCTGCATTTTGTACGCCTTCTGTAAGTGGATTACTTGTGACATTCATTTATCTATAGTTACATGCATGTATGGTTTTATATTCATGAAATGTTTAATTTTGTAGACGGGGAAACATAAATGAGGATACGATTGTGGTTTTTTTGTCATGAAACACATGTTAAACATTGTCTCAGCCGACATTGTTGATTATTGGGATCAAGTATTGTTGCACCCCAAAATTTTCCCTCACTTTATCCTAACCTTAATTGGCTTTTACTTCTCATACATATGCATTTGTACACTAGGTCATAAATTCACAATCATTCATTTCATAAGTTCCTAAGGCATAGGATCAAGAGTTTTCTTGTGATTTGGGTTTTCCCTTTTCAAAGGTGATTCAGTTGGCTCACACTTTACCTAGGGTTGCAATTAGAGTTTTAAATTCATCATCATGAGCATCTTCTTATCAAGGTTCACCCAGGCATAGTGTCATCTTTATCAAGATTCCCCAAGAGTATTGAGTGCATCAGAGTATCAAGTGTTTAGGGTCTCATCATTGGTTCAAATGAGAAGGCTTTGAATTAGAGCTTTGGTTATTGACAATATCTCTAGCCACCCCATCATCAGTGGGCATTCAAGAGCAAAAGAATTAGGGTTCCATACTCATTGTGTTTAAACTTGGCAATAGTTTTTCATTAAGGAGTCAATGTGCTAGGATTTCTCCTCAAGGCTGCATTGAACATTATTTCTCATCATCTAAAGGATTTGTTTGGAGTTTAATCAAGTCAAGGTGCTTCTTGTGATTAAATTATGGATTAAGATCTCATCAGATGGAATGTGGTTATTTTGTTTTTAAATTGAAGATTGGGATTCATAAGACAAGCATGGAAGGCTAATGGATTCATTGATTCAAGAATGTTTCAAATGGCACCAAGTTCTTAAGCATTTATTTTGTTCAAGAATTTGATTTAAATCACAATGGGAAGAAGTTTGTGTGAATTTAATTCAAGCATTTATTGTGTTCTTAAGAGCTTTGTTACTTCAATCCCAAGAAATCCATATCCATTTCCCTTTTTCTAAACCATGAACCAATTCATCATCACCCAAATATCCAATTATCCATAAACCAATTCTTCTTATCCATTTTTAAATCCACATTAATATCCATATCCAAATTCCGACCAAAATCCAAACCCTTGAATCAAAATCCAAATTAATTCCAAAATTCAAGGTATACAAGATGATACGAGATTCAATGGTTCTTTACAAAGTTCACATGTTCACATGCTCTTTACAAAGCTCAAATTAATTTCAAATTCACATGTTAATTCCAAAGTTCATATGTTAAGGTTGTTACATGAGATACAAATCATTACATAAATCCCACAAGCATCCCTAAGCCTTGAAAAACATGTCCCATGAAAGCCAAAACAATACTATCACTAAGCCACATGACTAAAGCCAAGCCTTCATACATTTCGTTCCAAGCTACATGACACAAACATTTTTCCAGGGTCTACTGTATTGTTGAAGAGTAATTCGGGGGGTGTTTTTATCGTATCCATATGGATTGTGTGATATTTTGATGCTTGTCGTTCAATAGTCGAAACGTTTTAAGTAAGGGGTTTTCAAATTGTTCTTGGTTGTGTAACATCGATTTTTGGTAGCAAAGAAGTAAACTATAACAAAGATGTTGTAAGTTTAATAAAAGCATGTCAAGATTAGATTTCGGTAATCCTTTTCATACATATCCAATTAATCAAGCATATGAACTTAGTTCCGATCAATACAATCACGTATCCTCTCGAATAAGTTTATGTCTAAAAAAAATTCGTGAGTATCGTTGTTTAAATCGTTAGATGATATCTCACGCTAACAATCGAAACAACAACCGTTAAGATCAATACAAAGCGAATATTAAACCCCAAATCTATGTCTAGAGTTTGGTTTTTAAGAGATGAAGATATTAAGTCAAGATTTGGAAAATCTATGTCTAGAGTGATTCAAACCACAAATACATCATTAAGAACAAACAACTTCATCATATATTGATCATCAACTTTGTTTATATACAAAAGATCAAAAGAAATACATATAAGCAAGATTAACTACCTCTAATATTAACACAAGAGGTGTTTAGCTACACATTTTCATGGTAGCTTGGATAATAAGTTTCAAGAGGAGATGAAAGAACATCCGCGTCAAATAATCGAGATCGGATGCGACTTTAGCTTCTCTATATGAAAAATCACTCTTGGATGATCAAAACTCAGAAAAGTATGCTTTGGTATGAAAATATCAAGTTATGATCCCAAGAAAATGTAAAAAACACTTTATAGTATACTTGGGATCTGATGCATTCGCACTGCAAATGATCCATTCACCTAGCGAATGAAGAAAATGGCACCTTAAGTGCCTTTTGAAAGTTAAACTGCCCTTGGCTGTCATCGTGAGTTCGCAAAGCGAACCACTTGCCAAAACATTCGCAAAGCGAATTTTGGGTCCTTTTGCCACTGCCTTACTCGCTGAGAGCTTCTCTAGAGTTTGTAAAGCGAACTTTCGCTGGTGACTTCACCATGGTTCGCAAAGCGAACTAGCTGTTGTTTTCCTCTTTCTTTGGCAGATTGCATCAATTATTTGTGTCTTCTTTCTTTGATCAATTAGTGCACTTTCCTGCACAATAGCACACCAATTACAAGCACCAAAGGTATAAAGATAATGCATGAAGAACAACAATAATTCACTACAAAAATCCACAATTAAGATATGAAAGTAATGAAAAATGCCAAGTATCAAATACAAATATATAACATGTTTGACATCTAACAACTCTCCCCAACTAAGTCTTTGTTTGTCCTCAAGCAAAGTATGTCTCTCATTGAAAACAAGAGGAAATGCTCGAGTATTTGATTCAATCCAAGAAAGGATAAACGGCTCAAATAAAACAACAATTGTAACAAAGCACAATTACATAATCCTAGAATCGACAATGGAAAAGAACTTGATTCTTAAAACAAATCTCAGACAATGTTTCTAGAAACAACTAAACCATCATGCTCATGTCACTTTAACACTCCTCTTCGAAACAGGATTGAAGGAAATTAACGCGTTTGCAACCGCGGGCAATTTCGCTCAAATGACAATTGAAGCAAATACCAAGCAACTTATACAATATCTAATCGATCGCAAGAAATTATGGAAGCAAAAGACCACTAAGGGCTTTTATCGGTTGTAACTTGGTCGGGGTTAAAAACAAGGGACATATGTACACGGTCATTGAAACAAGAAAGGATAAAGACTATGAAGAGCATTCTTTTTCAAAATTTTCTTCCTTGTTCAATCCTTATTTCTTTCTTTCACAATGCATTCTCTTCTTTTGATTTTCTTTTCTTTTTGTTCTTTTTCTTTCTTTTCTCACTTTTTTTTATTTCATTTTCTACTAAATCACCCTCAACATTTTTTTCTACTTCAATCTCATCACTATCTTTTTCTTTTTCAACTACTTCCTCCTCCTCCACTACAACTTCACCTATGCCCATGTCAATCTCTCTTCCACTTCTTGTTAGAATAGCCTTACAATGCTCTTTTGGATTTGGTTGAGTATTCGCCGTAAAAGTTCCTTTTTGTTGGTCGGCCAATTGTTTTGATAACTGTCCGACTTGCGTCTCAAGATTCTTTATGGCCGCATCGGTATTCTTCTGATTTGACATTGACATTTGCATAAATTGCGTGAGAGTGTCCTCCATCTTGGTATTTCCACTTGGAACTTGTGGAGGTTGAGTGTAATTTTGGTATTGTTGACGATTTGAAGGTCCGGCTTCTTGAGGTCTCCACGGTTGTTGATAACCTTGATTACCTCTTGGTTGGTAACCTTGGTTGCCTTGTTGGTAAGGTGGTCGAGGTTGGTATCCTTGATTTTGGTTTCCCGCGTAATTTACCTCTTCCACTACCGCAGGACAATACCCGGTAGGGTGATCTCCTCTACAAAGCTCACAACTCGCTATTATTTGGTTTTTGTTTGGAACTTCTTGCAACTCTTTTATTTGTTGTGGAAGTTTGGCCATTTGTTGCGTCAACAACTCCACTTGTTGTGATAACAGTTTGTTTTGTGCAAGGATTGTGTCATTAGTTCCCAACTCAAGCACTCCCGTTTTCTTTTGCGAAGGGCCACGGTTATGGTTCCCTTGATGGTCATTTAGAGCCATTCGGTCAATGATAGAAATAGCCTCCTCGGCGCTTTTAGCCATTAACGATCCACCCGTGGTGCCATCCAACAATGTTTTATGCACCAATTGAAGACCGTTTCTAAAAATATGGACTTGAGTAAGGTCATCGAAACCGTGCCCTTTACATTTTCTCAACATGGATTTAAATCTCTCCCAAGTTTCGTTGAGAGATTCATTGCCACCTTGAGTGAAAACTGCAATTGCTGTCTTAGCCTCCATGAAACGATTGTGTGGAAAAAATTGTTTCAAAAACTTTTCCTCAAGTACGTTCCAGTCCATCATGATTGCCGTAGATTGGTCAAGATATCATTCCTTAGCCTTCCCAATGAGGGAATGCGAGAATAGTCTCTTAAGCAGTGATTCTTCTTCAGCTTCGGGTGCACCAGTTGCTCCCACAATCTCATAGAACTTAGTTAAGTGTGTAAAAGGATCCTCGTGATCCATACCAGTAAAAAGAATCTGATATAGAAGCAAGAGGATACCAGTTTTCATTTCTGAATGGCGACCATTCTGAGCATTGCGTGCAAATTGTGCGGTATGTCTCGGACTATTTGTACAAGGAACTGAAGCAGGTGGTGGTGGAGCAGCCATAGTTGGCGGTAACTGTGGTATTTGAGTCGAAGTTGAACTTTCGTCTCGCTCTCGTCTTTCTTTGGCAATTTGCCTCCTCCGCCTTGTTCTTCTATTTAACCTGCGCGCAGTTCTTTCAATTTCAGGATCAAAAAGAAGTTGGTATGCAGGTAACTTCCCTCGCATAAAACGGAGTCTGCACACTAAACCAAACAAATCAACAAGCTCAAGTAAAAGTTAAACAAGCTTAAAACAAAACAACTATTGCAATGCTTGCAATATCAAACAACAATCCCCGGCAACGGTGCCATTTTGTTGAAGAGTAACTCCGGGGGTGTTTTTATCGTATCCACAGGGATTGTGTGATATGTTGATGCTTACCCTTTAATAGTCGAAATGTTTTAAGTAAAGGGTTTTCAAATTGTTCTTGGTTGTGTAACATCGATTTTTGGTAGCAAAGAAGTAAACTATAACAAAGATGTTGTAAGTTTGATAAAAGCATGTCAAGATTAGATTTCACTAATCCTTTTCATACATATCTGATTAATCAAGCATATGAACTTAGTTCCGATCAATACAATCATGTATCCTCTCGAATAAGTTTATGTCTAAAGAAAATTCGTGAGTATTGTTGTTTAAATCGTTAGATGATGTCTTACGCTAACAATCGAAACAACAACCGTTAAGATCAATACAAAACGAATATTAAACCCCAAATCTATGTCTAGAGTTTGGTTTTTAAGAGATGAAGATATTAGGTCAAGATTTAGAAAATCTATGTCTAGAGTGATTCAAACCACAAATACATCATTAAGAACAAACAACTTCATCATATATTGATCATCAACCTTGTTCATATACAAAAGATCAAAAGAAATACATATAAGCAAGATTAACTACCTCTAATATTAACACAAGAGGTGTTTAGCTACACATTTTCATGGTAGCTTGGATAACAAGTTTCAAGAGGAGATGAAAGAACATCTGCGTCGAATAATCGAGATCGGATGCGACTTCAGCTTCTCTATGTGAAAAATCACTCTTGGACAATCAAAACTCAGAAAAGTATGCTTTGGTGCACTGCGAATGATCCATTCGCCTAGCGAATGAAGAAATTGCACCTTAAGTGCCTTCTGAAAGTTAAACCGCCCTTGGCTGTCATCGTGTGTTCGCAAAGCGAACAATTCATTCGCAAAGTGTAACACCCTTCTACCCCGCATACCATTTTAGGTGAACACTTAATATTATCAGAGTAAAAAATCAACATGAAAGGTGCCACATATATTCAAACAGCATTCAAAATTATTGTCCTGTCCCGTAACACGGGTTATTCATTCATCATTAACATAAATTGACAACTACGCAGCAGTAATCATACTTTAAATTTGAATCAATAAAATGCTTCATAAAGAAATGTATCCAATCAAAATAACATCAACAATATGAAAACTCTAACATGAAGCCAAAAGGAAACACACGAGGTTCACAACTAATCCCAACCCGATGTTAGATGACACAGAGCAGGACACCACTTAAGCATGACTAAAACGACAAACGAACGCTCCAAGACTCAATCCTCTAGCACCGCAAGTCTACTCTTGGTTATCTGCAAGTTACCCACATAAGAGGCAACATTTTCAAGCAGGCAGGGTGAGAAATCGCAATTCATTATAGTAATATCAGTACATGGAAAATAAACAGAATAAGCAACACAACATCATAGCATCATCAACAGAATCTTCACAACACAATCACAATTACATCATTCATATGCAATGTCTACTATAATGGAATGCAAAGGATGCATGTGGTACCGGTTCAACGTGGATGGACACTGGCCATCAACCCTCCAAAAGGAGCACAACGTAATCAACGTATCACTTCAATCCGCACAATGGGCTTGAAGCTACCAATAAGCCGAAGCCCCAACATAAAATGCTATGAAATTCAATGATGCTAATTCTCCGCAATTCATCAAACATCAACGTGTGCATCATTCATTTCATATTCAACAAGTAATCATCATACAATCATGTTTTAGCATCTTACATCAACAACAACTCGACAACAAAAGATCAGTACAAGAAAACGTCAAGAAACAATCAAGAAAACAACAAAATAGAAAAACAGTTGCCTGACACGGTCACCCGTGTCCTGTGACACGGCCCGTGTCAGAAGCCCTGAAGCACAAATCCAAAAAAAATAGAAGAAAAATTTACAGCCAGACAGTAGGCCGACACGGCCGCCCGTGTCCTGTGACACGGCCCGTGTCAGGCAACCTGCTAATAAAATTTCACACGCCATCAACCCGAAAGCTGACACGGGTGCCCGTGTTGCGTGACACGGCTCGTGTCAGGGTGCGACAAAACCCAACTTTTCCCGAAAAGTGCTTTTCTGCGTTTTTGACTTCGATTACCCCAAAATCAGTTTTTCCCCCACGAAAATTCGATCAAAAGGCTCACATAATACACATAAATCAACACATACCACTCAATTTCATCATATTCTCATCAAATCATTCATTCTACATCAACATTCACCACAATTATACATGATTCATGAATACCTAATCTATTCATCACCATGTCCTAAAGAACTATAAGAAATTATGAAATCTCCCCATACCTTAGAGAAAATTCAGCAGCTTTCCTCTTTCTCTATAATTCTTCAGCACCCTTCAAGCCTTAGGGTTCTTTTCCTTCTTCTCTCTTCTTCAGCGTTCTTCACAAAACACGATCAGTTAGAAAAGTGATCGGTCTTCTCCTCTTTAGACAAAATATTCCAGTTTATGAACTTCCAACTCTACCCTTACGTCTTTCCTTTATGACTACCTTGCCCTTTTCTTAATATCTTTAATAATAATAATAATAGTATAAATAATACATTAATTATTTATTCTATTAAATTATTAAAACCAATACTCTTTTGATCCAAAATTCTCCAAAATTACCTAAACTTCTTACTTCCTTCTAAATTAACTAAATAAATAAATAAATGATTAATTTAGATTTTCGAGGCGTTACAACTCTCCCCTACTTTAAGAATTTTTGTCCTCGAAAATTTACCTGATTCGAATAACTCGGGATATGATTCCTTCATCTTGCTTTCTAGCTCCCAAGTCATGCTTTCTCCGGCAGCTCCTAACCAGACAACTTTCACCAATGCAATCTCCTTGCCTCTTAAAACCTTCATCTCACGTTCCGCAATTCGTACAGGCATCGTTTCCACAGTAAGATTATCCCGTACTTGCACATCATCCATACGAATCACATGAGACGGATCTGGAACATACTTCCAGAGTTGTGACACATGAAACACATCATGTAAATTTGACATATTAGGCGGCAAAGCCACTCTATAAGCAACATTTCCAACTCTGTCCGAAATCTGATACGGACCAATAAAACGAGGAGTGAGCTTCTTAGACTTTAAGGCCCGCTCAACACCTGTCACCGACGTAACTCTAAAAAACACATGGTCACCTGCTTGGAATTCTAAATCCTTCCTTCGCTTGTCATGATAACTCTTCTGCCTACTTTGAGAAGATTTCATCTTTTCTCAGATTAACTTCACCTTCTCAGTAGTCTCTCGAACAATTTCAGGTCCAAGCACTACACTTTCTCCAGATTCGTGCCAACATAAAGGAGTCATACATCTCCGACCATATAATGCTTCAAAAGGGGCCATTCCAATACTAGAATGGTAACTGTTATTATAAGTGAACTCGATCAACAGAAGATAAGTATCCCACGAACCTCCCTGCTCAAGAACACAAGCTCTCAACAGATCCTCCAACGACTAAATAGTTCTCTCAGTTTGACCATCCGTCTGAGGGTGATACACCGAACTCAACCTCAACTTAGAACCCAACGCCTCTTGCAAACTCTTCCAAAAATCAGAGGTAAACCTCAGATCTCTATCAGATACAATACACAGAGGAACACCATGCAGCTTCACAATCACACGAATATAAATTTCCGCCAACTTCGATACTGGAAAACTGATGTTAATAGGAATAAAATGAGCCGACTTCGTAAACCTATCAACAATCACCCAAATAGAATCATGTCCTCTGGATGTATTAGGTAATCCTGTCACAAAGTCCATTGAAATGCTATCCCATTTCCATTCTGGAACTTCTAACGGTTGCATCAACCCAGCAGGCTTCTGATGTTCAACTTTCGACTTCTGACAAGTTAAACATGCATACACAAATCGAGCTACATCGCGCTTCATGCCAGGCCACCAAAAAAATTTCTTCAAGTCTTGATACATTTTTGTAGCTCCCGGATGAATGCTCAGTTTACTTCTATGACTTTCTTCAAGAATCGCTTTCTTCATCTCCGCATCGTCAGGAATACAAATTCGATTTCGGAATCTCAACACACCTTGCGCATCTAACTTGAAATCATCATTCTCCAACTGATCGATTCTAACCATCGAATCTACCAGTTTCACGTCTAACTTCTGAGCTTCCTTGATATTATCCAGAAAATCATTATTAATCTTCAGCATTCCCAACACCACACTCTGCGGTGTCACTTCGCAAACTAAGCTCATATCTCTGAATTGCTCAATTAATTCCAATTCCTTAACCATCATTGCCGACATATGCAAAGTCTTCCGACTCAGAGCGTCGGCCCCAACATTAGCTTTACTCGGATGATAGTTCAAACCGAAATCATAATCTTTTAATAATTCCAACCATCTTCATTGTCTCATATTCAGTTCCTTCTGATCAAATAAGTACTTTAAACTCTTATGGTCACTAAACACTTCAAATCTAGATCCATAAAGATAATGTCTCCAAATCTTCAGCACAAAAACAACTGCAGCAAGTTCTAAATCATGTGTAGGGTAGTTCTTTTCATGAGTTCTCAACTGCCTCGACGCATAAGCAACTACCTTATCACTCTGCATAAGCACACCACCTAAACCCATCTTAGAAGCATCACAATATACCACAAAAGGTTCTCCTGGATTAGGTAATGTCAAAATCGGAGCCGATGTCAATCTCTTCTTTAATTCCGTGAAACTTTCTTCGCATTGAACGTCCCACACAAAAGCTTTACCTTTACAAGTCAACTTAGTCAACGGAAGCGCTAACTTAGAAAATCCTTCGATAAACCTTCGGTAATAACCGGCTAGTCCCAAAAAGCATCTAATCTCGGTAGCCGACTTTGGAGTTTCCCATTGCAACACAGCATCTACTTTAGATGGATCCACAGCAATGCCACTACCTGAAATGACATGACCGAGAAAACTAACCTCCTTCAACCAAAATTCACATTTTGACAGCTTTGCATATAACTTCTTCTCTTTCAAAACTTGCAATACTCGTCTTAAGTGTTCTGCATGCTCTTCTTCCGATTTAGAGTAAATCAATATATCATCAATGAACACCACCACGAACTGATCTAAATAAGTGTGAAAGATACGGTTCATGTACTCCATGAATACTCCCGGCGCATTAGTAACACCGAAAGGCATCACCGAATACTCATAATGTCCATAACGCGTTCTAAAAGCCGTCTTCTGAATATCTTCCTCTTTCACTTTAATCTGATGATAGCCTGACCTCAAATCAATCTTACTAAACACACAAGCACCTACCAATTGATCCATCAAGTCATCTATTCTCGGGAGCGGATACTTGTTCTTAATCGTCACTTTATTTAGCTGTCTATAATCAACACAGAGCCTCATACTTTCATCTTTCTTCTTTACTAACAACACTGGAGCTCCCCACGACGATACACTTGGCCTCACAAATTTCTTTTCAAGTAAGTCCTCCAAATGCTTCTTTAATTCTGACAATTCAGATGCAGACATCCTGTATGGTGCCATAGAAACAGGTCTGGTACCAGGTACAAGGTCAATTGCAAACTCAACTTCTCTTTATGGAGGCACATCAGGAATTTCATCAGGGAAAACTTCAGGAAATTCACACACCACTTGCAACTCCTCAATTACAGCTCGGCTCTCAACAGATAACGACGCCATCACTGAGAACATCTGAGCTCCTTCTTGCATCAACTGTTGTAACTGTTTAAAAGACAACAAACTAGCTTCTTCCTCTTCAGCAGTAGAAAATCTCACTGACTTGTTATAACAATTGATATAAACATAGTTATATTCTAACCAGTTCATTCCCAAGATTACATTCATCCCAGATAACGGCAAACACACCAAATCAACAGTAAAGTCTCTGTCGAAGATCGACAAAGGACACTTTAAACACACAAGAGAAGTAGTCACCGATCCTTTAGCCGGAATCTCGACGACCATTTCTCCATTCATAGAAGACAACACAAGACCCAATCTTTCAACGCATTCAGCAGCAATAAAGCAATGAGTAGCATCAGTGTCAATCATAGTAATTAAGGGAGTACTATTAATGAAACATGTACCTCTGATGAGTCTCTCCTCATTAGTTGTTTGAGTCCCAGCCAAAGCGAACACTTTCCCACCGGTTTGCACCTTCTTTGTTTTCTGACACTGACTACTAATGTGTCCTTCTTCGCCACAGTTGAAACAAATAATCTCTTTATGCTTGCACTCCGATATGACATGCCCAGTCTTACCACAACGGAAACACCTCTTCACTTCAGCAGTACACGCATTACTCTTATGACCAGGTTTCCCACATTTGAAACAAGTTATGCCAGCAGGAGCATCTCCCCCACTAGTCCTCTTGCCATCAACCACTTTATGTTTACCTTTTCCAGCTGGAGCATCATATGGTTTGCCACGATTCTGTTGGTGCTTGCTCTTCCTCTCATTAATGATCTTATAATGAGCATTGTTATCCTCTTCAAAAATTCTGCAACTATCAATCAAATCAGTAAAAACACGAATCTTCTGATATCCAATTGCCTTCTTGATCTCTGGGCGTAACCCACTCTCAAACTTGATGCACTTTGAAAACTCAGCATCATCATCGTTATAGTGCAGATAAAACTTATCCAATTCAACAAACTTTGCAGCATAATCAGTAACCGACATGTTTCCTTGCTTCAGCTCGAGAAACTCGATTTGCTTCTTACCACGAACATCCTCTGGATAATACTTCCTCAGGAACTCTCCTCGGAACACATCCCAAGTGATACCTTCACCTGCAGTTTCCAACCTCTAACGAGTCTCTAGCCACCAGTCATCAGCCTCGAATGCTAGCATATGCGTCCCATAACGAACCTTCTGCGCTGGAGTGCAGTCCATCACACGGAAGATTCTCTCCATCTCTTTCAACCAATCCAACGCTTCATCAGGATCATACTTGCCTTTGAAGGTAGGCGGATTCTCCCTCTGAAAAGTTGCCAAACTGCGAGATCCAGCATTCTCGTCAGCGTTCGGCTGATTCTGCAAAGCCTGAGCCATTGTTTCCAACGCAGCAGCAATTGCAGCATCGTTCCTTCCAGCCATCTCAGGTTGTCACTTCAACACAAACAAAAGTTAGAACTAGTTAACAATACTCGATTGTTAAACAAACTACGACTCGACAACTTGGCCGGACGGACCGACCTGCTCTGATACCACTAATGTAACACCCTTCTACCCCACATACCATTTTAGTTGAACACTTAATATTATCAGAGTAAAAATCAACAAGAAAGGTGCCACATATATTCAAACAACATTCAAAATTATTGTCCTGTCCCGTAACACGGGTTATTCATTCATCATTAACATAAATTGACAACTACGCAGCGGTAATCATACTTTAAATTCGAATCAATAAAATGCTTCATAAAGAAATGTATCCAATCAAAATAACATCAACAATATGAAAACTCTAACATGAAGCCAAAAGGAAACACACGAGGTTCACAACTAATCCCAACCCGATGTTACATGACACAGAGCAGGACACCACTTAAGCATGACTAAAACGACAAACGAACGCTCCAAGACTCAATCCTCCAGCACCGCAAGTCTACTCTTGGTTATCTGCAAGTTACCCACATAAGAGGCAACATTTTCAAGCAGGCAGGGTGAGAAATCGCAATTCATTATAGTAATATCAGTACATGGAAAATAAACAGAATAAGCAACACAACATCATAGCACCATCAACAGAATCTTCACAACACAATCATAATTACATCATTCATATGCAATGTCTACTATAATGGAATGCAAAGGATGCATGTGGTACCGGTTCAACGTGGATGGACACTGGCCATCAACCCTCCAAAAGGAGCACAACGTAATCAACGTATCACTTCAATCCGCACAATGGGCTTGAAGCTACCAATAGGCCGAAGCCCCAACATAAAATGCTATGAAATGCAATGATGCCAATTCTCCGCAATTCATCAAACATCAACGTGTGCATCATTCATTTCATATTCAACAAGTAATCATCATACAATCATGTTTTATCATCTTACATCAACAACAACTCGACAACAAAAGATCAGTACAAGAAAACGTCAAGAAACAATCAAGAAAACAACAAAACAGCAAAACAGCTGCCTGACACGGTCACCCGTGTCCTGTGACACGGCCCGTGTTAGAAGCCCTGAAGCACAAATCCAAAAAAAACAGAAGAAAAATTTACAGCCAGACAGTAGGCTGACACGGCCCGTGTCAAGCAACCTGCTAATAAAATTTCACACGCCATCAACGCGAAAGCTGACACGGGTGCCCGTGTTGTGTGACACGGCCCGTGTCAGGGTGCGACAAAACCCAACTTTTCCCGAAAAGTGCTTTTCTGCGTTTTTGACTTCGATTACCCCAAAATCAGTTTTTCCCCCACGAAAATTCGATCAAAAGGCTCACATAATACACATAAATCAACACATACCACTCAATTTCATCATATTCTCATCAAATCATTCATTCTACATCAACATTCACCACAATTATACACGATTCATGAATACCTAATCTATTCATCACCATGTCCTAAAGAACTATAAGAAATTATGAAATCTCCTCATACCTTAGAGAAAATTCAGCAGCTTTGCTCTTTCTCTATAATTCTTCAGCACCCTTCAAGCCTTTGGGTTCTTTTCCTTCTTCTTTCTTCTTCAGCGTTCTTCACAAAACACGATCAGTTAGAAAAGTGATCGGTCTTCTCCTCTTTAGACAAAATATTCCAGTTTATGAATTTCCAACTCTACCCTTACGTCTTTCCTTTATGACTACCTTGCCTTTTTCTTAATATCTTTAATAATAATAATAATAGTATAAATAATACATTAATTATTTATTTTATTAAATTATTAAAACCAATACTCTTTCGATCCAAAATTCTCCAAAATTACCAAAACTTCTTACTTCCTTCTAAATTAACTAAATAAATAAATAAATGATTAGTTTAGATTTTCGGGGCGTTACACAAAGCGAACCACTCGCCAGAACATTCTCCTCTTTAGACAAAATATTCCAGTTTATGAACTTCCAACTCTACCCTTACGTCTTTCCTTTATGACTACCTTGCCCTTTTCTTAATATCTTTAATAATAATAATAATAATAATAATAATAATAATAATAATAGTATAAATAATACATTAATTATTTATTCTATTAAATTATTAAAACCAATACTCTTTCGATCCAAAATTCTCCAAAATTACCAAAACTTCTTACTTCCTTCTAAATTAACTAAATAAATAAATAAATGATTAATTTAGATTTTCGGGGCGTTACACAAAGCGAACCACTCGCCAAAACATTCGCAAAGCGAATTTTGGGTCCTTTTGCCACTGCCTTACTCGCTGAGAGCTTCGCCAGAGTTCGCAAAGCGAACTTTCGCTGGTGACTTCGCCATGGTTCGCAAAGCGAACCAGCTGTTGTTTTCCTCTTTCTTTGGCAGCTTGCATCAATTCTTTGTGTCTTCTTTCTTTGATCAATTAGTGCACTTTCCTGCACAATAGAACACCAATTACAAGCACCAAAGGTATAAAGATAATGCATGAAGAACAACAACAATTCACTACAAAAATCCACAATTAAGACATGAAAGTAATGAAAAATGCCGAGTATCACATACAAATATATAGCATGTTTGACATCTAACATGTAAGACAAACCTTGCTCACAGGCGATAGTGAATTTTCAAGTAACTGGAAAAGAAATAGAGATGTTGATGACACATAATCTGATGCCAATAACTTTAGTGTGGATAGTCAATCCACAAACAAGTCATCTGAAATCTTGTCACATGAAGATATTGGGTTGGTACGTGTGAAGCTACTCTGAAGCCTTCAAGGATCAGAGATTGCTGCTTTTCTTGATGATGTCGTTGATGGAGAATCATTTTCCTAATCTTCGTGCAAGTTTGTTATCGAAGAACGGTTTAGCAATTGCAGGCATAAACACAGACTTAAGATCAAATTTTAAACTTAGTCTGGAAGGGGTGTATTTATTGCTTTCAAGAAAAATATTCTTCGATGATTCAAAATGGCATGATCAATTTCTGTTTTACATGACTGGAAAATATTCAACATATAATCTCTAGTAAACAGACATGCTTGGAAACTAGTTTATGCAATGTTACATTTGAAAAAAAAAAGTTTTGAAAAGTTTGTCAAGGTTCATGTTTGTCTGTTTAAACCATTTGTAGGTAGTTCCTTGCAAGACAGTAAATCCAATGCATAGCAGAAGCTCTTCATTTGAGTCCACTTTTCATGAGCTCAACAAAATCTCTAATCCACTAGCCACACTTGTATCCCACCAAGGAGAGGTTTCCATCAGTAATTGCTTGCTTTGTGTTATGATGAGTCAGTCCCCTCCAAGGTTGCCCCTTGGTTTATTCAGTAATCAATTTAAGAATGCCTCGAGTTCTCAGCAGAAGCCATCATGCTGCTAGCTACAAATTCCTTCTACAAGCCAACATGCTAACAACATTTCCAAGCAATTCACTACGTAAGGAAACGATCATCTTGTTCATCATCATCATATTCAAACGAGTTTGTTGCAATATAGATGCCATTAACGCCGAGTTTGCTTTCGGTGGATGCCTTGGTTCAGAACCTGTAGATAGTCAAGAAAAATCATAAGGAAAATGGAAATTTATTCAACATGCAATATCACGCAAGCATTGATTTCCAAAACAGTTCCAAACATGTCAGCATGAAAACGGCAAGCTCATGAATCAGAAATCACAGGGAATCACAAATCATAAGTCGCATATTTTCTTTCCAAAACCGAAGTCGACAATGCAATCTCACATTCAATTTCAAAATCAGAATTTAATTCACAGAGCCTATAAGAGGAGCAGCAGCTACACGCACAAAGGAGAACACAACAGAGGAAAGAAAATTGAAACAAAAAGGGTGCGAAATCACAGCAACACACGAGCAAAGATCCAAGCAACAGCAGCGAAAAACACAAATTGAACAAAGGCAAAAACACGGTTTCAAAACGAGAGCATCAATAGCAGCAAGACGGAAACGCACAAATTTGAAAGGAATTTTCAACAAAAACAAAAACAGTAAAAACAAAAGTGGAGAAAGAGCATGATAGGAAGATCAAAATTGATGAGTGTCGTACCTAAACAAATCTCCAATTCGGTAAGTATTTCGATTCGTTTTTCGCGGTTTCGAAATTTATTGTTCTGTTTTGCACTTGAGTCGGAGATTTGAGTGAGCAATGATGGTACCGCCAAGTTGCGGCAAGTGCGATATCGAGCAGAGGCGAAACGGGATTTTGGCCATGGTGGCGCGGCGGGCTTGCGCAGTGCCGGCGAGTTCTTTTGAGAGTGAGAGAGGGAGGCTCGCGCGGAAGCAAAAGGAAACAGTGGAGAAAACGATAGAGGAGAGAAAGAAGCTAAGTGTTGCTGATAGTTTGAGACTCTCATGATGTTTGATTCGGTTTGGGCCTATAACATAAGCCCATATGCTTTTTTCATTATAACACCCACAAATTTCCTTTTTGGCACCCATTTTATTTAGGCTTATGAGCATGTATCTCTATTTACCACCCTTAACCTACTATTGCACCCTATTTTCTCTTGTTTTTTTTTTATGATTAATTTTCTTGATTAGTTTAATATTAGATTCTTCATTAATTTTGATTTTTAATTGATTATGAAGTTAATCTTGACCTTAATTTCAATTAGACATTAAATGTTGATCTTTGTCTTAACCCGGATTTTTATGTTGATTTTTTTATTAGAACTTAACATTAAAATTTGATGTTGATTTTGATGATAGTTTCGATATAGATCTGATATTATGATTTGATTTTGATCTTGATTTTGATTAATCCTGATGTTAATTGTGGCTAAATCTTGATGAAATGTACGTGATTTCGATCATGATTTTTTTAGATAAGTTGCTTGTTAATTTTGTGAACTTTTGATTGATTTCCTTGGTGATTATCAATTACCTTCTGCATGTGATTAATTACTTGTTGTGTTTCACTCGTTCCCTTAGGGCATTTCATTAGGTGATTAGATTTCATCTTGATCATTTAGTGTTGAATTAGACCTTAGGCTTCAATCTAAGCATGACAACTTCTAGGATAGAGATTTCCTCTTGACTCTTACTCTAGGTCCACTTTTGCATGACAACATGAGCATAACTTCCTTTCAATCCTAACCTTAGGTCCATTGTATTAGGATAAAATTCCCTCTAATATCTTCTCTTTTAAAAAAAAATAGTGTCTTAATTAAAAATACAAAAATACTTAATAAATACAATATGTATTATGCATCACGAGCCTTAAGTACATGAAAAAAGATGAGCTGGAGTTTTTCCTTACCTCCTCTTAGGGTATTTTGTACGTGAGAAGCTTGGCTCATTTGTACGTAGTACTCGCTCTCATTGTCATAAACTTTGGTATAATGTGTATTTCTAACCTTTTTAAATCTTAATAAAACACCTCAGCAAGTTCAAATTTTTTTCTTCGGGATTTTCTCTTTAAAACCTTTTCAAAAAGAGCATGCTATTTTTGTTATACCGCAAACAGGCTGTGTCTCTAACTGCTAGAATGTGAACTTAGCATCGTCCGTTAAAAACACACAACAAACCAACTTTTTCAACAAGAACTATGGAGTTCTGATTCCCTCTGGTATACGTAGGCACTGGGTTGCAAATCTCGGACGATCTCAATAATAAAAACCTTTTTCTTTTTTTCCAGTTAATTTATTCCTGCATTCCCTTATCAAGTAAGTCTTTAGATATACACACCCTTTGATTAGAACAACAAGAGTGGATCCCGTTTAGTACAACGGACATGAGGGGTGCTAACACCCTCCCCTTGCGTAATTGACTCCCGAACCCGAATTTGGTTGCGAGACCATGTTCACTTCCTTCTGAGGTTTTCTCGATGTTTTCTTTTCCCCGTTGGGATAAATAATGTTCGATGGAGACTCTGTGTTGTTTTTCGCGTAGCGACAAGTACATATATTTACAATAACATTTTAATGTTTAAGTTTAACATTATTTCAAATCGTGTGATCTTCAATTTGCTTCACTTTTTTATATTGATGTTTAATCACACTATACCATTCTCACAATAAGACTTTAAAGATAGTCGTATATGTTGGAAGTTTTGCTTCAATACGCTTTATAGGCAAGGTTTATCACACATGAGTTTGTTATACAAGTTTGCCATATTTTTGTGTTTGATGTAAATAATATTTATGTTGGTTACATTTTGTTATAGTCAGATTTTGTAATGATATGTTTTCTATATTTTTGGGTTTGATGTAAGTATATTATAGACATATTTTGGTTACAAAGATATGCGTAATTGATAGTTCTGTTGTGGAAAAATATAGCGTATAAAATACAAGTACTAAAAAAAAGGGCATATATGAAATATTGAAAAAAACAAAGTATTTCACCATGGTTGATTAAGTTGACCGTGGTGATAGGTAGAACGTCAATTACTATATACTATGATATGGATGGGGATTGAACTCATGACCTTTACATATATTTCACAACACTTGTTTGAGATAACTATTGTGATTAGTAGCACACGACCTAGTTTATCATCACAGTCAAACGCTCGTACTGGAAAGCAGCATACTTGCTACCATTCATACCTTACTAGGGTTGGTTAATCGTAATGGTATCTCATTTCCAAACGTGGTGAAAAGGCCTTTACCTAGTAGTGTTTACTCTAGTGTGGGGCTGTTTCATGATAGCGCTCTTGTTTGTCTACTTGAGTGAGTGTGGAATTTAATTGTGCCTCTAACTTGAGTCGGTCTTATTGGGCCATTTGACCAGTCCAAAAAAATCCCCCCTTAAGTCCTTACAATCAGACATGAAGCTAGGATTTTTTATGGAAATGTTAGACCGAGATTGTATTTGGACCGTTGGTCATGACATTCAACATTTCTTTGATTTTTGGTTGTAGATCTTAATGTTATTGGTTGCCTATAAATTGGGAGAGTGCATCCAATTACTCTTTTGTTTTTCTTATTCTAGAGAGTCATAACTCCTTTCGTCTTACCTTGGATTTACTTATTCCAACAATCTTTTTATGCTCTTTGATTTTCGTTCTCAATCATGAAATTTTTCTTAGGTCTCTGTGGTTTTCACTTCTCAACCCATCGCACCTAAAAACATCCAAGGTACCAATATCTTTATTTATTATCTTAGTCGTTTATATGCAATACTTCGGTATGCACATCATATTTCTTGCATCTACCAACAATTAGGTCTCTATATACCGCTTTTTTTGTCGAGACGCCTAACCACCAGATGTATCAGCCCCATCCACGAAACCTAAGCCTTCCCATCAATCTTGAAACACTCTTCTTTTAAAAAGAGGTCACCAGACTCGAAGATACATGTGTTTGAAACCTCTAAAACTTGGTTGTCATTCTAGTAATTAGGAAATTTATCTGCACATTTCATAGACCCAGAAGCAGTGGAGCGCAAAGAAAAATAATCCGGTAAAACACACAAGCTCTTGTGAGTCTCAAGACTCTAAGGGATGACCATGTGATACAGATCCTTAAAATTATTGAAGCTTTCAATATAATCATCAAAAAATTTCTCGATTTCCAAAAAACAACTTTTGCTTCTGATCCGCTGTGGCTGAAGTACGTTGTACATTAAAGATGTAAGTGGGAATACCATTATTATATTTGCACCCATTGTGGAATACCTTTACATAAACCCAACTCACTAAATGTAGTTAGGAGGAGGCTATTCTTAAATGATTAATAATCCTAACCTTGAACTCATTCAAAGTAAATATGAATTTCATTATAGAAAACAAACACTCATGGATGGAAAACATACACCCGTCGAAGCGGTTGCACAACCTTTTTCGGGCTATACATGGGAGACTGAAATAACCCGTATAATATATATCTAGAATAATATCATACAAGTGATTTATTTGTTATTGACACAATCATAAGTACGTATTGGCATCATTTACATACTTGGCCAATTAAACAAAAAATAATACAACATATGGTACAACATATGGAAAGTGCAAAAAATAAAAATATCTGTGATTGTACAAGATACACAGTGGAAGATTACAATAAATTGCATCCCTTGAAACATCTATGCAGAACTCCTCTTGTAATATCACCTGCAAAACAATACCTGAAAAAGCAACAACTATATTGGGGCGAGATAATAATCTCAGTGAGTTCCCTATCTTATGGGTCCATTCGGATCTACAAGGTTTTAATCAAGTACTAACTCAAGTCCAAAGGGGAAAAGACTTAAGTAACCAAAAACTCACAATGTATGGAAACATGCCTCTTGAGTTCATCAACTCAAATAATCACTAATCAGAAACCAGATCAATGTATCTTTCCCCAGCAAGCCCTACGTCTAAGGTTATCGAGTCGGGTCACGGATCCTTGTCTCATAGGAATCTTTCCCCGGCAAGCCCTACATCTAGGGTTATTGACTCGGGTCACAGATTCCTTATCTCATACTTTGACATACGCGTGGACTTCGGATTCTAAGGGATAATGTCCACCTTAAGAATCGTTGTTTTCTATGGGACTTCAAACCCATTTCAAGAATTTTACCCGTATGGGACTAACCCCACTTTGGGATCCATCGCCTTTGGGATTCAAACCCAGGTCATTCAAGTATCAGTGTGTACATCCCAACTCTTACTATATATAAGTATCACAGCTTCGGACGACGCAATCAAGGGGTTGTTTCTAACTACGTGATTAGATGGAAACACAATGTAATTGTATTCGACAATCACAAGGCAATCACATTCACCTTAATAACACCATAACACAACATGTTCCATACAAAGCATATTAGTTCGTAACTAAACTATAATTCTACCGACTACTCCCCCAGGGTACACACCAAGGTACCTTTGCATCCAAGCATCACCGTCTAAGTCATTTTCATAGCCTAAGTTATCTTTCTAGTTCATTTACCTAGTTATATCCTTGGTTTCCTCACTCATCTTCATAAGGCTTTAATAATGTTATTTCACAATCAAAACATCCAATCAATTTATAGCATACACATTAGCATGTCACAATATCATACATGAAACACACAAAGTAGCATAACAAGTCACAATAATTCCTTGGCATATCCAGCTCACAACATACTCATCATTATCTTAGGTTATTCAAGTTGTTATGCACAAACAAGTCAAACATAATTAAACATAAGTAGTTCACTTAAGGCATAAAATCATCACTATCCTCTACCAAGCATTCTTGTTTAGTTCATGGTCTCTCATCACCATGTAATATCTCATTGTAATAGCCTTCCAATGGCTCTAATCTCGTATTCACTGGATTCTCGATTCATGAATTATGGTAGAAACAAGAAGCAAAATATTCACATTCACTTCAATTTCATCACTATCTTATCCATCAATGGCATATATCCATGTTTCTACTTCACTATCAAATAGAGCATTGAAATTTATTTCCAACACTTTCGATCGTGCCTCATTCCGATTTACGATTCTCGAGTTATGGTGGAAACAAGAGGCAATGTATTTTCTCACCGCAGGGAAGTTCGCTGAGAAAACTATACTTTGCTAAGCGAGCTAAGTAAGTAGCAACTTCCCCTAACTTCAATAAGCGAACGGTAGCAAGCATTAGCGAACCAGAACAGTATCTGGACGCATTTGGGTGAGAAAAACACCAAAAATCATCATCTTAATTCATCCAATGACCTAAAACATCATGTAATAAAAAAAACAACAATAACAACAATAGGAACAAGAACAACAACAATTTCTATCACATAAGAATACAATAACCATGTAAATAACATGTTCAAACATCAAGAAATAACAATAACAACAACAACAACAACAACAACAACATAACATCAAAACATATAGTGTCGCAACTTGAACACATGACATGATTTCAACATAATAACATAACTCATGGTTCTTCAATTTCATGGGATATGTTTTATGTTAGCAACCCCAATATTCTACTATGGTAGAACACCACAACTATGGAAGACATAAGTAAACCATGTATTCATGTCAACTTCCAAAATCAAGATAAAACTCACAACATGTTATCATAAATCATTTGCCCTTCTCTTATGCTATCAACAGCAAAACCCTAAGTTCTAATTCATGAAAGTTCTAACTAGAACTCAACTTGATTCAAGAAGAAGATGATAAAAATGAAGTTGTTGATGATGATATAATGGAGATGATGAAGATCCATGGCTTTCTCTTCTCCTCCTTTTTCCTCTTCTTTCTTTCTCTCATTCTCTTCTTCTCTTCTTTCCTTTCTTCTTTCCTTCTTCCACGTTTTTCTTTTATTTTCTCATCTGATAACTCTCTTTTTTTCTCTTGTTATTATCTCTTCTCATCCACATATATTCTTCTTTCATTATATATATATATATATATATATATATATATATATATATATATATATATATATATATATATATATATATATATATATATATATATATTAGGTAGTAATACAAAATATCTCAATTGATATTTTGTCTTCTAGTACCAATTGACTAATTATTAATGTTACCAAAATATTTCATCTTGTACTTATTAATAATGGTCAGTCTCTTTTAATAATAATTGATCTCTTTAGAGTCCACTAGTTACTTTATTGGTCCCAACTGACAACACTTAAGGGTATGTGGAATATTACAGCCACGTAATACCGATCCTTAAAATTATTGAAGCTTTCAATATAATCATAAAAAAAATTTCTCTATTTCCAAAAAATAACTTTTGCTTCTGATCCGCCGTGGCTGAAGTACGTTGTACATTAAAGATGTAAAATAAAAGCTTTAAAGTGCGAATACCATTATTATATTTGCACCCGTTGTGGAATACCTTTACATAAACCCAACTCACTAAATGTAGTTGGGAGGAGGAAATTCTTAAATGATTAATAATCCTAACCTTAACTCATTCAAAGGAAGTATGAATTTCATTATAGAAAACAAACACTCATGGATGGGCAACATACACCCGTCGATGCGGTTGCATAACCTTTTTCGGGGTATACATGGGAGATTGACCAATCAGAAGACACGCCCACGTCTCGATGGGAATTCTCCATCTAGCGTATCTCATTGAAGGAAACATTTGTGCCTAATACATCTCGTTTCGACCCAGGGATACTAATCTGACGTCAGCAGGAAGCTCGTGATCTCGATGTCCCCTATGAACCATATCCTCCATGTTGTCAACAAGCAAAGAATTATGATTGTGAGTTCTGCAACATAATTAAGACTTTATTTACCACCTAACATCATTATGACTTGGTTCCTGACCATACAAACATCTGATAACCTTAATATAAACATGAGCATAATACTCATTTACTGTGTATGGGTTTATCATGGGGATTTCATGGAAAGCAAAGCCATGACTAGCTTTCATGATGCCAATCCTAAATGGGTTAGCTCCTTCATCTTCCTCTACATCCACCTCAAAGTTTTCCTAATCTTTGGGAACCCCCGACCCTTTAACAACATCTTTAGAGTCTCTCACAACATCATAACTATTGGTAATCTTTCTAAAGTTTACGAGAGGGTATCTCACCATTAAAGGTACCACGTCCAATATTTTAGGGTCTACCACTCCAGATCATGAAAAAGTAGCACATATTTCATCCCTAATAGACAAGTCCATGAAGGTAATGTTCGAGTTTTCTATGTTGGCCATGACTAAGTAATAAACTAAAATAGCTGAAAGGGTATAGAAAGAAAGTTTTACCTTAAGAAGACTGCAGAGTTTTAGTTGAATAGATAAAGGAAGAATCGCCTAACCCCCCCCCCCCCCCCCCCCCAAATGTTTCCTATGTGTGAGAGTAAAGGTCAAAGAAAATAAGCAATGGATCACTTGTAGAGTAGAAATTACAAGGAGAAATTGAGATATAAAGCTTTGTAGAAAAAGGAGAAAAAGAGCAACTTATGGTGATCAATCCTTTTTATAGGTAACCAGTAAGTGAAGACGTACGGTAGAGATTAGGAAGACTGCCAGAAGGTAAGATCAATGATTCAAGATTAACCTTGATGCCATAATGGAACTTGAGTGCACTCGAGTGATATTACGGTGTCGCCACTACATACTCTAGAATCCTAGGGCCACATGGATCAGTTAAACTATGAAACATTTCAGTTTTAAGACACACATTTAATGTGCATGTTTCTAAGGTTACATATTCCCACTCAACATGTCTATATCCCGATCTTCAAGACACTTGAAATTCTGGCCTATGCAGACAGCAGATGTCCTAACTCATGTCAAGACATTGTGCTACATAATCATTTAAACTCATAGGCACAACTGCAGACTGATACCTTGAGTATCAGAACTACAGAAGTATAGATGTCATGACATCTGATCCAACATGTTAATGAAGACTGAACTGAAAACGCAGAATGATAAACAACACAGAATATGATGACCTAGTTCGGTGCAACTCACCTACATCTGGGGGATAGCAATCCAGGAAGAAATAATCACTGTCAGTAGTATAGTTTTATGCAAATAACCTCAGGTTTGCAGAAAGCACTCACGATAACCTATCGCTACCCAATGAAGACTTTATCATTAGAAGTCACATCTAAATGATAAGAGAACCCCCTCTCACTTCCTAAATCACAACCTGTGATTATCTAACAGTTACTACACCATAATTGTATCTACCCTATTGAAAGACACCCCTTCCAATACAAAGTTCAACCAAGACTCTTGACTAACAATAGGGGTGGGAATAGGCTGGGCCGAGCTAGGCTTTTCCAAGCCTGAGCCTGGCCTGCTAAAAAATTCAAAGCCTAAGCCTGGCATGTAGCCTATCATAGGCTTATTTTTAGGCCTAAGCCTGACCTTTTCGAAGGCCTGATTAGCCTACTAGCCTATTTAAAAGCCTACTTCATTTGAACATCTGTAAATAAGAAATTCAACTAATGTTAAATAGACTAACAAGTTAAAATATCAATGAGATTAAAAGTTTGTTTTCATTGTCTCGTTCAAGTTTTCTTATTAGCATAAGTTTTGTGATACTATTTGTTGAAGATAACTTTGAGAAAAACTTATGACAACAACTTATAACATTGTTTATAATGTTTTTTCAACTTATTTTCATAAGTTCTTCAAGATAACTAAGTTTTATTTTCGTATTATAATTCACAGTACAAAATAGAATATAATAATAATAAATTTATTGATTTTTTCTTAAATAGGCCAGCTTGATAGGCTTAAAAGGCTTTTCTTATGGTCTGTGGCCTAGCCTCTTTAGCTAAATAGGCTTATAAAAAAACCTAGGCCTTTTCTATTTAAGAAAAAGCCTGGCCTGGCCTGAGCCTATGTAGGCTAGGCCGTAGGCCCCTGTTAGTTGGTCTGGCCTATTCCCACCCCTAACTAACAACAATACTCGGTTTTGCTTAAAAGCTTCAACTAAGAACAATACTCAACTCTTGCTTCAAAGCTTCGAGTGAGAACAATTTACAACAAACTATGTCGACCACATAGTATCAAAGGATACATGGGTGACTTACAAACTACACAAGAGACTCTCAAAACCCTTAGGTTGCACCGACGACTTGTTGTTGTGTGTGCTTCCTATTTTCGGTCTAGAAAGTCCTTATTTATAGACTCTTGCAGTATGGGCTTGGACTCTTCAATCAGATCCAATCTTCACATTTTAATTCAGCTGCAAGATCTTCTCCACAAAAATAGGAACAAATCTCCAAATAGTTTCCTAAAAAGTCTCCAAGATCCTTTTTATGAAATCCAATCAAATCTACACTTTGTTCCTAATAAATCTCCTTGGCCTACGTATAATGATGAGGTATATCCAAAAAGATCTCATCAAATCAAATCATATCCGTCAAGAGATATACAATAGCAACACCTGCTGTATCAGACAAAGATGTCATGACATCTGTCTTCGACATCTGTCTAAAACACATAACAGCAGTACCTACTATAACAGATCAAGATGTCATGACATCTTACCCAACATCTTGCTGTAAACTTGTTTTAGCCAAATTGTAGCCAATCAAAGACCTAACAATCTCCCCCTTTGGCAAATTTTGGCTAAAACAACCTTTGGATAACACAACCAGCTCCCCCTCAAGGAAACAACCAAGGAACTCTACTACTACTTACTTCTCCCCTTTTTAGCCCTAATATGCCAAACCAAGCAATTATGCATTTAAGGGCAAACAAGCAAGTCAATAGCAGAACACATCTAACTCAGAAGCTTATACAATCTGAAAGGTTACAATAGTCCCCCTGTCATAGATAACCAGTGCTCCATTGCAAGAAGAACAACCAAAATGAATGGAAAACATAAGACACATCTTCATGTCTTCAAGAGCGCACCCTCTGTTCAACACACCTTCTGAACACATTCACCTACTGCTTGACCTTCAAGCAACCCATGTACCATACTAGTACAAAATCAGAGAGAAATTCTCCCCCTATCTCTCTCAACTGATGCTTCTTCATCAAGAACCACCCCAAAACCACTACATGATATCCCATGACAGCTTCATGATCATATAGTGAGAGTACCAGGAACGCATCCTTGTACCATAACTAGCAAACTCTTGGATTAAGACCAAAGCTCCATTGACCCCTCTCGTCCAGAAACTACCCATACACCACACGAATTCCTCCTGAATTCTCATGTATAGATCTCCTTGTTCCCTGAGATATAGCCCAATTGAATCTGAATGCTTCACATTCCTCAAAGAGACTCACAGGGCCCCTTAGTTTGCTAGCTCACCCATATGTTCTTCACACTTGAAGGACATCAAACACATGCTCCAGAAATTTTCAGCCCATTTTCTCCACAAGCACCAAACTGATCCACTTCTAGTATGTCCCATTCACATCAGGCTTCCAACACAATCCTTTACCCATCATTCTCCCGTATGACAAGATAAATACCTCTTAGATAAGATGTGAACTCAGAATCCTACTCCAAGGATAACTAACCCCGAAAATGTTCTAACATCTGTTAGGACATTCTTCACATATCACAGACACCACACACCATGGTTCTTAATATGCTTCACCACTGGACTTACTATCAGCATAGTAATCCAAACTGAAGATCTTCACACAACACTGCGCCACCAGCTTGAACAAAGAATACTTCAGAAACCTAGAGAGAAATAAACTTTCATCCACCAAAGAAGGTATGCTTCCATCCTCAACCCAGAACTTCTGCCACAAGCTCCCAGAGAACCAGAACCTCCTTACAATTTCAACTAACTACTCTTCTGTACAAGAGCAATCAGTTTCTAGCATCTTGCTTGAATGCACATTGTGAAACCAACCAAATGCCACCTTTTAATTGACCTCACTCTTCTTCAGAACTCCCACAAGATACACTGATCCACTAATGAAATCAGATCTTCAAGTCACATGAACTACTTGCCCCATAGCAAGACATCTTGGATTCACCAAGCTTCTTAGTCATGTAACATCTTCCCATCCACAGCTCCCGCAAACTGTATGAGATAGACCTTTTTGAAGAATCCATAACTTCATTCTCCTATAGACCACCTTATCTTAAGCTGATGTGCCACATCACCAACTGAGACCTCTGATGTTAAGCTAGATGTCAGAACATTTTGGTATGACATCCAACTGTTGAATTTAGCTCCTCCTTCTGCCACTTAGAAGAACCTCCTACCTTCACACAACAAGAGTTCCATGCTCTCATAGACTTGATTCAGAAACCAGGTTTGAGTAGACAACCTCCATCCTGCTTTGAAACTCCAAAGACTTTAAACATGCCACGTCTGAATCTTCAGAAAATAAGTAGTCCAAGACCACCCCATAGCCATACTAAAGAATGTCACTTTCCTCAGTAGAGCCGTCAGTAGAAATCCAGAGATAACTGCCACTTATCCTCGACCTTCACAAACAGAGCAAAATCCATGCTCCAAAGCACCTAGATCAGAAATAAATCAATCCAAGATGTAACCATCAAGATTATGATGTCTTCATCTTCATCTTCAACAGCATCAAAGTCCAGACTAGTTTCTTGCCAAGAAACTCTCCAGAGAACACATGCTTCTGTTACACCCGACTAAAGCCACTTCTTAGGTCACCACCTAAGGCTAAAATAGATGCTAAAGCGTATGCAGTACCCCTCCCATGATTCTGCACAAACTCTGATGATGAGATGTTCCAACATCTTGTTGAACATCAGCAATCTTGACTTTCAAGGATAACCAATTAAATACTTGTGGATTCCACAAATAGCAATTGATCTTAAATCCTTGTCCAATAACCCTTCTTCACTGCTATAGTTGAGCTCCACCAGATTATGTCATGAACACTTATAAAGTATTCAATCTTTTTGCAAGTATCTTCTTTAAAGGACAATGTTGAGATACCAAGGCTGCCACCCTTGACTCGACTACCTAAGATATTCTCTGAACAAATCTTATTTACCTCAACAATTCTTCAATCAGATTGGATCCACTCTTAGGGTCAAGAGAAGTGAATCCTTCCTTGCTATTTTTGATTGGTGAAAATAAATCACCTCCACTTTCTTCAGATTGTGTTCAAAGAAACACCTTCTAGTCAGAAGAGTAACTAGAAGACTCCAGATACACGACATAGATGCCTTTATGAGTGGACTTGAGAGAATTGTCAAGTATCTTTGACAACCTAGCCGACCAAAAATTTACCAAACTCCTAGAGCAAGAACCTGATAAACTTAACTCAACTACTCTCCTCTTCAACTGACTTCAACTGTACCAAGAAACCAAGCTTCGAAGTACCAAGTCACCATACCAGATATCTAACCACAACTACCTTTACTCTATCGCTCCCGACTTTGGAATAAAAGAATGCAGATATCTTCAAATATAGAGGCCGACGATTGAGACTTTCCACCAACTGTCTTCAGTAACAACTCCAGAATACCATAATTCTAGAGCTCTTCCATCAGAAACAGATGCAGCGGAACCACCAAGGAATAGATCATGCTTGCCCTAATAAGATGTCACAACATCTTATAAGGCACACCAACAAGAGAACTAGCCACTTCTCCTGTAGTTGTTGTAGAATCTCCTCAGCAACATGAACAACCTCCGGGTTGCTCCCTTCGATCCAGAACACCCATCTCATCCATTAATACCCTTGAGTATGTCTGAGTTGATTGATCTGATCTTCAAACTCCTCCTTGTTTAAATGCCAGAAAGTATCTCCCAAAGATCTCATCCAGAACCAGACAGGATGCCTGCTCTGATACCAATTGAAATTCTGGCCTATGCAGACAACAAATGTCCTAACACATGTCAAGATATTATGCTACATAATCATTTAAACTCAGAGGCGCAACAGCAGACTGATATCTTGAATATCAGAACTGCAGAAGTATAGATGTCATGACATTTGATCCAACATGTTCATCAAGACTGAACTAAAAACACAGAATGATAAACAACATAGAATATGATGACCTAGTTTGGTGCAACTCACCTATATCTGGGGGATACCAATCCAGGAAGAAGTAATCACTATCAGTAGTATAGTTTTATGCAAACAACCTCAGGTTTGCAGAAAGCACCCACGCTAACCTATCACTATCCAATGAAGACTTTATCACTAGAAGTCACATCTAAATGATAAGAGAACCCCCTCTCACTTCCTAAATCACAACCTGCGATTATCTAACAGTTACTACACCATAACTGTATCTACTCTATTGAAAGACACCTCTTCCAATACAAAGTTCAGCCAAGACTCTTGACTAACAACAATACTCGGTTTTGCTTAAAAGCTTCAACCAAGAACAATACTCAACTCTTGCTTCAAAGATTTGAGTGAGAACAATTTACAATAACCTATGTCGACCACATAGTATCAAAGGATACATGGGTGACTTACAAACTACACAAGAGACTCTCAAAACCCTTATGTTGCACCGACGGCTTGTTGTTGTGTGTGCTTCCTATTTTAGGTCTAGCAAGTCCTTATTTGTAGACTCTTGCAGTATGGGCTTGGACTCTTCAATCAGATCCAATCTTCACATTTTAATTCAACTGCAAGATCTTCTCCACAAAAATAGGAACAAATCTCCAAATAGTTTCCTAAAAAGTCTCCAAGATCCTTTTTATGAAATCCAATCAAATCTGCACTTTGTTCCTAATAAATCTCCTTGGCCTACGTATAATGATGAGGTATATCCAAAAAGATCTCATCAAATCAAATCAAATTCGTCTAGAGATATACAATAGCAGCACCTGCTGTATCAGACAAAGATGTCATGACATATGTCTTCGACATCTGTCTGAAACACATAACAACAATACCTGCTGTAACATATCAAAATGTCATGACATCTTGCTGTAAACTTGTTTTAGCCAAAATGTAGCCAATCAAAGACCTAACAACACTGGTCTTCCTAAGCACATCTAGGCGACAAAGAAGGTTATTCTAGAGAGCATTCTCAAAGCCTCTATAACAAACCTAACTTCATACTTGGTATAAATGATGTGGGGGTAAATGTTCCACGGTGGCGAAATGACCCAAAACAAAATACCTAATCCAGAGCAACCTTGCATAAGAGCGATGAACAAGCATACCTTCACCAAGGGGCCACACACAAGATTCAAACTACTCGCTCACTATCAGCAACTGGGTCCAATCTAATGGTCTCCTGTATTGTTATTTGGGCCAATCGGGAGAGGTTTTAAGATCCCTCCATATATAAGCTCGTCTATGCACCGTAGTGTAATACCCTAATTTTAACCTTAAGATCCCACTTATCATTTTGTATCTCTGCATTACAAACAAGATCATACTTGGTTCCCCTACCCTCCTCTTGTTCTACTTTTGAGGGAGATCACCAAGCACCCCCCTGTGTTTCTTGTTTAATTTGCGTTTACTTGTCTACTAACCTTTAATCAAAATCCAAAAAATATGTTTTGTTTTTCTCTTTACTAACTTTTTCAAGAGAAGGTTTGGATCAAGAACACCAAATACTATTTCCTCAGCCCGAATGAAATTCATCTGAACAAAGTCAAAGTTGATCTGCAAACAATTCAAAATCATCTAATCAAGAGTTTCCCAAGATTTGATTATTTATTACTCAAGAGACTCTAAGGTTCATGTGTTTATTTCCATGCCTTCTTTGACAAGTCAAAAGAATCAAGCTAGAGCCAAGACAACACAACAAAAAGCCATTTTTCTCATTTTTTCACTGTGTTAATCAATTAACATCCTGAGGTTAATCGATTAACACGTGCAATTTTGGCCATTTGCAAATTCTGCAGCATTTTGGCACCAATTTTCAAATGTGACCTCATGTGGAATATTCTAGATCATGCAAAATCATCACAAAAATAATTCCCCTATATAATCACAATTATTTCCACCATACACCCTCATTTAATCACCACTTGATATTTGGTTTTGCTTCTAATCCAATTTCCAAGCCTAGATTAAATTCCAAACCACCGAAATTCTCAAGCCTAAACTCTATAAATAGAACCCTCATTTCATTCATTCTTCAAGTTTTTGATAGCCAAATTCACCTTGTCAAAATTCCTTCTCATTCTCTCAAATTCCTTCACTCACCCAAATTCATCAAAGCTCTTCTTCCATTAAAAGTTAGTAAGCTTTTCATTGAAGCTTACTAATCTTTGAGCTAAACCTTCATCAAAACACTTCTTCAACACCAAATTCTGTAGATCAAAGCTTTGGAGTGTGATTCTTAAAGTTGATTTGAAGCATTTTCAGATTTGGAAGTGGTAAACTCTTGATCCACCATTGTTGTGCTTAATTCATCTTCCACAATGTGATCTCTTGTTGATCTTTGTTGTTTGATTTCTTTGAGCAACATTTTGTGATTCTATTGGTGTTATTTGCTCTTAATTTGATGGAATTTTTGTGTTCAATTGCATACATGATTATGAGGTGTTTGAAGAAATGATTGAATCATGGAATTCTATTTTTTTTTTCCAATTTTTTTGCACTGTCATAGCAGTGTTAATCGATTAACCATATACTGTTAATCGATTAACATGAGTCAGATGCTATTTTTTGGCTTGTTTTGGGACTGTTTTGGTTCCTTTTCTTCCTTCTTCCATTTTCTTTTATTTTGACTTGAATTGTGATGTTTGGTGATCAAATTTCTCTTCAAATTCCATGGACTTTGGGTGTTTGATGAAGTTGGATTAACCTTCATTAGTTCAAATCTATCTTTAAGTGAATCATTTGATTAGTTTTAGGTGCTTTGAATTAGTGATAGGTTTAGTACTTTAATCCACTAAGAAGAGTGAGGGAACTTGAAGATGGAATGATTCCAATATTGTAGTTCAATTTGGCTTCCCTTCTCCCCTCTTATATTTTTCTTTTGGTCAATGAAAATCTTACATATCATAGAACTTTTTCTTCTAAGTTCTTGATCAAGATGAGACCACTACCTCTTTTCTTTTAGTGTGGCAAGTTTTAGGAGAATGACCTACATGTCATTTCTCTAACTTGTATTAACACGAACATTGTTATTTACCGGCCTCAGATAGTCGTGGATTCTACATAAGTCCGATTACAATTGCTTAACATAGCGTTAAATTGGTCCCGAATCGGAATTGAGTTGTTTTGTAAGTGAATTATCAATCTCATACTCGCCATAGTGTGGTGTGAGATAGATTATTTCTTTGTCATTAAGGGAGTTAGTTGGCATACTCGTCGATTTTATCTGAGTTGGAGCCCTTCCCTTAATGATGTATAGATTCATGTTTTCATGCTTATGGTTGATAAGTCGAGTATTCTCCGAAAAATGACCAAATGTTCTTCATCACTAACACTAACATACTAACTATAATGGCACTAACTTTACTTTGTGCCATTTAATTTTTGCTTTTTACTTTCTTTTCATTTATTTTTATTCCTTTACATTTAGCATTTCATATTATTATCATCTTATTTTCTCTTTGTCCATTTGGACTTTTATTTGTGCTTTTGCTCTTTTTTCTCTTTGTCCACTTGGACCATACTCCTCTAAAGAAATTAATAATTACTTAAACACTAAAAGACTTGGCTCTTTAATCCGGACTATTATGACCCTATACTCAGACTTCGACTTCAGACTTAGTTCGAGGATCCTTGCCCTATGCTCTTGGAGATTTGAGACCTTGGACTTTGGTGTTGCTTTTGTCTGTCTGTTTGGAAATTTTCTATGTCCAGGTGTTGATACTTTGACATTATTAAAATCATCTGATACATGACTCTCCTAATTGGCTTTTAACCCTTGAGAAGACTTTGCTTTGAGTTTGTTATGGCTTAACTTGGGATTTCCTCCAATGCTTTAATTCATCTAGTAATTATGCTTGTGGTTTAAATCCAAAAAGGAGAGGATTGCTTATGTTGACTTCTTGTCAAGTGTTTGCTCCTTGTGTGGTTAGATCTTTCCATCTCTAGCTTTTATTTTAAGTTGTAAGGTAGTCACTTCTTCTCCTCCCCTTCTTCAATTTTCAAAATCTTCTCCCTTTTTCAAAATCTTCTTGTTTTCAAAACCATAATCTCCTTCACAATAAACCTTAACTTTTGCCAAGTGATTTTCAAAATCTTTTTCTTAAATAAATGTCAATCAATGTTAATCATACTTTGACCAATTTCAAAAAGACATAAAAAATACAAAAACTCATTCAAACTTTTTGTGCCTTTATGCACTTCTTTTATCATTTAAAACTTTTCAAAATGTTTAGACATGAGTCATTTTCATAGTTGAGATGTAATTCTCCTATTCCCCATAATATTTAAGATGTTGACATTTTCCACTTAGATGTTGAGTGATAGACTTGTGGATTTTTAATCCAAGCAAAAATCCTTCATCTTTAGGTGATGCAAATGTTATTTCTTATACTTCTGGGCGACTAGTCGTAGTTTTATCCTTAAAATGACGACTTGTATTTTCATTTAAAATCAACCATAATAAACCAATTTTGTTATTTGTACCACGAACTACGGGGTTTTGATCCTATATTTCACTTTATGGGTACGTAGGCATGAGGCTCAAGAAGTCTCTCCAAACACAAAATCTTAAAAAAAACATTTCTTTTCTCATCTCCCCAATCTCTTTTCAAACAAACCTTTTCAAACCAAAAAGCGCAAATATTTCAAAGGGTTCCAATAGAGTACTATAGACGTTTTGGGTGCTAACACCTTCCCTTAGCGTAACCAACCCCTTTACCTAGTCTCTGTTCATTTGTTCTTGTTTTAGAATTTGTTTAGGTTTTGTTCGCTCTTTTTCCTTTCCTTTTGGATAAAATAAAAGTACGATGGCGACTCTTGCTTTATGAGCTAAGTTAATCAATAGCTTATACTCACAAATTTCCCCGCTACACGTAGCTGGTACTTTTTAAATTCATTTTTTCAAGTTAGATCTCTCTGACCTCACTAACTTAGGCATTGAAGTGTTAACCTTGTTGGTACATCCCCTTTTTGTTGTATAGTATCAAAAGAGATTCATATATACACGGCATCAATATTTTGTTATGCACCAGAATAGATGATATGGCTACCGTATTAAAAAACTAGATGTTGCCTTTGAAATCAAGGGCTTAGGATCCTTGAGATACTTTGTTGGTATAAAGGTTTCTTGGTAAAAAAAAAGGAATTGTCGTGTAACAACAAATGTATATTCTAGATCTTGTAAAATAAAATAGAATAAGTGGTTGTAGATTAACATATACTATCACGAAACCTAATTCAAAACTTTGAGAAAAATAAGAGTTTCATATGGATACCTGAAGGTATAAAAGATTAATTGGTAAACTAATTTATTTGTCTCATAGTAAACTTGGCATTGCCTTTTTAGTTAGTGTGGTAAGTCAAATTTAGATATATGGCTCAAAGTATTTAGATCTTTATTAAGGAATATGGATCCAAAAAGTTCTAGGAGAACTAAAAAAAGATTGAACTTTAGATAAAATTATGCTCTGACAATAAGGCAACCATCAATATAGCTCATGATTTAGTTCAATATGATAGGATCAAACACATTGAGTTATGTCATCACTTTATCAAAAAGAAATTAGATGTCGATCTCATATGTCTACCGTGTGTAACTTAAAGTCAACAAACTACGGGCATCCTCACCAAAATCTTGGCTAGAACTTCAATCCTTTGGAATACTTTGTGTAGTCATACGAGCTGATGCATTAGTCCACCACCTGGATGGTAGCCCTCTTAGCATATGAGTGGAAAATGTCACCTTTTCTTCTTCATAATAGGGGGTTACTTAGAAATTTCATTTCATGCTAGTAAGCCAACCATGCGCCATTAACAAATTAGGCTCCCAACGAATTCTGGTGGATTCATTTGACAAAAATACTGGAAACTCTGATTTCCTACTCAGGTCGGAAACACACACATATGAGGAAGAAATATTTAACTATTGATGTATCATGGCTTGGTTGAGGATCTGTGTGGTATGATACCAAATGTAAAACCCAGAATACGGTATTATCTAGAATTAACATATTATGAGTATTAATATTTGTACTGGTACATGCAACAACATATAGATGACATAAATACATGGAAATCACATAGTATATAACATGGTGCATACATATATAACATGTTCTTACAAAACACTATGATCCAAATACACGAAGAAAACCAACATAAAATACAAGGTCTACAATCCTCATCAAGCCTTTTTGTCTTTTCCTTTGCTTAGTACCTGCGCATCTGAAAATATTTAACAACAATAGGGTGAGATATTGTTATCTCAATGGAGCCCTACTAAACCATAATTCCTCTCGGTCAAAGATTCATTTACTATTTGTAAGTTCTGTGATTGGCAGCAATTTTGATATAACAAGTATCACAGGAGGATGTTGAGCCAAACGTCTTGACATGTTGGTCAGACATCATTGATGATTAACACGATGTCGTGACATGATGTCATGACATGTTATACCATAAGATTAGGGTTTTATATATTTGAAAGATTTGTTATTTAAAGTGTGAGGTTCTATATGATTTTAGTTCACACTCTGTCGCAATCCAAGGGGGGTTATTTTAGGAACATCTTTCTATGCCAGAAGTACATTTGTTTCATAAAAAGGATCTTGGAGACTTTTTAGGAATCTTTCTATTTAGTTCCCATTTTTGTGCAAAAGATCTTGCAGAAGATTTGAAGCCGATGTTTTGGGATTTGCGAGTTATTTAGCTGAAGAACCCAAGCCTATACTGATAAAAAGCTATTAAAGTAGCAGTTATAAACCTAATGCATTGGTGAAGTCGTGTATTGAAAAAAAGAGTATTAGGGTTTAGTGTGTCTTTGTTATTTTTGATCCACTCTTATATCACTTTGATATCTGAGTTGGACTGTGTTGTTTTCTGCATATGTGAGCCATTCATGTACCTCTTAGGTGTTTGAATTAGACTAAGTTTTGAGTTGTAATCACTCATAAGCTTTTAATCCAAGAGTGGATTTTGTGTCATTGGAAGCGTGTCTTCTATTTTTCATTGTTGTTGAGTTTATCACTGTTGTATGATTGAGGGAAGTAAGAGGGGTCTCATATCTAGGAGTTCTTAGATAGAAATAGCACGGGTAGTGATTAAGTGAGAAGATTGTAAACCGAAGGTTGTTTACTGAGGCTTCAAACTAATACTATTATAGTGGATTTCCTTCGTGGCTTGGATGCCCACATATGTAAGTGATGTTGCACCAAATTGGGTTAACAATTGATTATGTTATTTACATTTAAGGATTTACTTTAACTGCATAACTATTTGTGTTGTCATACTGTCCTGGTCCCAGTGTCGTGATATCTTACTCGACATCTGGTGTCTGTGTACCAGAAATTCAATTGGCATCAGAGTAGACATCCTGTTCTATTTAGGGTGATCTCCAAGGAAGTTTTGTTCTGGTACTATGGAAAAGGAAGGAGGAGGAAATGTTAAAAGACCCCAAGTCTTATATGGCACCAACTATGACTATTGGAAGACACATATGGTGGCTTTCCAAAAATATATGGATATCAAATCCTGGAAAGCTATCATCAAGGGTTAGGAACATCCTGCGATTAAGGACAAAGATGGGAATGAGTCTGTAAATCCAGAAGAGGACTGGACTAAGGAAGAAGATGAAACTTCTCTTGGAAACTCCAAAGTTCTGAATGCCTTATTCAATGGTGTTGAGAAAAACATGTTCAGGTTAATAAACACTTGTACTGTGGCCAAAGATGCTAGGGAAACTCTCAAGACCACTCATGAAGTCACATCTAAGGTGAAGATGTCTAGACTTTAATTGCTTACTACTAGATTTGAAAATATAAAGATGAAGGATGATGAAAGTATTCATGACTTTCACATGAATGTTCTTGAAATAGTTAATGCCTTTAGTGCTTTGGGAGAAAAGATATCAGAAGAAAAGTTGGTTAGGAAGATTCTCATATCTCTTCCTAAGAGATTTGACATGAAGGTAACATCCATTGAAGAAGCCTAAAACATCAGCAGCATGAGAGTTGATAAACTTGAGGGGTCACTTCAGACTTTTGAATTGACTCTTAATGACATAACTAAAAAGAAGAACAAAAGCATAGCTTTTGTCTCTGACATTGAAGATGAAGAGGATCAAGATGACTTGGACACTGATGATGGAATATCCAATGCCATTGTTCTTCTTGGAAGGCAATTCAATCAGGTGCTGAAGAGAATGGACAGAAAGTCAAGGCCTAATGTCAAGAAAATCGTATCTGACATCAACAAGAACTATGATTCTAAAAAAAAAGCAAGAACATAAGAAAGGTCCAATCAAAGTAAAGGGGTTCACTATCATGAATGTGAAGGCTTTGGACATGTTATAGCCGAATGTCCTACCTATCTCAGGAAACAACAAAAAGGGCTATCAATTTCTTGGTCTGATGATGAAAGTGAAACTGAGGATGAATCTGCTAAACTTGTAACTGCTCTAACTGGAAGGTGTGCATCTGATGTAGATTTATGTGATGAAGAAACTCCATTTGCTGAACTGGTTGCTTATTATAAAGATCTGTGCATCAGAAGTGATAAGCAGAAGGAAACTATTTCTCAACTTTAGATTGAAAAGAAAGAATATGTATCCACCATCTATGGGCTGCAGGATGAGGTAACTTTGTTGACTTCCAAACTTGAAAATATGACTAAGTTTTTAAGAATGTTGAACAATGGTTCTGATATGTTAGATGAAATTCTTCAAGTTGGAAAAAGGGCTTGTAACTTAAAAGGTATAGGCTTTGATTATCAACCTCTGAAAGGAGACACCCATGTAACAAAATTTGTTTCTCCTAGAAGGAAACATGAGAAAATGATGTCAAATCAAATGTCTCGACATCGTGTTAGACATTAGAATACTCAAACTCAAAGCAAGGCCTTGCATTAAAGATGTCATTATTAAATGTGTGTGAAAGACACAAGAAAGGGGGGTTTGAATTATGTTTTAACTCTTAATCAATTTTCACCTCTTTTTGTTATTGCGCTACGAGTATATCAGAGTTGCGTTGAGAGACTCTGACTTGAGATGTGTCATTCAGATTATGCTATGCGTGATTCAGACTTGCCAAGTGGAAGCTTATCAGAGTTGAGTTGCATAGTTCTGACTTGCTATTCAAGGTTCTGATAATGATACAGAAACATAAATAATAAATCAAAGCATAAGCAAGAGTAAAGAGCACACGATATATCCTGGTTCACCTGAGCCATTCTCAAGCTAATCCAGTCCACCTTTCTGAGGTGATTTCGCCTTGAACACAAGGACTTAATCCACTATAATCAACACCGATTACAGATGCACGGGCAACAGCCAGTGACTAACATCCTGCACAACCGCAGCTGTGACTAACCCACAATGAATCGTTCAGGGATCCAAGTTAATGGATATAATGAACATTGACCCAATAGGTTCTAATCTTGCAAGATATACTATTAGGATTTCATAGCTAAACGTTCAGGGATCCGATTCAACAGATATAACATTTACTGACCATTCTTCCAGGATTTTCAATGAGTTATATCACTGATCTCACAAGAGTCTGACCCACAATTGGTCCTTTGTGAGGTATGACTATCATTGACCATATTTTAGGATTTCCACAATAACACCCAGCCATTGTCTTCTCAAGTCTCCGATCACACTGATCACTTGAGGAATCCTAATTCACATAGAATTAGTTGTTCTAGAGATTACATTGACGCTTCTTAACAAGCAGATAACTCCTAAGTTTAAGTACAAATGAACACACAGTGTTCTAACAAGATATGAGCAACAGCTCCTTGCTATCTTTATATTCTACAAAGATGTATGTTGATTTGACAGTTGATGACATCTTGTAGATCTTCTTCATCTTTTTTGTTGAGCAAGCTTTGAGCAACAACTCCTTGCTTCAGATCTTCAATATAGATCAGATGATGAAGTTGGTTGATGACTTGACTGATTTGCAATGTTGTCTTGTTCATCAACAGCTTCTGTTCTAATTGATTGTTGTTGTATTGAATGATGATCTTTGAGCTTCAACAACAATGGTCGTGTGTTAATGGTGATAGCTTTAAATGTTTCAGTGTAACAACGATAACTGATCGTTGCGACTATCATCACATCGACACCTTCAGAAGCGCATACTCCTTTCCTTTAAATAGTCAAGTGAATTATAGCCGTTGGCTGTTTGAAAGAGTCGTTATGCAATGATGAAAGTTTTACTGCCATATCTTCTTTTTACTGTAGAAGAAGTGATGGGATAGAACTTTTTAGCATGGTGTATAATCATTGCTAACGGTAACATTTGTTCTCAAATCTTCGGAGGCTTCTTATGGTAATTAATTGAAGCATGAGTAGAGACTTTATAACTGGGTCTTCAGAAACTTCAAGTCTTCAGTCTTCAGAACTTGTCCATTAGGAATCTGTCTTCAGAGCTTCAGCACTTGTCTTGAAACCCGTATCATCACTACTTCAAGTCTTCAGATTCTTCATAGCCTTGTTCACTCAGAACACTGTCTTCAGAACCTTCATCACTTGATCATTTGAATCTTACTCTTTAGAACACTTCAGTCTTCAGAGTCTTTCTGCACTTGGTCTTCAGAGCCTTCAGCCTTCAGAACTTCAAGGCATGAGAAACTTCAGCACTTCGGTTCTTCACAAGATTATCTCTTCAGAGGCTTAGCTATCTTCAGAATCATAACCACTTTCAGAGTAACATCCACAAGAGCATTGCAACAGCAATATCGGCATCCTTGGATCTATCTGATTATGATCAGATAAAGAAGCATACTTGCTTCTTGCGACTTGTGTTACACATAGTAACTTGCATATGATCATTTACGCACATCTTGCTGGTGTTTGTTGGATCTAATATCTTCTATGATTATGATCTGCACACAACACACATTAGAACATAAAATAGTTCTTTCACAAATACTCATTGTTATCATCAAAACATAGAGATGACTTGTAGAGACAACTCTTGCTCTTACAATCTCCCCCTTTTTGATGATGACAAAACCATGTATTTTGATTGAACATTTTATACAAGGTAATCACCAAACTAAACATATTCAGAGTCTGGAACAACAACTCCCCCAGAATGTGTTAACCCCAAAATGTTCTTTGTGATCGTCTAGAATCTTATCTGATCCAAAGACTCATAGAATAACAATTTGAGTTGTCAGAACATAGAATAGAGAAGGACTACTTCCCTATCTGTCTTAAGGAGACAAAAGTCTTCAGCATCTAGACTTGTTCAACAGAACCTGTGTCTTCAGATCTTTAGAACTCAGTTCCTTTGGTCGTCGTATCAGAGCTCATAATCTTCAGAGTCTTATGAAGCAATTTCTACTTTTCAGCAGAATTAATTTAGCACATATTTATCAGAATTGAACTTGTCTTTTGCCGTAAGAGACTTCCCCTGAGTTTCAGACTTAATGATCTTCAGATTCTTGATTTGGTTATACAGGTTCTGATCATTATCTTGACTTTTCAGAGTTTGACTAGACAACAGGTCTTCATCTCAGAACCATGTTTCTATCAGAACTCGATGGAGGATCACAACTTGATTCTTGATCAGATTGAAAAATATTGGCAAAATACCATTTTTGGTCCTTTAACTTTACGTTGGGGCTCATTTTGGTCCCTTAACTTTAAAAAGTGTCATATTGGTCCCTTAACTCTTCAAAACGTTCCATATTAGTCCTTTTCGTCTTATTAGGGACGGAAAAATTCAAAAATCAGTCGCTAATAAGACAAAAGGACTAATATAGAACGTTTTGGAGAGTTAAGGGACCAAAATGACACTTTTTAAAGTTAAAGGACAAAAATGAACCCCGAGGTAAAGTTAAAGGATCAAAAAGGGTATTTTACCAAAAATATTTTTGTGATCAATCGAAGCTTGATTCTGAATCTGATACCAACGTACTTTTGATTCTTAGTCTGCTGAGTTTGATACCAATTGTAGATTTAGTCTAATACCAATTCAATTTCTGCTGAGTTGAATTCTTAGTTTATCAGAACTTCTACTTCTTGGATCTTTTATCCAATTCTTCAGACTGTCTTCGACTTTTGATTTGCTCAGTTCTTCTGAAAAGCATCTTGGAATGTTGAATTTGTTTTGACTGCTTTCAGAAAGATTTCTTCTTCTGATTCTTATGTTCTGAATATCATATTTTTAGACAGCTTACAGCTTCTGAACAAGGTGAAACAAGAATCTGTTCTAAGAATGCCTAGTGAACTTGTTCAGAGTTTCTCAGTTCATAAGAACTTTAAACAGAGTACTTTCAATTTAACCTGTTCTAAGAATGCCTAGTGAACTTGTTCAGAGTTCCTCAGTTAAACATCAACATACGTTAGTGGTAAATGCATTCATATCAGAGTTGATGTTTAGCATTCTTTAATATATATATCAAAATCATATTCTATTTCTCCCCCTTTTTGACATCATAAAAAAGTTAGAGAATTTTAAGCATTTAAATGTGATCAATATGATAATGAATAATTCATAAGAATTTAGTAATAATAATAATACAAGTACGCCATTCAGGAATAGAACTAATGAAATTTCATTGATTGATTGTTTGAGAAGCATACAACAAGGAGTGAATAGAGTATAAACACCAACGCTAAAAACTTGGATCTAAACTACAGGACATGGCAAAGACTAGTAAGACTTTAATCATCAAAGTCTTCAACATTGTCTACTCTAGCACATCTTATTTCAATCACTGAAGGTTCTGGTCCAAGTCTGCTTAATAATCCCCAGAACCTTTCTTTTAGCATTATCTCAGATAGTATCCTTCCGTAAGGAACGTAAGAATGCATCTGAGTTCTTGAAACTCTAATAGAGTGTTTCAAGTGATTGAAGATGGTTTTGGGAAGGTCGATCCTAAAGTGATACATCAGGAGGAAGACAAATACTCTGTCATCATGGGACAAAGTGCTTCTTGCAGTTGTACGAGGACGAAGGTTGGTTAGAGAGAATCTGAACCATGTTCTGGGAAAAGGAAGAAGCTTCTCAGGGTTGTTTGGTTCATAAGGCACTGACTCATCAAACAAAATCTTACATCTCTCCACCGTGCCTAAGTCAGATTGATAGTCATCAACAGTGACTCCAGAAGTGACACATTTTATGATCTTCTCTATTAAGGAAATAGAGATAGCAATTGGGAGATGATAAACTTCTGACCAGTGGGTATTGCCGTCATTACTAATCTTGGCATATTTCCAGAATTCTTTAACAAGAGCTGGAAAAACAGGACCGTTTAGCAAGGAATAGTAACCATGCCAAGATTGGATATGCATGCTCTTTGCAGTTTCCAGACCATCATGTTGGAGTCGGGCTAGATTTGGTCGTTTTTCGGAGATGATTTCTGGAGTTTCTACATTTCCTCTAAAAGTTAGGACAACCATTGTTTTAGCACACAGAAGGTTTTAAATGGATATCAGTTTAGATTAAGAATGGAATAAGGGTTGGAGAATCGGTTCCTAGTATTTATAGAGGAATGGGATTAAGAACTCAATCGTTTGCATCCTTGGTAGGTTATGAGTGCCTAAGGAATACTACGCGACATAAATAATTTAAAAAGGCAGGGTGCAGTTAATCTCTTTAATGAGTGAATATCAACCGATTAGAAATAAGTAACTACCCTCCACTTAGTGGCTAAAATAACTGTCACATATTAATGACATCGAGGGGGAAAGCACAAAACTACTACCCTACTGTATTGATAAGAAATATTAAATGAGGATAATCAAGGTTTGATCATTTCCAAGAAATTTTACTGCCCATTATGCACTCTTAAGTAGATATAATGATTTAAGATATAACCAAGGTTGAACGCATTAATCATTTTCTAATTAAGTGACACGTTCACGTCTTTAGAGACTGGAAAACCAGAGGGTTTCCATTTGATAATAGATACTTCTAATTGTAATTATTTAAATATTTTAAGGAGTTTTAAAAGAGATAAGTCATTTACTCCAAAGGAGACATTTCATTAATACATAGACAATATGACACGTAATAAGATGATTAATTAAACTATTAATCAGACAAGAGTATAACAACAAGGACACAAGACATGATTAACTCATCGGAACAGGCCATGTTCTCCTAACCACAAAAGACTTCACATTTAGTCTTCAACAAGCAATCTTCTGGAAAGTTTTCAAAACCATCCTCTGCTATTTTCTCTTTGATTATATTCACTATTCCTTCTCTGAAGAAAATCTCAGACAAAACTCTTGCATAAGGAATGTAAGATTTTGTGTGATTTCTGGACTCAGAGATGGATTTCCAGAGACATGTGAGGATTGTGTATGGAAGGTTTATCTGAATATCCCTCATCAGAAAATAAATAAATTCATGGTCATGATATCGCAGTTCGTCATGGTTTTCTTCTCTGGGAAGAAAATTGGACAACACAAGCTTGTACCTGGCTTTGGGAATGGATAGAAGATTTTCAGGATTGGAAGGTTTATATTCTGATGACAGGTCATGAAGAAAGGAAAATTTATTGGCAGGAAAGAACTTATTTTTCTCAAAATCAACAGTGATTCCAACGTTTTCACAACCAGTTGCAAGAGTGATTGAGAAGGGAGTGATAGAGATGGGGACTTCAAACACATAAGAAGTGATACGGCCACTTTCATGATCAAGGTATGCATGCTTCCAGAAGTCCTTAACTAGATTCACGTAAATGGGGTTTTCCAACATGGTGGAGTATCTCGTCCACTGTTGATCATAAAACACATCTACCAGGCTGCTAGCTATGTTACCCGTAAGAGGAGGAACATTAATTACAAATTGTTTTTCATAAATAATTTCAAGCAGGTCTTCATTTCCTAGAAAGGTTAGGGGAGGCATGATGGTAAATGGAGAACAGAATTTTGACACTGATGGTTATGTGGTAGAGAAATTTGAATGTGATATCTTTTGATAGGGAGAGGTATCTTATATACATCTAAATAGGTAAGATGAGTTGTGTCTAACCTAGGGATGACGTAGATCAAGTACACATCACGTGACAAGAGTTTTGATTTAATGAGATGACGTGAACAGTCTTTATAAGAGAGAGATACTATTTAGATTATAGATAAGATCTTGGAAGTGTTAGCGAGGCAGAAACTGTCATAAGGATAGAGTTACTTATGTCATACGGAAGATATTTAGCATATTTTCAATAGAACTTATGTTCTTAGGGATATATCATGATTACTCAGGATATGCAATTATGACTGATGTTACATCGAGTGCACACATTGTCCAGAGATTTGATTAAAAGATTTTTCTTGAAAAGAGAGAATATTTCAGATCATTAATAATTTTTACTTACCATACAGTTTTTAGATTGTACTTATTTAATCAGTCGTTGATAAGGAGAGTCATACCTTAGAGAATCTGAAATCTTCACCTTGATACTTTATCTGAGTGCTTTCCATTCTGACTCTGAGCTTCTGCTTCCTTCAGAGTGGTCTGATGTTGTAATCTGACGTTGAAGAATATCTATGTCTTCTGAACTCAGATCTCTAGTCTGAGAACTAGACTCAATCTTCTTCTTCAGATGTTATTTTCCCTTTTTAGGTTTAGAAACATTCATCTAACTTCTGAAAGCATCCTTCAGAGATTTTGATCTTTATTATCAGAACATCTATCTTCCATCAAGCTTCCTTGTTTTCAGAGGGTCATTAATTTCTTAACTTAGACATAAATTGCTGAGAGGTTATGTGATCGAGAGGATTGATTGACATTTCATAACATCTTCTGACTCTGTTTCGTCAAACAGATGCGGAGCTTGTTCAGAACCAAGTATCATTAAACATGTGTGTAACACATGACATAGTTTGCATGACAATCTTGTTCTTGCAATGCTGATCTAACTTGTTTAGATTTAGTCCATCAAAGGATTGACAGCATATCTGCTTCTGAAAAAAATGTCAGCAAATTTCTTCATTCTGAAAAACATTAGCGACTTAGATCCTTTTTGGCTTTAAGTAGATGACTTCTTTCTTTGCATCTAATCAAGCATCTTTTGATTAGATGCAATCACTAGATTTCCTGATTAATCACTAGATTTCCTCTTTCTAAATGTTCTTCAGTTTTTTGCAAGGCTTCTCAAGAAAATAGTATTCAATTCTTCGTTGAATCACTTCTAAGAGTTTGAATTCTTTAGTTTTCTGGCTTCTTCTGCAGACTTCATTCTGAAGTTCAAAATCATAGAACAACAATCTGTCTTCTTTACATGAAGAAATTCTTAATGAGCTCTAAATGAGAAAGTCAAGGGTGGACTAATCTTTTTCTTGAAAACATCTCAAAGACTCATAAAGAGATAATCTTCAGCAAACAAGATTTCTTGTTTTCTGATGATTCAATCTTGAGCAAATACATATCTTCTAAGATAAGCATTCAACAGATATTACTACTTATCTGATGAATCTACCTTGTCAGCTAATTCTTCAATCTTCTCTTTAAGTTTTAGAGAGGAAGATTCCGTTGTTGACAAAAACAAAACTTCAAGAATCAGTGACTTGCTCCGGTAATCCGTTTGATTACAATTTAGTACACAGTCATCTTCTGAACTGATACTGAAATTGTAAGTGGATTGAAATCTTACCCAGAGTATTTCTACACACCATATATGGATCTTTTTCTGACGCTGTTAAGTGTTTGATATCCATCAATAGCAGAACCGGAGCTCTGATACCAATTGAAGGTGTGAGAAAGACACAAGAAATGGGGGTTTGAATTGTGTTTTAACTCTTAATCAATTTTTGCCTCTTTTTGTTATTGCGCTATGAGTATATCAGAGTTGCGTTGAGAGACTCTGACTTGAAATGCGTCATTCAGATTATGATATGCGTGATTCAGACTTGCAAAGTGGAAGCTTATCAGAGTTGAGTTGCAAGGTTCTGACTTGCTATGCAAGGTTCTGATAATGATACAAAACCATAAATAATAAATCAAAGCATAAGCAAGAGTAAAGAGCACACGATATATCCTGGTTCACTTGAGCCATTCTCAAGCTAATCCAGTCCACCCTTCTGAGGTGATTTTGCCTTGAACACAAGGACTTAATCCACTATAATCAACACCGATTACAGATGCACGGGCAACAGCCAGTGACTAACATCCTGCACAACCGCAAGTGTGACTAACCCTCAATGAACCGTTCAGGGATCCAAGTTAATGGATATAATGAACATTGACCCAATAGGTTCCAATCTCACAAGATCTACTATTAGGATTTCACAACTAAACATTCAGGGATCCGATTCAACAGATATAACATTTACTGACCATTCTTCCAGGATTTTCAATGAGTTCCATCAGTGATCTCACAAGAGTCTGACCCACAATTGGTCCTCTTTGAGATATGACTATCATTGACCATATTTTAGGATTTCCATAATGACACCCAGCCATTGTCTTCTCAAGTCTCTGATCACACTGATCACTTGAGAAATCCTAATTCACATAGAATTAGTTGTTCTGAAGATTACATTGATGCTTCTTAACAAGCAGATAACTCCTAAGTTTAAGTACAAATGAACACACAGTGTTCTAACAAGATATGAGCAACAACTCCTTGCTATCTTTATATTCTACAAAGATGTATGTTGATTTGACAATTGATGACATCTTGTAGATCTTCTTCATCTTCTTTATTGAGCAAGCTTCGAGCAACAACTCCTTGCTTCAGATCTTCAATATAGCTCAGATGATGAAGTTGGTTGATGACTTGACTGATTTGCAATGTTGTCTTACTCATCAACAACTTCTATTCTAATTGTTTATTGTTGTGTTGAATGATGATCTTTGATCTTCAACGACAATGGTCGTGTGTTAATGGTGATAACTTTAAATGTTTTAGTGTAACAACGATAACTGATCGTTGCGACTATCATCACATCGACACCTTCAGAAGCGCATACTCCTTTCCTTTAAATAGCCAAGTAAATTATAGTCGTTGGAGAGCTGTTGGCTATTTGAAAAAGTTGTTATGAAATGATGAAAGTTGTACTGCCATATGTTCTTCTTAATGTGGAAGAAGTGATGGGATAAATCTTTTTAGCATGGTGTACACTCATTGCTAATGGTAACATTTTTCTTTAAATCTTCAGAGGCTTCTGATGGTAATTAATTAAAGCATGAGTAAAGACTTTGTAACACCCCAAAATTTGCCCTCATGTTTCTAACAGTAATTGGCTTATGCTTCTTTTCAATTTGCATCATCTTTGCATATCATTGTTTTCTTTTGGGCATGGGATCAAGGTACTTTCCAGCAGCTCATGGCGTCATCAGTTCCAGTATCATTTTCAACAATGTTCAGAGCCAAGCAGATAGCTTTCAAACGATTCAGCACCAGACGATTATTTTCAGCAGTATTCCGAGTACGAAACGGAATTCACAGCATATTTCAAGTGTGTTTCAGTGTTAATATCAAATGGCAAGTTTCAGAGGTCTAACATGGCTCAAAACGGGTGAAAATAGGAAATTCTGCAACATTCCCTCCTTTTGGAGCCAAAATTTTGAATTTTTGAACAAAGTAATAGATTACTCAAAGTGAGTAACCAATTACTCTGGGCGAAATTGCAAAAATATGGCAATTTTCAGCACTGCAGAATTTTTGAGCATTTGTGATCATGTGCTGGGCTTGTGCATGTGTGGGAAGGATCTAGAACTGATCTATTTTCATCATTTTCCACCCAAAATTCAAATTCCTTCCAACAATTTCCACTCTAATTCCATAATCCATTTCCTAGCTCATTTTCCACTTCCAATTCCACCCACTAAACCTCACTCCAAACCCAAACTTAACTTCTAACCTAGGGGTTATTTAATCTAATCAACTCCAAACCTCTCATAACCTTGATCATTTTTTCACTCTCAATTTTCAGAATTCTCTCTCAATTCTCTCTCACTTTTTCACTCACAACCTCCATTTTCAACCACACTAAAAGCTCTTCCATAGAGATTAACAAGTTCTTCATTGGAACTTGTTAATTCTTGAGCTAAAGCCTCTCATCATCACTTCATTTTTGCTTTCCATTGGTGATTTTCATTTGGATCTAGATCTGAAATTTCAGAAGTGCTTATTGGAAGCGATTTTGGAGTATTGGTAGCTTATTGCTTGGATTTTCAGCTTTTGCTTGCAAGGATCTCATAAATCTTGGAATTTCTTGCTTGGATTCATCAAATTCTGTTTGCAACACTTACCAAAGCAATTCTCAGCTTTGTAGGTTGGTTTCTCTTAGATCTATACTTGATTTAGCTTAATTTTAACTTATGCAATGAAGATCCTTGGTTTTGCATGTGATTTGATCCATTTGCTTGATTTGATTCATGATCTTGTTGTTTGATTGATGAAATTTGTGTTTGATTACTGATATTTGGTGTGAATTTCGTGATTAATTGATTACATGATCATTTGGATGTTTGGATAAGTGATTTGCTGCTGAAAAGTGCTTTTCAAAGTTGAATTTCTGCCTCTGTTTCAGTGGTAATCGATTACTCAAACAGAGTAATCGGTTACTTTGCCTTATCTTCACGTTTTTAATTAAATTTCAACAGAGTAATCGATTACTCTGCCTTATTTTCACGTTTTAGTCAAATTTCAACAGAGTAATCGATTACCCTATGTGAGTAATCGATTACCACTGAAGCAGAGTGTGTTTTTCTTGTATTTTCTTGCTTGTTTGAGGTCTCTTGCATGTCTAAACTTCATGGATTGATATGGTGATGATTTGTGGATTATTCTTGAGGTGTTTTACCTCACACCTTTGCATGAACACGATTCTTCGACACGTAACTTTTGGTTTTGTTGGTGAATATCCATGATTGTGTTGTTGTTTTTCTTGATGTGATGAATACCTTGAACACACTCCTTGAGCATGTCCCTTGAGCATGTTAGTTATGAATTACTGCTGGTGTTGCTGGAGTCATTGTGTTGTGCATGCTTGCATTTAATTTCATGAGGTACATGCTTGATTTAATTGGATCATATGACAAATAATGTGAATTCTTTCATGATGATTTCAAGAATTGTTTACCATGGTTTGTGGTGTGATGGTGATCATGGTTGATTGATTAATGTGTAATGTTTGATGCGTGTTCGTTATGCCATGATTGCATCGTTTCAAATGCATGGTGTGCTGCCCTGTTTTCACTGTTGTTCCTTTGTATATATGTTGTTGTATGTGCTGTTGCTTGCCTTTTTACACCTTCTTTTGTGCTGAACTTGAGCTGTTAAATATTGTTTGGTGTATTGGCTGGAATTTACCACTGGCAGGTGCTGGAGCGCTGTTGTAGCTGCTGTTTTTTATTATCGCTTTGGTTTTTGCCTTGCTTTTGATTGCTCCCTTAGGCTCCTAGTCCGACTTAATTTCTGATTAAGCTCGGAGTAGGATAGACATTAGGCTCTCATCCATGCATGATAACTTAGGTAGATGTTTCCCCTTTGAACTCAACCATAGGGCCACTTTTGCATGACAACATTAGGATAGATTTCCCCTTAGTGTTTTCTTTTTCTTGAGTCTTCTCTTCTCATCTCATAACAATTCTAAGACATTTAATAAAGGTAACGTGTATTGCGCATGAGCCTTGTATGTGGGAAATGAGGAATGAGGGGTTTCCTCTCATCTTTCTAGAATGTTTAGCGGACGTCTTGTCTTGGGACGATTTGCTATGCATTCGTTCCTACGTCATAGACTTTGGTGCAATGCAAGTTACGAACTAACTTTAATCCACTTCTGTCTAAAAAAACAAAACAGATTCAAATCATTTTTATCCTTCGGGATTGTTGGGTTTCAAACCGTTTTTCAGAAAAGAGTTCGTCGCTCACCTTAAAAACACATACCGACCTTGTTAGGTCGAACTACGTTTGCTCTGATTCCTCTTTCTCGTCCGATTGAGGATACGTAGGCATGAGATGCGATATCTCGACGAGCAACCTTCCCCCCTTTTTGCATAGTCCGTCGAACTACGTTGACTCTGATTTTTCGTTTGTCCACGAAGATACGTAGGCATCGAATTGCGATAATCCTTGCGAGTCCGTCTTAGTCTCCCTCATCCCCGCTTTTTTTCAGCCATAGACTTTAGGATAACTCACCCTCTGTTTAGACAACAAGCGTGGATCCCATCGAGTACGATGGACGCTTGGGGGTGCTAATACCTTCCCCTCACGTAACCGACTCCCGAACCCGGACTATGGTTGCGATGACCATGTCTTTCCCTCTATATATGTTTTCTTCAATCGTTTCCTTTCCCTGCGTCGGGATAAATAACGTTCGGTGGCGACTCTTCTGTTCTTGTTTCTCGTCGGTTGTTTTTTCGCAGGTTCCGACAGTTGGCGACTCTGCTGGGGACATGTTGACCTCTTGCTGGTCCATTCCCTAAGCGGGTCAATCCTAGCGCTTGTCTGTTTATTTTCATTGGGTGTTTACTGTTGTACTTTATTTATTGTATATTACTGTACATTACTGTTTTTACCGCATTTATATCATTTCATTGTTATCATATGCTGGACTGTGATGTGCTATACTGGTCTCTCTATTTGGCGGGTGGGGATTCTTTGAGAGATAAGCCCAATACACAGGCTTGAGTATAAACCTAGGACTAGAGGTGAAAGTAGTGGGACCTACACGCCGTCTTGGTACGTTTGGTGTTCACGAAATTCACATCCAGACGAGGTTTTCTTGGGAGATATTTTGACGTGCGTGTCTTGCGCATTTCGGGGTATTGATCTAGAGAGCTGTCGAATCTGGTGACCATTTCCCCGAGGACTCAGTTGAGGCACTCCTCCCAAGAGGTAGTAATGGCAGACCAGAAATGGTAAACCCATTATACTTCTTGACCCGAGGACCCGAAGCCGGGAACTTACATAGGATGACCTTATTTTTGGGTGAATCAGTGGACGACCTCTTTGTTTGGCGATAGTATTGTACCCCGAGGGATGAATGTACTATTGCTTCTCAAATCAAGAATCTGATACTGAGGATCCTCAGATTTCTAGAACCCACATGTGAGAGGGGATGGGTGTTTGCAGGTGACCTTAACCTTCAACCTACCTGGTTTTTTGGATTTCTCGTCAGTGTCTAGTTATCTACCTGGTTTTCTGGTTATTTCAGTGATCTGATATTCTGGGTTTCTGGGTTTGAGGTCTTCAACCAGTTGACAACATAACAGATGTTCAGAGCAGCTTGATACTTTGATCCCATGTGTGCATCTGCGTCATCATTTTGCATTCTGACATACATGTTCTCGTATTTCCAAGGATCTTAACTTTGAGACTAGCTGTTGAGCATTTCCATCTATTTCTTGTGGTTTGTATGAGAAAAAAAAACTTGAATCAAAGCAGAATGATTCCTTGGAAATATTCAAGCATGGCTTTTGCATTGCATTTGCATACTCATATGTATAACAGGTGCTCCGGAGCAGATTTTTTATTCTGACTTGGTATTATCTTCAGAATTGACGGCTTGACCTGCCACCACCACTTAACCTGTGATAATCAGAGGATAGCCATGGAACAGCTCAGTGCAGAAGTGACTGAAATGAAGGTTCAGATGGGGCAGTTTATGGGAGACATGCAAGCTTTGATCCAAGACCAGACAATGCTAAGAGAGGAAGTCAATCAGATGAAGACTCAGATGGGTTTGGTCATTGGTCATGGAAATTTTGAAAACGGTGTTAAATAAGGAAAACAGTCATGTGCTCGCTTCCACAACAGAAGTCCTTAATCCTCCCATCTCTTTGGGGTCTTCGCTAGATCATGGATTTCCTCGTGAATCCCCTCCACAACCCAAGACTCCAGAACTTTCCCAACAGCAGCCAGGTCTTGTCTCCCAAGAGAAGCCCAAGAATAAAAAGTGTGCACAGAGATCGAATCAGTCTGAAAGAGTTTTTCATCTGCTCCCTATGCCATATTCTCAGCTATTGCAGCATCTCCTTCAGTTGCAACTGGTACAGAAAAGGACTTTGGCTCCTCTTACTGGTAATCCCCCACCAGGCTACAATGCAAGACCCTATTGTGATTTCTATTCTGGGGCACCAGGGCATACTGTGGAGAAATGTAGGGCCTTTCAGCACCAAGTCCAGGATTTGATTGATGCACGGGCAATTGAATTCACATCGGGCGACGTGGGCATACAAGGTGATTTTACCCCAATTGTTGCAAAGGAAGTAGAGACTCCTTCCCTGTCCGTAGGATCCACCTCACGTCATGGATCTCTTCCACAACCTTATGCTTCAGAAGCTCTATGTCAGCAACACTTGTTTGTGCCTCAGTCGAATGTGGAAAGGAAAGTACATGGGTAGTTTGGGTGCCTGAATCAGCATCGGCAGCAGAATTTTCAGCAGCAGGGGCAACTCAGACCAATAAGACCCAAGAGGATATTTGATCCTATTCCTATTCCTTGTAGTCAGTTGCTTGTTCGCCTGCTCAAAAGCTCTCTGATTCAGCTGAGGAATACCACGCCAGTGCCGTACCCTATTCCTCCAGACTATGACATGAATGCTAGGTGCGAGTTCCACTCAGGAACGTTTGGGCATACAATTGATAATTGTAACGTGTTCAAACACAAGGTGCAAGATTTGATTGACTCAAAGGTCATCACCCCAGATGGTACCCCCATGGGATGAAGCCTCCTTGTAAGAGTAAGCACTGAATCGCAAGAGCGTCATCAGAAGCAATAAGTCCAGACGAAGTCAAGCCTCCTCAACAACGGCAATCTTCAGCTTCTTTACTGCATTTTCATGTGTAATTTTTCATTGTTTGTTAGTACAGTGTTTGCATGTTAAAACTTGTTGTTCTTGAATGATGATTTTAATGCAATGAATATGTTTTTCTTGAAGTTTTCTATCCGTGTTCATTCTTTTAAATGTTTGTATGCACTGCAATACCAACTTGTTTGCCTTAAACTCTTTGAGGGAGGATGATGATTTGAAAACGCAAAAATCTCTGGTTGTATGTTTTTGGATAGAACCCTGTTGAGGATGTACAGGCATTGTTTCAAATCCCTAAACACTGGAGATATAAGGGAGATAGGCCCTCGTTAACCCCTTTGAGCCTTGAAGTAGGAGTTTATTTCGTACGAAAAACCCTCACATTTAACTTAGGGGCAGGGCAGGCATCAGTTAATTTGACCGAGCGTTCAAATTTCGAAAGGAGTGTGCATCTGAGGATCCATTGCCTTCTATTCCACACCATCAAGAGGTCAAAAGATATGAAACCACAATGGTTATCCATCAATGATTAAGAAGTGAGACAGTCACAACCCTTTCGAACAAGTCAGACAAACCAGTGTCACACGATTTGTTCAAAGAACAAAAAAAAGAAGTAGAAAAGAAAGAAATCCGCTAAGTCGAAACTTGAAAACAAGTGACTTAGGCAAAAGTTAAGGCATCCTGCTGGACTTCAAAATTGAAAACTCTAAAGCGTCAGTCCAGGCAACAATTAGGGAACAAAAAAGAAAAAGAATGAGAAAGTGAAAAGCTAAAAGGATTACAAAGAAAAATCCTCGATAAGAACAAAGTTGTGTAGCTACAGACACGAAAGACAAAAGAGGTGACTGTTGCTCAAAAACCTCATCGGGTCTCGAGCCATCAATTGCATGGGTTCCTTAAAGATCATAAAACCTTTTGAGAGATGAGCACTTGTGTCAGATTAGTTGAACGTAGGACTTGAGAACATCACGAATAGTGGGTTGGCACCGATAAACTTTGAGCCTTAAATCCTTTTTTCTCAAAACTGTGAACCAGACCATGATACAACCCTCAAAAGTCCTAATTGAAACAGGGTTTATTTCGAGAGCTTACTCCAATGAGATAGCGTTCCTGACTCCCATGAGTGGTGCTAAAAGATCTTGTTGGTATTGCATGTGCATTCAAAAATCAATGTCGTATTCTAAGCAGTGATTCGTTCACGTGGCCTTGCGACATCTTTTCAATAAAAGACTTCGAGATTAACACATGTGTTGCATTAGAGTAATCATTTTCAGAATAAATATTTTTTGCTTGCATATATTTGTTTGACATCAAAGAAGCTTACATGATGAACACCAGTTGAGAAGCTTGATCCTGCCAAGTTGAAGTGCTTGAAGACCCCGGAGGACAGTCATATCAAAGGTCATTGTGCTGAAAGACCATGTTGAGCAGGAGTTTTCCTAGCAAGTTGTGTTAATATGTAGCCAAGCTGGGGCATTCATGTCGAGAAAGTCTTTTCAGAGTTCAATCAATCATGGGCATTCATGTTAAGAAAATTTCTTCAAAGTTCAGCCAAACTGGGGAAATTATGTAGAGATCCGATAAATCTCTCCACAAGCGTTTAACAGGGGGAATCACGTCTAGATTTGGGCAAATCTCTCGAAGACCAGTCGATCAGAGAAAAATTCACTTTAAGGCTCGTACTGGGGCAGGCCACCTCAAGAGCACAAGAAGTTATCCACTCCTGAAGGCGGTAAATTGAAAGCACCTCTTCAAGGTTCAAAATACCGGGGCAGAATATTTCAAGTCATTACAAATCCTTTCGTGGCAAGTTACTTCATAGAGTATACAGTATGGGGCAGTTATGTCGAGATCTGATAAATCTCTCCAAGAGTTTGAAGACCTTGGGGCAGTGTGAATGCCCGATCTTCTATAAAATCCTCTTGAGATAATTTCTTCCATTAGCCCTGGTGGTCTGGGCCAAATGGAAAGTTTAAAGGGTCATGGGTCACGTGTGAGAATCAACACGCAGCCGATTAACAGAAGTATGAATCATCAAAGTAGTTCTCCGTATGGAATTTCTCTTCCTCAACAGGTCAGAGGCCAATTGCCATTGGTACTTCTCTTCAGCAGAGCCTTGGGGCATTTTCAGCGAGTGTTTATTACAGAACGGAGGTTTGGTTGGATTCTCGAGCAGAGTCCATGAACGTAGAAATAGTTCAGTTTACCGTATGGCTGCGGGTTGGCAAGATTGTTCCTCCCTAGTAGAGTTATTCTCCCCAGCACTGAAAGTTCATCAGCCTCAGCAGAGCATACTATCCCCAGCAAGAGTGCAGAGGATTATTCCCCAGCAGGAGTGTAGGGGATTGTTTCCCCAGCCAGAGTCGCAGTTGGTTCATTATTCCCCAGCAAGTAGTCAGAAGTGGATTGTTCCAAGGTGGATGTTGTTGTATCTCTAGCAAAAGACTTGTTGGATCTCTTCCCTGGATGAAGATGTTATCTTCCCCACAGAGTCTTGGTGTCTACTTTCCTCAGCAGGTCAGGAAGTGTATTTTTCACCAGAAATAGTAGGCTCTAATCCCCAGCAGGGTGAGGGTAAAGTCATTTCCCCCAGCAGCAGGTTAAGTTCTGTGATATCCCCAAGTAGGTGCGATATTATTGACTTGTCTCCTCAAGCAGAGTTTGGTGGTAATCCTCGCAACAGTTTGTTCAACGGTGGTTGACATCCCCCAGCAGGTTTTAAGTCTAATCAGTATTGGCGATTTTCATTATCAGGTTCTAGGTTTCATCTTTCAGCAGAGTTTGTGATCAAGAAAGTTGTTTAGTATGGTTTTCCTCAGCAGGGTTTTGTACTTGGAGACCATTTGGTTTGTCATCCTCGGTGGAGTTGCCTTCGTCTTTAGCATTTTTTCTGCTGGAGCGCTTCTTTTGCATTGTATAAGCGTCATTTGCATGACATCCTCCCAAAATCATAGCATTTCCATTTCGTATGGAGCATTACGCCATAGAAAAATTCAAACATATGCATTCGAAGCATAAGCCAGGTTTGAGTTCTCGTTTTCCAGGCGTTCCCCAACGAGAAAAGCTGTAATTCAGGAGATATCGTCAAACTTTATACCCCAAGCCATGGATTCGGTCATTTAGAGAGAATGTTTGGTATACCCCAGCAGAGTTGTTTGTCAGGATCGTCAGTCCGTGGTTTTTTTTCACCCTTCCGTCCAGGTGATCTTTTAATTAACCCTTCAGAGTTATTAGCATAACACTCGCCCGTGTTCTTTTTCATTTCCTCAATACTTCGTCTGTATTTATTCTAAACACCCGTCTGTGTTCTTTCAGCACCCATCCGTGTTTGACCTTTGACACCCGTCTGTGTTCTTTCAGCACTCGTCCGTGTTTGACCTTAGACACCCGTCCGTGTTCTTTCAGCACCCGTCCGTGTTCGAACCTTTGACACTCGTCCGTGTTCTTTCAGCACCCGTTCGTGTTTGAACTTTTTAGCCAATACCCGTCCGTATTGACCTTAGACACCCATTCGTGTTCTTTCATCACCCGTCCGTGTTTGAACTTTTTAGCCAATACCCGCCCATATTGAATTTAGACACCCGTCCGTGTTCTTTCAGCACCCGTCCGTGTTTGACCTTTGACACCCGTCCGTGTTCTTTCAGCACCGGTCTGTGTTTGACCTTAGAAACCCGTCTGTGTTCTTTCAGCACTCGTCCGTGTTTAATCTTTGACACCCGTCTGTGTTCTTTCAGCACACGTCCGTGTTTGACCTTAGACGCCCGTCCGTGTTCTTTCAGCACCCGTCCGTGTTTGACCTTTCACACCCGTCCGTGTTCTTTCAGTACCCGTCTGTGTTTGACCTTAGACGCCCGTCCGTGTTCTTTCAGCACCCGTCCGTGTTTGACCTTTGACAGCCGTCCATGTTCTTTCAGCACCCGTCCGTGTTTGACCTTTGACACCCGTCCGTGTTCTTTCAACACCCGTCGGTGTTTGACCTTAGACGTTCATCCGTGTTCTTTCATCACCCGTCCGTGTTTGAACTTTTTAGCCAATACCCGTCCGTATTGACCTTAGACACCCGTCCGTGTTCTTTCATCACCCGTCCGTGTTTGAACTTTTTAGCCAATACCCGTCCTTATTGACCTTAGACACCCGTCCGTGTTCTTTCATCCCCCGTCTGTGTTTGAACTTTTTAGCCAATACCCGTCCGTATTGACCTTAGACACCCGTCCGTGTTCTTTCATCACCCGTCTGTGTTTGAACTTTTTGGCCAATACCCGTCCGTATTGACCTTAGACACCCGCCTGTGTTCTTTCATCACCCGTCCGTGTATGAACTTTTTAGCCAATACTCGTCTGTATTAACCTTAGACACCCTTCCGTGTTCTTTCATCACCAGTCCGTGTTTGAACTTTTTAGCCAATACCCGTCCGTATTGACCTTAGACACCCGTCCGTGTTCTTTCATCACCCGTCCGTGTTTGAACTTTTTAGCCAATACCCGTCCGTATTGACCTTAGACACCCGTCTGTGTTCTTTTATCACCCGTCTGTGTTTGAACTTTTTAGCCAATACCCATCCGTATTGACCTTAGACACCCGTCCGTGTTCTTTCATCACCCGTCCGTGTTTGAACTTTTTAGCCAATACCCGTCTGTATTGACTGTAGCGAGTGATTTTTGGATGTGGTTGCGAAGCACGATCGCTCTAGTACTACAGCTCGATTCATTTTTTATCCTATTAAAGCTAATGAAGGAAGGGAAATAGATGTCTCCAATTAACCCTGCTTGCATACTGAGATTAAACAGTTAAAACTGTTGGTTTACAGATGCTACAAAGATTCGGGGTTTCTCCTAAGTTTATTTTGTTGACGAGGGGTGCTTTAGGCTATTGGTTGAGATGTTAGGACAGATATATATGAAAGTATGGGATTTTGGGTTTTTGTTTAGTGTGCTCGCTAAGATTTTTCTTTCAATCTTATGCCTACGTATTCCCGTTTACCGAAACAGGGAAATCAGAGCGTTCGTAGTTCCTCCTATTCTATGGGAGGAAATGGTTGTTTTGGTGTTTTGTTCAACGCCCAAGACGTGAAGCGAAAGGTGGTTTGTATCTTGTTCAAAGCCCAAGATGTGAAGCTAAAAGGTCTCACCTTTAGAGAGAATTTGTCATCTCTAAAGAGGGGTTTGTCTGTTACGACTATTTATAAATGAGGATTACAACCTGAAGGAGAAGACTTTAACTCAGTGTAGAGTAATGCCATATTTCCTTAGGAATTTCTCATACTAAAAGAGGGACAGTGGCATGGATGTAGATGATCCAGAGGCTTGCCGCTTACACCAATTAGATGAAGGGGAAGGAGTTGTTGATGTTTGTGTACTGTGAACGAGGCACAACTTTGATGCTAAAAGGTTAATTGGATCAACCAGTGGTTTTCTTATACAAAGCCTAAGAGGAGGCCGGTATGTGTCTCGTACAAAGCCCGAGAGAGAGGCTAAAAGGTTTTGACTCAACGAGGGAATCTTTTGGTATCTCGTATAAAGCCCGAGATGGAGGCTATTTGACTCAACAAGAGAGTTTTTGTATCTCGTACAAAGCTCGAGATGGAGGCGAAAGTTTGTTTGGCTCAATAAGAACCTTTTTGTATCTCGTATAAAGCCCAAGATGGAGGCGAAAGGGTGATTGACTCAATGAGGGAGTCTCTTTATGTGTCTCGTACAAAGCCCGAGAAAGAGGCTAAACGTTGTTTGACCCCGCTGGGGAGAATCATTGTACAAAGCCCAAGAGAGAGGCTAACTTCACTGGAGAAGGATCATTAGACAAAGCCTAAGAGGAGGCTATGGCGACTGTTCCGTTAAGTGACAAGTCCAGTATACTGATTTAAAGAGAAAATCAGTTCTTATATGAGTAACACTGTACTCAGGGATTTGATTTGAGGATCCGGGTTATTCCTGTTTTTTAAGGAAGCGGGAAATCTGAAGGGTATTGAGACTGTCCGAGTCTACGGGTTTTCTTCCTATTTAACGAAGGGGTCACTTGAGAATGTCTTTGAGACTCAAGGAGATTAGACTGTCCAAGTCTAGAGTGTCATCTTTTGTACCATGCTTTGAGAAACAGTAGTAGACTCTATGAAAGGACTGTTCTATGCAGATGACTAAGTTCTGTTCCTATACCTCTAGGAGGTCGTCGGGACAATTTGTACGAAGCCCAAGAGGAGGCTGGAAGCTTTTAAGAAGCCGATCGGTCCTTGTACAAAGCCCAAGAGGAGGCTATCATTCCCGGAGGAAGAGATCATTATACGAAGCCTAAGAGGAGGCTGTGAATACTTCTAAGAAGCCGGCGGGTCCTTGTATTAAGCCCAAGAGGAGGCGGGGTTGCTTTTAGGAAGCCCGTGGGTCCTTGTACGATGCCCAAGAGGATGCCGATGCTTTTAAGAAGCCCGTGGGTCCCCAAACCCCGAGAAATTCAAGGCAAGCTATTCACAAGGAATAGATCAAGTCAGGAAAGTTTGAGAATTTGGAAGAAACTCAAAGATTCCATTCACGGAGAATACATTCATCTCTGGGAATAGAGTTTCTTGACAATTCCTAATGAGGACAGCCGAAGAGAAGACTGTATCTGGTGATCCTATTGGGGATCTAGTTGTCTATTTCTACGAATAAACGAAACGGCGTCACCTAGTTCTAGACGTAGTTGCCAGGGAAACTCTAAATATCTATACTATTATCACACAGTTTATATGAGTTTATGAAAGAAGACTTACGGGGAAACAGCCCCACAATACAGTTATATGTATATGAAAGCGGTAAATGAAAGCAATAACCACTTACTCGGTTGTAGAGCTTCCATGCTGTTTGGTTAGTTGTTCAACAAAGAAAGATTAAGAACAACAGTATATTCAAAATCAAAGGAGAAAGTGCTTTGAAAAAGAAAGATTTGGGGCTTACAGCTCAAGGAGAGGCCCAGGGTTTTATCAGTGAACGCACTGTTTAAATTTGTACAGAGGGACTTATACAAGTGACTGAGGCCCAAAATGTTTTCTGTACAAGGGGGTTTGGGTCTTACACTCTATTAGAGGCCCAAAAGTTTTGAATGGGTCTTATAGCTCGAGGAGAGGCCCAAAAGGTTATTTTTCAAAAGGCGACGATCGCGCCGTTTGTTTTTGACGGTATCAGGACTTATACAATGCACTGAGGCCCAAAAAATGATTTGGTCAAAAAAAGGATTGCGTCTTACACTCTATTAGAGGCCCAGAGTATTTTGAAAATGATTTATGAGGGTTGAATTAATCCAAAAACCCTAATTTGTTTTCAAAAATGTGTTTTAATTGAATAAAAATTCAATTAAAATGATCAAAATTGTTTAACATAGGAAAAACAAATTGTGATCTTGGATTAATGTTTCAAAAATTAAGTATTGACCTACAAAATAATTAGAAAGCATTAAAAGTTGCAAAATCAAGGTGGAAAAAATATTTTAAATGTCAAAAACAATTAAAACATTAATTCTTTGCAAAAATATCAATTATATAAAATAAATAATATTTTTGGGATTTTTTGGGAAAATAAAATATTTTAACATTTTTGTGAATTATTAAAAATAGAATCAACTCAAAATCATTAAAACTCAGAGAGAAATTAATTTTTGAATCAATTAAATAAAATCACAAAATTCAAATATTTGAATTTATGAAAATGGCGCCAAGAACACCCAAGAACACGCGCGTGTTCTGGGCTTGCCCAGATTTGCATTTTCTCTCCAATCTCACTGAATACTTGATTATATCATGCAATCCACATACCAATCAACTCGTTTCAACCTCACGATCATGTCTATGGTATTTAATTTCATTTAAATTAAACATATAACAAGAAATCATGAAAAATACTCAAGAACCCTAATTTCTGCATGAAGGCTAGGATTTTTGATACACGATTCAAACAATGCAATTAATTAAGGGGAAACATTTCATGCATGATTATGAACATTTGGCAAAAGTATTGTGCGAGGAAATATGCATAGATTGAGAGATGACCAAGTTTAAGCTTACCTCTAGGTCGTGACAGCAAGAACAAATTGATTTCTGAGTAGGAGGTGTTACAGATGAATTGTGATGATCTGAACAGCTTCCCTACACCCTATGGAGTGTGTTTGAATGCTTGGACTTGACTGAGAATGGCTAGATCACTTCATGGCATCTCAACTGCACTTTGGTTAAAACCTTGAGCAATTGACTGGTGATTATGAGAAATCAGTGTTCCAGTTGTTGTTTAAGTGTTTGATCAGCTCACATATGATGTATATGAGGTGTGTGTGTGATTGGTTTGAGTGGAATTGCTCTCTAATGAAAAACCCGATAGTGACTTGCTAAGAAAGGCATTTTTTAGAGTGAGAAGTGGTTTTTGAGAAAGGAAAGTGTTGTAGGCCTTTGGTGTACTTAAACGGATCACAATTGAGCTCTATTTATAGTAGAGCAAGTTTGTTTTAGGATCCACAGTGAATGGCAACTGCAGCAGGTGTTTGTTCAATGTTGGCCAATGGAAATCCAAGTCTCCTCTAGCCATTAACTAGAGGTTAGGGCACAGGGCTGTGGTTCCCTTGGTATTGGATAAGTCTTGACTGAATTCAGTTGAGAATGGCTCAGTCCATGCCACCTTGATGCTTCCATTGAATGCTCCAATCCAAAATTGGAGTCTTGTCCCTATTTTGGTCATTCTAGGTTCAACATGCTATTTCTTGTTCTAAAGACTTTGGAGGCTTGGCTCAGTGATTGTCCCCTTTAGATTCAATCCTCTGAGGTGTCCAAGTGGAAAGGAGCATTTGGATTTCGCTGATTTTGGAAAATCGAGCAAAAATGCAAATTCTGCCTTGCCTTGGCAGATTTCAGCAAGGCAACTTCCCAATGTCATATCTCATGGCTCAAATTGAATTTGGTAATGTTCTTAGTCATTTTGGAAAGCCCTTACATGATACAACAACTGTTTGAACATGTTTGGTTTTGATCTCTTTTGAATCCAAGTGAAAAATCCCCCTACATTTGGCAAAAAGTAGGGTAAAATCTGACTTAGTGAAATTTTCACCAAGTGGAACAAAGTGACTTTTCTTGATTTTGATCACTCCATAACTCAAAATCCACAATGAATTGGAATTAGGTCTAGTTGAAGTTTTTGTAGAGGGAAGTGAGATCTACAAATTAAGCCTTGGATGGGAGAAAATGGCTTTGTGGTTTAGGAGTTATGACCCTCCAAAGTTGGTACCCTAGCCACTTTATTTTTAACTTAGAAAATTTTCTAAGTTTTTTATGGTTACCCCTTTTACAAGTTATCCAACTTTTCTTGATTTTTCTTGATGAATGATGATTCAAATCACACATTAACATCATTTTAGGGTTAAAAATCCATTTTGGTGAAAAATCTCAAAAAGTCAAAGTTGACTTTTGTGCACAGTTGACTTTATATCAGATGAATTCCAAACTGTGCAATTCTTCATGAAATCATGTCCTTGACCTAAATAAAACTTGATGGACATGTTCCATGGGTGTCATAGGGTATATTGAATCATGTCTTAGGGCTTGGGAGCATGTCCTGGTCAAAAGTCAAAGTTACAGTTGACTTTTTTCTTAAAACCCTAACTGTGGTGCAGATGAAATTGAAACTTGTTGCTCAAGCTTCTTGGATTAATCCATTGTTGCAAATGGATTAATATAGTTTATTAGAGACCCTCAAACCCTCTCTTGAGGTCTTGGCTCATGATTTGCCCTAAAAGTCAACTTAGGGGTGAATTAGGTCAAGAAACCCTAATTCCAGATTTTTGATGAATGCATCCCCTGAGGCAAAATTGACTTGATGATTGGGTCTATGAGGTTCCATGGAGTATCTTAGGTTATGTTTTGAAGCATTGGCTCATTCCCAGATAAAAATTTTCATCTGGAGGCCCTGGTCGACCAAAACCCTAATTTGGTGACACTGTCGATCTTGAGACTTAATCCACCTAGAAGGGAGCAGCCTTGTGCTTAATCCTTGAAGTGGGAGTCCTTTTAATCCATTGTGGATGTTTGAGAGGTTAGACAAGTTGAATATCATGTCATTCCTTGATTGATCCTTTGTCTAAGAACTCTGAGAGGGCTTGAAATACTAATTCTTGATTGTAGTGGATGCTCACCCATCTTTGGGGAGACCGATGAAGTATTATGGCTCATCCATATTGTGATGATGATTTTCACAATGATGGGAAATCTTAGTGGTAAAAATTTGGGGTATGACGGATGCCCCTATTTAATCTTCTTGGACACGAAGGTGTGAATGACGAAGGTATTCAGGCATTCGGGGTGCAAGAGGATTAAATATCGGAATACCCGAAATTTTGATGGTGGTTATGAATGGTAGCTTACGCATTCATCTTCTTTAGCTAAGCAATGATGCTTAGAAAAGGTAAACTTCCCCTCGATCCTGGTCTTCAGCCAAGGAACTAGTCTCAGTTTCTAAAATAAACTTCCCCTCGATCCTGGTTTCCTTCCCAGGAACTGGTCTTAGTTTCTGATGTAAACTTCCCCTCGATCCTGGTTTCCTACCGAGGAACTGGTCTTAGTTTCTTTCGTCAATAAACTTTACTGACAAGGGACGCTATTCGTAGCGGCTTTCCTTCAAACTTCTCGCCGAATTTTCCTGGGGAGATGCCATTTGAGTGGAAAAAGTTTCGATGTCAGACTTGTTGGGGAACCCAGTCGTCTGAGTTGTAGAGGTGTACAAAATTCTCTGTTGGAGATGCCATTTGTTGACTCTACTTGGGGAATGCGAGTCCCTTGAGAGACTGCATTCGCTTGGGGTCTTTACATCATACTTTTCTCGGATATCTTCTCGGAGAAATGCCATATGATGTGATCCAATTTTGAGGTGCCGATGACCTTTTCATCAGTGGGTTTTTCGGAGAAAAACTGCCGTACTGCCGAATCTCCGATTTAGGAGGCTTTCTCTCGGTATTTTCTTTAATCCGGGAAAACAAGGATATCATCTTCAATGGCGAAGAGTGATGTTAACTGAGGGCTCTCTGGTCTTTCAGAGGTTCAAGTTATCAAAGTGGTCGAGGACCCAACTTCAATCCAGAAATAAAACTGGAGGAGAGAGATTGTTCAGACGTAACACTTCCTGACGAGGAAAGGCCTGACAACTCGATTAAGAGGACTTTTATCACTAGGGGACAAGACCGACTAGAGTGATAGTGATGCAATATGAAATGTGAATACAAATCAATAATGTAATGATGTATGTATGTTTATGCTGACAAAACTGGCGCGACATACAAACTGACAGGTGAACACGACTGGATACTCGGCCATCGCGGGGCGAAGAAGTACCGTTAGTTCAGAATAGCAATTCCGCCTTGCTTAGGAGAGATAGTCCCTGTTAGGAGCTAAGTTGGTCGGGCTTAGGAGATGAGAACTCGGCCGAGGCGTGTCAGACGAAACAAGGTCTCTGACAAAGTTGATCCCTTCATTCAGGCGTACTGGGTTAGAAGGAGTACTTTGATTCTGCACTTTGAAGTTTGCTTACTTCTGGAGAGGCGACCGATGTCCTTCCGATGTTCAACAGTCAAAAGAAATTGCCGTCTTTATTAAAAAGCAGAAAAAATTTTAACAAGTAAATTCATTTTTGTTTTATTTCAAGAATCATTAATCATGTTAAAGCGCAATTATGTAAAGCTAAAACAAATAAGAACTACAAACAAAAGCACAAGGGCTCAAATTTTATTGATAAGATGGAGATCAGCCAAACACGTGATTCCAAAGAGTATTTACAAAGTTAGAAAATGGTAATTTATAGGGAAAAGGGCTACGTTGAAACATAACGACCACTATCCTTCTACCAACTTTAAATTCGGGACATCCTGAGCTTCTGTCGAAGATGACCTTGACTGGAGTCTTCTGGCGGATGATGTAACTGCTGCTGAGGGACCTGCCTCTATTGAACATATTTACTTGCCATTATCCCTAATTTTTGCCTGGATTATACTGTGATGTTTCCAATCCACCGGGATGATTTTTTTTTATGTCTCTAACTTTTGCCTGGACCGCCCTTTCGGGTTTTCAATCCAACGAGACGTTTTTTTTTAGTTTAGGCGAAGTATTTCTTGACTACATCAACATTCGTGGGGTAGGTAAATTCCTCTCCGTCCATGGTTGGAAGTCTCAAGGCGCCGCCTGAGAAAGCTTTCGTGACCACATAGGGGCCATCATAATTTGGAGTCCACTTGCCCCGGGAATCAGTGAGAAATGATTGTATCTTCTTGAGCACGAGGTCTCCTTTCCTGAAGACACGAGGTCGGACCTTTTTGTCAAACGCCTTTTTCATTCTCTGTTGATACAATTGACCGTGGCATAGTGCCGTGATTCGCTTCTCCTTGATCAGATTCAATTCTTCGTGTCGGCTTTGACACCATTCAGCTTCGGTGAGCTTAGCTTCCATCAATACTCGGATTGACGGGATCTCTACTTCTATGGGGAGCACTGCTTCCATGCCATATACTAGAGAGAAAGGGGTTTCCCCTGTTGAAGTGCGGACAGATGTGCGATAACCGTGAAGAGCAAAGGGTAGCATTTCGTGCCAGTCTTTGTAGGTTACAACCATCTTTTGAACGATCCTCTTGATGTTCTTGTTAGCCGCTTCTACCGCTCCGTTCATCTTGGTTCGGTAGGGAGATGAGTTATGGTGTTCGATCTTGAACTCAGCGCACAACTCCTTCATCATCTTGTTGTTCAAGTTAGATCCATTGTCAGTAATGATCTCGCTTGGAACACCATAATGGCAGATGATATTATTTTTGATAAATCGGACCACCACTTGTCGGGTTACATTGGCGAATGACGCTGCTTCGACCCACTTGGTGAAATAGTCAATGGCTACCAGGATGAACCGATGTCCGTTTGAAGCCTTGGGCTCAATCATGCCAATCATGTCAATTCCCCATATCGAGAATGGCCATGGGGAAAAGAGAACTTTGAGATGTGATGGCGGTACATGAATTTTGTCGGAGTATATCTGACACTTGTGACACCTCCTCATGTACTTGTAGCAATCGGATTCCATGGTCAACCAATAGTACCCTGCTCTTAGAATTTTTCTCGCCATTGTATGTCCGTTGGCATGAGTGCCAAAGGATCCTTCATGAATTTCTTTCATAAGCATGTCTGCTTCTGGTCTGTCTACGCATCGGAGCAAGACCATGTCAAAATTTCTCTTATAGAGAGTGTCACCGCTTAGGAAGAAGTTTCCAGCCAATCTTCTGAGGGTTTTCCTATCTTTCCTAGATGCCCCAGGTGGGTACTCTTGTTTCTGAAGGAAGCATTTGATATCGTGATACCAAGGTTTGTCGTCTATGACTGCTTCAATCGTGAAGATGTAAGCGGGCCGTTCAAGGCGCATTATGTCGATCTTAGGTAGGTCGTTCCATTGACCTACACTAATCATGGAAGAGAGAGTGGCTAATGCATCAGCCATGTGATTCTCCTCACGAGGGATGTGATGAAACTCAACTCTGTTGAAGAAAGGTAACAACCTTCTTGCATAATCTTTGTAAGGAATCAGACCTGATTGGTATGTGTTCCAATCTCCTTTTATCTGATTGATAACCAAGGCTGAATCGCCGTATACGTCCAAGTTTTTTATCCTTAAATCAATTGCTTCTTCGAGACCCATAATACAAGCTTCATATTCGGCCTCGTTGTTTGTACATTTGAACGTAAGTCTGGCAGTGAAAGGAATGTGGGTACCCTGAGGGGTAACAATGATTGCCCCAATTCCGTTTCCATAATGATTAACTGCTCCGTCAAAGATAAGTCCCCATTGGGAACCTGGTTCTGGTCCTTCACTGGGTAACGGTTCATCGCAATCTTTCATTTTTAGATACATGACATCTTCATCTGGGAAGTCAAACCCGATTGATTCCTGATCGTCAATCGGTTGATGAGCCAAATGATCGGCTAAAATACTTCCCTTAACGGCTTTCTGAGCGTGGTACTCTATGTCATATTCTGATAACAACATCTGCCAACGGGCAATTCTTCCCGTGAGAGCAGGCTTTTCGAAGACGTACTTGATTGGATCCATTTCAGAGATTAACCAAGTAGTATGACAAATCATGTATTGGCGAAGACGTTTGGCTGCCCAAGCCAAAGCGCAACAAGTTTTCTCAAGCATCGTGTACCGAGTCTCGCAGTCGGTGAACTTCTTGCTCAAATAGTAAATGGCAGACTCTTTCCGTTTGGTTTCATCTTGTTGGCCAAGTACACATCCCATTGAGTCCTCTAGGACTGTGAGGTAAATGATCAGTGGTCTTCCTTCCACTGGAGGTGATAGAATCTGAGGATTCAACAGATATTCCTTGACACTGTCGAAGGCGGTTTGACAATTTTCTGTCCAAACGCAATCCTGGTTCTTTTTGAGTAATTTGAAAATCGGCGCACATGTGGCGGTCATGAGGAATATGAATCTTGAGATGTAGTTCAAACGTCCCAGGAATCCTCTGACTTGTTTTTCAGTTTTTGGAGAAGGCATTTCTTGAATGGCCTTGACCTTGTCAGGATCAACCTCAATTCCTTTCTGGCTGATGATGAACCCTAGTAGTTTCCCTGAACGGACACCGAAGGTGCACTTGTTGGGATTCAAGCGGGGCTTGAATTTTCTTAGACGTTCGAACAATTTTAACAGATGTTCAACGTGCTCACTCTCTGTTTTAGATTTTGCAATCATATCATCGACATACACTTCGATTTCTTTGTGTATCATGTCATGAAACAGAGTAGTCATGACCCTTTGATAGGTTGCCCCGACATTCTTCAAACCGAACGACATTACCTTGTAACAAAAGGTGCCCCATGGGGTAATGAACGAAGTTTTCTCCATGTCTTTCGGCGCCATTTTGATCTGGTTATAGCCCGAGAATCCATCCATGAAGGAGAAAATTTTGAACTTTGCTGTGCTGTCTACCAGCATGTCAATGTGTGGTAAAGGAAAGTCGTCCTTTGGACTAGCCTTGTTTAGATCCCTGTAGTCGACACACATTATGACCTTTCTGTCATTTTTGGGAACGGTACGATGTTGGCTAACCATTAAGGATATTCAGACGTAGCGAGGAAACCCGCGTCAATCTGTTTCTGTACTTCCTCTTTGATTTTGATGGCCATGTCTGGGTGAGTGCGTCTCAACCTTTGCTTTACTGGTGGACATTCCGATCTCAACGGTAAGTGATGTTCCACGATCCTGGTATCCAACCCTGGCATGTCCTGATAGGACCAAGCGAATACATCGGGGAATTCTTTGAGAAGTTTTATCAAACCCTCTTTGGCAGTTGGACTGAGCAGTGCCCCAATCCTAATTTCTTTTCTCTCTTTTTCTGAACCTAAGTTTACCGTTTCCAACAGATCTTTGTGAGGTTCAATGGACCTTTCCTCTTGTCTGAGTAGTCGAGAGATCTCTTCTGGAATTTTGTCGTCATTTTCTTCTTCAGCCTCGAATATCGGGAACTCAAAGTTGGGAGAAGGCATCGGATCGTATGTTTCAACGGGGTTTGAAACAAGCAATCTGCATGACGTGATGATTCGTGTTTAGAAGAGATAGAGAAAATGCAAGTGTGTGCAGTGTTTTATTTTACTGCTTGTTTTTATTTGAATTGTTTTTTAGGATTACCATTTTCTGAGAAACGAAAAGAGAAAACAACAATTAATGCAGAAATTACAGAACGACGTTATTTTATTAATGAACAAGTCGATTCTTGAAACTACAGCCCTATAAAACAAAACTCTGTCGCTTTGGGCGAAGCGAAGAGGGAAATTTACAGAAAGCGAGCCCTATCAAAACATCTGTTTCACCTGGGCAGGGTGAAAGGTTAAAGATGGCAATTACTTTAACTGATGAACGATCTTTGGAACCTCGACGGCAACCCATTGGCGGCGAACTCCTCGGTGAATCACAAAGTCTGGCACCTTCCTTGATTTGTCTTCAGAAATGACGCTGATTTCTGGTGGAGCAGGATCATTGGAATCTGTCTCCCAAGCAGAATTGTAGTAGGAGAATTCCTCAGTTACATTTTGCATAGTATTTGTGCTCTCAGCTGTATCTCCCTATCTAGTAGGCTGGATATCTTCGAGCCTGATACGAGAGCTTTCGGGAGCGGTGTACTTGACCATATAGTCGTATTTCCTACTCGGTTGTCCCAAGGTGTCCCATACTTCTTTCGAACTGGAGGAGTCATCTCTCTCGATGACGTTGACCTCGGGAAAAGCATAGTTGATGAATTCAAGTCTTGCAAACGTTGCAAATTCATCTTCATGTTGAGTAGTTTCTGAATGACCTGAGTGTTGATCCCATGACATGGTGGGGACACAGGTATTCTGTTCAATGATGCTCAGCTGATTTTCATTGTTCGGGTGACTCTCTTGCCCCAAGTTTCCTGGGTAAGGTTGCCACATTGGCAGACCATCCATTGGGCCATAGTAATTGTGGTCAAAGTTGTCTTTCATCAGAGTGTCTTCCTCTAATGAATTTGGCGGAGCACGACATCCTTTCGGATCACAATCTCCGTAGATCATTTCGACATCTGACCTTGGTATAAATCTCAGACTCTGTGCGGGATAGCAAAATGGCGTAGGCACCTCTTCCTGAGACATATAACCGTCCTCGTTCAGATAGGACTTCCATTCTTCATCTGTGTCGGAGGGATCTTCCTCATTGATACCATGTACTGCTTGAGACACCGGGTGAAGAAAACCTCCACTATGGAAGAAGTTTTGAAGGGGATGAAGACTTTCATCATTGGCAGCTGTCTGGGTACAGGTTGCAGAAAAACCAAGACCCTTCTTTGTTTTATTGTCAATAGAATGATAAGCTGTCCCCATCCTGTTGTATCGGTACTCTCGACCGCTTTAATAGCATCATTGTATGAGGAAATCGAGGTTCCTCCTCTAAACTGATTGTTCTTGCTTACCGACAGTGCTTGGAACTGAGTTCCAATAACCTCCTCGGGTTCTATGCTAGTAAATGATGACAAGTTATTCACAAGCAAGGCTTGTTCCCCGCAGACTGTGACAAGTTGATCGTTCTTGATGAACTTTAGCTTTTGGTGGAGGGTGGAAGTAACTGCCCCAGCCTGATGTATCCAAGGTCTTCCTAATAAACAACTGTATGTTGCCCGGATGTCCATGACTTGGAAAGTGACTTGGAAAGTGTGAGGACTGATAGTTATGGGAAGATCAACTTCGCCGATAACTATTTTTCTGGATCCGTCGAATGCTTTGACGACGATCTCGCTAATTCTCATTGGAGTGCCTTTGAATTATAATTGCATCAAAGTGGACTTCGGCATAACATTCAGGGCTGACCCTGTGTCTACCAGTACGCTGGCTAAAGCAACGTCCTGGCAGTTGACTGTGATATTGAGCGCCATGTTATGACGGCGACCCTCTTCGGGTAATTCCTCATCACTAAATCCCAAATTGTTGCAGGAAGTGATGTTAGAGACAATACTATCGAACTGTCTGATGGTTACATCCTGTTCTACAAAGGCTTGCTCCAAGACTTTCTGTAGAGCCTCCCTGTGGGCTTCTGAACTGAGTAACAGTGATAATACCGAGATCTTTGAAGGAGTTTGTAACAGTTGATCGACAATGTTGTATTCACTCCTTTAGATGAGCTTCGGCATCTTATCATTATTTTTCAAAGGGTCGGGATTACTGGATTGACCGACTGGTGGATCAGGAGTTTCCTTCTGAAGTTCCTTTTCCTTGTTAGGTTCTCCAACTCCTCGGTTGAAGATTCTACCGCTCCGTGCTACACGACTGATGTCTGCAATATTCACGACGGAGGGTAATGGAATTTCCTTTACATTTTCAACTGTCGTTGCACCGTATTTGTAAGGGATAGCCTTAGTTGATTCATACGGTGTTGGTCCCGGCAGATAGATGACTATGGGAACCTTCTGATTTTTCTGACCATCATAATTAATCTCGATCCGTTCCCAGTTGGGAACTTTAGATTCGTCAAGTAGAGGGATAATGGCAAAAACATCCCTAGTCCTGTGATGACCAGAGATCGTGACAACATCCTCAACTTGCTCGTCAAGGTAGTTCGGCGTCCAGCTGATGGGTCCAGAACCCGGATATGGATGAATTTCTCCACGATCCACCTGCCCCTAGAGAGCTGTTCTCACAAGGTAACACCCTTGGTTACTTTCCGAACAGACGCCGCAACGTTCATAGTTGTGTGGTGGCACCTGGCCACGCCCACTTTGAATACAATGTAACCTCACTAGGTTAGCTTCCACAGATCGGACATCCTGACTCTGACGCTGAGTAGGATTCCTGTTACTGATACTAATCTGCTAAGTATCTTCATCCATATAAATTGGCATCCACCAGTGATTTAACAAGTGCTGAAGTGCCTCCTGGACAAGGATACAACCTCGATCGTTTTTGCAACCTGCCTTACAGCTTTGATAGTCATGTGATGTTAAGAATCCGAGTCGGACCTGCTCAGCATGTAACTCTACCAGGTTGGTATTCATCACGCGAATATCGAAGATCTGAACCATGTTGATTTGATAGGAGTTCCTATCATGGTAGTCTTGGATCCATCCAAGATCCATCTGACGCTGGAGGGCCTCTTGTATGAAAGAGCATCCCTGTTTGTTTACCGAGCAAGTCAGACAAGAACTGTAATCGTGTCGCAGCAGATTATGATACTGACTTTGCCTTGAGTGCATTGCCACCAAGTTGACATTCATTGCACAGATATCGTGGTTCTGAATGACGTTAGAATTCGTGTAAACCATGTTAACTCCACGAACTTGGTGCTCCTGGATCCATCCGAGATCCATCTGTCCCTGTAGAGCGGTTTGCACCACAGAACATCCTTGGTTGTCTTTAGAGCAGATATCACACTGGTGATAGTTATGAGGTGGCACATGTCCATATCCACTATGTCTACAATGCAACTTGACCAAATTGGTTTTCAACAAGAGTACATCGTGAATTTGATAGACATCGTTAGTCTCTCCTTCTATCAAATTGACTGCAGCCTTCTCGTGTTGAGGCAGCGGGTTCGTGAGAACATTAGGATTCGTATCCTTGAAGGATAAGACCCCGCTCCTAACAAGTTTTTGCACGTCGGACTTGAAATTGAGACAAGTCTCTATGTTATGCCCTGGACCTCCTTGATGATAAGGGCAAGTTTGATCCACCTTAAACCAAAAAGGCAGATTTTCTGGTACTGGTTGAGGAGATTTAGTCTGAATGTGCCCCTTAGCCAGTAGTAATGGAAACAGCTCGGCGTACGACACGGGTATATGATCAAATCCTGGTGGCCGTGTTGTACGGTTGTTGTTGTATGGAGGACGAGCCTGCTGAAGAGGCTGTCGTGTCCTTTGTTGATCAGGTTGGCTCTGCGCAACCTGAGATTGATACGTAGGAATAGGCGCAAGGCTGAGAGCAGGAGTCACAGCTGCTACAGGTTGATAACATCGCCTTTGCTTTCCGAGAGAGATATTCCCAATATCTTGCTCTTTTTTCTTAGGGAGAGCACTACCGTATTTTTTAGTACCGTTCGTCGATCCAGTGTCTTTTACTAAACACCCTTCTCGGACGGCTTCCTCAAGACGTACGCCCATGCCCACCATCTCGGTGAAATCACTGGGCGCACTGGCAACCATTCGGTCATAGTAAAATGAGCTTAAGGTCTTTAAGAAGATCTTTGTCATCTCTTTTTCCTCAAGAGGTGGACAAATTTGAGCGGTAATTTCACGCCACCTTTGAGCGTACTCCTTAAAGGTTTCCTTGTCCTTTTGCCACATTGATCTGAGTTGATCTCTGTCGGGTGCCATGTCCAAATTGTATTTGTATTGTTAGACGAAGGCAGTGCCAAGATCTCTAAAAGTGTTGATCGTGGCACGGTTTAAACCCATGTACCATTTGAGTGCGGCACCGGTTAAACTATCCTGAAAGTAATGATTCAGTAGGTCCTGATTCTCCGTCTGAGCTGACATCCGCCGGGCGTACATCACTAGATGGCTTTGAGGGCAAGAGTTACCCTTGTACTTTTCAAAGTCGGGCACTTGAAATTTGTGCGAGACTTTCAAATTTGGGACCAAGCAGAGATCTGCGGCGTCCTTTCCAAATAGATCCTGACCGCGAATGGCTTACAGTTCCTTCTGCATTTCCAAGAACTGCTCCTAGAATTCCTCCATTCTGTCAAACATAGTTTCCTTCTTACCAGAAGGTATCTGTGGAATCTGTCCTTCCGGGACAGTGTGCACCACAGGGGGTGAGACCATGACTACGGTAGTGAGTCTAGGCGTTTCCGAAAGTTTGTAACCTTCAGGAGTCTTTAGTATGCCTCTGGCATCTTCGCTTTCCCGAAGTTTGTAACCTTCAGGCCCAACGGCTTCTGTTGTGATTCCCTGATCTTCAGTGATCGGCGGAACATATCCTTCTAGGATATAGTTAACAGGCATGCCCCAAGGACGATCTTTCGGTATTTGATACCTAGGATTATACTTCTCCACTATAGGCGTTGAGGTGATCTCTGAGATCACAGTTCTTTGTAGCTGAGCTTCTGCCATGGCTTGCATGTCGTTACGAAGCTTCCTCATATCCTCTCTCAGAGCGTCGATCTCTTTCTTCAACTCTCTGTTTTCTTCTTCAAGATCATCCATCTTTTTCTGACGATTGGCCCGAGTATTATACAAATGAGACAGTTTGACTCTAGAACCGAGACACAAACGTGAGATTCGTAGGTAAGAAGAATACGCGATGTGAGAATGATGAATGTAATGATTATATTAATTGTTTTTTGGTTTAATCAAAATAAACTTCGACAATTAGATTGCAAATATCAAACGGTGGGGAAACCCCTTTTTATTGAATTCAAAGGATTACAGAAATGGAAATACAGTAGATTACAAGGTGCAGAAACAGAAACCTAAACTAATGGGTCCCGAGTCCTCTCTGAAGAGAAATCGGGTGCTGATTCTGGTATCTTCCTTTTCTTTGACCGGGGCTCTTGGGCCGTTGTCGGGTTGTCATTCCTTTGCCAGGTGAAAGGAGTGAGCAAATTCCTTTGGTCATCTTGATTCTCTACAGCATGTTGCTCCAAAATTTCAATCATAGCATTCTTATCTTTCAGTAGTTGCTGTATTTTGATGCACTCTACGTCGAGGGTGCGGTACTTGTTCTTCCAAGACCTTCTCTCCTTTTGAACTTTGTTGAGAGTAACCTGAAGCTTTTCAGTTTCCATCATGAAGTACATGACAGATTCCCTCGGCGGAAGAATTCCGTAACGAGGATAAGGCATCTTCAGCTTGAGAGCTCTAGTTTGTACCCAATGGAGATAAGGCTCCACCGAGACACAGTCTGGTTTTCCCAGAGACTCTCGTCCTTTCTTATGAACATGCTTCCAAGCGTGCACTATTTCCGTCTTTAGTGTTATGTCATTTTCTCCTTCTTTGAAGAAAAGACCTTCCAGATGAACACCCCGTGGGACGTGTCTCATCGGGTATCCAAATTAATGACGAACGAGAACTGGATGGTAATTGATTCCTCCCTTAGTTCCTATAAGGGGTACGTTGGGGAAGTTTCCACAACGATCAATGATTCTGATTCCATCATAGATCCTATTACACCAATCTATATCAGAGTTAGTAAGAGACATGATCTTCTGCGATCAACGCAAGGCACTCTTATGATCCCAGAAAGCAGCAGACTTAGGCAAATGAGAGATAAACCATTTGTAAAGCAAAGGTACACAGCATGTGATCTCCCCTCCGCTGTACAAATTTCCTAAGTGTACAGAATGATACGCATCTGTGAGCAAAGTCAGTACATCGTTTCCAATGAGAAAAACCTTAATGGAGTTGATGTCGACGAAATTATTAATGTTGGGAAACAAAAATAACCCGTAGGCGAGCAAGACAAAGATGCTTTCAAAAGCAGTCACGTTTCCTATACTGGCAAAATACAGGGCCTTCTTTGTCAAGAACTGGGCTGGCAAACCTTGGATGCCACCCTTAGTGGTTAGGTGAGTCCTAACCTCAGACTCGTCCAAATGAATTGCTCTTGCAATGGTCTGATTCTTTGGAATTTCTTCCAGTCCAGAAAATGGAGCTCGATCAGTGACGTGTAGATCGATCAGATGAGAATACTCCTCCAGCGTTGGTGCGAGCTGGTAATCCGGGAATGTGAAACAGTGATAAACTGGATCATAAAACTAAATGAGCACATCCATGATTCCCTCAATCACATGGACTCTTAACAGTGGTAGCAAACCTCAGTGCTTGGCTCTGAAAGCCTCTGGGTTTGTGATCATCCTCGCCAAACCTCTTATATCATCTAGTTTCGAAACCTTGAAGGTATACCTATGAGTTCTCCTTCTACCGAAATCCATTAGTGCAATCCTTTTCTCTGATATTTGCAATCACAATCTCAGTTTAATTTGAAAAATAGAGAGACTAGAAGAGAAATTTTTTGAATGTTTTAATGTTTTTTAAATGAATGCATGAATGCAGCACACAAAAACATAGAAAAAACATGGGGTCAAAGGGTCGTTGTCATGAAGTCAAGGCTCTACCCATCCCCAAAGGTTTATACTAGGGTGATTTTTGTACCTGTACTCATTATCATCAGCTCCTCCCAGGAAAGCAAAACAACAAGCGGATCACCAGCGAGTTGTAGAGCGATCTTAGAGTAAGTGCCATTCACCGAGAATAGATCACCAGCCTCAAATGAGGGTAGTATCGCGTAACAACTATTCCCGATAGTTTTCGCACTACAAAAGGGTTTGGCTCCTCAGCTTCTCAGACATCACAATCGGCCCATTGTCTAGGTGAGAGAATGGGTTGCATTGGTCAGCCTCCACTGAGGTTGATGGTCGACCTCGTCGCCATCACTTATCTTAAGTGTATACTCGATCTTTCCACATGCGGCATCACACGCATTCCCATTAGCAGAAAAATAAACACGTATAGCAATTAGGAAAAGCAGTATATATATATATTTGTCCTAATCATCCTAGACTTTTAAAAGCTAATAATCTTAAGTTCCTGACAGAAAATGGTTTCCCGGCGGAGTCACCAATCTGTGGTTTCATTCCTAATTAACGGCGTTTTGACCTAAGATCCTAGTGACGTCAAGGTTTCTACAAGATCCCTACGGTACTCCCCAGCAGGGTCGCCATTTTTCTATAGCGAGTGATTTTTGGATGTGGTTGCGAAGCACGATCGCTCTAGTACTACAGCTCGATTCATTTTTTATCCTATTAAAGCTGATGAAGGAAGGGAAATAGATGTCTCCAATTAACCCTGCTTGCATACTGAGATTAAACAGTCAAAACTGTTGGTTTACAGATGCTACAAAGATTCGGGGTTTCTCTTAAGTTTATTTTGTTGACGAGGGGTGCTTTAGGCTATTGGTTGAGATGTTAGGACGGATATATATGAAAGTATGGGATTTTGGGTTTTTGTTTAGTGTGCTCGCTAAGATTTTTCTTTCAATCTTATGCCTACGTATTCCCGTTTACCAAAACAGGGAAATCAGAGCGTTCGTAGTTCCTCCTATTCTATGGGAGGAAATGGTTGTTTTGGTGTTTTGTTCAACGCCCAAGACGTGAAGCGAAAGGTGGTTTGTATCTTGTTCAAAGCCCAAGATGTGAAGCTAAAAGGTCTCACCTTTAGAGAGCATTTGTCATCTCTAAAGAGGGGTTTGTCTGTTACGACTATTTATAAAGGAGGATTACAACCTGAAGGAGAAGACTTTAACTCAGTGTAGAGTAATGCCATCTTTCCTTAGGAATTTCTCATACTAAAAGAGGGACAGTGGCATGGATGTAGATGATCCAGAGGCTTGCTGCTTACAACAATTAGATGAAGGGGAATGAGTTGTTGATGTTTGTGTACTCTGAACGAGGCACATCTTTGATGCTAAAAGGTCAATTGGATCAACCAGTGGTTTTCTTATACAAAGCCTAAGAGGAGGTTGGTATGTGTCTCGTACAAAGCCCGAGAGAGAGGCTAAAAGGTTTTGACTCAACAAGGGAATCTTTTGGTATCTCGTATAAAGCCCGAGATGGAGGCTATTTGACTCAACAAGAGAGTTTTTGTATCTCGTACAAAGCCCGAGATGGAGGTGAAAGTTTGTTTGGCTCAATAAGAACCTTTTTATATCTCGTATAAAGCCCGAGATGGAGGCGAAAGGGTGATTGACTCAACGAGGAAGTCTCTTTATGTGTCTCGTACAAAGCCCGAGAAAGAGGCTAAACGTTGTTTAACCCCGCTGGGGAGAATCATTGTACAAAGCCCAAGAGAGAGGCTAACTTCACTGGAGAAGGATCATTATACAAAGCCTAAGAGGAGGCTATGGCGACTGTTCAGTTAAGTGACAAGTCCAGTATACTGATTTTTAAAGAGAAAATCAGTTCTTATATGAGTAACACTGTACTCAGGGGTTTGATTCGAGGATCCGGGTTATTCCTGTTTTTTAAGGAAGCGGGAAATCTGAAGGGTATTGAGACTGTCCGAGTCTACGGGTTTTCTTCCTATTTAATGAAGGGGTCACTTGAGAATGTCTTTGAGACTCAAGGAGATTAGACTGTCCAAGTCTAGAATGTCATCTTTTGTACCATGCTTTGAGAAACAGTAGTAGACTCTATGAAAGGACTGTCCTATGCAGATGACTAAGTTCTGTTCCTATACCTCTAGGAGGTCGTCGGGACAATTTGTACGAAGCCCAAGAGGAGGCTGGAAGCTTTTAAGAAGCCGATCGGTCCTTGTACAAAGCCCAAGAGGAGGCTATCATTCCCGGATGAAGAGATCATTATACGAAGCCTAAGAGGAGGCTGTGAATACTTCTAAGAAGCCAGTGGGTCCTTGTATTAAGCCCAAGAGGAGGCGGGGTTGCTTTTAGGAAGCCTGTGGGTCCTTGTACGATGCCCAAGAGGAGGCCGATGCTTTTAAGAAGCCCGTGGGTCCCCAAACCCCAAGAAATTCAAGGCAAGCTATTCACAAGGAATAGATCAAGTCAGGAAAGTTCGAGAATTTGGAAGAAACTCAAAGATGCCATTCACGGAGAATACATTCATCTCTGGGAATAGAGTTTCTTGACAATTCCTAATGAGGACAGCCGAAGAGAAGACTGTATCTGGTGATCCTATTGGGGATCTAGTTGTCTATTTCTACGAATAAACGAAACGGCGTCACCTAGTTCTAGACGTAGTTGCCGGGGAAACTCTAAATATCTATACTATTATTACACAGTTTATATGAGTTTATGAAAGAAGACTTACAGCGAAACAGCCCCACAATACAGTTATATGTATATGAAAGCGGTAAATGAAAGCAATAACCACTTACTCGGTTGTAGAGCTTCCATGCTGTTTGGTTAGTTGTTCAACAAAGAAAGATTAAGAACAACAGTATATTCAAAATCAAAGGAGAAAGTGCTTTGAAAAAGAAAGATTTGGGGCTTACAGCTCAAGGAGAGGCCCAGGGTTTTATCAGTGAGCGCACTGTTTGAATTTGTACAGAGGGACTTATACAAGTGACTGAGGCCCAAAATGTTTTCTGTACAAGGGGGTTTGGGTCTTACACTCTATTAGAGGCCCAAAAGTTTTGAATGGGTCTTATAGCTCGAGGAGAGGCCCAAAAGGTTATTTTTCAAAAGGCGACGATCGCGCCGTTTGTTTTTGACGGTATCGGGATTTATACAATGCACTGAGGCCCAAAAAATGATTTGGTCAAAAAAAGGATTGGATCTTACACTCTATTAGAGGCCCAAAGTGTTTTGAAAATGATTTATGAGGGTTGAATTAATCCAAAAACCCTAATTTGTTTTCAAAAATGTGTTTTAATTGAATAAACATTCAATTAAAATGATCAAAATTGTTTAACATAGGAAAAACAAATTGTGATCTTGGATTAATGTTTCAAAAATTAAGTATTGACCTACAAAATAATTAGAAAGCATTAAAAGTTGCAAAATCAAGGTGGAAAAAATATTTTAAATGTCAAAAACAATTAAAACATTAATTCTTTGCAAAAATATCAATTATATAAAATAAATAATATTTTTGGGATTTTTTGGGAAAATAAAATATTTTAACATTTTTGTGAATTATTAAAAAAAGAATCAACTCAAAATCATTAAAACTCAGAGAGAAATTAATTTTTGAATCAATTAAATAAAATCACAAAATTCAAATATTTGAATTTATGAAAATGGCGCCAAGAACACCCAAGAACACGCGCGTGTTCTGGGCTTGCCCAAATTTGCATTTTCTCTCCAATCTCACTGAATACTTGATTATATCATGCAATCCACATACCAATCAACTCGTTTCAACCTCACGATCATGTCTATGGTATTTATCATTTAAATTAAACATATAACAAGAAATCACGAAAAATCCTCAAGAACCCTAATTTCTGCATGAAGGCTAGGATTTTTGATACACGATTCAAACAATGCAATTAATTGAGGGGAAACATTCCATGCATGATTATGAACATTTGGCAAAAGTATTGTGCGAGGAAATATGCATAGATTAAGAGATGACCAAGTTTAAGCTTACCTCTAGGTCGTGACAGCAAGAGCAAATTGATTTCTAAGTAGGAGGTGTTACAGATGAATTGTGATGATCTGAACAGCTTCCATACACCCTATGGAGTGTGTTTGAATGCTTGGACTTGACTGAGAATGGCTGGATCACTTCATGGCATCTCAACTGCACTTTGGTTAAAACCTTAAGCAATTGACTGGTGATTCTGAGAAATCAGTGTTCCAGTTATTGTTTAAGTGTTTGATCAGCTCACATATGATGTATATGAGGTGTGTGTGTGTGATTGGTTTGAGTGGAATTGCTCTCTAATGAAAAACCCGATAGTGACTTGCTAAGAAAGGCATTTTTGAGAGTGAGAAGTGGTTTTTGAGAAAGGCAAGTGTTGTAGGCCTTTGGTGTACTTAAACTGATCACAATTAAGCTCTATTTATAGTAGAGCAAGTTTGTTTTGGGATCCACAGTGAATGGCAACTGCAGCAGGTGTTTGTTCAATGTTGGCCAATGGAAATCTAAGTTTCCTCTAGCCATTGACTAGAGGTTAGGGCACAGGGCTGTGGATCCCTTGGTCTTGGATAAGTCTTGACTGAATTCAGTTGAGAATGGCTCAGTCCATGCCACCTTGATGCTTCCATTGAATGCTCCAATCCAAAATTGGAGTCTTGTCCCTATTTTGGCCATTCTAGGATCAACATGCTATTTCCTGTTCCAAAGACTTTGGAGGCTTGGCTCAGTGATTGTCCCCTTTAGATTCAATCCTCTGAGGTGTCCAAGTGGATAGGAGCATTTGGACTTGGCTGATTTTGGCAAATCGAGCAAAAATGCAAATTCTGCCATGCCTTGGCAGATTTCAGCAAGGCAACTTCCCAATGTCATATCTCATGGCTCAAATTGAATTTGGTAATGTTCTTGGTCATTTTGGAAAGCCCTTATATGATACAACAGCTGTTTGAACATGTTTGGTTTTGATCTCTTTTGAATCCAAGTGAAAAATCCCCCTACATTTGGCAAAAAGTAGGGTAAAATCTGACTTAGTGAAATTTTCACCAAGTGTTGGAACAAAGTGACTTTTCTTGATTTTGATCACTCCATAACTCAAAATCCACAATGAATTGGAATTAGGTCTAGTTGAAGTTTTTGTAGAGGGAAATGAGATCTATAAATCAAGCCTTGGATGGGAGAAAATGGCTTTGTGGTTTAGGAGTTATGACCCTCCAAAGTTGGTACCCTAGCCACTTTATTTTTAACTTAGAAAATTTTCTAAGTTTTTTATGGTTACCCCTTTTACAAGTTATCCAACTTTTCTTGATTTTTCTTGATGAATGATGATTCAAATCACACATTAACATCATTTTAGGGTTAAAAATCCATTTTGGTGAAAAATCTCAAAAAGTCAAAGTTGACTTTTGTGCACAGTTGACTTTTTATCAGATGAATTCCAAACTGTGCAATTCTTCATGAAATCATGTCCTTGACCTAAATCAAACTTGATGGACATGTTCCATGGGTGTCATAGGGTATATTGAATCATGTCTTAGGGCTTGGGAGCATGTCCTGGTCAAAAGTCAAAGTTACAGTTGACTTTTTCCTTAAAACCCTAACTGTGGTGCAGATGAAATTGAAACTTGTTGGTCAAGCTTCTTGGATTAATCCATTGTTGAAAATGGATCAATATAGTTTATTAGAGACCCACAAACCCTCTCTTGAGGTCTTGGCTCATGATTTGCCCTAAAAGTCAACTTAGGGGTGAATTAGGTCAAGAAACCCTAATTCCTGATTTTTGATGAATGCATCCCCTGAGGCAAAATTGACTTGATGATTAGGTCCATGAGGTTCCATGGAGTATCTTAGGTTATGTTTTGAAGCATTGGCTCATGCCCTGATAAAAATTTTCATCTGGAGGCCCTGGTCGACCAAAACCCTAATTTGGTGACACTGTCGATCTTGAGACTTAATCCACCTAGAAGGGAGCAGCCTTGTGCTTAATCGTTGAAGTGGGAGTCCTTTTGATCCATTGTGGATGTTTGAGAGGTTAGACAAGTTGAAGATCATGTCATTCCTTGATTGATCCTTTGTCTAAGAACTCTGAGAGGGCTTGAAACCCTAATTCTTGATTGTAGTGGATGCTCACCCATCTTTGGGGAGACCGATGAAGTATGATGGCTCATCCATATTGTGATGATGATTTTCACAATGATGGGAAATCTTAGTGGTCAAAATTTGGGGTATGACATTGACCTTAGACACCCGTCCGTGTTCTTTCTACACCCGTCTGTGTTTGAACTTTTTAGCCAATACCCGTCCGTATTGACCTTAGACACCTGCGTGTTCTTTCATCACCCGTCTGTGTTTGAACTTTTTAGCCGATACCCATTCGTATTGACCTTAGACACCCGTCCGTGTTTGAACTTTTTAGCCAATACCTGTCCGTATTGACCTTAGACACCCGTCCGTGTTCTTTCATCACCCGTCCGTGTTTGAACTTTTTAGCCAATACCCGTCCGTATTGACCTTAGACACCCGTCCGTGTTCTTTCAGCACCCGTCCGTGTTTGAAATTTTTCAATACCCGTCCGTATTGACCTTTGACACTCGTCCGTGTCGTTTCAGCACCCGTCCGTGTCTGAACCGTTTGACACTCGTCCGTGTTTATCCCCATCGCAGTCGACACTCATCCGTGTTTATTTCAATCTATGCCAATATTTCGTCCGTATTGATCCCTGATGCTCGTTCGTGTCATGATCCTACACCTTTTATTACTTGTTCTCCAGCGGAGTCGTCTCTCCTTTTGCAGGATGCAAATTTGTGCGATTATTTTGGTATTCAATCTCCGTGTATCCCGACCGTCTGGAAGCCTTTGCTTCCATACCCTCGGATCCAAGAAGTTTGAATAGGGGAAGTTGTAACACCCCAAAATTTGCCCTCTTGTTTCTAACAGTAATTGGCTTATACTTCTTTTCAGTCTGCATCATCTTTGCATATCATTGTTTTCTTTTGGGCATGGGATCAAGGTACTTGCCAGCAGCTCATGGCGTCATCAGTTCCAGTATCATTTTCAACAATGTTCCGAGCCAAGCAGATAGCTTTCAAATGATTCAGCACCAGACGATTATTTTCAACAGTATTCCGAGTACGAAACAGAATTCACAGCATATTTCAAGTGTGTTTTAGTGTTAATATCAAATGGCAAGTTTCAGAGGTCTAACATGGCTCAAAACGGGCGAAAACAGGAAATTCTGCAACATTCCCTCCTTTTGGTGCCAAAATTTTGAATTTTTGAACAGAGTAATCGATTACTCAAAGTGAGTAACCGATTACTCTAGGCGAAATTGTAAAAATATGGCAATTTTCAGCACTACAGAATTTTTGAGCATTTGTGATCATGTGTCGGGCTTGTGCATGTGTGGGAAGGATCTAGAACTGATATATTTTCATCATTTTAGACCCAAAATTCAAATTCCTTCCAACAATTTCCACTCTAATTCCATAATCCCTTTCCTAGCTCATTTTCCACTTCCAATTCCACCCACTAAACCTCACTCCAAACCCAAACTTAACTCCTAACCTAGGGGTTATTTAATATAATCAACTCGAAACCTCTCTTAACCTTGATCATTTTTTCACTCTCAATTTTCAGAATTCTCTCTCAATTCTCTCTCACTTTTTCACTCTCAACCTCCATTTTCAACCACACTCAAAGCTATTCCATAGAGATTAACAAGTTCTTCATTGGAACTTGTTAATTCTTGAGCTAAAGCCTTTCATCATCACTTCATTTTTGCTTTCCATTGGTGATTTTCGTTTGGATCTAGATCTGAAATTTCATAAGTGCTTATTAGAAGTGATTTTGGAGTATTGGTAGCTTATTGCTTGGATTTTCAGCTTTTGCTTGCAAGGATCTCATAGATCTTGGAATTTCTTGATTGGATTCATCAAATTCTATTTGCAACACTTACCAATGCAATGTAGATCCTTGGTTTTGCATGTGATTTGATCCATTTGCTTGATTTGATTCATGATCTTGTTGTTTGATTGATGAAATTTGTGTTTGATTACTGGTATTTGGTGTGAATTTCGTGATTAATTGATTACATGATTATTTGGATGTTTGGATAAGTGATTTGCTGCTGAAAAGTGCTTTTCAAAGTTAAATTTCTGCCTCTGTTTCAGTGGTAATCGATTACTCAAACAGAGTAATCGGTTACTCTGCCTTAACTTCACGTTTTTAGTCAAATTTCAATAGAGTAATCGATTACTCAAACAGGGTAATCTATTACTCTGCCTTATTTTCACGTTTTTAGTCAAATTTCAACAGAGTAATCGATTACCCTATGTGAGTAATCGATTACCACTGAAGCAGAGTGTGTTTTTCTTGTATTTTCTTGCTTGTTTGAGGTCTCTTGCATGTCTAAACTTCATGGATTAATATGGTGATGATTTGTGGATTATTCTTGAGCTGTTTTAAGTCACACCTTTGCATGAACACGATTCTTCGACACGTAACTTTTGGTTTTGTTGGTGAATATCCATGATTGTGTTGTTGTTTTTCTTGATGTGATGAACACCTTGAACACACTCCTTGAGCATGTCCCTTGAGCATGTTAGTTGTGAATTACTGTTGGTGTTGCTGGAGTCGTCGTGTTGTGCATGCTTGCATTTAATTTCATAAGGTGCATGCTTGATTTAGTTGGATCATATGACAAATAATGTGCATTCTTTCATGATGATTTCAAGAATTATTTACCATGGTTTATGGTGTGATGGTGATCATGGTTGATTGATTAATGTGTAATGTTTGATGCGTGTTCGTTATGCCATGATTGCATCGTTTCAAATGCATGGTGTGCTGCCCTGTTTTCACTGTTGTTCCTTTGTATATATGTTGTTGTATGTGCTGCTGCTTGCCTTTTTACACCTTCTTTTGTGCTGAACTTGAGCTGTTAAATGTTGTTTGGTGTATTGGCTGGAATTTACCACTGGCAGGTGCTGGAGCGCTGTTGTAGTTGCTGTTTTTTATTATCGCTTTGGTTTTTTCCTTGCTTTTGCTTGCTCCCTTAGGCTCCTAGTCCGACTTAATTTTTGATTAAGCTCAGAGTAGGATAGACATTAGGCTCTCATCCATGCATGATAACTTAGGTAGATGTTTCCCCTTTGAACTCAACCATAGGGCCACTTTTGCATGACAACATTAGGATAGATTTCCCCTTAGTGTTTTCTTTTTCTTGAGTCTTCTCTTCTCATCTCATAACAATTCTAAGACATTTAATAAAGGTAACGTGTATTGCGCATGAGCCTTGTATGTGGGAAATGAGGAATGATGGGTTTCCTCTCATCTTTCTAGAATGTCTAGTGGACGTCCTGTCTTGGGACGATTTGCTATGCATTCGTTCCTACGTCATAGACTTCGGTGCAATGCAAGTTACGAACTAACTTCAATCCACTTCTGTCTAAAAAACACAAAACATATTCAAATCATTTTTATCCTTCGAGATTGTTGGGTTTCAAACCGTTTTTCAGAAAAGAGCTCGTCGCTCACGTAAAAAACACATACCAACCTTGTTAGGTCGAACTACGTTTGCTCTGATTCCTCTTTCTCGTCCGATTGAGGATACGTAGGCACGAGATGCAATATCTCGATGAGCAACCTTCCCTCCTTTTTGCGTAGTCCGTCGAACTACGGTGACTCTGATTCTTCGTTCGTCCGCGAATATACGTAGGCATCGGATTGTGATAATCCTTACGAGTTCGTCTTAGTCTCCCCCATCCCCATTTTTTTTCAGCCGTAGACTTTAGGATAACTCACCCTTTATTTAGAAAACAAGCGTGGATCCCATCGAGTACGATGGACGCGTGGGGGTGCTAATACATTCGCCTCGCGTAACTGACTCTCGAACCTGGACTATGGTTGCGATGACCATGTCTTTCCCTCTGTTTAGGTTTTCTTCGATCGTTTCCTTTCCCTGCGTCGGGATAAATAACGTTCGGTGGAGACTCTTCTGTTCTTGTTTCTTGCCAATTATTTTTTTGCAGGTTGCGACAAACTTTATAACTGGGTCTTCAGAAACTTCAAGTCTTCAGTCTTCAGAACTTGTCCACTAGGAATCTGTCTTCAGAGCTTCAGCACTTGTCTTGAAACCCATTATCTTCACTACTTCAAGTCTTCAGAATCTTCAGAGCCTTGTTCACTCAGAACGCTGTCTTCAGAACCTTCAGCACTTGATCATTTGAATCTTACTCTTCAGAACACTTCAGTCTTCAGAGTCTTTCTGCATTTGGACTTCAGAGCCTTCAGCCTTCAGAACTTCAAGTCATGAGAAACTTCAGCACTTGGGTTCTTCACAAGATTATCTCTTCAAAGGCTTAGCTATCTTCAGAATCATAACCACTTTCAGGTTAGCATCCACAAGAGCATTGCATCAGCAATATCAGCATCCTTGGATTTATCTGATTATGATCAGATAAAGAAACATACTTGCTTCTTGCGACTTGTGTTACACATAGTAACTCGCATATGATCATTTACCCACATCTTGCTGGTGTTTGTTGGATCTGATATCTTCTATGATTATGATCTGCACACAACACACATTAGAACATAAAATAGTTCTTTCACAAATACTCATTGTTATCATCAAAACATAGAGATGACTTGCAGAGACAACTCTTGCTCTTACAATTATTGTGGTAAATTTAGTCATATTAAGCCCTTATGCTTCAAGTTGTATGGCTATCCAAAAGGTCCTACACAACCTAGGGTTAATCAAGTTGTGGTTAAAACTAGAAAGAAATGGATTCCCAAGGAAGTTACTACTACACTTATTGCTCACACTTCTCTCAAAGCTTCAACTAAAGAAGGCTGGTATTTTGACAGTGGATGTTCTAGACATATGACTGGAGTAAAGAAGTTCCTGGTGGACATTAACTCTAACTCTACCAGTTATGTCACTTTTGGTGATGGTGCCGAAGGTAAAAGTAAAGAAGTTGGAAGACTAGCCTGTACAGGAACCCATAGTCTTGACGATGTCCTCCTAGTCAAAGGTCCGACTACTAATCTAATAAGAATAAGTCAGTTATGTGATCAAGGTCTGAAAGTGAATTTTATTGAGTTTGAGTGTTTGGTCACTAATGGGAAGAATGAAGTCCTAACTAGGGATGTCAGGTCTAAGGACAACTGTTACCTATGGAAAAGTCATCAAACTGTTTTCCCACATGTTTAATGTCCAAGGAAGATAAAGTCCAGTTGTGGCACCAAAAGCTTGGTCATTTGCATCTAAAAGGGATGAAGAAGATTATGTCTACAGAAGTTATTAGAGGCATCCCCAAGCTTGAGATAAAGGAAGGCAGAATCTGTGGTGAGTATCAAATTGGAAAGCATACCAAGATGTCACACCCGAAGATCCAACATCTGACTAGTTCAAAAGTTTTGGAACTTCTTCACATGGATTTAATGGGCCATATGCAAGTTGAAATCCTTGGTGGAAAGAGGTATGCTTATGTTGTTGTTGATTATTTTTCAAGATTCACCTGGGTACATTTCATCAGAGAAAAATCAGATGTTTTTGATGTCTTTGAAGAATTATGTCAAAAGCTTCAAAAAGAAAAAGAGAGCAAGATTGTTAGGATTAGAAATGACCATGGAAAGGAGTTTGAAAATAGAAAATTTGTAAATTTTTTCTCCTCTTAAGGTATTAATCATGAATTCTCATCTCCCATCACTCCACAGCAGAATGGAGTTATTGAACGCATGAATAGAACTCTTCAAGAATCAGCTAGAGTCATGCTACATGCTAAGCATCTGCCATATCATTTTTGGGCTGAAGCAATGAATACTGCTTGCTATACTCATAACAGAGTTACACCGAGGACTGGTATTTCATCAACACTGTATGAATTATGGAAAGGAAGAAAGCCTGCTATCAAATACTTTCATGTTTTTGGAAGTAAATGTTACATTTTGGCTGATCGTGAACAAAGAAGAAAGATGGATCCTAAGAGTGATTAAGGGATATTTCTGGGCTACTCCACAAACAGCAGAGCCTATAGAGTTTTCAACACTAGAACCAAGGTCATAATGGAATATATTAATGTTGTAATAGATGATTCAACTATGGATAAGGATACGGGTGTTAAAGATGATGTTGAAACATCATCTCAGGTGGCTGATACTTCTGAAAAAATGTGGCTGATGCTGATAACGACAATGAAGCTGCAGCTGTTGAGGATGATAACAATAAAACCAACAAAGGTCCCTCTATTAGAATTCATAAAGATAATCCTAAGGAACTCGTCATAGGAAATCCTAATGAAGGGATTATCACTAGATCAAGGGAGGTGGTATCTAATTCTTGTCTTGTCTCTAAGATTAAACCCAAAAATGTGAAAAAGGCTTTAACTGATGAATTCTGGATCAATGTCGTGCAAGAAGAATTAGAACAGTTTAAGAGGAATGAAGTTTGGGATTTAGTTCCTAGGCCTGAAGGAACAAATGTCATTGGTACGAGGTGGGTCTATAAGAATAAATCTAATGAGAGTGGAGTTGTCACCAGAAATAAGGCCAAACTTGTGGATCAAGGGTACACTCAAATTGAAGAAGTAGACTTTGATGAGACTTTTTCTCCAGTTGCTCGTCTTGAATCCATAAGATTATTGCTAGGAGTGGCATGTCTACTAAAGTCCAAGTTGTTTCAGATGGATGTGAAAAGTGCCTTTTTGAATGGGTACTTGAATGAGGAAGTGTATGTTGAACAACCAAAAGGGTTTATTGATCCTATTTTTCCATATCATGTGTACAAATTGAAGAAAGCTCTTTATGGGTTAAAGCAAGCTCCTAGGGCTTGGTATGAAAGGCTGATAGAATTTCTTGTCAGTAATAGGTACAGGAAAGGAGGAATAGACAAAAATTTGTTTGTTAAAGAAAAGGATGGCAAACTCATGATTGCTCAGATTTATGTGGATGACATTGTATTTAGTGGGATGTCAGACCAGATGGTCCAAAATATTTTCAAACAGATGCAATCTAAATTTGAGATGAGTCTTGTAGGTGAATTAACCCATTTTCTTGGACTTCAAGTGAGCAAGATGAAAGTCTCTATTTTCATCTCTCAAGGTAAGTATGCCAAGAACATAGTAAAGAAGTTTGGAATGGAGAATGCTAGTCACAAGAGGACTCCTGTACCTACTCATTTGAAGCTATCTAAAGATGAAAATGGTGTTAATTTGGATCAAAGTTTATACAGAAGCATGATAGGTAGTCTATTGTATCTCATAACTAGCAGACCTGACATCACATTTGTTGTTGGTGTTTGTGCAAGGTATCATGCTGAGCCCAAAACTAGTCACATCAATTAAGTGAAGAGGATTCTGAAGTATGTCAATGGTACAAGTGACTATGGTATGTTATATTCTCATGGTTCTAATGTCATGCTTGTTGGATATTGTGATGCTGATTGGGCAGGAAGTGCTGATGATAGGAAAAACACCTCTGGAGGATTTTTCTTCTTGGGAAATAATTTTATCTCTTGGTTCAGTAAGAATCAAAATTGTGTGTCCTTATCCATTGTTGAGGCTGAGTATATTGCAGTAGGAAGCAGCTGCTCTCAGTTGATTTGGATGAAGCAGAATTTAAAAGAGTATAATATCAAGCAAGATGTCATGAAATTATACTGTGACAACTTGAATGCTATCAAAATTTCTAAGAATCTTGTTCAGCATAGCATAACAAAGCATATTGACATCTGTCATCATTTTATCAGGGATCTTGTTGAGGACAAAATTGTTACTCTTGAACATGTGAGCACTAAGAAGCAACTGGCTGATATTTTCACCAAAGCTTTGGATGCAAATTAGTTTAAGAAGTTAAGGGGTGAACTGGGAATTTTCATTTTTGAAGAATTATAGCAATTAACGTTGCTTTAGCAGGAGACAAGGAAGAGGAAGGAGCTAGTGTTGTCGAATTTATGGCTAAAAAAGGGGAGTATTGGTGTTTGGTCTACTAGTGGTCTATGGTTGAGTGGGCGTGTGACTTAGGGGAAGAAGCCTGGGAAGGATTTAGTGTTTGGTTTACTAGTGGTCTATGGTTGAGTGAGAGTGTGACTCAGGGGAAGAAGCCTGATCAGGATTTCTCTTTCTCTGTGGTGTCTTTTATGTTGCCGGGAGGTATGTGTTGGTGGTGCTGGGATGTCATACTTTATGGTCTAACATCATTCAATTTCATATCTTTCTCTGCAGAACTTATTCATGTAGCACTGGTGTGATTGTGCTTGTTTGGCTATGAATGGGTAGTGTTGTGGATGTACTCTTAAGGGGGAGCTTTGTGACAAGGGGAGCTATATCTGCATCTGAATTGATGATCATGCAATTCAGGGGGAGTTTATTTGTTTTGGTGTTTTGATGAATAGGTTTGCTGCTATTACTGTGATGTCAGACAGGATGCCTTGACATGGTGTTTCAATTGTGTTTGGAGGTTCTTGGTTTGTGAGAGTTTATTTCTCTCTACGTGTTATTTTCTGTGAGGCTGGGGTTCTACCTTATTTCTGCTGCGTAAGTCTCTATTTTTGTTATGGTGTTTTTGTTTGCGTGTGGTTCTTGGTTCCATTGGGATTGTTGTTGTTGTGTTGTTTCTGTTTCTCCAGTAATTTATGCAAAGGTTGTTTTAGCCAAAATTTGCCAAAGGGGGAGATTGTAAGTTCTGTGATTTTGGGATTGGCAGAAATTTTGATAAAACAAATATCACAGGAGGATGTTGAGTCAGATGTCTTATAATATACCGCAAGTATACGATAAATGTCAAAGTAGTAAAAAGTTATCGAACTACAAGGACCAATGGTTAAGTACTGATTTCTATCCTATCGGTGTAAAGCTAGAGCAATCAAATAGTTGGAAACAAACAAACTTCAGAGAAAAAGCACTTAAATCAAAACAGCTTGTTTTAAAAGCACTTTTGGAATACAACTTAAATATAAATAACTTGGGAATTAGTAAAAAACAAGTAGGATTTAGGGTCATAATCCCTCGCTATAACATCTCTATATGTCCAATTTAATCATATTAAAAGGAATCTCACGCACATTATAGAAAAATAGATTTTTATAGACAACACCTGCTTTCGCCAGCGTGTTGTCTTAGTTTCGATAAATAATTTGTCAGCTTTCGCTTGTTTAAAATTATTGTCGATAACTCATTATTATTGTGCGGCTATTAAGTTGAAGCATTTCTCAACCTTATCCGAGTGCTTTCGCTTCATCGAACTTAGTTGTTTAAAAATCTGTTATCAGGTACTGATACAAGTCCTTTCAGATCATTATCAATACTTGAGAACTCTTTTACTTTCATAACAAGGGTTAATTAGAAAACTCAGGTTTTCAAAATAATGTGTTTCGAATCCTTTTAATATGTGGAAAAAAACCATATAGATAGTCATGAGTTAGGTCTCATGACCCTTAATCCCTAAGGAACTACTCACTCATGTTGAGAAATAACATAGACAAAATGATTTTCCGATAAGCAAACATGATAGCATTAACAATTATAAGAAAAACAATAAAATAGAACCTGAATAAAATAATTGTAATTATAAGATAACTTTTTGATCCAATCACTCAAATGGAGACTTTTATAGAGAGAGAAATAAAATTGCAGAGAAAACAAATTGTACGTTGAAAACTGGATGCCTTAAACTCTAGCCTACCTATGAGTTTTATAGAAATTATTAAACATGGAACAAATATTTTTAGTAAATGCCTTCTCATAAGAGTATCTTCCTAATCAGGAATGTGCAGAGATTCAAAACGGTAACAAATCGAACCGAAAAAGGAAATAGAATAATGAAAACATGCTTGCCTGTTACAGCCCGTAATGGGTATTACAGGTACCCGTAACAGGTCCTTGGAATTTTGGCCTGTGTGCATATAATCACCACTTGTCTGCATACTGTTGTTGCAGCCCGTAATGGGTATTACGGATGGCCGTAACAACTCCCTGGTTTTTGTACTTGGGAATTCCGACTTTTGCCTTTTTCTTTGTATTTCAACCGATTTGATCCTTTTTCCTTCCAATATGATTGTTAAGGCCTGGAAACGATAGAAACACAGTACCAAAGCATAAAACATAGAAAAATGAAGAAAAGTAAACAAAACATGATGAAATAACAAAGAAAAACTATTAATAAAGGCGACACAAAAATCACTTATCAAGCTCCCCCAAACTTAGACTGTTGCTTGTGCTCAAGCAACATAGCTTGCAAAGCAGGTTTTTGGACCAAGAAAAACATCGAGTGAAAAAGTTCATGAAAGATGAAGCTTACCCGTACTCATACGCGAGTTTTTGTTCAAAAAGGCTAGGGATTAGTTCTTCCGGTACTCATCTGGATCCAAGAGTTTTACAAGAACATTAACCACGGTGAAACTACAGACCTAAGCTTCCCTTGTTGGATACCTCTCTAACTATGCTTTGTAATTAAGTCTCATTTCCGATTTACCTCCCTTTTCATTCGGACAATCAAATTAAGGCAATAGGAATTATGATAATCATCACATGCACAAGGTTGGTCGAGAATTCCACTTTAATCACTAGACATCCACCGACGAAATTTTGAAAAGTTTTCAGTTTATATATTGCCCTTATTAGGGCGATGTTTGGAGTTCAGCCACCATTGAGCTGAATAACCTTGTGAGGGTTACCCGACTTAGAGGGTGTAGTTTCCTTTTACAGCATTTTCGTCTTTTTGGTACTATAATTGTTTTCTTTTTTTTGTTTCTCAATCAACCATACATACATGTCAATCTATATTATGCCAGACTGTCAAGAAAAACTAATCAGGAAGTACTTCTCAGGGTCCAAGTACTATGGTACAAATCTACATGTTAGACTCATATCTCACTTTGGGGAGCCTAGGGTGTTCAAGAAAAATCCCTTTTCTTCAAACTTTTCCAATTTCTCTAACCTCAACCTTTCAACCCTCTAACTCTATATACAGTTCTCAGTTGCTTCAAAATCAAAAACTATTTAAAAAAAAACTCTATCAGTCATAGTTCTGGAAAAAGCTTTTAAAGAGTGGTTTTATGGAAATGAAAATAGAAGGAAATGATAGATAACAAATAACTTATAGAATTAAATATCAAGAAAAATAACAAAAGCAGATAAACTCCCCCTCCAAAACTTGAACTAAACATTGTCCCCAATGTTTTAGCAAAAGAGAAGGAGGGGGACTCACAGAGAACCTCACTGGGAAGGTGGAGGGAAATGCAACATCAACTGCTGCGTCATGTCTTGCACATTATCCAAAATTGTGCCTTGGCGGACCTGTTCTCCTCTCATATCCCGAATTTCATTTTGAACCCAATCCCACCTATCCTGATTTTATGTTGATGTTCCAATTTCGGTGTAGGTAGGATGGGAGGCCAGTGTGGTATTATCTCCCATTGCTGTACCTACATCAAAATTAGCAAAATTGGGGTCGACGTTCTCCTCGGATAATTTATTCGGAGAATCAGTGACCACAGTGTACAACCAAATTTTCTTTTTGTCAACCCGTGTTTTTCTTGGGTTCGGGAGATCAAGAATGGGAACGCTGCCCATCATCACCATGTAGGTGTTACCTTTCCAGTGGATCATCCCTTGATGAACTAGGGATTCCATGTTCACTTTTGTTCTCCCCTCAACTATACGGTTGGCCTCACTGTTAAACTCAAGGCCAAGGTGCTCACCGATGAGAGTAATCATGCCTCCCATTGAAATATCACCTTTGGAGGCTCGTGCAACATGTCCCAAATGATAGGCCGCAAAGGCGGCGGCATTGATAAGCTCATTATTCACCATGGGATGCATAAAGTAGAGTTCCCTTTGGGAGGCAATACTCGTGCTGTCTCCGCGGCCAAACAACGTGTATGCCAAGGCTTTTTGCATGTACCTAAAAACTAGGTTTTGAATTCTAGAGGCCTTGGCATTAACAGCAGTATAATCATTGTGCCCAGTGATTAAAGCCCAAAAATTGACAAAGTCAAACCCTTTAGGGACATCTTCGGGTCCATAGACAAAAAGCCGGAGGATTTCTCCCAAATCTTCGACACTCAATTCGAGGTCTTGATTAAAAAGGCGAAAATAAAGGGTGCCAAAGTAGACCCTCACACCGTCATTCCATGTTTTTTCTAATTTGAAATTAAGGGTGCTCAAGAATTCGAGCGTGATACGCTCATAAGTGGGAGCGCCCCTTTTCATGAAATCCAATAACCCTATGTTACTCAACAACCTGTCAACTCAGATTCCAGATCAAGACCAGAGAGAATTTGTTCACAAATATACCTGATCAGAGTAAGCTTCCGCTTAATGAGGACAACATACCTATCCATCTGCTTGTCATCTGCAAATGCAATGCCATGAGGGTTCGCTGCTCTAGTGTTACCTATTTTCTTTGTCCTTGAGGTCTCAACATGTTCCTTCCCTTTTGCGCTTCTCTTGGGAGGCATCTTGATTGTGAAGGAATGAGAAATTCGAAAAAAAACATTCTTTGGAATTTTTCGAAATCGAACCCGGAATAGGGATAAGGATGAGAAGTTATGAAGGTTTTGTGAAAGGAGTTTGTGGTTTTGGGTAGTTAAAAAGGTAAAGGTGGAAGCTTTAGGGTGGGGTTTTAATGGAGGTTTGGAGGTTTTTGTGGAGTTTGATGGAAAGTGGACAGAGAAGGATAATATGAAACTGAATATTTTGTGGTTAATGAGGTTAATGGGGTTTAATTGGATGAGAGAGAAAAGTGGGGAAGTGGGAAAAAATGTGAAAAAAAGAATTGAACTTTTTCGCTGGGACGTATTATGGGCCGTAATGCCTGTTAAGGCCGACCGTAATACACCGCGGGTTTTTGTATGGGAAAAACAATATTTTTATTGCTGGGGGTTGTTACAGGCCGTAATACCTGTTACGGCCGGCTGTAATACGCCTTTGATTTTTACATGAAAAATTTCTTTTTTTTGGTTTCAGGTTCAATTTTCTGCACTAACTTCTTCTAAACTCTTTCAAGAACTCATAGAAATTATTTGCCTCCCCTTTTTACGAGTGCCTGTTTATTAGCTGAAAAGAAAAAAAAAACAAAAGATAAAATAGATTAGCTTAAAAATGGTGGATTGCCTCCCACTAAGCATTTCGTATAACGTCGCATGGCTCGACGGTCCTTGAGTGTTACCACTCAAGACAGTTCTTTGAGAACCACATTCAAGCCTTGCTCAACTACATTCCCGGTGGTGTAGTGCTTGAGACGTCGTCCATTCATAGTGAACAAACTCGTGGATTCACTCCAAACCTCTACCGCTCCGTACAGTTTCACATTTTTCACAACAAAAGGTCCTGACCACCTAGACCTAAGTTTTTCAGGAAAGAGTTTAAGTATCGAGTTAAACAACAAGACTAATTCTCCTTCATTAAACACTCGGTTCAAGATTTTCTTATCATGCCATCTCTTTGTTCTTTCTTTATAGAGTTTGGCATTCTCATAGGCGTCAAGCCTTAACTCTTCAAGTTCACTCAACTGTAACTTCCTTTTCTCTCCCGCTGCCTGATAATCTAAGTTGAGATCTTTGATAATCCAATAGGCTTTGTGCTCTAACTCAACAGGTAAGTGGAAGAACTTTCCATAAATCAACCGAAAAGGGGTCATACCAATGGGGGTTTTGTAAGCAGTACGGTATGCCCATAGTGCGTCGTCGAGCTTGGAAGACCAATCCTTCCTAGAGAGGGAGGCTGTCTTTTATAAAATAGTTTTTATCTCTCTATTAGAGACCTCGACTTGGCCACTCATTTGTGGGTGATAAGGTGTAGCAACTCTATGCTTAACCCCGTACTTCTTAAGAAGGTTCTCAAATTTCCTTACAATGAAGTGCGACCCTCTGTCGCTTATCACTAACCTTGGGACCCCGAACCTTGGGAAGATGATGTTTTTAAACATCTTTATAACAACTCTTGCATCATTTTTTGGAGAGGAAATGGCCTCAATCCATTTAGACACATAGTCAACGACCACGAGAATGTATTAATTCCCTAAAGAGGATGGGAAGGGTCCCATAAAGTCAACACCCCAAACATCAAAAATATCAACTTCAAGGATGTTATTTAGAGGCATTTCATTCCTCTTGGATATTTTTCATGCGCGTTGACACTGGTCACATTTCTTTATAAAAGAATTTAACATCTTTAAAGAGAGTAGACCAATAGAGGCCGGCTTGAAAAATCTTCGACATGGTTTTGTTGGTACTAGCATGCCCACCATAGGCGGAGGCATAACAATGAGTCATCACACTCTCAATCTCTTCCTCAAGGATACCCCTTCGGAAGATTTCGTCGGCGCCTCTCTTGAAAAGCAAAGGCTCGTCCCAATAGTAATGCTTTAGATCGGAGAATAACTTTTTCTTACGTTGGTAATTTATATCCGAAGGTAAGACTTCGACAGTAAGGTAGTTGACAAAGTCAGCATACCAAGGCATTTCTTTTCCCATCAACACAAAAAGTTTATCGTCTGGGAAAGAGTCATCAAGGGGTAACTCTTCCACTTTCAAATCAGTCAACCTAGACAAGTGGTCGGCGACCACGTTTTCCGTCCCTTTCTTATCTCTAATCTTAATATCAAATTGTTGTAACAACAAAATACACCTAATGAGTCTATGCTTAGCATCCTTCTTGCTTATGAGATATATAATGGCCGCATGGTCTGTATAGACAATTATTTTCGATCCCATTAGGTAAGAACAAAATTTTTCAATGGCAAAGACCACGACCAATAACTCTTTCTCTGTGGTCGCATAATTAACTTGCGCCTCATCTAGAGTCCTACTAGCATAGTAAATGACATGCATCTTTTTATCTTTCTTTGGCCTAATACCGCACCTATTGCATAGTCGTTGGCATCACACATAATCTCAAAAGGATCGTCCCAATTGGGGGGCTGCATTATAAGTGCCGAAATCAATGCCTCTTTTAAAGCCGTGAAGGCTTCAAAGCACTCACTATTGAAGTTAAAATCAACATCTTTAATCAATAGCATGGTTAGGGGCTTGGTAATCTTAGAGAAGTCCTTGATAAACCGACGATAAAAGCCGACATGGCCTAAGAGGCTTCTAACCTCCCTCACGGTGGTGGGGGATTTAGCTTTTCTATCACCTCTATCTTGGCTTTGTCAACCTCTATTCCTCTCTCGGACACCAAGTGTCCAAGGACGATTCCTTCCTTCACCATGAAGTGGCACTTTTCCTAATTTAACACAAGGTTGACTTTTACACATCTCTCTAAGACTTTCTCAAGGTTCAAAAAACACTCATCAAAACTACACCCATAGACCGAGAAGTCATCCATGAAGACTTCCATGATGTCTTATAAAAATTCGGAGAAAATCGACATCATGCAGCGCCGAAAAGTTACAGGTGCATTACAAAGCCCAAAGGGCATCCGTCGATAAGCGAATGTGTCGTAAGGGCAAGTGAATGTCGTTTTCTCTTGATTACTAGGACATATAGAGATTTGGAAAAACCCCGAGTACCCATCAAAGTAGTAAAAATGAGAATGCTTGGCTAGGTGCTCAAGCATTTGGTCAATAAATGGGAGTGGAAAATGGTCCTTACGAGATGCTTTGTTAAGCTTCATATACTCTATACACATTCTCCATCCCGTGACCATCCTAGTGGCTACTTGCTCTCCTTTTTCACTCTTAATAACCGTCATTCCTCCTTTCTTAGGGACTACTTGAACAGGACTTACCCACTTACTATCGGAGATGGGATAAATTATCCTGGCCTCCAAGAGTTTAAGCACCTCCTTCTTAACCACTTCTTTCATGTTAGGATTTAGCCTCCTCTGATGTTCCCTAGAGGGCTTATAATCGTCTTCTAACATGATCTTATGCATACAAACGGAGGGGATAATCCCTTTCAAGTCCTCTATGGTGTACCCTATAGCTTTAGGGTACTTCTCAATAATGCCAAGGAGTTTCGCGTTCTCGGATTCTCCAAGACTCGCAGTCACTATCACAGGCTTAGTGGGTTCCCCATCTAGGAATTCATACCTAAGGGTTTGGGGAAGTTGTTTTAGCTAAAGTTGGGGTTTCTTAGATTCAGGTTCATCGCTTTGTGTCATAAGTGCTTCAAGGCTATGAGAAACGGGACCATGGTCCATTAGTTCCTCATTGTTCTCCGCCTTTTCATGATTTTTTACGCTTTCAAACAAGCACACCTCCATCTTTCAGGCGGGGGATGCTCTGATACGCTTTCTTGGACACAAGCATCGATAACATTGACAAGATAACAAAAGTCCCTAAAAGAAGGATTTTTCATGAGTTTTGCTAGAATGAACTCAATCCTTTCCTCACCAACCTCAAAAGTCAACTTTCCCCTCTTAACATCGATGATGGCCCCAGCCGTAGCTAAAAAGGGCCTTCCACATGAGTATCAAGATTTGAGAATCCTCTTCGATCTCCATGATAACAAAGTCAACTGGAATGTAGTACTCACCTATTCTCACTGGAACATCTTCCAACATACCAACGAGATACTTAACCGACCTGTCTGCAAGTTGCAGTGAGATATTGGTCAGTTTCATTTCCCCATATCTAATTTCTTGCATACAGATAAGGGCATTAAGCTGACGCTAGCCCCTAAATCGCATAAAGCTCTCTAAAACACCATGGCTCCTATTTGACAAGGGATGAAGAAACTTCCCGAGTCTTTTAACTTTTTGGGAAGCATGTTTCTAATCACAGCACTGCTATCAACAGTTATAGCCACTGTTTTATGATCCTCAAATTTTATTTTGTTAGAGAGGATTTCTTTTAAAAACTTGGCATAGATCGGCATTTGGGATAACACCTCGGTAAAGGGCACATTGATGTGGATTTTTTTAAGGAGTTCCACAAACTTTTTGAATTGAGCCTCTACCTTGACCTTCGAAAATCTTTGTGGAAAGAGAATAGGTGGTTTGTAAGGAGTGAGGGCTATATATGGTTCCTCCTTCTCAACTTCGCCAGCACTGTCCTTTTCAGGAGGTGTTGGTTTACTAACCTCAACTTTCTCAATATCCTTACTAGTACTACCATCAACCTCTTTTCCTTTTTCTTTTTTTTTTCTTGCTCCCCATTTCTTTGAGGGCAACCAAAGGCTTACCACTTCTTTTTGGCACAACGTTCATTTGTCCCTTAGGATTTTGCGTTGCCCCGGAAATGACCCTTAAGGGATTGAAAAAGAAGCTTGTTGCTGTGCAACTTGGGAGATTTGAGTTTCCAACATTTTGTTATAGGTAACAATATTTTCCACTTTGGTGGTCAGCTGCCTAAGTACCTCATTAGTGTGGAGGTTTTGATCCCTAAAGTCTTCTTTTTGACATGTCTGCGTCATGGAATTTTGGAAACCCGGAGGTCCCGCTGCTTGTTGTGGTTGGTTGTTCTTGTAAAAAAAATTTGGGTGGTCACGGCACCCGGAGTTGTAAGTATTAGAGTATGGATTGTTTTTTTTACTGTTCAAATAATTGATATTTTCCTGAGTAGATCCTCCGGTGAGAATCATTTGACAATCATTACCAGTATGCCCATTCACTCCCCAAATCTCACAGTTGAGTGAAGAGGGGGCAACATAAGCAACAGGAGTAGGGGCAACATGAGGGATGCTTAACTCATCAATTTTCTTATAAAGTGCATCGACCTTAGCATTCATGTGATTGAAAGCATTCACTTCATATATGCATCGACCTTATCATTCATGTGATTGAAAGCATTCACTTCATATATCCCCCCGGTTTTAGGGGTGGTTTTTGCTGTACTTTGTCGCACGTTTCCCCAAGAATGATGGTTTCTGGCCATTTCTTCTATAAGATTGTAGGCCACATCTTTTGGACTATTCATAAGGGATCCGCCGGAAGCCGCGTCAAGGGTCATCCTTGCAGTGTGAAGGAGACCATTATAAAAGGTATGAGTTATCATCCAATTTTCAAGCACATGGAAAGGGCAAAGTCTTAACAAGTCTTTGAAATGCTCCTATTCGTCAAACATAGATTCACCCACGTCTTGCATAAAATTATTTATCTCATTCCTAACTTGGGAGGTTTTATTCGATGGAAAATACCGCACAAGAAAAGATGCTTTTAATTGAGCCCAAGAAGTGATGGAATTAGTGGGCAAGGATTGGAGCCAAGCTCGTTCTCGGTCTCGTAGGGAGAACGGAAACAACCTTAAGCGAATAAAATTTTGGTCAACGCCGTTTGCCTTAACAGTACTACAGTTATCACACAAAGATAGACAAATGCAGGTTCGGGTTTTCTGTAGCTAACCTTGAAAATTGGTTCTGTTGAACCATGCCTATCAATAAAGGTTTAAGTTCGAAATTATTTGCCTTGATAGGCAGATGCACGATACTGCAGTGTGATTCCTCCTCAGTGGGAATCACATAATCTTTCCAAGGTTTTGTATCAACAACAGAAGCAGCCATTGTGAGCTGTCTTTGAGTTCGGCGTCTTCCTCGTAAGAAACGCTCGATCTTAACAAAAGGTTCAACTGAAATTTCAGCAGAACGCGTTCTTTGCATAAACAAAAATAATAAAACTCTAGTCTCTACGATGATCAAATAGAATTTCAATATTAACGCAATTGGTCTCCGGCAACGGCGCCAAAAACTTGACACGCCGCAAGTATACGACAAATAACAGAGTAGTAAAAAAATTATCGAACCACAAGGGCCAATGGTTAAGTACTGATTTTTATCCTATCGGTGTAAAGCTAGAGCAATTGAATAGTTGGAAATAAACAAACTTAAGTGAAAAAGCACATAAGTCAAAATAGCTTATTTTAAAAGCACTTTTGGAAAACAGCTTAAATATAAATAACTTGGGAGTTAATAAAAAACAAGTAGGATTTAGGGTCATAATCCCTCACTATAACATCTCTATATGGCCAATTTAATCATATTACAAGGAATCTCACGCAGATTATAGAAAAATAGATTTTTATAGACAACACCTATTTTCGCCAGCGTGTTATCTTAGTTTCGATAAATAATTTGTCAACTTTCGATTGTTCAAAATTATTGTCGATAACTTATTATTATTGCGCGGCTATTAAGATGAAGCATTTCTCAACCTTATCTGAGTGTTTCACATCATCGAACTTTGTTGTTTAAAAACTTGTTATCGAGTATTGATAAAAGTCCTTTCAAATCATTATCAATACCTGAGAACTCTTTTACTTTCGTAACAAGGGTTAATTAGAAAACTCAGGTTTTCAAAACAATGTGTTTTGAATCCTTGTAATATGTGAAAACAACCTTATAGATAGTCATGAGTTGGGTCTCATGACCCTTAATCCCTAAGGAACTACTCATTCATGGTGAGAAATAACACAGACAAAATGATTTTCCGATAAGCAAACATGATAGCATTAACAATTATAAGAAAAGCAACAAAATAGAACCTGAATAAAATACTTGTAATTATAAGATAGCTTTTTGATCCAATCACTCCAAAGGAGACTTTTACAAAGAAAAAAATAAAATTGCAGAGAAAACAAATTGTACGTTAAAAACTAGATGCCTTAAACTCTAGCCTACCTATGAGTTTTATAGCAATTATTAAACATGGAACAAATATTTTCAGTCAATTCCTTCTCATAACAGTATTTGCCTAATCAGGAATATGCCAGAGATTCAAAATGGTAACAAATCAAAACGAAAAAGGAAATAGAAGAATGAAAACACGCTTGCATGCTACGGCTCGTAATAGGTATTATGGGTACCCGTAACAGGTCCCTGGAATTTTGGCCTACGAGCATATAATCACCATTCGTCTGCATACTGCTGTTACGGCCCGTAATTGGTATTACAGGTGGCCGTAATAGCTCCCTGGTTTTTGTATTTGGGAATTCTGACTTTTGCCTTTTTCTTCGTATTTCAATTGATTCGATCCCCTTTCCTTCCATATGATTGTTAAGGCCTGAAAACGACAGAAACATAGTACCGAAGCATAAAAAATTAAAAATGAAGAAAAGTAAACAAAACATGATGATATAGCAAAGAAAAACTACTTATAAAGGCGACACAAAACCACTTATCATCTTGACATGTTGGTCAGACATCATTAATGATCAACACGATGTCGTGACATGATGTCATGACATGTTATACTAGAAGATTAGGGTTTTATGTATTTGGAAGATTTGTTATATAAAGTGTGAGATTCAATATGATTTTAGTTCACACTCTGTCGTAATCAAAGGAGGGTTATTTTAGGAACACCTGTCTATGCCAAAAGTGTATTTGTTTCATAAAAAAGGATCTTGGAGACTTTTTAGAAAACTTTCTATTTAGTTCCTATTTTTGTGCAGAAGATTTGAAGATGTTCTTTTGGGATTTGAGAGTTATTTAGCTAAAGAGCCCAAGCCCATGCTGATCAAAAGCTATAAAAGGAGCAGTTCTAAACCTAATGCATTGGTAAAACCGTGTATTGAAAGAAAGAGTATTAGGGTTTAGCGTGTCTTTGTTATTTGTGATTCACTCTTATATCACTTTGATATCTGAGTTGGACTGTGTTGTTTTGTGCATTTGTGAGCCATTCATGTACCTCTTAGGTGCTTGAATTGGACTGAGTTTTGAGTTGTAATCACTCATAAAATTTTAAGAAAAGAATGGATTTTGTGTCATTGGAAGTGTGTATTCTATTGTTCATTGTTGCTGAGTTTATCATTGTTGTGTGATTGATGGAAGTGAGAGGGGTATCATATCTAGGAGTTATTAGATATAAATATCATGGGTAGTGATTAGGTGAGAATATTGTAAACCGGAGGTTGTTTACTAAGGCTTCAAATGAATATTATTATAGTGGATTTCCTTCCTGGCTTGGATGCCCCCAGATGTAGGTGATGTTGCACCGAACTAGGTTAACAATTGATTGTGTTATTTACATTCAAGCATTTAATTTAATTGCGTAACTGTTTGTGTTGTCATACTGTCCTGGTCCCAGTGTCGTGACATCTTACTCGACATCTGGTGTCTGTGTACTAGAATTTCACTATTCTAACTCTACTAGGAGTAACACACGTGTGTCATATATATGGAAAGAAAGTGGATCAAGACCTAGCTGGTCAAATACAATGTATGAATATCAATACACTAACTATTACATACCATGTCCCTTATAGAATACGACTAGCCTCGTGGAACGTCCCCTGCCTACTATCACTCTCAGAGCCTAGGTTTACAGACTTGGAACTTCCTACTAAACCTTTCCATCTCGTTCGGATTTACGGTGCGACCTACCTCTATGAATGGATTACCCTCTATCTTTCAAGGATAATCCTAGTATGCCTTGGAGTCTTAATATTCATCACATGTATGTGTTTGATTTCTTACGAACCCAACATTCAAGGTACTCACCAAATTTTGAGTACGACTTTGTATCCAAACTCATTAATAGCTTGCTCCAAAACCATCCTAGGTTTTCTAACATCTTTGGTTATTTCCATGGATCATTAATCAAACATCACATATGTTGCCAAGATTATTTACTCGTTCAATGTTATCATTTACCCTAGGTGAAATTCAAGTTAAATTAGTTCTTTGAACAGCAAAACAATATACACAGGCATAGTACAAGAATACACACTCAATTTAGAAACTAGGGTTGAGAAAGAGTGAGGAAAATAAGGAACCAGAGGCGGGCTATGGCCAGCCAGTAGCAGGCGCTACGGCCCGTAGCCAAGCCCATGCCTTCTCATATAAAAAACAGAGGCAGACTATGACTATCCCGTAGAAGGCACTATGGCCCGTAACCCAACCCAAAAACATGAATTTTCTACATTTTCACATGATTCAGCCATGTAATCCCATCCATTTTCATCAAGCTCATCCAAAACTCGTAGAAATTAGAGAACACGCACATATTGCTAGTAAATCATATTCAAACATGTTCAAACACATAAATTCATCATGGATTCAAGTAAAACATGCATCAAACATGAGCTTAAACTCCAACCCCCAACATGGAAGGAACAATATGGTTTTCTATCCCAATCAAACAGAGAGGGAAAACCTATCTCTTATTAGAAAACTTGAAATGAAGAAGATGGGATGATGATGATGATAATGATTATTTCTTAAAATTCAACCTCTCCAATCTTGATTCACCTTCAAGAGTCCAAGAATTCTAACTTTCAAGTAAGCTTCTTCAAGATTGACCAAGCAGTTCCCTTTTCTCTCCTTCTCTCTCTCTCTCTCTCTCTCTCTCTCTCTCTCTCTCTATCTATCTCTCTTTCTCTCTTTCTCTCTCTCTCTCTCCCTCCCTCTCTCTCTCTTTCCCCCCTAAATGTTGGGCTTGTATACTCACTAGATGAAATTACCAAATAACCCTTGCACTATCAACTCAACTACTAACTATGACACCTTATGAGATTATAAAGTAAAGAAATCTAGAAGCTTAACTTAATATTTCTCTTAAATATCTACTATCCATAATTAAGGCAAATTAGGGCTATGACATTTTTCATTTTGTAGCGTTTTTCACCAAGATAGACTCACCATTAAATATTTCTAGATAGGATTTGAGGGGTTTGTCCTTCTCCTGCCTTATCGACCTTAGGCTTTCCATTGATTTTGATTGTTTCCTAGACGCAGTGAAGTGGACCATTAAACTTTTGCATAGCTTATTCGATGAATCAATGGGTTAAACCCTTAAAGCTCTAAATTAAGTCATAACACTCACTTTTAGAGTGATGAAAAACATCTTGCACTTTTCTGGACTACTTGCCCCATAAAAATTAAGAAGCACATTCACGATCTCGATATGATTATATGGTCTATCGTTTCATCCATGGTCAACAGAAGGAGGGTGAAGGCAATGAGCCGATACGACATATTGTATGGTGTTGACTATGACAATGGGTTTTGGTATGGGACTATCTTTGCAGAGTTCGGGACCATGATCTATGTCTCTAGTGGTATCCTCTGTAATTAAAGTTTGCACCTAAGAGGGGGTGAATTAGGTACTTTGAAATTTTTCCAGTTCTTATCTTATGTTGTGTTTTCTTTCTTGATTAATTTCTAAATTATGAAAGCGATAAAGTGCGGAAAGTAAACGACACAAAGATATATCCTGGTTCCCCTCACAGTCCGAGAGTACTCCAGTCCCCTTTCAACATGAAAGAGATTTTTAATATTTTTAGGACCTATACAAGACTTATCCTAGTCTTCCTATCACTAACAAACCAAGAACAATCCTCTTGGATTTTTACAAAAGTTCACTAAGAGAACAATCCTCTCTTTGAGTGAACCTCTTGCTTCCAAGAATCCTGGACAACAAGGATTACAATAAACCCTATAAGAAGAAACAATTCTCCTTCTTATAGTACACACCTAATTCCAAACAATCCTTGGAATTTAGGAATTTTTACAACAATTTCAATAAAATGAATATATGAATATTTGTAGTATTCTTTAAGACTTATAACAAAGCCTTCTTCCCTTTCAAGTATGAAGATTCAAGACAAATTATCTCTAAGTGCTCAAGATACTTTTATGATAATAATGTGAAAATGTATTTCAAAAAGCATCTAAGTATGAAAGATGTGTAGAAAATAAATGTGGAGAGATTTTAATATTTGTATGAAAGAGGTAAATGAAAAATGAAAATTTGAAATGAATTTATAGTGATGAAAGCAACCATTCAAAAGTCATGGCAATGGTTAGAGAAATTATGAATTTTAATAAGAGAAATGATGTAAGGGATGCCATGAAAAGATATGATGAAAATGTGAATTCAAACAAAACATTTTTCAATTCTGCTACAGTACTTGTTAAGTCGGTTAAACGGATACCAGACTTAACAAGTTCGCAACATTTTTCAAATTTTAAATTTAAAATAATATTTCAGACCGGTGCAAATCATGGCAGTTTTTGTGTTGTTACGACGGTTCAAAACGCCATAATTTATCAAAAACTGAATGTTTGAAAAAATTGAAAAATTGAAAAATTGTCTAAGTATTTGAACCAATTTTATGCAATATATATTGATTTATCCAAGTCAATATATTATATTTGAAAGTGATTTAATATGGTTCAAACATGAAAAATAATTTTTCCAATGCAAGAAATATTTTGAGCACTAAGATATGTTTTAGTCAAGAATTTCATATACCTAAATGAATAGAAACTTGATTGTTCTTGTCTTCAAGCTTTAACTTCTTAAATGAATAGAAACTCGATTGCTCTTGCCTTCAAGCTTTGACTTCTTTTTGTTGATGTGTTTGTCTTCATCAAAACTATAAACAAATATAAGAAGAACTCTTCTTCACATCCTCAACAGTGGAAAAATTATGCTTGTTTTCATTATAAAATGATACAGAGGTGTTGTGTTGGATGCTCCTTAGGATAAAAAACAATTGTTTCAATCCATATCAGCCTCTAATTTTGTTGCTCTATCGCTGTCAATTATTTATGAACAACGAGTAACAAACATCACAATAAAATAATTGTTTCTTCATTGGAAACATGGTATGAGAGAGTTGATGATGGCATGTTATCAATATTCAATGGTTCTTTAGGAGGTATTAGCGAAACATCCTCAAGAAATATAGTAACGGTTGGCGACGGAGGTGAGGGAATGGATGTTCCTGCGTAGAAGATGATGTTGTTTTCCCATCCAAAGGTTCTTGAGTAATTTTGAAAATCCCATTGGTTATAGATTAACATGTCCTGGTCGCAGATGTTGTTGCTGTTTTTCTCCATTTATTCCCCATTAGACCTGTTAAGTGAGATTGTGGAATTGTTAGAGTCAATTCCCGCATACAACGACAAATGATCTTGCATGGGCTTTCTGGTTAACGAATAGGGTGTGGACTGAGATTTGATGGTGAATTATGCTGAAGGTCTTAATGTCTTTACATTCCAGTATGCCAGCGGACAGGTACTTGCAAACACTCTGACACTCAAATCAATGATGACCAAAAGTGAGAAGTAATTAGGGTTAGAATAATGTGTACCTTGATATGACTCCTTCATTAAGATTTTATAGTAGGGTTATAGTTTTTCCAAGGATCTAGAACCTTCTGCTTTAGACAACTGTATGAGAGGGCTTATATATGAGGATTCTTCAGGGTATGATATGGTTGTTATGCATCTTTTAGCTGCTCTGATCAGGTGTTCTTTTAGGGCAGGTCAATATTAAGTTCTACAATGCTATAACATTCTCCGTGGATAACCGCTCTAATGAAGTAACGTCTTAAATGTTACTTCACTTTGATTCTCTGAACCAACGACCCTTGTTACCTTGTAAGTATCACTCATCTACGTTGCTAGAGCATGGTCATTCTATAATCACCTGTCTTTTTATCTCGTTTAAGGGTGAAAATCTTATTAAGGACCTTATAAGATCTATTAGATAGATGCTAAGGTCCTTGACTTAAGCGCCAAGGTGAGTCGTTTAATAGACTAAACAAAAGTGTATTGGGTCATAACGCTGACAAAGACAATTTGATTTAATATGGTTTAAAATTGATAGGTTCAAATCTTGATGGGATATTTTTATGTTTTTATTTGTTTATATTTTGAAATATAAAATTATTGGAAAAGAATTGTAATTGTTAGATGTTGAACACATCACATCTCAGATGACAAACAAGTGCCTCAACCATTAATATATAATTGTTCGCGAAAGGCTATGTTAAACAATTGAAACAATGTATGTTCTCGTCAATTGTTACAAATTTTTCTATAAATATAGACACTTGTTAGCCTAAAATATGAACACAAAAATTGCAAGTATCAAGTGCAAAAAATTTATCTAAATCATTCTTTTATTTTTCCAGTGCACAAGAATAAATGAAAAAACTTTATTTTGTAAAATATCATTGATCGATATGCTTAATGTAAATGTGCGTTTCATATTAAGGTTTCCAAAGTATCCTGAAGGAGTTCGCCGATCTACCCATTTACAACCAATTTGCCTAAATTAGTAGTGGAGAATCGAATCTACGATTTAATTGTAAACACATGCTTCGAAATTTATTTTGTGTAACTTTTATTATATTGTTTTCATCTTTTATTACTTATGTTTTGCAGCAGACGCCAAACACAAAACACAAGATATAACAATTATATAAATTATATTAGATCAAATAACATATTATAGACTAAATAATATCAACTTGTGTATACTAAAATTAGCATTACAAAATTATAAGTATCAATTATATATTGTAACCAAAAAATAAGTATCAAATAATATAAAATAGCGAACAAATTATTTACATGTAAGAAGTTTTGAATTGTGTTCCCTTAGTCAAATTTAGGGTAAGATGAATTCAAAATAGTAGAATGTGTGACAAGCAGAACTTAAGACAGTTTAAGTCAACATAGCCAAATTTTTCTCAGATGCAAAGGGATTTAAGCTAGTAGTAGATATGCCAGTAAAAGATCAAATTCACTGCAAATGGACAATCTGACCTCAACCTTAACTTCTTATCTACTGGTTTTATGCACAGAAAATCAAAAGTTTTTCCCTGTTCCGGAAATTTACTAAGAAACAATAAAACCACAAATCAGTTTTAACTCAAAACTGGAGAAAATCTGGAGGAAAAACATGTTGAAGATGGAAAATCAGAAGAACGATGAAGAGCAATCGGAAACTAGAATCACAAACCTTTACCCGTGGAGAATCTGAAAGTAGAATATCGACACAGAGAGTGGAAGAGGAATGAAAAAGATCGTGAGGCATGTAGATGAGAGATGAGATCGCATAATAAACAAGAGAAAGAGAGAGTTTTATCAACACACAAGAAGCTAAACAAAAATCGATGTTACATTACAAAATATAGTTACAAACATAAGCATTCTAAAGTCTTGAAAAAAACGAAAAGTTTTAGCTTCCAACACATTCCAAATAAATAAAAGTCAACTTTGCACTATTACAGAAAAAAAAAAAAGAAAAAAAAAAAACAAGTTTGCATGGATCCATGATAACTGAAAATCAATAAATTTCACAAGAAGCAAGAATAGATTAATTCCACAACAACAAATACTGGTTGACAATATTGGTTAACTGAAAACGTCTTCACTTGTGGGGAAGTTTAACGATTTTTTGTAGAACCACCGTCCTTGCCCTTATAATGTCATGGCTACATGTATCAGCTTGAGCTCCTAAATCTTCGACATTCTTCATAAAAACTCCCAACTTCTTCTTGATTTCCTCTATTGCAACCTTCACCGCTTCTTCTTCCTCAATGGCGAAATCCACATTCGTCTTTAAGGATTGGATCTCAACTTCAAGTCGATTCACTAGAATCCGTATATTGTCCAAATCCTTTATAGCTACATAGGATCCAACTTCCAATGCGATAATAACTTCTTTATGTCCTTTCAATGCATTTTCATAGTTCTTCATCAAGGAATCAATCCACTTTCCCATTGAACCGACTGGGATAGCAGTAAGAGCGGCTAGAGCAGCCGCAACGTGGGGAGAAGCAACAGCTGCCGCTACAACCGAGCAGATCAACACAGCAGCAACAGTGGCAACAAATATGATAAGCGAGACCTTCTTCCAAGTACGAATTTGTTTCAGTTTCTTATCAAGCTTCCCTTTTCTGAGTTGCAACTTCTCAAGCATGAGTACTTGTTGATTATAAACAGATTGATATATTTGGAAGAACTCTTCTGTGAAAGGATCACCAATAGCCTTAAAATTCTTCAGCTCCTCTAGCGTCCTCGCATAGCAATTGTCTCCTGAAACAGATTCTTCTTCAAACTTTTGAAGAGCGAGATGAATAAGCAATTGACTATCCCTAGCTCTCTTTAGGCACTTGTCTAAAGCATTGCAGAAATCTAGAGTCTTCAAGCTATTATCGAAATACTCCTCAACAAGCTCAAACAGTTCTTGACTCTCCCATATATCTTTCTTACAGTCTAAGATTACCTTGAAAACTTCCTGATTCATCTCAAGAAGACATTCCGTGACTTGTCTGAGTGAATCAAACGAAAGGGATCGAACTTCAACTCCAACTGCAAGAGTATTGATGACCTGATTCGTTCGAGCTTGAAGGTTAGTGTCAAATGACTGCAAATCTGAGTCAAGCTTGCAGGCAGCTTCATATGACCTCAGTTCAGTTACCATATCAGCACTAAGGTTGATATTAGACGGAGTTCCAGGGGTCTTCTTACTCATACGCCCCCCCATTGCTGTAAATTAAATAACATGATTACAACATAAAACAAATCAGTTTCAAATTAGAACCACTTTGAGCACCACGAATCCTGATTAAAACAATCTTTGGCCAGTTTTACTTAGCTACCAGCTGAACAACAAGTTACCAGGGCCTCTTTCCCCGAAAGCCGGAGGATTAAAAAAAAATCACTTTTCGAGGAATGGAAACATGGTTTTAAATTGCGGTCCACAACCGCAAACAATGTTGCTGATGCGTTAGTCTCCGTAACTGCATAGAACCGCAATTATGGTGTGATTTGAAATTAAGCGTCTTTCCACATTAGGAACCGCTTCAGACAACTTCGCCCATCTTTCTTCAAGTACTTTTGTCGAAACACAAAATTTAGAACCCTAAAACTCAATTTACATCTAAAACACTTTAACATTAGGTGTTTTTAACGGTGTATTTCAAACTCTTCTCAACCAAAATTTACGCTGGCTGAATTGAGCATCGCAACAACGGCAATGACCACAATCGCAACCGCAATTAGAAACTAGGAATGGAAACTACAAGTGAAAGCTGAAACTATGATTATTTATTAGTGCAATTAACAAATAGATGAACTTGATAGGCAGTATATAAATCTAATAGCATAAATACAATCTATTCAACAAATCAATGGACTCGATTAATATTTGCACACATTTGGAAAAAAAAACAAATTAATTGTCATAAATAAAGAAGAAGAAACCCTATTTAATGAAATTGATGAACAATTGAAATGAAGCAGACCCAGATAGAGATTTGAGCAAAGTTAATACCTTTGAAAGCTTAATGAAGAAGAAAACGAGTCCCAGCGAAAAAATGAGAAATGCTGAAAGTAAGAATCGATTTTGTTAGTATTTAGTAAAAAAGGAAAGTAAGAGAAATAGAAAGTGAGAATCGATTTTGTTACTTGCGAGTTACGAAGAAATGTAGTTGGTGATTTATGAATCAATGACTTGCACGCACGAACAAATAAATAAATAATAGTTAAGGGTTTTGCGGGAAGCAATGCACCTTGTTTCTTAAGCATAAGTTAATTTTGTAAAAGTGCAGAGTTTAACGCGCAAAACACCGGTAATAGCTCGAGTAAAGGGTGAAGGGTCCACGATGATAGATTAAGCTTGAACAGTTAGCAGTTTAGCACATGTTGATGCTTCCACTTTAGGACTTTTGAGTTTTTACAACAAAAAGAATGTATTTAGTTTATTTGTTTGACATGTTTCAACCCAAAAAGGACACTAGTCTCTTTGCTTTGTTACTTTTTCTCAAAAATTACTATTCATTAATATCTTTTAAATACACGGTTGAATTTATTTAATTTATCATTTATAAAAAAATTATTGACAATTATTGGGTGATGAGGGAAGAAAAAAATCTGTATCCGCGGATATCTGCGGATAAAATCTAATACGGATATGAGACAGGTAGTTTAATGGATATCCACGGATAAAATAAATGAATATTTAAATATTCATTTGTTAATGGATATAAATACGGATTTAATGATATATGCTCGCGAATATCCATATCCGTTAATATATTATAAAAATCATTAGTTTATTATACCTTATCTTTTCATCTTCTAAAAGAATTAGTCTTCTTTTATATATATATATATATATATATATATATATATATATTTGAAATTTTCTTTGAAGAAAACTTTTCACATTTCATTCAAATTCTATTAGCCATTTCATATTTAAACTATTCAATACTTCATACCTCACTTTAATAATTTCACAGTCCAACCAACTAGTGTAGTCATTTCTCTATCGAACCAGTGTCTCTCATCCTACTCCTCTGTCGCCCGCTCTTCCATCATAACTCACGATATCTTTTATTTGTTTAGTTAAAAATGAAATGTATGGATATTATGTTTGCATCTAATTATGCTTTGGTGAATAAGAAGAAAATTAATGTGATGGAATGTTATTCTTAAACTAAAAGCGAATTATATGGATGTTATGTGATAATAACTTTTTTTGTCTTTAAAAGAAGTTAAAAATATTTTTTTCAAAAATAAAATATTATCCATGTATATCTGTAAATATCTGCGGATACTGTAAAACCCGCGGATTACCCGTTTAACGGATACTCGCATGGATATGGGGCGGATATGAATATCATATATATCCAACGGAGCGGATACGGATATCATAATATCCGTCCCCATGGATATCCCCATAGACCTTAGCTTCTTGAAGTCTTCGACTTGCACCCCTTTCGTCATGATATCTACAATCTGATTCTCAATTCTACAGTGTTCCAATTTCATCTTCCTTTCTGCTACCTGCTCTCGAAGATAATGGAACCTCATTTCGATGTGCTTTATGTTAACAAACCAATCTTTCATTCCATTCATATGTGATGAGCATCCTGAGTTCAAGTATCATTGGTCCTAGAATCTTTCTTCATTTCTTGTTGTGACCATCAGCAACGTCTATTCTTCTTCGTGTTTCGCTAGCTTTGCATCAGTTTCTTGATTCTTCTTCTTTTCTGGACAATCACTAGAATAATGACCATACTTCTGACATTTGTAACACTGAATGTGACTTTTGTCAGGTTTTTAACCACCACCTTTTCCTCTACCTGCAACACCACCTCTTTGGTTGCCTTGGTTCCAGGGTTTTCTCTGATTCGACAAGTTTCCTTCTTACTGATTTCGACCAGTCGAGTTGTTGTAGCCTTTGTTGCCATTCCAAGTTCCTTTGCCTTTCTTTTCTTCTGCTGATTGCGCCTTGAAATTCTGGTATCAGATATGTGATGTTAAGTGTGATGTCACAACAACACAATCTGCTATATGAAACAAGGCAATAAAATAACAGTAAATCAACACAGAGAATTGTTCACCCAGTTCGGTCTAACTACCTACGTCTGGGGGCTACCAAGCCAGGGAGGAAATTCACTATTAGTAGTATTAAATTACAGACTCAACAATCCCAGTTGACAATCCACTAACTTAATCACTACCCAATGACACTTCTACCTAAGATACACTTAGATATGAGAAACCACTCACTCCCCCTAAATCACCACAGTGATACAATTCAAAGATTACAAAGTATAGAAGTCACACTTCCAAAACACAACTTGATCTTGCTTAAAAGCTTTGATTAAGAACAATTAACAACTCAAAACAATTACACCAATTCAAACATAAATGGCTTACAATACACAGACGAAACACACACTTGACTCTCAGTCTTTAATCTCTTGCATTCGTCCATTCTAAGTAGGGTTGAGGCTGCTTTAAATAGAAACTCAGACTTGGGCTTGGACTCCTTGAAAATATCTGATTTGATTTGAATTTAAAACAGATCTTATCTTCAAATCTTTTCATATCTTTCAGCCCTAAAAAAAACAAGATATGCTCCATATCTGATTGCAACATAAAGAATCTAATCCAAGATCTTCGCCTGCAATCTCTCAATCAGATCTTCTAATAACTAATTAAAACACGCGTAGCCCTAAAAACGCGCAGCCCTAAAAACAAAACAACTGATGTTCTGTCACTCAATGTCAAGACATCGTTTTTGACATCAGTACACAAAACTGCACCCCTAACAAACTTAATGTTAGTAACTCTTGTTAAGACATCAGACATATGACATCTTCAATAACAACATTGTTTTACCAAAATTCTAGCCAATAACAAGAACTAACAATCTCCCTCTTTGGCTAATTTTGGCTAAAACAACCTCAGCCAACATCAGAGATACCTGCAGTGGATAAGACAAACTAACATTCTCACCACACAAACAACAGCAACAACTACCAACAGCTGCACAACTACAAACTCCCCCTCAAACCTATAACCACAACAAAAAGCTAGGCAACAGCAAACAGCAACACTAGGCTAACTCTCCCCCTTTTTAGCCACAAATTGACAACCTTGAACCTATCAAAGCAGCAAACACAAAGTCCTGACATTTACTATGACAAGGTCAAATAACAAGCTTCCCAAAAAGAACAAGTTCCAAAACTTTGACTGGTCAGGCGATACAAACAATACCCTCTCTATGCATTATAAAAACCAAGCCTTCTTGCTTCTAACAACAGAACTAGGAAATAACCATGAGTCAGTCTAACAGAGATGCAGGAAAGAAATACATGCAAGAGGTCAAGAAACCAGGTCCACAAAAGTTGAAGAACAAAACACTGTCTATAGCTGGGGCAACTCCAGGAGCAACAAGAACAAGAAAAACATCAGAGACAAGGATGAAAACCATAAAAAAACCTCCAGTGCAACTTCATGCTTCTGATGATGAATGGGATGAAGATTGGAAAACTTTTCTTGATTCAGGGGGTTGGAATAATCTTTAGACCCTTTGTTTGTTGCTTTTGATGTACTAAAATCTAATCTTGTATGCTTTCAGCAGTTGAATAAAATTTTGTTTCCTTTAAACTAAACATATGCAATAAAGTTCACAACTGCACAAGACACCTCCCAGCACACTTAATCCTCATATATGCAAATTCTTAATTTGCTTCTTAATTTTTCAAATTGATTTGCATCTAAGGCCTTTGTAAAAATATCAGCTAATTGTTGTTCAGTAGCAACATGTTCCAAAGCAATTACTTTGTCTTCAACCAAATCTCTTATAAAGTGATGAAGTATATCAATATGCTTAGTCCTGCTATGTTGAATTGGGTTTTTAGAGATATTGATAGCACTCAGATTATCACAGTGCAATGTCATGACATCTTGCTTGACATTGTATTCTGTTAACATTTGCTTCATCCAAACAAGTTAAGAACAACTACTCCCTGCTGTTATGTACTCAGCTTCAGCAGTAGAAAGAGACACACAGTTCTGCTTTTTACTGAACCAAGAGATCAGATTATTCCCTAAGAAGAAACAACCTCCTGAAGTACTTTTTCTATCATCAGCACTTCCTGCCCAATCAGCATCACAATAACCACATAACTCAGTGCCTGATCCATGACTGTAAAGCATGCCATAGTCACTAGTCCCAATTACATACTTCAGAATCCTCTTTACTTGATTCAAGTGACTAACCTTAGGCTCAGATTGATATCTGGCACAAACTCCAACAGCAAAAGAAATATCATGTCTGCTAGCAGTGAGATACAATAGACTACCAATCATGCTTCTGTATAGACTTTGATCCACACTCACACCATGTTCATCCTTTGACAACTTTAAATGAGTATGAGCAGGTGTCCTCTTGTGATTAGCATTTTCCAGACCAAACTTCTTAACAATGTTCTTAGCATACTTGCTCTGAGAGATGAATATTGAGTCTTCCATTTGTCTAACTTGTAGACCCAGAAAATAGCTGAGCTCTCCAACAAGACTCATTTCAAACTCAGACTGCATCTGTTTCACAAAATGTTTAACCATTGCATCTGACATCCCACCAAATACTATGTCATCAACATATATTTGAGCTATCATCAGTTTTCCTCTTTCATCTTTGACAAACAAAGTCTTGTCAATCCCTCTTTTTCTGTAACCATTCACAGCCAAAAATTCAGTAAGCCTGTCATACTAAGCTCTTGGTGCTTGCTTAAAACCATAGAGAGCTTTCCTAAGTTTGTAAACATGATTAGGAAATGTTGGATCAATAAATCCTTTTGGTTGATCTACATAAACCTCTTCATTTAAGTACCCATTCAAAAAGGCACTCTTAACATCCATATGAAAAAGCTTGAATTTGAGATTACAAGCCACACCTAAGAGTAATCTGATAGATTCCAGTCTTGCCACAGGAGCAAAGGTTTCATCAAAGTCAATTCCTTCAACCTGAGTGTATCCCTGAGCAACCAATCTAGCCTTGTTTCTGGTGACCACTCCTTGTTCATCAGATTTATTCTTGTAAATCCACTTGGTGCCTATCACATTAACTCCAACAGGCCTTGGTACAAGGTCCCACACTTCATTCCTCTTGAATTATTCCAGCTCTTCATGCATGGCATTAATCCATAATTCATCAGTCAGTGCTTCTTTAACATTCTTGGGCTCAATTTTGGACACAAAACAAGAATTTGACACAACCTCTCTTGGTCTAGTGCTAACCCCTGATTTTGGATGACCTATGATAAGCTCTTTTGGATGGTCCTTTTGCACTTTAATAGATGGTTCTTTATTAGGTTGTTCAGGTTCAGCCTCAGCATCAACATGATTGGGAGCAACACTTCTATCTTTAATTTCTGATGTAACATCTTTAAACGATGTTCCAACATCATCTAGGACATCAGCATCTTCCTTCATGTCACTGTCATCAATTACCACATTTATAGACTCCATCATAACCTTGGTTCTGGAGTTGAAAACCCTATAAGCTCTGCTATTTGTAGAGTATCCCAGAAAGATTCCCTCATCACTTTTAGGATCCAATTTTCTCCTTTGTTCACGATCTGACAAAATATAACATTTACTTCCAAAAACATGAAAGTACTTCACAGTTGGTTTTCTCCCTTTCCACAGTTCATACAATGTAGCTGAAGTGCCTCTTCTCAAAGTAACTCTGTTGTGAATATAGCAAGCAGTATTCATGGCTTCAGCCCAGAAATGGTAAGGAAGCTTTTTGGCATGAATCATTGCCCTAGCAGATTCTTGGAGAGTTCTGTTCTTCCTTTCAACAACTCCATTTTGCTGAGGGGTAATAGGAGAGGAAAACTCATGACTGATGCCTTCAGCAGAGCAGTATTCAGCAAACTTGCTATTTTCAAATTTCCTCCCATGATCACTCCTTATTCTGATGACATTACTCTATTTTTCTCTTTGGAGTCTTTGACATAAATATTTAAACACATCAAACACCTCTGTTTTGTCTTTGATGAAGCTTACCTGGGTGTACCTAGAATAGTCATCTACAACAACATAAGCATACTTCTTCCCACCTAGACTTTCTACCTGCATAGGTCTCATCAAGTCCATATGAAGAAGTTCCAAAACTTTGGAGGTGGTGTTATGTTGAAGCTTCTGATGTGACATCTTGGTCTGCTTCCCTATTTGACAATCTCCACAGACTCTTCCTTCTTCAATTTTGAGTTTAGGAATTCCTCTGACAGCTTCTGAGGATATGATTCTCTTCATTCCCTTCAGATGAAGATGTCCCAACTTTTGATGCCAGACTTTGACTTCATCTTCTCTAGCAAAAACACATGTTGAGGGACTTGAGTCTTATTGCACCCACAGATAACAGTTGTCCTTAAACCTAACACCCTTCATGATGACTTCTCCTTTCTCATTTGTGACAATGCACTCAGATTTTGTAAAGTCTACTGTGAATCCTTGATCACAAAGTTGGCTAATACTGATCAAATTTACTGTCAACCTTTTGACAAGCAGAACATCATCCAGTCTAGGAGCACCAGCACAATTCAGCTTTCCCATACCCTTGATTTCTCCTTTGACACCATCACCAAAAGTTACATGACTAGAAGAATGGAGCTTAACATCCACCAACAAATTCTTCACTCCTGTCATGTGTCTTGAACACCCACTATCAAAGTACCAGTCTTCTTTGGTAGAAACCCTAAGAGAAGTGTGAGCTATTAAGCTGGTAACTTTACCTTTTGGAACCCATTGCTTCTTATACTTGATGGTCTGGTTACCTTTGTGACAATTCTGTCTGGGAGTATACTGATGTGCCTTCTGAGGATACCCATGAAGCTTATAACAGTAGGACTTTATGTGTCCAAAACGCCCACAATGATGACATCTCCAGCACCTGAATTTCTTCCTAGAGGGAGGCCTTCAGGATGTTTAAACATCTGTTTTAACATCACTGGCTTGAAACTGGTAATAACATCATTTGAAGCTGATACATTGTCGAATCCCAAACCACTTTTGTCTCTAGCAGTTTTTCCAATGCTAATAATGTTGTCTAGAGCATCAGTTCCATTATTCAACATTCTGACAGTTTTTGACATAAAATCCAGTTTAGAGTTCAGCATACTGACTTCATTTTCCAGCTCAGTTTTTTCAGCCTTTAACTGCACAATGATTTTCTTTTTCTTTTCTCCTTCTAGACAGACTTGTTCACTTCTAATGCATAATTTTCTATATGAGGCAACAAGCTCTTCATATGTAACCTCATCATCACTTGAATCATTTTCAGACTCACAAATCCCAATCATTGCTCTAACAAGCTTAGCTGATTCTTCTTCAGGTCACTATCAGTATCCTCATCAGACCAGGAAATAGATAACCCCTTTTTCTACTTCTTGAGATATGTAGGACATTCTTTTCTGATATGACCATAACCTTCACACTCATAGCATTGAATTCCTTTGTCATCATTGGACTTTTCTTCATCTCTTGATTTCTTCCCCTGATCACCTGACCTGTTTGTGTCAGATGTGATGTTCTTGACATTAGGTTTGTAGCTCCTGTCTATCCTTTTTAGAACCTTATTAAAATGTCTTCCCAACAGAACAATGGCATTTGAAAGCTCCTCCTGAGTTTTAGGACCACACTCTTTCCTTTCATCTTTAGACACCAATGCTATGCTTTTGGTCTTCTTTTCAGATTCCTCATTCATCCCTAATTCAAATGTCTGAAGAGAACCAAACAACTCATCTACGCTCATCTTGCTGATGTCTTGAGCTTCTTCTTTAGCAGTCACCTTCATTTTATATCTCTTGGGAAGGGATCTAAGAATCTTCCTCACCAGCTTCTCTTCAGTCATCCTCTCTCCTAGGGCACTAGAAGCATTTGAAAGCTCAAGAATGTTCATGTGGAAGTCATGAATGGTCTCATCATCCTTCATCTTCAGATTTTCAAACTTTGTTGTCAGAAGTTGAAGTCTTGACATCTTGACCTTGGAGGTTCCTTCATGAGTAGTTTTCAAGATATCCCATGCTTCCTTAGCTACTTCACAAGTGTTGACCAGCCTGAATATGTTCTTGTCAATACCATTGAATATGGCATTTAAGGCTTTAGAATTCCCAAGGGTAAGCTCATCTTCTTCCTTGGTCCATTCTTCTTCAGGTTTCAGCTTAGAGCTACCATCTTTTTCCACAATAACAGGATGTTTCCATTCTTTCACAACTGCCTTCCAAGCCCTGCTGTCTAAGGACTTCAAGTAACCATACGAGGTTTCCAATAGTCATAATTTGAACCATCTAGAATAGGGGGTCTATTCATAAATCCACCACACTCCTTGTCCATTGTACCAGAAAGTAACATCCCTAGATCTCACCCAGATGCAGAGCAGGATGCCTGCTCTGATACCAATTGAAATTCTGGTATCAGATATGTGATGTTAAGTGTGATGTCACAACAACACAATCTGCTATATGAAACAAGGCAATAAAATAACAGTAAATCAACACAGAGAATTGTTCACCCAGTTCGGTCTAACTACCTACGTCTGGGGGCTACCAAGCCAGGGAGGAAATTCACTATTAGTAGTATTAAATTACAGACTCAACAATCCCAGTTGACAATCCACTAACTTAATCACTACTCAATGACACTTCTACCTAAGATACACTTAGATATGAGAAACCACTCACTCCCTCTAAATCACCATAGTGATACAATTCAAAGATTACAAATTATAGAAGTCACACTTCCAAAACACAACTTGATCTTGCTTAAAAGCTTTGATTAAGAACAATTAACAACTCAAAACAATTACACCCACTATGCCAAACAAAACATTAGACAACGCTTTTTTAGGCCTTAAACAGCGCTTAAAAGCACTGTCGTAGGTAAAGACAACGCTTTTGATTTATGGAAAAGCGCTCTCTAAAGTATGCATTAGACAACGCTTTTTCCTTAAAAAGCGCTCTCTAAAGTGGGCCTTTAGACGGCGCTTTTGCAGAAGCGCTGTCTAATGTATACGTATAAAATTTTAATGAATTTTTTTATATACCTTTAGAAAGCGCTTTTTTTAAGAAAAAGCGCTGTCTAAAGGCCCACTTTAGAGAGCGCTTTTTAAAGCGCTGTCTAATGTATGCCTATAATTTTAGTTATCAATTTTTCTATACCTTTAGAGGGCGCGTTTTAGGAAAAGCGCTTTCTTTTGTGAACTATAGACAACGCTTTTTCTAGAAAACGCTGTCTTTTCTCTACGTATAACTTTAATGATTTTTTTAAAAAATCTCATTTTAACCATTTTTTAAGGGTTAATTGTGATTTACCCCCCTGACATATGAACGTATTTTGGTTTACCCCCCCCACCGTTGCCATAGGCAGGTTTAGGCAACGGTTTTTTCAAAAAAACCGTTGCCTAAAGGCATGGAGGGGGGTAAATCAAAACTCGCTCATATGTCAGGGGGGTAAATCACAATTAACCCTTTTTTTAATGCAGAAACCTGTATAATTCAAGCCATTTCAATAAACCTGTATATTTCACATTTCCATTAACAATTTCTAGTATGGTTCATTAACCATTTCCACTAATCCCATAAATCACATAAACCACATAAACCATTTCCATTATAGTTCAAGTTATTTACATTAACTATTCCCAAAACTATACAATTACAATCCAAAAACACATAAAGGGCATAAACCATTCACAAAACTATACAATCCCATAAAATAAACCATTCACAAAACTATACATTCACATAATCCCATAATCCTATACCTTATATAGGATTCTTTTTTTAATAAGGTATTCGCAAAATTCCTCCTTAATTTCTTGCAATTTATCCTTCGTGTAATGAGAACACGCGTATTCATCAAAGTACTACATAACAAAACAAAATATGCATGATTTAGTTAAAAATAATAAATTATATGACATATCCGATAAATATTAAAATAAATCCTAAGTTATAAATCCATGCATACTGTAATAGGAACCTCTAATCGATCCATTTGACGAATTTCTCTCATAAACCTCAAAACGAAATACCCGTAGTCTATGCCATTATGCTGACGAGGGCACTACACATAGACAAACAAATAAGAATTAATATATAGTTGTTTTGTATTATCAAGTAGCATCACTAATAAGCAACATTGTGAAAATTAATATACCTCCACTTTGACCCATGTAACGTTGGTTGCTTTAGCCCGTGCTACTCGAGATTCTCTTTGTGCTCGGTATACTTCTCTTGTAGGATTAATGGCAACCAACAAGTAGTGTCCACTGTAAAATATAACAAAAGTTTAGATGGATAATTCCTACGCAAAAGATACAAATTAAAGATTAGAATGAAATTAGAATGAAAATCTTTGTACCTTTTTCACTAACGTCTCTTTCTTTTCTTGGTTGGAATATGTTCTACCCGTCTCTTAACAACACAGACGGTTGGATTGATCCAAATACCCTCATTATGACCATTTCTTGTATATGATTCATTCGCTATAATATTTTCATCTTGATCATTTCTAGTAAATGATTCAATATCAACATCAATATCACCTTGATCTCCAATGTTTTCATCAATTACTTTGTTAGATAAAAGCACTATAGACCATTTTGTACTTGTCGGATCAGTGACATAGAACACTTCTTTAGCTTAAGAGGCTAGAATAAAAGGCTCATCTTTGTACCCCACTCTATTAAGATCCACTTGCAAAAATCCTAACTTATCCATTCGTACGCCATTATTATTTTCAACCCACTTGCAACGAAATATAGGAATCTGAAACTTCTCATAATCAAACACCCAAATGCGCTCGATAACCCCAAAATATGACAGATTTGCAAATTTGGGGTTTAAATCTTTCACACTTGAAATGTGCATTGCTTCAGCTACCACGGTGACACCACTATTTTGCATAGTACTTTTATCATCTTGTTCTTTGGTATAAAATGTGTATCCATTAATTGCGTATGCGCTATAAGAAAACACAACCAAACTTGGACCATATGCTAAACATCTCAACCTTTCTGTTATTGAAGCGGGATCTGAATAATACTTTGAATAAATATGATCCTTAAACCAAGGTATAAAACTTCGATTGTGCTCTCGTACTATCCAATTCTCATTTCTATTCGGATTTAAACCTCGGAGAACATCCTTGTGCATTTCAACATACAGCTCAACCTCATTCTCATTGTGCAGAACATACAAATGCACCTGATCCCGTTCGACCCTTGATACTGTCACAACTTCATTTCCAATTAACTTTTTTCCTTCTTTTTTTCGACAATATGAGATTTGGGGAGTCCAATTGATTGTACATTGGACAGATATTCAGTACAAAACTCAATCGCTTCATACGTCTATGTCATTCCCTGGTTGTTTAGGCCCAGAAATTAACATAGATAACATCATGTACTTACGCTTCATACATAGCCATGGAGGTAGGTTATAAATCATTATGATCATAAGCCAAGTTCTATGTGAGATACTCTGAAGACCGTGTGGGTTCATTCCATCAGTAGATAATGCCAAGCGAAGGTTTCTTGCTTCTTTTCCAAATTCAGGATAATCATCATCAATTTTCATCCGCTGTGGTGAATCTGCCGGATGTCGAAACTTTCCATCAATAATTCTTTCATCTGCATGCCAAGTCAAGTGTCTTGAATCGGTCTCACTACGAAACATGCGTCTAAATCTCAGAATTATAGGAAAATACCATAAGACTTTTGCTGGAGACAACTTTTCCTTATATCGAGAGACACCGCATTTAGGACACTCATTTAACGATGCATACTCATTTCAAAACAAAATGCAATCGTTTGGACATGCATGTATCTTATCATAGCTCATACCAATAGAGCACAACATCTTTTTGGCCTCATATGTTCGATTGGGAAGAACATTATCCTCTGGAAGCATATCTTTCATAAGGGCCAATAACTCTGTGAAACTTTTATCCGACCATCCATTGCCCGCCTTTAAGTTGTACAACTTTAATACCGCAGACAATCATGTGAATTTGGTGCAACCATTATATAGCGGTTTCTCTGCATCGTTTACCAACCTCTCAAACATTTTGGGACAATCCTTAAGATCTTCTTCAAGTGCTTCTGCAATCTCTTCGACTCTATCAGAATCGTATGTATCTGTGCCATTGTCGTTTGAAGCATAGGTCGTATTATCCCCCGGTTCAACATTCCCGTTAATTTTCTCACCATGCAAATTCCAACATGTATAACTTCTATCAATTCCACTCCTCATTAAATGCGATGCCAACTGAACCACGTCAACCCGACTCCCAAAACAACAACCCAGCAAGGACATCTCATTCGACTGGGGTCTTTGGCGTGCGCAACAGCAAACTTAACAAATTCCGATACCCCATTCTCGTACTCTTTCGACAATCGACTTGAAGCCATCCATTTCGTATCCATAGTTATACTAATTAAACTAAACAAAAACAAAAATAAAAAATATTTACCTGTAGAGATGTAAACAACTTCTAGACCCACACAGTGTCCAGATAGGTTAGAATTACCAAGATCCCCCTGTACACGTATCATAAAATGAAATATCATTAATTGACCAATTATGAGTCATAACTTGATAAGTGGCAACATGTAATCACAAACAAGTAACAATTAGAGGTAAACACCTACATAGTGGCCTCAAAAGTAAGTACTCTTTCTCAATATATATAGTCACTATATAATAGCAATGTTGTGATTGGTTTCATAACACAAGAGGTAGAATTCAAAAATATTAACAAGGCTTTTGATTATCTCCAACAAGGAAAGAGCATTCGTTGCACTATAAGGATGGATCATTAACAAACTACACAACATTTTCTTTTAATTAATCTTAAAACTATGTCTTTCTTTTATATCCAATATATGATAGTAAACTACACAATATATGATAGTAATCCATGATAGCAATGTTGCTAACCACACAACAAGACCCGCCAGAGAACTGGGCTTGCTGTTAGCGGCTAGAGCAGCAGCAGAAAAAGAATCAATACAAGTTGGTCCAACAAAAATGCCTAAAGCGAACCAAACAACAAGAACAACAATGACGGAAAAAGTATCAACAATGACGGAAAAAGTTTCAATGGTAAGATGCAAGAACAACAACAAGAACGTACCTCTTCGTTTTCATCTTCTCCTTCACGAATGCGAGGGTTTCAGAACGGCGGTAACCGTGACGGAAAAAGTATCAGAACGACGGCAACCGTGACGGAAAAAGTACCAGAACGACGACTATGGCAAGGTTTCAGAACGCATGCAAGAACGATTGAAAGCAGGGGTTTCAGAACGCATGAAAGCAACGGTCGAGAGAAGAAAATGAAAAGAGGTTTCTGAAAATGAATAGAAATTGTTTTATAATTTAATTCATAATTGACCTTAGAGAGCGCTTTTGATAAAGCGCTTTCTTAAGTGCTACATATAAGAGCCCTTTTCTGAAAGCGCTTTCTAAGGTTAATACCTATAGCAGCGCTTTTTCCAAAAAGCGCTTTCTAAGGTGGCTAGCATTTAACAGCGCTTTTAAAAAGCGCTTTCTAAAGTCTGTCTTTTACAACGCTTTTTTTAGCGAAATTTTTTTATTCTTTTTAGCAGCTCTTTGTGCAAAAAGCGCTTTCTAAGGTGACTTCCATTTATGGCATTTAACAGCGCTTTCTAAAGGCCGTCTTTTATAGCATTTTTTTTTAGCGAGTTTTTTTATTCTTTTTAGCAGCGCTTTTTGATAAAAGCGCTGTCTTTTTAGTGCTGTCTAATCCTATTTTTGGCATAGTGACCAATTCAAACATGAATGGCTTACAATACACAGACGAAACACACACTTGACTCCCAGTCTTTAATCTCTTGCATTCGTCCATTCCAAGTAGGGTTGAGGCTGCTTTAAATAGAAACTCAGACTTGGGCTTGGACTCCTTGAAAATATCTGATTTGATTTGAATTTAAAACAAATTTTATCTTCAAATCTTTTCATATCTTTCAGCCCTAAAATAAACCAAGATCTGCTCCATATCTGATTGCAACAGAAAGAATCTAATCCAAGATCTTCGCCTGCAATCTCTCAATCAGATCTTCTAATAACTAATTAAAACACGCGCAGCCCTAAAAACGCGCAGCCCTAAAAACAAAAAAACTGATGTTCTGTCACTCAATGTCAAGACATCATTATTTACATCAGTACACAAAACTGCACCCCTAACAAACTTAATGTTAGTAACTCTTGTTAAGACATCAGATATATGACATCTTCAACAACAACATTGTTTTACCAAAATTCTAGCCAATAACAAGAACTAACATGCCTGCAAAGCCATATCATTGTTTGACTTTCCTGCAGCTCTTTCAGCCATCCTTTGTTCATGAGATTCAAGGGTCCCTTGAAGCTCTTCCTTTGTCAATATCGACAAATCTTCCGACTCTTCTATGGCTATTATCACGTGGTCGAACTTTGGAGCCAATGACCTCAAGATCTTTGCAACAACTGATCTTGATGTCAACACTTCTCCACATACTTTGATTTGATTCACCAATTTAGTAACCCTAGTGAAGAAATCAGTTATGCTTTCACTTTCTTCCATCTGAAGCAACTCATATGTCCTTTTGTGAGTTTGTAACCTCACATCTTTCACCTTCTTTGCGCCTCCAAACGATTTCTCCAGAATTTCCCATGCTTCTTTCCCTGATTCTACATCACCAACATTTTCAAAATTATCTGGATCAACGCATTGATGAATTATAAAGAGAGATTTATAATCTTTCTTATTTAATTCTTTGTATGCAGCCTTTTCTTGATCCGTCGCATTTTCTGCAAGCGGTGTTATTTCTTCCTTCAGAAGATCCCAAAGATCTTGATAATAGAAAACTACCTTCATCTGCTTGCTCCAATTCTCATAATTATTGTTCTTGAGAATCCTAAGACTCGCCAAAAAATGCATGTTTTGATGATTCATCACCATCGTGATTTTCTTCCAACGAATCACTCAGCCAGTGCTCTAGATACCAGATGTTGGAATTAACCCCAAAACTTTGATAATTCTGAATCAATCTTGATGAACAAGATTCAATCAACCGATCGAAATCCCTTGTTCTTCACTCTTCACTCAAGTGAAACAATCACACCTTGATTGCAAGAATGATTCTGCGCAGCAATTGTTAATGGAAAAAGAAAGAAAAATGAATAAGGAAGAAGATTAGGGTTTGACAAAATATAGAAGAACATGATGATTTCTGCAGAGTAACTCTCTGCTCACAAACTGTGAAAAATCTTATTCACTTTACAACTGCAAAATTCTGTGAATTCAAGTTGTTACAAGAATAGGGGTTACTCCCTCTATTTATAGTTTTAGGTTAGGTTACTACCTAAGCCAAGGCCAAAAATTACAAAAGCCCGAAATTTCTATTTTAGTCTAAGTTGAAATCCTATGTCAAACAACTTGCTTCGACACTTCGACATCTAACACAACTTGACACACACTACACTAGGCTAATTTTGACACATCCTTGTTTCTGTCGAGCTACACCTGCTTCGACACAAGGAATTACATTTCAACATTTATAACTTTTATAAGATTTCAAAAAATTGTGAAAAATATTTTCATATTGACTAATATGATAGCATTTTTATAGTAGAATTTATGGTGATAAGAATGGAGAAAACTTCTACATACAAAATAAAAATCAATAAATTGATAAAATTTCGTGAAGCTGAAATCGTTAACCCCTCACTGAAAAAAATGAAATGCACCATATATAGCAGTGCAACATGTTGTGTGAAGATCTCAAATTACATATACACATACCCTCTATAATATAGCGTGCTGGATAGGCAGTGGGGCGCGTTCACGTGAGATAAATAGAAAAACGCGTTCAATTGCTAGGGTTATGATTTTTATCACCAAGAATGCCATTTTTTAGAATTTTGAGTTGGGAGTTGAAAACAATTCATCGAATGAGTCATCCTTATCGATTGTAATGATATTTTGTTTCTTCTCTATCTTTTTTGCCGCGATTTCTCTTAAAATGATTAGCAAGTTTCATTAGATTATGCTCATTTAGATGAATTTGCCCTAAATTTGTGTGAGATGTGTAATTCACTGAGTAATGTTCATTGTAATGATAAAATTTTCTATTATTCAATATTATTTAATTTTTAAGTTATGAATTGTTGAAGAATAGTTTAATTCTAAATTGTCTATGAGAATTAATCGTAGATAGCACGATTGCTGTAACGCCCCAGTTTTAGTTATTTTTTATTTAATTGAGTCGTTTTGATTATTTTATTATTACATTATTTTATTTCTGACTTTCATTTGAAAATATATTATTTTTCGTCGTGAATATGTTTTATCGCGTTTTGGGAGCGTTTGCGAGATATTTGAGTGTAGGGGTATTTTGGTATTTTTATTTATTTTCTTAAGTTAGAAATATGAATAGAAAGAAAAGAGAGAAAAATAGTAAGGAAAGAAAAAGAAGAGAAGAAAAAGAGAAAAGAAGGAAAGAGAAGAGAAAGAAGAAAAGAGAGAAAACTTGGAAATCTAGGAACCGATTCAACCGACTTTTCAAACACGATTTAATCGGGTAAGGGTGCGAAACTCGATTATACTATGTTTGTGTATGATTATGTATGTTTGTGTGGAAGTTTTATTGGTTTTCAATATAGGTCGAAATGCGATAAACGAGTAGAAATCGATGTTTTCGCGGTTGGAAATCGATGTAAATGTTGTAGAATACTAGTTACTATGATTAGATTATGTTCTGATTGTTATGTGTTGGTTTGAAAGTGTTTTGGTGGGGAAAATATAATTTTGGGTTATGTAACAGCGCTGCTGGGTTTTCTGGTTTTCGCAGGTTCGCACTGCGAATCCCCTAGCGAAGGGGAAAGTGAGCATTCGCTGGCAATTCGCACTGCGAAGGTGAGGGCGAGCATTCGCGTGAGGTTCGCACTGTAAGCTTTGTGTTATTTTGTGTTGTTTTCTTTCTGCCACTGTTTGCTGGGAGACTCGCACTGCGAAGGGGAAAGCGAGCATTCGCTAGAAGTTCGCACTGCGAACGTTAGGAAAGTTTTTAGGCTATTTTCAATTCTGACTTGGTTCGCTGGAACATTCGCATTGCGAATGAAGAAGCGAAGGACTCGCTAGGAGCTTCGCAATGCGAATGTGACAGTTTTTCCCAATTTGTCTTCTTTATAACTTTTGATCCGTGAGTCGGTTTGAGGCGCGGTTTGATGCGTTGGGAAGCTTTTGACATGTTCTTTCTTATATTATTGGTTTTGAGACTAGTGGACGATTTAATTATGTCGGGAAATTGGAATGGTGTCATTTTGTTAACTTGTACCATTGTAAGTGTGTGTAGTTGATGTGTATTGTGCAATATGCTATTGATATGAATGTTGTATGACTGGTGTGCTGTTGTGTGATAGAAATGCATGTGATAAATGTTGTGATGATGGTTTGTGACCTAAGGGCTAGTAAATGCAATGTGTTGTATTTGATGATATATGCATGATGATGGATGTGTATATGTGTGCATTTGAATGTCATGAGTCATTGTATGCCAAGCATCATGATATGCATGTTGGTGATGTCGTGTGCCCTAGTGGGTGTGAGCGACAAATCGGTTCCAGAGGGAATCCGTTATAACATCGTGTCCTTAAAAATATAAGAAGACCTAAAGCGATGATTATAGACGATCGTGTGCCTTATACAAAGAGGACCTAAAGCGATCGGATCATGTGCCTTATACAAAAAGGATCTAAAGCGATCCATAAACATCGTGTGCCTTAAAAAAATAAGAGGACCTAAAGCGATGGGGAACATCGTTTGCCCGACGGGGTGTTACATGAGTAATCCTAAGTAACAAACGATGGTTCCAATAGTTCTTGAGTGAACTAGTGTTGAGAATGATGGATGGATGGTACCGCATGTGCATTGCATAGAGTCGTTGTGTCGGTCTCTGTGCATTTGCATAAATCATGAATGGATTGATTGTGTGTGGAATTGTGGATGAAATCGATGAGTTGATATATGTATATATGTTGGTGATAGGTATATGAAATATACATTGTGTTGTTTGGCGTTTGAATTCTGGTATAAGTTGTGGTGAGAATAACTTATATGTGTATTTTTGTATTATATATAATTGTATGCAATTATATTATGATTGTGTTTCTCACCCTTCTGCTGTTTTTAAATGCTCTACGAGGCATTGCAGATTAGATGCTGGAGGTCTTTTTGTGGAGCTTAGGTCTTCATTCTTTTGTCGGTCGGCTCTGATATGTAGCACCGGGTAGTCGGGGGATCGAGTGTGATTATTTTGTATTATGTATATATATCTTTTGGATTGTACATGTATGATGTTGTATATGACAGACAAACTTTTTATGATGTATATATATATGAGTTTCAGATACAGATTTTCCGCTTTTATTCTGTATTTGAATTGTGGGTGTTAGGAACTAAGTTCCTTTGTTACGTGCTACCTGAATTGTTGCATATCTTTATGAGCAGGTGTATGTGTATTTGTTTCAATTGATGTGACCCCTCGGTCTATGTCGTGAATGTTTTAAATATACTCTGATGAAATTTTGAATTTTATTTATCGATTTGTCTTGTTGGGGGTATAGATTGGGGGTGTTACATTAAGTGGTATCAGAGCCAGTCCGTGTCAGTTTGTGTCAGTTCTTGTTGGCGTTTGTGTTTGGATGAGCTGTTTGTTAATCATAGTTGCTGTTATTGGAAATGAACAGAATATGGCTGGTAGGAATGACGCTGCTTTAGTTTCTGCTATGCAAGCTATGGCTCGGGCTGTGCAGGGAGCACCTAATGCTGCGGGTAATGATGAGTTCAGGAAGAACAAACCGCCTGTCTTCAAAGGAAGATATGATCCTGATGGTGCTCAGATTTGGCTTAAGGAGATTGAAAGGATCTTCCGAGTGATGGATTGTGCTGAGGATCAGAAGGTGAGACTGGGTACTCACATGTTGCTGGAAGAAGCTGATGATTGGTGGGTTAGTACACGTCATGTGTTGGAAGCTGCTGATGAAGAGATCACTTGGGCTGTGTTTAGCATTGAGTTTCTGAGGAAGTATTTTCCTGAAGATGTAAGAGGAAAGAAGGAGATTGAGTTCTTGGAGTTGAAACAAGGTAATATGTCTGTTGTTGATTATACTGCTAAGTTTGTGGAGCTTGTGCAGTTTTATCCATATTATGCAGAAGCGATTGCGGAGTTTTCTAAGTGTGTGAAGTTTGAGAACGGGTTGCGTTCTGAGATAAAGCAGGAAATTGGTTTTCAAAGGATAAGGAGGTTTTCTAATGTGATGGATTGTTGTAGGATTTATGAGGAGGATAGCAAGGCTCGTTCTACTCACTATAAGAGTGTGAGCGAGAGGAAGGGGAAGCAACAGTTTCGGGGTGGTCCTTATGTGACACCGGATGATAAGGGTAAACAAAGAGGTAATTTTGAGAAAAGGCCAAGTGGAGGAGGTATGTCTAATCCTCTGAGATGTTTTAGGTGTGGTGACCTAAGACATCGTCAGTTCGAATGTAGGAAGGATATGAGGAAGTGTTCTAATTGTGGAGGTTTAGGACACATTACAGCTGATTGTAAGAGGAACGTGGTGAAGTGTTTCAACTGTGGTGAACCTGGACATGTTAGCACGAAGTGTCTGAAACTGAAGCAAGCTCCAGCTGGTGGGAAAGTTTTTGCCTTGGCGGGAACTCAGACTACAAGTACAGACCGTCTAATCAGAGGTACTTGTTTTATTAATAGTACGCCTTTAGTTGCTATTATTGATACTGGAGCGACTCATCGTTTATTTCGTCTGAGTGCGCGAAGCGTTTGAATCTTGTGTTGTCTTCGATGGATGGAGAGATGGTTATTGATACTCCAGCAATGGGGTCAGTAACTACTTCTTTGGTTTGCTTAAGTTGTCCTTTGACCATTTATGGTAAAGACTTTGAGATGGATTTGGTGCGTTTGCCATTGGAGGGTTTAGATGTAGTTCTGGGTATGAATTGGTTGCAATTCAATCGGGTTCATATTGATTGTTATCATAAGCTGGTAAGATTTCCTTCTCTTGAAGAAGACGAAGACTCGAGTTTCTTATCTACCAAAGAGTTGAAGAAACTTTTGGTGGACGAAGCTCAGTTGTTCGGGTTGTTTTCATCGTTGACTGTGGATAGTCAAGTTTCACTTGATGTGGTCCCTGTTGTGTGTGATTTTCCGGAAGTGTTTCCTGAGGATATTTCGGACTTGCCGCCAGAGAGAGAGAGGTGGAGTTTTCTATAGATCTAGTTCCTGGTACTAGACCTGTATCGATGGCACCATATCGAATGTCGGCATCTGAGTTGGTTGAGTTAAAGAAGCAATTGAACGAATTGTTGGAAAAGAGGTTTGTGAGACCGAGTGTGTTGCCTTGGGGTGCTCCAGTTTTATTGGTGAAAAAGAAAGATGGAAGTATGCGATTGTGTATTGATTATCGCCAGTTGAATAAGGTGACGATTAAGAATAAGTATCCTCTTCCGAGAATTGACGATCTGATGGATCAGTTGGTTTGCGCGTGTGTGTTTAGTAAGATTGATTTGAGATCAGGTTATCATCAGATAAGGGTCAAAGAGGAAGATATTCAGAAGACGGCTTTTAGGACACGTTACGGTCATTATGAATATTCTGTGATGCCGTTCGGGGTTTCTAATGTGCCAGGTGTGTTTATGGAGTACATAATCGTATTTTCCACGAGCATTTAGATCGTTTTGTTGTTGTGTTTATTGATGATATCTTAATTTATTCTAAGTCCCGGGAGGAGCATGCGGAGCATTTACGTGTTGTGTTGCAAAATTTGAAGGAGAAGAAACTTTTTGCCAAGTTGTCAAAGTGTGAATTCTGGTTGTCAGAAGTGAGTTTTCTTGGTCACGTGATTTCAGGTAATGGTATCACTGTGGATCCATCTAAAGTAGAAGCAGTTCTACAATGGGAGGCTCCGAGATCTGTTACTGAAATTAGAAGCTTTTTGGGATTAGCTGGATATTATCGAAGGTTCATTGAAGGTTTTTCTAAGCTAGCACTTCCATTGACCCAGTTGACTTGTAAAGGCAAAGCGTTCATTTGGGATATTCGGTTTGAGGAAAGTTTTAGTGAGCTGAAGAGGAGATTGACGACAACTCCGATTTTGATCTTGCCAAATCCTACTGAATCGTTTGTGGTGTATTGTGATGCGTCTTTGATTGGGCTAGGTGGATTGTTTATGCAAGAAGGTAAGGTGGTGGCTTACGCTTCGAGGAAATTGAGGGTACATGAGAAAAATTATCCTACTCATGATCTTGAATTAGCGGCTGTGGTTTTTGTGTTGAAGATTTGGAGGGATTATCTCTACGGTGCAAGATTCGAAGTCTTTAGTGATCATAAAAGTTTGAAATACTTGTTTGATCAGAAAGAATTGAATATGAGGCGACGTAGATGGTTGGAATTTTTGAAAGACTACAATTTTAGCTTGAATTACCATCCTGGTAAAGCTAATGTGGTAGCCGATGCGTTGAGTCGGAAATCATTGCATATGTCTGCTTTGATGGTTAAGGAGTGGGAACTTTTGGAATCGTTTAGAGATTTGAGTTTGCTGTGCGAATTGACGTCGGATAGCGTGAGGCTTGGAATGTTAAAGGTTACTAATGATTTTCTGTTGACGGTTAGTGAGAAACAGAAATTGGATGTGAAATTTGTGGATTTGATGTTGGTTGGAGAAAAAGATGCGAGTAGTGATTTTAAAGTGGATGATAAAGGTGTTTTGAGGTTCCGAGGTAGAATTTGTATTCCTGATGATGCGGAGTTGAAAAGGATGATTTTGGAGGAAGGACACCGGAGTAATTTGAGTATACATTCGGGAGCTAATAAGATGTACCAAGATTTAAAGAAGATCTTTTGGTGGTCCAGGTTAAAGAGAGATCTGGCTCAATTTGTATATTCATGTTTGACGTGTCAGAAGTCGAAGGTAGAACATCTGAAGCCTAGTGGATTGTTGCAACCGTTGGATATTCCTGAGTGGAAATGGGATAACATTTCTATGGATTTTGTTACAGGGTTGCCGAATACACTGAGGGCACATTATGCGATTTGGGTGATTGTGGATAGGCTGACTAAATCGACGCATTTCATTTCGATTGACATCAGTTTTTCTTTGAAGAGGTTGGCTGAGATTTATATCAGCGTGATTGTGAAATTACATGGTGTTCCGTTGAATATTGTTTCGGATCGAGATCCGAGGTTTACCTCGAGATTTTGGGAAAGTTTGCAAAAGGCGTTGGGTTCCAAATTGAGATTGAGTTCGGCTTATCATCCGCAGACAGATGGACAGACCGAGAGAACGATTCAGTCGTTGGAAGACTTGTTGAGGGCTTGTGTTCTTGAGCAAGGTGGTGTGTGGGATAGTTATCTTGCGTTGATTGAATTCACGTATAACAACAATTTCCATTCGAGTATTGGAATGGCACCGTTTGAAGCATTGTATGGACGAAGATGTCGAACACCGTTGTGTTGGCACGAAACTGGTGAGAGTTCGGTGGTTGGACCGGAATTGATTCAACAGACTACGGAAAAGGTGAAACTTATTCGTGAGAAAATGAAGGCTTCTCAGAGTAGGCAAAAGAGTTATCATGATCGAAGGAGGAAAGATCTTGAGTTTCAAGAGGGCGATCATGTATTTTTGAGAGTTACACCGGTGACGGGTGTTGGTCGTGCATTGAAGTCAAAGAAGCTTACTTCTCGATTTATTGGTCCTTACCAGATATTCGCGAGAGTAGGTGCTGTGGCTTATAGGGTGGCGTTGCCGCCGAGTCTGTCGAATTTGCACGATGTGTTCCATGTTTCACAGCTTCGAAAGTATGTTCTAGATCTGTCGCATGTGATTCCGATGGATGAGGTTGAGGTAAGGGAGAACCTTACGGTTGAGGCATTACCAGTGAGGATTTTGGATCGCGTATTAAAGCGGTTAAGAGGCAAGGAAATTGCACTTGTGAAAGTGGCGTGGGGAGGCACTGCTGAGGGCAATTTGACTTGGGAGTTGGAGAGTCGGATGCGGGAGTCGTATCCGGAGTTGTTCGTCTCAGGTAATATTTTCGAAGACGAAAATTTCTAAGTGGGGGAGAGTTGTAACGCCCCAGTTTTAGTTATTTTTTATTTAATTGAGTCGTTTTGATTATTTTATTATTATATTATTTTATTTCTGACTTTTATTTGAAAATATATTATTTTTCGTCGTGAATATGTTTTATCGCGTTTTGGGAGCGTTTGCGAGATATTTGAGTGTAGGGGTATTTTGGTCTTTTTATTTATTTTCTTAAGTTAGAAATATGAATAGAAAGAAAAGAGAGAAAAATAGTAAGGAAAGAAAAAGAAGAGAAGAAAAAGAGAAAAGAAGGAAAGAGAAGAGAAAGAAGAAAAGAGAGAAAACTTGGAAATCTAAGAACTTATTCAACCGACTTTTCAAACGCGATTTAATCAGGTAAGGGTGCGAAACTCAATTATACTATGTTTGTGTATGATTATGTATGTTTGTGTGGAAGTTTTATTGGTTTTCAATATAGGTCGAAATGCGATAAACGAGTAGAAATCGATGTTTTCGCTGTTGGAAATCGATGTAAATGTTGTAGAATACTAGTTACTATGATTAGATTATGTTCTGATTGTTATGTGTTGGTTTGAAAGTGTTTTGGTGGGGAAAATATGATTTTGGGTTATGTAACAGCGCTACTGGGTTTTCTGGTTTTCGCAGGTTCGCACTGCGAATCCCCTAGCGAAGGGGAAAGCGAGCATTCGCTGGCAATTCTCACTGCGAAGGTGAGGGCGAGCGTTCGTGTGAGGTTCGCACTGCGAACTTTGTGTTATTTTGTGTTGTTTTCTTTCTGCCACTGTTCGTTGGGAGACTCGCACTGCGAAGGGGAAAGCGAGCATTCGCTGGGAGTTCGTACTGTGAACGTTAGGAAATTTTTTAGGCTATTTTCAGTTCTGACTTGGTTCGCTGGGACATTCGCACTGCGAATGAAGAAGCGAAGGACTCGCTAGGAGCTTCGCAATGCGAATGTGATAGTTTTTCCCAATTTGTCTTCTTTATAACTTTTGATCCGTGAGTCGGTTTGAGGCGCGGTTTGAGGTGTTGGGAAGCTTTTGACATGTTCTTTCTTATATTATTGGTTTTGAGACTATTGGCCGATTTAATTATGTCGGGAAATTGGTATGGTGTCGTTTTGTTAACTTGTACCATTGTAAGTGTGTGTAGTTGATGTGTATTGTGCAATATGCTGTTGATATGAATGTTGTATGACTGGTGTGCTGTTGTGTGATGGAAATGCATGTGATAAATGTTGTGATGATGGTTTGTGACCTAAGGGCTAGTAAATGCAATGTGTTGTATTTGATGATATATGCATGATGATGGATGTGTATATGTGTGCATTTGAATGTCATGAGTCATTGTATGCCAAGCATCATGATATGCATGTTGGTGATGTCGTGTGCCCCAGTGGGTGTGAGCGAGAAATCGGTTCCAGAGGGAATCCGCTATAACATCGTGTGCCTTAAAAACATAAGAGGACCTAAAGCGATGATTATAGACGATCGTGTGCCTTATACAAAGAGGACCTAAAGCGATCGGATCGCGTGCCTTATACAAAGAGGACCTAAAGCGATCCATAAACGTCATGTGCCTTAAAAAAATAAGAGGACCTAAAGCGACAGGGAACATCGTTTGCCCGACGGGGTGTTACATGAGTAATCCTAAGTAACAAGCGATGGTTCCAATAGTTCCTGAGTGAACTAGTGTTGAGAATGATGGATGGATGGTACCCGCATGTGCATTGCATAGAGTCGTTGTATCGGTCTCTGTGCATTTGCATAAATCATGAATGGATTGATTGTGTGTGGAATTGTGGATGAAATCGATGAGTTGATATATGTATATATGTTGGTGATGGGTATATGAAATATACATTGTGTTGTTTGGCGTTTGAATTCTGGTATAAGTTGTGGTGAGAATAATTTATATGTGTATTTTTGTATTATATATAATTGTATGCAATTATATTATGATTGTGTTTCTCACCCTTCTGCTGTTTTTAAATGCTCTACGAGGCATTGCAGATTAGATGCTGGAGGTCTTTTGTGGAGCTTAGGTCTTCATTCTTTTGTCGGTCGGCTCTGATATGTAGCACCGGGTAGTCGGGGGATCGAGTGTGATTATTTTGTATTATGTATATATATCTTTTGGATTGTACATGTATGATGTTGTATATGACAGACAAACTTTTTATGATGTATATATATGAGTTTCAGATACAGATTTTCCGCTTTTATTCTGTATTTGAATTGTGGGTGTTAGGAACTAAGTTCCTTTGTTATGTGCTACCTGAATTGTTGCATATCTTTATGAGCAGGTGTATGTGTATTTGTTTCAATTGATGTGACCCCTCGGTCTATGCCGTGAATGTTTTAAATATACTCTGATGAAATTTTGAATTTTATTTATCGCTTTGTCTTTTAGGGGGTATAGATTGGGGGTGTTACAATTGCACTCAATAATATTGGAAGGATGTTTATATTGCTAGACATATGGTATACTTAGTTGTGACAAAAATATTTTAACGTTCATACACACATGTAATTGAAACTTTGCCTATGATATTGGGAAATTGTTGTCGTGGTGAGAATCGGATATCAAGCTATTAATTAACTTGAATCACAAATCATGAAGTTCACCACCGAGCTTTGATTTATCCAGAGGAAAGGGTAAAGACCGGAAAACCCTAGGCGCGCTATGTAGGAACACACCTAAGAGATCTAAGGTTCGGGGGTTGGTTATTCCTAGGGAAGGTGTTAGCATCCTAAGTATCTGTAGTACTCTACAGGAACCTCTTGTTAGTATTTGTGTTATGTTATAGTTTGCTTACTAAGGAAAATGTGCTAAGGTAAAGACCTAGGGGTATATACACTAAGTATGCTCGCCAAGACATCGCGTCTCGTGCCTACGTATCTTGATGGGAATGGAATCAGAGCATTCTTAGTTCCCCTCAATACGGGGTAAAAGGGTGTAAAAAGAAAAGGTGGAAAAAGAAAAAGGTAGCTCGATAGGATCTCGCAATCTTATGCCTACGTATTCTCAAAATGAACTTGAAAATCAGAGCGTCTGTAGTTCCCCTCAACGGGGGTGAGGAACTCTTGACTGTGGTCAAGGTTCCAAGGGAAAGTAGGGTCTATGGCAAGACACCTACATGGAGTGCGGCGACTCCGAACCTAAGGCTAGGTAAAACAGGGAAAGAAGTGTCCACGGCGGAACACCTAAATAGAGCACGGCGGCTCTAAACCTAAGGTTAGGTTGAACGGGAAGGCAAGTCTCGGTCGCACGGCGGCGTGATATAAAGGAATGTCGGACAAGGCTATCTTAAATGACATGGCAGTCAACGGGAACGACCATTTCCTTTGGAATGAAGGAATAGAGGAACAAAGAGAAGAACTCAGGTGTCGGGAGTAAAATGACTAGCAATATATATACAGCAAATGCAATAAGAATTAAATTGAAAAAATGAATATTAGGAAACAAAATGTTAAGATTAAATTAAAAGTAAAAATCAAAGTTAAACTAAAATTCAAAATAAATCAAAATCTCCTTAAAAGGTTAATTACATAACTAAGTTAGAAACTTCTTGATTAAATTCTAAATAACTTAAAATTCTAACTAAATAAAATTTCGAATTTAAAACTTGAAACTAAATCCAAAGCTAAAACTATTTAGTTAAAAAAACTAATTAAAACTAAAACTTAATTAAAAAAAATTAACTAAATGCTAATTCTAACTTAAAAATAACTAAACTAATTTCTAACTACAAACTAACTAATTAAAACTAAAACTTAATTAAAAACCTATTAACTAAATTCTAAATTCTAACTTAAAAATAACTAAACTAATTTATAACTACAAACTAACTAATTAAAACTAAAATTTAAATAAAAACCTATTAACCAAATTCTAAATTCTAATTTAAAAATAACTAAACTAATTTCTAACTACAAACTAACTAATTAAATCTAAATAACTAATCCTAAAATTGAAATTCTTTTTTGTTTTTTTTAAACATTAATAACTAAATTTAAAAATCTAAAATTACTAAACTAAAAAAAAACTTTAAGATTATTAACTAAACTAAAAAACTAATATAAAACCTAAAGCAATGCTAAATCTAAAAGAAAAAGAAGTTAATAACAATAATAATTATTCTTAACAAGACAACAACAATAACAGTCTACCTGAAAAAAAAAAGAAGCCCAAGTCCTAGAAGGGGATTCCGGGCCGGATCTGGGTGTATGGGTCGGATGACCCAGTTAAGTTTGAAATAAACTACAAAAAAACCCTAAGAGGATCTCACGCGGCTAACTTTCCTCTCCATTTTGCAGATCACATTTCAAGCTGAAAAGGAGGAACAAAAAATGAAAATAGAAAACTAAGAGGAACAAGACCTCTCTCGATCTCCCTAATCCGCTCCCTCTCTTTCTCTCGCTCAAATCGCTCTCTATCCGTCTCTGTTCACTATCTTTCTCCTTTCATCTTCTTAAATTTCTCCAATCTCTCTCACAACAACATACGGTGAAAGAAAATAAAAGAACGTGTTTGTTTGTTCATCGAGCAAAAACGATCGAAAACTAATTGTACCAATCGTGGTGTCTCGCAATCAAGATCTTTCTATTTTGAAGCTTTCCTTTGTTCTTCCTCTATTTTTCTCGCAGCGGACCTTCGTTCTGCTTCGCTGCGGCAATGGTGTGGTGGTAGTGGATATGTGAAGGGTCGATGGCTTACAGTGTTTGGAGGAAGATGAGGAAGTGTGGTTGTGGTAAATTGATTTTTGCAGAACCAAAAAAGATAGGGAAAGTGGCATTCTAGTGTTGAGGAGAATAAAAAAATCCTCTAGATGAGGGAGTTCAGGTCTCGGAGTAGAAGGGGTGTAAACTTAAGAAAAATGGTGGAGGTATTTTGGAAGGGAAAGAGAAGGTTGAAGAATGAAGGGAAGAAATATGAGAAAGAGAGCGCTGAAGCCAAATTCTGAACCAAGGTATCCCCCTTTGAATTTCTCTTCTTTCCCTTTTAAAATCAAACTTCTGTCTCATGCCTTTTTTGGATTCTTCTTGGTTTGATGAGTCCTTTTCATTCGTAGCACACCAGGTCTGTGTGTATGGCTTTTGTGTAGTTGTTGTTGCTTCGTACAGGCAGTACGGTTTGGCTTAGGGAGGAAAAACATAAATCATTTTGGTGAAACTCTGTGCTCTGGCAGCAGAGCCAGGTTTTTGGCATATTGTTGCAGAGACAAATTTGGTTATGCAGGGAGATAGCAGGTTTTTGTGATAGCAGTGGCAAGCCTTTTTGGCGTAAGATGGAATTTGGCATTTTTTATGTAGAAATCTTGGTCAATGGCTTGGTATTACAAGTTGTAGAGTGGTGTAGTAGCATGATGTGGGATCTGGTGTAAAGGATGCGCAAGGTAGTTTTGGCAAGTTTCCTTATTACTATTTTTTAGGAATTTTGTTGTAATCACTTTGTAAAGTAAAACAAATATAATTATACTAAGATTAAAACCTAATCTAAAATAAAAAAAAAAAAATTAAATAAACTTAAATTACATTAAAATTAATTGAAAGATTATTTTAACTAAAAAAATGAAATAGAACTAACTAATTAAATTGAAATTAAAACATAAATTAAATTAGAATACTAAACAAAATAAATTAAAATTAAGCTTAATCAAAACTAAACTAAAATAAAAGCTAAGCTAAAGTAAAAATTAAATTAATTTAAAAATTAAAAATAAAATTATAATTGAAGATAAACTAAATTAAATATAAATTATGTAAAAAAAAAGATAAACTAAATTAAAATTAACTACATAAATTTTAAAAAAATCTAAAATAAATATTTAACTAAATATTAAAAAAATAATAATAATTAAAATCAGGACTGACATGGAATGACAAATGCATGATTAATGATCAATGAAATGTTTAACAAAAAAATGCAAAAATTACTGACCTAGAATGATGTGAAATGGCCAGAATCTGAGGGTAAAATTTGGGGTATGACAGATGCCCTTATTTAAATATCTTCACCGGATGACATGAAGGATGATAATCCTCACGAAATCATGGTGAAAGGTATTTAAATATAGATAACCGAAAATTTTGCCCTCAGATGCACTGACATGCAATGTTATGGACAAAAGTGCTGACATGCAATGAACTCTAATATGATGAAAATGATGGAACAGTAAATGCAAAATGCAGACAAAAACGAAAGCAGACAGGGATAAAGTTCACCCAATGAGCAAAACTCACTGGGGAAGGCAACAACACTGGGGAAACTGAAATAAAACTAGGGAAACCTAAAGTGATGAAGCAACAGGTCCAAGCATGAATGGCTGACACTTTAGAAAGAAAAGATAACACAAGATCCTCAATGGAAGTAGCACTGGGAAGACGGTCTCCACTGGGGAATCAACAGTCATCATCCATGAATGGAACTGGATGGGAAAGAGTCACAATATTCAGAAGATCATTGAATAAGGTGAGGAGAAAATCTGGAAAATACATGAGACAAGTAAACATAAGAGGTATTCAGAAGAACATCAGATGGTAAAAGCAACGTAATCCCGGAAAAGCATCAGAATTGACAAAGCAAATATCTGGAAAAACATCAGATAACAAAGACTCAATCTGGAAGAACATCAGAAAGAGAGAGGCACATCTGGAAGAGCATCAGATGGCAAAAGCAATGTAAAAACATTAGGAGCAAAAGACTCAATCTGAAAGAACATAAGAAAGAGGGACACATTTGGAAAAGCATCAGATGGTAAAGAAACCAGACGTCCAATAATGGCTTTGAATGAAAGGTATAATCACACTATCTAATAATGGCTTTAGATGAAAGTGAATAAAGTAGGGATCCAAGAAAGCATTGGATGCAAAGAAACCGGTCATCCAATAATGGCTTTGAATGAAAGGTATAATCACAATATCTAATAATGGCTTTAGATGACTGTGAACAAGACTATATTCAAGAATGGCATTGAATGCGAAGAAACCAGTCATCCAATAATGGCTTTGAATGAAAGGTAAACTCATAATATATGAGAAGGCATCAGATGAGAATGAGATAAAAAGGGTAATCCAAGAAGGCATTGGATAGAAAGACACCAGACATCCAATAATGGCTTTGAATGAAAGGCAAACTCATAATATTTAAGAAGGAATCAAATGAGAATGAGATAAAAGGGTAATCCAAGAAGGAATCGGACAGAAAGACACCAGACATCCAATAATGGCTTTGAATGAAAGGAAAACTCATAATATCTGAGAAGGCATCAGATGAGAATGAGATAAAAAGGTAATCCAAGAAGGCATTGGACAGAAAGACACCAGACATCCAATAATGGCTTTGAATGAAAGGAAAACTCATAATATCTGAGAAGGCATCAGATGAGAATGAGATAAAAAGGTAATCCAAGAAGGCATTGGATGAAAGGAATCACAGTATCCAAGAAAGCATTGGATGAATGTGAACAAAGAGATACTCAAGAAAGCATTGGATAGACACGACAATATTTATTGGGTAGGTGCTAAGTAAGTTGGACTTTGACCAGAAGGTAAGACGCGGGTAGTAACACGACCACAGGAGAAATGCAAATGAGGACGAAACACTCATGCTATGCAATGTATATGAATTATGCTATGATATATGATCAGATACATATGCGATGCAGATGCTGAGATTGACGACATGGTTTGACTCTTGGGGAGAAGACAAGACTGGAAGACTGATTTCTTAACACTGAGATCACTGCCATTCTGCTTGGGGACTAAAGATGATACTACTGAACATATCTCTGCCACACTAATGAATTGTATCAAGTTGATGATCCTTGTAGGAAGGATAAAGAGCTGCTTGGGGATTCTTCAAGTAAACTCCCCCAGATTAGCTGACGGTTGTAGATGAACTGATCATTGCTTCAACTTGTCTAATTTTTGAAATGACTGCTTTGTTGTACACTGGGAAAGCTTGCCCCAATATGAATCTTGAAGAATCTTCTGGATAAAACCAATTCTGAGAAGGACTTTCCCCTGAACAACAAATCTTGACCTGATTCTTTAACAGGATTGGAAAGAACTGCCCCTGATAGGATCGCATACCAAGTTTCTTAATTGTTTGAAAATTCTTGAGAGGAAAGCCAGTTTGCAAGCAAAAGTATTTGTACAAACATGGTAATTTAAAAGCAAAGTCATACAACTTTTGAAATTAAAATTATTATTTTTGAAGATGCAAAACATATGAGTCACTGGTCTGAACACGGCGGTTCAAGACATCAAAGAGAAAGGTAAAGCACAAGTGTAATGCCAAAACAAATGACTTACAAAGATCTTTGGGAGTCAGCTTACACAACCTCGCTGTAATATGCTTTCAAAATAACCTTGCTTCAGTTAGGTCTTTTGACGGTTGTAACGTGGACTAGTTCACGGTTTAAGAAACAAAGGATAAAGGCTCAAAGTTTGTTTGTACCCACCCAATCTTCATGATGAACTTCCAATCCTACGCTCAGTTAACTCATACTTTACACTCAGGTTCCCATAGGTGGAAAATTGTACTAATAATAGTAATGATGATGGTTCAGAAGTCAAGGGACTTGAGATGGCAGTCACTACTTCCTTACAACATTTGGTTGTTTTTGCCATTGAGGACTTTCAGAATGAGGGATTTAAAGATTTCCTCTTTTGGTTGTCAAACAAACCTTTTTGTATAAGGCAAGGTTATGAGCTTCCCATCTTTCTTAGCTTATGCCTTGAAAGGGACTCGACTCATTCTTTAGGTAAGGAAAGTGACTAAACAACTTAATGATTATGGTGAACCATCATTGGCATTTAACTTGAAAGACATCTTCGACACTCGTTTGATGTGTGTGAAGGAAAATTTGTGAGTGTAACCTTTATATGAAAGTTGTCTTGCATGAACACTCAACCGAGTTAACTGAGAACTACCCACCCCAAGGTTAAGATTGTGGGTTTTTGTAAAGAAAGAAACTCATGCTTCTAGGCTCAAAGGGTTTGACAAGGGAATAACTTCCTTATTTATCTGGTGTTTGGGGGATTGAAACGATGCCTTACATCGTCAGCAAAGTTTATTTGAAAGCATACCAGCAATTATGAGTATAGTATTCTCGTCATCCTCCCTCCAATATTTGCACAATAAAAAAGAAAGTGGAAAAGAGATAAAATATTTTTTTTTTTTGAAAAGAAAGCATAAAAATGTAAATAGCAAACACAAATGAATTGAGTCAAAAGTTGCAATGCTCATTTCATTAATCACGGAAGTACAAACATAGTTTGAAGGCAAACAACCATTACAAAACAAGGAAAATGCAAACAACAAGAAACAAGGCATAGTGACTAATCAGCAACAGGAGTGAGCTGGCCTGTCTGAAACACTGGCTTTTAGGAGGATAGTTTGTTGAAGTCGACTAAAGCTTCACTTGGCGTGCCCTGGCAGAGGGTTGTTTTGGACATTAGGATTGGAGTCCCGAAAGGAGAGGATTTTGTTTCTGATCAGCTCTTGTACTCTAGCCTTCAACGCATAGAAACCTTCCAAGTTATGGCATGCACCACCTTTATGGTATTCAAAATGAAGATCAACCATATAGCCGGCTGGAAGAGGATTTGGAGGAGGAGGCATAGTCCTTGTGGTAATCAAACCCTTTTGAACCAGACCAGGATAAAGTTCAATGTATGTCAAGGGAATAGGATCAAATTGATTCCTATTACGGTACTGGTTCTGTCCAACAACTAGACGTTGAGGAGCTTGAGCTGGTCGTGGAGCAGTAACCACGGGAGTAACAACAACAACATCAGGGTGATCAACATGCTGAGGTCTAGGACGAGGCCTTCTTGTTTCAATTATGATAGTGTTAGTCTGATCTTCCCTCTTCTTCTGAAAATTCCCATAAGATTTCTTTGCACCATTGGAAGGTTCAGCAGCCTTGAACACTTTTCCATTCTTGAGTCCTTCCTTGAGCCTTTGCCTAATAGTAACCAAATCCGTGAAGTTAGAGGAAACACTCCAATCATTTTCTCCCAATAGAATGAGGACAGAGTGTCCATGAACATTCCAGTCAATTCCTTCTCATCCAAAGGAGGTTCAACTTGGGAAGCTAGCTCTCTCCAGCGCCGAGCATACTCTTTAAAAGATTCCTTCTCATGTTGGGTCATGTTTTGAAGCTGGTGGCGACCAGGAGCCATGTCGAGGTTATACTTATACTGCTTCATGAAGGCATTTGCAAGATCTTAGAAGCAGTGAATGGAGTTTTGCTTGAGGCTCATATACCATTTGAGTGAGGCTCCACTCAAGCTTTCTTGAAAACAGTGGATAAGCAGTTTCTGATTGTTGGTATAAGCAGCCATCTTGCAAAAATACATGACCAAATGAGCCCTTGGACAAGAATAACCTTTATACTTCACAAACTCGGGAACTTTGAAAGGTCAGACACTAAGCACATGTTGTCTGCATCCACATTAAAGAAATCGGTACCTTAAATGGCTCGAAGTCTCTTATCTATGGTCTGAAACTGTTCTCGGACAACTTCAGGTTCAAGAAAGTCTTCACGTTCTTCAGCCTGAGCACTGACAACATTCTACTCATAGAGGGGATTCTCAAAAGGAGCTCGAACGGTCTGGGTAACAGCATGGACCACAGGTATGGGCTCGGCAAAAATAGGAGCTTGAAAAACTGGTCGGGCAGTCTTACCAACCATAGCAGTAGATGCAATCGGCGGAGATTAGTTGCATGGCAAGCTAAACTCATGCCAAGTTGAAGGTGGCATCTGAACAGGTGGAGGATCAGCACTTGAAACTTCCTGGATGACTGTCCTTTGAGGTTTCTCTCCTCTAGCAATCAGGAGTTGAAGCATCTCAGTGAGTTTAGTCATGCTTGACTTGAGATCGTCGATCTCCATTTGGATCTCAGCATTGTGTACCTCTTGCTCTGACATCTTGCATCTGTAGTTAGCTCTAGTCCGGTATTTGTGTCGAGGAATCAGCTTGACTACTCACAAGAAAACGCTAGAAGACAAAGACAACGGGAAATGAGTCACTGGACAAATAGACACATGCAATGAATCATGCAAAGATGCAAATGATATGTAAGATAATTCAAACAGGATACGAAACACTTGCAACAGGATCGAAGGGTTCAAGATCACAACATGGAGTCTGGGTAAGAACCAACCACGTGGTGTGTACTAAGGTTCTTGTATCCGTAGAACAGGGTCCTAAAGAGTTCCCAGAGTCAACAACCCATCTTTCGAATATTATCGATTTCCCAATTACTCGATAGTCAATAATATTCTCAAGAGAGTCTCGTCTGAGTGTAGTATCACGTATCAACTATTTTGGGACTACTCCCTCATAGTCACCGCACTACGTCCTAAGAGGCCAAATGGGGGTAAAAGGTAACTAAAGGTCCTCAGTGTCATGGGCTCCTAGGTCAAAAGTGGCAATGCATTCACGACTTCTCGTTCAACATATACCACCCTCAAGAGGGCCTCAACTGAGTGTGAAATCTCAAGTCAACTCCTTTGGGATTACCCTCTCGAAGTCTCCTTGACTAAATCCACTATCCTATCATAAGTGTACGCTCAAATCCGGGTTAAGATTTGTCCTCACCACTCAAGGTAACAACCCTGCACACAACAGGTATATATACAGATATAAATATGTACAGATACACTAGCAAGCAAACATGTAGCAAACATAAACACAGACAAGGTGGGCTTAACCCTCTTAGGGGAGAGCTTCCCTAGTGAAGTCGCCATTTCTGTCGCGGTGAGAATCAAATATCAAGCTATTAATTAACTTGAATCACAAATCATGAAGTTCACCACCGAGCTTTGATTTATCAAGAGGAAATGGTAAAGACTGAAAAACCCTTAGTGCGCTATGTAGGAACACAGCTAAGAGATCTAAGGTTCAGGGGTTGGTTATACCTAGGGAAGGTGTTAGCATCCTAAGTATCTGTAGTACTCTACATGAACCTCTTGTTAGTATTTGTGTTATGTTATAGTTTACTTACTAAGGAAAATGTACTAAGGTAAAGACCTAGGGGTATATACACTAAGTATGCTCGCCAAGACATCGCATCTCGTGCCTACGTATCCTGACGGGAATGGAATCAGAGCATTCGTAGTTCCCCTCAATACGGGGTAAAAGGGTGTAAAAAGAAAAGGTGGAAAAAGAAAAAGGTAGCTCGCTAGGATCTCGCAATCCTATGCCTACGTATTCTCAAAATGAACTTGAGAAATCAGAGCGCCCGTAGTTCACCTCAACAGGGGTGAGGAACTCTTGACTATGGTCAAGGTTCCAAGGGAAAGTAGGGTCTATGGCAAGACACCTACATGGAGTGCGGCGACTCCGAACCTAAGGCTAGGTAAAATAGGGAAAGAAGTGCCTACGGTGGAACACCTAAATAGAGCACGGCGGCTCTAAACCTAAGGTTAAGTAGAACGGGAAGGCAAGTCTCAATCGCGCGGCGGCGTGAGATAAAGGAATGACGGACAAGGCTATCCTAAATGACATGATAGTCAACGGGAATGACCTTTTTCTTTGGAATGAAGGAATAGAGGAACAAAGAGAAGAACTCAAGTGTCGAGAGTAAAATGACTAGCAATATATATACAACAAATACAATAAAAATTAAATTGAAAAATGAATATTAGGAAACAAAATGTCAAGATTAAATTAAAAGTAAAAATCAAAGTTAAACTAAAATTCAAAATAAATCAAAATCTCCTTAAAAGTCTAATTACATAACTAAGTTAGAAACTTCTTGATTAAATTCTAAATAACTTAAAATTCTAACTAAACAAAATTTCGAATTTAAAACTTAAAACTAAATCTAAAGCTAAAACTATTTTGTCAAAAAAACTAATTAAAACTAAAACTTAATTAAAAAAATCAACTAAATTCTAAATTCTAACTTAAAAATAACTAAACTAATTTCTAACTACAAACTAACTAATTAAAACTAAAACTTAATTAAAAACCTATTAACTAAATTCTAAATTCTAAATTAAAAATAACTAAACTAATTTCTATCTACAAACTAACTAATTAAAACTAAATAAATAATCCTAAAATTGAAATGCTTTTTTGTTTTTTTTAAAACATTAATAACTAAATTTAAAAATCTAAAATTACTAAACTAAAAAAAACTTTAAAATTATTAACTAAACTAAAAAACTAATTTAAAACCTAAAGCAATGCTAAATCTAAAAGAAAAAGAAGTTAATAACAATAATAATTATTCTTAACAAGACAACAACAGTAACAGGCTACCTGAAAGAAAAAAAAGCCCAAGTCCTAGGAGGGGATTCCGAGCCGGGTCTGGGTGTATGAGGCAGATGACCCAGTTAAGTTTGAAATAAACTACAAAAAAAACCTAAGAGGATCTCACGCGGCTAACTTTCCTCTCCATTCTGCAGATCATATTTCAAGCTGAAAAGGAGAAACATAAAACGAAAAATAGAAAATTAAGAGGAACAGGACCTCTCTCGATCTCCCTGATCCGCTCCCTCTTTTTCTCTCAGTCAAATCGCTTTCTCTCCGCCTCTGTTCACTATCTTTCTTCTTTCATCTTCTTAAATTTCTCCAATCTCTCTCACAACAACATACAGCGAAAGAAAACAAAAGAACGTGTTTGTCTGTTCATCGAGCAAAAACGATCGAAAATGAATCATACCAATCGTGGTGTCTCGCTATCAAGATCTTTCTATTTTGAAGCTTTCCTCTGTTCTTCCGCTATTCTTCTCGCAGCGGACCTCCATTATGCTTCGCGGTGGCAATGGTGTGGGGATAGTGGATGTGCGAAGGGTCGATGGCTTACAATGTTTGGAGGAAGATGAGGAAGTGTGGTTGTGGTAAATTGATTTTTGCAGAACCAGAATAGATAGGGAAAGTGGCGTTCTGGAGTTGAGGAGAATAAAAAAAAAATCTTCCAGATGAGGGAGTTCAGGTCTCGGAGTGGAAGGGGGTGTAAACTTAAGAAAAATGGTGGAGGTATTGTGGAAGGGAAAGAGAAGGTTGAAGAATGAAGGGAAGAAATATGAGAAAGAGAGCGCTGAAGCCAAATTCTGAACCAAGGTATCCCCCTTTGAATTTCTCTTCTTTCCCTTTTAAAATCGAACTTCTGTCTCATGCCTTTTTTGGATTCTTCTTGGTTTGCTGAGTCCTTTTCATTCGTAGCATAGCATGTCTGTGCGTATGGCTTTTGTGTAGTTGTTGTTGCTTGCTATAGGCAGTACGATTTGGCTTAGGGAAGAAAAGCAGAAACCATTTTGGTGCAAACTCTGTGCTCTGGCAGCAGAGCTAGGTTTTTGGCATATTGTTGCAGAGACAAATTTGGTTATGCCGGGAGATAACAGGTTTTTGTGATAGCAGTGGCAAGCCTTTTTGGCGTAAGATGGAATTTGGCATTTTTTGTGTAGAAATTTTGGTCAATGGCTTGGTATTACAGGTTGTAGAGTGGTGTAGTAGCATGATGTGGGATCTTGTATAAAGGATGCGCAGGGTAGTTTTGGCATGTTTCCTTGTTACTATTTTTTTGGAATTTTGTTATAATGACTTTGTAAAGTAAAACAAATATAATTATACTAAGATTAAAACCTAATCTAAAATAAAAAAAAATTAAATAAACTTAAATTACATTAAAATTAATTGAAAGATTGTTTTAACTAAAAAATGAAATAGAACTAACTAATTAAATTGAAATTAAAACATAAATTTAATTAGAAAAATAAATTAAAATTAAGCTTAATCAAAACTAAACTAAAATAAAAGCTAGGCTAAAGTAAAAATTAAATTAATTTAAAAATTAAAAATAAAATTATAATTGAAGATAACTAAATTAAATATAAATTATGTAAAAAAAAAGATAAACTAAATTGAAATTAACTACATAAATTTTAAACAAATCTAAAATAAATATTTAACTAAATATAAAAATAACAATAATAATTAAAATCAGGACTGACATGGAATGACAAATGCATGATTAATGATCAATGAAATGTTTAACAAAAAAATGCAAAAATTGTTGAACTAGAATGATGTGAAATGGCCAGAATCTGAGGGTAAAATTTGGGGTATGACAATTGTAATTGATGAAGAGGGTTGCGTAGTAAGACATCATGGGCAATTTTTTATTAGAACATTCATGATATCTACATAGATAATTATCGGTTCAAATACAACACAAAGATAGGAAACAGATTAAAATAAGGATTTAATCATTTTTCTTAATAAATTTTCTACACATTTTAGTTTTCACTTTTGCAATTTTACTTAGTTCACAAACCAGCTCAATATGCCATGCGTACCTTCATTTACGTTATGTGTTTTGTTCAGGAACCAGAAATGAGTTGAAAAGCAGTGGTGATGGTTGATTAAGGCTTCTAATGTAACACCTTAAACCCAAAAATATATATAAAAAGAATTACTCGATAATATTTAGGATGATACTCTCGAATAACATGCATACTTCACAATTAAATCAAAATACTCGCAACGGAATTTCAAATTAATGATCATAAAATTCAAATTTCTCAACAATTCTAAATGCTAAATCAAAATATAATCGTACAATGATTAACTCAACGACAAAATAAAATAAAATGCATCGTTTTCGATGTTATAGATCAGAGTATTTAACCGACTAAAAGCAATAAACGATAAATTAAAAGAAGTTGAGCTCCAAGGATATCTTCCAACTCACAGCAGCTACTACTCATGTTCCTGAGTATCTATACACATCATACATCAACGCACAAACAAAACAACAACGGGGTGAAAATACGCTTAAATATGTTAGCGGAGCAAAAGATCAAGAAGGGTAGCCTAAACAACAACAACAATAACAATCGTCAAGAGGTAATGTATTCACACAACAATTATCAACTCACAAATGCCAACTCATATGCAATGTGAAAACACCTCGAATCTATATGCATGTGGTGCCAACTCAACAATGGTTCTTCATACTAACCGGGTCCTAACATTTGAACCCCGAGTCCTTTCATCTGAGCTCCGGACAAATCACTAGTCACAACATCTAAACTTGTTACTCATCTCTTTCACAACAACGAGAACATATGATGTATGGCATACAATAATGCAACGACAATAACAAAATAATGATTACTGCCCCATATTTGACTTTAAATCCTTAGCAAGTATTCACAACTTATGATGTATGGCGTATAATAATGCAACAACAACAACACAACAATGATTACAACCCTACATCTGGCTGTAAATAATCATGCATCTAAACACATCAACAATAGTTCTCACTCAGAACTACGCATCTCAACAATCATCAGCAAGTATTCACAACACTTCATATGATTAACATCATGGATCAATTGATTGTCATCAACAATTTTTCCAGAAATCTCATGTTCACTTCATCTTCTCCAATCTCTAACCATCATAAATCATAACTGTTCTGAATTGGGCCTGTGGCTAACCCAGCGTCGAGCACAGCCCAATCCAGTCCTACGTCGAGGACGGCCCAGAGTTCAGGCCCAACCTGTTAGGGGCAGTAGAAAACACATTCCCCACGTGCTCCTCACACGAAGACATGTCACCAACTGACTCGCATGCCTCGTGGAACTTTTCTGCCCTTCGCAACGGGCAAGTCCGTCCACTAACCGGGGAATGCGGAGCGGTTGACCCAGGACGATGAGCATGAGCTGCTCATCCCTGCATCCACGTAGGAATCCTAGCAGTCATCCATTGTGGGCTTGGACACTTATCCCATAACGGAGACCATTGGCCTAGCGCTGGGGGCTCTCTATAAAAAATCCTCTGTAGGAGGGTCTTGTATTCTATTTTTTTACCCTTTCTTGCTCACCTCTTCACCCGAACTGACTTATGCATCGGAGTATCTGCAGGTACCCCCTTTTTTCCGCTGACCGCTCAAGTCCACTAACGTGTCACCAACCACCTACCTATTATGATCGACAGGATAGATCAGTGGCGCTGTCTGTGGGAATCTTGTTTCCCCATCTTTTCTTTCCTTTAAACCAAGAGATTAAAATAAAAAATTCAAAAACTAATCATGGCTGATCAACACGACAACAACGGTCAAGAAACCATCCTCTCTCCCATCCAAGACGTTGGCAACAACAACGATATGCCGATTGGAGAAAGACACTCCAACGTGGAGAGACGGGCACACCGCCTCCCCCTCCTCCGACAATGCGGCCGATAATTATGTCCAGTACGTCGATACCCACAAAGTCTGAAAATCCTTGGAGAAGACGCCATAGAAATTCTAACCAATTCAGGTGTCGGCCAACGCCGACCCGACCATGGCGGCCCTGGTCGCAGCCCTTAACCTGACCAACGCGCTGATCTATCAACAAAATGAGAGGATCAGAGCATTGGAGAAAGACCACTGCCCATGCTCTCCCCCGCGGAGACACCAACGGTACAAGCCCCAAAGCCCGTCGCCACAACGGCCAGGCCGCCGCCCGAAGTTAGAGAGACCACAGCTCATGAAGCGTAACCATACTCCTCTCCGCGAGTACTGACGCTCCCTAGTTTCCAAGAAGAGCAAAGCCAGCGGACGGCCAGACAACCATCATTCGCCCCCGTGCAAATTGAAGAGCCGACTGAGGGACTCGCCATCACAATGCGATGACAGCCCTCGGTGAGAGAAGTACGACTACTCTCTGTCGTGATCACCGCTCCGGAGTGACGAAGACGACCCTCGTGATCCACTATCTCGAGCGATCATGGATGCTCCCCTTCCCGTCGGGCTAGAAAAACCCCTGAACCTGGGGACATACGACACAACGACAGATTGCGACGAGCACATCGAAAACATCGATGCGCTACTCTATTATCGCGGCATCAGAGGCGCCATCAAGTGCAAATTGGTCCCCACAACCTTAAGGAAGGGTGCCATAACATGGTACAATAGCCTCGCTGAAGAGTCCATCACTTCCTGGGGTCGGGGGACCTAGGAAGGCAATTTTCGTGGCACTTCACCACTTCTCGTCGCCATCCAAAGTCAGAGGCGACACTCGAGGAAATCTTGCAGGGGAAAGACGAATCCCTCCGAGCCTACATTAAGAGGTTCAATCGAGAATCTGTCCAGGTCTCCACGACCGACGACATAAAGAAGTATTTGCTCGAGTGGGGACTGCGCCTCCGCAGTGACTTTGGCATCGAAATGCCCGCATCAATGGATGCCCTCCTCCTTAAGGCCCAAGACTATATCCAGTATGAGGAGAAACAAGGTGCCAAAAATTCTCGAGACTCACGACATCAGGAAAATAAGCTCACCGTAGGGTCAGTGAAAAGGAAGTTCGAGCAACTCATAGATGCAAGCTCGAGCCAAAACTCTACCCTGGATAAATGTCGGGGAAGCTCAGTCCCTATCATGTTCTATCGTGAGGAGCTCCCTGGTGGATCCCCCAAATTCAACATCCCTTTGCTCGTGAGAGCACGAATGGCAAACTTTGACGTTCGCCGCATTCTTGTCGACCAGGGAAGCTAGTTCGACATCATGTACTCCCAGCTGTTCATGACGTTGCAGCTCGACGAAACGCATTTGAAACCCTATGTAGACTCTGATATACAGGGCTTCAATGGCGCATTTGACCACCAGCTGATAATTGACCCCGCCGCTAGGGTTGTAGTACAACGTAGGCGTAGGCAGTCTCCCGAAAAAGCGGAGGTTGCTGAAAAAGTTATAAAATACCTCTTATAGGTGAATTTTATTTCAGAAGCCCAATACACAACCTGGCTTTCAAACGTTGTACTTGTTAAAAAATCTAATGGAAATGAAGAATGTGCGTTGATTATTCTGATCTTAATAGGGCTTGCCCTAAAGATACTTACCCCTTACTTAACATAGATAGACTGGTTGATAACTCTGTAGGTTTCAAATTATTGTCTTTTATGGACACGTATTTAGGGTACAACCAAATCCCCATGGCAAAAGGAGACAAAAAATACACGGCCTTCATGAATGAGTCGGGAAACTACTACTACAATGTAATGCCTTTCGGCTTGAAGAACGCCAGCGCAACCTACCAGCGGATGATGAACAAAGTCTTCCGAGGTGAGATTGGAGACATGCTCGAAGTCTACATGGATGACATGATCGTGAAATCCCAAGAGGAATTCGACCACACGCTCCACCTGAAAAGAGTCTTTGACCAGGTGAGGAGATGCAAGATGAGATTCAATCCGGAGAAATGCACCTTCGGCATTCGAGCAGGTAATTTCCTCGGCTTCTATGTAACAGAACGAGGAATCAAAACGAACCCCGAAAAATGAAGAGCCTTCTCCGAATTCTCGACACCAAACTCAAAGAAATCAATTCAATCCCTAAACGGGATGCTCACCTCGTTATCCCGCTTCGAAGCCAAATCTGCTCAGCACGCACTTCCCCTTTTCAAACTTCTGCGCAAGGAAGCAACATTCGAATAGACCGAGGAGTGCGAACAAGCCCTCCTCCACCTTAAATGATCTCTTTCGCAACCACCGGTCCTCTCGCGACCAGATAACAGGGAGACTCTCTACCTCTACCTCGCCATCGCAGCCGAGGCCGTCTGTGCGACTCTCAGTCACGAGACCCCCGAGGGACAGAAACCCATATACTTTACTAGCAAGGCCCTACAAGGAGTAGAACTCAGATACCAATAAATTGAAAAGGTGGCACTGGCCCTCATCAATGCGGCGAGAAGATTGAGACGCTACTTCCTAGTTCACACAATCGTGGTGCGAACTGACTGACCCGTAAAGCAGTTTCTCATCTGTCCCGACATGGCCGAAAGAATGCTCAAATGGTCACTGGAACTGTCCAAATTCAAAATCCGATACGAGGGCAGAAAGGATCTTAAAGCTCAGGTACTAGCTAACTTTGTGGCAGAAATTGCCATGCCTGCCTCCCCAACAAGCGGAGCCCATAAATGGACCATCTTTGTGGACAGAGCATCCAACTCGACATAGAGCGGAGAGGCATCATACTTTAGAATAAGGAGGGAATCCTAATCGAAGTCTCCCTTGCCCTATCCTTCCCAACCTCGAATAACCAGGCAGAGTACGAAGCCTTCCTCGCAGGGCTACGCTTGGCAGAACACATGGGAGCCAAAGAGGTAAAAATACTCACCGATTCCCAGCTCGTCACTTCTCAAGTAATAGGAGAGTATCAAGCCAAGAACGACAATATTTCTGAGTACTTAGCTCTGGTTTGGGAGAGAATCACAAAATTCGATTCTGTGGAAGTAAAATATGTCCCTCGCGAGCACAACACATGAGCAGACATCCTGTCAAAACTCGCGAGCACGAAGAAGAAGGGCAAAAACAAGTTCGTCATCCAAGAGATACCTTCTCGCCCGAGCATTGAGAAACCCTCTACGACCATCGACATAAACGTCATTGGTGACAGCGACTGTTGGATGACCCCGGTATACAACTACCTCGCCACATGAGAACTGCCACCCGACCAAAAAGAGGCTAACGTGACCAGGCACAAAGCTTACTCCTACGTCTTGATCGAAGACAAGTTATACCAATGGGGATTCTCCATCCCTCTTCTCAAGTGTGTCAAGGAATCCAAGGTCGCCCACATCCTACACGAAATTCAGGAGGGAATCGACGCCTAACACTTCGGAGGAAAGTCCCTCGCCTGAAAGTCTTTACGAGCAGGATACTACTGACCTACCATGGAGCATGACGCAAAGGAACATGTTAAAATTTTTGATAAATGCCAACGCCACGAGGACATGCATTTGGCACTGCCCAATGAGCTTAAAACTCTCTCACCCCCGTGGCCCTTCGCCTAGTGGGGGATGGACATCCTCGGGCCGTTTGCCACGGGGTCGAACCAGAATAAATACCTGATAGTCGGTGTTGACTATTTCACAAAGTGGATAGAGGTAGAGGCCCTCGCCAAAATCACGACACATAATATACTCTATTTCTATAAGAGAAACATACTTGCCCGATTCATCATACCACAAGCACTCGTCACCGATAATGGGACACAATTCATCAACAAAAATTTCCAAGACTTCGTCGCCAAACTGGGCACCAAACAACATTTCACATCTGTCGATCACCCGAAAACAAACGGGCAGACCGAGGCCGCAAACAGAGTGATCCTACAAGGACTAAAACGAAGATTGGACGAAGCCAAAAGGAAATGGGTCGAATAGCTACACAACATATTCTGGGCCTACAGAACGACACCACACTCGACCACGGGAGAAACTCCATTTCGACAAGTCTATGGGACTGAGGCAGTAATCCTAGTAGAGATCAGAAAATCTTCTAGGAGAACGGAATTCCCCCTCGACGAGGAGATGAACGATGAGGCGCTACGAGAGGAGCTCTACCTAGTCAAAGAGATTCGATCGGGGGAAGCCCTCTGTGAAGCCTCGTTAAAGCAAAATTTAACCTTACGACATGACGCCAAATTCATAAAATGAGAATTCGAAATTGGCAGCCTAGTTCTGTGAAGAAATCACAGAGATTCTCGCGAGGGCAAACTCGCCACGAACTGAGAAGACCACTACCATTTCCGAGAAAAAATGGAGAACGAGGCCTACTACCTCAAAAACTTACACAGGGAAGAACTTGCTCGGCCATGGAACGCCAAAAAACTGGAACAATATTACAGTTAGGCTTAACAGTCAGTATACCCCAGTCGACGACGACGGGGTAAGTCCCGACCAAGTAGGCGTGCTTTGGTACAAGCAGAACCCCAAACTTAAAAAGAAAGGCAGGTTTCGACTCTTTGACGAGCAGATCCTTGGCCTGATGAGGAAAAATCAATTGAGCTCCATATCGTCGTACCAGCAAGGCAGAACATCCAGCTTGCGATGGGAAGTTCACGTCGCGGCGTTAAGATCTCGACCGAGATCTTTCCACAGTTGTCAGTACGGAATCCAACTTCGGCCACTCGATGATTTTTCTTCACTGTCGAGTAAGACCCTAAACACTTAGCAAAAAATAATTTCCAAACAAGCATCTTGTTACGAGCAAGCAAAGGCATACACGAGCATGTCCGAAAGTAAAGTATGATTAAAAAGCATACAAGCAAAGAGGTATACGAGCATATCAGGAAAGTAAAATATGATTAGAATAATGACCACAAAGGCCAATGATGTCATAATATTACAAAAATGGGTGACGCCCATTATCCAAATGTTACAAACCACAACATGCAGGTCGGGACAAATACAACAAAATATACAAATCAAACATCATGCTCCCCCTCATTAGTGAGCTCTTCGTCAGCGCTGGGAGGGGCGACTATCTGACCACCGACCACCATGTGCAGGAACCCGGTCCCCTCAGTGGCGAGCTCGACCCCTGGGCTAACAATTCAGAGTTGATCCACAACATTCTCGAAGCTCATCTCGACTACATCCACACAATCCTATTCAAGACCTCTGATCTTGGAGACCAGCTCAGCATGGGTTTGCAAGGCCTTCAGGTCGTCATCCTCGTCCTAGCTGGAGGCCACAACAACTTTTAAAGTGGAGATCCTGTCCTCGAAGACCTTCTTTTCAGCAATATGCTCAAGCCTCAAGGCATCCATGGCCGCATTTAACTTAGCCAACTCTACTTTCTTTTGGCACAACTCGATGATTAACCCGGTATGGATCTGATATTTCTCTTTGTAGGTATCAAAGGCAGTCTCCAGTCTGATCGCCTCCGCTTCGAGCTTCTGGTTCACTGCCAGTTGCTTCTCCAGCTCGGCAACAAGACAGTCTCCTCGTCGTTGAGAACTAGGGTCACCTCCAAGACCCTCATCAGAGCAGCCTCATCTTGAGCTAGTGTTTTTCTTTTGCCCACCACGTCAAGGCCCAAGATAGCTGAAGAATCTGCCTGAAGCACAGCTAGAGAAGGGCCCCCTTCGAAGAACCCCTTAATGGAAAAGCAAGGAGGAAGTTCGAACTTGTCGTCAGTTCCCCCTCCCCCGTCATGTCTACCTCCACGACATCATCCACTCGCTTCCTCTTCTTGCTCGGGGTGTCCTTGTCCTGTTGAGGAGAAGATCGGATGCCACCCAGGGAAGAAGAAGAGCTGAGGCCAGAGTCAACCTTCGACTGGTTCTGAAGGTTAAAGAGCCTCTTCTTGGAACCCCTTTTTCCGCCTTTCGAAGAATTCCCTTTGGCCATCGCCATCTTTAGCTTGCGTTCCTAAATATTTCCTATGTTACCTGCGACAAATGATGAACACAGGTCAATATACCAAGAAAGAATAAACACAAAAAAATCAAAGGAAAAACAACCACCTAAAATAAATCTAGCTTCCACGGCGGTATGATACTCGAGGAGCTTCTTGGTGTTAATATACCGAGCCTCGTATATGGGTTCGCCCCGCTCGTCGATGACAGCCTCCCCGTTCTTGGTTTACCACTGAGCAAGAGTAAAGTCCTTGACGAACTTCACTAATTTGTCAAATCCACGCTGGTCCTCGGAGCCCAGCCATTAGTCTTCGTGATATAATAGTCTCTACTCTCCTCGAAGTGGGCATTAGTCCATTGAAGGGAGAACTTTGAGACCCGCCTCGTTACCTCGTTCCTATCCTCGTCAAGACTCACACTTGGATCTTCCTCAAGTACAGGCATGCGCTCAAACATGGAGTCGATGGCTGCTCGAGACGCTGCTCGTTCCCATGCAAAGTCTGTCATTAAAGGTGAAGCAGCGAAAAAATAGAGGAATTGTGGCGCCGATCTCGAGGTACTTAGACACGATTTCAAAGGCATGGATGAATGCGATCGAGTTCAGGTGCAGTTGTGAGGGGGATAGCTTCAGCCGATCAAAAATCTTCATTTGAAGGCCACTGAATGGCAATTGGAGCCCTATCTCTTTAAAGTCGTACTCGTACATGGCAAAGTGATTCCCCTGGAAACATGAGCAAATATGGTCGTCTCGGTCAGGCTTATAGACCTCCCAATTCTTCGGAGCTCACTCAACACCCTCGCCTTCCTCGACAATTGTGAACGTGCCCTATAGAAAATCTGCGAAATGTGAGGCTATCCCTCGAGGTTCTGGCCTGACCCAAGCCAATTTAGGATCAATGATGGTGTCGACAAGGTGGAGTCCATCACCACTGCGAGCCATAGAAACCTGAAATGCAAAGGACAATAGTAAATTCAACGATCAAATCAAATTCACCCTTCCACTGTAACATCCCCAATCTATATCCCCAATAAACAAAGCGATAAATAAAATTCAAAATTTCATCAGAGTATATTTAAAACATTCACAGCATAGACCGAGGGGTCAAATCAATTGAAACAAATACACATACACCTGCTCATAAAGATATGCAACAATTCAGGTAGCACATAACAAAGGAACCTAGTTCCTAACACCCACAATTCAGATACAGAATAAAAGCGGAAAATCTGTAACTGAATCTCATATATATACATCATAAAAATTTTGTCTGTAATACACAACATCATACATGTACAACCACAAGATACATATACATCATACAAAATAATCACACTCGATCCCCCGACTACCCGGTGCTACATATCAGAGCCGACCGACAAAAGAATGAAGACCTAAGCTTCACAAAAAGACGTCCAGCAACTAATTTGCAATGCCTCATAGAGCATTTAAAAATAGTAGAAGGGTGAGAAACACAATCATAATATAATTGCATATAATTATATAATAACACGAAAATACACATACAAAATATTCTCACCACAACCTATACCAGAATTCAAACACAAAACAACACAATGTATATTTCATATAACCATCACCATGGTATATCAACCATGCACAATACACATATCGCCAACATATATATATATATATCAACTCATCAATTTCGTCCACAATTCCACACACAATCAATCTATTCATGATTTATGCAAATGCAAAGAGACCGACACAACGACTCTATGCAAATGCACATGCGGTACATCCATCCATCATTCTCAACATTAGTTCACTCAGGAACTATTGGAATCATCGCTTGTTCCTTAGTGTAACTCCCCGTCTGGCAAACGATGTTCCCCGTCACTTTAGGTCCTCTTTGTATAAGGCTCACGACGTTTATGGATTGCTTTAGGTCCTCTTTGTATAAGGCTCACAATCTGATCGCTTTAGCTCCTCTTTGTACAAGGCTCACGATTGTCTATAATCATCGCTTTAGGTCCTCTTTTTATAAGGCTCACGATGTTATAGAGGATTCCCTCTGGAACCGTTTCGTCGCTCACACCCACTAGGGCACTCGACATCACCAACATGCATATCATGATGCTTGGCATACAATGACTCGTGACATTCAAATGCACACATATACACATCCATAATCATGCATATATCATCAAATACAACACATTACATTTACTAGCCCTTAGGTCACAAACCATCATCACAACATTTATCACAGGCATTTCCATCACACAACAGCACACAAGTCATACAACATTCATATCAACAGCATATTGCATATAGCACATCAACTACACACACTTACAATGATACAAGTTAACAAAACGATACCATTTCAAATCCCTACATAATTAAATCAGCCAATAGTCTCAAACCATTTTAATTAGAAAGAACATGTCAAAAGCTTTCCAACGCACCAAACCGCGCTTCAAACCGACTCACAGATCAAAAGTTATAAAGAAAACAAATTGGGAAAAGCTGTCATGTTCGCAATGCGAAGCTCCTAGCGAGTCCTTCGCTTCTTCATTCTCAGTGCGAATGTCCCAGTGAACCAAGTTAGAAAGGAAAATAGCCTACAAAATTCCTAAAGTTCGCAGTGCAAACTCCCAGCGAATGCTCTCTTTCCCCTTCGCAGTGCGAGTCTCCCAGCGAACAGTGGCAGAAAGAAAACAACACAAAACAACACAAAGTTCGCAGTGCGAGTCTCTGGAGAATGCTTGCCCTCACCTTCGCAGTGCGAATAGCCAGCGAATGCTCGCTTTCCCCTTCGCTAGGGGATTCGCAGTGTGAACCTGCGAATTCAGCAAAACCCAGCAGCGCTGTTACATAACCCAAAACCATATTTTCCCCACCAAAACACTTTTAAACCAACACATAACAATCAGAACATAATCTAATCATGGTAACTAGTATTCTACAACATTTACATCGATTTCCAACCGCGAAAACATCGATTTCTACTCGGTTATCTCATTTCGACCTATATTTAAAAACCAATAAAACTTCCACACAAACATACATAATCATACACAAACATAGTATAATCGAGTTTCACACCCTTACCCGATTAAATCGCGTTTGAAAAGTCGGTTGAATCGGTTCCTAAATCCACAAGTTTTCCTCTCTTTTCTTCTTTCTCTCCTCTTTCCTTCTTTCTCTTTTTCTTCTCTTCTTTTTATTTTCTTTCTATTTTCTCTCTTTCTATTTCTATTCATATTTCTAACTTAAGAAAATAAATGAAAATACCCAAAATACCCCTACACTCAAATATCTCGCAAACGCTCCCAAAACGCGATAAAATATAATCTCGATGAAAAATAACATATTTTCAAATAAAAGTCAAAAATAAAATAAAATAATAATAAAATAATCAAAACGACTCAATTAAATAAAACTAACTAAAACTGGGGTGTTACAACTCTCCCCCACTTAGAAATTTTCGTCCTCGAAAATATTACCTGAGACGAACAACTCAGGATACGACTCCCGCATCCGACTCTCCAACTCCCGAGTCAAATTGCCCTCAGCAGCGCCTCCCCACGCTACTTTCACAAGTGCAATATCCTTGCCCCTTAACCGCTTCAATTCGTGATCCAAAATCCTCACTGGTAATGCCTCAACCGTAAGGTTCTCCCTTACCTCAACCTCGTCCATCGGAATCACATGCGACGGATCCGGAACATACTTCCGAAGCTGTGAAACATGAAACACATCATGCAAATTCGAAAGACTCGGCGGTAACGCCACCCTATAAGCCACAACACCCACTCTCGCAGATATCTGGTAAGGACCAATAAACCAAGAAGTAAGCTTCTTCGACTTCAATGCACGACCAACACCCGTCACCGGTGTAACTCTCAAAAATATATGATCGCCCTCTTGAAACTCAAGATCTTTCCTCCTTCGATCATGATAACTCTTTTTCCTACTCTGAGAAACCTTCATTTTCTCACGAATAAGTTTCACCTTTTTCGTAGTCTGTTGCACTAACTCCAGTCCAACCACCGAACTCTCACCAGATTCTTGCCAACACAACGGTGTTCGACATCTTCATCCATATAACGCTTCAAACGGTGCCATTCCAATACTCGAATGGAAACTGTTGTTATACGTGAATTCAATCAACGTAAGATAACTATCCCACGCACCACCTTGTTCAAGAACACAAGCCCTCAACAAGCCTTCCAACGACTAAATCGTTCTCTCGGTCTGTCCATCCGTCTGCGGATGATAAGCCGAACTCAATCTCAATTTAGAACCCAATGCCTTTTGCAAACTTTCCCAAAATCTCGAGGTAAACCTCGGATCTCGATCTGAAATAATGCTCAATGGAACCCCATGTAACTTCACAATCACACTGATATAAATCTCTGCCAACCTCCCCAAATAAAAACTGATGTCAATCAGAATGAAATGCGCCGATTTAGTCAGCCTATCCACAACCACCCAAATCGCATTATGTCCCCGCTGAGTGTTCGGCAACCCTGTCACAAAGTCCATAGAAATGTTGTCCCATTTCCAATCAGGAATATCCAACGGTTGTAACAAACCACTAGGCTTCAGATGTTCTACCTTCGACTTCTGACACGTCAAACATGCATACACAAACTGAGTCACATCTCTTTTCAATCCAGACCACCAACAGATCTTCTTCAAATCTTGATACATCTTATTAGCTCCTGGATGTATACTCAAACTACTCCGATGTCCTTCCTCCAAAATCATCCTTTTCAACTCCGCATCATCAGGAATACAAATTCTACCACGAAACCTCAAAATACCTTTATCATCGACTTTAAAGTCCTCATTTTCACTTTTATCCCTAACCGTCATCAAATCCACAAATTTCACATCCAATTTCTGTTTCTCGCTAACAGTCAACAGAAACTCATTAGTAACCTTCAACATACCAAGCCGCACACTGTCAGATGTCAATTCGCACACCAAACTCAAATCCCTAAACGCTTCCAAAAGTTCCCACTCCTTAACCATCAAAGTAGACATATGCAACGATTTCCGGCTCAACGCATCAGCTACCACATTAGCTTTACCCGGATGGTAATTCAAGCCAAAGTCGTAGTCCTTCAAAAATTCCAACCATCTCCGTTGCCTTATATTCAACTCTTTCTGATCAAACAAGTATTTCAAACTTTTATGATCACTAAAGACTTCGAATCTTGCACCGTAGAGATAATGCCTCCAAATCTTCAACACAAAAACCACAGCCGCTAACTCAAGATCATGAGTAGGATAATTTTTCTCATGCACCCTCAATTTCCTCGAAGCATAAGCTACAACCTTACCTTCTTGCATCAACACTCCACCTAACCCAATCAAAGACGCATCACAATACACAACAAACGGTTCAGTAGGATTCAGAAAGATCAAAATCGGAGCTGTCGTCAATCTTCTCTTCAGCTCATTAAAACTTTCCTCACACCGAATATCCCAAATGAACGCTTGACCTTTACAAGTCAACTGGGTCAAAGGAAGTGCTAACTTAGAAAAACCTTCAATGAACCTTCGATAATATCCGGCTAAACCCAAAAAGCTTCTAATTTCAGTAACAGATCTCAGAGCCTCCCATTGTAGAACTGCTTCTACTTTAGATGGATCCACAGCGATACCGTTACCTGAAATCACATGACCAAGAAAACTCACTTCCGACAACCAGAATTCACACTTGGACAACTTGGCAAAAAGTTTCCTTTCCTTCAAAACCTGCAACACAATGCGCAAATGCTCCGCATGCTCCTCCCAAGACTTAGAATAAATCAAGATATCATCAATAAACACAACAACAAAATGATCCAAATGCTCATGGAAAATACGATTCATGTACTCCATAAACACACCTGGCGCATTAGAAACCCCGAACGGCATCACAGAATATTCGTAATGACCATAACGTGTCCTAAAAGCCATCTTCTGAATATCTTCCTCTTTCACCCTTATCTGATGATACCGACCTCAAGTCAATCTTACTAAACACACACGCACCTACCAACTGATCCATCAGATCATCAATTCTCGGAAGAGGATACTTATTCTTAATCGTCACTTTATTCAACTGGTGATAATCAATACACAATCGCATACTTCCATCTTTCTTCTTCACCAATAAAACTGGAGCACCCCAAGGTGACACACTCGGTCTCACAAACCTCTTTTCCAACAATTCGTTCAATTGCTTCTTTAACTCAACCAACTCAGATGCCGACATTTGATAAGGTGCTATCGACACAGATCTAGTACCAGGAACTAGATCTATAGAAAACTCCACCTCTCTCTCTGGCAGTACATCCGAAATATCCTCTGGAAACACTTCCGGAAAATCACACACAACAGGAAACACATCAAGTGAAACTTGACTATCCACAGTCAATGATGCAAACAACCCGAACAACTGAGCTTCGTCCGCCAAAAGTTTCTTCAACTCTTTGGTAGATAAGAAACTCGAGTCTTCGTCTTCCTCAAGAGAAGTAAATCTTACTAGCTTATGATAACAATTAATTTGAACCCGATTGAACTGCAACCAATTCATACCCAGAACCACATCTAAACCCTCCAACGGCAAACACACCAAATCCATCTCAAAGTATTTACCATAAATGGTCAAAGGACAACTTAAACAAACCAAAGAAGTAGTTACTGACCCCATTGCTGGAGTATCAATAACCATCTCTCCATCCATCGAAGACAACACAAGATTCAAACGCTCCGCGCACTCAGACGAAATAAACGAATGAGTCGCTCCAGTATCAATAATAGCAATTAAAGGCGTACTATTAATAAAACAAGTACCTCTGATCAGACGGTCTGCACTTGTAGTCTGAGTTCCTGCCAATGCAAAAACTTTCCCACCAGTTGGAGCTTTCTTCGGTTTCGGACACTTTGTACTAATATGACCAGGTTCACCACAGTTGAAACACGTCACCACATTCTTCCTTGCACAATCAGCTGCGACATGTCCTAAACCTCCACAATTAGAACACTTTCTCATATCCTTCCTACATTCGAACTGCCGATGTCCTAGATCACCACACCTAAAACACCTCGGATGATTAGACATACCTCCCCCACTTGGTATTTTCTCAAAATTCCCCCTTTGTTTACCCTTATCAGCTGGTGTCACATAAGGACCACCACGAAACTGTCGCTTCCCTTTCCTCTCGCTCACACTCTTATAGTGAGTAGAACGAGCCTTAATCTCTTCCTCATAAATCCTACAACAATCCACCAAATCAAAAAACCTCCTTATCCTCTGATAACCAATTGCCTGCTTTATCTCAGGACGCAACCCATTCTCAAACTTCACACACTTAGAAAACTCCGCAGTCGCTCCCGCATAATGTGGATAAAACTGCACAAGCTCCACAAACTTAGCAGTATAATCAACAACAGACATACTACCTTGTTTCAACTCCAAGAACTCAATTTCCTTCTTTCCTCTTACATCTTCAGGAAAATACTTCCTCAGAAACTCAATGCTAAACACAAGCCAAGTGATCTCCTCCTCTGCAGCTTCCAACACATGACGTGTATTAACCCACCAATCATCAGCTTCTTCCAGCAACATGTGAGTACCCAGACTCACCTTCTGATCCTCAGAACAATCCATCTCTCAGAAGATTGTTTCAATCTCTTTAAGCCAAATCTGAGCACCATCAGGATCATATCTTCCTTTGAAGACAGGCGGTTTGTTCTTCCTGAACTCATCATTACCCGCAGCATTAGGTGCACCCTGCACAGCCCGAGCCATAGCTTACATCGCAGCAGCTAAAGCAGCATCATTCCTACCAGCCATATTCTGTTCATTTCCAATAATAGCAACTATGGTTAAACAAACAGCTCACTGAACCACAAAGATCAACAAGGACTGACACAACTGACACGGCCTGACTCTGATACCACTTAATGTAACACCCCCAATCTATACCCCCAATAAACAAAGCGATAAATAAAATTCAAAATTTCATCCGAGTATATTTAAAACATTCACGGCATAGACCGAGGGGTCACATCAATTGAAACAAATACACATACACCTGCTCATAAAGATATGCAACAATCCAGGTAGCACATAACAAAGAAACCTAGTTCCTAACACCCACAATTCAGATACAGAATAAAAGCGGAAAATCTTTAACTGAATCTCATATATATACATCATAAAAATTTTGTCTGTAATACACAACATCATACATGTACAACCACAAGATACATATACATCATACAAAATAATCACACTCGATCCCCCGACTACCCGGTGCTACATATCGGAGCCGACCGACAAAAGAATTAAGACCTAAGCTTCACAAAAATACCTCCAGCAACTAATCTGCAATGCCTCATAGCGCATTTAAAAACAGCAGAAGGGTGAGAAACACAATCATAATATAATTGCATATAATTATATAATAACACGAAAATACACATACAAAATATTCTCACCACAACCTATACCAGAATTCAAACACAAAACAACACAATGTACATTTCATATAACCATCACCAAGGTATATCAACCATGCACAATACACATATCGCCAACATATATACATATATCAACTCATCAATTTCGTCCACAATTCCACACACAATTAATCCATTCATGATTTATGCAAATGAAAAGAGACCGACACAACGACTCTATGCAAATGCACATGCGGTACCATCCATCCATCATTCTCAACACTAGTTCACTCAGGAACTATTAGAATCATCGCTTGTTACTTAGTGTAACTCCCCGTCGGGCAAACGATGTTCCCCGTCGCTTTAGGTCCTCTTTGTATAAGGCTCACGACGTTTATGGATTGCTTTAGGTCCTCTTTGTATAAGGCTCACAATCCGATCGCTTTAGGTCCTCTTTGTATAAGGCTCGTGATTGTCTATAATCATCGCTTTAGGTCCTCTTTGTATAAGGATCACGATGTTATAGCGGATTCCCTCTGGAACCGTTTCGTCGCTCACACTCACTAGGGCACACGACATCACCAACATGCATATCATGATGCTTGGCATACAATGACTCATGACATTCAAATGCACACATATACACATCCATAATCATGCATATATCATCAAATACAACACATTGTATTTACTAGCCCTTAGGTCACAAACCATCATCACAACATTTATCACAGGCATTTCCATCACACAACAACACACAAGTCATACAACATTCATATCAACAACATATTGCATAATACACATCAACTACACACACTTACAATGGTACAAGTTAACAAAACAACACCATTTCAATTCCTGAAATAATTAAATCGGCCAACTGTCTCAAACCATTTTAATTAGAAAGAACATGCCAAAAGCTTTCCAACGCACCAAACCGCGCTTCAAACTGACTCACGGATCAAAAGTTATAAAGAAAACAAATTGGGAAAAGCTGTCATGTTCGCAATGCGAAGCTCCTAGCGATTCCTTCGCTTCTTCATTCGCAGTGCGAATGTCCCAGCGAACCAAGTCAGAAATAAAAATAGCCTACAAAATTCCTAAAAATCGCAGTGCGAACTCCCAGCGAATGCTCGCTTTCCCCTTCGCAGTGCGAGTCTCCCAGCGAACAGTGGCAGAAAGAAAACAACACAAAACAACACAAAGTTCGCAGTGCGAGTCTCTGGCGAATGTTCGCCCTCACCTTCACAGTGTGAATAGCCAGCGAATGCTCGCTTTCTCCTTCGCTAGGGGATTCGCAGTGCGAACCTGCGAATTCAGCAAAACCCAGCAGCGCTGTTACATAACCCAAAACCATATTTTCCCCCACCAAAACACTTTCAAACCAACACATAACAATCAGAACATAATCTAATCATGGTAACTAGTATTCTACAACATTTACATCGATTTCCAACCGCGAAAACATCGATTTCTACTCGTTTATCTCATTTCGACCTATATTTAAAAACCAATAAAACTTCCACACAAACATACATAATCATACACAAACATAGTATAATCGAGTTTCACACCCTTACCCGATTAAATCGCGTTTGAAAAGTCGGTTGAATCGGTTCCTAAATCCACAAGTTTTCCTCTCTTTTCTTCTTTCTCTCCTCTTTCCTTCTTTCTCTTTTTCTTCTCTTCTTTTTCTTTCCTTTCTATTTTCTCTCTTTCTATTTCTATTCATATTTCTAACTTAAGAAAATAAATGAAAATACCCAAAATACCCCTACACTCAAATATCTCGCAAACGCTCCCAAAACGCGATAAAATATAATCTCGAGGAAAAATAACATATTTTCAAATAAAAGTAAAAAATAAAATAAAATAACAATAAAATTGTTATTTCCTTGGTTTTATGGTTGGCATTATTTTGCTAAAACTCATGTAGCAGCAGATGTTGAATGAAGATGTCTAATAATATGTTTCATTACTCTTTGTTCAACATGTCGTATGAAGATGTTCCATGGTAGCTCATAGGACATCGCGTTGTGAAGTCAATTTTATTGCAGATTCTGTTACTATTATTTGTAACTGAATATTATGTGAATATTTGGTTATCCTATGTGGCATCCAAAGCATTTTTGGATTAGGGTTTTTGTTGGTTTTCGGATTTGCTGCTGTTTCTAATTATGGAGACATAATAGGAAACTTTGGATTGAAGACCTATTTTATTGGAGTTAATTTTGCAGATTTGTGAGTAGCCTAATTGCTGCGTTTTTGAAGCCCAATTCAGTCCAGATTTCAAGCTATAAATAGACTGATGAAAACCTAGTTTTAGGTGTCGAACTTACATGTATTTTTAGGGTTGTGTGCTTGTGTTTTGTGAGCCTAACTGGTATCTTATGATAACAGTATAAGGACTGTAGTGTAAGTTGTGTAAGGTTGCTCATAAGCTTTTAAGTATTGAGTAGCTGTGTGTTAATTCTCATAAGCTGTGAAGTATTGAGAATTTGTGTTTCGACCATTGTTACTTGTCTTGTAAGGAACCAGTCATAGGTTGTGATTGAAGAGGGATTTGAGGAGGGCCTTATACCTAGGGGAGTCTTAGGTAGAAGTCATAGGAAGGGTAGTGATTAAGTGAGCTGATTGAACCGGGTGTGGTTATCAGTGAATTGATACTATCGAATATTGATTTCATCCCTGGCTTGGTAGCCCCCAGATGTAGGATAGTTAGATCCGAACTGGGTTAACAATTTCTGGTGTTCTTTACATTTTCTGCACACTTTTATTTTGAACTTGTTCATTGTTGTTGTATATCAGTGTCTCGACATCTCGATAGGACATCTGATATATAGGCTAGAATTTCAATTGACATCAAGAGCAGGCACCCTTTGTTGTTTCTGGGTGAGATTCAGGGAAGGTACTTTCTGGTACAATGGATAAGGATGGAGGAGCTATGAATAAACCACCTCTGTTGGATGGTTCTAACTATGAGTATTGGAAACCTAGGATGATAACTTTCATCAAGTCCATGGATGATCAAGCATGGAAAGCTGTTCTAAAAGGTTGGCAGCCTCCAAAGGTAAGAGATGGAGAAGGAAATCTTACTGATGTTCTGAAGGAAGAAGAGGACTGGGATGATGCTGACTACAAAGGATCTGTTGGAAATTCTAAAGCCATGAATGCATTGTTCAATGGTGTCAACAGAAATATCTTCAGGCTGATTGAGCATTGTACTATTGCCAAAGAGGCTTGGCAGGTCTTGAAAGTTGCTCATGAAGGGACCTCAAAGGTGAAAATGTCAAAGCTTCAGCTTCTCACTAGCAAGTTTGAGAGTTTGAAGATGAAAGAGGATGAGAGCATTCATGATTTTCATATGAACATTATTGAGATAGCTAATGCCTCTAGTGCCTTAGGAGAAAAGATGTCTGACAGCAAGCTGGTCAGGAAGATTCTCAGGCCTCTACCTAAGAGATTTGATATGAAGGTCACTGCTATAGAGGAAGCTCAGGACATTGACAAGATGAAGGTGGATGAGCTTATGGGATCACTCCAAACTTTTGAGTTAGGACTCGGTGAAAAAGCTGAAAAGAAGAAGAGTATAGCATTTGTGTCAAGTGCTGATGACTCAGATGATGAAGGAAAACTGGTCAAAGATGAAGATGTGTCCAAAGAGCTAGTGTTGCTTGGAAGACAATTTAATAAAGTGTTGAAAAGGATGGACTGGAAGTCAAGAGAAAATGTTCGGAACAAGTCTCTCGACATCAACAAAGACCAGGAAGGAGGCAGAAGATCCAGAACTGAAGAAGACTCTAATAAAGGGAAGAGAGTGCAATGCTATGAATGTGAAGGATTTGGGCACGTAAAAACTGAGTTTCCCACTTATCTCAAAAGACAGAAGAAGGGATTATCTGTGACATGGTCAGAAGATGATTCTGAAACTGACGCTGATGAGAAATCTGCAAAGTTGGTGACGGCATTAACAGGAGTATGTGAATTAGATGAAGAATATGAAGAGCTGGCTATCTCTTATAAGAAATTGTGCATTGAACATGAAGAAGTATGCCAGCAGAAAGAAGAACAAGCATGTGTTATTGTTCATTTGGAAGCTGAGAATACTGAGTATATGTCTACTATAGCTGATCTACAAAGTGAAGTAAATGTTTTGAATTCAAAACTGGACAACATGATAAAAAATGTCAGAATGTTAAATAGGAGTTCGGATGTACTTGATGAAATTCTGAAGTCAGGAAGAGATGCTGGAAATGTCAGTGGTATTGGATTTAAAGGTACAAATGAATTAGATGAAGGAAAGAAATCTGAGGAAGTACCCGTTCAAGATAAGAGAAGTTTGAAGATGTTGAATAACATGCTGCAACATCCTCCCAGGCATCAGAAGAAGTTCATAAAGAAAAAGAATCAAAGGTGGACATGCTACCATTGTGGGAAGTTTGGTCATATAAAAGCTTTTTGCTACAAGCTACATGGTTATCCCAAACCCATGCAACAGTATAGTAGAAAAAAAAGCTGGGTTGAAACAAAAAGGATATGGACTTCAAAGGATAGTGTAAAAGAACATAGGGACTACAAGTCTTTCAGAGTCTCTACAAATGAAAAATGGTTATTTGATAGTGGATGTTCTCGACATATGACTGGCGTTAGTGGATGTATGTCACATGTTAAGTATCATGCTCCTAATGAGGTGATTTTTGGTAATGGATCGAAAGGAAAAGTGCTTGGTGTTGGAAGAGTGGATTGTCCTGGACAGCCAATTCTGGAAGAAGTATTGCTTGTTGAAGGGTTAGATACTAACCTAATAAGCATAAGCCATTTGTGTGATCAAGGTCTTAAGGTCATTTTTACAACCCACGAATATTTAATAATGGATGAAAAGAATGCTGTTGTTATGAGAGGTGAAAGAACCTCAGAAAATTGCTATTTGTGGAAAGACGAAAGCACAATTGTGGAAGTGTTAAACCAAAGAACTTGTGAATGGCACGTGTATAAGGACCCATTTCCAAAACTTATAAATAGCCCAGCTAACACATTACAGTGCAAAAACTTCATCTGATCTATTCTCTCAAAACTCTTCTTCGCTAGGGTTTACTCTTACTCTCTTCAATACTGCATTTTGTGAGCAACAAAAAATGTCTCAACATCATGATTCTCCTGCTGATTCAAGAACTTCTCAAGTCAATGACGAAGACTATGATCCTCACCGAATGATCAAACTCACAGACCTTGTTCTTGATATCGCCCATTGAATGTTGTTCATTCTGACACTAGAGGTGAGCAACCAGTTTCCCACTCTGTGAATGAAAGTATGTCAAGTAAGAAGTCTAAACCCCTTTCATCTAGGAAGAAAGACAAAATGATTACTAGGTTTTATTCTGATAAGTTAAACCCTAGAAAAAATGTCACTGAAAAGAATTCAAATAGGAGGGTGGATGAAACTAAGAATGATAGTAGGACTCTTGATGATAATGTTTTCAGTAGAGATCAGAGTCTTAGAAGATTTGCCACCTTTGCTGTTGAAGCTGATAAAGATGTCGGGTCTGACGTCCCAACATCCATGGCTGGAAATACAAATAATAGTTCAAAGAATCTATCAGGAGAGATACCAGTTCAGGTGGCTAGGTAAAGAAGAAGCAAGAAGAGGGCTGAGATGTGTAGTAACGTTGCTGAGAAAAACTCTGATGAGGAACCAATAGCTGACATACTACAAAGAATAAAGAGTAGAAAAGAGAATACCATTGTGGCTGAGAATTCAAAGGATGCAGAAATGATTAGGAAATCTGCTAAAATGGCTGGAGCAGGTCCCTCTAAGCAATGGAGTAAAGTTGTGGTTCCAATCAAGAAAAGAAGGGTCACAGGCCTGAATGAGTCAAATGTTGGAACTGATGTCCAGGACATCAGTGGGAGAAGGGAGGATCAAACTGTCAGGCAAACTGATAGGTGGAAAATTGTCAGCCAAAGAAGGGTAGCTTTAGAGAAAGAACTGGGAAAAGACTTCAACAAGTATAAGGAAGTGGTTGATCTTATTGAAGCTGCTGGGTTGATGAAGACTGTGTCTGACATAGGACCATGTTATGAGAAGTTGCTTAAGGAGTTTGTTGTGAGTATCCCTGAAGACTGTAATAGCAAACTCAAAAAAGTCTATGTAAGGGGCAAAGCTGTGAAATTTTCTCCCAAAGTGATTAATAACTTTCTGGGGAGACCTATGGACCATCATGCTGAGTTAGGAGCAACAAATGATGAAATCAGTGAGGAGATAACATGTGGTTGCATCAAAGTTTGGCCAAATGAAGGAAAGCTCTCTTCTGGGAAGCTAAGTGTCAAATATGCTATCCTTCACAGAATTGCAGTGGTAAACTGGGTTTCTACCAACCATACTTCTACCATCTCATCCATGCTTGGAAAATTCATTTATGCTATTGGAAAGAAGGTCCCTTTCAACTTTGGAGCATATATCTTTGAACAAGTTTTGAAGCAAGCCAGCTCATCCGCTGTTAAACTACCCATATGTTTTCCATCCTTAATCTGTGGAATAATCCTGAACCAATTTCCTGACTGCTTAGTAAGAAGTGACAAAGTCAGCAAGAGAAAACCTCCAATGACTTTGCATTATAGGCTGCTAGGTGGCGTTCATGTGTCTGATGTTGTTGGGACATCTACACAGACACCTGTTCCTGCTAATCTTGATGATGAAGCCATTGCTCAGTTGCAAGAAACCTGCAAGGAGCTGGAAGAATCTATCAGGAGAGATACAGCAAGGAAGACAAAGCTAGAGCAACTGATCAAAGCCTTGGTTGAAAAGAGAAATGCTGCTAAAGAGCAAGAGCTGACTGAAGATGATGGACAAGGTGAATCTACTGAGTCTGATAGAAGGAGTGTCCAGCAGTCCGATGATTCTGGTTCTGAGAAGGGTGCCTCTGAATCTGAAGGTGAAAGTGATGAGGTGGCTGAAGAGGACAGTGCTGAATAGCTAGAGGCTATCTGCAAGTTTACTTTCTGGTTTTTGTTTGTTTTTTTGTTGGACAACTTAATTCTGTTTTGGTTTTGAACAATATACTGCTATGTAATTTGGTTACATTTGTCTATGACCTCTCTTTGTCATATTTGTGGCTAAAAAGGGGGAGTAGTAAGTGTGAGGGGGAGCAGCATTGTTATGTGCTTGTGCTGTTGCAGGTAGAGTGTGTGTACTGCAGATGGATGGTGTGTTGCTGCTGTTGAGGGGGAGTTTTGCCAGTTTACTATGATGAGTGTTTTTGTGGTACCGTGTGTTTTTATGCAGCTGAAGGGGAGTGCTGCTATGCTGGATTTGTTTGTGGTTTTTTTTTGTTGATACTGATGGTGTTTGAGTGTTCTTTCCGCTGCTGATACTGATGGTGTTTAAGTGTGTGTGGAGTTTTAGCCAAAAATAAGCCAAAGGGGGAGATTGTTATTTCCTTGGTTTTATGGTTGGCATTATTTTGCTAAAACTCATGTAGCAGCAGATGTTGAATGAAGATGTCTAATAATATGTTTCATTACTCTTTATTCAACATGTCGTATGAAGATGTTCCATGGCAGCTCATAGGACATCGCATTGTGAAGTCAGTTTTATTGCAGATTCTGTTACTATGATTTGAAATTGAATATTCTGTGAATATTTGGTTATCCTATGTGGCATCCAAAGCATTTTTGGATTAGGGTTTTTGTTGGTTTTCGGATTTGCTGCTGTTTCTAATTATGGAGACATAATAGGAAACTTTGGATTGAAGACCTATTTTATTGGAGTTAATTTTGCAGATTTGTGAGTAGCCTAATTGCTGTGTTTTTGAAGCCCAATTCAGTCCAGATTTCAAGCTATAAATAGACTGATGAAAACCTAGTTTTAGGTGTCGAACTTACATGTATTTTTAGGGTTGTGTGCTTGTGTTTTGTGAGCCTAACTGGTATCTTATGATAACAGTATAAGGACTGTAGTGTAAGTTGTGTAAGGTTGCTCATAAGCTTTTAAGTATTGAGTAGTTGTGTGTTAATTCTCATAAGCTGTGAAGTATTGAGAATTTGTGTTTTGACCATTGTTACTTGTCTTGTAAGGAACCAGTCACGAGTTGTGATTGAAGAGGGATTTGAGGAGGGCCTCATACCTAAGGGAGTCTTAGGTAGAAGTCATAGGAAGGGTAGTGATTAAGTGAGCTGATTGAACCGGGTGTGGTTATCAGTGAATTGATACTATCGAATATTGATTTCATCCCTGGCTTGGTAGCCCCCAGATGTAAGATATGTTAGATCCGAACTGGGTTAACAATTTCTGGTGTTCTTTACATTTTCTGCACACTTTTATTTTGAACTTGTTCATTGTTGTTGTATATCAGTGTCTCGACATCTCGATAGGACATCTGATATATAGGCCAGAATTTCAAAAATAATCAAAACGACTCAATTAAATAAAACTAACTAAAACTGGGGCGTTACATCCACTGTAAATCAATTGAAAGGGAAAAGAAAGGCACGAGGACGCTGCCCTTGACCAAAGCCCTTACTCAACGGCGAGCGAGGAAGTTACGAGGATCCTCTCCTCTGTTAGACGATGGCTTATATCTAGAAGGAGGGTTAAATAGATCCCACAATTTATTATACGCTTATGGTGTTCCAAAAAATTGGTTTGAAAAATTTAATGCGGAAGCAACCACTGAATCAATTCCTCTACAACGAACCACTACTAGAAAAATCGGATATGCGTAAAGCCACTAAGAATGATGTGGCGGAGGAGAAAAATAAGATTGAAACAACAATACACAATGTAATCAACTCAAATATATGCACTTGATATTATCCAATCACCAACGGGTGAATACAACAAACTTAATTCACAAAGCGCTTTAGAAACTTGTGCTTAATCAATTTATCAAACACTTGGCGTGCGAGGCACTCCAAGTGTAAATTTCAAAGTAATGTAAGTGTAGAGCTAATCTAAAAAACAATCCAAAGGATTGTAGTGTTTTTACAAATCAATTATTCAGCTCTATACTACACTACACCAGAAATTTTTCAATCAATTGATAATTCACAAGTTCAATCAATATAAAAAATATAAAAGGATAGGGAAAGAGAGAACAAACAAGATTTGTTTAGGTAGTTCCCCTTTCGTCCTTGCTAAGGGTACCTCTGCCCCTAATTCCAAAAATGGAATTGAGATATGTATATATTATGGTTGCCAATTGTTTGTACAAGAGAAAACAGATGCACCAAACCCTCAAACGTCTTTGATGTCGATGCAAAGTCTTCTCTCCCCTTGATTCAGGATGAATCAAGTGCCTCGAATTTGATCGAACAAATCACCGTCTCACGCTACTCAATTGCAAGAACCCACAGCTCTTCAATCCCCTTCACTCGGTCGATTTTGATCTTCCACAATTCGATCACAAATATTTCTCCTACGATCCTCCGATTGTTGCTACTAGACTGACCAAATACTCTGTTCTTCAATCACCTTCGCACGACTGAATCCTTGTAGAGAAACGATTTGTGGAAAAACCCCCAAAATCACCAAGATTCTTAGAGGACAAAACCCTAGGGTTTTATTCAAGAAACACCCATTGATTCTCAACCCAACATGAAGGATACAACACACCTAACTCTTGACGTTATCACTTCACAAAATACACAACACTAACAAAAATGGTTATATGTAGTTATTAGAGAATGTAAGATTGAAGATGAAGATGAAGAGAAAAATCAGTGCCTATTTCACGTTTCTTGTTCATGTTGTAAAAATGAGCCAAAAGCAATATATATACAATGCTAGAACCAAGTAACAAGAATAACAAACATTTGAAATCAAAACACAACAAAAAATAGTGCATAACGAGTGAACGGTCGACCTATACAGATAAAGGGGTCGACCTGAGCGAACCCGTCAACCAAACTGCGCAGAAAAATCATGTTTGCGTTGACCGAAACGGGACATGCGTCGATGCAAACCTCCCAGTTTTTGATATTCAGAGATGCAAACAATATGAGTCGACCGGAGGGTCGACGCGAGCCCTCCAGCTACTAATTCTTAGAAATGAAACATCTTGGAGTCGACCAGAACAGGGTTATGAGTCGACTCAAACCCTTGAAACTTACAAAACTCAATATTTTGACATTTCTAAAGGTTCCTAACAATACCTAATGCACATACAACGTTATCACCTTGATCAAACACATAGTATGCACTTCTATATGAACCTACATTCTATATATGTTTGACATGATATACCATTCTATACGTAAACATTTTGACATCATTAAAACTGAGAAAACCGAGTATAGGGACAACTTACCCTCACATACTCCCCCTTTTTTATGATGGCAAAACAGTAGCAAAAAGTCACGCTTGGGGTATCATCCCCCCTAACTTCATGCATCTGTTGATGTTTGATCAATCTCATTAGCTGTTAGTTCTTGCGGTTTCTTCTCCCCCTTTGACAACATCAAAAAGAAAGAAAGAAATAATAGGTCAAAGATATAATATCGAATTTGGCATTTTTACAAAATTTGCAACACGTAACCATTAACACACATTCACATAAAATTATTGTTAATGAAAAACATAGTAAGATAAATAGAATCACGACAATAAAAATAACAAGCCAAAATGCTCAATAAACACATAATATGATGCAGTACATTGTCACGTCATAGGAAAGCTTAAAAGCAAAAAGTACAAGACCAGTAGTCATTGAGATGAAATGCTAAAAACAAAACACAAGCATAGATGATATGAGATGCAACATAAAATTCCCAAGGCCTCCTCCCCCTAAAGTGATGGTCTCTTCTGCGAAAATGATGATCATGAGGTAGTGGTGGAGGTTGTGTGTCCAATTGCTCAGTTAATTCCAACACAGCTCGGTTTAGAACGTTGAAACTAGTTGTAAGGGCACGATTTTGGCTAGCAGCTGTCTCAGCCATGGTGTTGAACCTTCCCATTACATTGTTGGCAAAAGATTCAAAGTTGTTGGCGTGCGCGTGAAGCTCATCATGCAGTGTCGTGAAGCGTTCATCTTGATCTGTGGCAAATTGTTGCTGTTGGAGCTGCATGTTCCTCATAGGCTCAAGAAGTTCCTCATTATTTTGTTGAGGACACGGAGGTGATGGAGGTGTAAAGTATGAGTCTTGGTGATCCCAACTATGAGTCGATGGTATATAATTAGGACCAAGAGAGGTCCAACCGGTATGTTGCCATTGACCCCACCTTGGTTTTCCACATATTCCATGGTAGATGATTGAGGCATCCATGCACTGGTATGTTTCCATTGACCCCAACCTTGGTCTTCCTCAGATTCCAAGGTAGATGATTGAGGCATCCAAGCACTGTTATCTTGATCATCAACACCTGTATCCATCGGATTTTCTTCTTCTTCTTCTTCACTCTGTTCTTCTTCTTCGTCTTCTGCTTCATCACTCTCATCAGATTCCTGCAAAATTGAGGTGGTTGATTTCACAATATACCGATACCTTTTCTCTTTAACATCCCATACATACCCCATCATGGTCATCATCTTTTGACTAAATTCTTGGTCGGTGGTGAGAGATTTATACGAAAGACCGGGAACACAAATTTTTGCATGGTTGAGCACAGACTGGATGAAGGAGGCATAAGACAATGCGGTCCCTCTACCGAAATCACGCAGAGCGTACATCCTGCTTGCAAAATAATAAGGCCAACAGATTTTGATTTTGTTTTTCAGAATATACATCAAGTGGACCTCAGCCTGATCTACCCTAGAATATCCGCCTTTCTTGGGTCAAAGGATATGTGATACAATCCACTGCAGGATCCTGTTAACGGGATTTAAACTCCCGGTTGTCACCGATTTCAGAAACAGATCACTATCCATAATCTATTCCGAATACGGTTTCTTCAGCATAGAGTTCAAAGCTCGCTTAAAGTTATAACCCTCAACAGTCTGCGTATCAGTTTCATGTTCTGCAGGACCAGCATTGAGCACAGGCATACTAAACAAATCCCTCCAAGTAGAATCTTTTATCGCAACAACTTTATCCTCTATCTAATAGTTAAACATATAACCCTCAAACTTACCCATCAAACCAGTGTAGAAAATGCGAACTAACTCCTCATTGTATTTAGTATCACATTCTAAAAACTTTCTGAAATTTTGAAAATCCAGCAGAGCAATTACTTCCTCTATATGCATTCTTTCAGCCGTACGGCGGTAGTAAGCAAATTGCTTAACAATAGAGCGTTTGCTCAAATTTTTCTCATATAGAGTAGTGAATTCATCTAATACAAGAGATAAAAGTGTTACCGGTGAACTAGGACGAGGTTGAGACGGACCAGCTTGAGATGACGGGTCCCTTGTGATTCTTTTGCGAGTGATTCTTCGAGAAGCCATTGAGATAGATGCTTGAGAAGGATGAATAGTGACTGACTTGTATCAATTTGATGAGAAACCTAAATGTGGTTGTTGAGAGATTTGGGGTTAGGGTTTTTATGGAGATTTAGGGAAGAGGAGAAGATGAGGAGAATGAAGACTTGATGCAATGAACACAATGTGATAATGACAATTAAGAGAATCATAAAAAGCATAAACCTAATAAATGGGTCAAAGTAAAATCATGAAACCCAATAAATTTTTCAGTATCCGTCAGCGATGCGTCGACCGTTGGTCTCTGTGCATCGACGCATACTGTTGTGTTTTCAACAATAAAAAATATCAATGCTTTGAGTCGACCAAAGGGTCGAAGTGAGCTTCCCAGATTCTAAACATGAACAATTCCCATTTTGGTGAGTCGACCAGAGTCTTGTTTAGGTCGACTCAACCAGTGAAACAATGTAAAACGCATATTGTCGCACCTCGGAAAAAAAATTGCTTCATCGAAGACACGACCCTTCGCGGGAAAGGTTCGGAAAACGGTTCAATAGAGTCGCCACCGAACTTTATTTATCCCAAAAGAGGGAAAGGAAAATATCGAGAAAACCTTTAAGGAGTGGTAAGAACATGGTCGTCGCAACCACATTCTAGGTTCGGGAGTCGGTTACGTGAGGGGAAGGTACGTGCACCCCCCCACGTCTGTTGTACTCAACGGGAACCTCTTGATTCGAATCGCGATACTCGTTAGCTAAGTTGTTTGTTTTCTTCTCTAAAATAAATGCGGAAAGGTAAAGATAAAAGGAAAATATACTAAGGGGAAATGGGTGGTTTAAGGATAGGGTGCTCGTCACGATCATCGCGACCTCGGGCCTACGTATGCTCATTCGGACGAGAATGAGGAATCCGAGCAATCATAGTTCGACTACGGGGTTTGACGAAAAAAGATGGTAGTGCGCTCGCCAAGATCATCGCAATCTTGTGCCTACGTATCTTTATTCGAACGAGAATAAAGAATCAGAGCAGTCGTAGTTCATGGTACGCCCACGAAACAAAGATGTGTTGGTTGATTTTTAAAAGAGGCGTCAATTGCTCACACACGAGTAAGAGAACTCGCACCCAAACAATCGAAGAGAGATCAAAGACTTGAACCCCCATTTTTCACCTTGAAAAAAGAATTACGATAGTTGTTAGTTGTTTTTGAGTTTTATTATGAAAATCCACTTGACGTGAGATCAAGCGTTTATTGTATGCGCTTGGTTATTTTGAAAAAGATTTGATTAGATAAAAGAAGAGGCGTCAATTGCTCACACATGAGTAAGAGAACTCACACCCAAACAATCGAAGGAAGGTCAAAGACTTGAACCCCCATTTTTCACCTTAAAAGAGTTGCGATAGTTGTTAGTTATTTTTGAAGTTTGATTATGAAAATCCGCTTGACGTAGGATCAAGGGTTTATTTGTTATGAAAGGAGTTTGGTTTGAAAAAGGACCTGGTTAGAGGTTGATTTGAAAACGGCTCGACGACGAATCGAGGGTTTGGTTGAAAATGAGTTTGTTTTAAAATGGCTCGACGACGAATCAAGAATTAGTTTGAAAATGGGTTGTCTATGCTAGTCCCTAGGGGTGCTCATAGTAAACAAACCACAATCAAAAGAAAATTAAATGCATACATCGGAATGGGAGAGGGGTACATGTAAAGTACAAGGGATGACATGGAATAAAGGGTCTCATTGTAAGGTAGCCCAAGAGAAAGCCGTGTGTGTGCAAGGTGTCCTAAGCTAAGCCTTGATCAAAAGTCGCCAAGCAACCAACAGTCCATGAATTATTGTTTTAAGGTTTTGATATTTTTAGTGTTTTTTGATTAATAGTGAACAAATGAAATGGTTAGATGAATAAATATGAATATGGTATGGAAAATATGAATTGGAATAATATTGACAAGTAATTAAAGTTGACATAAAATAAAGTTGGTCTCGTCTTAATCACGATTTAATCGAGAAATCGATAATCAACGATTTTTGACTTTCATGGACCAAAAACGAAAAGACACAAGATAATAAAAAAACAAAATATAAATAGGAATAAAATCGGTCTCGTCTTAATCAAGATTTAATCGAGAAAGCGATAATCTTTAATACTTGACTTTCATTGACCAACTAAAAGAATATACGAAAAATGGAAATTAAATGGAGATAGAAATTAAATCGAAAATATAGAAAGGTCTCATCTTTACTAAGATTTTAAATCGAAAAATCGATAATCTTTAGTATTTGATTTTCATTGACCCAAAAATGAATACAAATAATGAAAAATAATAGAAATGAATTAAAATCGAAAAATGATAAGAAAAAAAATAAAGGTCTCACCTTTATCAAGATTTAAAATCGAAAATTGATAAATCCTTGATATTTGGTTTTCATTGACCAAAAAGTTGAAAGAAAAATAAAAGAAAATAAAAGTAGGCCTCATATAAATCAAGATTGTAGATCTATTAAAAAAATCACCCAATCAAGATTTGTGGTGTATCATTGGCCCTTAAAACAAAATAAAAAATGGAGTTATCTAAACTAAACATATTAAGAACTAATAATTTTAAAGTTTAGAAAATAAAAGATTAGAAAGATATTTAAACAAATTGGTTTAGTTAAAAAAACAATAATCAAGAGGGAGGGGGGTGTATCAACCGAGAGAGTGTGCGGATATGGAATCACACGGGCTTCAGAAGAAGGCCCATCATCCTTCTAACCACAATACGGTATAAAACAAATCATGGGTGTTTTTCTTCAAAAATAATAAAATAACTTAGTTTTTTAGCCTTAGTCTTTAAATCAATAACTTAAATGCAAGATTCAACATTAAAACTAAAACCAGAGGAACAAAATCGCCACAACCAAGGGAGAAAAGAAAGGGTACGCTACGTTTTCTCTTGAAAGAGTCACATTATTCCTTTTACAAAGTAGACTTCTTCGTTCTTTCTCTTCTCAATCGCTTTGTTTTTTTTGTTATTTTTCGATCCCAGGTATGGTTTTGTCTCCGATCTGCTCAATCTCCCTCCTCTCTATTTCCGGTTCTGGTTCTGGTTTGAAAAGGGGTTTGGGTTTTTTGGTTTGATTTGGTGTTAGGGAGATGGTTTTGTTGTTGGAGTTTGTGTGTGATTTGAAGGTGTTAAACGAATTGTTGATAGGTTTGAAGATTACTGAGTCGGGTTGAAGTTAAAAAAGGTTTTGTGGAAGAAATTCAGAAATGGTTTTTGATTTGAGGTTGGAGAAGGAGATTTGGAATGGAGGTGTTAATGAATAGAAGTTGGGGAGTGATTTCTGCAGAGGTTTATTGGTTCGATGGAACTTGCTTTGAGAGTGAAAAAAGCTCTTATTTATAGCTGAAAACCAAGGGTAGAATGGGAAAGATTGGAGAGGAATTGATGAGCTGGGATTTTGCGTTGCGGATGAGATTGGAATTGTGGTGAGCATGTGATTTTTGTGTGTACGGATTGGAATGATTGGAAAGGCCGTGGTGCGCAGATATTACGTTGTGGTGCTGCTACGAGATTCGCGGCGTGAGGTGTATTGTAGTGTTGGAGAGTTTGCTGTGGATTGGTTTGGAATATGGCTGTGCGTGTTGTTGGCTGAAGGTGCTGTGAGTTATTTGTGAATTTTAGGTGGTTCACGTTGTAGCTTGCTGTTTGTAATTATTTCCACTTAAAAATGCTTGTTTTTGCAGGTACATATTACAGAAGGTGGGGTCTTGTAGCTTGCAGAAAATTGAAGGCATGATGTGGTTCGTGCGTTGTATTGCTTGGCATATGGAGGCAACGAGTCATATATTGCAATGGGCTCTTGGAGAATTTGAATCATGGCTAATGATTGTTATGTAGCATTTTGGCCTCTTGTATAGTTTGGCAAGATTATGACATGGGCTTATCTTTTTGTGATGTGCTTTTTCTTTTGATTTTTTTGTTTGTTTGTAATTTTATGAAGTAATGGAAATGGGCTTTGTTGTATGGGCTTTGAAATCTTCTTGGCCAATGTTTTGACTTTTGATCTTGAATTTGCAATTGTTTTGGTTAATAGCCTCCATGAACAAAAACACCAATTGAACTTAAACCTGCTTGAAATGAAGCCGAGAATCTCATTTAAAACCAATTTCCAACAATCTTTGAATTCTTCTTGAACCAATGTTTTGAATCAATCTTTAAGAAATGAACCCAAAAAAAAAAGGATAGACCTTGAAGAACCAAGACCTTCATTGTGGACCAAATGAACGGGAACGTGCCTTGAGATCAAAGAATTATGACTTGAGGTAATAACTTCAGTACATCACACAAAACCCTTATTGAAGCTTCAAACACACCACTTGAATTGAAGAACGTCACCACACACACACTTCTGAATGAGCCTCAAATGAACTGGACTCAAGCAAGCAGAAACAACCTATTTTTTTTTGGATTTTTGAATAATGGTTAATGGATAATGGATATGGTTTTAAGAAATGGGCTATAGAATTGATAAATGAACCCAAAATGCACATACACACCTCTAATAAATCCATCTAGAAACACTAATTGAAAAATAAAATAGACCATGAAGCGCTATGAACTTGACAACTCGACCCCGACACCAACTGACTTAAATTAACCCAAGGACCCCTGAATGGAGTATCAGACACGCATCACCTAAACTGATCAAACCCAAGCCTTAACCTTGAATTAAAACTGAATTTAGACCAACAGAAACAACACATTTTTTGAATTTTTCTGAATAATTGCTAGTGGATGGATGTACAAATGAAAATATGCACAGGTGGGACAAATTTGGGGTATGACAGATGCCCCTATCTAATTGGCTTGAACTGAGTAATATGAACTACTTTGGCGTTCGTTCTTTCGAGGTAGAAGACAATTAGATATGAAGAAACCCACGAATTTGTCCGAAAAGAAAGAAAGTGTTGGGAAATGGAATGACTAATCAATGTCGACCCTCGAGTGGACACTGAAACATTTGCAAATGATTTAACACCAAAGGATGATAATAGAAGATACCTGACACCAAAAGGATGACAGGCCTATCACCAAAAGGATGATAGTAGATACACGCACACAGACCTTTTCACCAAAAGGATGAAAATGAGGTCACAGCCTGCTATTACCAAAAGGATAATAGGGCACACACACACACGGACCCCTCCACCAAAAGGATGAAAATGAGGTCAAAGCCTGCTATTACCAAAAGGATAATAGGGCATACATACACAGACCCTTCCACCAAAAGGATGAAAATGAGGTTAAAGCCTGCTATTACCAACAGGATAATAGGGCACACACACACAGACCCTTCCACCAAAAGGATGAAAGTGAGGTCAAAGCTTGCTATAACCAAAAGGATAATAGGGCACACACACACACAAACCCTTCAACCAAAAGGATGAAAGTGAGGTCAAAGCCTACTATTACCAAAAGGATAATAGGGCACACACACACAGACCCTTCCACCAAAAGGATGAAAATGAGGTCAAAGCCTGCTATTACCAAAAGGATAATAGGGCACACACACACAGACCCTTCACCCAAAAGGATGAAAATGAGGTCACAACCTGCTATTACCAAAAGGATAATAGGGCACACACACACACACAGACCCTTCCACCAAAAGGATGAAAATGAGGTCAAAGCCTGCTATTACCAAGAGGATAATAGGGCACACACACACAGACAGACCCTTCCACCAAAAGGATGGAAAATGAGGTCAAAGCCTGCTACTACCAAAAGGATAATAGGGCACAGACACACACAGACCCTTCCACAAAAGGATGAAAATGAGGTCAAAGCCTGCTATTACCAAAAGGATAATAGGGCACACACACACACAGACCCTTCCACCAAAAGGATGAAAAATGAGGTCAAAGCCTTCTATTACCAAAAGGATAATAGGGCACACACACACAGACCCTTCCACCAAAAGGATGAAAAATGAGGTCAAAGCCTGCTACTACCAAAAGGATAATAGGGCACACACACACACACACACACCCTTCCACCAAAAGGATGAAAATAAGGGCAAAGCCTGCTATTACCAAGAGGATAATAGGGCACGCACACACACACAGACCCTTCCACCAAAAGGATGAAAATGGGGTCAAAACCTGCAATTACCAAAAGGATAATAGGGCACACACAGCTATCTGACACCAAAAAGATGACAGACCTATCACCAAAAGGATGATAGTAAATACAACTTACTACTACCAAAAGGATAATAGCAGTCAAAACAATAACAAGGGCTTCCACTCACCAAAAGGATGACACACAAACCAAGGGTTCACGGATCGGCGACACCAAAAGGATGACGGATCAAACAACACAAGTTGCTACCACCAAAAGGATGATAGGAACTTTCTGATTTGTGAGGACCAACACCAAAAGGATGAAGGTTAAGTTGACAATATGAACGGCTACCACCAAAAGGATGAAAGGAAGTTTTGATTTGAGGGTTACCAACACCAAAAGGATGCCGGTTAGGCTGAATTGACAGGATTTGACTATCACCAAAAGGATGATAGTAAGGCAATTGACAAAAGGTCAAGTTTGCTGGGGATATGATGAGTGAGATTTATTTGGAGACATCAACAAAAGGTTGAAGTAAAGAAATCAATGAGGAACACCATCCTTGTCAACAAAAGGTTGAAAGGACCAACTCATTAGGGAACACCCAAGGACTTAAAGGAGATGCCCCTGACTGGGCTAAAGATTGCTTTGAAATCTTGAGATTGATCCTGGACCTTGACATGCATATGTACGAATGCTTGATTTTGTAATAATGTGCAATGCAAATGCTGACGCACGGAGATGCAAGTGCTGGGGAAGTATGATTGGTTTTTTAGGATGCACATGATGCATATGATGCTGAATGCGATGCATATGATGCATATGATTGAAGACGGGTGATTGGATATGTTTGGGAAGGTGTCAGCATGGTGGACTTTGGTAGTTGCCAATGCAGATTGGACTTTGGGCGGTGGGAGGGATTGGATTTCCTCGACACTCAGTTTGTTGAAGACGCCATAATTGAAGCAGACGAAGATGCTCTAGAAGCATCAAGTTTGGTGACTTGATGATAAGTCATTTCTGAGAAGACCATGACTCTGTGCTTGAGGGTCAGGATTGCTTGAAAATGAGCGTAGCGACATGATCAACTCATGAAGATTGTGCTTTTGCTCTGGATTGCTTGAAAGTACAGACAGGATATGCCTGCTGCAATGAGTCTTGCCTCAGTCTGAACGTGGTAATGGTCTGCCCCTGATTAACTAATTCTGAAGCAGCCTGATCTTTGGAGGTTGAACTTTGATATGCTTTGAGATGTCTTGCCCCTGATTGAGCTGTTAAAGTGTTTGGTCCAGATTGAGGGTTAAGGTAGTCTTGGTTCGGGTCGGCACCACTGAAAGTTCAAGTTCCTCTTTGATTGCCCCTTGTTGGAATATCTTGGATGTCTAGCACTGATTTGCAATTAAAATTGTACATTCACAAATGGTAATCTTAATACAATGCTTATGCAAGTTTTGAAAAAGAGTCGTTTATTTGAGTGTCATGATAGTGAGACGAATGGACCGTTAGCTTAAACGTGTGCTGATTTTGATGGTGTAAAAGATATAGCAAGGAGAATGACACCAATGCTGAAGATTAGCAAATATGGGGAGTCAGTTTACGCAACCTTGCGATAGTATGCCTTCAGAATAAATCTCGCCTCAATTAGCTCTTTCGAGGGTTGTAACGTGGTCTGGTTTACGGTTTATGAAACAAAGGACATTAGGCTCAAAGTATAATTTGTACCCACCCCTTATTCGTGATGAAATTCCAGTCCTAAGTTCAGTTAATTCTGCACATGTTTGTCTTTCAAAAAGGTTGACGGTGTAATCATGACGATTCAAGGTATGGCTCGGAATGGCAGTCACCTTATTTTGTTTTTGATGGATGTTAGTGACCCTTTTGGATTTTGACATGGTGGCCACTGAATCTTATTTTGTTTTTGTTGAGGATTCGAGGGCCTCTTTTGATTTTGTTTTGATCCCTATCTTTTGCATGGACTGATTTTGCTTTTCAAGTCCATCGGAATTGCCTTGATTTTTGCCTAAGTCTCCATTGAGGTACTCGACTTAGCAGGCTTTTATTTTTTTGTTTTTGTTTTGTTTTGTTGGAGGATAGTGACTGCCAAGTCATGGGTCTTTGATGAACAACCGTCATGTCTTGTGGAATTTTACTTTGTGATTCGAGTGCGTAGTTGGATTAGCTGAACACTACCCTACCCCAGGTTAAGTGTACGGTTTTATAGATCCGAAGGAAACTACTACTTCTCGGCTTGAAGTGGTTTACTAGGGATTAACTCCTTGTCTCTCCAGTGTTTGGGGGTTGAAACAATGCCTGTACATCATCGGCGGGATTCTATCCGAAAGCATACATTTTGCAATCATGGGTATTTCGTTGTCATCATCCTCCCTCAAATCATTGCTAAGCGACAGTTGATAAAGAGAGTGAAGTGGAAATAAATGTGTCGGTGTTTTGCAGTAAATGGAAAAATGAGTGAATACGACATAACTGATTCAAAACATGCATAATCACTACATTAAGAAAACCAAATACAAACGACAATGTTTAAAGCATACAGTACTTAAACAAAATAACAAGAATGTAAATGATGGGATGGCAACATGACTTCCTTCTTCGAGGAATGAACTTGACTTGATGCTAGCACTAGTTTGGCGGAGGCAGCTGGTTTTTGACGACGTTTGGAGCCCTCCCATTGAATGTGAGAAACTTTGAGTCAATCATGTCTTGCACCTTGTGTTTGAAAGCTCTGCAGTCCTCGATCGTATGCCCTGGGGCACCCTTATGAAACTCGCAATGAGCATTAGCATCATAATCTGGGGAATGATAGTTGGAGGAGCTAGGTCCCTCAGAGTGATTGCCTTTTTCTCCATCAATTGAGCAAAGATCTAAGCATATGATGTTGGCAGACGATCAAAGCCTCTATCAGACCTCCTTGTCCTTTGTTGATTAGACTGATGTTGTTGAGCAGCTCTCTGTTATTGATATTGAGGAGGATACTGATACCCTTGTTGATTGTAGGATTGTTGTTGAGGAACCTGTTATTGGGGCATTGGAGCTTGAACAGCTTGAACTGCTGGCTGATAAGGCATTGGAGCGTATTGCGCAGCAGCAACATACGGATACTGGAAGTATGGCATTTGAAAAGGAATTGGAGGGGGAGCTTGTTGTTGAGCTTGCCCTTTCTGAGCAGAGACAACATTTGTTTCGCCCTCTTTTTTCTTGTATCCATTGAAGGGCTTCTTGGCTTAAGACTGACTGCTAGATCCTCCTTGGATCTTTCCACTTTTTAGACCTTCTTCAATTCTCTCACCAACAATTACCAAATCAGAGAATCTGGCAGAAACATTACCAATCAGCTTCTCATAGTATTGGCCTTGTAAAGTACCCATGAAGAGATCAATCAGTTCACGATCAATAAGAGGTGGATGCACTCTTGCAGCTAGCTCTCTCCAGCGTTACGCATACTCTTTGAAGGATTCGTTGTCCTTTTGAGCCATACTCTGAAGTTGAGTACTATTCGGAGCAAGGTCAGTGTTGTACTTATATTGCTTGACAAATGCATCAGCTAGATCATCCTAAGTGCACACATTGCTACGCTTCAGCTGCATATACCACTCAAGAGATGCCCCAGACAAGTTGTCTTGGAAGCAATGGATCATCAGCTTTTCATCTTTGGCATAGGCAGCCATCTTGCGGCAGTACGTCTTCAGATGGATGTGAGGACAACTGAGACCTTTGTACTTTGGGAATTCTCGCACTTTAAATTTGAGAGTGTCGCACCTCAAAAAATCAATCGCTTAATCGAAGACACGACCCTCGCGCGAAATGCGCAAAAAACAGTTCGACAGAGTCGCCACCAAACTTTATTTATCCCAAAAGAGGGAAAGGAAAATATCGAGAAAACCTTTAAGGAAAGGGTAAGAACATGGTCGTCACAACCACATTATGGGTTCGGGAGTCGGTTACGTGAGGGGAAGGTACGCGCACCCCCTCACGTCCGTTGTACTCAACGGGAACCTCTTGATTCGAATCGCGATGCTCGTTAGCTAAGTTTATCTATTTTCTTCTCTAAAATAAATGCGGGAAAGGTAAAGATAAATGGAAAAGATACTAAGGGGAAATGGGTGGTTCAAGGATAGGGTGCTCGGCAAGATCATCGCGACCTAGGGCCTACATATGCTCATTCGGACGAGAATGAGGAATCAGAGCAATCGTAGTTCGATTACGGGGTTTGACGGAAAAAGATGGTAGTGTGACACAAACGGGGGAAAAAGAAAAAGTGTGGACACAAACGGGGGGAAAAAAGAAAAAGGTAGCTCGCCAAGATCATCGCAATCTTGTGCCTACGTATCTTTACTCGGACGAGAATAAAGAATCAGAGGAGTCGTAGTTCGTGGTACGCCCACGAAAAGAGGAGGGTTGGTTTGTTTTAAAGAGAGGCGTCGATTGCTCACACACGAGTAAGAGAACTCGCACCCAAACAATCAAAGGAAGATCAAAGACTTGAACCCCCATTTTTCACCTTGAAAAATGTTTCGATAATTGTTAGTCGTTTTGAGGTTTGATTATGAAAATCCGCTTGACGTGGGATCAAGGGTTTATTGTATGCGCTTGGTTGATTTTAAAAGAGTTGAATTGGTTAAAAGAAGAGGCGTCGATTGCTTACACACGAGTAAGAGAACTCGCACCCAAACAATCGAAGAGAGATCAAAGACTTGAACCCCCCATTTTTCACCTTAAAGAGTTACGATAATTGTTAATTGTTTTTTAGTTTGGTTATGAAAATTCACTTGACGTTGGATCAAGGGTTTATTTGTTTATGAGAAGAATTTGATTGAAAAGACTTGAGGTTGATTTTGAAAGTGGCTCGACGACGAATCGAGAGTTTGGTTGAAAAGGTTTGTTTAGATAATGGCTCGACGACGAATCGAGGCTTTGGTGTGAAAATGGGTTGTTTGAAAAATGTCTCGACGACGAATCGAGGTTTTGGTTTGAAAATGGGTTGCCTATGCTAGTCCCTAGGGGTGCTCCTAGTAAACAAACCACAATCAAAACAAAATTAAGTGCGTACATCGGAATGGGGGAGGGATACATGTAAATTACAAGTGTTGACAGAAATAAATGGTCTCATTGTAAGGTAGCCCAAGAGGAAGCCGTGTGTGTGCAAAGTGTCCTAAACTAAACCTTGAGTATGCGTCGAGCAAGTGGATGATCATAACCAACAGTCCATTCACATTCGTTTTTAGGGTTTCGATATTTATTAATTGTTTTCGATTAAATGGTGAGTAAATGAAATGAAAATGAATATGATACAATATGATAATATGTACAACAATATAATAATATAATCGACAAGATATAATAATGACATAAGAAAATAAAATTGGTCTCGTCTTAATCGCGATTTAATCGATAAGTTGATAATCGAACTTTTGACTTTCATTGACCCAAAATTGAATAAAAGAATATGTGAAATGAAAATTAAATAGAAATTAGAAATTAAATCGAAAATATGAATAAAGGCATAAAGGTCTCAGCTTTATCGAGAATTCGATAAATCGATCGATATTTGGTTTTCATCGACCTAAAATTAATAAGAACAACAATAAAAATGAAATAAAATCGAGAAAATGAATACAAAGGATAAAGGTCTCACCTTTATCGAGATTTAATCGAGAAATCGATAAATCGATCGATATTTGGTTTTCATCGACCCAAAATAAATGTAAATGAACCAAAAATGATAGAAATAAAATAAAATTGAAAATGACATGAAAAATAATAAAGGTCTCATCTTTATCGAGATTTAGTCGAAAAATCGACAAATCAATCGATATATGGCTTTCATTGACCCACAAAATAAATAAAAGTGAAATAAAAATAGTATTATAACAAGAATCGAAAATAAATATAAATAAATTATAGATAAATTGTAGGCCTCAAATAAGTCAAAACTTAATCGATTTGATTAAGTCATGAATATTTTTATATCATTGGCCCCAAAAATTAAATCGAAAGTGGAAAATGAAAAGGAAATGGAAATCTAAAATTGAAATTTAAAAATAGTTTAAAAAAAAGGAAAAAAAAAAATAGAACACAAGAATTAATCACTTACAATTTTAAAACAAAAAAAAAAAAATTTCTAAACATTTTAAAGCAAATCCCAAATAAAGGAGAGGGGGATGGCGCAGCATAAGAGGGTGTAAATAGAAACAGGTTCACACGGGCTCACATGCCCATTATCACCATCAGTCAAAAACAACAAAAAAAGAAAAAACGGCCTCGTGAGGCCCAGATCCACCTTTGGAACTCTACTCTTGAAAACAAAAGGAAAAACTTATCGCAAAACAAATATAGACAACGAATCCTCTGTTTCCACAATGATGAGCGTCGCTTCACCACAACCTTGGTTCCGTCTCAAAAACCTCGCGCGGCCGTCTCTCTCTCGCAATCGTTCAGATTTGGGCTCAGGTCAGAAGGTTTCGATTCACTTCCTCTCCTTCCATTCGGTTCGTTTTTTTTTGTGTTCTGGGTCACAATTTGGGTATGGGTTTTGGATGGAACTCTCTTTTCTACTCTTTCTGGCTTTGAGTTGTGTGGTTGTCGCTTTGAAGGGGTTTCGAGTTATGTTGAAAAAAACAGTTTGGGGTGTGGTTGCTTTTGATGATAGTATGAAGATTGGGAGAAGGTTTGTTATTCGGTCACATCAGAAGTTGATGGAGGGTTGTTGGTGGTTGTTCAGTTATTACGAAATTGCAAAGGTTAGAGGAGGAAGGTCGTTAGAGTGAGGGAGGTTTTTTTTTGCAAAGTGAATTTGGTTTTCCGAAGCTTTTTTCATTAAGTGAAAGAAGGGTTCCTACCTCCTAAGGAAGAAGGTTTAGGTTGTATTTATGTTGAAGAAGAGTGAGGTTTTGGTTGGATTATGGAGTATGAAGAAGTAGGAAATGGTTTTGGAGTTTTGGGTTGAAGGTTGAGTGAGGATCTGTTAGCAGCTGAGCTCCTAGAAGACGTGAATGGGATGCTTATTTATAGGAAAGGAGAAGGGTGAAATGGGAAATGAACTGAGGGAATTTGTTGTTGTTGCGTTTTTGCAAAGTTTGGTTGCGTTTTCGTACAAGCTGTTGTAACGGGATTTTGTACGAAATTTCGATTCACCAGCTGGCATTTGGTTTTGGTTATTGTGGTTGCTTTTCAGGATTGTGTTATGAATCATGGAAGTGGCTGAAGGTTTTGGTGAGAGTTTGTGGCAAGGATGATGGTGCGTTGCGGTTGGGCGTTGCTGAGTCGTGGGGCTGGTGTATTGCGAGTAGATTGGGTTTGGAACCACGCTGCGGATTTTTTTTATTTTTCACTGCTTTTTTTGTTTTCATTTACTGCAGGTTTTATTTTTGTTTTATTTGTCTGATGTACTGAAGGATGATAAAGGTATGTTGGGGCTTTACAAGGTTATGGCTGTGTGTACGGTTGTTGGGTGATGGTTGGTTGAAGATACGCAGGGGTGGGTCCTCATGGGGCAAGTTACTTTTCGTAAATGGTTTTGTTGTGTTAATTGTGCAGGCTTGTGATTATTGTGTACACTGTTTGTTTTGCAGGTTACTTAAGGTTTCTTGTGGTGATTTGTGTGTTGCAAGAAGTTTTTGTTACGGATACTACTCATGGCCTGCGTTGGTGGTGTGGTATGGTGATTTTGTGGCTGGATGGGTATTGTAATATGGTTGTAATTTTTACATGAGTAGCATGCGCACCGTGTAGCTCCTTTTGCAATTTGTATAAGATGGACAAGGGCCTTTTGTGATGTAAACCTGAAATTTTGCCATGAATAATTGAAATGGGCTTTGAATTGATGGACTTGTTACATTTGGTTTGTATGAGGTTTTTTTGTTGTAACAATGGGCTCTTAAAACAAGTGGATATAAAAAAAAATGGAATATGGGATACAAATATAAATGAATGAATAAAATAAAAAAAATGATGGTTGGATATGAAATGTGGATTTGGAAATATATAGATGATAAAAAAATATGGATAAAATGGATATGGATCTTAGGAAGTGGATATTGTATGGATAATTTGGAAATGAAATGGATTGGATTTTAAAAAAATTGGAAATGGGTTTGTAAAATGGATATTGCTAAACAAAAGTGGACGATGGTTAATGGTTTAGGAAAAAGGATTAAAATATGGATAATGATTTTGAAATATAAAAATGGATAACGAAATTGATTTTTAAAAAAGAGGATATGAAAGTGGATATGTGGATAATTGGTTAATGGATTTTTAAATGGATAAGGACAAAAAAAAAGGCTAAAAATAGGTATATATATGGATAAAAAGTAAAAGAGGGATGAAGTTGAAGACAACATATTTTTGGATTTTTCTGAATAATTGTCAGTGAATGGATGTACAGATAGAAATATATAGGTAGGACAAATTTGGGGTATGATAGATGCCCCTATCTAATTGGCTTAAACTGAGTTAGATGAACTGCTACGGCGTTCGGTCTTTCGAGGTATAAGACAATTAGATATGAAGAAGACCACAAATTTGTCCGAAAGAGAGAAAAGGGGTTGGGAAGTTGAAATACAAGAAATCTGCCACCAAAAGGATGACAGACCTATCACCAAAAGGATGATATTGAACACACGCACACAGACCCTTCCACCAAAAGGATGAAAATGGGGTCAAAGCCTGCTATTATCGACGAGATAATAGGGCACACACACACACAGACCCTTCCACCAAAAGGATGAAAATGAGGTCAAAGCCTGCTATTACCGACGAGATAATAGGGCACACACGCATACAGACCCTTCCACCAAAAGGATGGAAATGAGGTCAAAACCTGCTATTACCGACGAGATAATAGGGCACACACACACACAGACCCTTCCACCAAAAGGATGAAAATGAGGTCAAAGCCTGCTATTACCGACGAGATAATAGGGCGCACACACACACATAGACCCTTCCACCAAAAGGATGGAAATGAGGTCAAAGCCTGCTATTACCGATGAGATAATAGGGCACACAACACAACCTGCTATTACCAAAAGGATAATAGGGCACACACGCACACAAACCCTTCCACCAAAAGGATGAAAATGAGGTCAAAAGCCTGCTATTATTGACGAGATAATAGGGCACACACGCACACAGACCCTTCCACCAAAAGGATGAAAATGAGGTCAAAGCCTTCTATTACCGACGAGATAATAGGGCACACAACACAGCCTGTTATTACCAAAAGGATAATAGGGCACACACGCACACAGACCCTTCCACCAAAAGGATGAAAATGAGGTCAAAACCTGCTATTATCGACGAAATAATAGGGCACACAACACAACCTGCTATTACCAAAAGGATAATAGGGCACACACACACACACATACCCTTCCACCAAAAGGATGGAAATGAGGTCATAGCCCGCTATTACCAAAAGGATAATATGGCACGCAACACAACCTGCTACTACCAAAAGGATAGTAGGGCACACACACAGCCTGCTATTACCAAAAGGATAATAGGGCACACACACAAAGGCTGTCACTCACCAAAAGGATGGGACACAGACCAAGGGTTTACGGATCGGCGAAACCAAAATGATGACGGATAAAAAACAAGCTAACTACCACCAAAAGGATGATATGAACTCCTTATTCGTGAGGACCAACATCAAAAGGATGAAGGTTAAATTGAAATGACATGGTTTTGGCTATCACCAAAAGGATGATAGAAAAGTTTTTATTCGAGGGTTACCAACACCAAAAGGATGCAGGTTGAATTGAGTTGATTGGGTTTGACTACCACCAAAAGGATGATAGTAAGGCCATTGACAAAAGGTCAAGTTTGCTGGGGATATGACGAGATTTATTTGGAGACAACAACAAAAGGTTGAAGTAAAGAAATCAATGAGGAGAGCCCACGAAAAGAAAGGGAAACAGTGAAAAATGGAGAAGGTAACCCGCCAAGATCTACACAATCTTGTGCCTACGTATCTTTACTCAGACGAGAATAAAGAATCAGGGCAGTCATAGTTCGACCTGAATAAAAGATTCAATGAGGAACGCCCACTGACTCGGAGGAATGTTTATTGGTTGGGATGAGGATGACGACCACAGCAACAAAAGGTTAAGGAACACAACTAGATGAAGAACGCCCACTGACTTACTTGGAGATCACTGCTTTATTGAAAAAATTTCATGAGGAACGCCCATGAACTTGAAAGAGATGCCCCTGTCCGGGCTGAGATGCTCTTGAGCTTGATCAACAAAAGGTTGAAAACTTCGTGGGGATCGCTCACGGATTTGATGAAGATGCCCCTGGCTGGACTGAAGATCGTCTTGAAATCTTTGTGAAGAACATCCACGGATTTGATGAAGATGCCCCTGCCTGGGCTGAAGATCATCTTGCAGTCTCGAGATTGATCCTGGATCTTGACTTATGCATATATGGATGCTTGATGATGCTTCATGTCGAATGGAAATGCAAATGCAAATGCTGTCGCGCGAAGATGTAAGTGTTGGGGAAGTATGATTTGGGTATGCATATGATGCATATGACGCTGAATGTGATGATTGACGGGTGATTAGATATGTTTGGAGAGGTGCCAGCGTGGTGGACTTTTAGTAGTTGCCAATACAAATTTGACTTTTGGGCGGTGGGAGGGATTTGATTTCCTCGACACTCAGTTCGTTGAAGACACCATGATTGAAGCGGATGAAGATGCTCTTGAAGCCTCGAGTTTGATCACTTGTTGATTTGTGCTTGTCGGTTAGGATGAACTTCTGCAACAAGGCTTGCCCCAGTTTGAACATGGTAATGGTCTACCCCTGATTAACCAGTTATGAAGTGGTCTAATCTTTGGAAGATTAACTTTGATGTGCTTTGAGGTAGCTTTCCCCTGATTGAGCTGTTGAGGTAGTCTTGCTTCGGGTCGGCACCACTGAAAGTTCAAGTTCCTCTTTGATTGCCCCTTGTTGGAGTTGTCTTGATGTCTAGCACTGATTTGCAGTTAAAATTGCTCATTCTCAAATGGTAATCTTAATGCAATACTCATGCAAGTTTTGAAAAAGAGTCATTTATTCGAGTGTCGTGATAGTGAGACGAATGGACCGTTAGCCCAAACGTGTGCTGATTTTGATGGTGTGAAAGATATAGCAAGGAGAATGACACCAATGCTGAAGATTAGCAAATATGGGGAGTTAGTTTACGCAACCTTGCAACAGTACTCTTTCAGAATAAACTTCACCTTAATTAGGTCTTTCGAGGGTTGTAACGTGGTCTGGTTTATGGTTTATGAAATAAAGGATATTAGGCTCAAAGTATGATTTGTACCCACCCCTTCTTCGTGATGATCTCCAGTCCTACGTTCAGTTAATTCTACACATGTTGGTGTTCCAAAAGGGTTGACGGTGTAAGAGTGATGTCTCAAAGGTTCGCTCGAACTGGCAGTCACCTTATTTTGTTTTTGATGGGTGTCAGTGCCCCTTTGGTTTTGATTTGGTGGTCACTGGATCTTATTTTGTTTTTGTTGAGGATTCGAGGGCCTCTTTTGATTTTTGATCCCTATCTTTTGCATGGACTGATTTCGTTTTTCGAGTCCATCGGGATTGCCTTGACTTTTGCCTAAGTCTCCTTGAGGTGTTCGACTTAGCAGGCTTTTGATTTTTTGTTTTTGATTGTTTTGGTTGTATGATTGTGACTGCCAAGTCATGGGTTTTTTATGAAAAACCGACATGTCTTTTGGATTTTGTCTTGTGACTTGAGCACGTAGTTGGGTTAACTGAACACTACCCTGCCCCAGGTTAAGTTTAAGGGTTTGAATATCCGAAGGAAACTGCTACTTCTAGGCTCGAAGTGGTTTACTAGGGATTAACTCCTTATCTCTCCAGTGTTTGGGGGAATTGAAACAATGCCTGTACATCCTTGGCGAGATTTTATCCGAAAGCATACATTTTGCAATTATGGGTATTTTGTTGTCATCATCCTCCCTCAAATCATTGCTAACAACAGTCGATAAAGAGAGTGAAGTGGATATAAATGTGTCGGTGTTTTGTAGTAAATGAAAAAATGAGTGAATACGACATAACTGATTCAAAACATGCATAATCGCTACATAAAGAAAACCAAATACAAACGGCACTGTTCAAAGCATACAGTACTTAAACAAACAAAAACAAAATAACAAGAATGTAAATGATGGGATGGAAACATGACTGCCTTCTTCGAGGAATAAACTTGACTTTACTTGACTTGCTGCTGGCACTAGCTTGGTGGCGACAGCGGGTTTTTGATGATGTTTGGAGCCTTCCAATTGAACGTGAGGCAATTCGAGTCGATCATGTCTTGAACTTTGTGTTTGAAAGCTCTGCAGTCCTTGATCGTATGCCCTGGAGCACCCTTATGAAACTCGCAATGAGCATTGGCATCATAATCCGGAGGGATGACAGTTGGAGGAGCCAAGTCTCTTGGAGTAACAGCCCTCTTCTCCATTAATTGAGCAAAAATCTGAGCATATGATGTTGGCAGACGATCAAAGTCTCTATCAGACCTCCTTGTCCATTGTTGGTTAGGCTGACGTTGTTGAGCAGCTCTCTGTTGTTGATGTTGAGGAGGATATTGATATCCTTGCTGGTTGTACGACTGTTGTTGAGGAGCCTGTTGTTGAGGCATTGGAGCTTGAACAGCTGGATGATAAGGCATTGGAGCGTATTGTGCTGCAGCGACATACGAATACTGGAAGTAAGGGATTTGATAAGGCATTGGAGCGGGAGCTTGTTGAGCTTGCCCTTTCTGAGCAGAGATAGCATTTGTTTCACCCTCTTTCTTCTTGTATCCATTGAAGGGTTTCTTGGCTTGAGACTGACTGCTAGAGCCTCCTTGGATCTTTCCGCTCTTTAGACCTTCTTCGATTCTCTCACCAACGATCACCAAATCAGATAATCCAACTGAAACATTACCGATTAGCTTCTCATAGTACTGGCCTTGCAGAGTACCCATGAAGATGTCAATTAGTTCACGATCGACAAGAGGTGGATGCACCCTTGCAGCTAGCCCTCTCCAGCGTTGTGCGTACTCCTTAAAGGATTCGTTGTCCTTTTGAGCCATACTCTAAAGTTGAGTATGATTCGGAGCAAGGTTAGTGTTGTACTTATATTGCTTGACAAATGCATTAGCTAGATCATCCCAAGTGCGCACATTGCTACGCTCCAGCTGCATGTACCATTCGAGTGATGCCCCAGACAAACTGTCTTGGAAGCAATGGATCATCAGCTTTTCATCTTTGGCATGGGCAGCCATCTTGCGACAGTACATCCTTAGGTGCATGTGAGGACAACTGAGGCCTTTGTACTTCGGGAAGTCTTGTATCTTGAACTTGGGAGGAATGACAACATCTGGCACCTAGCACATATCCAGAGCATTCAAAGAAGTTGAGTTGCGTCCCTCCATGACTCGGAGTTTTTTAGCTAGATCACGACACGTCTTCATGGCTTCAGAATCCTGAGCAGCAGTAGGATTGGAAATTGGGATAGCAGCATGGTAGTTCTGTACCTCATCATACTGGTCTACCAGATTTTCTTTAGCATGAGGAATAGGAATCTGAGTGACAACAGGTTGGGCTTGCGAAATAGCTCCAACAGTAACTCCAGATGTTGGAAGTAGTTGAGATGTGGCAGGAGCGAAGTCCATTGGTATCCCATAAGTGATGGGGTTGGGAACAGGAACTGAGAGCCTTGAGGTAGATGATTGAACAGGCACAGTGTTGTTGGCAGCAGCGGCTTCAGGCAGTTCTTCATCTTTTCTGGCCATCATGATGGCTTCGAGAATCTGGTCGATCTTTCCCTTCATAGAGTCCAACTCTTCTCTGAAGGCGGCTTGCTCTTGTTAAATCTGCTTCATCATTCGTCTAGTATTGGCTCGAGTTGCATATTGGTGTCGAGGAATCAGCTTGATTTACTAGAGAAGGAAGGAAGTGGAAGTGAGATTCTGAGGTTGAAAAAATGCAAGGCAAGATTCATAACAGATGCAATGCAATGACATGAAATGCAATGTAAGATGCAAGATCCAGGATGGCGGAATCAAACAGCTTCAAACAGTTCTGAGGTTGGCTAGAGGAACGGGTCAAGAACCACAACTAGGAAGAAAGCCCATGGGTAGGTTTCTAAGACGGGTAGGTGCCTAGAGTTATGGATATATTTCGAAAACATTATAACCAAGACGAAGAGACATCCGACTATAATATCCTCGAAATAATCTCGTCTAGGTGAGGTCTTCATTTCTTCCCCACGAGAAAGATTCCTCGGAGGTGCCCACTACACAACCATCGACACACGGGGTTCTAAATAGGGTTCTCAGAATCCTAGATCGAGGACGAAAATATTACTGTCAGGAAGTAATACGTTCGAGGGATCTCATCTAATTGGGGCATTCGCATTAACTCACATAGAATTAACACTACCAACCACCATGGGTAAATTGGGTTAATGGTCCTTGGGATCGACAACCCACCTCGAAAGTATTACCACCATGGTAAAGATTCACCACAACAATAATATCTCCAAGGGAATCTACTCCAAGCGGTGGTTTTCGCTTTAACTCACGCGGAAGAGACCACGCAAGCCTACACTACACAACCACCATCCTAATCCTAGGGTTTTTCTCGACTCGGGTGTAGAGCCATCTCACAAAGTTCCCAACATCAGAACAACCCAACAATGCCACAAAAGGTAACACAAGTAAGGAATAGGAAAACAAGTAAGCAAAGGAGAAGAAAATAAATAAACAAAACTAACGAACTCGCGATTCGAGTCAAGATAGGCTTGACTCTCTCTTGCATGGAGCAAACGTATCCCCGGCAGAGTCGCCATCTGTCGTACCTCGAAAAATCAATCGCTTAATCGAAGACACGACCCTCGTGCGAAAGGCGCGGAAAACGGTTTGACAGAGTCGCCACCGAACTTTATTTATCCCAAAAGAGGGAAAGGAAAATATCGAGAAAACCTTTAAGGAAAGGGTAAGAACATGGTCGTCGCAACCACATTCTGGGTCCGGGAGTCGGTTACGTGAGGGGAAGGTACGCGCACCCTCTCACGTCCGTTGTACTCAACGGGAACCTCTTGATTCGAATCGCGATGCTCGTTAGCTAAGTTTATCTATTTTCTTCTCTAAAATAAATGCGGGAAAGGTAAAGATAAAGGGAAAAGATACTAAGGTGAAATGGGTGGTTTAAGGATAGGGTGCTCGGCAAGATCATCGCGACCTCGGGCCTACATATGCTTATTCGGACGAGAATGGGGAATCAGAGCAATCGTAGTTCGACTACGGGGTTTGACGGAAAAAGATGGTAGTGTGACGCAAACGGGGGGAAAAGAAAAAGTGTGGACACAAACGGGGGGAAAAAAGAAAAAGGTAGCTCGCCAAGATCATCGCAATCTTGTGCCTACGTATCTTTACTCGGACGAGAATAAAGAATCAGAGCAGTCATAGTTCGTGGTACACCCACGAAAAGAGGAGGGTTGGTTTGTTTTAAAGAGAGGCGTCGATTGCTCACACACGAGTAAGAGAACTCGCACCCAAACAATCGAAGGAAAATCAAAGACTTGAACCCCCATTTTTCACCTTTAAAAATGTTTCGATAATTGTTAGTCGTTTTGAGGTTTGATTATGAAAATCCGCTTGACGTGGGATCAAGGGTTTATTGTATGCGCTTGGTTGATTTTAAAAGAGTTGAATTGGTTAAAAGAAGAGGCGTCGATTGCTTACACACGAGTAAGAGAACTCGCACCCAAACAATCGAAGAGAGATCAAAGACTTGAACCCCCCATTTTTCACCTTAAAGAGTTACGATAATTGTTAATTGTTTTTGAGTTTGGTTATGAAAATTCACTTGACGTTGGATCAAGGGTTTATTTGTTTATGAGAAGAATTTGATTGAAAAGACTTGAGGTTGATTTTGAATGTGGCTCGACGACGAATCGAGAGTTTGGTTGAAAAGTTTTGTTTAGAAAATGGCTCGACGACGAGTCGAGGCTTTGGTGTGAAAATGGGTTGTTTGAAAAATGTCTCGACGACGAATTGAGGTTTTGGTTTGAAAATGGGTTGCCTATGCTAGTCCCTAGGGGTGCTCCTAGTAAACAAACCACAATCAAAACAAAATTAAGTGCGTACATCGGAATGGGGGAGGGATACATGTAAATTACAAGTGTTGACAGAAATAAATGGTCTCATTGTAAGGTAGCCCAAGAGGAAGCCGTGTGTGTGCAAAGTGTCCTAAACTAAACCTTGAGTATGCGTCGAGCAAATGGATGATCATAACCAACAGTCCATTCACATTCGTTTTTAGGGTTTCGATATTTATTAATTGTTTTCGATTAAATGGTGAGTAAATGAAATGAAAATGAATATGATACAATATGATAATATGTACAACAATATAATAATATAATCGACAAGATATAATAATGACATAAGAAAATAAAATTGGTCTCGTCTTAATCGCGATTTAATCGATAAGTTGATAATCGGACTTTTGACTTTCATTGACCCAAAATTGAATAAAAGAATATGTGAAATGAAAATTAAATAGAAATTAGAAATTAAATCGAAAATATGAATAAAGGCATAAAGGTCTCAGCTTTATCGAGAATTCGATAAATCGATCGATATTTCGTTTTCATCGACCCAAAATGAATAAGAACAACAATAAAAATGAAATAAAATCGAGAAAATGAATACAAAGGATAAAGGTCTCACCTTTATCGAGATTTAATCGAGAAATCGATAAATCGATCGATATTTGGTTTTCATCGACCCAAAATAAATGTAAATGAACCAAAAATGATAGAAATAAAATAAAATTGAAATGACATGAAAAATAATAAAGGTCTCACATTTATCGAGATTTAGTCGAAAAATCGACAATCAATCGATATATGGCTTTCATTGACCCACAAAATAAATAAAAGTGAAATAAAAATAGTATTATGACAAGAATCGAAAATAAATATAAATAAATTATAGATAAATTGTAAATAAATTGTAGGCCTCAAATAAGTCAAAACTTAATCGATTTGATTAAGTCATGAATATTTTTTTATCATTGGCCCTAAAAATTAAATCGAAAGTGGAAAATGAAAAGGAAATGGAAATATAAAATTGAAATTTAAAAATAGTTAAAAAAAAAGAAAAAAAATAGAACACAAGAATTAATCACTTACAATTTTAAAACAAAAAAAAAACTTTCTAAACATTTTAAAGCAAATCCCAAATAAAGGAGAGGGGGATGGCGCAGCATAAGAGGGTGTAAATAGAAACAGGTTCACACGGGCTCACAGGCCCATTATCACCATCAGTCAAAAACAACAAAAAAAGAAAAAACGGGCTCGTGAGGCCCAGATCCACCTTTGGAACTCTACTCTTGAAAACAAAAGGAAAAACTTATCGCAAAACACATATAGACAACGAATCCTCTGTTTCCACAATGATGAGCATCGCTTCACCACAACCTTGGTTCCGTCTCAAAAACCTCGCGCGGCCGTCTCTCTCTCTCGCAATCGTTCAGATTTGGGCTCAAGTCAGAAGGCTTCGATTCACTTCCTCTCCTTCCATTCGGTTCATTTTTTTTGTGTTCTAGGTCACGATTTGGGTATGGGTTTTGGATGGAACTCTCTTTTATACTCTTTCTGGCTTTGAGTTGTGTGGTTGTCGCTTTGAAGGGGTTTCGAGTTGTGTTGAAAAAAACTGTTTGGGGTGTGGTTGCTTTTGATGATAGTATGAAGGTTGGGAGAAGGTTTGCTATTCGGTCACATCAGAAGTTGATGGAGGGTTGTTGGTGGTTGTTCTGTTATTACGAAATTGCAAAGGTTAGAGGAGGAAGGTCGTTAGAGTGAGGGAGGTTTTTTTTTTGCAAAGTGAATTTGGTTTTCCGGAGCTTTTTTCATTAAGTGAAAGAAGGGTTCCTACCTCCTAAGGAAGAAGGTTTAGGTTGTATTTATGTTGAAGAAGAGTGAGGTTTTGGTTGGATTATGGAGTATGAAGAAGTAGGAAATGGTTTTGGAGTTTTGGGTTGAAGGTTGAGTGAGGATCTGTTAGCGGCTGAGCTCTTAGAAGACGTGAATGGGATGCTTATTTATAGGAAAGGATAAGGGTGAAATGGGAAATGAACTGAGGGAATTTGTTGTTGCTGCATTTTTACAAAGTTTGGTTGATTTTTCGTACAAGCTGTTGTAACGGGATTTTGTACGAAATTTCGATTCACCAGCTGGCATTTGGTTTTGGTTATTGTGGTTGCTTTTTAGGATTGTGTTGTGAATCATGGAAGTGGCTGAAGGTTTTGGTGAGAGTTTGTGGCAAGGATGATGGTGCGTTGCGGTTGGGCGTTGCTGAGTCGTGGGGCTGGTGTATTGCGAGTAGATTGGGTTTGGAACCACGCTGCGGATTTTTTTTTTTTTTCACTGCTTTTTTTGTTTTCATTTACTGCAGGTTTTATTTTTGTTTTATTTGTCTGATGTACTGAAGGATGATGAAGGTATGTTGGGGCTTTGCAAGGTTATGGCTGTGTGTACGGTTGTTGGGTGATGGTTGGTTGAAGATACGCAGGGGTGGGTCCTCATGGGGCGAGTTACTTTTTGTAAATGGTTTTGTTGTGTTAATTGTGCAGGCTTGTGATTATTGTGTACACTGTTTGTTTTGCAGGTTACTTGAGGTTTCTTGTGGTGATTTGTGTGTTGCAAGAAGTTTTTGTTACGGATACTACTCATGGCCTGCGTTGGTGGTGTGGTATGGTGATTTTGTGGCTGGATGGGTATTGCAATATGGTTGTAATTTTTACATGAGTAGCATGCGCACCGTGTAGCTCCTTTTGCAATTTGTATAAGATGGATAAGGGCCTTTTGTGATGTAAACCTGAAATTTTGCCATGAATAATTGAAATGGGCTTTGAATTGATGGACTTGTTACATTTGGTTTGTATGAGGTTTTTTTGTTGTAACAATGGGCTCTTAAAACAAGTGGATATAAAAAAAATGGAATATGGGATACAAATATAAATGAATGAATAAAATTAAAAAAAATGATGGTTGGATATGAAATGTGGATTTGGAAATATATAGATGATAAAAAATATGGATAAAATGGATATGGATCTTAGGAAGTGGATATTGTATGGATAATTTGGAAATGAAATGGATTGGATTTTTAAAAAAATGGAAATGGGTTTATAAAATGGATATTGCTAAACAAAAGTGGACGATGGTTAATGGTTTAGGAAAAAGGATTAAAATATGGATAATGATTTTGAAATATAAAAATGGATAACGAAATGGATTTTTAAAAAAGAGGATATGAAAGTGGATATGTGGATAATTGGTTAATTGGATTTTTAAATGGATAAGGACAAAAAAAAGGCTAAAAATATGTATATATATGGATAAAAAGTAAAAGAGGGATGAAGTTGAAGACAACATATTTTTGGATTTTTCTGAATAATTGTCAGTGAATGGATGTACAGATGGAAATATATAGGTAGGACAAATTTGGGGTATGACAGGGAGGAATGACAACATCTGGCACCAAGCACATATCCAGAGCATTCAAAGAAGTTGAGTTGCGTCCCTCCATGACTCGGAGTTTCTCAGCTAGATTACGACACATCTTGATAGCTTCAGAATCCTGAGCAGCAGTAGGATTGACAATTAGGCTAGCATCATGATAGTTTTGGACCTCATCATACTGATCTATCAGATTCTCTTCAGCATGAGGAATAGGAATCTGAGCGACAACAGGTTGGGCTTGCGGAATAACACGAACAGTAACTCCAGATGTGGGAAGTGGTTAAGATGTGGCAGAAGCGAAGTCCATTGGTATCCCATAAGTGATGGGGTTAGGAACAAGAACAGAGAGCCTTGAGGTAGATGCTTGAACAGTGTTGTTGGCGGCAGCAGCTTCACGCAGTTCTTCTTCTTTTCTGGCCATCATGATGGCTTCGAGAATCTGATCGATCTTTCCTTTGATAGAGTCCAACTCTTCTCTAAAGGCGGCTTGCTCTTGTTGAATCTGCTTCATCATTCGTCTGGTATTGGCTCGAGTTACGTACCGGTGTCGAGGAATCAGCTTGGTTTACTAGAGAAGGAAGGAATTTGAAGTGAGATTCTGAGGTTGAAAATGCAATGCAAGATACACAACAGATGCAATACAATGCAATGATATGAGATGCAATACAAGATGCAAGATCCAGGATCGCAGAATCAAACAGCTTCAAATAGTTCTGCGGTTGGCCGGAGATGACGGGTCAAGAACCACAACTAGGATCAAGAAAGCCCACGGGTAGGTTTCTAAAACGGGTAGGTGCCTAGAGTTATGGATATATTTCGAAAACATTATAACCAAGACGAAGAGACATCCGACTATAATATCCTCGAAATAATCTCTTCTATGTGAGGTCTTCATTTCTTCCCCACGAGAAAGATTCCTCGGAGGCGCCCACTACACAACCATCGACACACGGGTTCTAAATAGGGTTCTCAGAATCCTATATCGAGGTCAAAAATATTACTGTCAGGAAGTAATACGTTTGAGGGATCTCATCTGATTGGGGAGTTCGCATTAACTCACATAGAATTAACGCTACCAACCACCATGGGTAAATGGGTTAATGGTCCTTGGGATCAACGACCCACCTCGAAAGTATTACCACCATGGCAAAGATTCACCACAACAATAATATATCCAAGGGAATCTACTCCAAGCGATGGTTTTCGCTTTAACTCATGCGGAAGAGACCACGCAAGCCTACACTACACAACCACCATCCTAATCCTAGGGTTTTTCTCGACTCGGGTGTAGAGCCATCTCACAAAGTTCCCAATATCAGAACAACCCAGCAATGTTACAAAAGGTAACACAAATAAAGAATAGGAAAATAAAGTACATAAGCAAACGAGAAGAAAAAGAAAAACAAAGCTAAAGAGCTAGTGATTCGAATCAAGATAGGCTCGACTCTCTCTTGCATGGCGCAAACAAGTCCCCAGTAAAGTCGCCAGCTGTCGCACCTCGAAAAAAAATCGCTTCATCGAAGACACGACCCTTCGCGTGAAAGACGCGGAAAACGGTTCGACAGAGTCACCACCGAACTTTATTTATCCCAAAAGAGGGAAAGGAAAATATCGAGAAAACCTTTAAGGAGTGGTAAGAACATGGTCGTCGCAACCACATTCTGGGTTCGGGAGTCGGTTACGTGAGGGGAAGTTATGCGCACCCCCTCACGTTCGTTGTACTCAACGGGAACCTCTTGATTCGAATCGCGATACTCGTTAGCTAAGTTGTTTGTTTTCTTCTCTAAAATAAATGCGGAAAGGTAAAGATAAAAGGAAAAGATACTAAGGGGAAATGGGTGGTTTAAGGATAGGGTGCTCGGCAAAATCATCGCGACCTCGGGCCTGCGTATGCTTATTCGGATGAGAATGAGGAATCAGAGCAATCGTAGTTCGACTACGGGGTTTGACGGAAAAAGAGTGTAGTGTGCTCGCCAAGATCATCGCAATCTTATGCCTACGTAGCTTTATTCGGATGAGAATAAAGAATCAGAGCAGTCGTAGTTCGTGGTATGCCCACGAAACAAAGATGTGTTAGTTGATTTTTAAAAGAGGCGTCAATTGCTCACACACGAGTAAGAGAACTCGCACCCAAACAATCGAAGAGAGATCAAAGACTTGAACCCCCATTTTTCACCTTGAAAAAAGAATTACGATAGTTGTTAGTCATTTTTGAGTTTTATTATGAAAATCCGCTTGACGTGAGATCAAGGGTTTATTGTATGCGCTTGGTTATTTTGAAAAGGATTTGATTAGTTAAAAGAAGAGGCGTCAATTGCTCACACACGAGTAAGAGAACTCGCACCCAAACAATCGAAGGAAGATAAAAGACTTGAACCCCCATTTTTCACCTTAAAAGAGTTGCGATAGTTGTTAGTTGTTTTTGAAGTTTGATTATGAAAATCTGCTTGACGTTGGATCAAGGGTTTATTTGTTATGAAAGGAGTTTGGTTTGAAAAAGGACCTGGTTAGAGGTTGATTTGAAAACGGCTCGACGACGAATCGAGGGTTTGGTTGAAAATGGGTTTGTTTGAAAATGGTTCGACGACGAATCGAGAATTAGTTTGAAAATGGGTTGTCTATGCTAGTCCCTAGCGGTGCTCCTAGTAAACAAACCACAATCAAAAGAAAATTAAATGCATACATCGGAATGGGAGAGGGGTGCATGTAAAATACAAGGGATGGCATGAAATAAAGGGTCTCATTGTAAGGTAGCCCTAGAGAAAGCCGTGTGTGTGCAAGGTGTCCTAAGCTAAGCCTTGATCAAAAGTCGCTAAGCAACCAACAGTCCATCAATTATTGTTTTAAGGTTTCGATATTTTTAGTGTTTTTTTTATTAATAGTGAACAAATGAAATGGTTAGATGAATAAATATGAATATGGTATGGACAATATGAATGGGAATAATATTGACAAGTAATTAAAGTTGACATAAATTAAAGTTGGTCTCGTCTTAATCACGATTTAATCGAGAAATCGATAATCAACGATTTTTGACTTTCATGGACCAAAAACGAAAAGACACAAGATAATGAAAAAACAAAATCTAAATAGAAATAAAATCGGTCTCGTCTTAATCAAGATTTAATCGAGAAATCGATAATCTTTAATACTTGACTTTCATTGACCAACTAAAGAATATACGAAAAATGGAAATTAAATGGAGATAGAAATTAAATCGAAAATATAGAAAGGTCTCAACTTTACTAAGATTTTAAATCGAAAAATCGATAATCTTTAGTATTTGATTTTCATTAACCCAAAAATGAATAAAAATAATGAAAAATAATAGAAATGAAATAAAATCGGAAAATGATAAGAAAAAGAATAAAGGTCTCACCTTTATCAAGATTTAAAATCGAAAATCGATAAATCCTTGATATTTGGTTTTCATTGACCAAAAAGTTGAAAGAAAAATAAAAGAAAATAAAAGTAGGCCTCATATAAATCAAGATTGTAGATCTATTAAAAAAATTACCCAATCAAGATTTGTGTTATATCATTGGCCCTTAAAACAAAATAAAAAATGGAGTTATCTAAACTAAACATATTAAGAACTAATAATTTTAAAGTTTAGAAAATAAAAGATTAGAAATATTTTTAAACAAATTGGTTTAGTTAAAAAAACAATAATCAAGAGGGAGGGGGTGTATCAACCGAGAGAGTGTGCGGATATGGAATCACACAGGCTTCAGAAGAAGGCACATCATCCTTCTAAGCACAATACGGTATAAAACAAATCATGGGTGTTTTTCTTCAAAAATAATAAAATAACTTAGTTTTTTAGCCTTAGTCTTTAAATCAATAACTTAAATGCAAGATTCAACATTAAAACTAAAACCAGAGGAACAAAATCGCCACAACCAAGGGAGAAAAGAAAGGGTACGCTACGTTTTCTCTTGAAAGAGTCACATCATTCCTTTTACAAAGTAGACTTCTTCATTCTTTCTCTTCTCAATCGCTTTGGTTTTTTCGTTATTTTTCGATCCCAGGTATGGTTTTGCCTCCGATCTGCTCAATCTCCCTCCTCTCTATTTCCGGTTCTGGTTCTGGTTTGAAAAGGGGTTTGGGTTTTTTGGTTTAATTTGGTGTTAAGGAGATGGTTTTGTTGTTGGAATTTGTTTGTGATTTGAAGGTGTTAAACGAATTGTTTATGGGTTTGAAGATTACTGAGTCGGGTTGAAGATAAAAAAGGGTTTGTGGAAGGAATTCAGAAATGGTTTTTGATTCGAGGTTGGAGAAGGAGATTTGGAATGGAGGTGTTAATGAATAGAAGTTGGGGAGTGATTTCTACAGAGGTTTATTGGTTCGATGGAACTTGCTTTGAGAGTGAAAAAAGCTCTTATTTATAGCTGAAAACCAAGGGTTGAATGGGAAAGATTGGAGAGGAATTGATGAGCTGGGATTTTGCGTTGCGGATGAGATTGGAATTGTGGTGAGCATGTGATTTTTGTGTGTACGGATTGGAATGATTGGCAAGGTCGTGGTGCGTAGGTATTACGTTGTGGTGCTGCTACGAGATTCGCGGCGTCTGTGTTGTTGTGGATTGGTTTGGAATATGGCTGTGTGTGTTGTTGGCTGAAGGCGCTGTGAGTTATTTGAGAAATTTAGGTGGTTCATGTTGTAGCTTGCTGTTTGTAATTATTGCCACTTAAAAATGCTTGTTTTTGCAGGTACATATTACGGAATGTGGGGTCTTGTAGCTTGCAGAAAATTAAATACATGATGTGGTTCGTGCGTTGTATTGCTTGGCATATGGAGGCAACGAGTCACATATTGCAATGGGCTCTTGGAGAATTTGAATCATGGCTAATGATTGTTATGTAGCATTTTGGCCTCTTGTATAGTTTGGCAAGATTATGACATGGGCTTATCTTTTTGTGATGTGCTTTTTCTTTTGATTTTTTTGTTTGTTTGTAATTTTATGAAGTAATGGAAATGCGCTTTGTTGTATGGGCTTTGAAATCTTCTTGGCCAATGTTTTGACTTTTGATCTTGAATTTGCAATTGTTTTGGTTAACAGCCTCCATGAACAAAAACACCAATTGAACTTAAACCTGCTTGAAATGAAGCCGAGAATCTCATTTAAAACCAATTTCCAACAATCTTTGAATTATTCTTGAACCAATGTTTTGAATCAATCTTTAAGAAATGAACCCAAAAAAAATGGATAGACCTTGAAGAACCAAGACCTTCATTGTGGACCAAACGAACAGGAACGTGCCTTGAGATCAAAGAATTATGACTTGAGGTAATAACTTCAGTACATCACACAAAACCCTTATTGAAGCTTCAAACACATCACTTGAATTGAAGAACGTCACCACACACACACTTCTGAATGAGCCTCAAATGAACCTGGACTCAGGCAAGCAGAAACAACCTATTTTTTTGGATTTTTGAATAATGGTTAATGGATAATGGATATGGTTTTAAGAAATGGGCTATAGAATTGATAAATGAACCCAAAATGCACATACACACCTCTAATAAATCCATCTAGAAACACTAATTGAAAAATAAAATAGACCATGAAGCACTATGAACTTGACAACTTGACAACTAGACCCCGACACCAACTGACTTAAATTAACCCAAGGACCCCTGAATGGAGTATCAGACACGCATCACCTAAACTGATCAAACCCAAGCCTTAACCTTGAATTAAAACTGAATTTAGACCAACAGAAACAACACATTTTTTGAATTTTTCTGAATAATTGCTAGTGGATGGATGTATAGATGAAAATATGCATAGGTGGGACCAATTTGGGGTATGACACATATATATGTGTTATTTATGCGACACTTTTGGATAAATAAGAAGCCAACACAAATATCAAACATTTACATGGATAAAATATGCTTAATTGTGTAATAAACATCAGTTTTAACACTTAACATGGTACATCCACTTAAAAGAAACTTGTTAAGAGAAACGATATTACCTTAATCACGATTGACGATGAATGCCCTCACATATGGCTCAATAATTCTTTATATTTATAGTCAAAGACATAAACAAGCACATATATATGGAGAGCCTGTATATTTATGAATTATCAAGCACGATCTGAGATGTCGAGAACGCCTAGTTCCTTACGGATGTGAAAGAAAGGTTCTGTAGCGAGTGGTTTTGTAAAAATTTCAGCAAGTTGATTTTTAGTGTCAAAATGCTCAAAGGCCACGTCACCTTTCTCTACATGATCCCTAAGGAAGTGATGACGTATTTCGATATGCTTGGTGCGTGAATGCAATACGGGGTTCTTGGTTAGATTAATGGCACTTGTGTTATCGCATAAAATAGGAATACACTCAAGTTTTAAATTGAAGTCGAGCAATTGTTTCTTAAGCCACAACAACTACCGGCTGCAATGTATTCCGCCTCGATTGTTGACAAAGCAACATAAACTTGCTTTTTTCTATGCCAACTCACCAAGGAATTTAAGAAGAAATGACATGTGCCACTAGTGCTTTTCCTATCCGATTTGCACCCGACAAAGTCGGAATTGGAATTTCCAACCAAGGAACAATCACCACCCTTGGAATACCAAAGCCCATACTTTGGAGTACTGGAGAGGTATCTAAGTATGCGCTTAACGACTTTTAAATGAGATTCCTTGGGACATGATTGATACCTCGCACACATGCAAACACTAAACATAATGTCGGGTCGAGATGCAGTAAGATAGAGGAGAGAACCAATCATACCTCTATACTTCTTTACCTCTACATCCTTACCATTCTCGTCACGATCAAGATTAGCACAAGTAGGCATCGGAGTATCAATTGCCTTGCAGTTTACCATGTCAAAACGTTTGAGAAGCTCAAGATAATATTTCGTCTGACTTACAAACGTGCCCTCTTCGAGTTGTTTGATTTTCAATCTGAGGAAATAGTTAAGTTCCCCCATCATGCTCATCTCAAACTCACCCTGCATCAAAATAGAAAACTCCTTGCCCAAGGTCATGTTAGTAGACCCGAAAATGATATCATCAACATAAATTTATACCAAACTTAAATGTTTTCCTTGACGTTTAATAAAGAGGGTTGTGTCAACCTTGCCTCTTGAATACCCTTGATCAAGTAGAAATTTGCTAAGACGTTCATACCAAGCCCTAGGGGCTTGTTTAAGTCCGTACAAAGCACGTTTAAGTTTGTAAACATGATCGGAATATTCATGGGATTCAAAACCCGGAGGTTGGGCTACATAAACCTCTTCATTGATGTATCCGTTAAGGAAAGCACTTTTCACATCCATTTGAAATAATTTGAAATTTTTAGTGCAAGCGTAAGCAAGTAAAAAACGTATAGCCTCGAGTCGGGCAACTGGCGCATAAGTTTCCTCATAGTCGATTCCTTCCTCTTGGTTATACCCTTGCGCTACAAGTTGCGCTTTGTTTCGAGTTATAACTCCATTTTCGTCTAGTTTGTTCCTAAACACCCATCGAGTGCCAATTACTCGATGACCTCGCGGAGGGGGGACAAGGTCCCAAACCTCATTTCTCCTAAATTGATTTAATTCTTCTTGCATTGATAAAAACCAATGCTCATCGAGTAAGGCCTCTTTAGCGTTTTTAAGTTCAACTTGAGAGACGAAAGCAAAGTGATAACAAAAATTACTTATCTTGGATCACATGGTTACTCCTTTTGAGATGTCGCCGAGTATGTTGTCAATCATATGGTCCTTTGAAGACTTCCAAACTGGAGGGGGATCATCGTTATTAGGTGGATGAACTTCCTCAATCTCCTCAGGTGGGTGATCTTTTTCCTCCTCAATTTTCACTACTTCAGGTTGATCAGTCCCTTTGTCAGTGTCTTTGAGTATGTCTTCAGAAGATACACCTACATCATGAAAAGAAATACCTTTTCTGACATTTTTCGGACAAACTCATCAAAAGTAACATGTACGGATTCCTCGACAGTAAGTAATCTTTTGTTAAATATCCTATATGCCTTACTAGTTTGAGAGTATCCAAGAAAGATACCTTCATCGGCCTTTGAATTGAACTTACCAAGGTTCTCTTTACCATTATTCAACACAAAACATTTACAACCAAAAACATGGAGATGTGATACATTTGGTTTTCTTCCCTTTAAAAGTTCATATGGTGTTTTGTTAAGAATAGGACGAATGAGCACTCTATTCAAAACATAACAAGACGTACTAATAGCATCGGCCCAAAAATACTTAGGGAGATTATTTTCATTGATCATAGTTCTTCCGAGGTCTTCTAAGATACGGTTTTTATGTTCCACGACTCCATTTTGTTGCGGAGTACGTGGAGCGGAAAAATTACGATCAATCCCATTTGTATCACAATATTCCTCAAAGAGATGATTTTCAAACTCACCTCCGTGATCGCTTCTAATTGTAACAATATTTGTGTTCAATTTGTTTTGAGAAAGCTTGGCAAATTTTTCAAAGGCAGAAAAAGTATCGCTCTTACTTGCCAAGAAAATAGTCCAGCAAAACCTAGAGTAGTCATCAACTATCACAAAACCATAGTAGTTACCACCTAGGCTTTTAATTCTATATGGCCCAAACAAGTCCATATGGAGGAGCTCAAGAGGTTTCGTCGTAGATACTCTATTCTTAGACTTAAACGAGATCCTTGTTTGCTTCCCCATTTGACATGCATCACATAAGTGATCTTTGGAAAATTTGATTTTGGGTAATCCGACTACTAGATCTTTAGAGACTATCTTATTAAGCAAATCAAAACTGACATGTGCTAAACGTCTAAGCCAAACCATGAATCTTCACCTATGGTGACAAGACATTTAGTACTACTCAATGATACCTCACTCGAGTCAAGCATATATACATTATTAACCCTCAGGCCTTTAAACACATCACCCTTTTTATCATTATTTTCAATTATGCAATCATCCTTTGAAAATGAAACTTTGTAACCTTTATTGCATAATTGACTAATGCTAATTAGGTTGTGTTTAAGAACCTCAACTAAAAGCACGTCTGAGATAGTAGTAGAAGAGGGATTACCTACACTGCCTTTGCCGAGTATTGCTCCCTTATTGTTGTCTCTGTAGGTCACGAATCCTTTCTTCTTCGGCACGAAGTCGATGAATAAGGAAATGTCTCTCGTCATGTGTCTTGAACATCCACTATCGAGAAACCATCTTCTCTCCGTGGATTAAAGACATTATACCTCTTTCTTCTTGTTTCGATGAGCCATAAGACAAAGATTGACGGATTCACTTTCGTCACTTGAGCTGTCATCTTTTTTCGACTCGTTATCGCTCTCCCAAGCAATGTATGCTCGTCTAGATTTATTTGACTTTTTTTGTTGACGACTCTTATCCTTATCCTTGTCTTTCTTGAGTGATGGACAATCCGACTTGTAATGCCCGAACTTTCCACAATTGAAACAAGACCATCTCGACTTGCCACTCTTGTTGCCTTCATTTTTTGATTGCCTTCTAAATTTGGCGAGATTTTTATCCGAGTGCTGAATTTCATTCTTTCGAATGTACCTATTGTATCTTTTCACAAACAGCCCCATGTCATCACTCGAGTCATCAACTTCATCATTGTTGGATTCATCTACACTTTGCTCTTGAGATGTGGACTTTGAACAAGAAGCCTTAAGAGCTATCAACTTCTTTTCCGTTTCCTTTGTTTTCTCTTTCTTTACACTCTTCTCATGTTTTTCCAAGTTGATGAGCACTTTATCATGTTCATCGAGTTTTCCAAATAATGTCGTGATGTCTAGAGTAGTTAGATCGTTGGCCTCCTTGATCGCGGCGACCTTTGGTTGCCATTCCCTATTAAGACACCTCAATATTTTATCAATAGCAACCTCGTTAGGAACTGGTTTACCAAGTGTATGTAATTTGTTGATTATATGAGTTAATCTCTTTTGCATGTCGGCAATGGTTTCCCCGTGCTTCATGTAAAAGAGATCGAACTCTTACGTTAATGTGTTGATTCGGGCCAATTTCACATCATTAGTGCCCTCGTGGGTTACTTGTAAAGCATCCCACATGGCTTTGGCCATTGTACAGTGAGAGACTTTATAATATTCGTTAACTCCCAAAGAGGAGATCAAAATATTCTGAGCCTTCCAGTCATAGCTGTACTTTTTCTCATCCTCATCATTCCATTGTGCTTCCGGCTTGGGCACAACAACATTATTTTCATCGGTCATGGTTATTTCCATAGGACCGTTTAAAATAACATTCCAAACCTTCCAGTCAATATAATTTATATGCACACGCATACAATCTTTCCAGTAACTATAATTCTCGCCTGTAAAAACTAGAGCTCTATTATAAGTCCCTTTAGGTTCGTTCGCCATTTTCTAAGAAATTATATCGAAGCACCAGATAAACCGGAGCTCGTGATACCACTTGTTAGATGATGGCTTGGATCTAGAAGGGGGGTTGAAAAGATCCCACAATTTATTACACGTTTATGGTGTTCCAAAAAATTGGTTTGAAAAATTTAATGCGGAAGCAACCACTGAATCAATTCGTCTACAACGAACCACTACTAGAAAAATTGGATATGCGTAAAGCCACTAAGAATGATGTGGCGGGGGAGAAAAATAAGATTGAAACAACAATACACAATGTAATCAACTCAAATATATGCACTTGATATTATCCAATCACCAACGGGTGAATACAACAAACTTAATTCACAAAGCGCTTTAGAAACTTGTGCTTAATCAACTTATCAAACACTTGACGTGCGAGGCACTCCAAGTGTAAATTTCAAAGTAATGTAAGTTAAGAGCTAATCTAAAAAACAATCCAAAGGATTGTAGTGTTTTTACAAATCAATTATTTAGCTTTATACTACACTACACCAGAAATTTTTCAATCAATTGATAATTCACAAGTTCAATCAATATCAAAAATATAAAAGGATAGGGAAAGAGAGAACAAACACGATTTGTTTAGGCAGTTCCCCTTTCATCCTCGCTAAGGGTACCTCTACCCCCAATTCCGAAAATGGAATTGAGATATGTATATATTACGGTTGCAAATTATATGTACAAGAGAAAACAAATACACCAAACCCTCAAATGTCTTTGATGTCGATGTAAAGTCTTCTCTCCCCTTGATTCAAGATGAATCAAATGCCTCGAATTTGGTCAAACAAATCACCGTCTCACACTACTCGATTGCAAGAACCCGCAACTCTTCAATCCCCTTCACTCGGTAGATTTCGATCTTCCGCAATTTAATCCCAAATCTTTCTCCTACGATCCTCCGATTGTTGCTACTAGACTGACCGAACACTTTGTTCTTCAATCACCTTCGCACAGCTGAATCCATGTAGAGAAATAATTTGTGCAAAAACCCCCCAAAATCACCAAGATTCTTGGAGGACAAAACCCTAGGGTTTTATTTAAGAAACACCCACTGATTATCAACCCAACACGAAGGATACAACACACCTAAATCTGGACATTATCACTTCACAAAATACACAACACTAACAAAAATGGTTATGTGTAGTTGTTAGAGAATGTAAGATTAAAGATGAAGATGAAGAGAAAAATCAGTGCCTATTTCACGTTTCTTGTTCATGTTGTAAAAATGACCCAAAAGCAATATATATACTATGCTAGAACCAAGTAACAAGAATAACAAACATTTGAAATCAAAACACAGTAAAAAAATAGTGCATAATGAGCGAACGGTCAACCTATACAGATAGGGGGGTCGACCTGAGCGAACCCGTCAACCAAACTGCGCAGAAAAATCATGTTTGCGTCTACCGGAACAGGACATGCGTCGACGCAAACCTCCCAGTTTTTGATATTCAATGATGCAAACAGTATGAGTCAACCAGAGGGTCGACGCGAGTCCTCCAGCTGCTAATTCTTAGAAATGAAACATCTTTGAGTCGACCAGAATAGGGTTGTGAGTCGACTCAAACCCTTGAAACTTACAAAAATCAATATTTTGACATTTCTAAAGGTTCCTAACAACACCTAATGCATATACAATGTTATCACCTTGATCAAACACATAGTATGCACCTCTATATAAACCTACATTCTATATATGCTTGACATGATATACCATTCTATACGTAAACGTTTTGACATCATTAAAATCGAGAAAATCGAGTATAGAGACAACTTGCCCTCACATCCTCGACGAAGGTCTCAGCCGACCCACCAAAAATCATGAGAAAAATATTCATTGACGCAAGGATTCATCGAAAAATAAACGTACATTCATCATAAAATCCATGAGCTTCACGGGGAAAATCCTCCTCGACGTGGGAGTCATCAGAAAATACATGGATATTCATCATAAAATTCATAAACGACACGAGGAAATGCCTCTTTAACATGAAGTTTCATTAGAAACTCATGAGCTTCATGAGGAAGACCCTCCTCGACACAGAGCTTAATCAGAAAGTTCATAAGTTCCACTAGCGCAAGTCTTATTCACCGCCTGAACGCTGGTGCCAGAGTGGTTTTCTACTCAAAACCAAGTTTTTATAGCATAATACTCTCATACTGCCAGTGTTTGGAAATGGCCAAACCACCACCAAACACCAACACCCGCTGAAACCCAACATGCATCCTAAAACAACCTACATTCTATAACTAATCTACGTTCTAAAACTAGCATACAAACTAAAGATTAGATGAAGAATGCTTACTTGATTTGAAGAGTAGTTGAAGTTGATTTGAAGAAAGTTTGTGACGGCGGCAGCGACAATGGAAGACGGCGGAGAAGCGCACTGAAGCTCGAAGGTAAGTAGAGAGAAGAGTGAATGTGAAATGTGCAAATGATCCCCCACTATTTCCTATTTATAAACCACATCCAAAGCATAGGTAGACGGGTTGCCGCCTAGCTCATGAGTACCCTTACTCTTAGGCCATAATCATGCATTAAATGACTCTGACACGCAGCCCGAGGAGACAAAACGTTCTCTCTTCAAGTCCTATTGACTGTTGTCTCGAGGAGATGGAATGTTGTCTCTTTAAGTCCCGTCGATCATTGCCTCGAGGAGGCGGAACGCTGTCCCTTCAAATCTTGTCGAGCACCCTTTGTCGGACATAGGCAACGAACTTCCGCATCTATTCACGAGCATGGTCCCGGTGAAAAATTTGCAGATTTACGACCTGCTTGACAACTCGCAGGCTGAGCCAAACTCTTAACTCAAGCACGTGTTAAGCTTCCGACCACAGTCTATGCGCGATGCATCATCCTCGAAAGTGAAATTCCACGAGTCGCGAGCAAAGTGTCGTCCCCACGGGCGTGAACTAGCGAACAACGTCCACGATGGTGCGAGCTCACAATCGCGGATACCAAATGAAGGATCTCCTCGTGCAGAGTCAATTTCCCCTCCTCGACAGACAAAATAACTCTAAGTCATTAACCCCATGCCTGAGGGCAATGACTTGGGGGCTCCTGTTCTAGACTGGGCCTATGGCTGACCTAACGTCAAGCATAACCCAATCCATTCCTATGTCGAGGACGGCCCAAAGTGCCGACCTATACCGTTGGGGCCAGTAGAAAACACATTCCCCACGTGCTCCTCACCCGATGACACATCACCAACCGACTTGCACGCCTCGTGGAGCCTTTCTACCCTTCACAACGGGCAAGTCCGTCCACTAACTGGGGAATGCGGAATGGTTGACCCAGGACGATGAGTACGAGCTGCTCACCCCTGTATTCATGTAGGAATCCTAACAGTCATCCGTTGTAGGCTTGGACACCTAGCCCATAACGGAGACCATTGGCCCAATGCTGAGGGCTCTCTATAAAAACTCTCCTCTGCAGGAAGGTCAGATATTTTATTCTTTACCCTTTCTTGCTCACCTCTTCACCCCGAGCTGACTTAAGCATCGGAGTGTCGGCAGGTACCCCCCCCCCCCTTTTTTGCGTTGTCCTTTCAAGTCCACTGACGTTTCACCGGCCACCTACCTATTTTGATCGGCTGGTTAGATCAATACCAATTCATATTGTAAAACTCAAACACATCATATCATGAATTTAACAACATATATCAATTTCATAATAATTAAACATGTCATAACACACCGACCTAATCATGAATCATAATAATTAGACATGTAATTTACACTATTCTTATCAAGAACACATGAAGACATCAACAATGGTGAAATACAAGGAAATCTAGAGGAGGGTGAATACCCCCTCTCTATCCTTTATACAATATACACCCTTAGAAGAGTAATTCCCAATTACCTTGCATTTCCAGCAAAGCAAGCTCTAAATTCCTCAACTATTGTGTGTTCTTCCTAAACCTTAGGTTTCCTCTTTTCTCTTGTTACAAAATAATACGCATTATAAAAAGGTGCCAACTCTCACCTTTTCTATTTAAACCAAAATCTTATTCTCCTTAATTAGGTTATCCTCTTATTACCCTCAAATCATTCTCACATTCCCTATCTTGCCCTTACTCCTCTTACTAACTCTAATTTCTTTTATTTTTAATTTTTTAATTCTAATAATCAATTTCCACCAATTTTTAGTATTTCTCTTATTTTTCTACAACTATCTTATTTTTAATTATTCCACTCAACTTAAATTAATTAAAATAATCCAATTGATTTCTATCATTCCTTTAAATCTCTCTAATACTCACCAAGACGCATATATTCACCAACCATCCAAATGAAAAAGTGTAAATTAATTTAAATAATTTAAATAAAATACAATTAATATCAGTTAAATAAATTAATTGAATTCAGGGTGTTACAACCCTCCCCCACTTATAAAATTTTCACCCTAAAAAATTACCTGAACGAAACAGCTCCGGATAAGACTCTCTCAAGCAACTCTCCAGCTCCCACATCATACTTCCACCAGCAGGTTCTTCCCAAATAAACTTCACTAAGACGATCTCTTTACCTCTCATTTGTCACACTTCCCTGTCATCGATTCACATTCGTGATGCCTCCGCAATCAAGTTATCTCTCACTTGGACATCATCCATTTGAACCACATGAGACGGATCCGGAATATACTTCCGAAGATAAGACACATGAAACAAATTGTGAAGATTTGCAAGAGACGGTGGTAAAGCACCTTTATAGGTTATTCCTCCTACTCGCTTCATAATCTAATAAGGACCAATGAAACGTGGCGTGAGCTTTCGAGATTTTAAAGCACGACCAACATCTGTCATCGGAGTGACTCCGAAGAACAGATGATCTCCCTCTAGGAACTCAAGTGTTTTCCTCCTCCTATCATGATAACTCTTATGGAGAATCTGCGAATCTTTCATCTTCTCTTGGATCATTTTGATCTTCTCAGTAGTCTGTTGAACACTTTCACCAAAATTATATCAACACAAAGGTGTCCTACATCTTCTACCATACAAAGCCTTAAACAGTGTCATTCCAATACTAGAATAGAAATTTTTGTTGTATTTGAACTTAACCAACAGTAAGTAACTGTACTAGTTACCTCCCTGCTCCAAAACACAAGCTCTCAGCAAATCCTCCAAAGACTGGATAATCCTCTCTTTCTGAACGTTTGTCTGTGGATGATAAGCAGAACTCAACTTCAGCTTAGTACCAATGACTTCCTTCAAACTCCCCCAGAATCTCAATGTGAATCTCTGATCTCAATCAGACATAATACTCGAAGAAATGTCGTGCAAAATAACAACCTTCTCAATATACACTTCAGCCAACTTCTTTAATGAATAACTTATCTTAATCGAAATTAAATGAGCCGATTTAGTCAATATATCCACTATAACCCAAACTAAATCATTCCCTTTAGAAGTCTTAAGCAAACTCGCCACAAAATCCATGGAAATACCATCCCACTTCCATTCAGGAATATCTAATGGTTGCATCAAAGTCAATAGTTTCTGATGTTCAATCTTCGACTTCTAGCAAGTCAGACACACATAAACAAACTCGACTATATCCTTCATCATTCATGGCAACCAAAATATTTTCTTCAAGTCTTTATACATTTTTATAGAGCTGAGATAAATACTCAGACTACTTCTGTGACCTTCTTCAAGAATACTCATCTTAAGTTTTGGCACATCAGATACACAAATATCTCACAGAAATGCATAACACCATTCTCATCTATTTTGAAATCACCTCATTTACCTTTTTTAATTAACACTCCTTGGTTAATCAATCTCAAATCCGATTTCTGACCTTCTCTGATTTCTTCGAGAATACCACTAGTCAGCTTCAGCATACCCAACTTCACTCTGTTAGGAGTCCTTTCACACAACATACTAAGATCTATGAATTTCTCGATTAACTCCATTTTTCGAACCATAAGCATAGAAATATGCAATAACTTTCTGCTTAAAGCATCAACTACGACATTGGCTTTACCAGAATGGTAACTCAAACCAAAATCATAATCCTTCAGAAATTTGAGACACCTCATTTTCCTCATATTCAACTCTTTCTAATCGAAAAAGTACTTCAAACTCTTGTAGTCATCGAACACTTCAAATCTGAAACTAAATAGATAATTCCACCAAACTTTTAACAAAAACACCACGACTTCCAACTCTAGATCATGTGTAGGATAATTCCTCTCATGAGCTTTCAACTGTCTAGAAGCATAAGCTATAACCTGACTATTCTGCATCAACACACCACTTATATTCATCTTCGAAGCATCACAATACACAACAAAGGACTCACTTGGACTTGTCAAAATCAAAACTAGAGTTGATGTCAACATCTTCTTGAGTCCTTGAAAACTCTCTTCACACCAAACATTCCACACATAAGCTTGAACTTTATGAGTTAAATGAGGCAAAGGCAATGCCAACTTCAAAAAGCCTTCGATAAAGCTTATGTAGTAACCAACCAAACCCAGAAAACTTATAATCTCTGTAACAGACTTCAGAGTCTCCCACTATAACACTGCATCTATCTTTGATGGATCCACTGTGATAGCACCATTAAATATCATATGATCAAGGAAACTCACTTTTTCAACCAAAACTCACATTTAGATAACTTCTCTTGTAACTTATTTTCTTTCAAGGTTTGTAACACAACTTTTAGATGCTCTGCATGCTCTTCATCAAACTTAGAATATATCAAAATATCGTCGATGAACACAACCACAAACTGATTTCAATATGGATGAAAAATCCAATTCATATATTCTATCAACACACTTGATGCATTATACACACAAAACGGAATCACAGAATACTAATAGTGACAATATCTCGTTATGAACGCAGTCTTCGAAATATCTTCTAGTTTCACTCTAATCTGATGATAACCCGACCACAAGTCAATCTTACTGAATATGCAAGGACCAATCAATTGATTCATCAAATTTTCAATTCTTGGGATATGATACATGTTTTTGATGTTAGCCTTGGTCAGCTGTCGATAGTCAACACACTATCTCATGCTACCATCTTTCTTCCTAACTAACATCACAAATGCTCCCCACGGTGAAACATCCGGTCGAACAAACTTCTTCTCAAGCAGATCCTCTAACTTTTTCTTCAGCTCAATCAGTTCTAAAGCAAACATTATGTAAGAGGCCATCGACACGGGACTAATACCAGGTACTAAGTCTATGGCGAACTCAACTTCACGCTCCGGCGACAAATCACTAATGTCATTTGGGAACACTTCAGTAAACTCACACACAACAGGTAGATCATCAATCATAATTTTGCTTCCCCCTGTCAAGGACACGAACACCATGAGTACTCGAGCACCCTCTAACAAGGACGTCCCTACCTATCTCGCGGTCTTGAAACTCGACCATGTACTCTCCTCAAATTCAAAAAACTTCATCGATTTATCAAAGCAATTGATATGAACATGGTTGAACTCCAACCAATTCATTCCCAGAATAACATCAAGTTGACTTAGAGGCAAACAAATTAAGTCAATCCCAAAATCTCTACTGTAAATTTTCAAAGGAAAATTCACGCACACCAACGTAGTCAATGAACCATTATTTAGGGTATCAATGACCATGCTACCATTCATAGCAGACACTTCTAAATTTAATCTTTTCACAATCGCAGCAAATATGAATGAGTGTGTTACACTCGTGTCAATAATAGCAATCAACAAAATACCATTAATAAAACACATACCTTGAATCAATCTATCACGCACAATAGTCTCTGATCTAGACAAAGCAAAACTTTCCCTTTAAACTGAGCCTTCTTTGGTTTCTGGAACTGAGAACTAATGTGACCATGCTCTCTACAATTATATCAAGTCAAAGTATTACTCTTACAATCATCGGGTCAGTGACCTGGCTTCCCACACTTGAAGCAATTCACAATTGCAGTCTTGCACTCATAAATATGATGTCCAAACTCACCACATTTGAAACATCTCATAGAAGAGGTGGTTCCTCCCCCACTTTACTCTTTCCCACCTGCGAATTTCTACTCATCCTTCTGCTTCCCTTTGTCAGCTAGAGTACTATACAGTTTCCCACACTTCTATTCATTCCCTTTCTTCTCACTAAGACTCTTATAGTGAGCACACCGGGCTCTGTTATCCTCATCATATATTCTACACTTATTTACCAGCACAAAAAACTGCGGATCTCTTGATATCCAATACCTTGCTTGATCTTGGGACGCAAGCCGCTTTCGAACTTGATACACTTCGACCCTTTAGTTGCCACACTATTTTAGTGTGGATAAAATTTCACCAGTTCTTCAAACTTAGTAGGATACTCAATAACTGTTGAATTTGCTTGTTTGAGCTCAAGGAACTCGATCTTTTTTTAACTGTGCACGTCATCTGGAAAGTACATCTCTAGAAAATTAGTTTTGAACACAACCTAAGTAATCTTAACACCAACAACCTTCAGTCTCTGACGTGCATTATCCCACCAATCTTTGGCCTCGTATGACATCGTATGAGTACTAAACAACATTTTCTATTCCTCAGTGAAATCCAACACTCGAAAAACTTCTCAATCACTTTGAGCCATGTGTAGCGTGCGATTTTTGTCGGTGACACGACCACCTTATCGCCATGGGTTCCTCCTCACCGCAATGGTAGGAGTGGGGTGTTACTTTCTGATTTCTTATTTATCCCGTGAAGATGGAAGGGAAAGGGAAGTTATCTAAAACTAACCTTGCACGTGAATGTTTAACTGAACAAATGCTAAGAGAGATTCGGGGAGTTCGGAGCCAAGTTATACAATGGGCAGTTGCCAATCACCCATCCTATATGTGGTTATCCACAGGTTGATTAGAATTAGGTTCTGCTTTGTACTTGATGATGTTTATCTGTAAAATGGGAAAGTTTCTTTTTTGGGAGATGTTTGGGAGAGAGAGAGAGAGAGTTTTTGATGATTTTGGTGAGGTACTGGACCTCAGTTTTGATTGGTGAGTGAAGGTACTGGACCTAAAGTTTTTGATTGGTGAGTGAAGGTATTAGACCTAAAGTTTTTTATTGGTATGCTCGCTAAGATTTCGCAATCTTATGCCTACGTATTCCCGTTTAAAGAAACAGGGAAATCAGAGCAATCGTAGTCCCTTCTATTCTATGGGAGGAAAAAGATATTTGGTGTCTTGTTCAAAGCCCAAGATTGAAGCTAAAAGGTTGAGTATTTGTGTCTTGTTGAAAGCCCAAGATTGAAGCTAAAAGGTTATTGAGAGAGAATTTGTCATCTCTAAAGGGAGACATCTCGTCTGTTTATCACAACTATTGGGTGATTGATTATAAAGGAGAATTACTTTACCTGGGATATGTGAATCCAACAATGCCATAATTTCCTTTATAGCAAATTTGTCCTGAAGGAGAAAACTTTAACTCAGTGTTGAGCAATGCCATTTTTCCTTAGGTGTTTTTCATGCTAAGAGAGGGACAATGGCGTAGATGTAAATAATCCAGAGGCTTGCCACTTACGGCAATTAGATGAAAGAGGAAGTTTACCAGGATAAGAGATGGACTACAGCTTGGATATTTTAATCAACAAGTATGCCACTTATACCAATTATCTGGGATTAGGGTTTGTTTTGAATGTCTATTTTGATATGTGATATACAGAGAAATGTCTTCCTACAGAGAGATTTTGATTTCCTCTGAGGGGATTTTGGTTTTTGTATGTGCCTTGATCAAAGCCCAAGGTTGAAGCTAAGAGATTGATTGACTCCACTGGGGAAGTCCTTATACAAAGCCTAAGAGAAGGCTAGAAAAGATTGACTCAACAAGAGAGTGTTTATCTGTCTTGTACAACGCCCAAGATTGAGGCTAAAAAAGAGATTGACTCCTTTGGGGGATATCATTATGCAGAGCCTAAGAGGAGGCTGAAAGTTGACTCTTCCGGGGAAATATTTTGTCTGTCTTGTACAAAGCCCAAGATTGAGGCTAAAGAGGGAAACTGACTCTACTGGTGAGAGGTTTTATCTGTCTTGTACAAAACAAAAGATTGTGGCTGAAAGAAGATGACTGACTCAGTTGGAGAGTGTTATTTGTTTTGTATAAAGCCTTAGATTAAGACTGACTCTACTGAGGATATTTATGGGTGTCTTGTACAAAGCCCAAGATTGAGGCTGGAAAGTGGATTGAATCTGCTTAGGGATATTAATTCCCAAAGCCTAAAAGAAGGATGAGAGGAATTGACTCTGCTGGGAAGATATTTATCCAGAGCTTAAGAGAAGGTTATGAAAATTTTGAATTTGCTGGAGAAAGTTTATATATGTCTTGTACAAAGCCCAAGATTGAGGCTAAGAAGGTGACTGACTCAACAAGAGAGTGTTTATGGTGTCTTGTACAAAGCCCAAGATTGAGGCTGAAAAAGGTTAACTCAACAAGAGAGTGTTTTAAGAAAGGAGATGGACTCAACAAAAGGGTGCTTTTGAGGAAAATCATTATACAAAACCTAAGAGGAAGCTGGCTTCTGCTGAGGATTATTGAGATCCAGAGGTAGGTCTAAGTCGGGGGATCAACTCTTGCTGAGGGTTTACAGAAGAGTTGAGGTATCAGATGCCTTGAGGTTCTGATAGGCTAGCATGGTATTGATGATGAGATAACCCTAGTTGGGGGAATTTAGGATAAAGATTGAGTTTTAGATCATGTGAGGATTTTAAACTCTACTGGAGATTGATCGAATGATCAGGGCTTTTTCCTCTGTTTGTAAGGAACTTGAGAATGTCTTTGAGATCCAAGAAGAGACTAGACTGTCCAAGTCTACTAGTATGGAAGGTTTATCTTTGTATGATGCCCAAGAGGAGGCAGATGTTTTAAGGGATGAGAATCAACCCTTAAATTGGTCTGAGGTTTTGACTCTTCGAAAAGACTACTCTAACAAAGGATGACTAAGTTCTGTCCTATACCTTTTAAGAGGTCTTTAGGGTCCTTGTATTAAGCCCAAGAGAAGGCATGAGAACTTATAAGAAGCCAGAGGGTCCTTGTACAAAGCCCAAGAGGAGGCAGGGATGCTTTTAGGAAGCCTGTGGGTCCAAACTTAAAAAAAGTTCAAGAAACGTTTCACCGGGAACAATCTTTTCTTTAGTGAACAATTCTAGGGTTTGAAGAAATTCAAGAGAGGTTTCACCGGGAATTAATCCTCTCTGGGGGAAATGAATTTCTTTGACAATTTTCTAATAGTGACGGTCTGAGAAAAGTTTCACCGGGAATAATGCCTTTCTCTTTGTTCCATATTGTATAAGCCCGAGAGAAGGCAAGACTGTATCTAGAATTCATATGGAGAACTAGTTTTGACTGTTGAAAGAGTGACCACTGGCTCTATCTAGTTCTATACCTAATTGTCGGGGAAAACTCTAAGCAGATAATATACAGGCATATATATATATATATATATATATATATATATATATATATATATATATATATATATATATATATATATATATATATATATATATATATATATATATATATACAGATGAAATATATACAAGTATGTAAAAGGAGGGTAGGAGGACTTACAGGTGAGCAAGCTCCCAGCACAAACAAATATATATATGTGCAAGTATGTAAAAGAAAGTTGTTTAAAACTTACAGGCGAGTAAGCTTCCATTGTAACAGCTGTATAGTTAGTTGTTCAAGAAACTAAAGAAATTTTTTATAACAACTATGGATTTGAACCTAAATCAAAAGGGAAAGTTGTTTTTTTGAAAAGATTGTTGGGGCTTATACTCAAGGAGAGGCCCAGATGAAAAACAGTAATTGAAATTCTGGTATCAGATGTGTGATGTTAAGTGCGATGTCACAACAACACACTCTGCTAATATGAACAAGGCAATAACAAGCAGTAAATAACACAATGAATTGTTCACCCAGTTCGGTCTAACTACCTACGTCTGGGGGCTACCAAGCCAGGGAGGAAAGTCACTATTAGTAGTATTAAATTACAGACTCAACAATCCCAGTTGACATCTACCTAACTTAATCACTACCCAATGACACTTCTACCTAAGAAACCACTTAGGTATGAGAAACCACTCACTCCCTAAATCACCTCAGTGATACAATCCAATGATTACAAATTAATCACACAACTTGATTCTGCTTAACAGCTTTGATCAAGAACAATTAATAACTCAAAAATAGTAACACCAATTCAAACAAGAATGGTTTACAAAACACACACGAAGACACAAATGACACTCAGTCTTTAGCTCTCTTTCTTCGTCCACTTCCAACAAGGGTTGAGGCTGCTTTAAATAGTATTCTGACTTGGGCTTGGACCTCTTCCAAAAATATCTGTTTTGATTTGTTATTAAACAGAATTCAAAACAGATTTGATCTTCTAATCTTTTTAAATCTTTTCAAATCAGCCCTCATGTTAGTTACAGGATCTGCTCCAAATCTGATTGCAACTGAAAATATCTTCTCCAAGATATTCGCACACAATCTCTCTAACAGATCTTCTCAAAACAAACTTTCACGCGCAGCCCTAAAACTTCACAGCCTGATGTTCTGATGTTCAGATAACTGACGTCAAGACATCAAGTTTAACATCAGCATATAAAACTTCAACCCTGCAACAACTAATGTTAGAAACCAATGTTAAGACATCAGACATGTGACATCAACATTGTTCAACTTTGTTTTACCAAAATTCCAGCCAATCCAAGAACTAACAATCTCCCCCTTTGGCTAATTTTGGCTAAAATAATCTCTACCTACATCAGAGATACCAGCAGCGGATAAACTTCACTTCCTAACATTCCAAAACAACCAGCAGCACCACTACCAAAAGCTGCTCAAACTCAAACACAAACTCCCCCTCAACATCTGAACCACATCAGGCACAACCCAAACTCCCCTTCAAAATAGGAACCAGCATACCGGCTGTTCAAATATGCACACTCCCCCTCAAGCCTAGAACCACAACAGACAACTAGGCAACACATAGGCACATAGGCAACACATAGGCACATAGGCTAACTCTCCCCCTTTTTAGCCATAATTGGACAACTTCTACATCAAACACAAAGATCTGACAGCCATTAAGACATGGTCAAATAATAAGTTTCCCAAGGAACACAAATTCCAAAAACTTTGACTGGTCAGGCGATACAAACAATGGATTCTTATAGAACTATAAAATCTAAGCCTTCTTGCTACACACATCAACAGAAACAAAACCATGAGCCAGCCTAACAAAGATACAGGAAAGAAACACATGCAGGAGGTCAAGAAACCAGATCCACAGAAGTTGATGAGCAAAACACTGACATCAGCTGGGACTTCTTCAGGAGCAACAAGAACGAGAAAAACATCAGAGACAAGGATGAAAAACATCAAAAAACCTCCCGTGCAACTTCATGCTTCTGATGATGAATGGGATGAAGATTGGAAAACTTTTCTTGATGCAGGGGGTTGGGATAATCTTTAGACCCTTTATATGTTGCTTTTGTTGTACTAAAATCTAATCTTGTATGCTTTCAGCAGTTGGATAAAATTTTGTTTCCAAAACATATGTAATAAAGATCACAACTGCACAAGACACTTCCCAGCACATTTAATCCTCACATATGCAAATTCCTAATTTGCTTCTTAATTTTTCAAATTGATTTGCATCTAAGGCCTTGGTAAAAATATCTGCTAACTGCTTTTCAGTAGCAACATGTTCCAGAGCAACTACTTTTTCTTCAACCAAATTTCTTATAAAATGATGACGTATATTAATATGCTTAGTTCTGCTATGTTGAATAGGGTTCTTAGAGATATTGATAGCACTCAGATTATCACAGTACAATGTCATGACATCTTGCTTGACATTGTATTCTATTAACATCTGCTTCATCCAAACAAGTTGAGAACAACTACTCCCTGCTGCTATGTACTCAGCTTCAGCAGTAGAAAGAGACACACAGTTATGCTATTTACTAAACCATGATATCAAATTATTCCCTAAGAAGAAGCAAACTCCTGAAGTACTTTTTCTATCATCAGCACTCCCTGCCCAATCAGCATCACAAAAACCACATAACTCAGTACCTGATCCATGACTGTAAAGCATTCCATAGTCACTAGTCCCATTCACATATTTTAGAATCCTCTTCACTTGATTCAAGTGACTAACTTTAGGCTCAGATTGATATCTGGCATACACTCCAACAGCAAAAGAAATATCAGGTCTGCTAGCTGTGAGATACAATAGGCTACCAATCATGCTTCTGTATAAACTTTGATCCACACTAACACCATGTTCATCCTTGGACAACTTTAAATGAGTAGGAGCAGGAGTCCTCTTGTGATTAGCATTTTCCAGACCAAACTTCTTAACAATGTTCTTTGCATACTTGCTCTGGGATATGAATATGGAGTCTTCCATTTGTCTAACTTGTAGACCTAGAAAATAGCTGAGCTCTCCAACAAGACTCATTTCAAACTCAGACTGCATCTGTTCCACAAAATGTTTCACCATTGCATCTGACATCCCACCAAATACTATGTCATCAACATATATTTGAGCTATCATCAGTTTTCCTCCTTCCTCTTTAACAAACAAAGTCTTATCAATCCCTCCTTTTCTGTAGCCATTTACAGCCAGGAATTCAGTAAGCCTTTCATACCAAGCTCTTGGTGCTTGCTTCAAACCATAGAGAGCTTTCCTTAGTTTGTAAACATGGTCAGGAAATGTTGGATCAATAAATCCTTTTGGTTGATCAACATACACCTCTTCATTTAAGTAGCCATTCAAGAAGGCACTCTTAACATCCATCTGAAAAAGCTTGAACTTGAAATTACAAGCCACCCCTAAAAGTAATCTGATAGATTCCAGTTTTGCCACAGGAGCAAAGGTTTCATCATAATCAATTCCTTCAACCTGAGTGTATCCCTGAGCAACTAATCTGGCCTTGTTTCTGGCGACCACTCCTTGTTCATCAGATTTATTCTTGTAAATCCACTTGGTGCCTATCACATTAGCTCCATCAGGCCTTGGAACCAGATCCCACACTTCATTCCTCTTGAATTGTTCCAGCTCTTCATGCATGACATTAATCCAGAATTCATTAGTCTGAGCTTCTTTGACATTCTTGGGCTCAATTTTGGAAACAAAATGAAGAATTTGACACAACCTCTCTTGATCTAGTGCTAACCCCTGATTTAGGATCACCTATGATAAGCTCCTTTGGATGGTCCTTTTGCACTCTAATAGATGGTTCTTTATTAGATTGTTCAGGTTCAAGCTCAGCATCAACAGGACAGGGAGACCTACTTCTGTCTTCAGTTTCTGCTATGACTTCTTCAACTGATGTTTCAACGTCATCCCGGACATCAGCATCTTCCTGCTTATCAATGTCATCAATCACCACATTTATAGACTCCATCATAACCTTTGTTCTGGAGTTGAAAACCCTGTAAGCTCTGCTATTTGTAGAGTATCCTAGAAAGATTCCCTCCTCACTTTTAGGATCCAATTTTCTCCTCTGTTCACGATCTGACAAAATGTAACATTTACTTACAAAAACATGAAAGTACTTCACAGTTGGCTTTCTCCCTTTCCACAGTTCATACAGAGTAGCTGAAGTGCCCCTTCTCAAAGTAACTCTGTTGTGACTATAGCAAGCAGTGTTCATGGCTTCAGCCCAGAAATGGTAAGGAAGCTTTTTGGCATGAATCATTGCTCTAGCAGATTCTTGGAGAGTTCTGTTCTTCCTTTCAACAACTCCATTTTGCTGAGGAGTAATAGGAGAGGAAAACTCATTACTGATGCCTTCAGCAGAGCAGTAATCAGCAAACTTGCTATTTTCAAATTCCTTCCCATAATCACTCCTTATTCTGATGACATTGTTCTCTTTCTCTCTTTGGAGTCTTTAACATAAATCTTTAAATACATCAAACACCTTTGTTTTGTCTTTGATGAAGCTTACCTAGGTGTACCTAGAATAGTCATCTACAATAACATAAGCATACTTCTTCCCACCTAGACTTTCTACCTGCATAGGTCCCATCAAGTCCATATGAAGAAATTCCAAAACTTTGGAGGTGGTGTTATGTTGAAGCTTCTGATGTGACATCTTGGTCTGCTTCCCTATTTGACAATCTCCACAAACTCTTCCTTCTTCAATATTGAGTTTAGGAATTCCCCTAACAGCTTCTGAAGATATGATTCTCTTCATTCCCTTCAGATGAAGATGCCCCAGCTTTTGATTCCAGATTTTGACTTCATCATCTCTAGCAAACACACATGTTGAGGTACTTGAGTCTTGTTGCACCCATAGATAACAGTTGTCCTTAGACCTAACACCCTTCATGATGACTTCTCCTTTCTCATTTGTGACATTGCACTTAGATTTTGTAAAGTCTACTTTGAATCCTTGATCACAAAGTTGACTAATACTGATCAAATTTGCAGTCAACCCTTTGACAAGTAGAACATCATCCAGTCTAGGAGCACCAGCACAATTCAGCTTTCCCATCCCCTTGATTTCTCCTTTGACACCATCACCAAAGGTTACATAACCTGAAGACTGAAGCTTAACATCTACCAACAAATTCTTAACTCCTGTCATGTGTCTTGAACACCCACTATCAAAGTACCAGTCTTCTTTGGTAGAAACCCTAAGAGAGGTGTGAGCTATTAAGCTGGTAACTTTACCTTTTGGAACCCATTGCTTCTTATAATTGAAGGCCTTATTACCTTTGTGAAACTTCTGTCTGGGAGTATACTGATGTGTCTTCTGAGGATACCCATGTAGCTTATAACAGTAAGCCTTTATGTGTCCAAAATGCCCACTGTGATGACATCTCCAGCGCCTAAATTTCTTCCTAGAAGGTATCTTGTCAGGATGTTTAAACATCTGTTTTAACATCACTGGTTTGGAACTGGTAATAACATCATTAGAAGCTGCAACATTGTTGAATCCCAAACCACTTTTGTCTCCAGCAATTTTCCCAATACTAAGAATGTTGTCTAGAGCATCAGTACCATTGTTCAACATTCTGACAGTTTAGGTCATAGAATCCAGTTTAGAGTTAAGCATACTGACTTCATTTTCAAGTTCAGTCTTTTCGGCTTCTAACTGCACTATGGTTTTCTTAGCTTCTCTCCTTCAAGACACACTTGTTCACTTCTCATGCATAGTTCTTTATAAGAGGCAGCAAGCTCTTCATAAGTAACCTCATCATCACAAGAATCATCATCTGACTCACAAACCCCAATCATAGCTCTAACAAGCTTAGTTGATTCTTCTTCAGATTCACTCTCACTATCAGACCAGGAAGCAGATAACCCCTTTTTCTGCTTTTTGAGATAAGTAGGACATTCTTTCTTGACATGACCATACCCTTCACACTCATAGCATTGGACTCCTTTGTCATTATTGGACTTTTCTTCATCTCTAGTTTTCTTCCCCTGATCTCCTGATCTGTTAGTGTCAGATGTGATGTTCTTGACATTAGGATTATAACTCCTATTTATCCTCTTCATAACCTTATTAAACTGTCTTCCCAGCAAAACAATGGCATGGGACAGCTCCTCCTGAGACTCGGCACCATTCTCTTTCTTAGAATCTTTAGAACTAGATACCAAAGCTATACTTTTGGTTTTCTTTCCAGGTTCCTCTTCCATTCCTAATTCAAAGGTTTGAAGAGAACCTATCAACTCATCAACCCTTATCTTGCTGATGTCTTGGGCTTCTTCTATAGCTGTCACCTTCATTTTATATCTCTTGGGAAGAGATATAAGAATTTTCCTCACCAGCTTCTCTTCAGTCATCCTCTCTCCTAGGGCACTAGAAGCATTTGACAGCTCAAGGATGTTCATGTGGAAATCATGGATAGTCTCATCATCCTTCATCTTCAGATTTTCAAACTTTGTTGTCAAAAGTTGAAGTCTTGACATCTTGACTTTGGATGTTCCTTCATGAGTAGTCTTCAAGATATCCCATGCTTCCTTAGCAACTTCACAAGTGTTGACCAACCTGAAGATGTTCTTATCAACACCATTGAATATGGCATTCAAGGCTTTAGAATTCCCAAGGGCAAGCTCATCTTCTTCCTTGGTCCATTCTTCTTAAGGTTTCAGTTTTGAGCTATCCTCTACTTCCTTTCCATTCTCATCCTTTTCCATAATAACAGGATGTTTCCATTCTTTCAAAATAGCCTTCCAGGCTCTACTGTCTAATGACTTCAAGAATGTAACCATACGAGGTTTCCAATAGTCATAATTTGAGCCATCTAGAATAGGGGGTCTATTCACAAATCCACCACACTCCTTGTCCATTGCACCAGAAAGTAATATCCCTAGATCTCACCCAGATGTAGAGCAGGATGCCTGCTCTGATACCAATTGAAATTCTGGTATCAGATGTGTGATGTTAAGTGCGATGTCACAACAACACACTCTGCTAATATGAACAAGGCAATAACAAGCAGTAAATAACACAATGAATTGTTCACCCGATACAATTTTCAGACCAACGGTATGATTACTGTTAGTTCTTGGATTGGCTGGAATTTTGGTATTTACAAAGAAGTTGGGTCTTACACTCTATTAGAGGCCCAAAAGATTATTTTTGTACAAGGGATGGGGCTTACAACTCCAAGAGAGGCCCAGAAATAACAGTGATCACACCGTTGTTTTTAAAATTGTACTGGGACTTATACAATGATTGAGGCCCAAAATTATTTATGTACAAAAGAGGATTGGGTCTTACACTCTATTAGAGACCCAAAAATGTTTAAAAAAGAAAATAAATGGGACTTATAACACAAGGGAGGCCCAAATGATTTTGTTTGAAAACGGCGATCGCGCCGAGGTTTTTTTAAACACAGTGGGACTTATACAATGACTGAGGCCCAAAATAGTTTGGTATTTACAAGGGATGGATCTTACACTATATTAGAGGCCCAAAAATGTTTAAAAAGAAAGAAAAATGGTACTTACAACCAAAGGGAGGCCCATTTGAAAAACGTTTTGAAAACGGCGATCGCGCCGAGATTTTAATATCGTATCAGGACTTATACAATGACTGAGGCCCAAAAAGTTATTTATTTACAAGGAATGAGTCTTACACTCTATTAGAGGCCCAAAAGTGTTTGAAAATGTTTGATAAAGATCATAATCAAAGAAACCCAAATTTAATTTTTAAAGTAATTTTTCAAAGAAAATTAGTAAAAAATGATAAAAACTCCAAATAAGTTTGAATAAACAACTTGTGATTGTTTTTGTTAAGGTTTGAAAAATGATGTTTTAAGCACAAGATGAATTAAAACTCATTTGGTTTTTAAAATTCAAGATGAAAATTCATTTTTGAAATGTTTAAAAATAATTAAAAATGAAATTATTTACAAAAATATCAACTATATTAAATAAATAAGATAAATTTGATTTTTTTTGGAATAAAATATTTTAACATTTTTGTGATTTTTTGCAAAAAGAACCAATCAAAAATAATTAAAATTGAAAGAGAAATTAATTTTCAAAGTTATTAAAAAGATGGTGAAAGAAATGAAAGAAAATGAGTGGTAAAAAATTAGGAATGGTCCCCCCAAGGATTGAACTCACGCCCTTGGGGTGAAGAGTTTAAAATTCTACCATCTGAGCCATGTGCGTGGGCTGATGGAGAATGGTAAAGGTGTATAATATATGAAAGAAACCTTTGAAAATAGTTCAAAAAAATAAACCGAAAGGTCTGGGGCGAGGGGGATTCGAACCCCAGACCTCTCGCTCGCTCATACACACACACACACATACTAGTGTTTCCACTAGGGCGCAAAGCCAATTCAGTTATATTGTGGCAACTGAATAATATATAGAAGGTTTGGTTTGAAAACCTGAAGAATGGCGCCATGGCCATCTTGTTCCTTGGGAAATATACGTGAAGCAGTTTATCTCTCTTATTTCTCAACCATTTCACATGATCCAAATATGAAAATCGTGCGCTTTCAGACAAGGAATACAATGGCAATATTCAATTTTATTTAAATTGAGTGAATCAAAAGATAACATGGTAAAACCAGATGAACCCTAAAATTTGTATGAACTTAATGAAATCCTATACACGAACTATAAAAATCAATTGATTGAGGGTAAATGATCTACAAACATTCGGAAACACAATGGTAATTTGAAAATATGTTTATGATGCATGATTCATTGAGTTTGACAGTTTGAGGCTTACCTCTGCAAGTGAGAATCGAATTTTGGTTTGGAGGTGTTACAAATGAGTTCTAATGATTTGGACAACTTCCTTGTACCTCAAGGGATGTGTTTGAATGCTTGGAGTGGTTGAGAACCTTTTGGTTTGATCGGTTCGAATCCTTCTACAACAAGTTATGAGTTTTCTGTAAATGGAGTACCACTTAGTGATCCTGATGTTTCAGATGTGATTTCAATGCTTGGATCAACTACACATGATGTAAGTAAGATGCTTGCATCATTAGTTTTGACAAAAATGCTCTTGTTTTGAAATTTATGGTTTTCACTCTTGAGAAAGTGAAAATTTGGAGTAAGAGCAAGTAGAGAAGGAAAACAAGTGTGGTATTGTTTTGGTGTAATCTGAATGAGGCAATGTGACCTCTATTTATAGGTGATCAAGTTTTGTCTTGGAGAAATAGTGAATAGCTGGAAGATCAGATCACATTCAATTGCTTTGGCTTCGTGGCATTTCTTCTCATGCAAGGCATACTAGCTTCTCCAAAGAGCAGGGATATGGTTTGACCAAATCCATATTCCTCAGATGTTTTAATTGTTGTTTAAGTATGAATCTTAACCGAGGAGAGTGGCTTTGTTGAAAGTGCACTATTGCACATAAATGCCTTTGAATTCAAGGCATAATGTGACAAAAACCATTACTTCAAGTTGAAAGTTTTCTTGGCTTCTTGACTCAACTTTGCAGGTTGGATCAGATATATCATGATCAGATTCAATGAATGTGGCAAAGTGATCATTGTTTCTTGACTCAAAATTGTGTAGAGCAAAAAAACAACAAAACTGGTTTTTCTTGTAGCAGCATGACTTTGAGCTGCCATATCTCTTGGTTTCCATGGAGTTTTTCCATGTTGATGGGCTCTTTGACTTGCTAGAAAGATGCACAATAACTTTGATGTTTACATCTGAGATTGATTCATCTTGCAACTAGGTGAAAAAGTCCTCCAAGTTTTGGTGTTTTGCTTGAAATCTGTCTTGGACCGAATTTTGTCTAACTGTTGGAAAAAGGTGAATTTTCATGTTTTAGTGACTTTGATCACTCCATAACTTAAAATCCATGAAGAATTGGAGTTTGAGGTAGTTGAAGCTTTTGTAGAGTGTAGGAAGATCTACAAATCAGGCTTTGGATAATCCAAAATGGCTACTTGCATCACAAGTTATGGTCCTTGGAAGTTGGTACCAAAATCATTCAAACTTAATAACTTAGAAATTTTTTCAATTTTTCAAGGTTACCCCTTTTTACAAGTTATCATGATTTCTTGACCAATTCTTGTTCAAATGACATTATAAGTCACATTTTATGAAAATATGAATCATAAGGATCATTTTTGCCCAAAAATTCATGTTTTGACTTTTGGCTCCGGAGCGGTTCGACACATAAAACCCTAATTCCCGACTTTTGAGGAATGCATCCTCTGAGGGTCATTCATATTTACAAATGGATCCCTAGGGTTATTTTGATCCTATTGAGTCATGTTTTGAAGTCTTGGCTCATACTCTTATGAAAATCCCACTCTGGAGGTCTCAGTCGTCCCAAACCCTAATTTGGCGACATCGGGTGTTTCGAGGCTCAAAACACTTGGAATGTCACAACTGTGTGCTTGATTCTTGATATGGGAGTCCTCTTGATCCTTTGTGGATGTTTTAAGAGGTTAGACAGGTTGAAGATCATGTCATTCCTTGATTGATCTTTTGTCTAAATGTTTTTGGAGGGCTAAATAACCTTGATTCTTGATTGCAGTGAATGCTCCACCATATTTGAGGAGATTGATAAGGTATGATGGTACATCCATATTGTGGTAATGATCTTCACAATGATGGGAAATCTTGGTGGTCAAAATTTGGGGTATGGCAGATGCCCCTATTTAATCTTCTTGGACTTGAATGTGTGAATGGCGAAGGTATTCGAGCATTCGGGGTGCAAGAGGATTAAATATCGGAATACCCGAAATTTTGACGGTGGTTATGAATGGCAATCTGCTTATCCATTTTCTTTTGCTAAGCAATGATACTCAGAAAAGGGTGAAACTTCCCCTCGATCCTGGTCTTCGGCCAATGAACTGGTCTTAGTCTCTGATATAAACTTCCCCTCGATCCTGGTCTTCAGCCACGAAACTGGTCTCAGTTTTTGAAATAAACTTCCCCTCGATCCTGGTCTTTGGCCAAGGAACTGGTCTTAGTTTCTTTTGTAATAAACTTCCCCTCGATCCTGGTTTTCAGCCAAGGAACTGGTCTCAGTTTCTTCTTGTCAAGTTCCTTCCTTGACAAGGGATGCTATTTGTAGCGGTTTTCATCGAACTTCTCGCCGAGTTTTTACTGGGGAGATGCCATTTGATGGAAAAGTTAAGGTCATACTTGCTGGGGACACCCATTCGTCTGAGCTGTAGAGGTGTGCAAACTTCTCTGTTAGAGATGCCATTTGTTGACTCTACTGGGGAAAACGGGTCTCTTGAGAGGCTGTTTTCTGCTTGGGGATACTACATCATACTTTTCTTCGAGATCTCCTCGGAGAAATGCCATATGATGCAATCCAATTTGGAGGTGCTGATGACCTTATTTGATAGCAAATTTTTAAAGAGAAACTGCTGTATTGCCGAGAGTCTTTGGTTAAAAGGCTTCCTTTGGGGATTTTCGTTAATCCGGGAAAACGAGAACATCATCTTCAAGGGTGAAGAGTGATGTTTGTTGAATGTTTTCTTGCCTTTAAGAGGTTCAAGTTATCAAAGTGGTCAAGAACTGGTTCAAGTTATCAAAGTGCTGCATTTCCTAACGAGGAAAGGACTGACAACTCGATTGAGAGGACTTTTATCACTTGGGAACAAGACCGACTGGAGTGATAGTGATGCAATATGACCATGAATGTGAATCAATAATGCATGATGTATGTATGTTTATGCTAAAAAAACTAACGCGACATACAGACTAATAGGTAAACACGACTGGATACTCGGCCACTGCGAGGGACAAAAAGTATCAATGTTCCAAGATAGCAATCATGCCTTGCTTAGGAGAGACGGCCCCCGTGGGGGAAGAAAGAATTGTTCAATCAGTTTTAAGAGATACGTACTCTGCCGAGGATATCAGATGGGACATTCGCATCTGAAACAGTTGATCCTTTATTCAGGCGTACTGGTTTAGAAGGAGTACTTTGATTCTACACTTTAAGGTTCAACCATCTTCAGAGAAGCGGTCGATGTTCTTTCGATGTTCAACAGTAAAAAGAAATGCCATCTTTATTTTAAAAGCAGAAGAAATTTGACAAGTAAATTCATTTTTTTGTTTAATTTCAAGAATCGTTGATCATATTAAAATGTCATTCTGTAAAGCTAAAACAAATGAGAACTGCAAACCAAAAGCACTAGGGCTCAAATTTTATTGATAGAATGGAAATCAGCCAAGTGCATGATTCTATAGAGCATTAAAAAGTTTAGAAAATGGTAATTTACTGGAAAAGGGCTACATTGAAACATAACAACCGTTATCCTTCTACCAACTTTGAATTTTGGACATCTTGAGCTTCTGTCGAAGATGACCCTGACTGGAGTTTTCTGATGGATGGCATGACTGCTGAGGAGTTGAACTGATCAGACGTAGTTAATTGCCATTAATCCCTAACTTTTGCCTAGATTGTATTTTGAGATTTCCAATCCATCAGGATGATTTTTTTTGCTTATGTCTCTAATTTTTGCCTGGACCTCCCTTTCGGGTTTTCAATCCATCGAGGCGTTTTTTTTTCATTTAGGCGAAGTATTTCTTGACTACATCAACATTCGTGGGGTAGGCAAACTCTTCTCCATCCATGGTTGCGAGTCTCAAGGCGCCGCCTGAGAAGGATTTCTTGACCACATAGGGGCCGTCATAGTTCGGAGTCCATTTTCCCCGGGAATCGGTGAGAAATAATTGTATCTTCTTGAGCACAAGGTCTCCTTTTCTGAAGACGCGAGGTCAAACCTTTTTGTCGAACGCCTTCTTCATTCTTTGTTGATATAACTTACCGTGGCACAGAGCCGTTATTCACTTCTCTTTGATTAGGTTCAGTTCATCATGTCGATTTTGACACCATTCAGCCTCTGTTAGCTTAGCTTCCATCAATACCCGGATTGATGGGATCTCTACTTCTATGGGAAGCACTGCCTCCATGCCATATACTAGAGAGAAAGGGGTTGCCCCTGTCGAAGCGCGGATAGATGTGCGATAACTGTGAAGAGCAAAGGGTAGCATCTCGTGCTAGTCTTTGTAGGTTACAACCATCTTTTGAACAATCTTTTTGATGTTCTTGTTAGCCGCTTCTACCGCTCCGTTCATCTTAGTTCGGCAGGGAGATGAGTTATGGTGTTCGATCTTGAACTTAGCGCATAACTCTTTCATCGGCTTATTGTTCAAGTTAGATCCATTGTCAGTAATGATCTGGCTGGGAACACCATAACGACATATGAGATTTTTTTTGATAAAGCAGACCACGACTTGTCAGGTTACATTGGTGTATGACGCTGCTTCGACCCACTTGGTGAAGTAGTCAATGGCTACCAGGATGAACTGATGTCTGTTTGAAGCCTTGGGTTCAATCATGCCAATCATGTCGATTCCCCACATAGAAAAAGGCCATGGAGAAGAAATAACTTTGAGATGCGTTGGCGGTACATGGATTTTGTCTACATATATCTGACAATTGTGACATCTTCTCATGTACTTGTAGCAATCGGATTCCATGGTCAACCAATAGTATCATTCTCTCAAAAAAATTCTCGCCATTATATGTCCATTGGAATGAGTGCCAAAGGATCCTTCGTGAATTTCTTTCATTAGCATGTTCGCTTCTGGTCTGTCTACGCATCGGAGCAAGACCATGTTGAAGTTTCTCTTATAGAGTGTATCACTGCTCAGAAATAAGCTGCCTGCCAACCTTCTGAGGGTTTTCCTGTCTTTTCTTGATGCCCCAGGTGGGTACTCTTGTTTCTGAAGGAAGCATTTGATATCGTGATACCAAGGTTTGTCATCGATGACTGCTTCTATTGTGAAAATGTAAGCTGGCCTTTCAAGGCGCATTATGTCGATCTTAGGTACGTTGTTCCATTGACCTACACTAATCATGGAGGAGAGAGTGGACAATGCATCCACCATGTGATTCTCTTCACGAGGGATGCGATGAAACTCGATTCTGTTGAAGAATGGTAACAACCTTCTCGTGTAATCTTTGTAAGGAATCAATCCTGATTGGTATGTGTTCTAATCTCCTTTAATTTGATTGATAACCAGGGCTAAGTCTTCATACACATCCAAGTTCTTAATTCTTAAGTCGATAGCTTCTTCGAGACCTATGATAGAAGCTTTGTATTCGGCCTCGTTGTTTGTGCATTTGAAAGTTAGTCTGGCAGTGAAAGGAATATGGGTACCCTGAGGTGTTATGATGATTTCCCCAATTATGTTTCCAGAATTGTTGACAGCTCCGTCAAATATTAGTCCCCATTGTGAACCTGGTTCTGGTCCTTCATTGGGTAGCGGTTCATCGCAATCTTTCATTTTTAAGTACATGACATCTTCGTTTGGGAAGTCAAATTCGACTGATTTCTGATCGTCAATTGGTTGATGAGCCAAGTGATCGGCTAAAATGCTTCCTTTGACGGATTTCTGAGCATGGTACTTGATGTCATATTCTGATAACAACATCTGCCAACGGACAATCCTTCCTGTGAGAGCTGGCTTTTCAAAGATGTACTTGATCGGATCTATTTCGGAGATTAACCAAGTAGTGTGACAAATCATGTACTGGAGAAGATGTTTGGCTGCCCAAGCCAAAGCACAATAAGTTTTCTCAAGCATAGTGTACCGAGTTTCACAGTCGGTAAACTTCTTGCTCAAATAGTAGATGGCAGACTCTTTTCTTTTTGTTTCGTCTTGTTGGCCAAGTACACAACCCGCCGAGTCTTCCAAGACTGTTAGGTAGATGATCAGCGGTCTTCCCTCCACTGGAGGTGATAGGATAAGTGGATTCAACAAATACTATTTTATACTGTCGAAGGCTTTTTGGCAGTCTTCTGTCCATATGCAGACCTGATTCTTTTTTAGGAGTTTGAAGATTGGTGCGCATAACGCGGTCATGAGGGATATGAATCTGGAAATGTAATTCAGACGTCCCAGGAATCCCCTGACTTGTTTTTCAGTCTTTGGAGAAGGCATTTCTTGAATGGCCTTGACCTTGTCAGGATCAACCTCAATTCCTTTCTGGATGACGATGAACCCTAAAAGTTTTCCCGAGCGAACATCGAGCGTGCATTTGTTGGGATTCAAGCGGAGTTTGTATTTTCTCAAACGCTCAAATAACTTTGACAAGTGGGTCGCATTCTCCTCTTCTGTTTTAGATTTGGCAATCATATCATCGACGTACACTTCCATTTCTTTGTGCATCATGTCGTGGAACAGAGTAGTCATGGCTCTTTGATAGGTTGCCCCGGCGTTCTTCAAGCCGAACGACATTACCTTGTAACAAAAGGTGCCCCAGGGGGTGGTGAATGAATTTTTCTCCATATCTTCCGGCGCCATTTTGATTTGATTATAGCCCGAGAATCCATCCATGAAGGAGAAGACTTTGAACTTTGTTGTACTGTCTACCAGCATGTCTATGTGTGGTAAAGGGAAGTAGTCCTTCGGATTGGCTTTGTTCAGATCCCTTTAGTCTACACACATTCGGACTTTTCCGTCCTTTTTTCGGAACTGACACTATGTTGGCTAGCCATTGAGGATATTATGAGGTGGCGAGGAAACCTGCGTCAATCTGTTTCTGCACTTCCTCTTTGATTTTGATGGCCATGTCTGGATGAGTCATTCTCAGTCTCTGTTTCACCAGAGGACATTCTGACCTTAACGGTAGATGATGTTCCACGATGCTGGTATCCAACCCTGGCATGTCCTGATAGGACCAAGCAAACACATCTGGAAACTCTTTGAGAAGTCTTATCAGGCTTTATTTGACAATCGGACTGAGCAGTGCCCCAATCTTGAGTTCTTTCTTCTCTTCTTCTGAACCCAAGTTGACAGTTTCCAATGGCTCTTTGTATGGTTCGATGGACCTTTCCTCTCGTCTGAGTAATCGGGAGATCTCTTCTGGAATTTCTGCATCCTCTTCTTCTTCAGCCTCAAATATCGGGAATTCAAAGTTGGGAGAAGGCATTGGATCGTATGTTTCAACGGGGTTTAAAATAAGCAATCTGCATGACGTGATGATTGTTTTTAGAAGAGATAGAGAGAAATGCAAGTGCGCGTGCAGTGTATTTTCTGAAAAATGCTTGTTTTTATTTTTGGTTGTTTTAGGATTACCATTTTCTGAAAAAGCGAAAAGTGAAAACTGCAATAACTGCAGAAATTACAGAATGACGTTTACTTATTTATGATTTGTCGATTCTTGAAACTACATCCCTATAAAACAAAACTCTATCGCTTTGGGCGAAGTGAAGAGGGACATTTACAGAAAGTGAGCCCTATAAAAACATCCGTTTCATCTGGGCAGGGTGAAAAGTTAAAACAAAGACAGCAATTACTTAGACTTATGGACGAATTTTGGGACATCGACAGCAACCCATTGGCGGTGAACTCCTCGGTGAATCACAAAGTCTGGTACCTTCTTTCTTGGTTTGTTTTCAAAAATGACACTGATTTATGGCGGAGCGGGATCGTTGGAGTCTTCCTCCCAGGCAGAGTTATCGTAGACGAACTCTTCTGTTGTATCTTGCACATTATATCCACTCTCAGGCGGATCTCCCCATCCAGTTAGCTGGATGTCTTCGAGCCTGATACAAGAGCTTTCAGGAGCGATGTACTTACCACTCGGTTGTCCTAAGGTGTCCCATACTTCGGTGGGACTGGAGGAGTCATCCTTCTCGATGATGTTGATTTCAGGAAAAGCATAGTTTATGAAGTCTAGTCCCGCAATCTTTGCAGATTCATCGTTGTGTTGGATATTTTCGGAATGTCCTGAGTAATAATCCCATGACTTGGTGGGGATGCAGGTATTCTTTTCAATGATGCTCAGCCGATATGTATCGTTGGGCTGACTCTTTTGCCCCAAGTCTTCTGGGTACGACTGCTAGATAGGCAAGTCATCTAGGGGATCAAAATATTCATAGTCAAAGTTGTCTTTCATCAGAGTGTCCTCCTCTAAGGAGTTAGGCGGAGCACGACATCCTTCCGGATCACAATCTCTGTATATCATCTTGACGTCTGATCTTGGTATATATCTCGAACTCTACGTGGGAAAGCAAAATGGCATGTGTGTTTCTTCCTGAGATATATAACTGTCCTCGTTGAGATAGGACTTCCACTCTTCATCTGTATCAGAGGAGTCACCCTTATTGATGGTATGTACTTCTTGAGACACTGCGTGGAGGAAGCCTCCACTATGGAAGAAGTCCTAAATGGGATGAAAAATTTCATCGTTAGTAACAATCTGGGTACAGGTTGAAGAAAAACCAAGACCTTTCTTCGTCTTGTTATCAGTATGAATTACGAGTTGTCCCCATCCTTTTGCGTTGTTACTCTCGATCACTTTGAGAGCTTCCTTGTATGAGGAAATCAATGCCCCTCTCTCTGATTGATTCTCATTGCTTACCGAGAGTGCTTGGAATTGAGTTCCAACGACCTCCTCGGGTTCTACACAGGATAATGATGATAAGTTGATCACGATTAAGGCTTGCTCTCCGCAGACTGTGACTAGCTTGTCACTTTTGACGAACTTTAGCTTCTGGTGAAGTGTCGAAGTGACTGCCTCAGCTTCGTGTATCCAAGGTCTTCCTAATAAACAGATGTATGCTGCCCGGATGTCCATGACTTGGAAAGTGTGAGGACCGATAGTTATGGGAAGATCAACTTTGCCGATAACTGTTTTTCTGGATCATTCAAAGGCTTTGACGACGATCTCGCTGCCTCTCATCGGAGATCCTCGAAATGATAGTCGCATCAGAGTAGATTTTGGAATACATTTAGAGTTGATCTTGTATCTACCAGTACGCTGGCTAGAGCATCGTCCTGTCAATTAACTGTAATGTTAAGCGCCATGTTGTGATTTTTGCCTTCTTCTGGCAGTTCTTCATCACTGAATCCTAAATTGTTGCAGGAAGTGATGTTCGAGATGATGCTGCCAAATTGTCTTATCGTCACATCTTGTTCTACAAAAGTTTGCTTTAAGACTTTCTGTAGAGCTTCCCTATGAGCTTCAGAACTGAGCAAGAGAGATAGCACAGAGATTCTCGAAGGAGTTTGCAACAGTTGGTCTACAATGTTGTACTCGCTCTTCTGGATGAGCTTCAGCATCTCATGTTGTTCTTCGAAAGGTCAGGATTACTGGATTGACCGACTGGTTAATTGGGAACTTTTGTTTGAGGTTCCTTTTCCTTGGTGGGTTCTCCAACTCCTCTGTTGAAGATCCGGCCACTCCGTGTCACTCGACTGATGTCGGTAATGTTTACGACGGAGGGTAATGGAGTTTCCTTTCCATTTTCGATTGTTGTTGCTCCGTACTTGTAAGGGATAGCTTTATCGAATTTGTACGATATTAGTTCTGGCAGATAGATAGCCACATGAGCCTTTTGATTTTTTTGGCCATCATAGGCAGCCTCAATTGGTTTGAGGTTGAGAATCTTTCTACTATCAAGAGGAACTCTTGATTCATGGAGTAGAGGGATTATGGCGTATACGTCCTTAGTCTTTCCATGATCGGAGATTATGACAACATCTTTGCTTTGATTAGGGAGATAGTCGGGTATCCCATTGGTCGACCCTGAACTTAAACATGGTCGGATATCTTTGTGATCCAACTGATTTTGAAGAGCTGACTGTACAAGGTAGCATCCTTGGTTGTTCTCTGAGAAAAATCTACACGCTCATAAATATGCGGTGGCACCCGGCCACGTCTGCTTTGTATGCAGTGCAACTTCACTAGATTTGTTTCCATTGAGCGGACATCCTAACTTTGATGCCTGCCAGGATTCCCGACAGTCATACTAATCTGTTGTGTAGCTTCATCCAAGTATATTGGAAGCCACCAGTGGTCCAACAGGTGTTGAAGTGTTCTTTGGACAAGTGCACATCCTTGGTCGTCTTTAAGACACACTTTACAGACCTGATAATCATGTTAAGCCAGAAACCTAAGCCTGACTTGCTTAGCATGTAGTTCTACCAGATTGGTATTCATCAAGTGAATATCAAAGATCTGAATCATATTGACTTGATGACTATTTCTATCACGATAATCCTGAATCCATCCGAGATCCATCTGCTGTTGGAGGGCCTCTTGTACAAAAGAGCATCCCTGATTGTTTATTGAGCAGATCGGACAGGAATTGTAATCTTGCCGTGGCAAATCAAGATGTTGACTTTCCCTTGAGTGCATTGCCACCAAGTTGACATTCATTGCCACAATGTTGTGGTTCTGAACAATGTTGGGATTTGCGTGAGCCATATTGACCTCACGGATTCGATGATCTTGAATCCATCAGAGATTCATCTGTTCTTGTAGAGCTGATTGCACTATAGAACATCCTTGATTATTCTTTGAGAAGATATCACACTGGTGATAATTATAAGGTGGTACATGACCGTACCCGCTCTGTTTGTAATGCATCCTGACCAGATTGGTTCCTAATAGGAGTACATCGTGAATTTGATAACTACGGTTGAATTCTTCCTCTGTTAAATTTACGGCAGTCTTTTCATGTTGAGGCAACGGGTTCGTCTGAACATTTGGATTAGTATCTTTGAAAGATAAGACCCCGTTCTTGACAAGCTTCTGTACATCAGACTTGAAGCTGAGACTGTTTTCAATGTTGTACCCCGGTCCTCCTTGATGGTAAGGGCAAGTTTGATTCGCTTTGAACCAAAAAGGCAGATTTTCTGGTATTGTAAGAGGAGACCTAGTTTGGACATGCCCCTTGACCAGTAAGAGTGGAAACAGTTCTACGTACAACATCGGTATAGGGTCAAACCCTGGTGGTTCTGTCGTACGATTGTTATTGTTGTACTGAGGACGAGCCTGCTGAAGAGGCTGTTGTGTCCTTTGCTGATACTATTGTTGATTTGGTTGGCTTTGAGCAACCTGAGGTTGATAAGTCGGAGCCAGCGTAGGGTTGATAGCGGGAGTTATCGCTACTACTGGTTGATACCTTCGCCTTTGCTTTCCGAGAAAGATATTACCAATATCTTGCTCTTTTTTCTTTGGGAAAGCATTACCGTATCTTTTGGTATGGTTAGATGGTTCTGTACCTTTGACCAATCGTCCTTCTCAGACTGCTTCTTCAAGGTGTACTCCTATGTTCACCATCTCAGTGAAGTCGCTGGGCGCACTGGTGACCATTTGGTGTAATAGAATAAGCTCAAGATTTTCAAAAAGATCTTAGTCATCTCTTTTTCCTCAAGAGGGGGACAGATCTAGGCGGAAATTTCACGCCATCTCTGAGCATATTCCTTAAAATTTTCCTTGTCTTTCTGCGACATTGCTCTGAGTTGATCTCTGTCTGGTGCCATGTCCAGGTTGTATTTATATTGCTGAACAAAGGCTTCCCCAAGATCTCTGAAAGTAACGATCTTGGTGTGGTTTAAACCCATGTACCATTTGAGTACGACACCGGTTAAACTGTCTTGGAAGTAATGGATCAGTAGCTGTTGATTTTCAGTCTGAGTTGACATCTTTCGAGCGTACATCACCAAATGGCTTTGAGGGCAAGAGTTGCCCTTGTATTTTTCAAAGTCAGGCACCTTGAATTTGTGCGGTATTTTCACATTGGGGACCAGACAAAGGTCTGCGGCGTCCTTTCTGAATAAATCCTGACCGCGAATGGCGTGCAGTTCCTTCTAAATTTCCAGGAATTGCTCCTGGAACTCATTCATCCTTTCATACATGTCTTCCTTTCCACCAGGAATTACTTGTGGAATCTGTCCTTCTGGGACAGTGTGTACCACTGGTTGTGGTACAGTCATTATGGCGGTGACTCTTGGTGCTTCTATGCCCCAAAGTTTGTAACCTTCAGGAGTTGCTGTCATAACTCTTGCATCTTCGCTTTCCCGGAGTTTGTAACCTTCAGGCCCAGCGGTTCCTGCTGCAGCTTTTAGGTCTTCAGTGATCGGCGGAATGTATCCTTCAGGGATAAAGTTGACAGGCATGCCCCAGGGGCGATCTTTAGGCATGTTGTACCGAGGATCATATGTTTCCACTATGGGTGTAGATGTGATCTCTGAAATCACATTCCTTTGTTGTTGCCTCTGAGCTGTTTCCAGGGATTGCATGTCACTGTGAAGTTTTTCAGATGTTCCTTCAGAGCGTCGATTTCTTCTCTTAGCTCTTTGTTCTCTTCCTCGAGATCGTCCATTTTCTTTTGTCGATTGGCCCGAGTATTGTATGAATGAGACAGTTTGACACTAGAATCGTGACACATACGTGAGATTCGAAGGTAAGAAGAACGCGTTATATGAGAATGATGAATGATATGCAAAGTTATATATATTTATTGTTTTCAAAAAGAAACTTCAACAATTAGATTGCAAATATCATACAGTAAAGGGTGGAGTCCTTGTTTTATTGAATTTGAAAGATTGCAGAAAGGGAAAACACAGTATTTTACAAAGTGCTATAAAAGAAAATGTCTAAGTTCATGGATCCTGAGTCCTTTCTGAAGAGATCTCAGATGCTGGTTCTAGTACTTTCCTTTTCTTTGACCAGGGCTCTTCAGCCATTGTCGGGTTGTCAGTCCTTTTCCAAGTGAAAGGAGCAAGCAAATTTCTTCGGTCTTCTATAGCATGCTGTTCTAGAATCTAGATCAGAGCATCTTCTCTTTTAACAGTTCCTGAATTTTGGTACACTCTACATTGAGGATTCGGTACTTGTTCTTCCAAGAGTTCTTTTCCCGTTGAACTTTGTTGAGAGAGACCTGGAGTTTTTCCGTATCATACATGAAATAAAGGACAGATTCCTTTAACAAAAAAATTTCTTGACGAGGGTAAGGCATCCTCGGCTTGAGAGCTCTAGTTTGCACCCAGTGGAGATAAGGTTCCACGGAGGTACAACTTGGTCTTCCTAGAGACTCTCTTCCTTTCCTGTGAGCATGCTGTCAGGCATGCATTATTTCTTTCTTTAGTGCCCTATAATTTTCCCCTTCCTTGAAGAAAAGACCTTCCAGATGCGCATTATGCGGGATATGCCTCATCGGGTATCCGAGTTGACGGCGAACTAAAATTGGATGATAATTGATTCCTCCTTTAGTTCCTATGAGGGGTAAATTAGGGAAATTTCCACAATTGTCGATGATCTCTATTCCCTCGTAAATCCTATCATACCAATCTATGTCAGAGTTGGTAAGGGACATAATCCTTTGTGACCAACGTAGAGTACTTTTATGGTCCCAAAAAGCAGTAGACTTGGGTAAATGGGAAATGAACCATTTGTAAAGCAAGGGTACACAACATGTGATCATTCCTCCGCTGTACAGATTCCTTAAGTGTACATAGTGATAAGCATCTGCAAGCAGAGTTGGTACGGGGTTTCCAATCAGAAATATCTTAACAGCGTTGGTATCAACGAAGTTATCTATGTTGGGAAAGAGGAATAACCCGTATGTGAGTAGGACAAAGATATCCTTGAAAGCAGTAACATTCCCTATACTGGCAAAGTACAGGGCTTTCTCCACCAAAAATTTGGCTCGTAAACCTTGGATTCCTCCTTTGGTGGTCATATGAGTCCTGACTTCTGACTCGTCTAAACAAATGGCTCTTGCGATGACCCGATCCTTTGGAATTTCTTCCAGTTCAGAAAAAGGAGCTTGATCAGTGATAGGTAGATCAGTTAGATGAAAGTATTCTTCTAGCGTTGGTGCCAGTTGGTAATCCGGGAATGTGAAGCAGTGATAAACCGGATCGTAGAATTGGATCAGTGTAGACAGGATTCCTTCAACTACATGGACCCTTAACAGAGATAGCAGCCCTCTGTACTTAGCTCTGAAAGCATCAGGGTTGGTGATCATTCTTGCCAACCCCCTTAAATCCTCTAGTTTTGGAGCCTTGAAGGTGTACTTGTGCGTCTTTCTTCTACCGAAATCCATAACACAATCTTTCTCTCTGATATTTGCAATTATTGTTTCAGTTTAATTTGACAAAAGAGAGAGGAGAAAAGAAGATTTTTTCATTGTTTAAGAGTTTTTTAAATGAATGCATGAATGCAGCACACAAAAACATTGAAAAAACATGGGTTCAAGGGTTCAGCGTCACGAGCATGGAGTCATGGCTCTACCCATCCCAAAAGGTTGTATTCTGGTCAATTTTTGTACCTGTAGAACGGATCCTAAGGTTCCCAAAATCACTGACCCCCCTAGAGATATCAACATCAAGCTGGTTCACCCGAGCGAGCTGTAGCATCCTAGGGTAATCTCATTTGAGTGTAGTATCACGTATCAACTATTTCTGATAGTCATCGCACTACCAAGTGGTCATAAAGTTAATGCCTACTAAATCCTCAGGTTCACAGGTGCCGCATTAGGAAAACTCTACTTTCAACAACAATCGTGATCAGCATGCTGAATCCTACGGGCCCTCGCCTGATTTGATGGTCTACCAGGTTCGCTTATTCGGGATTCACTCCCTATAAGACCCCCTGTCTATGTCACCCCTTATCTTAGGTTTCTCTCAAACTTTCCAAATGCGACATCACTCGCATTCCCATTGACAGAAAAATAAACACGGATATCAAGTAGGAAAGCAGTATATATATATATATATATATTATAATTCCTAAAACTAACATCCTATACCTCTTAGGAATTCTAATCCTAGTCCTAGACAGACAGATAAAATCATACTCCCCGGCAGAGTCGCCATTTTTCTGTAGCGTGCGATTTTTGTCGGTGACGCGACCACCTTATCGCCATGGGTTCCTCCTCACCGCAATGGTAGGAGTGGGGTGCTACTTTCTGATTTCTTATTTATCTCGTGAAGCTGGAAGGGAAAGGGAAGCTATCCAAAACTAACCTTGCACGCGAATGTTTAACTGAACAAATGCTAAGAGAGATTCTGGGAGTCCGGGGTCAGGTTATACAATGGGGAGTTGTCAATTACCCATCCTATATGTGGTTATCCACAGGTTGATTAACATTTGGTTCTGCTTTGTACTTGATGATGTTTATCTATAAAATGGGAAAGTTTCTTTTTTGGGAGATATTTGGGAGAGAGAGAGAGTTTTTGATGATTTTGGTGAGGTACTGGACCTCAGTTTTGATTAGTGAGTGAAGGTACTGGACCTAAAGTTTTTTATTGGTGAGTGAAGCTACTGGACCTAAAGTTTTTTATTGGTATGCTCGTTAAGATTTCGTAATCTTATGCCTACGTATTCCCGCTTAAAGAAACAAGGAAATCAGAGTAATCGTAGTTCCTCCTATTCTATGGGAGGAAAAAGATATTTGGTGTCTTGTTCAAAGCCCAAGATTGAAGCTAAAAGGTTGAGTATTTGTGTCTTGTTCAAAGCCCAAGATTGAAGCTAAAAGGTTATTGAGAGAGAATTTGTCATCTCTAAAGGGAGACATCTCATCTGTTTATCACAATTGTTGGGTGATTGATTATAAAGGAGAATTACTTTGACTGGGATATGTGAATCCAGCAATGCCATAATTTCCTTTATAGGGGATTTTCCTTGAAGGAGAAAACTTTAAATCAGTGTTGAGCAATGTCATTTTTCCTTTGGAGCTTTTCATGCTAAGAGAGGAACAGTGGCGTGGATGTAAATAATCCAGAGGCTTGCCACTTACAGCAATTAGATGAAAGAGGAAGTTTACCAGGATAAGAGATGGACTACAACTTGGATATTTTAATCAATAAGTGTCCCACTTATAGCAATTATCTGGGATTAGGGTTTGTTTTGAATGTCTGTTTTGATATGTGATATACAAAGAAATGTCTTTCTACAGAGAGATTTTGATTTCCTCTGAGGGGATTTTGGTTTTTATATGTGCCTTGATCAAAGCCCAAGGTTGAAGCTAAGAGATTGATTGACTCCACTGGGGAAGTCCTTATACAAAGCCTAAGAGGAGGCTAGAAAAGAGTGACTCAACAAGAGAGTGTTTATCTGTCTTGTACAAAGCCCAAGATTGAGGCTAAAAAAGAGATTGACTCCTTTGGGGGATATCATTATACAAAGCCTAAGAGGAGGCTGAAAGTTTACTTTTCCGGGGAAATATTTTGTCTGTCTTGTACAAAGCCTAAGATTGAGGATAAAGAGGGAAATTGACTCTACTGGTGAGAGGTTTTATCTGTCTCGTATGTATATTTGTTTTGTATAAAGTCTTAGATTGAGACTGACTCTACTGAGGATATTTATGGGTGTCTTGTACAAAGCCCAAGATTGAGGCTGGAAAGAGAATTGACTCTGCTTAGGGATATTAATTCCCAAATCCTAAAAGAAGGATGGGAGGAATTGACTCCGCTGGGAAGATATTTATCCAGAGCTTAAGAGAAGGTTGTGAAGATTTTGACTTTGCTGGAGAAAGTTTATATATGTCTTGTACAAAGCCCAAGATTGGGGCTAAGAAGATGACTGACTCAACAAGAGAGTGTTTATGGTGTCTTGTACAAAGCCCAAGATTGAGGCTGAAAAAGGTTAACTCAACAAGAGAGTGTTTTAAGAAAGGAGATGGACTCAACAAAAGGATGCTTTTGAGGCTAACTTTGCTGAGGAAAATCATTATACAAAGTGTTAGTTCTTGTATTGGCTGGAATTTTGGTAAAACAAAGTTGAACAATGTTGATGTCATATGTCTGATGTCATAACATTGGTTCCTAACATTAGATGTTTTAGGGTTGAAGTCTTATATGCTGATGTTATAAGTGATGTCTTGACATCACTATATCAGAACATCAGAACATCAGATTGTGATGTTTTAGGGTTGCGCGTGTTGGTGTGTTTTAAAGAGATCTGTTAGAGAGATTGGATGCGAATTTCTTGGAGAAGATATTTTCAATCAGATAATTTTGCAGATCATGGAACTAACATTAGGGCTGGTTTGAAGAGATTTAAAAAGATTTGAAGATCAAATCTGTTTTAAATTTTGGTTTTAAAACAAATCAAATCAGATATTTTTGGAAGAGATCCAAGCCCAAGTCAAACTTCTATAAAAGCTTCCTCAACCCTTATTGGTAGATAACGAAGAAAGAGAGCTAAAGACTGAGTGTCAATTGTGTCTTCGTGTGTGTTTTGTAAACCATTAGTTTGTGAATTGGTGTTATTATTTTTGAGTTGTTGATTTTTCTTGATCAAAGCTGTTAAGCAGAATCAAGTTGGGTGATTAGTTTGTAATCAGTGGATTGTATCACTGTGGTGAATTAGAGAGTGAGTGGTTTCTCATACCTAAGTGGTTTCTTAGGTAGAAGTGTCATTGGGTAGTGATTAAGTTAAGTAGATGTCAACTGGGATTGTTGAGTCTGTAATTTAATACTACTAATAGTGAATTTCCTCCCTGGCTTGGTAGTCCCCCAGACGTAAGTAGTTAGACAGAACTGGGTGAATAATTCATTGTGTTACTTTCTGTTGTTTTTACCTTGTTCATATAGCAGATTGTGTTGTTGTGACATCACACTTAACATCACACATCTGATACCAGAATTTCAATTGGTATCAGAGCAGGCATCCTGCTCTGCATCTGGGTGAGATCTAGGGCTAATACTTTCTGGTGCAATGGATAAGGAGACTGGTGGATTTGTGAATAGACCCCCTATTCTAGATGGCTCAAATTATGACTATTGGAAACCTCGTATGGTTACATTCTTGAAGTCATTAGACAACAGAGCCTGGAAGGCTATTGTGAAAGAATGGAAACATCCTGTTATTGTGGAAAAGGATGAGAATGGAAAGGAAGTAGAGGGTAGCTCAAAACTGAAACCTGAAGAAGAATGGACCAAGGAAGAAGACGAGCTTGCCCTTGGGAATTCTAAAGCCTTGAATGCCATATTCAATGGTGTTGATAAGAACATCTTCAGGTTGGTCAACACTTGTGAAGTAGCTAAGGAAGCATGGGATATCTTGAAGGCTACTCATGAAGGAGCCTCCAGAGTCAAGATGTCAAGACTTCAACTTTTGACAACAAAGTTTGAAAATCTGAAGATGAAGGAAGATGAGACTATCCATGATTTCCACATGAACATCCTTGAGCTGTCAAATGCTTCTAGTGCCCTAGGAGAGAGGATGACTGAAGAGAAGCTGGTGAGGAAAATTCTTAGATCTCTTCCCAAGAAATATAAAATGAAGGTGACAGCTATAGAAGAAGCCCAAGACATCAGCAAGATGAGAGTTGATGAGTTGATAGGTTCTCTTCAAACCTTTGAATTAGGAATGGAAGAGGAACCTGAAAAGAAAGCCAAAAGTATAGCTTTGGTATCTAGTTCTGAAGATTCTAAGAAAGAGAAGGGTGCTGAGTCTCAGGAGGAGCTGTCCCATGCCATTGTCTTGCTGTGAAGACAGTTTAATAAGGTTATGAAGAGGATAAATAGGAGTTATAATCATAATGTCAAGAACATCACATCTGACACCAACAGATCAAGAGATCAGGGGAAGAAAACTAGAGATGAAGAAAAGTCCAATAATGACAAGGGAGTCTGTTCTGGACCGGGCAAGGCTTCCTGCCCTTAAGGGCCAGGCCCAATCCATCATAATTAGCGAACAGGCCCAATAAGCACAATATAGCCGTTGGGCACAATATAGCTGTTGGGCACAATGTAGCCGGTGGGCGTGTCCCCCTCACGCGCAGAGTAGCTCACGCGACCAACTGCCTCCCCAGATATCACGAAAATAGTTAGAAAGACCACACGCTTCGCCCTCCATCTGGCAATACCTCATTGGTCGATCAGGCACTTTGCTCGCCAACAATCTCCCTATAAAAACCCCCTCGCTCGAGAGGGGCAGGTATCACAAATCATATACTTGACTTCTCTTACTTGCTTTCTCCCTTTCTTTTGACCAAATACTTACTTTGGCATCAGAGTACCTTGCAGGTACCTCCACCCCTTTTCCCTCTCCTACGAGCAGCTAATCTTGTCCTACACGAAGGCCGCGACGATCTCCTCCTGGTCCCCTCCGATCAGTGGCGCCGTCTGTGGGAAACTTCGCTTCCCCGTCTTTTTTGAATCAAGATCCCTCATCTTTTCACCCAAAAGACCAAAGCTTTCATATCTCTCCAAAACCCCAGATCATCATGGCTTTCATCAAGAGTGACATCCGCCAAGAACCTGTGACCACCGCAGACACTACCGACAACGATGTTGTCGTCGGCCACATCTCGTCCGAAAACGTCCAGCGCAATGGTGGGTTGCCTTCCCCAAAGCCTGACGAACAAAGACCACGAGCGCCAACCGCGGAACTTTCCTTCGAACCTATTCCGGTTCCTCAAGGCGCAGATCCGACCACCGCGGCACTCATCGCCTCTTTGAACAACTCCAATCGTTTCATCCTCCAGCAGGGAGAGAAAATCAATGCCCTCGAGCACGCCCTTCAAGAGCATCACACTCGGAGACGCTGAACCTCTCCCCGCCTCCGCGGGTTCACTCAAAGCGGAGACGTGACAGTCCTTCCCCGGTCAAAGAGCGTCCAAGATCAGGAAGCCCGACACCCGATCTTGCTCACCGACATCGTTGTTCTCCTAGGAAAACCAGGCACTCCCCTGTTTCCAAAAGACACCGACATTCGGACAAGTACGAGCATAGGCGTACCCGCAGACACTCTCCTCGCCGCAGTCAAAGCCGCGACCACAGCCATTCTCCGTCGCTTTCTCACAGCTCTAGCAGTGACGACGAAGCTCGAGGCCCATTCACGAGAAACATTGTGGACACCCAGATCCCCCGCAGGTTAGAAAAACCTCCTACACTGGCTACGTACGATGGCACGTCAGATCCTCACGAGCACCTGGAGAACATCGAAGCTATGCTCCAGTACCATGGTGTCTCCGGAGCCATCAGGTGCAAAATATTTCCCATCACCTTGAGGAAGGGTGCGATGAAATGGTTCAAAAGACTCCCTCGAGGATCCATCTCCTCCTGGCGCAAGCTCAAAGGCCAGTTCACCCGCCATTTCACAGCCTCCCGACGACATCCAAAGACGGAGGCAACGTTGGAAGCGATCATACAAGGCAGGGAAGAACCTCTGTGGGATTACATCGAGAGATTTAATAAAGAGGCAGTGGAAGTCAGAACTTCCAATCACATGAAGAAGTACCTCCTCGAGAAAGGACTCTGACCAAAAAGCGACTTCCGCAAAGTTGTCGGGATCGAAGCTCCTCGAACACTGACAGAGCTTCTTCACATGGCCAAAGATTACATCTGCTACGAGGAGAAGGAAGCCGCATACCATGCCCGGGACGCAAGAGATCGTGAAGCACCCCGCGCTCCCAAAAAGGAGGAGCCAGAGCCATCCCGCAAGGGGAAAGAAAAGCGGCGGGAGGAGCGTCCCCGTGAAGGCAAAGGGCCAGCTGGCCGATTTAATGAATACACTGTGCTCACAACCTCATGCGAGCATATTCTCTCTGACTGCATCAACATCGAATTCAAACAAGGGGGTGTCAGGTTCCCTAAACCAACCACGTCCAAAGGAAACATTGACAAAAGCAAATACTGTCATTTCCACCGTAGTCACGGGCACGTGACAGAAGATTGCGTGCACCTTAAGGACGCTATAGAAATCCTCATCAAAGAGGGTCACCTAAAGCAATACGTGAAGAAGGGAGAGTCCTCCCGACGAGACACGTCTGATTTGATGAAAGAAGCATAATCAACCCCCTCCAGTCCTCCCCTGCAGGTCGCAATGTCCATCAGCCGACCAGAGGACTTTTTCGTTCCTAAACACATCGATCCGACTTCCCAGGCATCCGTACACAGCACCTGGGAAGCCTTTCCTGCGGCCATGGTTATCTCATGTGGGGGGTACCATGAGCTCACGATAGGATCCATCAAACAAAAGTTTGAACAGCTGATAGACAGCAGCCCCGATTAGTTGTACACGATCGGCAAGGGTAAAGGGCGTTCACAGCCGATCACGTTCTACAAAGAAGAACTCCCCGGAGGATCGCCGAATTCCCACATTCCTCTACTGATCAGGGCCAAATTATCATCTACTAATGTGCGGAGAATCCTGGTCGACCAGGGCAGCTCTGTGGACATCATGTACTCCAGCCTGTTCTGCGCACTGAAACTGAATAAGTCTAATCTCTCCCCATACGTGGGATCTGATCTCCAAGGATTCAACGGAGCAACGACCCGAACTTGGGGTTACGTGGAGATACCAGTCATATTTGGCGAAGAAGAGGCATCACGGACAATCAAAATGCAGTTCTTAGTCATATATTGCCCGTCGCTCTATCAGTGCATCCTCGGCAGACCAGCTCTCGCCGAACTCGTTGTTGTCCCCTCTACGGTCCACCTCAAGCTCAAGTACTATACTGAGAAAGGACACATCGTAACTCTGCACGGTGACATTGAGGCTGCTCGCAGATGCTTCGAGGCCGCGACAAAAGGGTAGAACCAGATCGCGACAACAGCAAAGTCGGCAAAGCGCACTAGAGAGGACGAGGTTCCAGCCGAAGAGGGCCAGCCAGAGAAAAAGCCCATGCTTCCCGTGCACACCATTGACCTCGACAGCAGGCTTACTAAAGATGGAAACGAAGATCGGGACGAGGATGGAAAGTTAGGAGTAACAAGCTCCCCGTCTCCTACACTGCTGCGACCAGTTCCAGATGGGGAATTCGAGATCATCACTTTCAGCAACAACCCCAGCAGAGGAGTGAGGATAGGCGCTGGTCTCCCCGAAGAGGTAAAGAAGGAATTGAAGAAATGCCTCGACGACAACGCCGGCCTGTTCGCATGGAGTGCAGCGGATATACCCGGCCTTGATCCAGAAACCGCATGTCACCACCTGACAATTAATCCAGCTGCCCGCGCCATTGCCCAACGAAGAAGGAAACAATCCGAAGAAAAGGCACAGGCTGCCGAAAAGCTTGTACAAGACCTCTTAGAGGCAAAATTTATTTCCGAGGCCAGGTATACGACCTGGCTCTCAAATATTGTACTTGTAAAGAAAAATAATGGAAAGTGGCGCATGTGCATTGACTACACCGATCTCAATCGGGCTTGCCCGAAAGACGCTTATCCACTGCCGAGAATAGATAAACTCGTAGATAATTCCACAGGTTTCAAGCTCTTGTCCTTCATGGACGCTTATTCGGGATACAACCAAATCCCAATGGTAGGCGAGGACAAGAGATACACGACATTCATGACCTCCTCGGGGAATTATTACTATAACGTAATGCCCTTTGGACTAAAGAACGTCGGGGCCACATACCAACGCATGATGAACAAAGTCTTCTGATCAGAAATCGGTGACATGCTCGAAGTATACATGGATGATATGATCGTGAAATCCCAAGAGGAATCCGACCATACCGCCCACTTGCGCAAGGTGTTCGACCAAGCTCGAAAATGTAAAATGCGTTTTAATCCAGAAAAATGCACCTTCGGCGTGCGAGCAGGAAAATTCCTCGGATTTTACCTCACCGAAAGAGGAATAAAAGCAAACCCAGACAAATGTCGGGCACTCGTGGAATTCCCCACGCCGCGGTCGAAGAAGGCGATACAATCTCTCAACGGGATGCTCGCGTCCCTTGCTCGCTTCGTAAGCAAGTCCGCCCAGCATGCCCTGCCCTTTTTCAAATTACTCAGGAAGGAGGCGAATTTCGAGTGGACGGACGAGTACGAGTAGGCTCTCGCCCATTTCAAACAAGCTCTGTCCGAACCACCAGTGTTGTCCCGACCAGACCGCGGGGAAACCATATACCTGTATCTCTCCATGGCTAACGAAGCAGTAAGTGCAGCACTTATTCGTGAGACTACTGACGGGCAGAAACCCATCTATTTCACCAGTAAAGCCCTACAAGGACCCGAAGTTAGATACACGCAAATAGAATGGGTGGCCCTTGCTCTCATAATCGCCGCGAGGAGACTCAAATATTACTTCCTGGCGCACACTATCGTCGTCAGGACCGACCAGCCAATTAGGCAGCTGCTAAGCCGACCAGATATGGCGGGCAGGATGTTAAAATGGTCCCTTGAACTGGCCGAGTTCGACATTCACTACGAAGGAAGGAAAGCCCTCAAGGCGCAGGTCCTGGCCGATTTCGTGGCAGAAATGACTCCGAAATCGTTCTCTCCGGGATGGACACAAGAATGGATCATTTACGTGGATGGCGCGTCAAGCCCCGCGGGCAGCGGAGCAGGGATTATACTCGAAAACAAGGAAGGGACCCTGATCGAAGTATCCCTGATCCTTTCCTTCAAAACATCCAACAATCAAGCTAAATATGAATCCTTCCTCGCAGGATTACGACTGGCTAAAGACGCCGGCGCGAGGAAAATTAAAATCTGCACTGATTCCCAGCTTGTGGCATCCCAAGTACGAGGAGAGTACCAGGAAAAGAATGACCAACTAGCCGAATACTTGGCCACGGTGAAAGAAAAAATGACAGAGTTCGAAGCATGGGAAGTTCAGCACGTCCCGCGCGAACAGAATACCCGAGCAGACATCCTCTCCAAATTAGCCAACACCAGGAAAAAAGGTGGAAACAAATCCGTCATACAAGAGACACTGACTAGCCCGAGCATTACAAAGCCCGACCTGGTAGATGTTAACATCGTCGGAGACCCCCATTGTTAGATGAACCCAGTATACAATTACCTCACCAAAGGGGAACTTCCCGAAGACAGTAAGGAGGCCAGTGTAACTAAACGACGAGCCTGCTCGTACGTACTGGTCGAGGACAAGTTATATCGACGAGGGTTTTCCATTCCCCTGTTAAAATGTGTCGACGAGGCCCAGGTCCCCGAGATCTTACAAGAAATCCATGAGGGCATCAACGCACAACACTTAGGAGGAAGATCCCTGGCTCGAAAAGCTCTGCGCGCAAGATATTACTGGCCGACCATGTAGCACGACGCCAAAGAACATGTGCAAAAATGCGACCGTTACCAGCACCACGGGGACATGCATTTGGCACCACCCAATGAGTTGAAGACACTCTCCTCGCCGTGGCCCTTCGCCTGGTGGGGGATGGACATCCTAGGCCCCTTTACAATGGGGTTTTATCAAAATAAATTCCTAATCGTGGCCGTCGACTATTTCACAAAATGGATTGAAGCCGAAGCGCTCGCCAAGATCATAGCCTTCAACATACTGCGTTTCTACAAAAGAAACGTTCTCGCCAGATTCGGGGTACCCCAGGCCCTCGTAACCGACAACGAAACCCAATTCACAAACAGAAAGTTCCAAGACTTCGTCGCTAAATTGGGAACGAAATAACACTTTACTTCGGTCGAGCATCCCCAGACCAACGGGTAAGCGGAGGCCGCGAACAGAGTAATCCTACGTGGATTAAAGCGAAGACTAGGCGGGGCCAAGAAAAGGTGGGTCGAGGAGCTCCATAGCGTCCTCTGGGCGTACAGGACAACACCTCACTCCACCACCGGGGAAACCCCTTTCCGAGTAGCGTATGGAACAGAGGCGGTAATACCGGTGGAGATAAGGGAGCCCTCTAGAAGGACAGAAGCTCCCCTCGACGAAGAGATGAACGATGAAGCTCTACGCGAGGAGCTCGATCTGGTCGAAGAAATAAGATCAGGGGCCGCCCTCCGCGAGGCCGCGTTGAAACAACAAATAACATTGCGACATGACGCCAGAGTCATAAAGCGCGACTTCCCCGTAGGCAGTCTGGTCCTGCGCAGAAACCAGAAGGATTCTCGCGAAGGGAAACTGGCATCGAACTGGGAAAGACCTTATAGGGTCAAGTCCAAAACGGGCACGGGAGCATACTACTTGGAAACACTGGACGAAAAACAACTTGCTCGACCATGGAATGCTAAAAAACTCAAGCAATACTATAGCTAAGTCCTTAACCACGAGGATAGACAAGTCGCCGACATAATCAACCCAAAACGGGGAGAATGGCGCGACCATCGTATCATGCCCTGGTGAAGCATGACACGCATTACAATGCCGGCCAGCTTCTGCTCATTGAACGAGCAGATCCTGCGCACAACGGAGATACCTCAACTGAGCTCCGTCGTTGCCACACCATTCAGGCAGGACACCCAGCTCGCGATGGGAACAGTCCAAGCCTATGAGACTAGTACCTCAAACGAAGTCCTAGCCTTATCATGGGCAGAACCACTTCGCCCTCCTCGGTAGGTTTCACGCCTATCCGAGCACACACATACATACAAACAAAAAGAGCAAAGTCCATAATAAAACGTTCACAAAATCCAAGTATATTAATGTACCGGCCACGACCGGGTAATGTCATAAATACAAAAAGGGGCAGTGCCCATACAAAGTGATAAATACAAATTGATAAGGGCACGCAGGCCCACAAAACATGCTAAAAACAACAAAGTCCTACTCTACGACTTCACTCTCCTCTTCGGCTGGGATAACTTGACCGTCCACCACTCTGTTGAACAAACCCATTCCATCCGTCATGAGCTGCACATCAGAGTTGAGGGCCTGCATCTGCTCCTTTGCAGCATTAAAGCCGAACTCAGCAGCTTTTAGGTTGTCCTCGCCCAGGATTCTAATTCTGCCGATCAAGTCAGCTCGCGACTTCAGAGATTTCTCGTCGTCATTTTCATCTTGGACAGCTGCAGCCAAACCTTCCAATTCAGTGATCCTCGCCTGAAGACGCACCTTCTCCTCGTCAGCCTCAAGCGCAACTAACTTCAGCTGGGTCACCTCTGTCTGGAGCAGCACCTTGGCCTCCTCGTGACCTTCAAACTATTTTAAATCGTTGAACAGCTTGTTGTTTTCTGCCTCCAGCTCGGCTATTCTATTCTGGGAAGTCACGAGGCTCGCCTGAGTAGCGGCTTCATCGTCGGTGAGGACAAGGGCAGCTTCAAGGACCCTGAACATGCCCTCCGCATCCTGGCACAACTGTTTTCTCCTCACCTTGGAGTTGGCGTTCAAAATAGTCACGGCTTCAGAATCATGGACCTCTATCGAATCCCCTTCAACGAACAAATCTCGGCGCGTGTAACAGGCGGGCAGGACGAAATGACCGGCACCGGACCCCCTGGGACCAGCGGCCACAGGAGTCCCCGCGGCATCTCTCTTCCTCTTAAGAGAACCCTCCGGGGTCAGCAGCGTCGAGGCTCTCTCCGGGACGGGGGTAGATCCAGCAGCAAAACTCTCCATCACTGTCTGCTTAGGCGCCCTGGCCTTGGTACCGGTGGTCGCCTTCTTGTGAACCTTCGCCACCTGCGACCTCATCAAACGCTCGCGCATGTCAGTCATCATACCTGCGAACACATATACCAAGTCAGGACTAAGAATTCAAAGAAATAAAACTAAACAATGGAGCATACCGAGCAAAGTCATCGCATCATCGTCATTGTCGCACTCGAGGAGAGCTTTAACATTGATATATCTAGCTGCTCGGACGGGCCCATCATCCCCAACCAACTCTTTCCCGTCCCAATCAACTACGAAAGTCGGGCTAAAGCTCTCCACGTAAGCATGAAGGATCCTATAGGACTCCTTATCCGCCGGGCAAAGTTGCTCATGCTTCACCAGGAACTGATCTGTCATGCACTTAAAATGAGTGTAGACCTACTCCAACGGAAAAATGGAGACCACACCATCCTTCTCCTGACCATCCACCATCACCATCTCAATGGTCGAGATGCTCCTCTTCGCCTCCTCGGTGATAGGCTTCACGATCAGAAACCTATCTTTGAAGTTGCGTATCAAATCAAAATACGGCCAGAATAGCCTACTCTGTTGCTTGAACGATACCCAACTCTGTTTCATCCCCGCCGTGCTCCGTTGGATCTGGAAGAGGCAGAAGAAGAGGTTCGTGGTCCTCCCGGTATTGAGATAACGGCACACTAACTCAAAAGCCCGGATAAAAGCCAAGGCGTTCGGGTATAGCTGGGACGGGCACAAGGCCAGATGGGTGAACAGGGAGGATTGGAATTCAGTGAAAGGGAGATGCATCTTGGCCTCTGTAAACGCGAACTCATACATTGGAAAGCGCAATCCCGGATACGAGGAACAGATTCTATCATACTCCCCGGGGCGAAATGCTTTCCATACCCGTGGAGCATTTTCGTCACGCCTCTCCAACAAGTCGAAGTCCCGTATCTCCTCGGCTAAGAAAGTTGATCGAAACGACAAAGGCTCATGTGCGAGCCAGTCAAGGTCCCCTCCAGCGACCTTGATATTCGAGTAATCGGTGGACACACTGGGCCCCTCTTGTACTTCCTGTGTGTCGGGCACAACTTCATCGCGAGGTTCAGCCATTTCACCTGAAAAGCAGAGGAAGAGAAGTGAATTCGACATCCGCGATCAAATCCTCCCTTCCACCACTAATCAAGTGAAAGGGCGTAAACAAATCCGAGGACAACCGCGTGCCCGTATAAACTACCTACCAATCGCTGGGAGAGGTCTCCGTGACCAGAACTCGCAGATATACATACGAGGACGCGTGTTCACCTCGCAGTCACGTCAAAGTTCTGAACAGGCCTAGTGCCCAACTACAAACTAAATTCTACACCTAACCAGATTCTACAAGGATCTACGCTAACAAAATTCTACAAAATCCTAGAAAATCCTGAAGTTCAACATGTTCTTCATAAAATTTCCAGGAATTCATGTGTTCATCGAAGAACACATGAAGTTCAACCAGAAAACATGAACTTCAACCGGAAAACCCATAAAAATATACAGAAAGGGAAGAACGAACTTACAAGTAAAAGAAGAAGTTGACGGTGGCGAAGAGAAGCTCCAGCGAAGAATTGATTGCAGAGCAAATAAGGGCAAAGGGTAAAAAACTTGTGAAATTGTAAATATGAAACCTTCCCCCACCTTTTTATAACCACTTGATCGTGGGGAATCGTGAAGGTCATCATAACCTATGCGCCCCTAGGACTGACAAAGGCCATAATTGCTCACCACGTGTCACTATAACTCGTCCCCTAGTTTAGTTCAAAAAAATGCACTAGCCCTTGGCTCCCACGAGCAAGTCTCCCCGTCAAAATGAACACATCCGTGCAGGTCTGCGAGCAGAAGCTCCCATTTCTCCAGGGACGTTGAAAACCCTGAGCGACATTTCGCGCTGTAGCTAACGACCACATCTGGTCGGGGAACGAATGGAACATTCTACGCGAGCAACCACTTCCCCGATAGTACGGTCGAAGTCACAACTATCTAAAGTCATTACTCTCCAACAGAGCAACGACTTGGGGGGCTCCTGTTCTGGACCGGGCCAGGCTTCCTACCCTTAAGGGCCAGGCCCAATCCATCATAATTAGCAAACAAGCCCAATAAGCACAATATAGCCGTTGGGCACAATATAGCCATTGGGCACAATGTAGCCGGTGGGCGTGTCCCCTTCACGCGCAGAGTAGCTCACGCGACCAACTGCCTCCCCGGATATCACGGAAACAGTTAGAAAGACCACATGCTTCGCCCTCCATCTGGCAATACCTCATTGGTCGATCAGGCACTTTGCTCGCCAACAATCTCCCTATAAAAACCCCCTCGCTTGAGAGGGGCAGGTATCACAAATCATATACTTGACTTCTATTACTCGCTTTCTCCCTTTCTTTTGACCAAATACTTACTTTGGCATCGGAGTACCTTGCAGGTACCTCCACCCCTTTTCCCTCTCCTACGAGCAGCTACTCTTGTCCTACACGAAGGCCGCGATGATCTCCTCCTGGTCCCCTCCGATCAGAGTCCATTGCTATGAGTGTGAAGGGTATGGTCATGTCAAGAAGGAATGTCCTACTTATCTCAAAAAGCAGAAAAAGGGGTTATCTGCTTCCTGGTCTGATAGTGAAAGTGAATCTGAAGATGAATCAGCTAAGCTTGTTAGAGCTATGATTGGGGTTTGTAAGTCAGATGATGATTCGTGTGATGATGAGGTTACTTATGAAGAGCTTGATGCCTCGTATAAAGAATTGTGCATGAGAAGTGAACAAGTGTGTCTTGAAGGAGAGAAGCTGAAGAAAACCATAGTGCAGTTAGAGGCTGAAAAGACTGAACTTGAAAATGAAGTCAGTATGCTTAACTCTAAATTGGATTCTATGACCAAAACTGTCAGAATGTTGAACATTGGTACTGATGCTCTAGACAACATTCTTAGTATTGGGAAAATTGTTGGAGAAAAAAGTGGTTTGGGATCCAACAACGTTGTAGCTTCTGATGATGTTATTACCAGTTCCAAACCAGTAATGTTAAAATAGATGTTTAAACATCCTGACAGGATTCCTTCTAGGAAGAAATTCAGGCGCTGGAGATGTCATCACTGTGGGCGTTTTGGACACATAAAGGCCTACTGTTATAAGCTACATGGGTATCCTCAGAAGGCACATCAGTATACTCCCACACAGAAGTTTCCCATAGGTAATCAGGCCTTCAATTCTAAGAAGCAATGGATTCCAAAAGGTAAAGTTACCAGCTTAATAGCTCACACTTCTCTTAGGGTTTCTACCAAAGAAAACTGGTACTTTGATAGTGGGTGTTCAAGACACATGACAGGAGTTAAGAACTTGTTGGTAGATGTTAAGCTCCAGTCTTCAGGTCATGTAACCTTTGGTGATGGTGTCAAAGGAGAAATCAAGGGGATGGGTAAGCTGAATTGTGCTGGTGCTCCTAGACTGGATGATGTTCTACTTGTCATAGGGTTGACAGCAAATTTGATCAGTATTAGTCAACTTTGTGATCAAGGATTCAAAGTAGACTTTACCAAATCTGAGTGCAATGTCACAAATGAGAAAGGAGAAGTCATCATGAAGGGTGTTAGGTCTAAGGACAACTGTTATCTATGGGTGCAACAAGACTCAAGTACCTCAACATGTGTGTTTGCTAGAGATGATGAAGTCAAAATTTGGCATCAAAGGTTGGGACATCTTCATCTGAAGGGAATGAAGAGAATAATATCTTCAGAAGCTGTCAGAGGAATTCCTAAACTCAATATTGAAGAAGGAAGATTTTGTGGAGATTGTCAAATAGAGAAGCAGACCAAGATGTCACATCAGAAGCTTCAACATAACACCACATCCAAAGTTTTGGAACTTCTTCATATGGACTTGATGGGACCTATGCAGGTAGAAAGTCTAGGTGGGAAGAAGTATGCTTATGTTGTTGTAGATGACTATTCTAGGTACACCTGTGTGAGCTTCATTAAAGACAAATCAGAGGTGTTTGATGTTTTTAAAGATCTTTGTCAAAGACTCCAAGAGAAAAGGAGAGTAATGTTATTAGAATAAGGAGTGATCATGGAAGAGAGTTTGAAAATAGCAAGTTTGCTGAATATTGTTCTGCTGAAGGCATAAGTCATGAGTTTTCTTCTCCAATCACTCCTTAGCAAAATGGAGTTGTTGAAAGGAAGAATAGAACTATTCAAGAGTCTGCTAGGGCAATGATTCATGCCAAAAAGCTTCCTTACCATTTATGGGCTGAGGCCATGAACACTGCTTGCTATATTCACAACAGAGTCACTTTGAGAAGGGGCACTTCAGCTACTCTGTATGAATTGTGGAAAGGAAGAAAGCCAAATGTGAAGTATTTTCATGTTTTTGGAAGTAAATGTTACATTTTGTCAGATCCTGAACAGAGGAGAAAATTGGATCCTAAAAGTGATGAGGGAATATTTCTAGGATACTCTACAAATAGCAGAGCTTACAGGGTTTTCAACTCCAGAACAAAGGTTATGATGGAGTCTATAAATGTGGTGATTGATGACATTGATAAGCAGGAAGATGCTGATGTCCTGGATGATGTTGAAACATCAGTTGAAGAAGTCACAGAAGAAACTGAAGATAGAAGTGGGTCTCCCAGTCATGTTGATGCTGAGCCTGAACCTGAACAATCTAATAAAGAACCATCTATTAGAGTGCTAAAGGACCATCCAAGGGAGCTTATCATAGGTGATCCTAAATCAGGGGTTAGCACTAGATCAAGAGAGGTTGTGTCAAATTCTTGTTTTGTTTCTAAAATTGAGCCCAAGAATGTCAAGGAAGCCTTGACTGATGAGTTTTGGATTAATGCCATGCATGAAGAGCTGGAACAATTTAAAAGGAATGAAGTGTGGGATCTTGTACCAAGGCCTGATGGAGTTAATGTGATTGGCACCAAGTGGATTTACAAAAATAAATCTGATGAACAAGGAGTGGTCACCAGAAACAAGGCCAGATTAGTTGCTCAGGGATACACTCAGGTTGAAGGAATTGATTATGATGAAACCTTTGCTCCTGTGGCAAGACTGGAATCTATCAGATTACTCTTAGGGGTGGCTTGTAATTTCAAATTCAAGCTTTTTCAGATGGATGTTAAGAGTGCCTTCTTGAATGGTTACTTAAATGAAGAGGTGTATATTGATCAACCAAAAGGATTTATTGATCCAACATTTCCTGACCATGTCTACAAACTAAGGAAAGCTCTCTATGGCTTGAAGCAAGCACCAAGAGCTTGGTATGAAAGGCTTACTGAATTCCTGGCTGTGAATGGCTACAGAAAAGGAGGAATTGATAAGACTTTGTTTGTTAAAGAGGAAGGAGGAAAACTGATGATAACTCAAATATATGTGGATGACATAGTATTTGGTGGGATGTCAGATGCAATGGTGAAACATTTTGTGGAACAGATGCAGTCTGAGTTTGAAATGAGTCTTGTTGGAGAGCTCAACTATTTTCTTGGTCTACAAGTTAGACAAATGGAGGACTCCATATTCATTTCTCAGAGCAAGTATGCAAAGAACATAGTGAAGAAGTTTGGTCTAGAGAATGCTAATCACAAGAGGACACCTGCTCCTACTCATTTAAAGTTGTCCAAGGATGAACATGGTGTTAGTGTGGATCAAAGTTTATACAGAAGCATGATTGGAAGTCTATTGTATCTCACAGCTAGCATACCTGATATTTCTTTTGCTATTGGAGTTTGTGCCAGATATCAAGCTGAGACTAAAGTTAGTCACTTGAATCAAGTAAAGAGGATTCTGAAATATGTGAATGGGACTAGTGACTATGGAATGCTTTACAGTCATGGATCAGGCACTGAGTTATGTGGTTTCTGTGATGCTGATTGGGCAGGGAGTGTTGATGATAGAACAAGTACTTCAGGAGGTTGCTTCTTCTTAGGGAATAATCTGATATCATGGTTTAGTAAAAAGCAGAACTGTGTGTCTCTTTCTACTACTGAAGTTGAGTACATAGCAGCAGGGAGTAGTTGCTCTCAACTTGTTTGGATGAAGCAGATGTTAACAGAATACAATGTCAAGCAAGATGTCATGACATTGTACTGTGATAATCTGAGTGCTATCAATATCTCTAAGAATCCTATTCAACATAGCAGAACTAAGCATATTGATATAAGGCATCATTTTATAAGAGATTTGGTTGAAGACAAAGTAGTTGCTTTGGAACATGTTGCTACAGATAAACAATTAGCTGACATTTTTACTAAAGCCTTAGATGCAAATCAATTTGAAAGGTTAAGAAGCAAACTGGGAATTTGCATTTATGAGGATTAAGTGTGCTGGAAGGAGTATTTGTGCAGTTGTATTTTTGCATATATGGAAACAACATTTTATTCAACTGCTAAAAGCATACAATAGTGGATTTTAGTACATCAAAAGCAACATATAAAGGGTCTAAAGATTATCCCAACCCCCTGCATCAAGAAAAGTTTTCCAATCTTCATCCCATTCATCATCAGAAGCATGAAGTTGCACTGGAGGTTTTTTTATGGTTTTTGTCTCTGATGGTTTTCTTGTTCTTGTTGCTCCTGAAGAAGTTCCAGCGACTTTCCTTATTGTGTTCTTGTTCTTCAGTGGATCTGGTTTATTGTTTTCATGCATGTGTTGCTTTCCTGCATCTTTGTTTGACTAACTCATTCTTGTGTGGTGTCTGGTGATGTTATAAGGAAGAAGGCTTGGATTTTATAGTACTATAAGAATCCATTAGTTGTATCGCCTGACCAGTTAAAGTTTTTGGATATTGTGTTCCTTGGGAAGCTTGCTTTTGACCATGTCTTAATGGATGTCAGATCTTTGTGTTTCGTGTAGATGTTGTCAATTTGTGGCTAAAAAGGGGGAGAGTTAGCCCAAGTGTTGCCTAGTTGTCTGATGCTGGCTCTAGGCTTGAGGGGGAGTGCGCATGTTTGAACAGCTAGTATGCTGTTTCTTATTTTAAGGGGGAGTTTAGCTGTGTGCAGTTTGGTTGTGATTGCTGCTGGTTGTGAAGTTTTTTCGCTGCAGGTACCTCTGATGATGGCAGAGAGTGTTTTAGCCAAAATTAGCCAAAGGGGGAGATTGTTAGTTCTTGTATTGGCTGGAATTTTGGTAAAACAAAGTTGAAAAATGTTGATGTCATATGTCTGATATCATAACATTGGTTCCTAACATTAGGTGTTGCAGGGTTGAAGTCTTATATGCTGATGTTATAAGTGATGTCTTGACATCACTATATCAGAACATCAGAACATCAGATTGTGATGTTTTAGGGTTGCGCGTGTTAGTGTGTTTTAAAGAGATCTGTTAGAGAGATTGGATGCAAATTTCTTGGAGAAGATATTTTCAATCAGATAATTTTGCAGATCATGGAACTAACATTAGGGCTGGTTTGAAGAGGTTTAAAAAGATTTGAAGATCAAATCTGTTTTAAATTCTGGTTTTAAAACAAATCAAATAAGATAGTTTTGGAAGAGATCCGAGCCCAAGTCAGAATTCTATAAAAGCTGCCTCAGCCCTTATTGGTAGATAACGAAGAAAGAGAGCTAAAGACTGAGTGTCAATTGTGTCTTCGTGTGTGTTTTGTAAACCATTCATGTGTGAATTGGTGTTATTATATTTGAGTTGTTGATTGTTCTTGATCAAAGCTGTTAAGCAGAATCAAGTTGGGTGATTAGTTTGTAATCAGTGGATTGTATCACTGTGGTGAATTAGGGAGTGAGTGGTTTCTCATACCTAAGTGGTTTCTTAGGTAGAAGTGTCATTGGGTAGTGATTAAGTTAAGTAGATGTCAACTGGGATTGTTGAGTCTGTAATTTAATACTACTAATAGTGAATTTCCTCCCTGGCTTGGTAGCCCCCAGGCGTAGGTAGTTAGACCGAACTGAGTGAACAATTCATTGTGTTACTTTCTATTGTTTTTACCTTGTTCATATAGCAGATTATGTTGTTGTGACATCACACATCTGATACCAGAATTTCACAAAGCCTAAGAGGAGGCTGGCTTCTACTGAGGATTATTGAGATCCAGAGGCAGGTCTAAGTCGGGGGATCAACTCTTGCCGAGGGTTTACAGAAGAGTTGAGGTATCAGATACCTTGAGGTTCTGATAGGCTAGCATGGTATTGATGATGAGATAACCCTAGCTGGGGGAATTTAGGATAAAGATTAAGTTTTAGATCCTATGAGGATTTTAAACTCTACTGGAGATTGATCAAATGATCAGGGCTTTTTCCTGTGTTTGTAAGGAACTTGAGAATCTCTTTGAGATCCAAGAGGAGACTAGACTGTCCAAGTCTACTGGTATGGAAGGTTTATCTTTGTATGATGCCCAAGAGGAGGCAGATGTTTTAAGGGATGAGAATCAACCCTTAAATTGGTCTGAGGTTTTGACTCTTCAGAAAGACTGCTCTAACAAAGGATGACTAAGTTCTGTCCTATACCTTTTAAGAGGTCTTTAGGGTCCTTGTATTAAGCCCAAGAGAAGGCATGAGAACTTATAAGAAGCCGGAGGGTCCTTGTACAAAGCCCAAGAGGAGGCGGGGATGCTTTTAGGAAGCCTGTAGGTCCAAACTTAAGAAAAGTTCAAGAAAAGTTTCACCGGGAATATTCTTTTCTTTAGTGAACAATTCTAGGGTTTGAAGAAATTCAAGAGAGGTTTCACCGGGAATTAATCCTCTCTGGGGGAAATGAGTTTCTTTGACAATTTTCTAATTATGATAGTCTAAGAAAAGTTTCACCGGGAATAATGCCTTTCTCTTTGTTCCATATTGTATAAGCCCAAGAGAAGGCAAGACTGTATCTGGAATTCCTATGGGGAACTAGTTTTGACTGTTAAAAGAGTGACCACTGGCACTATCTAGTTCTAGACCTAATTGCCGGGGAAAACTCTAAGCAGATAATATACAGGCATATATATACAGATGAAATATATACAATTATGTAAAAGGAAGGTAGGAGGACTTACAAGTGAGCAAGCTTCCAGCACAAACAAATATATATATGTGCAAGATGTAAAAGAAAGCTGTTTAAAACTTACAGGCGAGCAAGCTTCCATTGTAACAACTGTATGGTTTTTTGTTCAAGAAATTAAAGAAAGTTTTGATAACAAATATTGATTTGAACCTAAATCAAAAGGGAAAGTTGTTTTTTTGAAAAGATTGTTGGGGCTTATACTCAAGGAGAGGCCCAGATGAAAAACAGTAATCATACCGTTGGTCAGAAAATTGTATCGGGACTTATACAATGACTGAGGCCCAGATTATTGTATTTACAAAGAGGTTGGGTCTTACACTCTATTAGAGACCCAAAAGTTTATTTTTGTACAAGGGATGGGGCTTACAACTCCAGGAGAGGGCCAGAAATAACAGTGATCATACCGTTGTTTTTAAAATTGTACTGGGACTTATACAATGACTGAGGCCCAAAATTATTTATGTACAAAAGAGGATTGGGTCTTACACTCTATTAGAGACCCAAAAATTTTTAAAAAAGAAAAGAAATGGGACTTACAACACAAGGGAGGCCCAAATGATTTTGTTTGAAAACGGCGATCGCACCGAGGTTTTTGTAAACACAGTGGGACTTATACAATGACTGAGGCCCAAAAAAGTTTAGTATTTACAAGGGATGGGTCTTACACTCTATTAGAGGCCCAAAAATGTTTAAAAAATAAGAAAAATGGGACTTACAACCAAAGGGAGGCCCAGTTGAAAAATGTTTTGAAAACGGCGATCGCGCCGAGATTTTTAAAATCGTATCGGGACTTATACAATGACTGAGGCCCAAGAAGTTATTTATTTACAAGGAAAGGGTCTTACACTCTATTAGAGACCCAAAAGTGTTTGAAAATGTTTGATAAAGATCAAAATCAAAGAAACCCTAATTTCATTTTTAAAGTAATTTTTCAAAGAAAATTAGTAAAAAATGATTAAAAAACTCCAAATAAGTTTGAATAAACAACTTGTGATTTTTTTGGTTAAGGTTTGAAAAATGATGTTTTAATCACAAGATGAATTAAAACTCATTTGGTTTTGAAATGTTTAAAAACAATTAAAAATGAAATTATTTAAAAAAATATCAACTATATTAAATAAATAAGATAAATTTGATTTTTTTTGGAATAAAATATTTTAACATTTTTGTGAGGTTTTGCAAAAAGAACCAATCAAAAATAATTAAAATTGAAAGAGAAATTAATTTTCAAAGTTATTAAAAAGATGGTGAAAGAAATGAAAGAAAATGAGTGGTAAAAAATTAGGAATGGTCCCCCCAAGGATTGAACTCACGCCCTTGGGGTGAACAGTTTAAAATTCTACCATTTAAGCCATGTGCGTGGGCTGATGGAGAATGTCAAGGGTGTATAATATATGAAAGAAACCTTTGAAAATAGTTCAAAAAAATAAACCAAAAGGTCTGGGGCGAGGGGGATTCGAACCCCAGACCTCTCACTCGCTCATACACACACACACACATACTAGTGTTTCCACTAGGGCGCAATGCCAATTCAGTTATATTGTGGCAACTGAATAATATATAGAAGGTTTGGTTTGAAAACCTGAAGAATGGCGCCATGGCCATCTTCTTCCTTGGGCAAGATACGTGAAGCAGTCTATCTCTCTCATTTCTCAACCATTTCACATGATCCAAATATGAAAATCGTGCGCTTTCAGACAAGGAATACAATGGCAATATTCAATTTTATTTAAATTGAGTGAATCAAAAGATAACATGGTAAAACCAGATGAACCCTAAAATTTGCATGAACTTAATGCAATCCTATACACGAACTATAAAAATCAATTGATTGAGGGTAAATGATCTACAAACATTCAGAAACACAATGGTAATTTGAAAATATGTTTATGATGCATGATTCATTGAGTTTGATAGTTTGAGGCTTACCTCTGCAAGTGAGAATCGAATTCTGGTTTGGAGGTGTTACAGATGAGTTCTAATGATTTGGACAACTTCCTTGTACCTCAAGGGATGTGTTTGAATGCTTGGAGTTGTTGAGAACCTTTTGGTTTGATCGACTCGAATCCTTCTGCAGCAAGTTATGAGTTTTCTGCAAATGGAGTACCACTTAGTGATCTTGATGTTTCAGATGTGATTTCAATGCTTGGATCAACTGCACATGATGTAAGTGAGATGTTTGCATCATTAGTTTTGACAGAAATGCTCTTGTTTTGAAATTTATGGTTTTCACTCTTGAGAAAGTGAAAATTTGGAGTAAGAGCAAGTAGAGAAGGAAAACAAGTGTGGTATTGTTTTGGTGTACTCTGAATGAAGCAATGTGGCCTCTATTTATAGGTGATCAAGTTTTGTCTTGGAGAAATAGTGAATAGCTGCAAGATCAGATCACATTCAATGGCTTTGGCTTGGTGGCATTTCTTCTTCTGCAAGGCAAACTAGCTTCTCCAAAGAGCAGGGATATGCTTTGACCAAATCCATATTCCTCAGATGTTTTAATTGTTGTTTAAGCATGAATCTTGACTGAGGAGAGTGGCTTTGTTGAAAGTGCACTATTGCACATAAATGCCTTTGAATTCAAGGCATAATGTGACAAAAACCATTACTTCAAGTTGAAAGTTTTCTTGGCTTCTTGACTCAACTTTGCAGGTTGGATCAGATATATCATGATCAGATTGAATGAATGTGGCAAATTGATTATTGTTTCTTGACTCAAAATCGTGTAGAGCAAGAAAACAACAAAACTGATTTTTCAAAACAGTTGTAGCAACATGACTTTGAGCTGCCATATCTCTTGGTTTCCATGGAGTTTTTCCATGTTGATGGGCTCTTTGACTTGCTAGCAAGATGCATAATAACTTTGATGTCTACATCTGAGATTGATTCATCTTGCAACTAGGTGAAAAAGTCCTCCAAGTTTTGGTGTTTTGCTTGAAATCTGTCTTGGACAGAATTTTGTCTAAGTGTTGGAAAAAGGTGAATTTTCATGTTTTAGTGATTTTGATCACTCCATAACTTAAAATCCATGAAGAATTGGAGTTTGAGGTAGTTGAAGCTTTTGTAGAGTGTAGGAAGATCTACTAATCAGGCTTTGGATCACCCAAAATGGCTGCTTGGATCACAAGTTATGGTCTTTGGAAGTTGGTACCAAAATCATTCAAACTTAATAACTTAGAAATTTTTTTCAATTTTTCAAGGTTATCCCTTTTACAAGTTATCATGGTTTCTTGACCAATTCTTGTTCAAATGACATTATAAGTCACATTTTAAGAAAATATGAATCATAAGGATCATTTTTTCCAAAAAAATTCATGTTTTGACTTTTGGCTTCGGAGCGGTTCGACGCGTAAAACCCTAATTCCCGACTTTTGAGGAATGCATCCTCCGAGTGTCATTCATCTTTGCAAATGGATACCTAGGGTTATTTTGAGCATATTGAGTCATGTTTTAAAGTCTTGGCTCATCCTCTTGTGAAAATCTCACTCTGGAGGTCTCAGTCGTCCAAAACCCTAATTTGGTGACATCGGGTGTTTCGAGGCTCAAAACACTTGGAATGTCACAACTGTGTGCTTGATTCTTGATATGGGAGTCCTCTTGATCCTTTGTGGATGTTTTAAGAGGTTAGACAAGTTGAAGATCATGTCATTCCTTGATTGATCTTTTGTCTAAATGTTTTGGGAGGGCTCAAAAACTCTGATTCTTGATTGCAGTGAATGCTCCACCATCTTTGAGGAGATTGATGAGGTATGATGGTACATCCATATTGTGGTAATGATCTTCACAATGATGGAAAATCTTGGTGGTCAAAATTTGGGGTATGACACCATGTCTAAGCACCTTCTAGATCATATATGCCCTTGAAGGTAGGTAAATTGTTCCTTGGAAACTTCCCTAATCCATGATTTTCATCGCTGACCTAATTTTGCTGACCCTGCAGCGCCTAAGCCATCACCTCCAAAGCATCAACAATAGCTTTGTCCGGGGGTTCAACCTGTAGTTCACCAGATGTTGGGACATATGTTCCAATATTTTTTTAATATGTGAATCAACGTGTGATTCAACATGTGGTTCCACATGTGATTCCTCAAAATATTTTTTAGCATGATCAATAATCTTCCCAATGGGATTAGACACAACTTCCTTATTAAAAGTCACAGATTCAGTAGTATCATGATCATGCACATAAGATGCCTTTTTAGTGATACAAACCTTTTCAGATGATTTCTTTTTCTTGATGGCAGTACTATTTGATTTATCTATCTAAATATCAATAGGAACAATCATTTTCAAAGGTTTTAGATCTAAAAACATGATAGGTTCATCATCAATGTCCCTGGAATCAGAAACCCTAATTTTCTTGAAATTTCCTTTCTTGCCCATCTTAACTCCAATCATCTTGACCCTATATGAATTTCTAAAAGGCTTGTGTTCAGTAGCTTTAGCATTAACAGTCTTTTGGCTCATTTTGAAACTTGTTTGAGAGAGATGAAAGGGAACAGATGTGCTAGCACAATGGATAGAGAAGAGAGAGAGAGAGAGAGAGAGAGAGAGAGAGAGAGAGAGAGAGAGAGGAGAGAGAGATAGAGTCAAGTTTCTCCACCAAAGGAGAAATTTGAATTTAAAGAGGTTTCTCTAATTTTACATGTTGTAATGATCACAGGAGAGAGAGAAACTTTCTCTTTAGTCTTGCATGTCTCCCTTGAATTAATTGCCATAAGATTTCCCACATGCAAAAGTTAATTTCATCCCTCAGTATTTCAAGCTGCATTTGTTAGACATAATGTTCCAACAACTTGTCTGATATACCACAACCAAAGTCATAAATGATTTTTCCTTTATTATTCTTCACACATAGGATGATAGATGAATTTTGGCACTCCATTGACAGCTTCTTCAGATATGCTCTCCTTCGTGCTTTTAACATTGGATGAGGATTGAGAGATCCATATACAACATTTTTCTTTGGACCTTGAACCCTTCATTAACACCTCTTGATCTTTGTTAGAGACAATACATTCAAACTTCTTGATACTAACATTCAGACCTTTATCACATATTTGACTTATGTTGATCAAGTTAGTAGTTAATCCTTCTACCAATAACACATCATCTAGACAAGGGAAAACTGGACTAACTAGATTGCTTATGCCCTTGATTATTCCTCTAGCTTCATCACCAAAGGTGACATAATTGTTAGAGTAGGGCTTCAACTCTTCAAGATAACTCTTTTCACCAGTCATGTACCTTAAACATCCATTATCAAAATACCAACCTTATTTTGAAGAATATTTAAGAGATGTATGAGCAATGAGACAAGTGACATTTTCCTCGGGGTTCTACAATTTCTTTGCTTTAGTTTTCTTCCCTTTCCTCCTACTATTGAGCCTTGACTGACTATGAGACTGAGGATATCTATACAGTTTATATAAAAAAGGTCTTATATGACCATATCATTCATAATGGTGACACCTCCAAGATGATTTTGTGTTGCCTTTGTCGTAAGGGTACACATGTTAAACAGGATGTTGAGACATGTGGTCCTTTATCAAAAACTCAATTTTCTTCTCAGGAGCAACAAACTTCTTAGTGGGAACTTTGAACTTTTTGCTCATGGAACTGTAGTTAAACTCTATAGTTTTATTCTCCCCAATCTCCAAGATCTCATCTAACATATCAGAACCATTGTTCAACATACATAATTTTTTTATCTTATTGTCAAGTTTGGACTTTAACAATGTGGTTTCCTCTTCCAGATCTGCAATGGTTGTGCTAGACTTATCCTTTTCCATGAGTAGGGTACTTATGGTATTCATTTATTTCTCTTGTCTCAAGCAAGATTCCTTCCACTCAGTGAGCAACTCTCTATAAGTTTTAGCTAGCTCTTCTGTTAAGATATCTTCATCACTAGACTCACTACAAGAGTCATATTTTCCAGTGAAAGCCATCACTTTATTAGTTATTTATCCTTCACTTTCATAATCAAAGTCAAACCAAGTTATTGAAAATTCTTTTTTCTGTTTCTTTAGAAAAGTGTGACATTCAGATTTAATGTGACCAAACCCTTCACATTCATAACATTATGCTCATTTGACTCTTATAGGTTTGTGATCATCTTGGCTCTTGTTCAGGAGACTAATGTCTAATATGTTTTCTCCCAACAAGGGTTATAACCTCAGAAAAACTTTCTTCGCCTTGATTTTCGTCCTCTTATATGTTAGACACAAAATATATGCTTTTGTTCTTCTTTTCAGATCTGTCATTCAAGGTCATCTCAAGGGTTTCTAAAGAACTAATGAGTTCATTAACTTTGATGTTGCTTAGGTCTTGAGCTTCTTCAATAGATATGACCTTCATATCAAACTTTTTGGGGAGAGATTTTAGGATTTTTCTGGTCATATTTTCTTCAAACATCTTCTCTCATAAAGCAAAGGAAGTATTAGCAATGTCACGTAGTCTGATGTTGAATTCAGAAATAGATTCATCTTAATTCATTCTCAAATTCTTAAACTTTGTAGTGGGGTCCTGCAGCCTTGACATCCTAACATTGGATGTGCCTTCATGAGCAGTTTTGAGAATCTCCCAAGCATCTTTGACTTCAGTACATGTGTTGATCAATCTAAACATATTCTTCTTGACACCATTGAAAATAAAATTTAAAGCCTTGGATTTTCCAAGAACTTCATTATCTTATGCATCAATTCATTTAACTTCTGGGTTTAAGCTTGATGTGCCATCTTGAGAAATAGTAACAGAGTGTTTTCAACCTTTTACCGCAGCCTTCCATGTTTTCTTGTCCATGGATTTGATAAAAACAATCATCATGGCTTTCCAATAATCATAATTTGTGCCATAAAAAACAAATGGTTTGTTGACTAATCCTCTATCCTTAATATTATTCATTTGAACATAACATATCTTCTCTAGGGCTCACCCAAACAGAACAAGGTTCCTGCTCTGATACCAAATTTAAATGTTGTTCTTAAAGGGATAGATGTTTGATGAGATACTTAAGTAAATGTGTTCAACATCTTACACCCGAATTAACACACACTTGATAAACAAGATGATGAAGCAGAAAAATAATAAAGGAACACACAAAATTGTTGACCCAGTTCGGTGAAACCACGCCTACGTTTGGGGGCACTCTATCCAAGAAAGGAAATTCACTATCTTGAGTTAGTACAATTAGTCTTATAGGAATAACAACCTCATGTTGTTCAATGTCTTTTCCTAATGGTTTAAATAGTATTTTCGTCCTTGTAAGTTAGTGAGTTTTTTATTTTCGTCCCTGTATTTTTTTTTTTTGTTTTAGTCCCTATATCTTGCTTTTTCTTGCTGTTTAGTCCCTAAAGCTAAAATTCGCAGGAAAATCCGAAGGTTTCCTGCGAATTTTCCTGCAGTTTTTCCTACGGATTTTAGTTTTAAGGACTAAAACGAACGTGAATGTGAAATATATGGACTAAATCCAAAAAAAAATTACAGGGACGAAAACCAAAAACACGCTAACTTACAGAGACAAAAACACTATTTAAGCCTTTCCTAATCCTAGTGACTTTCTATTTAGGTCTCCTTCTAAATATGAGAACTCCTCGCACTTTCTTTCAATCACTAATCCCAAGTGATTGTTCCTTCCATAAACAACTTATAGAATGTTGAATTACAACTCAATTAAACAAACTAACACTGTGCATTATGATATGAATGAGATCCCTGGCGTGGTGTACAGACAATACAAACAAATGACTCAGATAAAACTCTAACACTAAGGTATCTTAAATACTTGCTCTTCTTCTTCAAAGTTAGAATTGAGTCTCCTTAAATAACAATGCTTCTTCTGGGATTTTTTTTAATGGGCATAAGCAGCTTTGTTCTCGTTCAGAAATATAGAAGATTTAGTTGGATTCTGTTTTTGAATTTGTTCCACAAAGCCTCCAAACAAAGATATGATTTGTTCTTAAACTCAAATTTAAATCTCCATTTAAATTTGATTTGATCCCGTCCAATATAATCAAACAAATATACATAAATGTATTGCTAAAATATAGCAATAAATCTCCAACAAATCTGATTGAAACAACCAAAAAATAACACGCAAAGAAACTACAATATTGATCTGCTGACAAGAGCCAGATGATGCACACATGCTGGGACATTTGTTCTCACTTGTGTTATTTTTTCACAAAAACAATTTGAACATTCTATGTTGTTTTGTATAATGTAGTCAATAAAAAAGGAACAACATAATTCTTTGTAAGAACTTTTAAAAATATAGTGAATCAGATAAATGTTCTCTCCCTCATGGTTGATCAAAATGCAAAAATTGTATTTTTGTTTTTTTTATCTTTTTTTAGTGTGGATTTTTGCAAACCAAATTATTGTGTTATTTGTGATCATATATTTTAGTTATGATTATTATTTGTCTCATACATCCTACTTTTTTAGTATGTTTGAAGCTATCAAATCTATAATATAAGAAAAGTTGATGTCCTAGAAATCTCTAATTTTCCCTTTCCTCTTAATCTGCCATCTCATAAAATTAAGGGCAATTTTGGTCCAAAAATTACTTTTTGCAACTGATGATGTCACATTGTTCAATTCCAACTACATGTTTATTGTATTATGCCTTTGCTTGCTAGATTTGGACCAATTGATGATGTCACATGGTTCAATTGTAATTCTTTTTCCTCTTTTCTCTTTTCCCAATGCCAGCTCCTTTTCATAATTTTCATCTGCTTTTCCCAAAAAAATTGCAGATCACGTTCTCTCTTTCTCTCTTTCTCACTTTCTCTCTCTTTCTCTCTCTCTCTCTCTCTCTCTCTCTCTCTCTCTCTCTCTCATCTTCTTTCTTCTCTTTTCTACTGCTTCTCTCTTTCTCTTCTTCTTTCTTCTCTCGTCCGTTGTGTCTCTATTCTTCTCCTTCTTCTTCTTCTTCATTCTCTCTTTTGTTGCCTCTCTCTTCCTCTTCTTCTTTCTTTTCTCTTGATTTTTTTCAACAAATACTATAGGGTTTTAGGAAGATTTACACAGATCTATGAATCAAAGTATTTCAATATAGATATTGAGTTTTGAAATTTATTTGATGTACAGAGATTTACAGAGATCTTCCTTTCACGTCTGCGTTTAACTCATGGTCGCAAGGTAAAAGCCAACTTTTTTACTACATTAATGTTTTGTTGAATCTTTCATTTTGAGTCTTGCTTTTTGATGTTTATGGTTCAACTTATGCTTTTTAATTTTATGGATTTGGATGATGAATCATTGAAGGTGTTAAACTTGTGAATTTTTCTGTACGGCCGCTAAATTCTGCATCTACATTTTCAAGCTTCGCAGGTGAATCTTTGAAAGAAGGTGGGATTAAATTTAAAGAAGTGTTGTAAATAGTGATATGTTTCAGAATCATCTAACCCATGGAAATTTATTTGTGTTCATCTTCTCTTTTCAACTAACTTTGTTTTGTGTTTCATTGGGTTTTTGACATTACCTGTGTATTTTAATGTTTCGACGTCTGTTTTCCAGGTTTTCATTATGATTGGTTATGGTATGATTGATTTTATTTTGGTTTCATTAAAATTATTTTATATGTCATTACATTGTGTAGAAATTAAGCCCAGTGAATTTGTTGGTTATTCCAGTAGGAATTAAGGAGAAACAAGTTATCTATAAAATCGTCAAAAAGGTGATTGTTGCTTCATTTGCATAATTTCAATTTGATTGAAAAATCATATGTGTTATTGGATGTCCTTGACTCTCTACTCTTTTTGCTTAAATAATATGCTTAACTGCAATCTCATAAGTGTAATCTGCATGAGTGGCATTTCAGATCTGGGTTTGATCGCTACATCTGAATAGTTGGAATGATTTGTCCAGTTCATCATATTATTGGAAGTTTGAGTGGAATGATATCTTTCGTCATTGTATGATTATATCCCTTATATATTATTTTTGGAAGGTAAACCACAAAAAGGTTCAAATTTGAAAGGCAAAGCAGGAATATTTACGTTTATATTTGTGTTGTCTTTAGCCTTTTTCTCTTTTGTTTTAAATATGCCTATGCCTAGCCAAATATATCTTTTGTTAGGTGTACATGTATCAATGGTCAGTAATAGAAGGACTTCAATTACTCACGGGAGACAAAGGTGAGACTTTTAGAACTTTCATGGACTCTTCATATGACTACTGATATCAAATGTATAAAAATCGTTTAATATGTTGGTCTCAATTATATCTGTGAAAAAATGATTGGTATAGTCTATAATCTCAATTAAATGTTGGATCTTGATTTTATTTGTGACATAATTATTAAATGCAATTGGCTATACAGATTTTTACCTCTGTAATTTATACTATTTTATTGTAATGATTTCTCATCAATAATTTTTAAATGTATGCAGATTTCTACAAAGATGATTATGTTAGTATATTGACTGGCAGTATACCAATGTCAACAATTTTGTTATGGCAGTATACTTTTAATGGGGAAATAATTAATTTGAAATGGTATGGCTAATTGCATCCATCTTTTAATGATTAATTTCAATCAGTGGTATTATTAGTTTTTAATCTATTGATTCTGAATCATTGGTTGCTTTTCTTGACCTACAAACAGAGACATGCAGGATCTCAAATCAAAAGTGGAAGCTTAGGCCATATTGGCTGCTCATAGTTCTTGTCTGTTAAGTTTGAACTATGAGAACCATGATTCCCAGGTTTCTAAGCAGGTGAAGGAAAGAGTTACATCACATATTTAGAGTATATAAAGCATCCACTTTTAATGTTTTTTCTATTTTTTGTATAGTAGGAGATTTATGCTAACATGGTTCATAATAGGCTAAAGTTGAAGAATAGCTAAAAGAAATTACTCTGACTTTGAATGACACGGAGGTAACATAAATATTTAATTGAGTGCTCATTGATTGAATGTTTTCATTGTCAAAATAATGATGATACCTTCACCAAAATAAAATAATAATGATGCAAATAATTGATTTGTATTTCTCCTAAAAATCTATGTATTGCAGTTGTTATTTTTCATGAAATTTTCTGTTTTTCATTGTTTTTTCCATGATTTTGTTTTTTATTGTTAAAGTAAGACATGTTTACTTTTTTTATTAACATGCTTTAATTTTTTCCTGATTTGTTCTTATGACTAATCTTCTTCCATACTCATAAATTGTGTTTATGGCAATAGGTTATGAAACCATACATCAATTTTAACAATGTCTTCAAGTAAGAGAACTCAAAGATGAGTCAAATAAAAAGAATTCTCCTTCCATACCCATTTATTTTCATTGTTACTATTTTCGATGAACATGTTCTAATCAATTTTTTTTCCGGATTTCTTCTTATGAGATTTTCTATTTTTCATGGTTAGAAAATTGATTTTGTTTTTTATTATTAATGTAACTCCTGTTTTCATATACAAAGTATAGTGTTGCAAGCGTATATTGTCATGTATTGGGTTTATTTACATCTAAAAATTATTCATTCCTTTTGATTTTAGCACATCTGTCATGGCTACTGGACTTATCCAGTCTCATTACAAAACTGTAATCACTTCCAGTAAGTTTTTTCTTTTTCGATTTCAAATCACGTTCTATTTTCTGTTTTTTCTATTTTACAAATTATCTTTCTCACTATGATGCTTTTAAGGTGGGTCGCTTTTTAAAAAAATTGATGAAAGAACATCTTGCAGAGAATTCTGATATTGTGATTCAATTGATATTTTCTGCTGCAGCATCTGTGAGTGGATGATACTATCGTAATCAAATTGGATGACCATATATCAGATACCAATGAGGTCTTTTATTTAGTTTCAGGAAATAACATTGATAGTGGTTGAGGTAGAATAGTGAGTTGTTGTAGGAAGTGTTTGCCTTGGAATTCTGTTTCATTTTTATGTTGATCAGTATCTCTTAGTGAAATTCTTTGCGTGGTGTTGATGTTTTAGATGTAGGTGTTGTGTTTAATTAGATTATGTTTCAGTTATTAGGTGATACTTTTAAAAGGCATTTGGCTATGCCACTATTTTTGTGGTTGTGTTTACTGAATATTTATCAAATTCTTGAATTGACATATCTTATGCTTCATTTTGAAGTTTAATAGTATTTATTTTGCCTTTTTAAAAAAAGGCAAAATACTCTTTTTGGTCCTTTAACTTTACCTCGGGGTTCATTTTGGTCACTTAACTTTAAAAAGTGTCATATTAGTCCCTTAACTCTTCAAAACGTTCCATATTAGTCCTTTTCGTCTTATTAGCGACGGAAAAATTCAGAAATCAGTCGCTAAAATTCGTCGCTAATAAGACAAAAGGACTAATATGGAACGTTTTGAAGAGTTAAGAGACCAAAATGACACTTTTAAAAGTTAGAGGACCAAAATGAACCCTGGGGTAAAGTTAAAGGACCAAAAAGAATATTTTGCCTAAAAAACACTTATATTTCACTATAATCTAAATATGCAGTTAATATCTATCTTTCCAAACTCTTGAATTAACATCTTTCAATATATATATATATATATGAAATTGGTTTGTATATTTGTAATTGAATCATATATATGAAACTGATAAAGTAGAGGCGAAGAAATTAGTTTGTTTTGTATCTCATTACTCATAAAAAATATGTTTATATTTTAATAAGTATTCTATTTTTAAGTTTACAATCTATAATTAATTATAATCTAAACAACTTTATTACTTTATAATATTTTAAGAATTTATAAAAACTTTAACTATAACTTATTTAACTATCATTAAATATTTTACTCTATTTTTTTGGTCCATATCCTTTTTTTATTTGTTTATTTAATATTTCTTGTAGAAAAATAATATATTGCATAGAATTAAAAATATCCAATCATATTAAAACTCTAATTTGTTTTACTAAAAATATTAATTAAAAATAATAATTGGTATTAAATTTTACTTATGGTACAGTACTATTTTGTATTGTTTGTACATTTATTATTATAATTAATATTATTTTTTTGTGCAATTAAAAAAAATAAAAGTAAATACATAAAATAATGTATGAATTCAAACACAGAACTAAGTGTTTTATTTTTTTAAAACTATTTATGTTACTAATAAAGAAATTAATGAGACAAATATTTATGTTACTATTCTTTTATAAACAATAATAAATAGTTAGTTCTAGAATAAATGATATTAAATAAAATGTATGACAATATAATTGTTAAATAATGTATTAATTAAATGATATTAAAATTATTCTCTAATATGAACAATTCCTAATTATTTTATGATCACCAAAACAAAATTATTAGATAATTATAAATTTTTAATTTTTTTTAACTAATTGTGATAGTTATATAATAATATATACTTTATAAATCAAATGAACTTCAATACAAATAATAATAGAACAAGATATAAAATAAGAAGGATGGAAACAGAAAAGGAACCAATAAAAAAAGTGGGTTAAATAGTGAGTGATAGAAATATTTGTTTTACTAATTAATTTTAAAATAATAATTAAATTAATATTAAAAAATTAATAAATGATCTTTGATTTAAAAAAAAACTATTAAATTATTAAATAATCCTTGATTTAAAAAATTTATTAAAAAAACTATATTTTTATTAACTACAGAAAAATTATAAGTTTTTCATATATATGATATATTTCATTTTTTAATTTTAAAATTAAAATAGATTACTTATAATTATAAATACTAAAACATATTAAAACATAATTAATAATATTAAAATTTAAATTTATGAAAAATTAAATAAATTATGAGATTAATTGAAATACACTGTCAGTGTAAAATCACTTTACACTATCATCCAATTAGAATGAATTATTTTGACACATGAGAAGAGAAAAACATGGAAAAAGTAGTTATTAAAATAGTTTAATTATAATTTATTTATTTTTATTTTTAATTTCATAATTATGTGTCAAAATGATTAATTCTAATTGAATGTCAGTGTAAAGTGGTTTTACACTGACAGTGTATTCCAATTAATCTCATAAATTATTTCGTATTGTTTTGATTTATCATCTCATTTATAGATTTTTAAATAAATTAAATCGTTTATTTATGATCATTATTACAATTTATTTTTAATAAAAATAGAACCTTTAATATGATCATTTTAAATGATTGTTAATTTACTACTAAAATAGTAGTTAATTTGAAAAATTAATTTCAGTATACTTATACGAGAAAAATATATATTTCTAATAAATTAATTTAAAATATATATTTGAATCTAATGAACAAAAATCAAATGAAATAATGACACCATTAATTTAATTTGTAAATAATGGATTTAGTGGAATGAAATATAATGAAATCTATTATATCTCATTCAATCAAATCTTACTATTAGAATACGAAAACAACTGAAACATTCAAATATGAAATTTGATTTTTAGGGTTATTAAAATAATTAAGAGAATATTTGTGTAATGTATATATATATTTTTCAATTATTTCTATAGCTAATTAGGAAAATAATATTTATTTAAAAATATAATAAATTTTATTTCTTTTTCTAATATTGAAATTTTATGAAACGGAAAAAATCAAGATATTAATCAAATTATTGAATGATAACAGGAACAACTATACTATTGATTCAGAAATTTTTAATACCTAATGTCAATACAATAATAATATTTAAATATGGAAAAAAATACATTGTTAATTCAAATTTTGTTATTTACGAAAAAATACTATTGTTATAAGTGGGCACAACTTTAAATTTGATTTAAATTTTTTTATATACGAAAAAAATACTATTATTTTAAACGGGCACAACTTTAATTTTGATTCAATTTTTTTTATATAAGATAAAATACTACTGTTATAAACGGGAACAACTATAATTTTGATTCAAATATTTTTATATACGAAAAGAATATTATTGTTATAAACGGGCACAAGTTTAATTTTGATTAAAATTTTTTCATTTACGAAAAAAATACTATTGTTATAAACGGGTACAACTTTAATTTTGATTCAAATATTATTTTATACGAAAAAATACTATTGCTTTAAACGAGCATAACTTTAATTTTGATTCAAATTTTTTTTATATAAGATAAAATACTACTGTTATAAAAAAGGACAACTATAAATTATATTCAAATATTTTTATATACGAAAAAAATATTATTTTTATACACGGGTACAACTTTAATTTTGATGCAAATTTTTTTAAATACAAAAATAATATTATTGATTTAAACGGGCACAACTTTAATTTTGATTCAAATTTTTTTATATAAGATAAAATACTACTGTTATAAATGCGGACAATTATAATTTTGATTCAAATATATTTATATATGATAAAATACTATTGTTATAAACGGGGACAACTTGAATTTTGATTAAAAAAAATTTATATACGAAAAAAATACTAATTTTTTAAACAGACACAACTTTAATTTTGATTCAAATTTTTTTAGATAAGATAAAATACTACTGTTATAAACGGGGACAACTATGATTTTGATTCAAATATATTTATATACGAAAAAAAACTATTGTAATAAACGGAAACAACTTGAATTTTGATTAAAAAAATTTTATATACGAAAAAATATTGTTGTTTTAAATAGACACAACTTTAATTTTAATTCAAATTTTTTTATATAAGATAAAATACTACTGTTATAAACAGGGACAACTATAATTTTAATTCAAATATTTATATGTACAAAAAAAATACTATTGTTATAAATGGGACAACTTTAATTTTGATTAAAAAAATTTTTTATACGAAAAAATACTATTGTTATAAATGAGCACAACTTTAGTTTTTGTTTAAAAAATTTTTATATAAGATAAAATACTACTGTTATAAACGGAGACAATTTTAATTTTGATTCAAATATTTTTATATACGAAAAAATTACTATTATTATAAACGTACACAATTTTAATTTTGATTCAAATTTTTTATATACAAAAAAATACATGATATAAACGACCACAACATTTTTTTATAATTAGTATTACAAATTTTTAATTTCAATCATATCTATTTTATAATTTTACCATTTTTCTTTTCAATTTGATTAACAATTACACGCCCACAACATAAAATCCTTGAACAACATACCCGTGCGAACGCACGGGTTAGTTACTAGTTTGTTATAGTTTTCACAGAAGTTAATATTCAAAACATCAAGACTTTGTCTTTAATCTCTTGCTGACAAAGACTAATGACCTTTGAAATGACCTGTTGGTTGAAAATCATGGTCAGCTCATTTTCATGTTCAAATTTGGTGGGGTCTAATGCAGATGAGTTGCACATCACATTCAACCATCTTATTATTGATTCAAGCAAATGAACAGATTCTCGGTTCAAATTTTCCACTCAAACTAATATATAAAATATGTAGCAGTAGCTTCCTTGTTTGTTCCCATGTTATCATCATGTAATCAAACACAGGAAAGATCAGAGTAATCAATGTGTAAAGAGAAAAGAATAACTTTTTGATTCACCAGCAATGTCTGTATTAAACAATGAAGAAAATGATCAATTTCTTTCCTTCATGAAACTTTATATATACCTTCTGTTGGATAAATCAGCTTTGGAATTTATTCTGATTTTTTGGATTTCACCTCGCCTTGGCCCTCAATATTAACAATTATTGCAATAGAAGATGGTTCATTCTTCTTGACTGGTATGCAGCCGCCTCGTTTCCCTGTTGAAAATTCGAAATCCAAATGGGTTTGGAAGTGTAAGAGCTGTCAAATGTGTTGCCTAATGTTCATAAATGATCTATACAATAATGACATTATTAGTGTTGGTCAGTGGTGGCTATATAATTGAGTAGGAAATGTTCCTGCCACACTCAAATTCAGGCCTACATGCATTTTGTTTGGTGTGAAATATGTATATGCTTGTTTATAAGATCGAATAAGTTTCGATCATCTGCAGTCGGCGGACTACATAGTCATTTAGACCCAAACTAACAACTCACGCGCGGGCGTAAACGATGATATATCCAGAAGGGATGTTTTTGGTTAAAAGCAACATCCACAGCAATATATCTTACAGAAATTCAGAATCAGTCAAAGATTACAAGGAAAAAACTAGACAACGCCAAAAAATAGAAACATCTCGGAGAACCGAAATAAATATTGACAGAAAATTTTGCTCATATGGAGGGTAGATTGAATGACTGAAAGCAATAATTCCTTTTCCAATAATCGATTACCAGAAAGACAACTGAAACTCTACAATAAAGAAGAGTAAACGAGAAGCAAAGTAGTCTTGTCATTTTTGCTTTAATGAGCCTTTTTTAGATTTCTTTAACTGCCACGGCGGTAGGCAACCTTTATAGTGAGAATGCAGAAACAACGAGCACATTGGTACTTCCATTTGTGGCATTGAGATCGATGACAAGCAACTGAAGGCCATTCGAAGTCTCTTTTTTTCACTATCAGTCTCTTGACAGTTCGAATCATGCTGAACAGTAGAAGTTTTAAGTGCTTCAGGAAGTATGCAATTGCAAAAGGAACCTACAACAAAAACAATAATCGATACGTCAATAAGTGAATTCATATGTATCTTGAGTTTGTAAACATTTCATATATATACCTATTCTTGCGAGACGATTGACCCATTTCGGTATAGAATTCCCTGTTAGCTTGTAACTAATATCTTCACAGAAATGATTGCAGTTTTTCACAATCAAGTGATAACTATCACCATTGTATTTTGCAGACATGTTCTCCATGAACTCTCGAATCTGGAACGGATCTAAGCTAGTAGTTCCCACGAAAATCGACTTTCGAAACTTAAATCCAGGACACTCCCTAGGTTCAACCTCAAACACACCACTTGTTGGGTAGTCATGAGCTCCAAATGCATATTCCACTCCATAAACTGTAAGTACATAACAACTTCATTTTAGAAAATACTGAGAGTCGAAAATAATAATTTTTCGCCATAAAGTCACAGATATAAGTAATATACACATGCATATAAGCACTTAATTGTAAAGTAAACTGACCTTCAAGTCCGGTGTGGAAAATACCAACTCCTGCCCAATACATATAGCCATTAACAGTGGTCAAATCATAGACATTGAGATAAACAGGAGTATTCCCAGGTTTGTTTCCAGCTGATTTCAGTTTAGAGAATATGCAAAAGGGTGTCACTGATTTGTGTTTGAGACGAAACCGAACAATCGAAGGCCATCCATTTTTAAATCCTGATTTCATTTTATGAATGAATCCAGTAGTAACCACTCAATATCTATCTATTTCCTACCTACATATAGATACATTGAAAAATAAATTAAACTATTTGCATAAATAATAACAGCCAAAACTATGGAATCACTTCAACCCTAATATCATTACCAAATTCCACAGAAAAATGCTCAATTTTTTCTCATTCAAAAAAACCCAAATCTAATAAGCAACATGAGAAGTTCAACCTCAAATCTAAAAATGAAAATAAAATCTATTAATATTTCAAGATCTAACTCATATCTAAGCTCAATTTCTGTGACATAAAACTACTTGTAGAAAAAATTAGCAAAATCTAAAGGGAAGAACAAAACAACATCAAAGATAATAATAGATCAGATTAGGAAAATACATAAAACAAGAACAAAAATCAACTCAAAATTGAATAAAAAATAAAACAAACCTATTAAGATTGAAGTGAAAAACTCATTCATTGATGTTTTTTTTTCAAAGAAGAGAATGAAACAATGTGTGTGTCTGAAACTCACACATTGTTTGGTTAATATCTTCTTCTTCTGACAAAACAAGTGAAAGCTGGTTGTGTTGTGTAGTTATACTTAAGAGATCAGAGACAAACAACTATGTCTTTTTTTTTTATGTTTAATGAGGAAAATTAATCATAAATTAATAAATATATTTTATTTTGGGAAAATGAGAAAATTTGAAAGTGAAAAAAATAAATATAATAATGGATAAGTGAAAAAAAGTATGAAAGAAATTCTGTCTGGACTTAACACTTTGACATTGACTGTATCATTGCAGTTTGAGTTGAATCGTGATTTTATTTATTCTCTCTCTTTCTCTTTATTGATTTTTGTTTCTTTTTCTTTTTTTAAATAGGGTGTGTGTTTGTTCTTTATTAGAAAATAAAATAAAATAGTACTAGTATTATTTTATATTGTTTTCTGTATGTATTAATTATTTTATTTTGATTCTATCTTCAAATTAATAGTATTTCCTCCGGTCATTTTTAGAAAGAACATTTCACTTTTTTAGATTTATTAAATAATTAATGTATCTGATCTCTATTATAAATCAGATACATTAATTATTTAATAAATTTAAAAAAATAAAATATTCTTTATAAAAAGGACCGGAAGTAGTATTTGTTTTTATTTTCAACAGAAATTTCTTATTTTATTTTTCTTTTTAGTTCATCAATAAATTATTGTCATTATTAATACGAGCTGGTTAAGCAGCTTTTGGTCTCTCAGGTGAGAAATTATTGCAGCTTTATGATGTTTATTTTATGGTTATTCTAACTAACTTGCCAAATGTCCTCTAATTAGTTTAGCGATTTAAAAAAAATGTATATTTCAAATTGTAAAATTAATTGGATGTCTAGACTATTTTATCCTTTTGCTTTTTTTCTTTTACACTATGAATTGGAAATTTTCGTAACTAGCTAAAGACTCAATTATACTGTCATTTGTCATGCCACGGTTTGTCCCCCTTTTTACAAAACCACTTCACACGCCACATATACCTACTTTAAAAATTCTGAGCCCAAGAACTTCACCTCTTCATTTGTCTGTCTTTTACTGTACATAACACTCTTTGCATTCTCGGCGCCGCAACATCATCTCTTCATTTCACTCTATTTCACTGCAGCTCATCTATTTCGGTCAGGCGCAAGAACTTCATTTCCCCAGGTTTTTTATTTTTGCTGTCATTTTGTGTTGTTGTAAATGCTCATGTTGTTGGCTGTTCTTTGTTCTTTGTTAACTGTGTCGTTCTTTTTATTTCACCTGCTCTCATTTTTTGTTCTATTTTATGTTGCAGCTCAGATCAAATAAATGCTTTTTTCTGCCATTTATTGTGCCATTCCATGTTGCTATTTTTTCTGTTGATGAAAAGGTTTATCATGTTCATCTACTGCCTTTTTTTGTTCTTTGTTGTTTTCATGTACCATGCACATGTTGGTTTTCTTCACATAACCACAATAATGATTATTATGTACTATGACATGTTCTTAAACAGATTCTCATGGACTGTGGCATATTCTTAACCACAACAATGATTTTCATCTGCTGCTGTGTTGTTTTCATCTGCTTGAAAATTGGAATATGACATACTCTAATGCATTTTCTGTTGTACATGAAATGTGTTGAAAATTATGATGTTGTAATGGGATGGTGTCTCATAATGTAACAATCTCAACTTTTGGTCAGATTTTTAGGCAAACATGTCAAGAACACCGATTCTAATCAAGGATTTGGTGCAAAGTAATCAAGTGTGGAAAATGCTAATTCGTGTTGTTGATCTTTGGGTTGTTAAAGAGAAAAATGGACTCCAACATCTTGAAATGGCCATACAAGATGCAAAGGTAATCGTTTTCCATTTCCAAGATTGTCAATTTTTAACTTAGTATTCCTTTAAACCATTGCTGTCATCATTATAGAGTGACCAGATTCACGTGACAACTCGGAATCGAGAGTTTAATGATTGGATTGCACAACTTGAGGAACATGAAACTTTACTGTCTTTATAATGGAGATCCAATTGTTAATGACGACGCTTTCAAAGTATGCCCCAACAAGCTCAAACTTGTATTCAATGGAGGAACCACGGTTACTAGAATGTCACTACCTGAAATACCTACACACCAATTCTAGTTTAAGCCTATAGTTGATTTTCTTACTGGAAAATTCTACAATGATCTCTTATATGGTGAGCTTTTTTAATCTTTGTGTAATATTTATTTTCCACTGTTTCCATTCTTAATGAACCACATCATTACCTTATGATTTATTTCCAACTTTAGATGTCATAGGTGTTCTCCAAGATGTCGTGAAGACGCAAATGGGTGGCGGTGGAAAGAAATCATGTGCCAATATAACTCTTCACGATGAAGCTGGAAATGTCATTGAGGTTGCATTATGGGACGATTATGCTAAACACTTTGTGAATAATAATGTCTCAAACAACTCTTCGGGCTCAACAATCCTCATTTTAACACATGCTTGGTATAAGCAGAATCAAGGTTTGATCTTCTTTCCTTATGTGTTACAATAACTTTCGATTTTTGCTGTATTAGGCATTCTCATGTTTAACTACATTTCAATATGTGACAAACAGCATCTGGATTGCCTAGCCTATCAAACACTTGGAATGGATAGAAGCTTCATGTTAACTTAGATCATCCACAAGTTCAAGCATTCAAATCTTTGTATTATACTTTCATTGTCACTATGCATTTGTTCTCTACTTTACAATATACATTTTTACGTTCATATGGGACGATTACATTCATATCCTAAACCATATTTACGTTTTGGAACAGGTTAGCATCTACAAAATCCACCATTGCTACATCTCATTCTATCACCCAAACTTCGGATTCATTTGTACAATCTAGCAACAAAAAATGGACACACCCAAGTGAGGTCAAAATCATCCGAGAAATATGTGAACTCGGAAACGTATGTTGTAGTATTTATCATGATTCAAGTTATTGTGATTATCATTTGTTTGCTGACATATAAAGGGACCAATGTAGGATTGTTTTGCCACAACTATTGGTACTACCAAACGATTTAAGGCCTCCAAATTTGGATGGTTCTTTGAGGCGTGTCCGAATTGCAAGTTATCAAACAAGTCACATGGAACAAATTTTGAATGTGCTTGTGGTGTTAGGGATGTTAAACCTATTTCAAAGTAAGACTTCCATTTCATTTCCATTATTCTTTTTAGTATATATGTTGCTCCTTAATTTATATCTACCAATGCTGATTTTATGTTAGATACAAGATTGAAATCGAAGTCGAATATGATAATCACGTGGGATGCTTTGTTTTTTGGGATAAAGATTGTATCCCATTCATTAATTTGACTGCTAGGGAGTTGAGACAAGTCATGAAGGAGGTACTCACAAATGCAATTTTCATTGTTTCTTTGCAATTTTTATTGTTAGTTAAATACATTCCAATGACTAATCTAATTATTCACCTAGGCTGGAGAGGATAACCCGAAGATCTATCTAATACACCTAGATGCTCTTTTGAACCAGAATCTAGCTTTTAGAACAAAGTTTCAGTCACAATACGGCCAGTTCACAATTGTTACCATACTTAATGAGCCTGGTGTTTACAAAAGCTTAGACGAATTGCTTAAACCAGATGAGGTACATGCCATTTAGATGTGCATAGTTTTATTTCTGCATTAATATTGAGTTCATTTGATAAACTGATAATTGTACGTTTATCATACCAGCATTCTTCAAAAACACCACTTTTGGAAATAGACACAATTCTTGGAGGGGACCTCCATGTTGATGTAATTGTATGGAAAAACTCTTGATCTTCAATATGTCTTTATATGAATGCACTGAATTTAATTTTGATGTCATCTTAAATTGCCAATGGAGTTTGTAGGCAAGCCAATCAAATGATCAAGGTAGTTTCATTTCCCCCAATTCTGCCAAGAGTGATTGCAGTCCATCGACATGCTCTAGCAACACCCCTGCTAAGAGGGTTGTTGTCACAACTACTCTAGATGACATCTTACAAGATGAAGTCTTAACTCCACGGAAATCTGCTACAAAGGTTAAGCACTCAAGAAGGAGTGATCGATATATGCTACTAATCTGAACAATCTTTTGATTACTACATGGATGTAATGTTAACAACATCATTAGCTACCTCTAATTAATGGATGTACCGTAAGATGTTTTGTTGATCTATGCAAACAATGTGTTGAAAAATACAAGCATGATAAATCAAGTTATTATATACATTTTCAGAGTTTTTATAGTCGGATTTCATATTCCTCGTGGCAGACTATGTTGATTTGTTCTTGTCAATATTTCTTATGTGGTGCAGTGGTAGACCATTTCTCGTGGCAGACCATTTCTTATATTGAATTATATATTGTAGTTGGTTCTATGGTTTAGTTGGTTTGGAATGCCAATATTTGTTTATTTGCTTCTGCCGTGTATGTGGTTCTGGCGTGTAGTTGGTTCAACATGAATTAACATAATTAGACATTACCTATTGCAATTGTAAGACAGATTTTGGGCAATTGTAGAGCATTGATTTGTCTTGAAACTTTATACATCTTTTCTTTAAAAGTATCATGCATTGAATTTGATGTTATTATCTTTAAATGATGTTGCAAATCCTGACATGTTCTATTTGGTTCTTATCTCATAATTGAATTACACATAAATGGTGCATTTGTAAGATCAATTTAGGCCATAACAGTGCATGTGCTAACTCAAAACAAGTGTATTGAATTAACAAAATTAGAGAGAACCTACTGCATTTGTAAGACAGATTGGGGAGCAATACCAGTTTAGCTTAGTTGGTTAATCTCTTGGTAGTCAACACATTCATAAGGTTGTATTATCATAACAGTTAGGAAGGTCTTAGGATTATCGTACACCTGAAAAATCGTAGTTACGTGTCATAAATCATGTAGAGGCCGACCTATAAGCATACAGGCCGACCTATACAAAACCACAGGCCGGCGCATAACTGTTACAGGCCGGCTCCTACGGAGCAATAATAAAGCTTATAGCTTCTGCCTACAAGCTGCACTACAGGTCGCCTCACAGGCCGGTCTATTAACCTATACAGGCCAACCTACGACCTTTATAGACTGGCCTATGCATGTTTGTCCAATAAATTTCTTTTTGCATTTCATTCCTTATGCTTCCCTCTTATCTTCGTAGCTCAATTTTTTTGTAACCCTAGCCGTTGTGGTGTGGTGAACACCGAACACCCTAAACCATTATGCAGTAGGAACAAGTACATACACAATCCTTCATGCTTGATTAAAATAGGGTGAGTATAGAACATTATAACTAATTGATAATTCTAGATGCTAATACAAGTCATATTTCAAAATATGTGCATTAAGCTCATGATTTCACTTTCTTGGAATCCGCCTGCACTTAATGAAGAAACATATTTTATAATTAATTATTACTTTACTTATGATGACAGTAACCTATTCCAATGCTAGATTGGTTTATCAATGCAACCTTCACACTCTACCATGTACTCCTTCTGTTTTATATTATAAACAAAAGTTATTTTTTAAATACATTGAATAATTAATGTATTTGGTCTAATATATAGATCAAATACATTAATTATTCAATGTATCTAAAAAGTAATTTTTGTTTATAATATGAAACGGTGGAAGGGGTATATTTTATCATTAAATATAATGCTTATTACTTAAATTTGATGCACACCCTACTTTGCAAATCATAACTTGATTTTCGTGCATAAATTCTTGTTTTATTGTACAGCCTGTCTACCAAATGCTTGCAATAGTCAACTCAACATTTAATGCAGCCTGTGAAATCTTTTCCCATTCTATGGTCTTCCACGATTTTATACAATATTGTGGACAATGTGGATCAACTTTTTCTGCTGCAACCATCTATGATCTATCTATACCACTTTTGCTAGGCTTAACATAGCATGTTTTTTTTGTATTGTGTTCGTGGCTTTGATGTTAAATGCTATTCTAATGATAGTTGGAATAAAATACAAAAATAATATGGATGTTATGTGTTACTAGGTAACCTGCTAGGCTTGCTTTCTTTCTACAATCTGTATCATTTACTAGGAAAACCAAACATCAAGCTAACCAAATGATCAAAACCTGACTACATCATTAGAATTGTTTCTAATTATTACGTATGTGAACATGAGTAATTGGAGATATTATGCTGAATAATGATAAGTTCTTTGAAGGGACTTCTTTGCTATTATTATAAACTAACATTTTACAATTTGGTCCTCATAATTTGTTAAATTATTATGAGATAATAGTTCCTCAAAACATTTTTCGAAACATCTTGCTTTACCACCTCTTACTATCAACATTTTCAAAGGATAATACTTGGAGAAGAACAACAAAGTCTTTGGCCGGCTGGAAAAAATCATCATGATTTCTGTTATTTTTAGGTGAGTTACTTTCATTTGTATGCAACAATCAGTTTGACTTTTTGCAGACATCAATTACATAAGCCATGATACTCTTTGTTATTGCGTTATGGCCTTGGACATGTTGGAATTTATGTTTCCATTACCTTTGACAGAATGAGATTTAACATGCATTTATGAAACAATGGTTGGTCTGTAGTCATTATGCACTAAGTTAGATAAGTTACCTCTAGGGATTTTAATTGCAACTGATTGTATGAATTGATGTCTAACAGCTTATGCCAAGAGTAACTGTGCATTCTATGATAGATGAGTTGCAAAATCAACATAATCATTAATGATAGGATAATGGTACTTATGCGTAACATCAAAACATACACATTAATGACTTTTAGTTATATGTGTTTCTATTTAAATGCTTTAGGAAGATTATGTCCATCATCATATATGGTTAAACAATAGGTAGTTTGCATTCATTACATGCTGCCATATGAAGCAATCTACAATAACAGTTATTGCTTAGCCATCCAGAGTACCATATGGACATTTGTTGTACCTTGATTAACATATGAAGCGTGAATGCCGCCACATATTTATCTGAATTGCTGAACGACTGTCTTTATTGAAATTATAGCGCGAATGCCGCCACATATTTATCTGAATTGCTGAACGACTGTCTTTATTACATGCTGCCATATGAAGCAATCTACAATAACAGTTATTGCTTAGCCATCCAGAGTACCATATGGACATTTGTTGTACCTTGATTAACATATGAAGCGTGAATGCCGCCACATATTTATCTGAATTGCTGAACGACTGTCTTCATTACATGCCGCCACATTTGTTGTTTCCTTTTCACATACATACTGAATAAGGCTGCATTTACATATTAAATCTACTGAATAAATCACATACATATTGAATAAGTCAGCATTCACATACATGCTCTTGAAAGTTCACATACTTATTGTAATATACTGGATGAAATAAATTCCAATTTAACCATGCAGAATAAATTATTTTTGTTTAATACTAATTTCTCTAAATAAGTAAGCATTTTCATACTGAATCTACTAGATATGAATGTCGGGGCAAGATTGATACTGTCATCATGATTTTCTATTTCTTCCTCATTAATGTGATACTATTTATGTATCTTCAGGCTCCAACTAATCCAGGCCCGAGTCCGACTAATCCTCTGGTGCAGAATTTACATTCTACCGTCAATAGGTCTGGCTGTAATATAGTTCATCAGTGCATTAAAATTCATGCTTTTCTTTTTGTTTTCGTATCCATAAATTTCCTATGCAAGGTTTTTCAACACTAATTTATTATGCAGATCAATACAAGCTGCAAAAACGTCTTCGTGGAAGACTGCGCAAGAGAACCGTGTCTGGTCCGTAAATTATCCCTCTGGCAGATTCCTTGCCTTAAAATATGCATAGTCATGGAATGTCATCTGATCCCATTGAACCTTCCTTGAAAATCCCACATAGGTGTGCAATTTGTTAAATATAATTTATAGTGTGTCGAAGTCGAATATCATTCATAGTGTCGAAGGTATTTCGACAGATTTATGTTAGATGTGATTTAGATTGGATTCAGATTTTGTTTTTATTAGATTTGATATGATTTAATATTTTGGACTTTTAGAGTTTTGGGTCTTTGTAAATCTAAATCTATAAATAAGGAGTTTTACTTGTACATTGTAATATTGAGAACAATATTCACAGTTGCAGTTGCAGTGAGAGTTCAATATAATCAAAAATCCCACAGTTCGTGGGTATTACTTTTCTCCTCCAAATATTTCTCTTTTCTCTCGTTTTCTTTTCTTGCTGTTAGTTTGTTCATCGTCTTCATTGCCATTGTGTATTGTTTGTGGGTTGGTGATCAATCTTGAGATCAAGATTGAAACGAAATCATCATAAGGTGTGGTGAATTTCCAACATCTGGTATCTAGAGCTCCGGTTGTGATTCAAGGAGGAAAATCGTGATGGCTATGAATCATTCAAATGGACACTTTCCGGCGACCCTACCAATTCTCAAGAAAGATAATTATGAGAATTGGTGCAAGCAGATCAAGGTGGTTTTCTGTTATCAAGATCTGTGGGATCTTATGAAGGAAGGAGTAACACCGCTTGGGAAGAACGCGACGGATCAAGAAAAGGCTGCACTCAAAGATTTGAAGAAGAAAGATTATAACGCGCTGTTTATAATCCATCAATGTGTTGATCCAGATAACTTTGAAAAAGTTAGCGATGCAGAATCAGCAAATGAAGCATGAGAGATTCTTGAAAAGTCATTTGGAGGTGCAGAAAAGGTGAAAGAGGTGAGGTTACAAAACTCACAAGAAAACCTATGAGTTGCTTCAGATGGAAGACAACGAAAGTATTTCAGATTTCTTCACCAGAGTTACAAAACTGGTGAATCAAATCAAAGTATGTGGAGAAACGCTGACGACGAAAGCAGTAGTCTCAAAGATTTTGAGATCGTTGACTCCTAAGTTCGACCACGTGGTAGTAGCCATAGAAGAGTCGAAAGACTTGTCAGTATTGACGAAGGAAGAGCTTCAAGGGACACTTGAGTCTCATGAACAAAGGATGGCTGAGAGAGCTGCAGGAAAGTCGAAGAGTGATATGGCTTTACAGGCGCAGTCAGAAAAGGAAAGGAAAGGCAAAGGAAACGTGAATGGCAACAAAGATAGAGGAGGCAGTAATTCGACTCAGAAGAAACCTTGGAACCAAGGCAACCAAAGAAGTGGTGCTGCAGGTAGAGGAAGAGGTGGTGGTCGAAAGCCAGACAAAAGTCACATTCAATATTTTAATTGTCAGAAGTATGGCCATTATGTTAGTAACTGTCCAGAAAAGAAGAAAAATCAAGAAACTGATGCAAATCTGGCGAAACATGAAGAAGAAGAGACGTTGCTGATGGTCACAACGAAAGATGAAGAGAGATTCCAAGATCAGTGGTACTTGGACTCAGGATGCTCATCACACATGACTGGAAGGAAAGATTGGTTTGTCAACATGAAGCCCTCGTCGAAGAACACAGTGAAGTTTGCAAATGACAACACTCTAGCAGCTGAAGGTGTTGGTGATGTTCTGATTATGAGGAAAGATGGCAAAAGGTCAACAATTTCCAATGTGTTGTACATACCAGGCATGAAGAGTAATTTGCTCAGTATAGGGCAGCTTGTTGAAAAGAACTACAAGGTAGTTGTCGAAGACAAGATGATGAGAGTTCTCGACGCAGGTGGTAGGTTGATCTTGAAGGCTCCAATGTCTCAGAATAGGACCTTCAAGATTGAACTAAATGTGATGGAGCACAAGTGTCTAGCAATAGCAGCCAGCAGAGATGAGTGGTTATGGCACTTTCAACTAGACCATCTCAACTTCAATGACATCAGAGAACTGAAGAGAAGAAATATGGTGTCAGGATTACCAGAAATCGACATTTCTAGTGAAGTCTGTGAAGAGTGTGTTCAGTCGAAACAACACAAGAATAGCTTCAACAAGGATGCATGAAGGAAGTCGAAGGCAATTCTTGAAGTCATATACTCTGATGTATGTGGTCCAATCCAGGTGGATTCGATTGGTGGCAACAGATATTTTGTCACGTTTATAGATGATTTCAGTCGAAAGTTATGGACTTACCTCATCAAGAAGAAAAGTGATGTGTTTGAGGTATTTGTCAGATTCAAATCCATGGTCGAAAGACAGAGTGGTCGAAGGTTGAAAACTCTGAGAACTGATGGTGGTGGAGAATATGTGTCGAAAGAGTTCGATGCATTGTGTAGAAAAGAAGGGATTGTGCATGAGGTGGTGCCACCCTACACTCCACAGCAGAATGGGATTGCAGAACGCAAGAACAGAACCATCATGAACATGGTAAGAAGTATGTTGAATGGAAAGCATCTACCCAAAGAATTATGGGGAGAAGCAGTTTCGACAGCAACATATCTTTTGAACAGATGTCCGACGAAGAAGCTTGAAGGAGTCACACCAGAAGAATGTTGGTCTGGTGACAAGCCTAGTCTCAGTCACTTGAAAGTGTTTGGATCTATAGCACATAGACATGTGCCAGATCAGTTGAGAAAGAAGCTTGATGACAAGTCGAATCAGATGATCTTGATAGGATATCATTCGACTGGAGGTTACAAGTTGTTCGACCCAGTGAATAAGCAGGTAGTGATCAGCAGGGACGTGATCATAGATGAGCTTAAAGAATAGGATTGGAAAGAGAAAGCCAAGAAGGATTCAGTGAGAATCTCTTGTGAAGAACCAGCCATTGAAGTCGAAAGAGAAGTTCGACAGGAACCAGTAGCAGATGAAGCAGGTTCAAGCAGACCTCGACGAACAAGACACATGCCTGTAAGGTTGCAAGAATGTGTAATTACATCAGATGATGTGGTCGATGAAGAGGGTGAGCTGGTACATTATGCTTTCTACGTAAATGTCGAACCAGTCAATGCAGCTGAGGCATTGAAAGATTCAAAGTGGGTGAAAGCAATGAATGAAGAGTTAGAATCCATCGAAGTCAATAACACATGGTCACTTGTCGAATTGCCTCAAGGCAAGAAGGCAATTGATGTGAAGTGGGTTTACAAGGTAAAGGTTAATCCTAGAGGAGAAGTAACTCGACACAAGGCGAGACTTGTGGCGAAAGGATTTCTTCAGAAGGAAGGAATCGACTTCGATGAAGTGTCCGCACCTGTTGCTAGAATCGAAACAATCAGGTTGGTTGTTGGTCTAGCAAATATGAACAAGTGGCACACATGTCAGATGGACGTGAAGTGTGCATTCCTTAATGGTCCCCTAGATGAAGAAGTTTATGTCGCACAACCAGCTGGGTATGTGAAACGAGGCGAAGAAGGAAAAGTGTACAGGCTGCATAAAGCCCTGTATGGACTTAAGCAAGCTCCAAGAGCCTGGAATAAGAAAATCGACAGCTTCTTAAGGGAAAAGGAATTTGTGAAGTGTACGACAGAGCATGTAGTATATGTAAGAAGAAGCAATGGCGAATTACTTATACTATGTCTCTATGTCGATGATTTGTTGATAGCAGGAAGTTGCAAGAAGGAGATCGAAGATTTCAAACATGACTTGAGTGAGGAGTTTGAAATGTCAAACTTGGGAAATCTCTCATATTTCCTTGGCATCGAATTCTACAAGACTAGTAGAGGTTTGATGATGCACCAACGAAGATATGCAGGAGAAATACTCAAGAGATTTGAGATGCAAGATTGCAACTCAACTTCGACTCCAGTTGAGACTAGACTACAACTGTCGAAGGATCCAGACGAAGATGATGTCGACCCAACCCAATACAGAAGACTTATTGGGTCACTTAGATACCTTTGTCACACAAGGCCTGACTTAGCATACAGTGTGGGTATGGTAAGTAGATTCATGCAGAAGCCAAAGGTATCACACCTAACTGCGACGAAGAGGATACTGAGGTATCTGAAAGGGACTCTCGACTATGGCATTTTATTTCCTGCAGCTGACGAAGGGAAAGAATGCAAGTTAGTGGGATACACAGACTCTAGCTGGTGTAGTGATGCTGAAGATAGAAAATCCACAGCTGGATACATGTTTATGTTAGGTGGTGCACCAGTTGCTTGGAGTTCGAGAAAGGAGCCAGTAGTGGCATTGTCATCCTGCGAAGCAGAATATATAGCTGCTTCTCTTTGTGCATGTCAAGCAACTTGGATGGTGAACTTGGTCGAAGAGATTACAGGGAAGAATCATGGAGCAATTACCATGAAGATCGACAGCATGTCAGCTATCAATTTAGCAAAGAATCCAATAGCTCACGGTCGAAGCAAGCACATCGAAATAAGGTTCCATTATCTTCGAGAGCAGGTAGCAGAAGGGAAGATGAAGTTGGAACACTGCAGAACTGAGAATCAGATTGCAGATATCATGACGAAGGGAGTGCAGGTCGAAGCCTTCAGAAAGCTAAGGACTATGATGAATGTAGATAGTTTAGACACAATGAATTAGGTGGTGTGTTAAATATAATTCATAGTGTGTCAAAGCCGAATATCATTCATAGTGTCGAAGGTATTTCTACAGATTTATGTTAGATGTGATTTAGATTGGATTCAGATTTTGTTTTTATTAGATTTGATATGATTTAATATTTTGGGCTTTTAGAGTTTTGGGCCTTTGTAAATCTAAATCTATAAATAGGGAGTTTCCCTTGTACATTGTAACATTGAGAACAGTATTCACAGTTGCAGTTGCAGTGAAAGTTCAATATAATCATAAATCCCACAGATCGTGGGTATTACTTTTCTCCTCCAAATATTTGTCTTTTCTCTCGTTTTCTTTTCTTGCTGTTAGTTTGTTCATCGTCTTCTTCATCGTCTTCATTGCCATTGTGTATTGTTTGTGGGTTGGTGATCAATCTTGAGATCAAGATTGAAGCGAAATCATCATAGGATGTGGTGAATTTCCAACACAATTTAGTTATTTAGTTTTCTTTAGCCGAGCTTCATAAACATGGACCTTTCTACTTTCATAATATAATATGCAGTTAGCTTTCTAATATAATATGCAGTTAGTTTTCATAATATAATATCCCATTGTACCGGTTAGCTTTTCACAATTGGCTGAAAAACAGGGACCATTCTACTTTCATAATATAATATGCAGATTGTTAAATTCTTTATGAGATTATCCTTTCATGTAACAACAATCCGACATCCGAAAAACCTCCTCGTGGTCGGCCAAGGACTTATTTGGGAGTTCCATATCTAGCTATGAATCTTACGCAGAATGTTGAGCATATCATCGTCGATGGACTTCATGGAAAATCTGTCATGCAATCTACAAGCTAGTAACAAGTTAGGTACGTCGAAAATCATACATCGAGTAATGGAGGTAGTTGTTAGTCTCTAAATATTTCTTCCCTGAGATACCATTTTAATTAACTTGTAGGCAATCCAACAATGTATTCTCGCAATTCGGTAGACCCGTGGACGAACATGTTCCAGTTCCCAAAGTTGTGCCCATTCCAACACCTGTTCCAACGTGTGTTGTTTTTACCCCAACCGTTAATCTAAATTTTAATAGCAACACCGTCGAGGGATCCGACTATGACCCATTTGCAAGTAAGTGGCAACATTGTTGTTTATTTACACTAAATTCACAAGATAATTATGTTTTTTAATGGTTGAATGACTCATTTAAATTCAAAACGACACATTTTTTCAATTTTACATTGTTTAACACTTCTATTGATGCATTAACTTGACTTTGTACTAGCTCATCAATCCGAGGATGAATCCTTATCTGATTCTAATGACTTTCAACCACCTTTTATAATTAATGACAATTATCATACCACTTCTGAAGGTACATCATAAAAAAAACATTTCACTTTCTATTTTTTGATTGAGTGTCGTTATTGTAAAGCCATGATGTGGTATCAAGAGAGAATGGGGAAAAGTCATCATTATGCTAATCCCAAATTTTCATTATGTTGTGGCAATGGAAAGGTTGAACTCCCATTACTTAAACAACCACCTGAGTTACTATCACGTCTCCTATTTGATGATGACAGTGTAGTTAGCATGAAGTTTCAACAAAAAATTCGCATTTACTACATGATGTTTGATTTCACATCACCTGGTTTGAAGTTGGATAATAGTTTTAACAAAGGAGGTGGACCGCCTACTTTACGGATTCAAGGACAATATTGTCATCGAATTGGAAGTTCGTTACCTCCTGAAGGTCAAGCACCTAAATTTGCACAACTTTATATTTGACATAGAAAATAAAGTTCAAAACAGAATGTTAGGACTAAGGTATCCACAAATTACATTTACAGTTTTTTATTAACCAGGCCTATTTATCTTTATCAACATTTCACATTTAATGTCTCTTTTCCTCTACTCCATTATATTTTCTTTCCTTGCTATTTATAGGGACACAAAACACATTGATCCAGTCATTGTACACCAGTTGTCAGAAATTCTATACGAACATAACCATCATGCCAAAAGTTTTCAAATGGCCAAACAATGGTTGTTTAATTCTAATACACAAAACTTGAAGTTGAGACTCATCTTTGATAGAAAAACCGATGGTAGAATTTATAATTAACCAACTATTTCAGAAGTAGCTGCTTTAGTGGTTGATGATCTTGACACTCCAGAGCAAAGGGATATAATCATGCAAACTAGTGGAGGACAACTACAGAGAATTAATGAACTCCATGCAAGCTACATGGGTTATCATTATCCTTTGATTTCCCCTATGGAGAAGATGGTTATATGCCTAACATTGCTCATAGAGACTTAGACATCTTCTAGGACAACAAGAAAAATAGACTTACAATAAGAGAGTGGCTATCATTTCACATTCAGAACAGATCTAGCGAGGCAAAGACTTTATTAGCTTCAAGAATACTATTTCAATAATTTTTGGTTGATGGCTACACGATGTTATAGTCGAAAAAATTACAATGGATTCGTGAAAATCAATCAAAGCTAAGGGTTTCGAAGTACAAAACTCTAAACGAAGAAGGTGATCAAAGTCATGCATCTGGATCAACCATAGGAAAGCAAGTGGTATTGCCTTCTACCTATGTGGGTGGAAGGAGGTTTATGGATCAGTTGTACTATGATGGTATGGCTATTTGTTGCAAGGTCGGGTTCCCTGATTTGTTTATAACATTCACTTGCAATCCTAATTGGCATGAAATCTAAAGATTACTAAGACCACTTCATCTTAAACTGAAAGATCATCCTGATGTGATAACAATGGTATTTAAAATTAAGTTTGACCAACTTCTCTCAGATTTGACAAAGAAGGGTGTCTTAGGCAAAGTGGTTGCATGTAAGTTCTTATTTCTCAAACATACTTTGAAATTTGTTTGCTTTTATTTAGAGTAACTTATTATTTTTGTACACTTTTGTAGATATGCACACCATTGAGTTTCAAAAGAGAGGGTTGCCACATGCACATATATTTCTATTTTTGCATCCTTCTAATAAGTATCCAGGACCTGAAGATATTGACAAGACTATTAGTGCTGAAGTGCCATATCCTTTGAAGGATCCAAAGCTATACAACTTGGTTAAAATTCATATGGTTTATGGCCCTTGCGGTTTGGAAAATCTGAATTCACCATGCATGAAAAATGGCAAATGCTCCAAGTATTACCCAAAGAAATTTCAAGCTACAACTTTAGTTGATCAAGATGGCTATCCGATTTACATGAGAAGAGATAATGGACACACAATTGAAAAAAATGGAATCATCCTTCATAATGGTCATGTAGTTCCTCGCAATCCAAGATTATTGTTGAAGTATGAAGCACACATCAACATGGAATGGTGCAATCAGAGTACTTCTATCAAATACTTATTCAAATATATCAAAAAAGGTTCTGATAGAATTTCTGCTGTTATTTATTCTTATGATGATAATGCAATTGGTGAGAAGAAGAACATGGATGAAATTAAGCAATATCTAGATTTTCGTTACATCTCCCCGAGTGAGGCATGTTGGAGGATTTTTTCGTATTCCATACACGGTAGAAAACCAGCTGTAGGGAGATTTTTTTTTCACATGGAGGGAGAGAATTCCGTTTTCTACAAAGACTTTGAGCAAATTGGAAATGTTTTACTTAAACCAAGTGTGACCGAATCTATGTTTACAACATGGTTTAAAGCAAACAAAATCTATGATGAAGCTAAGTTGTTGACATATACTGATTTTGTCTCTAAATTTGTTTATCATACGGAGCAGAACTTGGAAGCCTAGGAAGAGAGGGTATATTATTGGTCGTCTTATCTGGGTTCCTCAAAGCATAGGTGAACTGTATTATTTAAGGATGATGTTGATTGTTAAGAAAGGACCTATAAGTTATGAAGACATAAAAAAATTGATGGTTTTCAAAATATAACATTCAGAAAAGCATGCCTTGCTACGGGGTTTCTACAAGATGATAGAGAATTTATTGACGCTATAAAAGAGGTGCATGTTTGGGGGTCTAGTGTTTTCTTAAGGAAGTTATTTGTTACTATCTTGTTATCCTCATCAATGAATAAACCAGAGCATATTTGGAGTAATACATGGCGGTACTTATCTGATGGTATTCTTTATGAGCAACGTGTTTTGACTAGAAATCCAGGTATGCTTTTTATGAAAACTTATTTGCAAGGCTACACCTATCATGAATTTAAAATTCTTTTTTCTTTCATAGGATTAACACTTACTGGTGAGGAAATAAAGCAACTCATCCTTATTGTAATAGAAACTCAATTATAAAAGAACAATAAAAGTTTGAAAGACTTCAAGCCGATGTCGTATCCAAATGATTTTGTTATTTCTTTTGTTGGAAATCAGTTGGTTTATGAAGAGAGGCATTATGATCCCATTGCTCAAGAAATAATTTTCAAAGAATTGTACTCATCTCTTGCAGGTAAATCTTCCAACCTACATACAAGTTTAGAGAAACATGTGAAATTCCTAGAGTTGTGAATTTGTTACATATATTAATTATTCTATATGTCATAATGATATAGTGCCATAAATATCAATGCAAGCTTCATTTTCATTTACTATCCGATGTCTTATTTCATTTATTCTTATATACAATTTTTTTAACATATATAATGCTAAAGATTGTGTCAAAACATTGGTATTTGTAGGAGAACAAAAAAAATTTATGTTGAGATCATGGAAGCCGTAGAAAGACAAAATGGTGGAGTGTTTTTTTATATGGTTATGGTGGGACAGATAAAACTTTTATGTGGAACACTTTGGCAGCTGCACTCCCTGCTAAAAGAAATATTGTCTTGCCTATTGCCTCAAGTGAGATTGCAAGTTTGTTGTTACCAAGTGGTAGAACAACTCATTCAAGGTTTAAGATTCCTGTCCCTACTTTGGAATCTTCCATTTGCAACATTGACAAAAAGGATGATCTTGCAGAGCTTATAAAATTGACAGATCTTATTATATGGGACGAGGCTCCAATGACAAACAAGTTTTGCTTTGAGGCTCTTGATAATTCTTTGAAAGACATTATGAGTGAAATTCCTCAGGCAAAGAAGAAATTTTTTGGAGGCAAAGTAGTAATTTTCGATGGTGATTTTAGACAAATTTTGCCTGTTGTCCCAAGAGGTAGTAGGTCTGATATAATTCATGCAATAATTAATGCTTATTACATTTGGGATGAGTGCAGAGTCCTTAGGCTTACAAAAAACATGCGCCTACAAAGTCGTGCAAATAATTCTAACCAAGAGGAGGTCCACATTTTTTTAGAGTGGATCATGAAAATTGGAGATCGTACCATGTCTGAGCCTAACGATGGTTATGTCGACCTTTCAATTCCTAATGAGTATCTAATTTCTAATTTTACAAATCCTATTGTGGCTATTGTTCAAAGTACATATTCCGATCTCATTCATAACTACCATGATCCCAATTATCTGCAAAGTCGCGCAATATTGGCTTCAACTATTGAGGTTGTCGATGAGATTAATCAATACATCAGAAATCTTCTTCCAGGTACTAAACATGTTGTTTCATTATTTTAATGATATTACCATAATATAGACTATACTTTACAGTAATTTTGTTTGCCATTGCTATGTTGTTTTAAATTTATAGGAGAAGAAAAAGAATTCTTTAGTAGTGATTCTGTTGATAGATCTGCAGCTACAGACTTTGATGCTTTTGAGCACTTGACCCCTAAATTTCTAAATGCTCTGAAAACTTCTAGTTTGCCTAATCATTCCATCAAGTTGAAGGTTGGTGCCACTATTATGATGATGCGGAACTTGGATCATTCAGAATGCTTATGCAATGGAACAAGACTAACTGTAACAAGGTTTGCCAATCATGTCATTGAAGTTAAGATCATTTCTGGGAAGAATTTAGGTAACACTATTTATATTCCAAGAATGTCTTTGTCCCCGTCACAATCACCCTAGCCATTTAAGTTGGTAAGAAAACAATTCCCCATTATTGTTTCTTTTGCTATAACAATTAATAAATCTCAAGGGCCGTCTTTAGACAATGTGGGTTTATATCTACCAAAAGATGTTTATAGTCATGGTCAATTGTATGTCACAATGTCTCGAGTTACGACTAAAGAAGGTCTTAAAATTTTGATTCATGACAAAGACAACATTGCAACAAGTAGTACCACTAATGCTGTATTCAAGGAGTTTTTTCACAACATTTAATAGGTGTAGTTTATAATTTATTCAATAGCATAAACTTTTAAATTCTATAGATTGTAGTTATGTTATATAAACTAAATTATTTCGTTTTCAGGTGGAATTATTGATGTCAAATTGAAGACTCATGTTTCTTTTGTAACATGTTTTGGATGGTGTGCAAGACATGTTGGAGTTGATGTTGCCCTAATTTTTTGTTCATGACTTTGTATTATTAATATGTTGGATACTTTTGAGAGCCACTTCTTACAATGCAATGCAAAGAATTGAGCTTTTAATTATGTATTCAAGATGTGGTTCAATAACAATTAATAGGTATATTATACAATTTATTCAATAACATAAAGTTTTAAATTCTACATATAGTTGTTATGTTATATAACCTAAATTATTTTGTTTTTAGGTGGAATTGTTGAAGCCAAATTGAAGAACCATGTTGCTTTTGTAACATTGCTTTGATGTTGTGCAAGGCATGTTCATGTTGCATTAATTTTTTAATATGTTGGATATTTTTGAGAGCCACTTCTTACAATGCAATGCAAAGAATCGTGCTTTTAATTATGTATTCAAGGAGGTGGTTCAGCAACATTTAATAGGTATACTATACAATTTATTCAATAACATAAAGTTTTAAATTCTACATATGGTTGCTATGTTATATAACCTAAATTATTTTGTGTGGACTGGTTGAAGCCATATTGAAGAATCATGTTACTTTTGTAACATTATTTTGATGTTGTGCAAGACATGTTCATGTTGCATTATTTTTTGTTCATGACTTTGGTATTATTAATATGTTGAATACTTTTGAGAGTCACTTCTTACAATGCAATGCAAAGAAATATGCTTTCAATTTCAATTTCATTGGTCTTACTTATATTTTATAGATTCATTTTTGCATTCAATAATTGTTTACAATTTTATGCTCTGCACCATAGTTTTAAAAACCGGACCGGACCGGCCGGTCGGACCGGTTGGACTGGGAACCGGCCAGGTAACCGGCCGGGTTCGCTTGCTGGATCGGCCATGTCGTTGAACCGGTGAGAACCGGGAAAACCGGGAAAACCGGCGAACCGGCGGTTCAACTTCTTATTTAAAAAAAAAAATTATTTTTTTTTTATTTTTTATTTTAATTTTTTTTAATTTTTTTTTTAATTTTTTTAAAAAATTTTTTTATTCAAATACATAGGAACTTTTCTTCAAGAATAATAGTAATCACTCATTTAATTTAAGTGATACACAAATTAAGTTTTGTAATATCCACAAAACTATTTTTACTATTTTATATTTATATTGATTGAAAAACCATCATACAAATATTTGTATAGAAATTTAAGAACACAAATTAAGAAACTAAATATAATATAATTTTAGACTTAACTGATTTCCATTATATATATATATATATATAGACTTGGAAAATTTATTATTTAAAATAATGTTAATATTTGTATTGTTTTAATTATTAACATTAAAACTTTTTTTTTTATTTACATTAAAACTATGAATTTAAATTAGACTCTGTTTAATTTAGACTTTATTTAAAATTTACAATTAGACTCTTTTAAAATTTGAATTTAAATTATGAACCTGTGAATTTATGATATGATCTTTTCAAAAAATTTAAGTGCTAGTTATAGTTTTTAGAGACTGAATCATCCGGTTCGACCGGTTTTACCGGTTTTATACCTATTATAATGACAGGTTTATTCAACCGAGTTATCAGGTTTAATCCGGTTTAATCCAGTTTGGTCATGCGGTTCGACCGATGAACCAGTGGTTCGACCGATAAACCAGTGAACCAGTACCCTCACCGGTTTGATGACCGGTCCGGTTTTTAAAACACTGCTCTGCACAATTGAAAGTTAATTTTACCCGTGTGAGAGCACGGGTATTCTACTAGTTTGATTAAAAGAAAAGAATTTTGTATTAAATTACACTTTTTAAAATCAATTTCATTGTAGTATTTAATATTTAATTTTAACCATGTCTTAAAAAACATTTTGTTTAAGAGTTTGGAGGAAAAAAAGAGAAGTATTGAATGATAATAATAAAAGAATTTAAATTGGAAATATTTTGAAAGATTTATTTTTATTTAGAAATTAAAATTCTTTTAATTTGAATAATTAAAAATATTGTGTTGGAGAATTGAGAGTTTAAATAAATTGTTTAAATATAATTTATATTGTTATAATATTTTAAAAATTAAAAATATGTTAATAATAAATATTCTTATATCATTTTATACAAAAGAAATTAAAAAAAATATTAATGATTTCTCTATATTTTTAAAAAAAATTATTTTTCGAAACTCTTCTCTCCCTTCCAAACTCTTCAAAATCATTGATGTTCCAGTTGATTTCAAACGAACTTAGAAAAAAAAATCATTATATATAAACTCTTTTGCTTCAACATATTTTTTATTGACATCGATCCATGCCAAAAATTTAGATTGTATAATTAATTTATATGAATTTTGTTAGAAACTTTTTGTGTAATACTATATTTCCAATGAGACAAAAAATAATAGGGGTTTTCTTAATACACCACCCAAGTTTCTTAGGCACCATGTGAAATTTCATTTTTGCCCCTAGATTCCGGATTTGCACATCCGGATGCACCAAATTTTTAAAAAACGCTGATATGTTCCGGATGTGCACATCCGGAAGAATTCTTGATTTGCAAATCTGGAAAAAATCAAAAGAATTCCATAAAATCATTTACTTCTAAATATAATTAAATCCAATATAATTAAAATCGAATATAATTAAAATTAATATCATTTTTTCAATATAATTCAATCCAATATAATTAAATCCAATATAATTAAAATCTATATTAATTAAAATTAATATGATATTTAATATGATTAATTTTTTTTCAATATAATTAATATGATTAATATGGTATTTAATTTTAAATGATATTTTTATATTGAAAAAATTAATTTAATTATATTGGATTTAAAATTATATGATATTTACTTCTAAAATTGGATTTAATTATATTGGTATTTAAAATTAAATGGTATTTACTTCTAAATTATATGGTATTTACTTCTAAATTATAATTAAAATTATATGGTATTTACTTCTAAAATTAATTTAATTATATTGAATTTAATTATATTGAAAACATCATATTAATTTTAATCATATTAATTTTAATTATATTGGAGTTAATTATATTGAAAAATCATATTAAGTGTAATTATGTTGGATTTTAATTATATTGGATTTAATTATATTTAGAAGTAAATGATTTTATGGAATTCTTTTGATTTTTTTCGGATTTGTAGATCAGGAATTATTCCGGATGTGCACATCCGGAAAAAACTGAAAATTTTTAGAGAAAGGGTGCGTCCGGATGTGCACATCCGGAAATTGGGGGCAAAAACGGAAATTCAGGTGGTGCCTAAGAAACAAGGGTGGTGTATTAAGAAAACCCCAAAATAATATGTGATGCACAAAACTCCTAAAACAACTCAATATTGGATGTTTGTACTTGAAAACTTATATATATATATATATATATATATATATATATATATATATATATATATATATATATATATATATGATGCACAATATTAGTTTTTTTACAAATTTATTTATTGAATTTATTATATTTTTTTCACTAAAGAAATTTTGTGCCAAAGTTAATCTTAAGGTTTATTAATTAAAATAATAAAAGTTAAAAACAAAAATGTGGAGAGAAAGTTTTTTTATATGATTTGTTAGTTAAAAAAAGGATAATCAAAAACAAAAATATTTTTAAAATGGCTAAATTTTAAAAAGGGCTAGTTAGTAAGATAATTATAAAAAAATATATAATATCTTATTAATTAAAAAAAATTACAAAATTAACTTTAATTTCGACGTTAAAATTGCTAAATTATTATTCTTGACCCAAAATTAACTTTAATATAGATGATTTAGTTTTTGTTACCTATAGAAAAGTATTATTATTCTTGACCCAAAAAAATAAAAATACTATTTTGTTGTATAAATAAATTATGATTTAAAAAAAAAATATTTTGACAAAATACTTTTTTTATCACAAAACAATTCTCATTTAATATAAAAATTTAAAAATATAAATAGTCAACATGAATGTCATTGTATATTTATAATACATATTTAATAATAATAATAATAATAATAATAATAATAATAATAATTATTATTATTATTATTATTATTATTATTATTATTATTATTATTCAATTCAACCCAATTAACACACTTTGCCAATATAGTAATAAAATAAAAAATAAAAAATTAATAAATAGTGATAACTACCAAAAATACAAATAAAAAACTAATTAGAAAAAATATCGATTAACAAACTAACAATGCAAATCAGGAAAATTGCTGAAACAATTATAAATCAACCTCAAAGAATTCAGATTCGACCTCATAATATCAGAATTACTATTAACAAATTGAGATCCACCAAGAAAATGATAAAATCATAAAAGATTACATCATTCAGAACAAAGACAAACACTCGATAGATTTGTTAAATCAATAAAAGAAAAAATAACTAGTTTTTAAAATAATTTTAAGACAAAAGAAATACTTTTGCACTAGTACAAAATGTATATACAACAACGCCAAGGTTATCACGGTGCTACAATTTTATTTACTTATTTAATTTTTGATATGATATACTCACGGTTGAAAAATACGATCGTAGTTAAAAATAAATGTTTTATTTCCTTAATATTTAGTCGCGTATTTGTATTTTTATTTAATTTTAAATTAAAAATAAATGTGATACCACCACGGTTGTTTAAACAACCGCTGTGACATATTTATCATTTTGTTTTAAATTTTTTAAATTGTAATATATTGGCGCTTCTTTATGAAATTTAATTAAGCAAATAATATATCACCACGGTTACGTAGTTGAACCGTTGTAACATATTTTTCATTTTGTTTTAAATATTTTAAATTATAATATACTAGCGCTTCTTTATGAAATTTAATTAAGCAAATAATATATCATCACGGTTGCGTAGCTGAACCGCTATGACATATTTTTCATTTTGTTTTAAATATTTTAAATTGTAATATACTGACGCTTCTTTATGAAATTTAATTAAGCAAATAATATATCACCACGGTTCCGGTTGTTGACTGTGGTGGTATCTTTAATTCATTTTTATCACAGCTAACTAACTTGTCTCTTCAGTAGCCATTCTTTGCACTGAATAACTGATGAGTCCAAGCTTTTGAGGTTGGCTTCAATTTTGGTAAAACTAACTTAACAGCAAGATGTTGGACAAGATGTCCTAACATGAAGAACTAACTGAAGATGAAGATGTTGGACAAGATGTCCTATCATGATGATTTGACATCTTTGTCTGTTACTTTACAGTTTTTTATTCTTTTATTTTATTTCCAGATTTTAGAATATTGTGGGAATATTTGTTTATCCTAGGTGGCGTTCAAGATTGAGGAATCAGAGATTCTGATTGTAATTCAAAGATGTTGTTTTCTAAGTGTGGAGACATTTTAGGAAACTTTGGATTGAAGAAACTATTCTTGAGGAGAATCAGTTGCAGATTCTGTGTAACAGAATTGCTGCGTTTTTGAAGCCCAAATCTAGTTTAGTTTATGGTTATAAATAGGATGAATTTAACCTAATCAAAGTGTAGAAAATACATTGTTGCTTAGTGAGTTTTAGGGTTTGTATTTGTGAACCTCTCTTGTGTCATGTGGATACTAGAGCTGGACTGTTTGCATTGAGTTATAATTTCTGTCACTATTGTGATTGAAAGGGAATTAAGAAGGGTCTCATACCTAGGAAGAGTCTTTGGTAGAAATTAAGCACAGGTAGTGATTAAGTGATAAGTTGTAAACCATAGGTTGTTTAGCTTAGAATTAATACTATCTAGTGGATTTCATTCCTGGCTTGGTAGCCCCCAGACGTAGGTGTTGTTGTACGCCGAACTAGGTTAACAATTACTGTGTGTTCATTTACTTTCTGCAATTTGTATTGTGCTCCTTATTGTCATTGTGTTTGAAGCAGAAATCAAGTGTCTCGACATCTCACAGGACATCTGAGTTCTGCTACCAGAATTTCAATTGGTATCAGAGCAGGCATCCTACTCTACATCTAGGTGAGATTCAGGGAAGTTACTTTCTGGTGTAATGGACAAAGAAGGAGGAATATTGAACATACCATCCATCCTTGATGGATCCAATTATGAATATTGGAAAGTGCGCATGGTGGCTTTATTAAGTCCATGAATGGTAAAGCTTAGAAGTCTGTGGTCAAAGGATGGGATCCACCAAAGGCTAAAGATCAGGAAGGGAAGATTACTAATATGATAAAGCCTGAGAAAGATTGGGATGATGAAGATGACAAGCTTTATCAAGGTAATTCCAAAGCATTGAATGCCTTATTTAATTGTGTGGATAAGAACGTCTTCAGGTTGATCAAGAATTGTACTGTTGCCAAAGATGCCTGAGAGATTTTGAATACTGCTCATGAAGGAACTTCTAGGATGAAATCATCAAGACTTCAACTTCTCACAACCAAGTTTGAGAACTTGAAGATGAGGGAGGATGAAAGTATTCAAGACTTCCACATGAACATTGTTGATATAGCCAATACTTCAAGTGATCTTGGAGAAAAGATTCCTGAAGCTAAGTTGCTTCAAAAAATCCTAAGATCTCTTCCCAAGAAATTTGATATGAAGGTGACTGCTATTAAAGAAGCCCAAGACATAAACACCATGAAGGTGAATGAGCTCATCTCTTCAGACTTTTGAACTGGCAATCAGTGAGTAATCTGATAAGAAGAAAAGCATAGCCTTGGTGACTAATCAAGATGAATGTGATCCAAATTCCAATGAATAATTGTCCAAGGCTATGGCGCTTCTTGAAAAACAATATAACCAACTGTTGAAAAACTGGACGAAAAGTCAAGATCTAATGTTAAGACTCAGTTATCCGATATCAACAGAAGGAAGGATTTTGGAAGAAGAACCGACAATGATAAGAAATTCAACAAAAGTAAGGGAATCCAATGCTAGGAATACGAAGGGTTTGGACACACAAGAGATGAGTGTCCTACCTTTCTCAAGAAGGGGAAGAAAGACTTGTCTACATCTTGGTCTGAAGATGATTCTTCAAGTGAAGGAGAATCTGCTAAACATATATCTGCTCTTACTGGCGTATATGATTCTGATAAAGAATCAAATGGTGAAGAAATCACTTTTGATGAACTGGTTGTCTCATACGAGGAGCAGTGCATCAGAAGTGTAGAAGATTGTCAATTAGGAAAGGATCAATAAAATCTTATTGGTCAACTCTATGATGAAAGATTTGATGAGTCCAAGCCTTTGAGGTTGGCATCAATTTTGATAAAACTAACTTAACAGAAAGATGTTGGACAAGATGTCCTAACATGTTGAACTGTCTGCAGGTTAAGTTGTTATACAAGATGTCCTATCATGTTGATTCGACATCTTTGTCTGTTACAGTTTGGAATAACTGTTATCTGATTTCTAGGTTTTATAGGAATGTGTTTTTTCCCTAGGTGGCACCCGAGATTGAGGAATCAAAGATTCTGATTCTAAAAGGAATATGTTGTTTCAAAGTGTGGAGACACTTTAGGAAAATTAGGATTGAAGAAACTATTCTAGAGAAGAATAGGTCACATATTCTGTGGAGCTGAATTACTGCGATTCTGAAGCCCAAATCCAGTTCTGTTTAGTAATATAAATAGGATGGATTTAACCTAGAATAGGTACTGAATATACACAACTGTTATTGAGTACTAGGGTTTGTACTTTTGTGAGCCTCTCTTGTATTGTGTGAATACCTGAGTTGGACAGTTTTTATTGAGTTGGAATTGTTCAGTCACTGCTGTGATTGAAAGGGAATTGAGAAGGGTCTCATACCTAGGAGTGTCTTAGGTAGAAATCTAGCACGGGTAGTTTCTAGGTGTCAAGTTGTAAATTGTGGAGTTTAGCTTAGAACCAATTCTGCTTAGTGGATTTCATTCCTGGCTTGGTAGCCCCCAGACGTAGGTGTTGTTGATCACCGAACTGGGTTAACAATTCTTGTGTGTTATTTACTTTTTGCTGTTTGTATTCTATTCTTCATTATCCTTATGTGAGAAGCAGAGATCAAGTGTCACGACATCCTGTCCGACATCTTAGTAATTTTCTTGACCAGAATTTCAATTGGTATCAGAGCAGGCATCCTGCTCTGTATCTGGGTGAGATTTAGGGACGATACTTTCTGGTACAATGGATAAAGAAGGAGGAATTTTAAATAGACCACCCATACTTGATGGCTCCAATTATGAATATTGGAAAGTGCGCATGGTGGCGTTCATCAAGTCCATGGATGGTAAAGCTTGGAAGTCTGTGGTTAAAGGGTGGGATCCACCAAAGACCAAAGACAAGGATGGGAAGATTACTGATGAGCTAAAGCCTGAGGAACACTGGGATGATGAAGATGATAAGCTTGCTCAAGGTAATTCCAAAGCATGGTGTGGACAAGAACATATTCAAGCTCATCAAGAAATGCACTGTTGCAAAGGATTCATGGGAAATCTTGAAGACTTCTCATGAAGGAACCTCTCAAGTTAAATCCTCAAGACTTCAACTTTTCACCTCCAAGTTTGAGAAATTGAGAATGAAGGAGGATGAGAGCATTCAGGAATTTCATATGAATATTGTGGATATTGCCAATACCTCAAGTGATCTTGGAGAAAAGAATCCAGAAGCCAAGTTGGTTCAGAAAATCCCGAGGTCTCTCCCCAAGAGATTTGATATGAAGATGGCCGGTATTGAGGAAGCTCAGGATATAAATACTATGAAAGTAGATGAGCTCATGGGATCACTCCAAACTTTTGAGATGGCTATCAGCGAGAAGGATGAAAAGAAGAAAATTCTAGCCTTGGTGACTAACCAAGAAGAGGGTGACTCCAATGAGGATTTGTCCAAAGCTGTGGGGTTTCTTGAAAAATAGTATCACCAACTGTTGAAGAAACTGGATGAGAAGTCTAAAACCAATGTCAAGGCTCAGACTTCTAACATCTACAGATCTAGAAACTTTGGAAGAAGAACTAGCTATGATAAGAAACCCAACTGAGGAAAGGGAATTCAATGCTTTGAGTGCGGGGGTTTTGGACACACAAGAGGTGAATGTCCCACCTTCCACAAGAAGGAGAAGAAAGGTTTATCTACTTCGTGGTATGAAGACGACTCCTCGAGCGATGGAGAATCTCCTAAATGTGTGTCTGCACTCACTGGAGTATATGATTCGGACAAGGAATCATATATTGTATATCTCAACCCTGGTGAACTTCTTGCCTCATATGAGGAGGTATGCATTCGAAGTGCTGAACTGTGTCAATTAGGACAAGATCAACAGAATATTATTGCCCAACTTTGTGATGAAAGACTAAATCATTTGGGCACAATCTCTGATCTGGAGGATGAAGTGGTGGTGCTAATCTCCAAACTTAACAACATGACCAAGTATATAAGGATGTTGAATAATAGTTCAGATGTGCTGGATGAAATTCTTATGTCAGGAAGAAATACTGGAAGTGGAAGAGGTCTCAGATACAATGATCAAGTCGAGAGGAAATGACAAAGGTCTGGTGGGAACTCAGTTCAATTGATGTCAAGAAGAATGTCTCAACATCGTCAAAGGCCTCAGAACAATTCTCCAGGAAGAAAGCATCAGGACAAGAAGTGCTATCAGTGTGGCAAGTACGGTCACTTGAAGGCCTATTACTATAAGTTGAATGGTTATCCTAAGTCATCAACTTGATCCAGAAGAAGAAAGGAGGTTCCCAAAGGAAAGAAGAAGTGGATCCCTAAGGATCAAACTGTCGCCTTCATAGCTCATACCTCCTTGAGAGCCTCTGCTAAAGAAGATTGGTATTTTGATAGTGGCTATTCTAGACACATGAAAGGTGTTAAGAAGTTCTTGGTTGACATCAAACCCCATTCCACTGGCCATGTCACCTTTGGAGATGGTTCAAAAGGATAGATAAAAGGTGTTGGTAAGCTAAAGTATGATGGTCAGCCCAGTCTTGATAAGGTCCTGCATGTCAAAGGATTGACAACAAATCTAATAAGTATTAGCCAATTGTGTGACCAGGGCCTTAAGGTTAACTTCTATGAATCTGAGTGTCTGGTAACAAATGATAAAGAGGGACTTATCATGAAAGGTACCAAATCTAAGGATAATTGTTACTTGTGGGCTCCCCATGAAACTAAGTGTCCTTCCACCTGCTTGGTGTCAAGATAAAATGAGGTGAAGATATCGCATCATAAACTTGGTTATTTGCACTTGAAATGAATGAAAGAAGTCATATCCAAGGAGGATGTCAGAGGTATTTCTAATCTAAAGATAGATGAAGGAAAAATATGTGGGGAATGCCAAATTGAAAAAAAAACTAGGATGTCACATAAAAGGCTTCAACATCAGACCACCTCAAAAAACTTAGAGCTTCTTCATATGGACTTAATGGGACCTATGTAGGTTGAAAGCCTTGGTGGAAAGAGGTATGCATATGTTGTAGTGGATGATTTCTCTAGGTACACCTGGGTGCACTTCATCAAAGAGAAGTTAGAGATATTTGAAGTTTTCAAAGGACTCTGTCAAAAACTTCAAAGAGAGAAGGATTGTGGCATTGTTAGAATTAGAAGCGATCATGGGAAGGAGTTTGAGAATAGTAAGTTTAATGAGTTATGCTCCTCAGAAGGAATCAGTCATGAGTTCTCTTCACCCATCACTCCTCAACAGAATGATGTGGTTGAGAGAAAGAATATAATAATTCAAGAATGTGCAAGGGTCATGCTTCATGCCAAAAAACTTCCTTATCACTTTTGGGGTGAAGCAATGAACACTGCTTGCTACATCCTAAACAGGGTAACCATCAGATTTGGGACATCTGCCACACTGTATGAGCTGTGGAAAGGTAGAAAGCCAACTGTGAAGTACTTCCATGTCTTTGGAAGCAAATGCTACATCCTTGCAGACCGTGAGCAGAGAAGGAAGATGGATCCCAAGAGTGATGAATGAATCTTCCTAGGATACTCTATAAATAGCAGAGCCTACAGAGTCTATAATTCAAGAACTCGAGTGGTACTGGAGTCCATTAATGTTGTGGTTGATGACTCACCTATAGAAGCCGAAGCTACAGATGATATTGGAGCATTCTTTCCCATGGGGGAGGAAGATTTCACAGAGGTGTTGAAACACCACAAGATAACTCTGAGGGTGCTGCAGAATTCAATGATGTCAATCATGAACCTATAGTGACTGAGAGGGTTGATAAGGGACCCTCCATCAGAATTCAGAAAGATCATCCCAAGGAACTCATAATAGGGGATCCAAATGGAGGAAGGATGACCAGGTCACGAGATGTTGTTGCCAATGATTATTTTGTGTCGAAGATGGAACCCAAGAATGTTAAGGAGGCCTTGACTGATGAATTCTGGATTAATACGATGCAAGAAAAGCTATGACAGTTCAAGAGGCATGAGGTCTGGGATCTTGTACCCAGACCAGAAGGGTCAAATGTGATTGGGACAAAGTGGGTGTTTAATAACAAGTCTGACAAACACGGTGTAGTCACAAGAAACAAGGCTAGACTTGTTGCGCAGGGGTACACTCAGATAGAGGGAGTGGATTTTGATGAAACTTTTGCTCCTGTTGCTAGACTAGAGTCTGTGAGACTGCTACTTGGAATAGCCTGTCTGCTGAAATTCAAGCATTTTCAAATGGATGTCAAAAGTGCTTTTCTGAACGGATACCTGAACGAAGAAGTCTATGTGGAACAACCCAAAGGTTTTGTTGATCCGACATTTCTAGATCATGTATACAAGCTGAAGAAAGCCTTATATGGGTTGAAACAAGCTCTAAGGGCCTGGTATGAAAGGCTAACTGACTTCCTTGTCACCAATGGCTACAGAAAAGGAGGAATTAATAAAACCCTCTTTGTCAGAGAAAGGGAAGGCAAGATCATGATTGCACAAATATATGTCGATGATATTGTGTTTGGGGGAATGTCAGAAGAGATGGTTCAACACTTTGTCAAGCAAATGCAATCTGAGTTTGAAATGAGCTTAGTTGGAGAATTAACTTACTTCCTTGGTCTCCAAGTCAAACAAATGGAATATTCTAGATTTCTCTGTCAAGGGAAATATGCCAAAAATATTGTTAAAAAGTTTGGTTTGGAAAATGTAAAACACAAGAGGACTCCTGATCCTACTCACTTGAAGTTGTCTAAAGACGAGAAACGGGTAAGTGTTGATCAGAGTCTGTATAGAAACATGATTAGAAGTCTCTATATCTTACAGCTAGCAGACCTGATATAAATTTTGCAGTAGGAGTCTGTGCGAGATATCAGGTTGAACCCAAAGTTAGCCATATTAATCAGGTCAAAGGAATTCTGAAGTATGTTAATGGTACATGTGACTATGGACTACTCTATACGCACAGCTCTGACTCTGTATTAATAGGATACTGTGATGCTGTTTGGGCTGGAAATGCAGATGATAGAAAGAGAACCACTGGTGAATGCTTCTTTCTAGGGAACAACTTAATCTCCTGGTTTAGTAAGAAGCAAAACTGTGTCTCCTTGTCTACTGCCGAAGATAAATACATCGTAGAAGGGATTAGTTGTTCTCAAATGATGTGGATGAGGCAAATGCAGACTGAATATAATGTCATGCAAGATATTATGACATTCTTCTGTGACAACTTGAGTGCAATTAATATTTCAAAGAATCCTAATCATCACAACGAAACTAAACATATTGACATCAGGCATCACTTCATTCGAGATCTTGTGGAAGACAAAATCATAACCCTGGAGCATGTTGCCATAGAGAATCAGTTATCTAACATCTTCACTAAAGCTTTGGACGCGAATCAATTTGAAGTGTTGAGAGGCAAGCTTGGAGTTTTCCTATCTGAAGATATATAACATTCCACTGGGTGTGGGAATGCTATTCAAGTATCTGAATATGTATTCCCATCAAGGTTGAGAGGGTTGTCAAGCATTCTCTCAAGTTCAAGTTTACTTTATTTTTGTTTTGGTTGTGTAAGGGCTTAATTCCCAGGGTAATTTACTTTCATTTGAGTGTGTAATTTAATACTGGTGTTTTTTTTGAGTTAGTCTTTCTGCCTTTGTCATATTATGGCTAAAAAGGGGGAGTAATACCAACTTTACTAACCACTGCTGACTACTACTAACCATTGAGGGGGAGTAGTGCTGCTTGCAGAAGAAGGTACTGGTTGAGGGGGAGACAAAGTTTTTGTTCTGCTATTCTGATGATATGGTCTCCCTGTTCTGAGTATTTTGTCTACAGGTTAATTGTAGTTAGTTTTAGCCAAAATCTGCCAAAGGGGGAGATTGATGAGTCCAAGCCTTTGAGGTTGGCATCAATTTTGGTAAAACTAACTTAACAGAAAGATGTTGGACAAGATGTCCTAACATGTTGAACTGTCTGCAGGTTAAGTTGTTAGACAACATGTTTTATCATGTTGATTCAACATCTTTGTCTGTTACAGTTTGGAATAACTGTTGTCTGATTTCTAGGTTTTATGGGAATGCGTTTTTGTCCTAGGTGGCATCCGAGATTGAGGAATCAGAGATTCTGATTCTAAAAGGAATATGTTGTTTCTAAGTGTGGAGACACTTTAGGAAACTTAGGATTGAAGAAACTATTCAAGAGAAGATTAGGTTGCAGATTCTTGGAGCTGAATTGCTGCGATTCTGAAGCCCAAATCCAATTCTGTTTAGTAATATAAATACAATGGATTTAACCTAGAATAGGTACTGAATATACATAACTGTTATTAAGTAGTAGGGTTTGTACTTTTGTGAGCCTCTCTTATATTGTGTGAATACCTGAGTTGGACAGTTTTTATTGAGTTGTAATTATTCAGTCACTGCTGTGATTGAAAAGAAATTGAGAAGGGTCTCATACCTAGGAGTGTCTTAGGTAGAAATCTAGCACGGGTAGTTTCTAGGTGTCAAGTTGTAAACAGTGGAGTTTAGCTTAGAACCAATTCTTCTTAGTAGATTTCATTCCTGGCTTGGTAGCTCCCAGACGTAGGTGTTTTTGATCACCGAACTGGGTTAACAATTCTTGTGTGTTGTTTACTTTCTGTTGTTTGTATTCTGTTCTTTATTATCCTTGTGTGAGAAGCAGAGTTCAAGGGTCACAACATCCTGTCGGACATCTTAGTGATCTGCTTAACCAGAATTTCAAGATTAAAGCACTTGGCTGTCATCTCTGATCTGGAGGATGAAGTTGTATTGCTCAACTCCAAGCTTGACAATATGACTAAATCCATAAGAATGCTCAATAGCAGTTCTGATATGTTGGATGAAATTCTTCAATCAGGAAGGAATGCTGGAAATGTTAAGGGGCTTGGTTATAATGATCAAGTTGAGAATAAAGGGCTTGGTTAGAAGAATTCATCAGGAAGAAAGAACCAGAACTAGAAATGTCATCACTGTGGTAGGTTTGGCCACATAAAGCCTTACGACTACAAGCTGCATGGTTATCCCAAATTTGTGACTCAATCCAGAAGGAGAGAGGATTCTGTTAAAACAAAGAAGAAGTAGATTCCCAAGAATGGCTATGTTGCTCTCATAGCTTATACCTCTCTAAGAGCCTCTGCTAGAGAAGACTGATATTTTGATAGTGGTTGTTCTAGACATATGACTGGTGTCAGGAAATTCTTGGTGGATATTAAACCACATTCCACTAGCTATGTCACCTTTGGAGATGGTTCAAAAGGTGAAATAAAGGGGGTTAGGAAGCTGGACTATCCTGGGAAGCCTAGTCTTGATAAAGTGTTGTTTGTCAAAGGGATGCCTTCTAATTTGATAAGTATTAGTCAACTGTGTGACCAAGGTCTCAGGGTTAACTTTTCTAAATCTGAGTGTTTGGTAACAAATGATAAAGAGGAAGTTATCATAAAGAGTTTCAGATCTAAGGATAATTGTTACTTGTGGACTCCTCTTGAAACAAAGTGTTCCTCCACCTGATTGATGTCAAAAGAAGACGAGGTGAAGATATGGCATCAGAAACTTGCCCACTTACACTTAAAGGGAATGAAGGAAGTCTTTGTGGTGAATGTTATATTGGAAAGCAGACAAGGATGTCACACAAGAAGCTTCAACATCAGACCACTTCCAAAATTCTGGAGCTACTTCATATTGACTTGATGGGACCTATGCAGGTTGAAAGTATTGAAGGAAAGAGGTATGCTTATGTTGTGGTGGATGGCTTCTCAAGATTCACCTGGGTGCATTTCATCAAAGAAAAGTCTGAAGTGTTCGAAGTGTTCAAAGAACTGTGTCAAAAACTTCAAAGAGAGAAGGATCGTGGCATAGTTAAAATCCGAAGTGACCATGGGAAGGAGTTTGAAAACAATAAGTTTGATGGTTTTTGTTCCTCTGAAGGAATTAGTCATGAGTTCTCGTCACCCATCACTCCTCAACAAAATGGTGTGGTTGAGAGAAAGAATAGAACAATTCAAGAATATGCAAGAGTCATGCTTCATGCCAAGAAACTTCCATATCATTTTTGGGCTGAAGCCATGAATACTGCTTGTTATATCCTGAATAGAGTAACCATCAGATCTGGAACATCTGCTACTTTATATGAGGTATGGAAAGGAAGGAAGCCAACTGTGAAATACTTCCATGTGTTTGGAAGCAAATGTTGCATTTGGTGAACCGTGAGCAAAGGACGAAGATGGATCCTAAAAGTGATGAAGGAATCTTTCTGGGATACTCTACAAATATAAGAGCCTATAGAGTATTCAACTCCAGAACTAAGGTTATATTGGAATCCATAAATGTGGTGGTTGATGACTCAACTACAGAAGCTACTGTCATAAATGATACTGGAGCATTCTTTCCCATGAGTGATGAAGATGTCACAGAAGATGTTGAAACATTACAAGATGCTCCTGAAGATGCTTTAGACTCAAGTGTTAATCCTGAACTTGCTGAGACTGAGAAAGTAGACAAGGGACCCTTCACCAGAATTCAGAAAGATCATCCTAAGGAGCTTATAATAGGAGATCCCAATGGTGGAAGATTGACCAGATCAAGAGAAGTTGTTGCTGGTGCTTGCTTTGTCTCAAAGTTGGAACCCAAGAATGTCAAGGAGGCTTTGACTGATGAATTCTGGATCAATGTTATGCAAGAGGAACTGGGGCAGTTCAAAAGGCACTTGGTCTGGGATCTTGTACCAAGACCTCAAGGGTCAAATGTTATTGGTACAAGATGGGTGTTTAAAAACAAGTCTGATGAGCAAGGTGTGATCACTAAAAACAAGGCTAGACTTGTTGCTCAAGGGTACACTCAAATTGAAGGAGTGGACTTTGATGAAACTTTTTCTCCTGTTGCTAAATTGGAGTCTGTTAGATTGTTACTTGGAGTGGCTTGTTTGTTGAAATTCAAGCTATTTCAAGTGGATGTTAAGAGTGCCTTTCTGAATGGATACTTGACTGAAGAAGTATATGTGGAACAACCAAAATGATTTGTTGATCCTACATTTCCAAATCATGTGTTCAAATTGAAGAAGGCCTTGTATGGGTCGAAACAAGCTCCTAGAGATTGGTATGAGAGTCTAACTGAGTTCCTCGTTAATCATGAATACAAAAAAGGAGGAGTTGACAAAACTCTTTTTGTTAAAGAGAGGGATGGCAAACTCATGATAGCTCAAATCTATGTAGATGATATTGTGTTTGGACGTATGTCGGATGAGATGGTTCAACACTTTATCAAGCAAATGCAATCTGAGTTTGAGATGAGTTTGGTGGGTGAATTAACCTACTTTCTTAGTCTCCAAATCAAACAGATGAAAGGCTTTATATTCCGTTGTCAAGGGAAATATGCAAAGAGTATTGTGAAGAAGTTTGGCTTGGAGAATGCTAACCACAAAAGGACTCTTACTCCTACACACTTGAAGTTGTATAAGGATGAAAAGGGTGTTAGTGTTGATTAGAGTTTGTATAGAAGCATGATTGGCAGTCTTCTATACCTTATTATAAGCAGACCTGCCATAACTTTTGCTGTTAGAGTGTGTGCTAGATATCAAGTTAAACCTAAGGTTAGTCATATCAATCAAGTCAAAAGGATTATGAAGTATGTGAATGGTACATGTGACTATGGTCTGTTGTATTCTCATAATTCTAATTCCATGTTGATGGGATATTGTGATGCTGATTGGGCTGGTAGTGCTGATGATAGGAAGAACACCTTTGGAAGATGTTTCTTTTTGGGAAACAACTTGATTTCATGGTTTAGTAAGAAGCAGAATTGTGTTCTCTATCTACTGCTGAGGCTGTATACATAGCAACAGGTAGCAGTTATTCTCAACTCATGTGGATGAAGCAAATGATGACTGAGTATAATGTCACACAAGATGTCATGACATTTTTCTGTGATAACTTGAGTGCCATCAATATTTCAAAGAATCCTATTCAACATAGTAGAACAAAACATATTGACATCAGGCACCACTTCATTAGAAATCTTGTGGAAGACAAAGTTATAACATTGGAGCATGTTGCGACAAAGAATCAGTTGGCTGACATCTTTACTGAAGCCTTGGATGCTCATCAATTTGAGGTGTTGAGGGGCAACCTTGGGTTTTGCCTATTTGAAGATTTATAGCAGTCAATTTGGTATGGGAATTCTATTCATTTGAGTGTATGTGTGTTCCACCAAATAAAGAGACGACGTCAAAGCCAACTCTCAGTTATAGTATAATTCTTTAACAATTTACTGATGATGCAAACAATGAAGACTACAAGAAGGTGTATGTCAGAGGAAATTTTATGACATTTTCCTCCACTGTGATCAATAAGTTTTTGGGAAGATCAGAAGATCCTTAACCTGAGTTTGAAGATACTGATGATCAGGTGTGTCAGGAGATCACCTGTAATACTGTGAAGCATTTGTAGCGAGCGATTTTGGACGTGGTTCTTAAGCACTGCCGCTCCTTGGGGGTTACTACAGGTCGATTCATTTTTTATCCTATTAAAGCTGATGAAGGAAGGGAAATAGATGTCTCCAATTAACCCGCTTGCATACCGAGTTTAAACAGCGGTCTGTTAGGTTACGGATGCTATGTGGTAGTGGGGCCTCTCTTATGCTATTTTGACAGAATGACGGATTTATTCTATGGACAGGAAGTTAGGACTGATGTTTTTCAATTGATATGGGATTTAGGAATTTTGTTTAGTGTGCTCGCTAAGATTTTTCTTTCAATCTTATGCCTACGTATTCCAGTTTACCGAAACAGGGAAATCAGAGCGTTCGTAGTTCCTCCTATTCTATGGGAGGAAATGGTGTTTTGGTGTCTTGTTCAAAGCCCAAGACGTGAAGCGAAAGGTGGTTTGTATCTTGTTCAAAGCCCAAGATGTGAAGCTAAAGAGTCTGTTTGTATCTTGTTCAAAGCCCAAGATGTGAAGCTAAAAGGTCTCAACTTTAGAGAGAATTTGTCATCTCTAAAGAGGGGTTTGTCTGTCACAACTATTTATAAAGGAGAATTACTTTAACTGGGATATGTGAATCCAGCAATGCCATAATTTCCTTTATAGGGGATTCCAACCTGAAAGAGAAGACTTTAACTCAGTTTAGAGCAATGCCATCTTTCCTTAGGAATTTCTCATGCTAAAGGAGGGACAGTGGCATGGATGTAGATGATCTAGAGGCTTGCCGCTTACAGCTATTAGATGAAAGGGAAGGAGTTGTTGATGTTTGCGTACTGTGAACGAGGCACAGTTTTGATGCTAAAAGGTTGATTGGATCAACCAGTGGTTTTCTTATACAAAGCCTATGAGGAGGCTATTGGCCCAACAAGAGGGTGTTTTTTATGTGTCTCGTACGAAGTCCGAGAAAGAGGCTAAAAGGAGTTTGACTCAACATGGGAGTGATTTGTGTCTTGTACAAAGCCCAAGACGGAGGCTAAAAGGAGTTGACTCAACAAGAGAGTCTTTTTTTTTTGTATCTCATACGAAGCCCGAGATGGAGGCAAAAGAGGACACTGTTTCAGTTGAGTGACCAGTATATGGGTTCAAAGAGAAAATCAGTTCTTACATGAGTAACACTGTACTCAGGGATTTTGATTCGAGGATTAGGGATATTTCCTTTTCTTTGAGGAAATGGGAAATTCAAAGGGTATTGAGACTGTCCGAGTCTACGGGGTTCCTTCCTATTCTTGAAGGGTGCTTGAGAATGTCTTTGAGACTCAAGGAAATTAGACTGTCCAAGTCTAGAGTTTCATCTTTTGTACTATGCTTTGAGAAATAGTAGCAGACTCTTGGAAAGATCGTTCTATTAAGATGACTGATTTCTGTTCCTATACCTTTAGGAGATCGTCGGGACAATTTGTACGAAGCCCAAGAGGAGGCTGGAAACTTTTAAGAAGCCGAGGGACAATTTATACGAAACCCAAGAGGAGGCTATCATTCCCGAAGGAAGAAATCATTATACAAAGCCTAAGAGGAGGCTGTGAATACTTCTAAGAAGCTGACGGGTCCTTGTACAACGTCCAAGAGGAGGCGGGGATGCTTTTAGGAAGCCTGTGGGTCCCCAAACCCCTATAAGTTCAAGACAGGCTATTCACGAAGAATAGATCAAGCCAGGAAAGTTCGAGAATTTGGAAGAAACTCAACAGATGCCATTCACAGAGAAAAGATCATCTCTAGGGAGTAGAGTTTCTTGACAAGTGCTTTTAAGAAGCCTGTGGGTCCCCAAACCCCGAGAAATTCAAGACAGGCTATTCACAAAGAATAGATCAAGCTAGGAAAGTTCGAAAATTTGGAAGAAACTCAAGAGATGCCATTCACGGAGAAAAGATCATCTTTGGGGAATAAAGTTTCTTTGACAACTTCTACAAGTGATAGTCTGAGAAAGGGTTCAAAAAGAATCTGCCATTCATATCTCCATATTGTTTAACCCCAAGAGGAGGGAAGACTGTGTCTGGTAATCCTATGGGGATCTAGTTTTGACTATTTAAGAGTGATCAACAGGCTTAATGCTAGACGTAGTTGCCGGGGAAACTCTAAATATCTATATTACTATTACACAGTTGATATGAGTTTATGAAAGAAGACTTACAGCGAAACAGCCCCACAATACAGTTATATGTATATGAAAGAGGTAAATGAAAGCGGATAAACACTTACTCAGTTGTAGAGCTTCCATGCTGTTTGGTTAGTTGTTCAACAAAGAAAGATTGAAAACAACAGTATATTTCAAAATCAAAGGAGAAAGTGCTTTGAAAAAGAAAGATTTGGGGCTTACAGCTCAAGGAGAGGCCCAGGGTTTTACCAGTGATTGCACTGTTGAATTTGTACAGAGGGACTTATACGAGTGACTGAGGCCCAAAAAAAGGTTTTCTGTACAAAGGGATGGGTCTTACACTCTCTCAAGAGGCCCAAAAAGGTTTAAAGAAAAGAGTGGGGCTTATAACACGAGGGTAGGCCCAGATGATTTTCCGTTTAAAATGGCGATCGCGCCGAGATTTTCTTTTAACACAAAGGGTCTTATACAATATCTGAGGCCCAAAGTTGTTTTGGTTAAAAGGGGATTGGGTCTGACACTCTATTAGAGGCCCAAAAGTTTTGAATGGGTCTTATAGCTCAAGTAGAGGCCCAATTGATTTTTAAAAGGCGACGATCGTGCCGTTTACTTGTACAGAGGGACTTATACAATAAGTGAGGCCCAAAAAAGGTTTTTATGTACAAGGGGGTTGGGTCTTACACTTTATTAGAGGCCCAAAAAAGTTTTAAAGAAAAGAAATAGGTCTTACTACTCGAGGGTAGGCCCAAGGTTTGTTTTTCAACGGATGATGATCGCGCCGAGATTTTGAAAACACCGGGGGGTCTTATACAAAGACTGAGGCCCAAAAATGATTTGGTTTTCAAAGGGGTTGGGTCTTACACTCTAATAGAGGCCCAAAAGGTTTTGAAATGATTTATGGGGGTTGAACTAATCAAAACCCTAATTTGTTTTCAAAATGTGTTTTAATTGAATAAAATATTCAATTAAAATGATCAAAATTGTTTAACATGTGGAAAACAAATTGTGATCTTGGATTAATGCTTCATAAATCAAGTTTTGTCCTACAAAATGATTAGAAACCATTAAAATTTGCAAAATCAATAAGGAAGAAATATTTTAAATGTCAAAAACAATTAAAACATTAATTCTTCACAAAAATATCAAATATATGAAATAAATAATATTTTTGGGATTTTTTTGGGAAAATAAAATATTTTAACATTTTTGTGAATTATTAAAAAAAGAATCAACTCAAAATCATTAAAACTCAGAGAGAAATTAATTTTTGAATCAATTAAATAAAATCACAAAATACAAATATTTGAATTTGAGAGAAATGGCGCCAAGAACAGCTGAAGAAGACGCGTGTTTTTCAGTTTTGCCCAGATTTGCGTTTTCTATCCAATCTCACTGAATACTTGATTATATCATGCAATCCACATATCAATATGCTCGTCTCAACCTCACGATCATGTTTATGACAATTAATTTCATTTAAATTAAGCATAAAACAAGAAATCACGACAAATCCTCAAGAACCCTAAATTCTACATGAAGGCTGGGATTTTTGATACACGATTCAAACAAAGCAATTACTTGAGGGAAAACATTCCATGCATGATTATGAACATTTGGTAAAAGTATTGTGCGAGGAAATATGCATAGATTGAGAGATGACCAAGTTTAGGCTTACCTCTAGGTCGTGACAGCAAGAGTAAATTGACTTCTGAGTTGGAGGTGTTACAGATGAGTTGTGATGATCTGAACAGCTTCCCTACACCCTATGGAGTGTGTTTGAATGCTTGGACTTGATGGAAATTGGCTGGATCACTTCATGGCATCTCAACTGTAACTTGGTTAAAACCTTGAGCAATTGACTGGTGATTTTGAGAAATCAGTGTTCCAGATGTTGTTTGAGTGTTTGATCATCTCCCATATGATGTATGTGAGGTGTGTGTGTGTGATTGGTTTGAGTGGAATTGCCCTCTAATGAAAAACCCGATAGTGACTTGCTAAGAAAGGCATTTTTGAGAGTGAGAAGTGGATTTTGAGAAAGGCAAGTGTTGTAGGCCTTTGGTGTACTTAAACTGATCACAATTGAGCTCTATTTATAGTAGAGCAAGTTTGTTTTGCAAGGAATAGTGAATTGCAACTGCTGAGTAGGGTTGGTCAATGTTGGCAAATGAAAATCCAAGTCTTCACTAGCCATTGACTAGAGGTTAGGGCATAGGCTGCTGGTCCCCTTAGTCTTGGATAAGTCTTGACTGAATTCAGTTACAAATGGCTCAGTCCATGCCACCTTGGTGCTTCCATTGAATGCTTCAATCCAAAATTGGAGTCTTGTCCCTATTTTGGGCAATTCTAGGTTTAGCATGCTATTTCTTGTTCCAAGGACTTTGGAGGCTTGGCTCAGTGATTGTCCCCTTTAGATTCAATCCTCAGATGTGTCCAAAGTGATGACAAGGCTTGGAATTGGCTGATTTTGGCAAATCGACCAAAAGTGCAAAATTCTGCCTTGCCTTGGCAGATTTCAACAGGGCATCTTGCCACTACCATATCTCAAAGCTCAAATTGAATTTGGTGATGTTCTTGGCCATTTTGGAAAGCCCTTATATGATACAACAACTGTCTGATCATATTTGGTTTTGATACCTTTTGGATCCAAGTGAAAAATCCCCCTACATTTGGAAAAAAGTAAGGCAAATTCTGACTTAGTGAAATTTTCACTAAGTGTTGGAACAAAGTGACTTTTCTTGATTTTGATCACTCTATAACTCAAAATCCATGAGGAATTTGGACATAGGTCAATATGAAGCTTTTGTAGAGGGAAATGAGATCTACAAATCAAGCTTTGGATGAAAAAAATGGCTTTGTGGTTTAGGAGTTATAATCCTCCAAAGTTGGTACCTTTGTCACTTTATTTCATAACTTAGAAAATTTTCTAAGTTTTTATGGCTACCCCTTTTACAAGTTATCCCACTTTCTTTGATTTTTCTTGATGAATGATGATTCAAATCATACATTAACATCATTTTAGGGTTAAAAAACCATTTTTATGAAAAATCTCAAAAAGTCAAAGTTGACTTTTGTGCACAGTTGACTTTTTGTCAGATGAATTCCAAACTGTGCAATCCTTTATGAAATCATGTCCTTGACCTATATAAAACTTGATGGACATGTTCCATGGGTGTTATAGGGTGTATTGAATCATGTCTTAGGGTTTGGGAGCATGTCCTGGTCAAAAGTCAAAGCTACAGTTGACTTTTCTCGCGAAACCCTAACTGTGGTTCAGATGAAATTGAAACTTGTTGCTCAAGCTTCTTGGATCAATCCATTCTTCCAAATGGATCAATATGGTATATTAGAGACCCTCAAATCATGTATTGAGGTCTTGGTTCATGATTTGTCCCAAAAGCCAACTTAGGGGTGAATTAGGTCAAGAAACCCTCATTCCTGATTTTTGATGTATGCATCCCTTGAGGCAAAATTGACTTGATGGTTGGGTCCATGAGGTTCCATGGAGTATATTAGGATATGGTTTGAATAATTGGCTCATGCCCAGATGAAAATTTCCATCTGGAGGCCCTGGTCGACCAAAACCCTAATTTGGTGACACTGGCGATCTTGAAGCTTGATCCACCTTGAAAGGAGCAACCTTGTGCTTAATCCTTGAAGTGGGAGTCCTCTTGATCCATTGTGGATGTTTGAGAGGTTAGACAAGTTGAAGATCATGTCATTCCTTGATTGATCCTTTGTCTAAGCACTCAGAGAGGGCTTGAAACCCTAATTCTGATTAGAGTAAGTGTTCACCCATCTTTGGGGAGACTGATGAGGCAAGATAGTCCATCTATATTGTGATGATGATTTTCAAAATGATGGGAAATCTTAGTGGGCAAAATTTGGGGTATGACAGATGCCCCTATTTAATCGCCTTGGACCCGAAGGTGTGAATGGCGAAGGTATTCGGGCATTCGAGGTGCAAGAGGATTAAATATTGGAATATCCGAAATTTTGACGGCGTCTATGAATGGTAATTCACGCATTCATCTTCTTTCGCTAAGCAATGATGCTTAGAAAAGGTAAACTTCCCCTCGATCCTGGTCTTCAGCCAAGGAACTGGTCTCAATTTCTAATTTAAACTTCCCCTCGATCCTGGTTTCCTACCAAGGAACTGGTCTTAGTTTCTGATTTAAACTTCCCCTCGATCCTGGTTTCCTACCAAGGAACTGGTCTTAGTTTCTGATTTAAACTTCCCCTCGATCCTGGTTTCCTACTAAGGAACTGGTCTTAGTTTCTGATTTAAACTTCCCCTCGATCCTGGTTTCCTACCAAGGAACTGGTCTTAGTTTCTTTTGTCAATAAACTTTATTGACAAGGGACGCTATTCGTAACGGTTTTCCTCAAACTTCTCGCCGAATTTTCCTAGGGAGACGCCATTTGACGGAAAAATTTGACGTCAGAATTGCCGGGGAACCCAATCGTCTGAGTTGTAGAGTTGTACAAACTTCTCTATTGGAGACACCATTTGTTTCTACTGGGGAAAACGAGTCTTCTGAAAGACTACCTTCGTTTGGGGTCTTACATCATACTTTTCTCGGGATCTTCCCGGAGAAATGCCATATGATGGGATCCAATTTGAGGTGCTGATGACCTTTTCATCAGTGGTTTTTTTGGAGAAAAACTGCTGTACCACCGAATCTATGATTAGGAGGCTTTCTCTCAGGATTTTCCTTAATCCGGGAAAGCAAGGATATCATCTTCAATGGCGAAAAGTGATGTTGACTGAGGGATCTCTGGTTTTTCAGAGGTTCAAGTTATCAAAGTGGTCGAGGAGCCAACTTTATTCCAGAAATAAACTGGAGGAGAGAGATTGTTCAGACGCGGCATTTCCTGACGAGGAAAGAACTAACAACTCGATTGAGAGGACTTTTTATCACTAGGGGATAAGACCAACTAGAGTGATAGTGATGCAATATGAAATGTGAATGCAAATCAATAATGCATGATGTATGTATGTATATGCTTACAAAACCGACGCGACATACAAACTAAAAGATGAACATGACTGGATACTCGGCCATCGCGGGGCGAAGAAGTACCGTTGGTCCAAAAAGTAGCAATTCTACCTTGCTTAGGAGAAGTAGTCCTCACGGGGAACTATGTTGGTCGGGCTTAGGAGATAAGAACTCGGCCGAGGGCATCAGATGGGAAAGCCACATCTGATACAGCTGATCCTTCGTTCAGGCGTACTGGTTTAGAAGGAGTACTTTGATTCTGCATTTTGAAGTTCGCTTTAATTCTGGAGAAGCGATTGATGTTCTTTTGATGTTTAACAGTCAAAAGAAATTTCCATCTTTATTTTAAAAGCAGAAAAAGTTTTACAAGTAAATTCATTTTTTGTTTTATTTCAAGAATCATTGATTATATTAAAATGTCGTTCTGTAAAGCTAAAACAAATGAGAATTACAAACAAAAGCACAAGGGCTCAAATTTTATTGATAAGATGGAGATCAGCCAAACACGTGATTCCAAAGAGTATTTACAAAGTTAGAAAATGGTAATTTACAGGGAAAAGGGCTACGTTGAAACATAACGATCACTATCCTTCTACCAACTTTGAATTCAGGACATCCTGAGCTTCTGTCGAAGATGACCTTGATTGGAGTTTTCCTCCGATGGATCGTGTAACTGCTGCTGAGGGACTTGCCTCTGTTGAACATAGTTACTTGCCATTATCCCTAAATTTTTCCTGGATTATACTGTGATGTTTCCTATCCACCGGGATGATTTTTTTTTTGTCTCTAACTTTTGCCTGGACCGCCCTTTCGGGTTTTCAATCCACCGAGATGTTTTTTTTAGGCGAAGTATTTCTTGACTCATCAACATTTGTGGGGTAGGAAAATACCTCTCCATCCATGGTTGCAAGTCTTAAGGCGCCGCCTGAGAAAACTTTCTTGACCACATAGGGGCTGTCATAGTTCGGAGTCCATTTGCCCCGAGAATCAGTGAGAAATGATTGTATCTTTTTGAGCACAAGGTCTCCTTTCCTGAAGACGTGAGGTCGGACCTTTTTGTCAAAGGCTTTATTCATTCTCTGTTGATACAATTGACCATGGCATAGTGCCATTATTCATTTTTCTTCGATCAGATTCAGTTCGTCGTATTAACTTTGACACCACTCAGCTTCGGTGAGCTTGGCTTCCATCAATACTCGGATTGACGGGATATCTACTTCTATGGGGAGCACTACTTCCATGCCATAAACTAGAGAGAAAAGGGTAGCCCCTGTTGAAGTGCGGACAGATGTGCGATAACCGTGAAGCGGAAAAGGTAACATCTCGTGCCAATCTTTGTAGTTTACGACCATCTTCTGAACAATCCTCTTGATGTTCTTATTAGCCGCTTCTACCGCTCCGTTCATCTTGGGTCGGTAGGGAGATGAGTTATGGTGTTCGATCTTGAACTCTGCGCACAACTCTTCCATCATCTTATTATTCAAGTTAGATCCATTATCAGTAATGATCTGGCTTGGAACACCATAACGGCAAATGATATTGTTTTTGATTAATCGGACCACTACTTGTCGGGTTACATTAGCGTACGACGCTGCTTCGACCCACTTGGTGAAGTAATCAATGGCTACCAGGATGAACCGATGTCCGTTTGAAGCCTTAGGTTCAATCATACCAATCATGTCGATTCCCCATATGGAAAAAGGCCACGGGGAAGAGAGAACTTTGAGATGCGTTGGCGGTACATGAATTTTGTCGGAGTATATCTGACACTTGTGACACCTCCTTATGTACTTGTAGCAGTCGGATTCCATTGTCAACCAATAGTACCCTGCTCTTAGAATTTTTCTCGCCATTGTGTGTCCGTTGGCATGAGTGCCAAAGGATCCTTCATAAATTTCTTTCATCAACATGTCTGCTTCTGGTCTGTCGACGCATCGAAGCAAAACCAAGTCAAAATTCCGTTTATACAGCGTATCACCGCTCAGGAAGAAACTACCTGCTAGCCTTCTGAGGGTTTTTTTGTCTTTTCTGAATGCCCCAGGAGGGTACTCTTGTTTTTTAAGGAAGCATTTGATATCGTGATACCAAGGTTTGTTGTCTATGACTGCTTCAATCGTGAAGATGTAAGCGAGCCTTTCAAGGCGCATTATGTCGATCTTAGGTAGGTCAGTCCATTGACCTACACTAATCATGGAAGATAGAGTGGCTAATGCATCAGCCATGTGATTCTCATCACGAGGGATGTGATGAAACTCAACTCTGTTGAAGAAGGGTAGCAACCTTCTTGCATAATCTTTGTAAGGAATCAATCTTGATTGGTATATGTTCCAATCTCCTTTTATCTGATTGATAACCAAAGCTGAATCGCCGTATACGTCCAAGTTTTGATCCTTAAATCAATCGCTTCCTCGAGACCCATGATACAAGCTTCGTATTCGGCCTCGTTGTTTGTACATTTGAACGTAAGTCGAGCGGTGAAAGGAATGTGGGTACCCTGAGGGGTAACAATTATTGCCCCAATTCCATTTCCGTAATGATTAACTGCTCCGTCAAAGATAAGTCCCCACTGAGAACCTGGTTCTGGCCCTTCATTGGGTAGCGGTTCATCGCAGTCTTTCATCTTTAGATACATGACATCTTCGTCTCGGAAGTCAAATCCAATTGATTCCTGATCGTCAATCGGTTGATGAGCCAAATGATCGGCTAAAATACCTCCTTTAACGGCTTTTTGAGCATGGTACTCTATGTCATATTCTGATAACAACATCTGCCAACGGGCGATTCTTCCCGTGAGAGCAGGTTTTTCAAATACATACTTGATTGGGTCCATCTCGAAGACCAACCAAGTAGTGTGATGAATCATGTACTGGCGCAGACGTTTGGCTGCCCAAGCCAAAGCGCAGCAAGTTTTCTCAATCATAGTGTACCGATTTTCGCAGTCGGTGAACTTCTTGCTTAGATAGTAAATGGCAGACTCTTTCCATTTGGTTTCGTCCTGTTGGCCAAGTACACACCCCATTGAGTCTTCCAAGACTGTGAGGTAGATGATCAGTGGTCTTCCTTCCACTGGAGGTGATAGAATCGGAGGATTCAATAAATATTCCTTAATACTGTCAAAGGCGGTTTGACAATCTTCTGTCCAAACGCAATCCTGATTCTTTTTGAGTAATTTGAAAATCGGCGCACAAGTGGCAGTCATGAGGAATATGAATCTGGAGATGTAGTTTAAACGTCCCAGGAATCCTCTGACTTGTTTTTAAGTTTTCGGAGAAGGCATTTTTTGAATGGCCTTGACCTTGTCAGGATCAACCTCAATTCCTTTCTGGATGACGATGAACCCTAAAAGTTTTCCTGAGCGAACACCGAAGGTGCACTTGTTGGGATTCAAGCGGAGTTTGTATTTTCTCAACCACTCGAATAGCTTTGACAGGTGGGTCACTTGCTCCTCCTCTGTCTTATATTTTGCAATCATATCATCGACATACACTTCGATTTCTTTGTGTATCATGTCATGAAATAGAGTAGTCATGGCCCTTTGATAGGTTGCCCCGACATTCTTCAAACCGAACGGAATTACCTTGTAACAAAAGGTACCCCATGGGGTAATGAACGAAGTTTTCTCCATGTCTTTCAGCGCCATTTTGATCTGATTATAGCCCGAGAATCCATCCATGAAGGAGAAAACTTTGAACTTTGCTGTACTGTCAACCAACATGTCAATGTGTGGTAAAGGAAAGTCGTCCTTTGGACTAGCCTTATTTAGATCCCTGTAATCGACACACATTCTGACTTTTCCGTCCTTTTTAGGAATGGGTATGATGTTGGCTAACCATTGAGGATATTCTGATGTGGCGAGGAAACCCGTGTCAATCTGTTTCTGTACTTCCTCTTTGATTTTGATGGCCATGTCCGGGTGAGTGCGTCTCAACCTCTGCTTTACTGGCGGACATTCCGACCGTAACGGTAAGTGATGTTCCACGATGCTGGTATCCAACCCTGGTATATCCTGATAGGACCAAGCGAATACATCGGGGAATCCTTTGAGAAGCTGTATCAAACTCTCTTTGGCAGTTGGACTGAGCAGTGCCCCAATCTTGATTTCTTTTTTCTCTTTTTCTGAACCCAAGTTTACCGTTTCCAACGGCTCTTTGTGAGGTTCAATGGACCTTCCCTCTTGTCTGAGTAGTTGGGAGATCTCTTCTAGAATTTCATTGTCAGTTTCTTCTTCAGCCCCAAATACCGGGAACTCGAAGTCGGGAGAAGGCATCGGATCATATGTTTCAACGGGGTTTAAAACAAGCAATCTGCATGACGTGATGATTCGTGTTTAGGAGAGATAGAGAAAATACAAGTGTGTGCAGTGTATTTTTATATTACTGCTTGTTTTTGTTATTGAATTGTTTTTTTAGGATTACCATTTTCTGAGAAAAGCAAAAAGGAGAAAACAGCAATAACTGCGGAAATTACAGAACAATGTTATTTTATTAATGAACAAGTCGATTCTTGAAACTACAGCCCTATAAAACAAAACTCTGTAGCTTTGGGTGAAGCGAAGAGGGAAAATTTACAGAAAGCGAGCCCTATCAAAACATCCGTTTCACCTGGGCAGGGTGAAAGGTTAAAGACGGCAATTACTTTGACTTATGAACAACCCTTGGAACATCGACAGCAACCTATTGGCGGCGAACTCCTTGGTGAATTACAAAGTCTGGCACCTTCCTTGATTTGTCTTCAGAAATAACGCTGATTTCTGGTGAAGCAGGATCATTGGAATCTGTCTCCCAGGCAGAATTGTCATAGGAGGATTCCTCAGTTGTATTTTGCATAGCATTTGTGCTTTCAGTTGTATCTCCCCATCCAGTTGGCTGGATATCTTCGAGCCTGATACGAGAGCTTTTGGGAGCGGTGTACTTGACCATATAGTCGTATTTTCCACTCGGTTGTCCTAAGGTGTCCCACACTTCTTTGTAACTGGAGGAGTCACCCCCCTCGATGACGTTGACCTCGGGAAAGGCATAATTAATGAATTCTAGTCCCGCAAACGTTGCAAATTCAACGTCATGTTGAGTAGTTTCTGAATGACCTGAGTGTTGATCCCATGACATGGTGGGGACACGGGTATTCTGTTCAATGATGCTCAGCTGAGTTTCATTACTCAGCTGACTTTCTGGCCCCAAGTCTCCTGGGTAAGGCTGCCACATTGGCAAGCCATCCATCGGGCCATAATAATTGTGATCAAAGTTGTCTTTCATCAGAGTGTCCTCCTCTAATGAATTTGGCGGAGCATGATATCCTTCCGGATCATAACCTCCGTATATCATTTCGACATCTGACCGTGGTATAAATCTCGGACTCTGTGCGGGATAGCAACATGGCGTAGACACCTCTTCTTGAGACATATAACCGTCCTCGTTAAGATAGAACTTCCATCCTTCATCTGTGTTGGAGGAATCCTCCTCATTGATAGCATGGATTGCCTGAGGCACTGGGTGAAGGAACCCTCCACTGTGGAAGAAGTTCTGAATGGGATGAAGACTTTCATCTTTAGCAGCTGTCCGGGTACAGGTTGCAGAAAAACCAAGACCCGTCTTTGTTGTATTGTCAGTAGGAATGACTAGCTGTCCCCATCCTGTTGTATCGGTACTCTCGACTGCTTTAATAGCATCTTTGTATGAGGAAATCGAAGTTCCTCCTCTAGATTGATCGTCCTTGTGTAGCGAAAGTGCTTGGAACTGGGTTCCAATTATCCCTTCTGGTTCCACACAAGTGGATGATGATAAATTGCTGACGAGCAAGGCCTGTTCCCCACAGACTGTGATGAGTTGTCCGCTCTGGGAAAACTTTAGCGTTTGGTGGAGGGTTGAAGTGATCGCTCCAGCCTGATGTATCCAAGGTCTTCCTAATAAACAACTGTACGTTGCCCAAATGTCCATGACCTGGAAAGTGACTTGGAAAGTGTGAGGACCAATAGTTATGGGAAGGTCAACTTCACCGATAACCGTTTTTCTAGATCCGTCGAACGCTTTGACGACGACCTCGCTGGTTCTCATCGGGGGTCCTTTGAAGGATAATTGCGTCAAAGTGGACTTTGGCATAACATTCAGGGCTGACCCTGTGTCTACCAGTATGCTGGCTAAAGCATCGTCCTGGAAGTTGACTGTGATATTGAGCACCATGTTATGACGGCGACCCTCTTCAGGTAATTCCTCATCACTAAATCCCAAATTATTGCAAGAAGTGATGTTAGAGACAATACTATCGAACTGTCTGATTGTTACATCCTATTCCACAAAGGCTTGCTCCAAGACTTTCTGTAGAGCCTCCCTGTGCGCTTCCGAACTGAGTAACAGTGATAATACCGAGATCTTTGAAGGAGTTTGTAACAGTTGATCAACAATGTTGTATTCACTCCTTTGAATGAGCTTTAGCATCTCATCGTCATTTTTCGAAAGGTCGAGATTACTGGATTGACCGACTGATGGATCAGGAGCTTTTTTCTGAAGTTCCTTTTCTTTGTTGGACTCTCCAACTCCTTTGTTGAAGATTCTACCACTCCGTGTTACACGACTGATGTATGCAATATTCACGACGAAGGGTAATGGAATTTCCTTTCCATTTTCAATTATTGTTGCACCGTATTTGTAAGGGATTGCCTTAGCTGATTCATACGGTAATGGTCCCGGCAGATAGATGACTATGGGAATCTTCTGGTTTTTCTGACCATCATAAGTGATCTCGATCCGTTCCCGATTGGGAATTCTTGATTCGTCAAGCAGAGGGGTAATGGAAAAAACATTCCTGATCCTCTAATGATCAGAGATGACGACAACGTCCTCAATTTGATAGGCAAGGTAGTTCGGCGGCCAATTAATGGGTCCGAAACCTGGATATGGGCAAATCTCTCCATGATCCACCTGCCCCTGGAGAGCTGCTCGCACAAGGTAGCACCCTTGGTTACTTTCCGAACAGACTCCACAACGTTCATAATTGTGTGGTGGCACCTGGCCATGCCCACTTTGAATACAGTGTAACCTCACTAGGTTAGCTTCCACAGATCAGACATCTTGACTTTGACGCCGAGTGGGGTTTCTGTTATTGATACTAATTTGCTGAGTATCCTCATCCATGTAGATTGGCATCCACCAATGATTTAACAAGTGCTGAAGTGCCTCCTGGACAAGGGCACATCCCTGATCATTTTCGCAACCCGCTTTACAGCTGTGATAATTATGTGAGATCAAGAATCCGAGTCAGACCTGCTCAGCATGCAACTCTACCAAATTGGTATTCATCAAGCGAATGTCGAAGATCTGAACCATATTGATCTGATAGGGATTCTTGTCATGGTAGTCTTGGATCCATCCAAGATCCATCTGACGTTGGAGGGCTTCTTGTATGAAAGAGCATCCCTGTTTGTTTACCGAGCAAGTCATACAAGAACTATAATCGTACTGCGGCAGATTATGATACTGGCTTTGCCTTGAGTGCATTGCCACTAGATTGACATTCATCGCACGGATGTCGTGGTTCTGAATGACGTTGGAATTCGTATAGACCATGTTAACTCCACAAACTCGGTGCTCTTGGATCCATCCGAGATCCAACTGTTCCTGTAGGGCTGCTTGCACCACAGAACATCCTTGATTACTTTTAGAGCAGATATCACACTAATGATAATTATGAGGTGGCACATGGCCATATCCACTCTGTCTACAATGCATCTTGACCAGATTGGTCCTCAACAAGAGTACATCGTGAATTTGATAGACTTTGTTAAATTCTTTCTCAATCAGGTTGACTGCAACTTTCTCATGTTGAGGCAGCGGGTTTGTGAGAACATTGGGATTCGTATCTTTGAAAGATAAGAGCCCGCTCCTAACAAGCTTTTGCACGTCAGATTTGAAATTGAGACAGTTCTCTATGTTATGCCCTGGCCCTCCTTGATGATAAAGGCTTGTCTGATCCACCTTAAACCAAAAAGGCAGATTTTCTGGTACTGTAAGAGGAGACTTAGTCTGGATGTGCCCCTTAGCCAGTAGTAATGGAAATAGTTCTGCGTATAACATGGGTATAGGACCAAACCCTGGTGGCCGCGTTGTACGGTTGTTATTGTATGGAGGACGAGCCTGCTGAAGAGGCTGTTGTGTCCTTTGCTGATTAGGTTGGCTCTGCGCAACCTGAGGTTGATACGTAGGAATAGGCGCAGGGCTGATAGCAGGAGTCACAGCTGCTACTGGTTGGTACCGTCACCTTTGCTTTCCGAGAGAGATATTCCCAATATCTTGCTCTTTTTTCTTAGGGAGAGCACTACCATATCGTTTTGTACTACTCGATGACCCATCGTCTTTTACCAAACGTCCTTCTCGGACAGCTTCCTCAAGACGAACTCCCATGCCCACCATCTCGGTGAAGTCACTGGGCGCACTGGCAACCATTCTGTCGTAATAAAATGAGCTTAAGGTCTTTAAGAAGATCTTTGTCATCTCTTTTTCCTCAAGAGGTGGACAAATTTGAGCGGCAATTTCACGCCATCTCTAAGCGTACTCCTTAAAGGTTTCTTTGTCCTTTTGTGACATTGATCTGAGTTGATCTCTGTCCGGTGCCATGTCCAAATTGTATTTGTATTGTTGGACGAAGGCAGTACCAAGATCTCTGAATGTGCTAATCGTAGTACGGTTTAAACCCATGTACCATTTGAGTGCGGCACCGGTTAAACTATCCTGAAAGTAGTGAATCAGTAGGTCCTGATTCTCCGTCTGAGCTGACATTCGTCGAATGTACATCACCAGATGGCTCTGAGGGTAAGAGTTACCCTTGTATTTTTCAAAGTCGAGCACTTGAAATTTGTGCGGAACTTTCACATTGGGGACCAGACAAAGGTCTGCGGCGTCCTTTCCAAATAAATCCTGACTGCGGATGGCTTGCCGTCACTTCTGCATTTCCAGGAACTATTCCTGGAATTCATCTATTCTATCAAACATAGTTTCCTTGTTATCAGAAGGGATCGGTGGAATCTGTCCTTCCGGGACAGTGTGCACCACAGGGGGTGGTACCGTGACTACGGCAGTGAATCTTGGCGTGTTCCGAAGTTTGTAACCTTCAGGAGTCTTCAGTATGCCCCTGGCATCTTCACTTTCCCGAAGTTTGTAACCTTCAGGCCCAGCGGCTTCTGTTATGATTCCCTGATCTTTAGTGATCGGCGGAACATATCCTTCCGGGATATAGTTAACAGGCATGCCCCAAGGACGATCTTTCGACATTTGATACCTAGGATCATACTTCTCCACTATGGGCATTGAGGTAATCTCTGAGATCATAGTCCTTTGCAGCTGAGCTTCTGCCATGGCTTGCATGTCGTTACGAAGCTTTCTCATATCCTCTCTCAGAGCGTCGATCTCTTCTTTCAACTCTCTGTTTTCTTCCTCAAGATCATCCATCTTTTTCTGACGATTGGCCCGAGTATTATACGAATGAGACAGTTTGACTCTAGAACCGAGACACAAACGTGAGATTCGTAGGTAAGAAGAATACGCGATGTGAGAATGATGAATGCAATGATTATATTAATTGTTTTTTTGGTTTAATCAAAATAAACTTCGACAATTAGATTGCAAATATCAAACAGTGGGGAAACCCCTTTTTATTGAATTCAAAGTATTACAGAAATGGAAATACCGTAGATTACAAGGTGCAGAAACAGAAACCTAAGCTAATGGGTCCCGAGTCCTCTCTGAAGAGAAATCGGGTGCTGATTTTGGTACTTTCCTTTTCTTTGACCGGGGCTCCTGGGCCATTGTCGGGTTGTCATTCCTTTTCCAGGTGAAAGGAGTGAGCAAATTCCTTTGGTCATCTTGATTCTCTACAACATGTTTCACCAAAATTTCAATCAGAGCGTCCTTATCTTTCAGTAGTTGCTGTATTTTGATGCACTCTACGGTAAGGGTGCGGTACTTGTTCTTCCAAGACCTCCTCTCCCGTTGAACTTTGTTGAGAGCAACCTAAAACTTTTCAGTCTCAGTCATGAAGTACATGACAGACTCCCTCGGTGGAAGAACTCCGTGACGAGGATAAGGCATCTTTAGCTTGAGAGCTCTAGTTTGTACCCAGTGGAGATAAGGCTCCACCTAGTCACAGTCGGGTTTTCCTAGAGACTCCCGTCCTTTCTTATGAACATGTTTCCAAGCGTGCACTATTTCCATCTTTAGTGCTCTGTCATTTTCTCCTTCCTTGAAGAAAAGACCTTCCAGATGAACACTCCATGGGACGTGTCTCATCGGGTATCCAAATTGACGATGAACGAGAACTGGATGGTAATTGATTCCTCCCTTAGTTCCTATAAGGGGTACGTTGAGGAAGTTTCCACAATGGTCAATGATCTTGATCCTGTCATGAATCCTATTACACCAATCAATGTCAGAGTTGGTGAGAGACATAATTTTTTGCGACCAACGTAAGGCACTCTTAAGATCCCAAAAAGCAGCAGACTTAGGCAAATGGGAGATAAACCATTTATAAAGCAGAGGTACACAACATGTGATCTCCCCTCCATTGTACAAATTCCCTAAGTGTACAGAATGATACGCATCTGCGAGCAAAGTTGTTACAGGGTTTCCAATGAGAAAAACCTTAATGGCGTTGATATCGACGAAGTTATTAATGTTGGGCAATAGAAATAATCCGTAGGGGAGTAAAACAAAGATGCTTTCAAAAGCAGTCACGTTCCCGATACTGGCGAATTACAGGGCTTTCTTTGTCAAGAATGGGCTGGCAAACCTTGTATGCCACCCTTAGTGGTCATGTGAGTCCTGACCTCAGACTCGTCCAAATGAATTGCTCTTGCAATGGTCCGATTCTTTGGAATTTCATCCAGTCCAGAAAATGGAGCTTGATCAGTAATGTGTAGATCAATCAGATGAGAAAATTCCTCCAACGTTGGTGCTAGCTGGTAATCCAGGAATGTGAAACAATGATAGACCGGATCGTAGAACTGAACGAGCGCATCCATGATTCCCTCAATCACATGGACTCTTAGCAGAGATAGCAAACCTCCGTACTTGGCTCTAAAAGCCTCTTGGTTTGTGATCATCCTCTCCAAACCTCTTAAATCCTCTAGTTTTGGAATCTTGAAGGTGTACTTATGAGTTCTCCTTCTACCGAAATCCATTTGCGCAATCCTTTTCTCTGATATTTGCAATCACATTCTTAGTTTAATTTGAAAAAAATAGAGAGACTAGGAGAGAAAATTTTTCTTTGTTTTAATGTTTCTTAGATGAATGCATGAATGCAGCACACAAAAACATAGAAAAAACATGGGGTTAAAGGGTCGGTGTCATGAAGTCAAGGCTCTACCCATCCCAAAGGTTTACTAGTGATTTTTGTACCTGTCTCTCTTCATCATTAACTCTTGTCAAGAAAACACCAGCGGGCCGGGAACCGTGCTAGGTGGTGTTTTTTGAAGAGTCCTTAGAAGAGGGTGGCATCGCATGACAACTATTTCCGATAGCCTCTGCGCCACTAAAGGGGTTTTTCCTAGGTGTATACTCAATCTTTCACATGCGGCATCACACGCATTCCCATTAGCGGAAAAATAAACACATATATCATTTAGGAAAAGCAGTATATATATTTTTCCTAAAGTCCTAGACTTTAAAGAGCTATGAATCCTACGTCCCTGACAGAAAATGGCTCCCCGGCGGAGTCACCATTCTATGGTTTCGACACAAGAGATGAAAAGAAATAAGAAAGAGAAAGAAGAAAAAAGAGAGAAGGGCCCCACGATGGGCGCCATTATTCTGTAGCGAGCGATTTTGGACGTGGTTCTTAATCACTGCCGCTCCTTGGGATTACTACAGGTCGATTCATTTTTTATCCAATTAAAGCCGATGAAGGAAGGGAAATAGATGTCTCCAATTAACCCTGCTTGCATACCGAGTTTAAACAGCGGTCTGTTAGGTTACAGATGCTATGTGGTAGTGGGGCCTCTCTTATGCTATTTGACAGAATGACGGATTTATTCTATGGACAGGAAGTTAGGACTGATGTTTTTCAATTGATATGGGATTTAGGATTTTTGTTTAGTGTGCTCGCAAAGATTTTTCTTTCAATCTTATGCCTACCTATTCCCGTTTACCGAGACAGGGAAATCAGAGCGTTCGTAGTTCCTCCTATTCTATGGGAGGAAATAGTGTTTTGGTGTCTTGTTCAGAGCCCAAGACGTGAAGCGAAAGGTGGTTTGTATCTTGTTCAAAGCCCAAGATGTGAAGCTGAAGAGTCTGTTTGTATCTTGTTCAAAGCCCAAGATGTGAAGCTAAAAGGTCTCAACTTTAGAGAGAATTTGTCATCTCTAAAGAGGGTTTGTTTGTCACAACTGTTTATAAAGGAGAATTACTTTAACTGGGATATGTGAATCTAGCAATGCCATAATTTCCTTTATAGGGGATTCCAACCTGAAGGAGAAGACTTTAACTCAGTTTAGAGCAATGCCATCTTTCCTTAGGAATTTCTCATGCTAAAGGAGGGACAGTGGCATGGATATAGATGATCCAGAGGCTTGCCACTTACAGCGATTAGATGAAAGGGAAGGAGTTGTTGATGTTTGTGTACTGTGAACGAGGCACAGTTTTGATGCTAAAAGGTTGATTGGATCAACCAGTGGTTTTCTTATACAAAGCCTATGAGGAGGCTATTGGCCCAACAAGAGGGTGTTTTTTATGTGTCTCGTACGAAGCCCGAGAAAGAGGCTAAAAGGAGTTTGACTCAACAAGGGAGTGATTTGTGTCTTGTACAAAGCCCAAGACGGAGGCGAAAGGGAGTTGACTCAACAAGAGAGTCTTTTTTTTTGTATCTCGTACGAAGCCCGAGATGGAGGTGAAAGAGGATACTATTTCAGTTGAGTGACCAGTATATGGGTTCAAAGAGAAAATCAGTTCTTACATGAGTAACACTGTACTCAGGGATTTTGATTCGAGGATCAGGGATATTTCATTTTCTTTGAGGAAATGGGAAATCCAAAGGGTATTGAGACTGTCGGAGTCTACGGGGTTCCTTCCTATTCTTGAAGGGTGCTTGAGAATATCTTTGAGACTCAAGGAAATTAGAGTGTCCAAGTCTAGAGTTTCATCTTTTATACTATGCTTTGAGAAACAATAGTAGACTCTTGGAAAGACTGTTCTATTAAGATAACTGATTTCTGTTCCTATACCTTTAGGAGGTCGTTGGGACAATTTGTACGAAGCCCAAGAGGAGGCTGGAAACTTTTAAGAAGCCGAGGGACAATTTGTACGAAGCCCAAGAGGAGGCTATCATTCCCGGAGGAAGAAATCATTATACAAAGCCTAAGAGGAGGCTATGAATACTTCTAAGAAGCCGACGGGTCCTTGTACAACGCCCAAGAGGAGGCGGAAATGCTTTTAGGAAGCCTGTGGGTCCCCAAACCCCGATAAGTTCAAGACAGGCTATTCACGAAGAATAGATCAAGCTAGGAAAGTTCGAGAATTTGGAAGAAACTCAAGAGATGCCATTCACGGAGAAAAGATCATCTCTAGGGAGTAGAGTTTCTTGACAAGTGCTTTTAAGAAGCCTGTGGGTCCCCAAACCCCGAGAAATTCAAGACAGGCTATTCACAAAGAATAGATCAAGCCAGGAAAGTTCGAGAATTTGGAAGAAACTCAAGAGATGACATTCACGGAGAAAAGATCATCTCTGGGGAATAGAGTTTCTTTGACAACTTCTACGAGTGACAGTCTGAGAAAGGGTTCAAAAAGAATCTGCCTTTCACATCTCCATATTGTTTAACCCCAAGAGGAGGGAAGATTGTGTCTGGTAATCCTATGGGGATCTAGTTTTGACTATTTAAGAGTGATCAACAGGCTTAATGCTAGACGTAGTTGCCGGGGAAACTCTAAATATCTATACTATTATTACACAGTTGATATGAGTTTATGAAAGAAGACTTACAGCGAAACAGCCCCACAATACAGTTATATGTATATGAAAGCGGTAAATGAAAACGGATAAACACTTACTTGGTTGTAGAGCTTCCATGTTGTTTGGTTAGTTGTTCAATAAAGAAAGATTGAAAACAACAGTATATTTCAAAATCAAAGGAGAAAGTGCTTTGAAAAAGAAAAATTTGGGGCTTACAGCTCAAGGAGGGCCCAGGGTTTTACCAGTGATTGCACTGTTGAATTTGTACAGAGGGACTTATACGAGTGACTGAGGCCCAAAAAAAGGTTTTCTGTACAAAGGGATGGGTCTTACACTCTCTCAAGAGGCCCAAAAAGGTTTAAAGAAAAGAGTGGGGCTTATAACACGAGGGTAGGCCCAGATGATTTTTCGTTTAACATGGCGATCGCGCCGAGATTTTCTTTTAACACAAAGGGGCTTATACAATATCTGAGGCCCAAAGTTGTTTTGGTTAAAAGGGGATTGGGTCTTACACTCTATTAGAGGCCCAAAAGTTTTGAATGGGTCTTATAGCTCAAGGAGAGGCCCAATTGATTTTTAAAAGGCGACGATCGCGCTGTTTACTTGTACAAAGGGACTTATACAATAAGTGAGGCCCAAAAAAGGTTTTTCTGTACAAGGGGTTGGGTCTTACACTCTATTAGAGGCCCAAAAAAGTTTTAAAGAAAAGAAATGGGTCTTACTACTCGAGGGTAGGTCCAAGGTTTGTTTTTCAACGGATGATGATCGCGCCGAGATTTTGAAAACACCGGGGGGTCTTATACAAAGACTGAGGCCCAAAAATGATTTGGTTTTCAAAGGGGTTGGGTCTTACACTCTAATAGAGGCCCAAAAGGTTTTGAAATGATTTATGAGGGTTGAATTAATCAAAACCCTAATTTGTTTTCAAAATGTGTTTTAATTGAATAAAATATTCAATTAAAATGATCAAAATTGTTTAACATGTGGAGAACAAATTGTGATCTTGGATTAATGCTTCATAAATCAAGTTTTGTCCTACAAAATGATTAGAAACCATTAAAATTTGCAAAATCAATAAGGAAGAAATATTTTAAATGTCAAAAACAATTAAAATATTAATTCTTCACAAAAATATCAATTATATGAAATAAATAATATTTTTGGGATTTTTTGGGAAAATAAAATATTTTAACATTTTTGTGAATTATTAAAAAAAGAATCAACTAAAAATCATTAAAACTCAGAGAGAAATTAATTTTTGAATCAATTAAATAAAATCACAAATTTCAAATATTTGAATTTGAGAGAAATGGCGCCAAGAACAGCTAAAGAACACGCGCGTTTTTCAGTTTTGCCCATATTTGCGTTTTCTATCCAATCTCACTGAATACTTGATTATATCATGCAATCCACATATCAATATGCTCGTCTCAAACTCACGATCATGTTTATGACAATTAATTTCCTTTAAATTAAGCATAAAACAAGAAATCAAGACAAATCCTCAAGAACCCTAAATTCTGCATGAAGGCTGTGATTTTTGATACACGATTCAAACAAAGCAATTACTTGAGGGAAAACATTCCATGCATGATTATGAACATTTCGCAAAAGTATTGTGCGAGGAAATATGCATAGATTGAGAGATGACTAAGTTTAGGCTTACCTCTAGGTCGTGACAGCAAGAGCAAATTGATTTCTAAGTTGGAGGTGTTACATATGAGTTGTGATGATCTGAACAGCTTCCCTACACCCTATGGAGTGTGTTTGAATGCTTGGACTTGACGGAAATTGTCTGGATCACTTCATGGCATCTCAACTACAACTTGGTTAAAACCTTGAGCAATTGACTGGTGATCCTGAGAAATCAGTGTTCCAGATGTTGTTTGAGTGTTTGATCAGCTCCCATATGATGTATGTGAGGTGTGTGTGTGTGATTGGTTTGAGTGGAATTTCCCTCTAATGAAAAACCCGATAGTGACTTGCTAAGAAAGGCATTTTTGAGAGTGAGAAGTGGATTTTGAGAAAGGCAAGTGTTGTAGGCCTTTGGTGTACTTAAACTGATCACAATTGAGCTCTATTTATAGTAGAGCAAGTTTGTTTTGCAAGGAATAGTGAATGGCAACTGCTGAGTAGGGTTGGCCAATGTTGGCAAATGAAAATCCAAGTCTTCTCTAGCCATTGACTAGAGGTTAGGGCACAGGCTGTTGGTCCCCTTGGTCTTGGATAAGTCTTGACTGAATTCAGTTGCAAATGGTTTAGTCCATGCCACCTTGGTACTTCCATTGAATGCTCCAATCCAAAATTGGAGTCTTGTCCCTATTTTGGGCAATTCTAGGTTTAGCATGCTATTTCTTGTTCCAAGGACTTTGGAGGCTTGGCTCAGTGATTGTCCCCTTTAGATTCAATCCTCAGATGTGTCCAAAGTGATGACAAGGCTTGGAATTGGCTGATTTTGGCAAATCGACCAAAAGTGCAAAATTCTGCCTTGCCTTGGTAGATTTCAACAAGGCATCTTGCCACTACCATATCTCAAAGCTCAAATTGAATTTGGTGATGTTTTTGGCCATTTTGGAAAGCCCTTATATGATACAACAACTCTCTGATCATATTTGGTTTTGATACCTTTTGGATCAAAGTGAAAAATCCCCCTACATTTGGAAAAAAATAAGGCAAATTCTGACTTAGTGAAATTTTCACTAAGTGTTGGAACAAAGTGACTTTTCTTGATTTTGATCACTCCATAACTCAAAATCCATGAGGAATTTGGACATAGGTCAGTATGAAGCTTTTGTAGAGGGCAATGAGATATACAAATCAAGCTTTTGATGAAAAAAATGGCTTTGTGGATTAGGAGTTATGATCCTCCAAAGTTGGTACCTTTGTCACTTTATTTCATAACTTAGAAAATTTTCTAAGTTTTTATGGTTACCCCTTTTACAAGTTATCCCACTTTCTTTGATTTTTATTGATGAATGATGATTCAAATCATACATTAACATCATTTTAGGGTTAAAAAACCATTTTTATGAAAAATCTCAAAAAGTCAAAGTTGATTTTTGTGCACAGTTGACTTTTTGTCAGATGAATTCCAAACTGTGCAATCCTTTATGAAATCATGTCCTTGACCTAAATCAAACTTGATGGACATGTTCCATGGGTGTTATAGGGTGTATTGAATCATGTCTTAGGGTTTGGGAGCATGTCCTGGTCAAAAGTCAAAGCTACAGTTGATTTTTCTCGCGAAACCCTAACTGTGGTTCAGATGAAATTGAAACTTGTTGCTTAAGCTTCTTGGATCAATCCATTGTTCCAAATGGATAAATATGGTATATTAGAGACCCTCAAATCATGTCTTGAGGTCTTGGTTCATGATTTGTCCCAAAAGACAACTTAGGGGTGAATTAGGTCAAGAAACCCTAATTCCTTATTTTTGATGTATGCATCCCTTGAGGCAAAATTGACTTGATGATTGGGTCCATAAGGTTACATGGAGTATATTAGGATATGTTTTGAATCATTGGCTCATGCCCAGATGAAAATTTCCATCTGGAGGCCCTGGTCGACCAAAACCCTAATTTGGTGACACTGGCGATCTTGAAGCTTGATCCACCTTGAAGGGAGAAACCTTGTGCTTAATCCTTGAAGTGGGAGTCCTCTTGATCCATTGTGGATGTTTGAGAGGTTAGACAAGTTGAATATCATGTCATTCCTTGATGGATCCTTTGTCTAAGCACTCAGAGAGGGCTTGAAACCCTAATTCTGATTATAGTAAGTGTTCACCCATCTTTGGGGAGACTGATGAGGCAAGATAGTCCATCCATATTGTGATGATGATTTTCACAATGATGGGAAATCTTAGTGGGCAAAATTTGGGGTATGACAGCATTGGCCAAGCAAAGGAAAGCTTTCAGCTGGGAAGCTCAGTGTGGAGTATGCAATCCTTCATAGAATTGGTACTATCAACTGGGTTCCTACCAATCATACTTCAACCATCTCTACTGGGCTAGGAAAGTTCATATACATTGTTGGTAAAGGAAGGAAGTTTAATTTTGGTGCTTATATCTTTGACCAAATTCTGAAGCAAGCTTCATCAACTACTGTTAAACTGCCTATCTGTTTTCCTTCCCTCATTTGTGGTATAATCTTGGATCAGCATCCTAGTATCTTAGTGCCTGCTGATTATGCAATGAAAAGGGAGTCTCCTTTGACATTGCACCATAAGCTATTTGCTGGGGATCATGTTCCAGATATTGTTTTGACATCTGCTCCAACATCTGTTCCTGCAACTTCAAAGGAGGATACTATTGCTTAGCTGAAGGAGACTTGCATGGATCTAGATGCTATCATCAAGTCCAACACATCTAGGAAGACAAAGCTTGAATATTTGATACAGACCTTAATAGCTGAGCAGGACAAGGGAACTGAAGCTGCTGGTGAAACAGATAATGATGAAAAGAATGCAGCTGAAAATGATGAGGCTGATGCTGATGCTGAAGATGCTGAAGATGAGGCTGATGATGATCTTGATGGAGAAGAAGAAGAGGAAGAGGATAATGAGGCTACTGAAGATGATATCTGACTATATTTTTATTCATTTTTTTGTGGTTTTGTAAGGGCTAAATGCCTAGGATATTTTTTTTGGCACTTTCTGTGCTTGACATGTACTTTAAACTCCTGTTTTGCTTGTGTTTATGTTTTGGTTTTTAGTTAGTTAACTACCTTTGTCATATTATGGCTAAAAAGGGGGAGTAATACTAATATAACTAACCTCTACTAACCACTGGCTACTGCTATTGAAGGGGATAGTACTAACCACTTGCTACAGAAGAAGGAACAAATTGAGGGGGAGGCTATAGTTTTCCGCAACAGTTTTGATTTTTGGCCTCTGACCTTGTGTTTTTGTTTGCAAGGGTTATTTAGTTAGTTTTAGCTAAAATCTGCCAAAGGGGGAGATTGATGAGTCCAAGCTTTTGAGGTTGACTTCAATTTTGGTAAAATTAACTTAACAGCAAGATGTTGGACAAGATGTCCTAACATGAAGAACTAACTGAAGATCAAGACGTTGGACAAGATGTCCTATCATGATGATTCGACATCTTTGTCTGTTACTTTACAGTTTTTGATTATGTTATTTTTATTTCCAGATTTTAGAATATTGTGGGACTATTTGTTTATCCTAGGTGGCGTTCAAGATTGAGGAATCAGAGATTTTGATTGTAATTCGAAGATGCCGTTTTATAAGTGTGGAGACATTTTAGGAAACTTTGGATTTAAGAAACTTTTCTTAAGGAGAATCCGTTGCAGATTCTGTGTAACAGAATTGCTGTGTTTTTGAAGCCCAAATCCAGTCTAGTTTATGGTTATAAATAGGATGGATTTAACCTAATCAAAGTGTGGAAAATACAATGTTGCTTAGTGAGTTTTAGGGTTTGTATTAGTGAGCCTCTCTTGTGTCGTGTGGATACTAGAGTTGGACTATTTGCATTGAGTTATAATTTTTGTCACTACTGTGATTGAAAGGGAATTGAGAAGGGTCTCATACCTAGGAAGAGTCTTAGGTAGAAGTTAAGCACAGGTATTGATTAAGTGATAAGTTGTAAACTGGAGGTTGTTTAGCTTAGAATTAATACTATCTAGTGGATTTCATTCCTGGCTGGGTAGCCCCCAGGTGTCGGTGTTGTTGTACGCTGAACTGGGTTAACAATTACTGTGTGTTCATTTGCTTTCTGCAATTTGTATTATGCTTCTTATTGTCATTGTGTTTGAAGCAGAGATCAAGTGTCTCGACATTTCTCAAGACATCTGAGATCTTCAACTAGAATTTCAATAACGATACGATATGATACGAAACACCATTTCAAACCTAACGTTCAGTGCTGAGAAACGAAACACCATATCACCCTAACATTCATTGTTCATCGTTTTTATCAGTTGTTCATAGGTTCATCATTTTTCATCGGTTCATTGTTTTTCATTCGTTGTTCATTTTCAACTCGTAGTCATCGTGAGGAGGAAGACAACACACCAACGCCAACATTAACACCATCGTCATCATCAAGGAGTAATATAACAACAACACTATCTGTTTCAACCCAAATATTCACCTTTACTTAGTCATCACTTTTACGGTACATAAATTTTTTTTCATATGCATCTACAGTAAACTTCAGTTTCCATTGTTGTTGATGTTGTTGTTCATGTTGTTTTTGTGGTTGTTATTGAATGTGTGTGTGATAACATTTGATTAATTTTTTGTTGATGTTGTTGTTGAATTTGTATGATAACATATTTCTATTCATGGTTATATGTGTAAATAATAGATGAAAGAGTTTGTTGTGGTTGTTGTTGTTGAGGTTGTTGTTGTTTTTGAACATAGATGTGGTCTTCGTCGTATTCTTCATCTAGTGGTGACGAAACAACGACAAGTGAAACTCATACAAATGATACTCAAGACGGAAATAAAAGATCACAAAGAGGTTCCACAATGCTTACCATTGTTGTTGATGTTGTTGTTCATGTTATTTTTGTGGTTGATGTTGAATGTGTGCGATAACACTTGATTAATCTTTTGTTGTGGTTGTTATTGTTGAATGTGTATGTGATAACATTTGATTAATATTTTGTTGATGTTGTTGTTGTTGAATTTGTATGATAACATATTTCTATTCATGGTTATATGTGGAAATAATAGATGAAAGAGTTTGTAGTTGTTGTTATTGTTAAGGTTGTTGTTGTTTTTTAACATAGATATCGTCTTCATCACATTCTTCATCTAGTGCTGACGAAACTATGACAAGTGAAACTCGTACAAATGATACTCAAGATGAAAATAAAAGATCACAAAGAGGCACCATAATGCTTACCAAATTAACAAAAGTCTGCAAATCTGGTAATAAATTACCGATCGCGTTTGATGCGTATTACAGAGTAGTTGATGGTGAATACTCTTCGCTTTTTAAGTGTTATGTTGCGTTCCTTGGACGTAACAAAGTCAGTATATTGATAGATGATTGCAAATAAGCGCCAAAGGGTGTCAAAAATAGCATATGGACAGACGTTCAGGTATTAGATTTAATTTTCATCTATTCGATATGACTTTCTATAATTTCTAATACATTGTTATTGATTTCAATATAGTTGACCTTTGAGTTTACAGATGATGATAAGTTAAAAAAAGGTGGGTAAGTCATGCTAATACATGTTGGATGAACTTTAAGTCATGGCTCACGCGTGACTACATTAGGGAGCCTAAGCCTGGTCTTGAGCGTCCATGGGTGAGATAGAAGGTTTGGAAAAAGTTTGCGAATGACCGTCGTTCTGAGAAATTCATGGTTTGTACCAGTATCTTGATAATTTTATGCTAATGATTTATAGATACTAATCATATTTTCACTATGTTTATAACAGGCTAAAAGTCAAGTAGGAATACAAATTAAATAAAAAAACATTTACCCCCATAGAATGTCACATGGTGGTTATAGGAAACTTGAGAAAACAATGATGAATGAAAAAAACAACAAATAGGATATGATGACTCCATTAGTCGTGATCGCAACCCATCTCCACCGTTAATACATGAGAAGTGGAAGAGGACTCGACTAAGACCAAATGGAGAGTACACCTCAAATGCGTCAAGAGTAATTGCTGAGAAAATTGTAAGTATGATTTGTTTTGCGTATGTTATGTGTTATTTAAATGTTGTGGTCATTACAATATTAATATTATCATGCATGTTGTGTAGGATCTGTTGGTTGAGGAGGCCCGTGGAGTCTCATTTGTTCCAGAACCATGACATGATATACTAGTAGAAGCTATCAGAACAGATGAGCATGGTCGGCGCATTCGTGGTGTTGGAGAAGGCGTCGACCTAAGATTATTCTTTGGTTCATAAAAAAGTGCTGAAAGCACTGAATTACAAGCGCAAAAAGAAAAGATTGTAGCTTTTGAGAAGCAGTTAGAAGAACAAAGGAAGATGTTAAAAGCGGTGCAGGAAAATAAGAGGAAAGTCATGAAAAAGATAGAAAAGTTAGAAGAGTTATATGTGGTATGTGTTTTATCTGACATGATAGCGTTTTATCTGAAATGTATGATATATTAATTGTGTTTTATCTGAAAAGTTAGAAAAGATAGAAATGTGTTTATTATGTATTATGTTCAAAACGAATATTATGTTGCAGAGAATAAGTGGATCCTTCCAACAACATACGAATGAAAATGATGATGATGCTGATTATCAATTTCCCGAAACAAATGTTGTACGTGGTGCTAGCACAAAAGGAAGTAATTGCTCAGTCGTCCCCGTTCAAGAGATCAATGAGATATTGGATCCTTTCACACATGAAATCACCACGTTATACATGTTAGTTGCGGATAACGATGACCCGATTTCGCTTCCACCAAAGCATTGTCTAAACATAGAGCTCTTTTATTCTACTCCTAGTGATATATGAGAACTTCACTGGAATTCATTGACTGGACGTAGTGATATTACAAGTTTGCTGCACGTAAATATATAATTGAATATGCATGTCATTATATATAGTACATTATCGTTTTTGTATTTCCTCACTTACTTTTTGAATTTTGTTTAACCATTTAGGTACATTCACCATGTTTTTATAGAATTAAATAAATCAAATATTTATGGCATCTTGGATCCATATAGTATTCAATGGACAAATAATGATCCAAAAGAGATTGAAGCTTATATTTCAGAACGGTTAAATGAGGGAGGAAAAGAATGTTACTTAGAACCATTTATCAAATTGTAAGTAATTTTGCAATTGTGGTTTATCTTTTATAATTAGTTTTGTTTTAGAAAATACTAATCATATATATGCTCGTGTTTATTCAGTGATCATTGGCAATTGATCATCGTATCACTTAGGACGAATACAATAACGATAATGTGTTCCTTACATCAACCACTCGAGCTTAAAATGAAGCATATTATTAATAGATAAGTTTATTTTTATATGAAACTTTTTAGTAATATTTTCTTTAACTTTGTAATTGGTTTAACGCGTAATATGTTTAAATCATTTTCAATGTATAGCGTTGTTATTGAAATACAAATAGAGTAGGGTTTTTGTTATCGTTCCACAGAGATTGTTTAGAGATATCACCTCCGTTCTACAGTTGAATTCATTTTAAACTTAAAGTAATAAGAGGGTTTTGGTTGTTTTTAGTCAGAACGTTTGCATTCAAAGTTAAGTAATGAACGGTAAAAAGATTGGTTTTAACGATTTGTAAAAACATGCCAAGATTAGGGTTCGACAAACCATTTTGCACGGATAGGATCGATAAAGCTAATGAACTCGTTTAGATGATAAATGTAATCACATATCCTCCCAATATATTTATCTCTAACACATATTGTGAGTTTTACCATTTTGATCCTTTGATGATCTCTCACTCAAACTATCAAAATGACAACATTCAAGTTCAATATTTATGAACATCAACACTCATCACTATCTCTAGCCAATGTGCATTGATGGATGAAAAACCTAGGTAAAGTGTAAGAACACATTTCTCAATCATGAACCAACACAAAGAATAAACCATAGAAACAAAGTTCTTCACCATACATTCATCATCCAAGAGTTCATAAGCTAGAATCAATACCTATACATACAAAACAAAGGTTTGTCTACCTTCTAACCTTGACATAAAAGAGAAATTAGCTCTCCATTGACATGGAAGCTTCACAAATAAGAAGATAAAGAAGAGAAATAAGCATCAATGACGATCTCTCAACGAATGATGCTTCCAATCTTCCAAAATAGGATGCTACAGTGTTTACAATGTTTTTGCTCTAAGGAAATGAATAGTTATCCACAAAAAATCTGATCAATTCTATTTATAAGGGGCTGAGAATCGCAGAGCGCGCTGCACTTTATGTTAAACCGCCCTAAGAGCGTGTTTAGCGGGCTAAAGACCGCGCTAAGCGGGATACTCTATGTAACTAACTCCATCCCCGCGCTAGGAGCGCGCTTAGCGCGCTACAAGCATGCTCCAAAAATTGTTTTCTTCAAAAAGTGCTTCTAAGGAGTCTTCCTTTCTCCAAGCTCCACATTGCCATGTAAAAATCTACAATTAAAAACACAAAAGTTAAATAAATAAGTCTACTAATGTAATTAACTATACTACGGTTATTTACCGGAAACAATGGGAAAAAGCATCGATTATCGAATAAAGATCACAAAAAGGTGCTAAAAACTAAACTAAATATTAACACAATTTAGCACCTAACAGTTGTGCTGTGGCACAATATGTTGCACAATAATAGAAAAAAACCAAAATTTATCTTGCCTAATGTAAGTGGCCAGATTACTTGTGACATTTATTCATATATTGTTACATGCATGTGTGGTTATAACATTAATGAAATTAATGTTTAAATTTGTAGATGAGGAGACAACCAAAGGGATACGAGTGTGGGTATTATGTATTAAAAGACATGTTAAACTTTGTCTTCATTGGCATTGTTAATTCATGGGATCAGGTACATATTATATATGAAATGAATGATTTACAATAACATATTATTGTTTAAGTTAGCTATGATTATCATATATGTGTGATATTCACATTTTTGCACTTTTTTACATAGGCGTTTAATGACGTTACACCATTCCCCTACGACGACTTTGTAGACATTTATAAACGTTGGCCGTATATCTTCAATGTGCTTAAGGGTCCTTAAACATGAGTTTAATTTGTAATATATATATATATATATATATATATATATATATATATATATATGTGTGTGTGTGTGTGTGTGTGTGTGTGTTTGATATACATTTGTGTTTAATGATGTAAATAATATTTTTTGGATTTGATGAAGTAAATACTTTTTTTGCCTTTTGATGTAAATTCTATTTACCTTTGTAATATATGTATAAAATCAGGTTCAGAATACAGGTACAAAAATATAATGGGCTGGTAATGCAATAATATAAAAAATTTAAAAAACTAATAAATATTTAACAACCTTTTATACAAAGGACTGTGTTGATAAACAACACGTCTAATATAATTTTGGCTTAAATGTCTATAGGTCCCTGTAAGTTAGCGGGTTTTTGAGTTTGGACCCTGTAATTTTTTTGTCTGAGTTCCTATATCTCACTTTTTGCGTGTGGTTTAGTCCCTAAAGCCAAAATCCGCAGGTTTCCTGCGGATTTTCCTTCAAATTTTCCTGCGGATTTTGGCTTTATGGACTAAAACGCACGCAAAAAGTGAGATATAAGGACTCAGACAAAAAAAATTATAGGGACTAAACTCAAAAACTCGCTAACTTACAGGGACCAGAAATGCATTTAAGCCTATAAGGGTGAAAAATGGCCTCAAAGTTTGGAAAAAGTGAAACAGATTCTGACTTTTTGATAATTTCACTAAGTGTTGGAAAAAATGGTTATTTTCACTTTTTGTGATTTTGATCAATCCATAACTCAAAATCCATGAGGATTTGGAAGGATATGTAGTTGACATATTTGAATTATGTATGATGAACTTTCATTTAAGCTTTGGATGGGAGAAAAAGGCCTTGTGGTTTAGGAGTTATGACCTTGCAAAGTTGGTACAAAATCACTTTTGTTCCATAACTTAGAAAAATGTTGCTTTCTCATGGTTGCCCCTTTTGCAAGAAACTCCACTTTTCTTGATTTTTCTTGATGGATGATGATCAATATCATACATTAACATTGTTTTTGACTTAGGGGAACCATATTTGTGAAAAATTCCAAAAAGTCAAACTTGATTTTGGATACAGTTGACTTTTTGTCAGATGAATTCCAAACTTTGTGATCTTTTATGAAATCAAGTCCTTGACCTAATTCCAACCTAATGGATGGATTCCATAGGTGTTTTAGGGTGTCTTGAACCATGTCCCAAGGTTTGGGATCATGTATTGGTCAAAAGTCAAAGATACAGTTGCCTTTTTCTTCAAAACCCTAATTGTGGTCCAGATAAAATTGAAACTTGTGAATCAAGTTTCTTGGGTCAATCCATTGTTACAAATGGATCAAAATGGTGTATTTGAGGCCCTCAAATCATGTCTTTAGGTTTTGGTTCATGTCTTGCCTCAAAAGTCAACTTAGGGGTAAATTAGGTCAAGAAACCCTAATTCCTGATTTTTGATGAATGCTCCCCTTGATGCTAATTTGACTTGATAATTGGATCCATGAGGTCCCTTGGAGCACCTTGGATCATGTTTAGAGGTATTGGCTCATGCCTAGATGAAAATTTTCATCTAGAGGCCTTGGTCGACCAAAACCCTAATTTGGTGACACTGGCGATATTGAGGCTTGATCCACTTAGAATGTTGCAACCTTGTGCTTGATTCTTGATATAGGAGTCCTCTTGATCCTTTATGGGTGTTTGAGAGGTTAGACAAGTTGAAGATCATGTCAATTCTTGATTGATCCTTTTCCTAAGTGCTCTGATAGAGCTCAAAACCCTAATTATTGATTGTAGTGAATGCTCAACAATCCTTGAGGAGATTGATGAGGTATGATGGCACATCCATATTGTAGTAATGATCCTCGCAATGAAGGGAAATATTTTGGTCAAAATTTGGGGTATGACAGATGCCCCTATTTAATCTTCTTGGACCCGAAGGTATGAATGGCGGAGATATTCGGACATTCAGGGTGCAAGAGGATTAAATATCGGAATACCCGAAATTTTGACTGTGGTTATGAATGGAGGTTTTCTCATCCATCTTCTTTCGCTAAGCAATGTTACTTAGAAAAGGGTAAAACTTCCCCTCGATACTAGTTTTTCAACCACAAAATTGGTCTTAGTTTCTTTTGAAATAAACTTCCCCTCGATCCTGGTCTTCAACCATAGAGCTGGTCTTAGTTTCTGAAATAAACTTCCCCTCGATCCTGGTTTTCACCCACGGAACTAGTCTTAGTTTCTAAAATAAACTTCCCCTCGATCCTGGTCTTCAGCCACAGAACTAGTCTTAGTTTCTGAAATAAACTTCCCCTCGATCCTAGTCTTTAGCCACGGAATTGGTCTTAGTTTATGAAATAAACTTCCCCTCGATCCTGATCTTCAGCCACAGAACTGGTCTTACTTTCTGAAATAAACTTCCCCTTGATCCTGGTCTTCATCCACGGAACTGGTCTCAATTTCTTCTTGTCGAGTTTCTTTTCTTGACAAGGAATGCTATGTGTAGCGGTCTTCATCAAACTTCTCCCCGAGCTTTACTAGGGAAATGCCATTTGATGGAAAAATTTGAGGTCAGACTTGCTGGGAAAACCCATTTGTCTGAGTTGTAGAGGTGTGCAAACTTCTCTTTTGGAGATGCCATTTGTTTGACTCTACTGGGGAAAATGAGTCTCTTGAGAGACTGCTTTTTTACTTGGGGATATCACATCATACTTTTCTTTGAGGTCATTTTGGAGAAATGCCATGTGATGTGATCCAATTTTGAGGTGCTGATGACATCACTAACATCACATTTCTTAGGAGAAAAGCTGATGTATTATTGAGAGTCTTCGGTTAAGAGGCTTTCTCTGGAGATTTTCCTTAATCCGGGAAAGCAAAGATATCATCTTCAACAGTGAAGAGTGATGTTCCAAAGGCGTTTGTCAAATGTCTTTTTGTCTTTCAGAGGTTCAAGTTATCAAAGTGGTCGAGGACAGGCTCCAATCCAGAAATAAACTGGGGAGAGATTGCTCATACGATACATTTCCTGACGAGGAAAGAACACAAACTGGGATTTTGTCTTATCCGACACAGAAAGGAAAACTGACAACTTGATTGACAATAGGAATTTATCACTTGGGAATGAGTATGACCAGAGTGATAGTAATGAAATATGAATATGAGTATGAATCAATTATTCATGATGTATGTATGTTTATGCTGACAAAACTAACGCGACATACAAACTAGTGAATGAACATGACTGGTTACTCGGCCACTGCGGGAGATGAAAAGTACCATCGGTTCAAGATAGCAATCCTGTTTTGCTTAGGAGAGGTAGACCCTGTAGGGGAGAAAGAACCATCGATTGGTCTTCAGAGGTTGGAACTCTGCCAGGGATATCAGACGGGATATTATGTTTGAAATAGTTGATCCCACATTCAGGTGTACTGGTTTAGAAGGAGTACTTTAATTCTGCATTTTGAGGTTAAATCACTTCTGGAGAAGCCATTGATGTTCTTTTTGATGTCCAAAGTCAAAAGGAATCGCTATCTTTACTTTAAAAGCAGAATAAAATTTTGACAAGTAAATTCATTTTTGTTTTCAAGAATCGTTGATCATATTAAAAATTTCCATTTTATAAAGTAAAATAAATGAGAATTGCAAACAAAAGCACTAGGCTCAAATTTTATTAATAGGATGTAAATCAGCCAAGCGCGTGATACCATAGAGTATTTACAAAGTTTAGAAATTGGTAATTTAAGGGAAAAGGGGCTACATTGAAACATAACAACGCTATCCTTCTACCAACTTTGAATTCTGGACATTTTGGGCTTCTGTTGAAGGTGACCTTGACTGAAGTTTTCCTGATAGATGGCATTGCTGCTGGGGATTTAACCTTGTTGGACGTAGTTACTTGCCATGAATCCCTAACTTTTGCCTGGATTGTCTTTTGAGGTTTTCAATCCATCGGGATGATTTTTGCTTGTGTCTCTAATTTTTGCTTGGACCTCTCTTTTGGGTTTTCAATCCACCGAGATGTTTTTTTTTATTTAGGTGAAGTATTTCTTGACTACTTAAACATTCGTGGGGTAGGCAAACTCCTCTCCATTCATGGTTGCGAGTCTCAAGGCGCCGCCTGAGAAGGCTTTCATGACCACATAAGGGCTGTCATAATTCGGAGTCCATTTTCCCCGGGAATCAATGAGAAATGATTGTATCTTCTTGAGCACGAGGTCTCCTTTTCTGAAGACACGGGGTCGAACCTTTTTGTTGAACACATTCTTCATTCTTTGCTGATACAATTGACCATGGCATAGGGCCGTTATTCGCTTTTCTTCGATTAGGTTCAATTCATCGTGTCGACTTTGACACCATTCAGCGTTTATTAGCTTAGCTTCATCAATACCCAGATTGATGGGATCTCTACTTCTATGGGGAGCAATGCCTCCATGCCATATACTAGAGAGAAAGGGGTTTCCCCTGTTGAGGTGCGAATAGATGTACGATAACCGTGAAGAGCAAAGGGTAGCATCTCGTGCTAATCTTTGTAGGTTAGAACCATCTTTTGCACGATCTTCTTGATATTTTTGTTAGCTGCTTCTACCGCTCCGTTCATCTTTGGCCGATAGGGAGATGAGTTATGGTGTTCGATCTTGAACTCAGCACACAACTCCTTCATCATCTTGTTGTTCAAGTTGTATCCATTATCTGTAATGATCTGGCTTGGAACACCATAACGGCAGATGGGATTGTTCTTGATAAAGCAGACTACCACTTGTTGGGTCACATTGGCGTATGACACTGCTTTGACCCACTTGGTGAAGTAGTCAATGGCCACCAGGATGAACCGATGTCCGTTTGAAGCTTTGGGTTCAATGATGCCAATCATGTCGATTCCCCATATAGAAAAAGGCCATGGAGAAGAAAGAACTTTGAGATGCGTTGGTGGTACATGGATTTTGTCAGCGTATATCTGACACTTGTGACACCTCGTCATGTACTTGTAGCAATCGAATTCCATTGTCAGCCAATAGTACCCTGCTCTTAGAATTTTTCTCGCCATTGTATGTCCATTAGCCTGAGTACCAAAGCATCCTTCGTGAATTTCTTTAATTAGCATGTTTGCTTCTTGTCTGTCTACGCATCGGAGCAAAACCATGTCAAAGTTTATTTTGTAGAGTGTATCACCGTTCAGGAAGAAGTTACCTGCCAGTCTTCTGAGAGTCTTCCTGTCTTTTCTGGATGCCCCAGGTGGGTACACTTGTCTTTGAAGGAAGCACTTGATATCGTGATACCAAGGTTTATCATCTATGACTGCTTCAATTGTGAAGATGTAGACGGGTCTTTCAAGGCGCATTATGTCAATCTTAGGTACGTCATTCCATTGACCTACACTAATCATGGAAGTGAGAGAGGCTAGTGCATCAGCCATGTGATTTTCTTCACTAGGGATATGGTGAAACTCGATTCTGTTGAAGAATGGTAACAACCTTCTCGCGTAATCTTTGTAAGGAATCAATCTTGATTGATATGCGTTCCACTCTCCTTTGATCTAATTGATAACCAGGGTTGGGTCTCTATATACATCCAAGTTCTTAATCCTTAAGTCGATGGCTTCTTCGAGACCCATGATACAAGCCTCGTATTCGGCCTTGTTATTTGTGCATTTGAATGTTAGTCTGGCAGTAAAAGGAATACGGGTACCTTGAGGTGTTATGATGATTACCCCAATTCCGTTTCCATAATTGTTGACAGCTCCATCAAAAATTAGTCCCCATTGGGAACCTAGTTCTGGCCCTTCACTGGGTAGCGGTTCATCGCAATCATTCATTTTCAAGTACATGACATCTTCGTCTGGGAAGTCAAATCCGATTGATTCCTGATCGTCAATCGGTTGATGAGCCAAATGACCAGCTAAAATACTTCCTTTGACGACTTTCTGAGCATGGTACTCGATGTCGTATTCTGATAACAACATCTGCTAGCGGGAAATCCTTCCCGTGAGAGCAGGTTTTTCAAAGACATACATGATCGGGTCCATTTTGGAGATTAACCAGTAGTGTGTCAAATCATGTATTGGCGAAGACGTTTGGCTGCCCAAGCCAGAGCATAACAAGTTTTCTCGAGCATAGTGTACCGAGTTTCAAAGTCAGTGAATTTCTTGCTTAAGTAGTAAATGGCAGACTCTTTTCTTTTTGTTTCATCTTGTTGGCCAAGTACACAACCCATGGAGTCTTCCAAGACGGTTAAGTAGATGATCAGTGGTCTTCCTTCCACTGGTGGTGACAGAATTGGTGGATTCAACATATATTCTTTGATACTGTCTAAAGCTTTTTCGCAATCTTCTGTCCATACACAACTTTCATTCTTTCTGAGTAGTTTGAAGATTGGCGCGCATGTCGTGGTCATGAGGGATATGAATCTTGAGATGTAATTCAGACGTCCCAAAAATCCTCTGACCTATTTTTCAGTCTTTGGTGAAGGCATTTCTTGAATGGCCTTGACCTTGTCAAGATCAACCTCAATTCCTTTTTGGCTGACGATAAACCCTAAGAGTTTTCCTGAGCGAACACCGAACATGCACTTATTGGGATTTAAGCGGAGTTTATATTTTCCCAGGCACTCGAATAATTTTGATAGGTGTTCCACATGCTCTTCTTCTATTTTAGATTTGGCAATCATGTCATCGACATACACTTCGATTTCTTTGTGCATCATGTCATGAAATAGAGTCGTCATGGCCCTTTGATAGGTTGCCCCCGCGTTCTTCAGACCGAACGTCATTACCTTGTAACAAAAGGTGCCCCATGGGGTGATGAATGAAGTTTTCTCCATATCTTCCGGCGCCATTTTTATTTGATTATAGCCCGAGAATCCATCCATGAAGGAGAAGAGTTTAAACTTTGCTGTGTTGTCTACCAGCATGTCAATGTGTGGCAAGGGGAAGTCATCCTTTGGACTTGCTTTATTCAGATCCCTGTAGTCTACACACATTCTGACTTTTCCGTCCTTTTTTGGAACTGGCACTATGTTAGCTAGCCATTGAGGATATTCTGAAGTGGCAAGGAAACATGCATCGATCTGTTTCTGCACTTCCTCTTTAATCTTGATAGCCATATCCGGGTGAGTTCTTCTCAGCCTTTGTTTTACCGGTGAACATTCCGATTTCAACGGTAAATGATGTTCCACGATGCTGGTATCCAACCCGGGCATGCCCTGATAGGACCAAGCAAATATATCTGGAAACTCTTTGAGAAGTTTTATTAAGTCCTTTTTGACAGTGGGACCGAGCATTGCTCCAATCTTAACTTCTTTCTTCTCTTCTTCTGAACCCAAATTGACCATTTCCAATGGCTCTTTGTGAAGCTCAATAGAACTTTCCTCTTGTCTGAGTAATCGGGAAATCTCTTCTGGAATTTCTTCATCCTCTTCTTCTTCAGCTTCAAATACCGAGAATTCAAAGTTGGGAGTTGGCAATGGATTATATGTTTCAATGGGGTTTAAAACAAGCAATTTGCATGACATGATGATTAGTTTTTTTAGCAAGGACAAAGAGAAATGCAAGAGTGTTGCAGTGTATTTTTTGAAAAATGCTTGTTTTTATTTTGGGTTGTTCTGGTCATCGATAGCAACCCATTGGCGACGAACTCCTCTGTGAATCACAAAGTCTGGTATCTTCTTTCTTGGTTTGCCCTCAGAAATAACATTGATTTCTGGTGGAGCAGGATCATTGGAGTCTTCTTCCTATGCAGAGTTATCATAAACGAACTCTTTTGTTGTATCTTCTCCCTAAACCCTAAACCCTAAACCCTAAACCCCAAGTCTTCTGGATACGGATTCCAGATAGGCAAGTCATCCAGTGGATCATAATAATCTTGATCGAAGTTGTCTTTCATTAGACCATCTTCTAATGAGTTGGGTGGAGCACGTCATCCCTCAGGATCACAATCTCCATAGATCATCCTGTAGCATGCGATTTTTGTCGGTGAAGCGACCACGTTATCGCCATGGGTTCTTCCTCACCACAACGGTAGGGAAGGGGTGCTACTTTCTAATTTCTTATTTATCTCGTGAAGCTGGAAGGGAAAGGGAAGCTATCTAAAACCAACCTTGCACGCGAATGTTTAACTGAACAAACGCTAAGAGAGATTCGGGGAGTTCGGGGTCAGGTTATAAAATGGGGAGTTGTCAATTACCCATCCTATATGTGGTTATCCACAGGTTATTAGCATTAGGTACCACTTTGTACTTGATGGTGTTTATCTGTAAATGGGAAAGTTTCTTCTTTGGGAATGTTTGAGAGAGAGAGAGAGAGAGAGAGTGAGTTTTTGAAGATTTGGTGAGATACTGGACCTCACGTTTTTTTTATTGATATGAAGGTACTGGACCTAGAGTTTTTTTGATTGGTATACAGGTATTGAACCTAATGTTTTTGATTGGTATGAAGGTACTGGACCTAGAGTTTTTGATTGGTACGCTCGCTAAGATTTCGCAATCTTATGCCTACGTATTCCCGTTTAAAGAAACAGGGAAATCAGAGCAATCGTAGTTCCTCCTATTCTACGGGAGGAAAAATATGTTTTGGTGTCTTATTCAAAGCCCAAGATTGAAGCTAAAGGTTATTTGTGTCTTGTTCAAAGCCCAAGACTGAAGCTAAAAGGTTTGATTGAGGGAGAATTTGTCATCTCTAAAGGGAGACATATCGTCTGTTTATCACAGTTGTTGGGTGACTGATTATAAAGGAGAATTACTTTAACTGGGATATATGAATCCAGCAATGCCATAATTTCCTTTATAGGGGATTTATCCTGAAGGAGGAAACTTTAACTCAGTATTGAGCAATGCCATTTTTCCTTAGGAATGTTTCATGCTAAGAGAGGGGCATTGGCTTGGATGTAAATAATCCAGAGGCTTGCCGCTTACGGCAATTAGATGAAAGAGAGGATTTACCAAGATAAAAGATGGACTACAGCTTGGGTTTTTGAATCAACAAATGTGCCACTTACAACAATTATCTAGGATTAAGGTTTGTTTTGATTTTCTGTTTTCATGTGTGATAACACAGAGAAATGTCTTCCTGCAGAGAGATTTTGATTTCCTCTGAGGGGATGGTGGTTTTTGTATGTGTGCCTTGATCGAAGCCCAAGGTTGAAGCTAAGAGATTGATTGACTCCACTGGGGAAGTCCTTATACAAAGCCTAAGAGGAGGCTGGAAAAGGCTGACTCAATAAGAGAGTGTTTATGTGCCTTGTACAAAGCCCAAGATTGAGGCTAAAAAGAGACTTGACTCTTTTGGGAATATCATTATACAAAGCCTAAGAGGAGTTTGGGAGGAATTGAATCCGCTGGGGAGGTATTTATCTGCCTTGTACAAAGCCCAAGATTGTGGGTAAAAGAGGATTTTTGATTCTACCGAGGAATATTTGTAGGTGTCTTGTACAAAGCCCAAGATTGAAACTGAAAGAGAAGATTGACTCTGCTGGAGAGTATGGTTTTATCTATCTTGTACAAAGCCCAAGATTGAGGCTGGAAAGAGGTTTGACTCTATTTAGGGAAATTTATATGGTGTCTTGTACAAAGCCCAAGATTGAGGCTGCAAAATATTTGACTGACTCAGTTGAAGATATTTAAGGGTGTCTCGTACAAAGCCCAAGATTGAGGCTGACTTTTTCTGAGGAAAAGAAGGATCATTATACAAAGCCTAAGAGGAGGCTGAGAGATGGTTAACTCAACAAGAGAGTATCTTAAGGTGATTGACTCAATAAGAGAGTATCTCTGTGTGTCTTGTACAAAGCCCAAGATTGAGGGTAAAAAGGGCTGACTCAACAAGAGAGTGCTTTTATCTGTCTTGTACAAAGCCCAAGATTGTAGCTGAACAAGCTGGAGAAATCATTATACAAAGCCTAAGATGAGGCTAACTTCTGCTAGGGGAAATCATTATACAAAGCCTAAGAGGAGGCTGAAAAAGATTGACTCAACAAGATAGTGCTTTTATCTGTCTTGTACAAAGCCCAAGATTGAGGCTGAAAAAAGGATGATTCAACAAGAGAGTACTTTTGAGGTTTACTCTGCTGAGGAAAATCATTATACAAAGCCTAAGAGGAGGCTGGTTTCTGCTGAGGATTATTGAGATCCAGAGGCAGGTCCAAGTCGGGGGATCAACTCTTGCTGAGGGTTTACAGAAGAGTTGAGGTATCAGATGCCTTGAGGTTCTGATGATAAGCTGACCCTAGTTGGGAAATTTAGGATAAAGATTGAGTTTTAGATCTTGTGAGGATTTAACTCCACTGGAGATTAATCGAACGATCCGGGTTTTCCCTATGTTTGTAGGGAACTTGAGAATGTCTTTGAGATTTAGACTGTCCAAGTCTATTGAATAGGTTTATCTTTGTATGATACCCAAGAGGAGGCAGATGTTTTAAGGGATGATTATCAACCCTAAACATGATATGAGGTTTTGACTCGTTGGAAAGACAACTCTAACAAAGGATGACTAAGTTCTATCCTACACCTTTAAGAGGTCTTCAGGGTCCTTGTACTAAGCCCAAGAGAAGGCATGAGAACTTCTAAGAAGCCAGAGGGTCCTTGTACAAAGCCCAAGAGGAGGCGAGGATGTTTTTAGGAAGCCTGTGGGTCCAAACCTAAGAAAAGTTCAAGAAAGGTTTCACCGGGAATAATCCTTTCTTTAGTGAACAGTTCTAGGGTTTGAAGAAATTCAAGAGAGGTTTCACCGAGAATTAATCCTCTATGGGGAAATGAATTTCTTTGACAATTTCTAATAGTGACAGACTGAGAAAAGTTTCACCGAGAATAATGCCTTTCTCTTTGTTCCATATTGTTTAAGCCCAAGAGAAGGCAAGACTGTATCTGGAATTCCTATGGGGAACTAGTTTTGACTGTGTTGAAAGAGTGACCACTGACTCTATCTAGTTCTAGACCTAATTTTTGGGGAAAACTCTAAGTAAATATACAAGTATATATATACAGTTGATATATGACGAGTATTTAAAAGGATATGAAAGAAGGACTTACAGGTGAGCAAGCTTCTAGAAATACAATTATATATATGAAAGCATGTAAAGAAAGCTGATAAAACTTACAGGTGAGCAAGCTTCCATAGTAACAGCTGTATGGTTAGTTGTTCAAGAAATTAAAGAAAGTTTTGATAACAACTATGAGTTTGAACCTAAATCAAAAGGGAGGTTGTTTTGAAAAGATTATTGGGGCTTATACTCAAGGAGAGGCCCAAATGAAAAACAGTAATCGTACCATTATTTTGTAAACTGTACTGGGGCTTATACAATGACTGAGGCCCAAAAAGGTGTTATTTACAAAGAGGGTTGGGTCTTACAACTCAAGGAGAGGCCCAAAGGTTTGAAATAGAAAAGAAATGGGGCTTACAACTCAATGAGAGGCCCAATTGACTTTTGTTTAAAAGGCGATGATTGCGCTGAGATTTTAGAAATCGCAGTGGGACTTATACAATGAATGAGGCCCAATTTATTTATGTACAAAAGAGGGTTGGGTCTTACACTCTACTAGAGGCCCAAAAGTGTTTTGAAATATTTGTTAGGGTGATAGTGACCAAAACCCTAATTTTTGGTTTTAGAATGTATTTTAATTGAATAAAAATTCAATTAAAATAATCAAACATATGAAAAAAGGTTGTGATCTTGGATTTAAATTTGGAAAATCATGTTTCATTCATGGGATGATTGAAAAACCATTTGAACTTTGTAAAACCAAGAGAAGGAAATATTTTTAATGACTAAAAAAAAATAAAAAATGTAATTCTTTACAAAAATACCAAATATATGAAATAAATAATATTTTTGTGAAATTTTTATGGAATAAAATATTTTAATATTTTTGTGAATTTTTAGAAAAATAACCAATAAAAAATAATTAAAATTGAGGGAGAAATTAATGTTTGAATTAATTAACAAAAACCATAAAAATATTGAAAATAGCAAAAATATGACAAAGTAGCAAAAAAGGTCTGGGTGGGGTTTGAACCCACGACCTCATACACAAACACATGCGCGCGCTACCACTGGGGTGGTGATACATCTGTGTATCAAAACCACCCTATAAATACATAAGGGGTGCCAAGTTTTCAGGCCTGGCCAAGGCAAAGCAAGGCAAGTTTTGGCAATTTACGTGAAGCTTCTAACTTTCTCATTTCTCCATGGATTGGGACAAAATTTAGGGGCATCTGACCCATAATTTCATGAGGAATCCAATGACGCCCTTGGAATTTTTAGAAAATGTCTCCTCCTCAAAATCCGATAGTGATTTCAAAATAGGCCTATTTTTGCATGTTCTATGCTATCTCATGGTACATGCAATAATTGCATGACAAATTGGTTCAAACACAACATATACAACATGTATGAGATGTTTATGATCAGTGGACATCAAATGAATGCATAACTCAAAGAGTTCAAGTTGTCATGCACTTACCTCTTGGAGCTCCTTGTGCTATCTGCCAAGCTTCTTGTGCCAGAAGTGATCCAATGCTTTGACCACTCTCAATTGATCCCTTAGAAGCTTTTAGGATAGTTAGAACCAGCTGGAATCCTCAGAAACAAGTATAGGCCTTTTCTTGCAAAAGGGGCAAAAGTGACCAATATAATAACTCTCTCAAATGGTGTTTCAGATGAGGGGAACCATTTGGGACAATTTGAGGATGATATTTGGAGTGTGTTTGAGTGCTTAGAGTGGATTGAAATGAGCTGGAACTTGATATGGCACCTCAACTGCAACTCTGTCAAGGATTTGAGCAATTGGCTGGTGACTTTGTGAATTTGATGTTCCAGATGCTTGGTGAGTGTTTAGATCACTTCCATATGAAGTTTATGAAGTGTGTGGATCATTGGTTTGAGTTGCATTGGTCTCCAACTCAAAACCCGATAGTGCTTTCTCAAGAAATAGAGTTTTTGTGCTTAAGAAGGAAATGAGAGAAAGCAATGTTGTAAGCTGCTTTGGTGTGTTCTGAATGATCAGTTAGAGGCTCTATTTATAGAAGAAGAGTTGTGCTAAAGTGGTTCTCTTGAAGCTTAAAGGATAAGAGCTCACTAAATGCATTTTGGCAAGATGTGCTTGCTTCTCATGCAAGGCACCATAGCTCTCTAAGTAGCATAGCCAACTTTTGACCAATTCCATATTCCTCAGATGTTTTTATTGTTGTTTATGCATGAATCTTGACTGAGGAGAGTGGCTTTGTTGAAAGTTCACTATTGCACATAAATGCCTTTGAATTCAAGGCATAATGTGACAAAAACCATTACTTCAAGTGAAAAGTTTTCTTGGCCTAACTTTGTAGGTTGGATCAGATAGATCATGAGCATATTGAATGAATGTGTCATAGTGATCATTGTCTTTGAATCAGAAATCATGGAGAGCAAGCAAACATGCAAACTGAATTTTCCAAAACAGTTGCAGCATCATGACTTTGGGGTGCCATATCTCTTGATTTTCATGGAGTTTTTCCATGCTGATGGACTCTTTGAATTGCTAGCAAGATGTATAATAACTTTGATGTTTACACCTTGAATTGATTCCTCTTGCAACTATGTGAAAAAGGGCTTCAAGTTTTAGTGTTTCACTTGAAATCTGCCTTGGGCAGAATTTCTTCTAAGTGTTGGAAAAAAATGCACTTTCATGTTTTTTAGTGATTTTGATCACTCCATAACTTAAAATCCACAAAGAATTAGAGTTGGTGGTAGTTGAAGCTTTTGTATAGTGTAGCAAGACCTACAAATCCAACTTTGGATCACCCAAAATGGTTGCTTGGATCTCAAGTTATGATCCTTGGAAGTTGGCACAAAAATCGTTTTTATTCCATAATTTAGAAAATTTTTGGTTTCTTATGGTTGCCCCTTTTGCAAAAAACCTCACTTTTCTTGTTTTTTCTTAATGAATGATGATCAATACCACACATTAACATTATTTATGACTTAGGGAAACCATATTTGTGAAAAAATCCAAAAAGTCAAACTTGAATTTGTGCACAGTTGACTTTCTATCGGATGAAATCCAAACTGTGCGATCCTTTGTGAAATTAAGTCCTTGACCTAACTCAAACCTAATGGATGAACTACATAGGTGTTATAGGGTGTATTGAATCATGTCCCAAGGTTTGGGAGCATGTCTTGATCAAAAGTCAAAGATACAGTTGACTTTTTTCCTGAAAACCCTAATTATGGTCCTGATGAAATTAAAGCTCGTGAACCAAGCGTCTTGGGTCAATCCATTGTTGCAAATGGGTAAATGTGGTGTATTGGAGGCCCTTAAATCATGTCTTGAGGTCTTGGCTCATGCTTTGTCCCAAAAGTCAACTTAGAGGTGAATTAGGTCAAGAAACCCTAATTTATGATTTTTGATGAATTCTTCGTCTAAGGAAAATTTGACTTGATGATGGGGTCCATGAGGTCCTTTGGAGTATATTGGGTTGCGCTTTGAAGCATTGGCTCATGCCCAGAGGAAAAAATTCCATCTGGAGGCCTTGGTCGACCAAAACCCTAATTTGGTGACACTGGCAATCTTGAGGCTTGATCCACTTGGAATGTTGCAACCTTGTGCTTGATTCTTGATGTGGTAAATGCTCAATCATCTTTAAGGAGATTGATAAGGCATGAAAGTACATCCATATTGTGATGATGATTTTCACAATGATGGGAAATCTTGGTGGTCAAAATTTGGAGTATGACAGATGCCCCTATTTAATCTTCTTGGACCCGAAGGTGTGAATGGCGAAGATGTTCGAACATTCGGGGTGCAAGAGGATTAAATATCGGAATACCCAAAATTTTGACAGTGGTTATAGATGGCAGTTTGTTCATTCATCTCCTTTTACTAAGCAATGATACTTAGAAAAGGGTAAAACTTCCCCTCGATCCTGGTCTTCAGCCACGGAACTGGTCTCAGTTTTCTTGAAATAAACTTCCCCTCGATCCTGGTCTTCAGCCACAGAACTGGTCTCAGTTTTCTTGAAATAAACTTCCCCTCGATCCTGGTCTTCAGCCACGGAACTGGTCTCAGTTTTCTTGAAATAAACTTCCCCTCGATCCTGGTCTTCAGCCACGGAATTGGTCTCAGTTTTCTTGAAATAAACTTCCCCTCGATCCTGGTCTTTAGCCACAGAACTGGTTTTAGTTCTTTTGTCAATAAACTTCCCCTTGATCCCGGTCTTCAGCCAAGGAACTGGTCTCAGTTTCTGAAATAAACTTCCCCTCGATCCTGGTTTTTGGCCACAGAATTGGTCTCAGTTTCTCCTTGTCGAGTTCCTTCCTTGACAAGAAATGCTATGTGTAGCGGTCTTTATCAAACTTCTCGCTGAGCTTACTAGGGAAGACGCCATTTGATGGAAAAATTTGAGGTCAGACTTACTGGGGACACCCATTTGTCTGAGCTGTAGAGGTGTGCAAACTTCTCTATTGGAGATGCCATTTGCTGACTCTACTGGGGAAAATGAGTCTCTTGATAGACCGCTTTTCTGTTTGGGGGATACTACATCATACTTTTCTTCGAGATCTTCTCGGAGAAATGCCATGTGATGTAATCCAATTTGGAGGTGCTGATGACCTTATTAACATCGAATTTCTTAGGAGAAAAACCAATGTGTTGCTGAGAGTCTTTAGTGAAGAGCCTTTCTCTGGGGATTTTCCTTAATCCGGGAAAGCGAAGATATCATCTTCAATGGTGAAGAGTGACATTTGAAAAGTATCTGTTGACTGTTTTCTTACTTTTTAGAGGTTCAAGTCATCAAAGTGGCCGAGGACCGTCTCCAATCCAAAAATAAACTAGGGAGAGAAATTATTCTGACGATACATTTCTTGACGAGGAAAGAATTGACAACTCGATTGAGAGGACTTTTGTCACTTGGGAACAAGACCGACTGGAGTGATAGTAATGCAATATAAATATGAATGTGAATCAATTATGCATGATGTATGTATATTTATGCTAACAAAACTGACGCGACTTACAGACTAATGGATGAACACGATTGGATACTCGGCCACGGAGGGGGATGAAAAGTATCACTGGTTCAAAATAGCAATTCTGCTTTGCTTAGGAGAGGTAGTCCCTGTGGGTAAAGAAAGAATCATTGATCGGTCTTAAGAGGTAAGAACTCTGCCGGGGATCTTAGACGGGACATTCGCATCTGACATAGTTGATCCTTCATTCAGGCGTACTGGTTTAGAAGGAGTACTTTGATTCTGCACTTTGAGGTTCAATCACCTTCGGAGAAGCGATCGATATTCTTTCGGTGTTCAACAGTCAAAAGAATTGCCATCTTTATTTTAAAAGCAGAAAATTTTTGACAAGTAAATTCATTTTTGTTTTATTTCAAGAATGGTTGATCATGTTAAAAAAGTCATTCTGTAAAGCTAAAACAAATGAGAATTTCAAACAAAAGCACTAGGTCTCAAATTTTATTGATAGGATGGAAATTAGCCAAGTGCGTGATCCCATGTAGTATTTACAAAGCTTAGAAAATGGTAATTTAAGGGAAATGGGGCTACATTGAAACATAACGACCGTTATCCTTCTACCAACTTTGAATTTTGGACATCCTGAGCTTCTGTCGAAGATGACCTTGACTGGAGTTTTCCTGATGGATGGCATTACTGCTGGGGGATTTACCCGTGTTGGATGTAGTTACTTGCCATGAATCCCTAATTTTTCCCTGGATTGTACTTTGAGATTTCCAATCCATCGGGATGATTTTTTCGCTTATGTCTCTAATTTTTGCCTGGACCGCCCTTTCGGGTTTTCAATCCAACGAGACGTTTTTTTTATCTAGGCGAAGTATTTCTTGACTACGTCAACATTCATGGGGTAGGAAAATTTTTCTCCATCCATGGTTGCGAGTTTCAAGGCGCCGCCTGAAAGGCTTTCGTGACCACATAGGGGCCATCATAGTTCGGAGTAAATTTGCCCCGGGAATCAGTTAGAAATGATTGTATCTTCTTGAGCACAAGGTTTCCTTTTCTGAAGACACGGGGTCGAACCTTTTTGTCAAACACTTTCTTCATTCTTTATTGATACAACTGACTGTGGCATATAGTCGTTATTCAATTTTCTTTGATCAGATTCATTTCATCGTGTTGACTTTGAGACCATTCAACTTCTGTTAGCTTAGCTTCCATCAATACCCGGATTGATGGGATCTCTACTTCGATGGGGAGCACTGCCTCCATGCCATATTAGAGAGAAAGGGGTTGCCCCTGTTGAAGTGCGGACAGATGTGCGATAACCGTGAAGAGAAAAGGGTAGCATCTCGTGCCAGTCTTTGTAGGTTACAACCATCTTTTGAACGATCTTCTTGATATTCTTGTTAGTCGCTTCTACCGGTCCATTCATCTTAGGCCGGTAGGGAGATGAGTTATGGTGTTCGATCTTGAACTCAGCGCATAACTCTTTCATCATCTTATTGTTCAAGTTAGATCCATTATCAGTAATGATCTGGCTCAGAACACCATAACGACAGATGATATTGTTTTTAATAAATCAGACTACCACTTGCCGGGTTACATTGGCGTATGATGCTGCTTCGACCCACTTGGTGAAGTAGTCAATGGCTACCAGGATGAACCGATGTCCGTTTGAAGCTTTGGGTTCAATCATGCCAATCATGTCGATTCCCCATATGGAAAAAGGCAAAGGGGAAGAGAGAACTTTGAGATGTGTTGGCGGTACATGGATTTTGTCTAAGTATATCTGACACTTGTGATAACTCCTCATGTACTTATAGGAATCAGATTCCATTGTCAACCAATAGTACCCGGCTCTTAGAATTTTTCTCGCCATTGTGTGTCCGTTGGCAAGAGTGCCAAATGATCCTTCGTGAATTTCTTTTATCAGCATGTTTGCTTCTAGTCAGTCTACACATCAGAGCAAGACAATATCAAAGTTTCTCTAATAAAGGGTATCGCCGCTCAGAAAGAAGTTGCCTGCCAATCTTCTGAGGGTTTTCCTGTCTTTCCTGGATGCCCCAGGTGGGTATTCTTATTTCTAAAGAAAGCATTTGATATCGTGATACCAAGGTTTGTCGTCTATGACTACTTCAAGTGTGAAGATGTAGGTGGGCCTTTCAAGGCGTATTATGTCAATCTTAGGTATGTCGTTCCATTGACCTACACTAATCATGGAAGAGAGAGTGGCTAATGCATCAGCCATGTGATTCTCTTCACGAGGGACAAGATGAAACTCGATTCTATTGAAGAATGGTAACAACCTTCTCCCGTAATCTTTGTAAGGAATCATTCCTGATTGGTATATATTCCAATCTCCTTTGATCTGATTGATAACCAGGGCTGAGTCTCCGTATACATCCAAGTTCTTAATCCTTAAGTCAATTGCTTCTTCGAGACCCATGATATAGGCTTCGTATTCGGCCTCGTTGTTTGTACACTTGAATGTTAATCTGGAAGTAAAAGGAATGTGGGTACCCAGAGGTGTCATGATAATTGCCCTAATTCTGTTTCCATAATTGTTGATAGCTCCGTCAAAAATTAGTCCCCATTAGGAACCTGGTTCTGGCCCTTCATTGGGTAGCGGTTCATCGCAATCTTTCATTTTTAAGTACATGACATCTTTGTCTGGGAAGTCAAATCCGACTGATTCTTGATCGTCAATTGGTTGATGAGCCAAATGATCGGCTAAAATTCTTTCTTTGACGGTTTTTTGAGCATGGTACTCTATGTCGTATTCTGATAACAACATCTGCCAACGGACGATCCTTCCTGTGAGAGCAGGCGTTTCAAAGACGTACTTAATTGGATCCATTTCGGAGATCAACCAAGTAGTGTGGAAAATCATGTACTGGCAAAGACGTTTGGCTGCCCAAGCTAGAGCACAACAAGTTTTCTCAAGCATAGTATACCGGGTTTTAGAGTCGGTAAATTTCTTGCTCAGATAGTAGATGGCAGACTCTTTTCTTTTTGTTTCATCTTGTTGGCCAAGTACACAACCCATTGAGTCTTCCAAGACTGTTAGGTAGATGATTAGCGGTCTTCCCTCCACTGGAGGTGACAGGATAAGTGGATTCAACAGATACTCCTTGATACTGTCGAAGGCTATTTGGCAGTCTTCTGTCCACACGCAGTCCTGATTCTTTTTGAGTAATTTGAAGATTGGCGTGCATGTCGCGGTCATGAGGAATATAAATCTAGAAATGTAATTCAAACGTTCCAAGAATCATCTGACTTGTTTTTCAGTCCTTGGAGAAGGCATTGCTTGAATAGCCTTGACCTTGTTAAGATCAACCCCAATTCCTTTCTGGCTGATGATGAACCCTAGCAGTTTCCCTGAGCGGACACCGAACGTGCACTTGTTGGGATTCAAGCGGAGTTTGTATTTTCTCAGACGCTCAAATAGTTTTGACAGGTGGGTCACATGTTCCTCTTCTGTTTTAGATTTGGCAACCATATCATCGACATACACTTCGATTTCTTTGTGCATCATGTCGTGAAACATAGTAGTCATGACCCTTTGATAGGTTGCATCAACGTTCTTTAGACCGAACGACATTACCTTGTAACAAAAAGTGCCCCATAGGGTGATGAACGAAGTTTTCTCCATGTCTTCCGGCGCCATTTTGAACTTATAGCTCGAGAAACCATCCATGTAGGAGAAGACTTTGAACTTCGATGTGCTGTCAACCATCATGTCTATGTGTGGTAAAGGAAAGTCATCCTTTGGACTGGCTTTGTTCAGATCCCTGTAATCTACACATATTCGGACCTTTCTGTCCTTTTTCGGAACTAGCACTATGTTGGCTAACCATTGAGGATATTCTGAGGTGGCGAGGAAACCAGCGTCAATCTGTTTCTGCACTTCCTCTTTGATTTTGATAGCCATGTTCGGGTGTGTCCGTCTCAGTCTCTGTTTCACCGGAGGACATTCTGATTTCAACGGTAGATGATGTTCCACGATGCTGGTATCCAACCCTGGCATGTTCTGATAGGACTAAGCAAACACATCGGGAAATTCTTTGAGAAGTCTTATCAAATTTCTTTTGACGGTCGGACTGAGCAGTGCCCTAATCTTGACTTCTTTTCTCTCTTCTTCTAAACCCAAGCTGACCATTTCCAACGGCTCTTTGTGAGGTTCAATGGACCTTTCCTCTTGTCTGAGTAACCGGGAGATCTCTTCCGGAATTTCTTCGTCTTCTTCTTCTTCAACTTCAAATACCGGGAATTCAAAGTTGGGAGAAGGCATTGGATCATATGTTTCAACGGGGTTTAAAACAAGCCATCTGCATGACGTGATGATTTGTTTTTAGAAGAGATAGAGAGAAATGCAAGAGTGTGTGCAGTGTATTTTCTGAAAAATGCTTGTTTTTATTGTGGAGTTTGTTTTTTAGGATTACCATTTTCTTGAAAAAGCGAAAAGTGAAAACAGCAATAACTGCGGAAATTACATAGCGACGTTATTTATTCATGGTTTTGTCAATTCTTGAAACTACAGCCCTATAAAACAAAACTCTGTCACTATGGGCGAAACGAAGAGAGACATTTACAGAAAGTGAGCCCTATAAAAATATCCGTTTCACCTGGGCGGGGTGAAAGGTCAAAACAAAGACGACAATTACTTAGACTTGTGGACGACTTTCGGGACATTGACAACAACCCATTGGCGACGAACTCCTCAGTGAATCACAAAGTCTGGTACCTTCTTTCTTGGTTTGTCCTCAGAAATGACGCTGATTTTTGGCGGAGCAGGATCGTTGGAGTCTTCCTCCCATGCAGAGTTGTCGTAGACGAACTCTTCTGTTGGATCTTGTACAGTGTTCTCATTTTCAGGTGGATCTCCCCATCTAGTTGGCTGGATGTCTTCAAGCCTGATACGAGAGCTTTCAGGGGCGGTGTACTTGACCAAGAAGTCGTACTTGCCACTCGGCTGTCCTAAGGTGTCCCATACTTCTGTGGAACTAGAGGAGTCATCCTTCTCGATGACGTTGACCTCAGGAAAAGCATAGTTGATGAACTCTTGACCTGCAATCTTTGTAGATTTGTCATTGTGCTGGATATCTTCGGAATTTCCGTAGTAATGATCCCATGACTTGGTGGGGACGCAAGTATTCTTTTTAATGATGCTCAATTGACAAGTATTGTTGGGCTGATTTTTTTGCCCTGAGTCTTCTGGGTACGACTGCCAGATAGGCAAGTCATCCAGGGGATCAAAATAGTCGTAGTCAAAGTTGTCTTTCATTGGAGTGTCCTCCTCTAATGAGTTAGGTGGAGCAGGACATCCTTCAGGATCACAATCTTCGTACATCATTTTGACATCTGATCTTGGTATATATCTCAGACTCTGCGTGGGAAAGCAAAATGGCATATGCGTTTCTTCCTGAGACATATAACCGTCCTCATTGAGATAGGACTTCCACTCTTCATCTGTATCAGAGGAGTCACCCTCGTTGATCGTATGTACTTCTTGAGACACTGGGTGGAGAAAGCCTCCACTGTGGAATAAGTCCTGAATGGGATGAAAACTTTCATCTTTAGTAGCAGTCTGAGTACAGGTTAAGGAGAAACCAAGACCTTTCTTCGTCTTGTTATCCGTAGGAATGAAAATCTGTCCCCATCCTTTTGCATTGTTACTCTTGATTACTTTGAGAGCATCTTTGTATGAGGAAATCGATGTTCCTTTCTCTAATCGATTCTCATTGCTCACCGAAAGTGCTTGGAACTTAATTCCAATAACCTCCTCGGGTTCTACACAGGAGAATGATGATAAGTTGCTCACGATTAAGGCCTGCTCTCCACAGACTGTGACTAGCTTGTCATTCTTGACGAACTTCAGCTTCTGGTGAAGTGTCAAGTGACTGCCCCAACTTCGTGTATCCAAGGTCTTCCAAACAAACAGCTGTATGCTGCCCGGATGTCCATGACCTGGAAAGTGACTTGGAAAGTGTGAGGACCGATAGTTATGGGAAGATCAACTTTGCCGATAACTATTTTTCTGGATCCATCAAAGGCTTTGACGATGACCTCACCGCCTCTCATCGGAGATCCTTGAAATGAGAGTCACATTAGAGTTAATTTTGGCATAACATTCAAAGCTGATCCTGTGTCTACCAGTACGCTGGCTAGAGCATCGTCCTGGCAGTTGACTGTAATGTTAAGTGTCATGTTATGATTTTTGCCTTCTTCCGATAGTTCTTCATCACTGAATCCTAAATTGTTGCAGGAAGTGACGTTGGAGATGATGTTGTCAAACTGTTTTATCGTTACATCTTGTTCTACGAAAGCTTGCTCCAAGACTTTCTGCAAAGCTTCCCTGTGAGCCTCGGAACTGAGTAATAGAGATAGCACAGAGATTCTCGAAGGAGTTTGCAATAGTTGGTCTACAATGTTGTACTCGCTTTTCTGGATGAGCTTCAGCATCTCATTGTTTTTCTTTGAAAGGTCTGGATTACTGGATTGCCCGACTGGTTGATTGGGAACTTCTGTTTGAGGTTCCCTCTCCTTAGTGGGTTCTCCAACTCCTCTGTTGAAGATCTGGCCGCTCCGTGTTACTTGACTGATGTCAGCAATGTTTACGACGGAGGGTAATGGAGTTTCCTTTCCATTTTAGATTGTTGTTGCACCGTACTTGTAAGGGATAGCCTTATCTGATTTGTACGGTATTGGTCCCGACAAATAGATAACCACAAGAGCCTTTTGATTTTTCTGACCATCGTAGCTAGCCTCAATTGGTTAGAGGTTGAGAATCCTTCTATTATCAAGAGGAACTCTTGATTCATGGATAAGAGGGATGATGACACATACGTCCTTGGTCATTTCATGATTAGAGATTATAACAACGTCTTTGCCTTGATCAGGAAGATAGTATTGCATCACATTGATCAAACCAGAACTTGAACATGGACGAATCTCTTTTCGGTCCAACTGATTTTGAAGAGCTGACCACACAAGGTAGCATCCTTGGTTGTTTTCTGAGCAAACTCTACATCGCTCATAGTTATGTGGTGGCACCTAGCCACACCCGCTTTGTATGCAGTGCAACCTTACTAGATCTGTTTCCATTGAGCGGACATCCTGACTTTGATGTCTAGCAGGATTTCTGTCGGTCATACTGATCTGTTGTGTAGCTTCATCCAAGTAGATTGGAAGCCACCAATGGTCCAACAAGTGTTGAAGTGTTCTTTGGACGAGTGCACATCCTTGGTCGTCTTCACGACAAACTTTACAGTCCTGATAACCGTGTGAAGCCAGAAAACTGAGCCTGACTTGCTTAGCATGTAATTTTACCAGACTGGTATTCATCAAGCGAATATCAAAGATTTGAATCATATTAACGTGATGGATACATCTATCATGGTAATCCTGGATCCATCCGAGATCCATCTGACGCTGGAGGGCCTCTTGTACAAAAGAGCATCCCTGATTGTTTATTGAGAAAATTGAACAAGAACTGTAATCGTGCCGTGGCAAATCATGATATTGGCTTTGCCTTGAGTGCATCGCCACCAAGTTGGCATTCATCGCCAGAATGTTGTGGTTCTGGACAATGTTGGGATTTGCGTAAGCCATATTGACCTCACAGATTCTGTGATCTTGGATCCATCCGAGATCCATTTGCTCTTGTAGAGCTGATTGCACTATGAAACACCCTTGATTATTCTTTGAGCAAATATCACACTGGTGATAATTGTGAGGTGGTACATGACCGTACCCGCTCTGTCTGCAATGTATCTTGACCTGATTAGTTCCTAATAGGAGTACATCGTGAATTTGATAACTGCAGCTAAACTCTTCTATCAAATTTATTGCAGTCTTTTCATGTTGAGGCAGCGGGTTTGTCTGAACATTGGGATTAGTATCTTTGAAAGATAAGACCCCGTTCCTGACAAGCTTTTGTACATCAGATATGAAGCGGAGACAGTTTTCTATGTTGTGCCCCGGTTCTCCTTGATGATAAGGGCAAGTTTGATCCGCTTTGAACCAAAAAGGCAGATTTTTCGACACTGTAAGAGGAGACCTGGTTTGGACGTGCCCCTTGACCAGTAGTAGTGGAAATAACTCTGTGTACAACATCGATATAGGGTCCAACCCTGGTGGTCATGTCGTAGGATTGTTATTGTTGTACTATGGACGAACTGCTGGAGAGGCTGTTGTGTCCTTTGCTGATACTGTTGTTGACTTGGTTGGCTTTGAGCAACCTGTGGTTGATATGCCGGAATAGGCGCAGGGTTGATAGCAGGAGTTACTGCTGCTACTGGTTGAACTCTTCGCCTTTGCTTTCCTAGAGAGATATTACCAATATCTTGCTCTTTTTTCTTAGGGAAAACACTACCGTATCTTTTGGTATTACTTGATGGTCCTGTATCTTTGACCAGCCGTCCTTCTCGGACTGCTTCTTCAAGGCATACTCCCATATTCACCATTCCAGTGAAGTCACTGGGCGCACAGGCAACCATTCGGTCGTAATAGAATAAACTTAAGGTTTTCAAAAAGATCTTGGTCATCTCTTTTTCCTCAAGAGGGGGACAGATCTGGGCGGTAATTTCACGCCATCTCTAAGCATATTCCTTAAAAGTTTCTTTGTCCTTCTACGACATTGCTCTGAGTTGATCTCTGTCTGGTGCCATGTCCAGGTTATACTTATATTGCTGAACGAAGGCAGCGCCAAGATCTCTGAAAGTGACGATCTTGGTGTGGTTTAAACCCATGTACCATTTAAGTGCGGCACCGGTTAAACTGTCTTGAAAATAGTGGATCAGTAGCTGTTGATTTTCTGTCTGAGTTGACATCTTTCGAGCGTACATCACCAAATGACTTTGAGGGCAAGAGTTGCCCTTGTATTTCTCAAAGTCAGGCACCTTGAATTTGTGCGGTATTTTCACATTAGGGACCAAACAAAGGTCTGCGGCGTCCTTTCCGAATAAATCTTGATCGTGAATGGCATTCAGTCTCTTCTGCATTTCCAGGAATTATTCCTGGAACTCATTCATTCTTTCATACTGTGAGAAAAAGATTTGGTTATGCAATATTATCTCTAAGTTTTGATCATATCAAATGAGTATTTCTGCATGAACAATTTTGTACAACTAATGTTTGTTATTTGTGAGAACTTAACAAACAGGTTATGCTTCCATAAATTGGCGCGAACACAATGCTTAAAGGAAAATACTCCGCCTATACACTTGAAAAGCAGAACTCATTTTAAGCTAATACGAAGTTCACAAGACTCTGATACAAAAGGAAAAGAGAACGAGTTCTGAAGATCTGAAGACAAAGGTTCTGATTGAACGAAGTCCAGATGCTGAAGACTTATGCTCTCTGATCAAGGTTCTGAAGACCTACCCACAGTCTCTACTCATGCTTCAACCAGATACTATCAGAAGCCTCTGAAGATATGAAGACAACGCACTAAGCAAACAAGGTTCTGAAGACTCTGAAGGCACTGCTCTGAAGATTCGAAGACTTGATAATCTTAAGAACCAAGCTATGTTTTCCCTTCTTACTCATGCTCGTAAAAAGCCTCTGAAGTTGAGAAGCCAAGAAGACAAAGCAACAAAGTACAGCTGTACCACAATACAATGTGAAAAAATCTTGGTAACAGTGCAACGGTACAAACAAAGATATTCTGACAAAATAGGACGCGCAGCACGCAAAAGTTTTTATCTGTCCTCACGCTTCTAGCCTCCAGCCTAGTTAGCTATCATGATTACACTTCAACGGCTCTTTTTTACACGACTATAAAAGGAAGCAAAAGACTTGAAGAAAGACACACACGAACGAACTGCAAAAATACTTTCCAACTGAAATCTTTCTTAAGTCATTCTGGTCTAAACTGGTTTACATATTTCAGCTTGTATAAGAAGCATTTTTCTATAAACGTAACTTATTTAAACTTAGGCTTGTGTTCCTTAAGAAAGACCGTGTGTTTGTATTTCTTGAGAAGTCTAGGACGGGTTTGTGAGGGCTAAGGTCTCTCATCTATTTTGGTTTTAATGATGTCAACAAATAAGATAGTCATTAGATTGTAATTTGAGCGGTATCACTTCATTATCGGGCAAATTGCATCTAACCATCAATGTTCATGTGTCTAAACATATAGGAAGAAGTCTACACAATTTCTACATGTGCATGATCATAATATTGATGTTTGGTATACTTGTTTTGAGTCTTGGTCAGGAAAAACCTACAGAAAAATGAGTTTTTGAAAATCTGCATGTCATGAGTCGACCCAAGGTGAGCATGAGTCGACTCATGCTGTCTTGGACAAGTTTTGTGAAATGTTCGGGCTAGCGCATGCTGACCCCCTGTTGCATGAGTCAACGCATGCTTCTGGGTTTTTGAAATTATGCAGTTTTAGAGTTCATGAGTCGACGCATGGTCAAGATGGGTCGACGCATGGCCTCCAAATTTGCACAGATAACCCTGCGGGTTAGCTCACGACAACCCTCATTTAATGGGGGGTCGACCCATGGCTGTTTTGAACTGATTTTTCTGCATTCAATTTTTCTGTTATTTCTGTTACTTCATTTTGTTGGTCATTTTATTCATTATATATAGTTGGGTCAGCTTATATTTCAAAATAACAAGAAACATGAAAATTCATACCAATCTTTCTCTTCATCTTCATCTTCAACCTTGAGTAAACAAACAATTACACATAATCATTTTTGTTTGTGTCGCCCATTGTTTTGAAGTGATAACGTTCAGAATTAGGAAGTGTGTGATCTTCATTTCTGGGTTGGGAATTGGTAGGTGTTTCTTGAATAAAACCTCAGGTTTTGTCCTCCAAGAATCGACCGAGTGAAGGTGATTGAAGAGCTGTGGGTTCTTTCAATCTAGTAGTGTGAGACGGGGTTTTTGGCACAAATTATTTCGCTCTACAGGGATTCATCCGTACGAAGGTAACCGAAGAACAGAGTATTCATTCGGTTTAGTAGCTACAGTCAGAGGATCGTAGAAGAACGGTTTGAGATCGGATCATGGAAGATCGAAGTCGGCCGAGTGAAGGTGACTGAAGAACGGTGGGTTCTTGCAGTCTAGTAGCGTGGGACGGTGACTTGTTCAACTAGATTCGAGGGACTTGATTCATCTTGAATCAAGGGGAGAGAAGACTCTGCATCAACAATCAAAGATGTTTGAGAGTTCAGATGTTCATTATTCTTCTCTTGTATAAATAATTTGCAAAAAGCAACATATATATATATATATATATATATATATATATATATATATATATATATATATATATCTCAATTCCAATTGTGGAATTAGGGGTAGAGCTACCTACAGCGAGGACAATTGGGGAACTGCCTAATCAAATCGTGTTTGTTCTCTCTTTCCCTTAACTCTTTACATTTGATATCGTTCGAATTTGCGAAGTTTAAATTGATCAAAATTTCTGAGCTAGTGTTATATTAAGCTGTTAAATTGTTTTGTAAACCTGATACAATCCCTTGGGTTGTATTTAGGAGCAGCTCAATATCACATTACTTGAAAATCTGCACTTAGTGTGCTTACGTACACCAAGTGTTCAATAAATTGTTTCAAAGCAAATTCGAACGCAGTTGCATTTGATTGTTTGTCAATTTATCTCATTGGATTGGATTAACCATCAATCAAGTAAAACATTGTTGATTGCATTTAAATTATGTTAATCAATCTGAATTTTTCTCATCCGTAATTCATTCCCAATATTTTCGTGCATATTCGATCCCTCTAGTAGAGGTTCGTTGTATACGTAATTCAGTAGCAGCTTCCGTTAATAATTTTTAAAACCAATTTTTAAAAATCCATTTGCGTGTAAAACTCGAGGGATCTATTCAACCCCCCATTCTAGATCCTAGCCATCGTCTAACAGTGTTGTCTTAGAGGTTGTTCCTTGAGTAAGTCCTGTGAGGTTGTATTACTTGAGAAGTCTAAAACTTCAGAGTTTTAGAGGTTGTGTTAGTCACTAGCATTTTGGCTAGTGCATTGTAATGATTTGATTGAATAATGGATTAAGACCTCGTTGAGAGAGGCAAAATCACCTTGGCGGGTGGACTAGATTAACTTGAGTATTTCTCAAGTGAACTAGTATAAACATAATGTGTTCATCTCTTTGTTCTCAACAGAAGTCATTATTGTTAAAAGAAAGAGTCTCATAAAAGGAATTTATTTTAAAGAAACAATTTTATTTTGAAAAACCAATTCAACCCCCCCCCCCCCCCCCCCCTTTCTTGTGTTTTTCACACCTTCAATTGGTATCAGAGCTCCGGTTCTGAGGTGATAAAAAGGTTGAATTTTTATCAAGCACTTAGAAGTGTTCAGTACTGATCCAAGTGTGAAAAACAATGGCTACACCAACTCCTGAGTCAAGTGTCATTGTGAATGAAAGAGACTCTTATACTACAAAACCTCTTATCTTTGATGGGGAAAAATTTGATTATTGGAAAGATAGAATTGAAAGTTATTTTTTGTCGTTTGACTTAGATCTATGGGATCTGATAGTTGATGGCTACAGTCACCCTGTAGAATCGGTAGGCAAAAAGATTAAAAGAAGTGCATTTACAGATATACAAAGAAAAAATTACAAGAATTATCATAAAACAAAAACTATTCTGTCAAATGCAATTTCTTATACAGAATATGAAAAAATTACAAACAGAGAAACTGCAAAGTCTATTTTTGACTCTCTTCGTATGACTCATGAAGGCAACGCTCAAGTCAAGGAGACGAAGGCTCTTGCACTAATTCAAAAATATGAGGTCTTCAAAATGGAAGACGATGAATCTGTGGAAACCATGTTCTCAAGGTTTCAAATGCTTGTTGCAGGACTCAGACTTCTAGACAAAGGATATTCTACTGTTGATCATGTCAAGAAAATCATCAGAATTCTGCCTGTCAAATGGAGACCAATGGTGACTGCTTTGAAACTGGCAAAGGATTTGAATAGTATAAGTCTTGAGGAGCTTATCAGTTCTTTAAGAAGTCATGAAATAGAGCTTCAAGGAGATAAACCTCAGAAGAAAAATAAATCCATTTTCCTAAAGGCCAAGTCCGATAAGAAAAAGGCGTATCAGGCAGAAGAAGAAGTGGAAGAATCTAAAGAAGATTCAGATGAAGATGATATATCTCTCATATCAAGGGAAATAAGTCAATTATGGAAATACAGAAAGAATAAGTTTAGAGGACTAAGAAGAAGATCTGAATCTACATATGGTCAAAGGAGAAATTATGGAAGAGATGTTACGTGTTTTGAATGCAAGGAACCTAGACATATAAAAAATGATTGTCCAAAATTTAAGAAAGAGGAGAGACCTAAGAAAGCCAAAAAGGGTCTTATGGCAACCTGGGATGATTCAGAATTTGAGGATGATTTAGATGGAGAACGTGTCAACATGGAATTCATGGCAGAAACCAACGATGTTTTATCAGAAGAAGATCTATCAGACTCTGACGACGAAAGAGAGGTACTTTCTTCCCTATCCCGTTCTGAACTTGAAATAGGATTATCTGAACTTATGGAAAGATATCAAATCCTTCTAAGAAAACAAAAAACTCTGAAAAAGACATTTGTGGTTCCTCCAGAAGATCTTACTAAAAGCAAACAAACTATCTCTGAATTAAATGAAAAATTATTTGTCTTGGAAAAATCATATGCTGCTTTAAAAAATAAAGTCTCTAAGTTAGAAGAAGAAATCACTTCCAACATAACTAACACTAATGAAGTAGTCAGATATGATAAAGCCTTTCAACACTTCCTTGCTAAAAGCATAGATAGAAGTAAAATGGCTTCAATGATCTATGGAGTCAGCAGGAATGGCAACAGAGGTCTGGGATACTCAGGACCATCACAACATATGATGAGACCAAGAGTATCAAGATAATACCTCTGTCTAAACATTTTGTGCCCTCTAGCACTATCTTGAAATGTTCTGAACAAAAAGGTTCAAAATCTATTACTACACAAACACAGACACTAAAGAAAACTCCTAAAATTAAACACTATGCACAAATTCCACACTATTACTCTAATGTAAGGAAGTCCAAAGGTGTCAGAACTTCTGGAAAAGCTAATTTGAAAGGACCCACAAAATGGGTACCTAAGAATAAGATGATTTATGTTGCAGACATCCTTAATGGCACCATTGAAACACCAGTCATGGTAACTGAACAGTGGATGCTCGCGACACATGACGGGAGAAAGGCATATGTTCCAAGATTTGAAACTTAAGCCCGGAGGTGTCGTCGATTTCGGAGGAAATCAGAAAGGAAGAATCATTTTCTCCGGAACTGTTGGAAATGGTAAGTTTTCCTCCATTAATAATATTCTGTTAGTTGAATGTTTAATGCATAATCTATTGTCAATTAGTCAACTCAGTGACAATGGTTATGATTTAATTTTCAATTAAACGTCCTGAAAGGCTATTAGTCAAAAGGATGCATCTGTCCTGTTCAACGGAAAGAGGAAGAACAATACTTACAAAATTAAATTATCAGATTTAAAACATCAAAATGTAAAATGTCTTCTTTTTGTAAATGAAGAGCAATGGGTCTGGCACAGACGTCTTGGTCATGTCAGCTTGAGAAGAATATCTCAGCTGAAAACTAGGACTTGTCAGAGGCTTGCCAAATCTGAAGTATTCTTCAGATGCTCTTTGTGAAGCATGTCAGAAAGGTAAGTTTTCAAAAACTTCTTTCAAAGCAAAGAATATTATTTCCACCTCTAGACCATTGAAACTTCTTCACATTGATCTTTTTGGACTAGTGAATACTGCCTCCATCAATGGTAAGAAATACGAACTAGTCATTGTTGATGATTACAGTCGTTGGACATGGGTGAAATTCTTAAAACAAAAGGATGAGTCACATTCCGTGTTTGCTTCCTTCTGCACTCAAGTACAAAATGAGAAAAAAATGTAAAATAGTTAAAGTCAGAAGTGATCATGGTGGAGAATTTGAAAACAAGAATTTTGAAGAACTTTTTGATTCACATGGAATATATCTTGATTTTTCCTGTCCTAGAACTCCACAACAAAATGGAGTTGTAGAAAGAAAGAACAAAACTTTACAAGAAATGGATCGCACCATGATCCAAGAGACTGACATGGCTAAGCACTTTTAGGCAGAAGCAATTAACACATCATGTTATATTCAAAATAGAATCTCTATTAGACCTATCTTGAATAAAACTCCTTATGAATTGTGGTAGAATAAGATTCCCAATATTTCCTACTTTCATCCATTTGGATGTACTTGTTTTATATTAAACACTAAAGAGAATCTTAGCAAGTTTGATTCCAAAGCACAGAAGTGTCTGCTGTTAGGATACTCTGAACGCTCAAAAGGCTACAGAGTTTATAACATAGAATCATGGATTGTGGAAGAATCAATTCATGTTAGATTCAATGACAAGCCTGACTCTGAAAAGTCAGAGCTAGTTGAAAAGCTTGCAGATTTCAAAATTAGCTTCTCAGAACCTAAAGAAAAGGCAGATGAAGTTAAAGACCAGCAAGATCCAATGCCGAATACCACTGATGTAACTCTGAATACTCCACATCAAAAGAAAAGAAGAATGTCTACTTCTCTTCCTGAGGAACTAATTCTGGGTAGCAAGGATGCTCCAATCAGAACCAGATCAGCCTTCAGACCATCAGAAGAAACACTCTTGGGATTAGTGTCACTAATCGAACCAGCCACTGTTGAAAAAGCTCTTATAGACAAGGACTGGGTTCTGGCCATGGAAGAAGAACTTAATCAGTTCTCAAAGAATGATGTTTGAGATTTAGTTCCAAAACCTAAGAATGTTCATGTAATTGGAACAAAGTGGGTATTCAAGAACAAGCTAAATGAGAAGGGAGAAGTTGTCAGAAACAAGGCACGACTTGTTGCTCAAGGATACAGTCAACAAGAAGGAATTAATTACAACGAAACCTTTGCTCCGGTAACTAGACTTGAAGCAATACGATTATTAATTTCCTTTTCAGTAAATCATAACATCACCTTATATCAGATGGATGTTGAAAGTGCATTCTTAAATGGCTATATATCAGAAGAAATTTATGTCAAACAACCTCTTGGTTTTGAAATTTCAGAAAAATCAAATTTTGTTTTTAAACTCAAAAAGTCTCTCTATGGTTTAAAGCAGGCTCCCAGAGCTTGGTACGATAGATTGAGTAAATTTCTTTTAGAAAACAATTTCACCAGAGGAAAGGTTGACACAACTCTCTTCTGTAAAACATATAAGACTGATATTCTTATAGTTCAAATCTATGTTGATGATATTATTTTTGGTTCTGCTAACTCTTCTTTATGCGAAGAATTTTCAAAGTTAATGCAAGCAGAATTCGAAATGAGTTTGATGGGTGAGCTAAAGTTCTTTCTGGGAATACAAATTGATCAGAAACCAGAGGCCACTTACATTCATCAAAGTAAGTACACAAAAGAAATTCTGAAGAAATTCAACATGATGGATTGTAATGTAGCTAAAACACCAATGCATCCAACATGTATCATAGGAAAAGAAGAAATAGGAGTTAAGGTTTATCAGAAGCTCTATCGTGGTATGATAGGCTCTCTCTTGTATCTAACTGCTACTAGACCCGATATATTATTCAGAGTAAATTTATGTACTAGATTTCTATCAGATCCAAGAGAATCTCATTTAATTGCTTTTAAACGAATTCTAAGGCATCTGAAAGGAACAACTAATCTTGGCTTGATGTATGAGAAAACATCAGAGTACACTCTTTCTGGTTACTACGATGCAGACTAAGCTGGAGATAGATTAGAAAGAAAGAACACATCCGGTAACTGTCGGTTCCTAGGGAACAACCTAATCTCATGGTCAAGCAAGAGACAATCCACAATTGCTCTCTCAACAGCAGAAGCAGAATACATATCCGCTTCATTATGCATTACTCAGATGTTATGGATGAAAAATCAGCTGGAAGACTATCAGATATACGAGAGTAACATTCCTATCTTTTGTGATAATACTGCTGCTATTTGTTTAAGTAAAAATCCAATTTTACATTCTAGAGCTAAACACATTGAAATAAAACACCATTTTATTAGAGACTATGTTCAGAAGGGAACCTTATGCTTAAAATTTATTGATACAGACCATCAATGGGCTGATATTTTTACAAAACCCCTGGCTGAAGATAGATTTCAAATTATTTTAAAGCATCTGAAAATGGACTACTGTCCAGAGTGAAAGTATTACAGAACCAAATGTGTTTAGTCAGAGTAAATAAGCATTTTTTAAATCATCAGAACCACTTTTGTGAAACGTGTCTCAGTCCTGACGTGTTATTTGATTAGCAAATAATGTTTGCATGTGATTAGATTATATCTAAATCACTATATTTATCCAAAACAAACGAACAATAATTTTCTTGAGATTGACTTAAAACTTCATTACATTCATTCATTTATCCCCTCTACGGTGTCTATCTCTTTAAGTTTTAAAAAACATTCATATTCCCTCTCTCACTCAAAAAGAAACCTTAATCGCTTTTCCTCCTCTTTCTCTTTCTCTCTCTCCCTCATACCAACTCAATCCTTGTTCTCATCCTCTCCGATCTTAACTATTATGATGACTTCGACTCAAGAAGATACCGTTAAGTTTTCCAAAGAAATGGAAACATCATCAAAGAGGTTATCATCTTCCTCATCAGTAGCGCCGTCCACAACCTCCACGACTACCGTGAAGATCGCTCCATCTCCACTATCTCTTCCCACGATCGATACAAACCATGTAACACAGAGAAATCCCTCTGTTACCTGTGTTGTGCATGCAAATGAACTAATCGTTTTGAAAGAGCTTGATGTCGACTTCTACAATCTTCGTGATAATGGGTTCAATCTAATTGATCAACTAAATACTCAAGGATGTAAAAGCTACTTTGACAGACTTAGAGGTCCCACCTTTGATGACCTAGTAAAGGAATTATGGAGACAAGCTGAAACAGATGATCTTCATGTTGTATCTTTTGTTATGGGTCAAAAGATCATTATTACTGAGAAATCTATTTCAGACCTACTAGGGATGCAGTTCTTGGAAGGAAAAAGGGTTTATGGAAAAACTGAAATATCTGACTCTATCATCAACAAAGCAATTTTCAAAAATTGTCAACCTGGGACAACAGAGTACAAAAGCAAGAATTTGCGTGACAATCTGAGGATCTGGCATAAAATTATTCTTGGATGTATCAATCCAAGACCTCCAAAGAGTGCTGCAGATTTCTTCAACGCAAACTAAAAGTACATGTTATACTACCTGCACAAGGGTAAGAAAATGTATCTACCATCCGTTCTATTCTACTACCTGAGAGATATGGTCCGCAAGACAAGAACAACAGCCTCACCAGATAGGAAGATTGTAAACTACATTCCCTTTGGAAGGCTTCTCTCTGACATCTTTGTTGAAAGCGGCCTAGTAGAGTATCTAGTCAAGGAAGCTAAATATACAGATTATCTGACTGGTAGAGTAGGAGATGTTTTCAATGTTGTGAACCTTAAGCATATGAAAATGATTACAAGTGTTGATGTGAAACTCATGTCTATCCCTCATGACACTGTGATAAAAAACAGACACCCAGTAACGAACTACCCCGTCTATCATAAAGAAGATAATCCAACAGCAATTGCTTCGTTTGTTGCTATAATGAGAGAAGAAGGACATGACGTGCCAAAATACAGAGTTGAACCAGGAGTAAGAGGAAGCAAACTGAAGAAGATGCTGAGCTTAAGAAGAAGAAAAAGGATGAAACTGAAACCCCCAAAACTTCCAGACTAGAGTCTCTTCTTCTTGAGAAAATCAATAGATCTTCTATCAATTCTTCTGGGTCCATGAATGTCACTGAGAGTGTTACTGCAACATCATCATCTCAAACCACCTTCTTTCCTACCTCAAATCCACAAGTGAAGTTTAAACCACCATCTTTTTCAATTCCTCCTCCAACTACCACTATCCAATCATCACCCAACTCATCAATCAGTACCCCTATCTCGTCTGAAGTTGTTCCAACCTACACCTCGACAATAACCACTTTAACCATTCAACCGAATGAACAAGGTTCTATGAACCTTATCTCTGAAAATCAAATCCTCAGCATTGAGTGTAGCTCTGAGGAAACCATCTCTGAATCTCTAGAGATTGTTACACCCGAAACTCTCATGGTTTCAGACACTCTATAAGCATCATCTCCTACTGATCAACTAACCAATGAACATCCTCCTACTGATATTGTTTCATCTTAGCCAGCATCATCTAAAATTAATTCTGCCAAGCCTGACCTTGTTTTAGTCATCTATGGCATACCTGTTCCAACAACTTTTGAAGAGTGCATAAGTCAATTTCGTGATAAAGCACTAAAGAAGTTTGCGAAATTGAGAGAAGAAATCAGCAAAAGTGTCAAGCCCTTGGAGCTTGAAAGTTCCTGTCAGATCTTCCAGAAATGGTTGGATTCTGAACTTGCAAGAATTATAAGTTTCTCAGCCGCAACCATAACTGCTGGAATTCAGTTGGCAAAAGACAGAGTAGAAGTTGAAGTGAGGATCGAGATACTCAAGTTTCTGGCTGCAAAACAGGAAGAAATGGAAGAAAAAGCTGCTGAAGAAGCTAGACTTCTAGCAGAGGAGACTGCTGAAGAGGCCAGGATGGCACAAGAAGCTGAAGCCATGGAAAAGGCTGAAGAAGATGCTGCAGTTGTTCCCACCTCTGATCCTGCTGTAAAGCGTTTGGAAAATGCAATTGAAGAAATCAGAGAAGAACAACAGAAGTTCAGAGAAAACTTTGAGGAACAAAAGTCCATCATTTCCAATGTCCAAAGCATGCTTCAGAAGCTTTGCGACAAGATGTCGTCTGGAAGTAACTAAGTTCTAGTCTCCTCTGTTTTTAAAGTTTTTAAATCTTTGTTTTTCACCCTTGAACCACTAATCTTTTTTATCAATGACAAAAAGGGGGAGAAGTATATGAATGTGATATTTTGATTCCATAGTCAATCTCTGAAAAACTACGCTGTTTACATGCTAACAGATAAATTGTTATTTCTATTAGATTTTTTTCTTTTTCAGGAATCCTGATCCAATTCAAACATCACTAAGTGAATCATTGAAGAATCAAGACTATGATGACTTCAGTATATGACATAATGAAATTAGGGGGAGCCCAAGCTCAGAAACTCATCAAGTCTAAGACTCAGGGGGAGTACTTCATATGAAGGATAAGCTATCTTTAGAATCTATTATTTTCCCTGCATTATATATATCAAAATTGTGTCATCAAAATACATAGTTTTGTCATCATAAAAAAGGGGGAGATTGTGAGAACAAGATTTGGTTCTGCAATATTATCTCTAAGTTTTGATGATATCAAATGAGTATTTGTGCATGAACAATTTTGTACAACTAATGTTTGTTATTTGTGAGAACTTAACAAACAGGTTATGCTTCCGTAAATTGGCGCAAACACAATGCTTAAAGGAAAATACTCTGCCTATACACTTGAAAAACATAACTCATTTTAAGCTAATATGAAGTTCACAAGACTCTGATACAAAAGGAAAAGAAAACGAGTTCTGAAGATCTGAAGACTAAGGTTCTGATTGAACGAAGTCCAGATGCTGAAGACTTATGCTCTCTGATCACGGTTCTGAAGACCTAACCACAGTCTCTACTCATGCTTCAACCAGATACTACCAGAAGCCTCTGAAGATATGAAGACAATGCACCAAGCGAACAAGGTTCTAAAGACCAAGTGCTGAAGTCTCTAAAGGCGCTACTCTGAAGATTCGAAGACTTGATAATCTTAAGAACCAAGCTATGTTTTCCCTTCTTACTCATGCTCGTAAAAATCCTCTGAAGTTGAGAAGCCAAGAAGACAAAGCTACATAGTATCACTGTACCACAATACAATGTGAAAATATCTTAGTAACAGTACAAAGGTACAAACGAAGATATTCTGACAAAACAGGATGCGCAGCACGCAAAATTTTTTATCTGTTCTCACGCTTCTAGCCGCCAGCCTAGTTAGCTATCATGATTACACTTCAATGGCTCTTTTTTACACGGCTATAAAAGGAAGCAAAAGACTTGAAGAAAGACACACACGAACGAACTGCAAAAATACTTTCCAACTAAAACCTTTCTTAAGTCATTCTGGTCGAAACTGGTTTACATATTTCAGCTTGTATAAGAAGCATTTTTCTGTGAACGTAACTTATTCAAACTTAGGTTTGTGTTCCTTAAGAAAGACCGTGTGGTTGTATATCTTGAGAAGTCTAGGACGTGTTGTCTTAGAGGTTGTTCCTTGAGTAAGACCTGTGAGGTTGTATTACTTGAGAAGTCTAAAACTTGAGAGTTTTGGAGGTGGTGTTAGTCACCAGTATTTTGGCTAGTGCATTATACTGATTTGATTGAATAGTGGATTAAGACCTCGTTGAGAGAGGCAAAATCACCTTGGCGGGTGAACTAGATTAACTTGAGTATTTCTCAAGTGAACTAGTATAAACATAACGTGTTCATCTCTTTGTTCTCAACAAAAGTCATTATTGTTAAAAGAAAAAGTCTTATAAAAGGAATTTATTTTAAAGAAACAATTTTATTTTGAAAAACCAATTCAAACCCCCCTTTTCTTGTGTTTTTCACACCTTCATATACATGTTTTCGTTTCCACCAGAGATTACTTGTGGAATATGTCCTTCCGGGACAGTGTGTACCACTGGTTGTGGTATAGTCATTATGGCAGTGACTCTTGGTTCTTTTATGCCTCGAAGTTTGTAACCTTCAGGAGTTGATACCATCACTCTTGCATCTTCGCTTTCCCGAAGTTTGTAACCTTCAGGCCCAACGGTTCCTGCTGCAGTTTCTGGGTCTTCAGTGACCGGCGGAATGTATCCTTCACGGACAAAGTTGATAGGCATGCCCCAGGGACGATCTTTAGGCATGTTGTACCGAGGATCATACGTCTCCACTATGGGCGTAGATGTGATCTCCGAGATCACAGTCCTTTGTTGTTGCCTTTGAGCTGTTGCTAGGGATTGCATGTCACTGTGAAGTTTTTTCAGATCTTCCTTCAGAGCGTCGATTTCTTCTCTCAGCTCTCTGTTCTCTTCCTCGAGATCGTCCATTTTCTTTTGTCAATTGGCCCGAGTATTGTACGAGTGAGACAATTTGACTCTAGAACCGAGACGTATACGTGAGACTCGTAGATATGAAGAATGCGTTATGTGAGAATGATGAATGATATGCAATGATATATATATATATATATATATTTGTTTTTACTTTAATCAAAAATAAACTTCAACAAATGGATTGCAAATATCATACATTGGGGAGACCCCGTTTTATTGAATTTGAAAGATTGCAGAAAGGGAAATACAGTATTTTACAAAGTGCTCTAAAAGGAAATGTCTAAGTTCATGGATCCTGAGTCCTCTCTAAAGAGAGCTCAGATGCTGGTTCCCGTAGTGTCCTTTTCTTTGACCGAGGTTCTTCAACTGTTGTCGAGTTGTCAGTCCTTTGCCAAGTGAAAGGAGTGAGCAAGTTCCTTTGATCTTCTATAGCATGCTATTCTAGAATCTTGATCAGAGCGTCCTTATCCTTCAATAGTTCCTAAATTTTGGTACACTCCACATTGAGGATACGGTATTTGTTCTTCCAAGAGTTCTTTTCCCGTTGAACTTTGTTGAGAGTTACCTAGAGTTTTTCCGTATCAGACATAAAATAAAGGACAAATTCCTTTAACGGAAGAACCTTATGACGAGGGTAAGGCATCCTCAGCTTGAGAGCTCTAGCTTGCACCCAGTGGAGATAAGGTTCCACGAAGGCATAGTCTAGTTTTCCTAGAGACCCTCTTCCTTTCCTGTGAACATGTTTCCAGGCATGCACTATTTCTGTCTTTAGTGCCCTGTCATTTTCTCCTTTCTTGAAGAAAAGACCTTTCAGATGAACATTATGTGGGATATGCTTCATCGGGTATCCGGGTTGACGATGAACTAAAATTGGATGGTAGTTGATTCCTCCTTTAGTTTCTATGAGGGGTACATTAGGGAAGTTTCCACAATGGTCGATGATTCTTATCCCGTCATAGATCCGATTGTACCAGTATATGTTAGAGTTGGTAAGAGACATGATTCTCTGTTACCAACGTAGAGTACTCTTATGATCCCAAAATGCAGCTGACTTAGGTAAATGAGAAGTGAACCACTTGTAAAGCAAGGGTACACAGCATGTGATCATTCCTCCGCTGTACAAATTCCTAATGATAAGCATCTGAGAGCAACGTCGGTACGGGGTTTCCAATCGGAAAGATCTTAATGGCATTGATATCGACAAAGTTGTCAATGTTGGGAAAGAGGAAAAGCCCGTATGTGAGGAGGACAAAGGTATCTTCGAAAGCAGTAACGTTTCCTATACTGGCAAAGTACAAGGCTTTCTCTACCAAAAACTTGGTTGGTAAACCTTGGATTCCATCCTTAATGGTAATGTGAGTCCTGACTTCTGACTCGTCCAAATAGATTGCTCTTGCAATGGTTTGATCCTTTGGAATTTCTTCCAGTCCATAAAAGGGAGCTTGGTCAGTGATGGGCAAATCAGTCAGGTGAGAGTACTCTTGTAGCGTTGGTGATAGTTGATAAACCGAGAATGTGAAACAGTGATAAATTGGATCGTAGAACTGAATTAGCCTAGACAGGATTGCTTCAACTACATGGACCCTTAACAGAGACAGTAGTCCTCTGTACTTAGTTCTGAAAGCATCCGGGTTGGTAATCATCCTTGCCATCCCCTTTAAATCCTCTAGTTTCGGAGTCTTGAAGGTGTACTTGTGCGTCTTTCTTCTACCGAAATCCATAACGCAATCCTTTTCTTATATTTGCAATCATTGTTTTAGTTTATTTTGAAAAAGAGAGAAGAGAAGAGAATTTTTTTTCCTTTTTTTAAGAGTTTTTTAAATGAATGCATGAATGTAGCACACAAAAACATTAAAAAAACATGGGTTCAAGGGTTCAACGTCACGAGCATGGAGTCATGGCTCTACCCATCCCCAAAGGTTATATTCTGGTGAATTTTTGTACCTGTAGAACGGGTTAAAAGTTCCCAAAATCATTGACCCCCCTAGGGATAGAAACAACAAGCTGGTTCACCCGAGCGAGCTGTAGCATCCTAGGGTAATCTCAATTGAGTGTAGTATTGCATGTCAACTATTTTCGATAGCTACCGCACTACCAAATGGCCAAATGGTTAATGTCTACTAAATCCTCAATTTCATGGATACCACAATCGAACAATCTGCTTTCACAACTGAAGTCGTTAGACATTGAATCCGTAAAGGGTATCTCCACTGATTTGATGGTCTACCGGGACAACTTATTCGTGAATCACACCCTGTAAGACCGCCCGTCTATGCCATCACCTATCTTAGGTATCACTCATACTTTCCACATGCGACATCACTCACATTCCCATTGACAGAAAAATAAACACGGATATCAAGTACGAAAATCAATATATATATATTCATTCCTAAAACTAACATCCTAGACCTCTTAGGAATTCTAGTCTATAATCCTAAACAGACAAAACGACCTCCCCAGCAGAGTCGCCATTTTTCTGTTAGAAAATGGTGACGAATGATGACTAAGGTAAGACAGATCCTAATGGGACTCCCCAACAGAGTCGCCATTTTTCTGTTGGAAAATGGGGATGAATGATGACTAAGGTAAGAAAGATCCTAATGGAACTCCCCAGCAGAGTCGCCATTTTGCTGCAGCGTGCGATTTTTATCGGTGACGCGACCACCTTATCGCCATGGGTTCTTCCTCACCGCAACGGTAGGGAAGGGGTGCTACTTTCTGATTTCTTATTTATCCCGTGAAGTTGGAAGGGAAAGGGAAGCTATCTAAAACTAACCTTGCACTCGAATGTTTAACTGAACAAACGCTAAGAGAGATTCGGGGAGTTCGGGGTCAGGTTATACAATGGGGAGTTGTCAATTACCCATCTTATATGTGGTTATCCACAGGTTGTTAGCATTAGGTTCCGCATTATACTTGATGGTGTTTATCTGTAAATGGGAAAGTTTCTTCTTTGGGAATGTTTGAGAGAGAGAGAGAGAGTGAGTTTTTGATGATTTGGTGAGATACTGGACCTCAGGTTTGTTTGATTGATATGAAGGTATTGGACCTAGATTTTTTTTATTGGTATGTAGGTACTGGACCTAATGTTTTTGATTGGTATGAAGGTATTGGACCTAGAGTTTTTGATTGGTATGCTCGCTAAGATTTCGCAATCTTATGCCTACGTATTCCCGTTTAAGGAAACAGGGAAATCAGAGCAATCGTAGTTCCTTCTATTCTATGGGAGGAAAAAGATGTTTTGGTGTCTTGTTCAAAGCCCAAGATTGAAGCTAAAGGTTATTTGTGTCTTGTTCAAAGTCCAAGATTGAAGCTAAAAGGTTTGATTGAGAGAGAACTTGTCATCTCTAAAGGGAGACATATCGTCTGTTTATCACAGTTGTTGGGTGACTGATTATAAAGGAGAATTACTTTAACTAGGATATATGAATCCAGCAATGCCATAATTTCCTTTACAGGGGATTTATCTTGAAGGAGGAAACTTTAACTCAGTATTGAGCAATGCCATTTTTCCTAAGGAATCTTTCATGCTAAGAGAGGGGCATTGGCTTGGATGTAAATAATCCAGAGGCTTGCCGCTTACAGCAATTAGATGAAAGAGAGGATTTACCAGGATAAAATATGGACTACAACTTGGGTTTTTGAATCAACAAGTGTGCCACTTACAGCAATTATCTGGGATTAAGGTTTGTTTTGATTTTCTGTTTTGATGAGTGATAACACAGAGAAATGTCTTCCTGCAGAGAGATTTTGATTTCCTCTGAGGGTATGGTGGTTTTTGTATGTGTGCCTTGATCAAAGCCCAAGGTTGAAGCTAAGAGATTGATTGACTCCACTTGGGAAGTCCTTATACAAAGCCTAAGAGGAGGCTGGAAAAGGCTGACTCAATAAGAGAGTGTTATGTGTCTTGTACAAAGGCCAAGATTGAGGCTAAAAAGAGACTTGACTCTTTTGGGAATATCATTATACAAAGCCTAAGAGGAGGCTGGGAGGAATCGACTCCGCTGGGGAGGTATTTATCTGCCTTGTACAAAGCCCAAGATTGTGGCTAAAAGAGGATTTTTTATTTTACCGAGGAATATTTGTAGGTGTCTTGTACAAAGCCCAAGATTGAGGCTGAAAGAGAAGATTGACTCTGCTGGAGAGTATGGTTTTATCTGTCTTGTACAAAGCCCAAGATTGAGGCTGAAAAGGGGTTTGACTCTGTTTAGGGAAATTTATATGGTGTCTTGTACAAAGCCCAAGATTGAGGCTACAAATATTTGACTGACTCTGCTGAAGATATTTATGGGTGTCTCGTACAAAGCCCAAGATTGAGGCTGACTTTTGTCGAGTAAATGAAGGATCATTATACAAAGCCTAAGAGGAGGCTGAGAGATGGTTAACTCAACAAGAGAGTATCTTAAGGTGATTGACTCAACAAGAGAGTATCTTTGTGTGTCTTGTACAAAGCCCAAGATTGAGGCTAAAAAGGGTTGACTCAACAAGAGAGTGCTTTTATCTGTCTTGTACAAAGCCCAAGATTGTGGCTAAACAAGTTGGAGAAATCATTATACAAAGCCTAAGAGGAGGCTAACTTCTACTAGGGGAAATCATTATACAAAGCCTAAGAGGAGGCTGAAAAAGATTAACTCAACAAGAGAGTGCTTTTATCTGTCTTGTACAAAGTGTTAGACGATGGCTAGGATCTAGAAGGGGGGGTTGAATAGATCCCACAATTTTATACATGCAAATGGTGTTCCAAAATTAATTTTAAAAATATTTTTACGGAAGTAACCACTGAATCTCACGTCTACAACGAAACTTTACTAAAAGGATCGGATATGCACAATGATATTAGGAAGGATACGACGGAAGAGAAAATTACAGATCAATCAACAAAAACTAAACGCAATCAACCAAGTTTTGTTTACTTGATGTTTATCCAATTACAAACGAGATAGGTCGACAAAAATTAATCGCAAATGCCTTCAATTTTGGACTTAATCAATTTATCGAACACTCGGCGTGCGCAAACACACCAATTGCAGATTTCCAAATAATGTGAACGTAAAGCTGATCCTAAATACAATCCAAGGGATTGTATCAATTCTGTAAAGTACTTTCTCAGCTCTAAATTACACTATGTCAGAAATTTTCGATCAATTGATACTTCACAAATTCGATTAATATCAAAACGTAAAAGAGATAAGGGAAAGAGAGAATAAACATGATTTGATTAGGCAGTTCCCCTACCGTCCTCGCTAAGGGTACGTCTGCCCCCAATTCCGAACATGGAATTGAGATATGTATATATTACGGTTGCAATTGTTTTTACAAGAGAAAACTAAACAATCAAACCCTCAAACGTCTTTGATGTCGATGCAAAGTCTTCTCTCCCCTTGAATCGAGATGAATCAAGTGCTTCAAATTTGGTCGAACAAATCACCGTCTCACACTACTAGATTGAAAGAACTCACCGCTCTTCAATCACCTTCACTCGGTCGATTTCGATCTTCCACAATTTCAACCTAAATCTATCTCGTACGATCCTCCGACCGTAGCTACTAAACTGAACCGAACAACCCGTTCTTCATTTACCTTCGCACGACTGAATCCTTGTAGAGAAACTGATTTATGCAAAAACCCCCAAAATCACTCGGATTCTTGGAGGGCAAAAACTAGGGTTTTATTCAAGAAACACCTATTGATTCTCAACCCAGCACGAAGGATCCACACACCTAAGTCTGAACGTTATCACTTCAAAAATAAATAACACTAACAAAAATGGTTATGTGTAGATGTTAGAGAATGTAAAGTTGAAGATGAAGATGAAGAGAAAAATCAATATCTATTTTCATGTTTCTTGTTCTACATGTAAAAAATTAGCCAAAACAACATATATACTATACTTAGAAACATAACAGGAATAACAGAATTTTGAAGTAAATAATATAGCAGCAAATTGGACCAAAATAGCGAACGGTCGACCTATGCATTAGGGAGGGTCGACCTGAGCAAGGCAGTTAACAAAACTACGCAGAAAATCCACCTTTGCGTCGACCAGAATAGGATATGCGTCGACGCATACCTTCCAATTTTTGACAATTTTAAATGCAGGTTGTATGAGTCGACCGGAGGGTCGACGCGAGCATTCCAGCTGCTGACCCTAAGAAATGTACCTTGTCTGGGTTGACCAGAACAGGGTTGTGAGTCGACTCACACCCTTGAAACATGCAAAAAACACTATCTCGACATTCCTAAGGTTCTCAACCACACCTAATGCACCTAGAACATTGCCAACATGATCAAACACATTTAAATCACATAATGTTCATTGTTTATGATATTCTACATGTGAATTCTATTATATGCTAGACATGAGATGCTATTCCAGACATAAATGTTTTGACATCATTAAAACCGAGTATAGAGATAACTTCCCTTCATATACTCCCCCTTTTTGATGATGGTAAAACAGTAGCAGAAGGTCAAGCTTGGAGTATCATCCTCACCCTAACTTCATGCATCCATTGTTGTTTGATCAATTTTAATACCTGTTATTTCCAGTTTCTTCTCCCCCTTTGACAACATCAAAAAGAGAGAAAGATTAAAATATCAAAGATAGAATATCGAATATGGCATATTTTTACATAATTGCAACACGTAACCATTAACGCACATCCACATAAAATGCTAGTTAATGAGAAGTATAATAAGATAAATAGAAGCCAACACAAACATCAAACATTTAAATGGATAAAATGTACTTAAATGTAGAATAAACATCATTTTTAACACTTAACATGGTACATATATTTAAGAGAAACTTATGAAGTGGAACGATATCACCTGAATCATGATTGACGATGTAAACCCTCACATATAGCTCAATAATTTGCATTGTTAGTTAAGAACATAAACAAGCACAAATATATATATGGAGAGCAAGTGTATTGAGAAATTATCATGCACGATCCGAGATGTTGAGAACGCTTAGTTCCCTACGGATGTGAAAGAAAGTCTCTGTAGCTAGTGGTTTTGTAAAGATGTCAGCAAGTTGATTTTTAGTATCAACATGCTCAAAGACCACATCACCTTTCTCTACATGATCCCTAAGGAAGTGATGACGAATTTCGATATGCTTGGTGCGTGAATGTAATACGGGGTTCTTAGTTAGGTTAATAACACTAGTGTTATCGCATAGAATGGGAGTATGCTCAAGTTTTAAATTGAAATCGAGCAATTGTTGCTTAAGCCATAGGACTTGAGCACAACAACTGCCGGCGGCAACGTATTCCGCCTCGGCTGTTGACAAGGCAACGGAAACCTGTTTCTTGCTATGCCAACTCACCAAGGAATTTGCGAAAAAGTGACACGTGCCACTAGTGCTTTTCCTATCCGATTTGCACCCAGCAAAGTCGGAATCGGAATAGCCAACTAAGGAACAAACACTACCCTTGGAATACCAAAGGCCATACTTTGGAGTACCGGAGAGGTATCGAAGTATGCGCTTAACAGCTTTTAAGTGAGATTCCTTGGGACGTGCTTGATACCACGCACACATGCATACAATGAACATAATTTGGGGTCGTGATACGGTAAGATAAAGAAGAGATCCAATCATACCTTTATACTTCTTTACCTTTACATCCTTACCATTTTCGTCACGATCAAGATTAACACAAGTAGGTATCGGAGTATCTATTGCCTTGCAGTTTACCATGTCAAACCGTTTGAGAAGCTCAAGATAATATTTTGTTTGACTCACAATCGTTCCCTCTTCGAGTTATTTGATTTGCAATTCGAGGAAATAGTTGAGTTCCCCCATCATGCTCATTTTAAACTCCCCATGCATCAAACTAGAAAACTCCTTGACCATGGTCATGTTAGTAGACCTGAAGATAATATCGTCAACATAAATTTATACCAAAATTAAATGTTTTCCTTGACGTTTAATAAAGAGGGTTGTGTCAACCTTGCCTCTTGAATACCCTTGACAAGTAAAAATTTGCTTAGACGTTCATACCAAGCCCTAGGGGCTTGTTTAAGTCCGTACAAAGCACGTTTAAGTTTATAGACATGATCAGGATATTCATGGGATTCAAAACCCGGGGGTTGGGCTACATAAACCTCTTCATTTATATATCCATTAAGGAAAACACTTTTGAAATCCATCTAAAACAGTTTGAAATTTTTAGTGCAAGCATAAGCCAGTAAAAGGCGTATAGCCTCGAGTCAGGCAACCGGCGCATAAGTTTCCTCATAGTCAATTCCTTCCTCTTGGTTATACCATTGCGATACAAGCTGCGCTTTGTTTCGAGTTATAACTCTATTTTCATCAAGTTTATTCCTAAACACCCATCGGGTGCCGATTACTCGATGACCTCGCGGAGGGGGGACAGGTCCCAAACCTCATTTCTCCTGAATTGATTTAGTTCATCTTGCATTGATAAAAACCAATGCTCATCGAGTAACGCCTCCTTTTCATTTTTAGGTTTAACTTGTGACACAAAAGCGGAGTAATAATAGAAGTTACTAAGTTTAGAGCGGGTGGTTACTCCCTTAGAGATGTCACCGATAATATTGTCAATGGGATGGTCTTTGGAAGACTTCCATGTTGGAGGAAGGTCATCTTCATTAGTTGGATGATCCTCCTCACTCTTCATAGGTTGGTGATCATTTTCCTCCTCAATACGCGCTGCTTCAGACTGATCAATTCCCTTATCAATGTCCTTGAGTATGTCTTCTGGAGATACACCTGCACCATGAAAAGAACTACCTTCTCAGACATTTTTTGGATAAGACTCATCAAAGGTAACGTGTACCAACTCTTCAATAATACGTAACCTTTTATTATAAATCCTATATGCTTTACTTGACTGAGAGTATCCAAGAAAAATACCCTCGTCGGCCTTGGCATCAAACTTACCAAGTGTCTCTTTACCATTGTTCAACACGAAACACTTGCAACCAAAACCCTGAAGGTGAGAGACATTGGGTTTTCGCCCTTTTAAAAGCTCATACGGTGTCTTGTTTAGAATAGGCCGGGTGAGCACCCTATTCAAAACGTAACAAGCCGTACTTATGGCGCCGGCCCAAAAGTAGTTTGGAAGTCTGCTTTCATTGATCATAGTCCTTCCTGATTCTTCCAAAATTCTATTTTTACGTTCCACAACCCCGTTTTGTTGAGGGGTACGTGGTGAGGAAAAATTATGATCAATTCCATGGGATTCACAAAATGCTTCAAACAAATGATTTTCAAACTCACCCCCATGATCACTTCTAATTGACACAATGTTCGTGTTTAACTTCTTTTAAGATAACTAAGAAAATCTTTCAAAGGCCGGAAAGGTATCACTCTTGTTTGCTAAGAAAATAGTCTAGCAAAACTGAGAAAAGTCATCGACTATTACAAAACCATAATAGTTACCACCTATGCTTTTGATCCTAGATGGTCCAAAGAGGTCCATACGGAGGAGCTCAAGGGGTCTCATAGTTGAAACAATGTTTTTAGATTTGAATGAGATCCTTGTTTGCTTCCCCATTTGACAAGCATCACAAAGATGATGCTTTGTGATTTTGATTTTGGGCAAACCGATGACTAGGTCTTCAGAGACTATTTTGTTAAGCAAATCAAAATTGATATGCACCAACCGTCTATGCCACAACCATGAATCTTCATTCATAATGACTAGACACTTGTCGCCATTCAACGATACCTCATTTAAGTCTAGCATATAGATGTTATTCACCCCCAAGCCCTTAAACACGCCCTTTTTGTCACTATCTTCAACTATGCAACAATCCTTTGAAAAAGTTACTCTATAATTCTTGTCACATAGTTGACTAATGCTTAAAAGGTTGTGTCTAAGGCCTTCCACAAGAAGCACATCAGAGATGATAGTAGATGAGGGGTTACCTACACTACCTTTGCCGAGAATCTGTCCCTTGTTGTTATCTCCGTAGGTGACAAACCCCTTTTTCTTCGCCACAAAGTTGATGAAAAGAGACATGCCTCCGGTCATATGTCTTGAGCAGCCACTATCCAGAACCCATTTTCTTTCGGTGGTCTCAAGACTTTGTACCTACAAAACAATCAAGGGAGAGTAGGTACCCAATTCTCATTCGGTCCTTTACGGTGAGTGAAACCAAGGTTGCATTTGGTCAACCATTGATAAATGCCTTTTGGAACAAGAAATCTTCTAAAACGACATTTAGCAATAGTATGACTAGGTTTGCAACAATATAGGCAATTACGGTTCATTTGAGGTTTACCTTTGCTATCGCTATCTCGAATCACATACGTATACTTTTGATATGGATTATTCATACTTTCTTGATAATGTGATCGATCAATAGTAAATGTAACTTTAGGCTTTAGAGCCTTGTCTAATTTGGCCTTAAGGGTTCTCACCTCTTTTTTCCAAATTTGACAAGTATCATAGCCCCAATTGAACCATATAGACTTGTTCTCATCAATCTTAGCTTTTGATGTATCCACCATGGAGTTTTTAAGAGCTTCCAATTCATTTTCGGAATCAGAAACCTTTCTCTCCAAGTATTTAAAAATCTTTTTATTCGAGGCTAAGCGTTGAAAAACTTCCTTAGCCTTATGGTGCAACATATCAAAAGCCTTTTGTAATTCTAAATGAGACATATTATTGGAGTGGTCGTATTTAGAGTGTTTGACCTCTTTCTTCTTGTTTCGATGTGCCATAAGACATAGATTGACGGATTCACTTTCGTCACTTGAGCTCTCATCTTTTTCCGACTCGCTATCGCTTTCCCAAGCGATGTATGCTCGTATACATTTGTTTGACTTCTTGTGTTGACGACTCTTATCCTTATCCTTGTCTTTGTCTTTCTTAAGTGATGGACAATCTGGCTTGTAATACCCGGATTTTCCACAGTTGTAACAAGATCCTTTCAACTTGCCACTCTTGTTGCCTTCATTTCTAGGTTGCCTTCTGAATTTGACGATATTTTTATCCGAGTGCTGAATTTCATTCTTTCGAACATACTTATTGTATCTCTTCACAAATAGTCCCATGTCATCACTGGAATCATCATCTTCATCATTGTTGGTTTCATTATCACTTTGCTCTTGAGATGTGGACTTTCAACAAGAAGTCTTAAGAGCAATCGACTTCTTTTCTGTTTCCTTTGTTTTCTCCTTCTTTACACTCTTCTCATGTTTTTCCAAGCTGATGAGCACTTGCTCATGTTCATCGAGTTTGCCAAATAATGTCGTGAGGACTAGAGTAGCTAGATTATTGGCCTCCTTTATCGCGGTGACCTTCGGCTGCCATTCCCTATTAAGACACCTCAAGATCTTATTAGTAGCAACCTCGTTTGGAACCGGTTTACCAAGTACATGCAATTTGTTGATTATATGAGTGAATCGGTTTTGCATATCCGCAATGGTTTCCCCTTGCTTCATGTAAAAAAGATCAAACTCTTGCGTTAATGTGTTGATTCGGGCCATTTTCACATCATTAGTGCCTTCGTGGGCTACTTGTAATGAATCCCACATGGCTTTGGCCGTTTCACAATGAGAGACTCGATAATATTCGTCAACTCCCAAAGAGGAGATCAAAATATTTCGAGCCTTCCAATCATAGCTGTACTTTTTCTCGTCCTCCTCATTCCATTGTGCTTTGGGTTTGGGAATGACAACACCTTCTGCATTGGTTATGGTAATTTCCATAGGACCATTTAAAATGACATTCCAAACCTTCCGATTAATGGAATTTATATGGACGTGCATAAAATCCTTCCAGTAGCTGTAATTCTCACCTGTAAAAATTGGAGCTCTATTATAAGCCCCTTTAGATTCGTTCGCTTAATTCCAAGAAGTTTTACCGAAGCACTAGATAAACCGGAGCTCGTGATACCACTTGTTAGACGATGGCTAGGATCTAGAAGGGGGTTGAATAGATCCCACAATTTTATACACGCAAATGGTGTTCCAAAATTGATTTTAAAAATATTTTTACGGAAGCAACCACTAAATCACACGTCTACAACGAACCTCTACTAAAAGGATTGGATATGCGCAACGATATTAGGAATGATATGACGGAAGAGAAAAATACAGATCAATCAACAAAAACTAAATGCAATAAACCAACTTTTGTTTACTTGATGTTTATCCAATTACCAACGAGATAGGTCGACAAAAATTAATCGCAAATGCCTTCGATTTTGCACTTAATCAATTTATCGAACACTCGACGTGCGCAAACACACCAAATGCAGATTTCCAAATAATGTGAATGTAAATCTGATCCTAAATGCAATCCAAGGGATTGTATCAATTTTACAAAGTACTTTCTCAGCTCTAAATTACACTATGTCAGAAATTTTCGATCAATTGATACTTCACAAATTCGATTAATATCAAAACGTAAAAGAGATAAGGGAAAAAGAGAACAAACACGATTTGATTAGGCAGTTCCCCTACCGTCCTTGCTAAGGGTACATCTGCCCCCAATTCTGAACATGGAATTGAGATATGTATATATTATGGTTGCAATTGTTTTTACAAGAGAAAACTGAACAATCAAACCCTCAAACATCTTTGATGTCAATGCAAAGTCTTCTCCCCCCTTGATTCGAGATGAATCAAGTGCTTTGAATTTGGTCGAACAAATCACCGTCTCACGCTACTAGATTGAAAGAACCCACCGCTCTTCAATCACCTTCACTCGGTCGATTTTGATCTTCCATAATTTGAACCCAAATCTTTCTCGTACGATCCTCCGACTGTTGCTACTAAACTGAACCGAACAACCCGTTCTTTAGTTACCTTCGCACGGCTGAATCCTTGTAGAGAAACCGATTTGTGCAAAAACCCCCAAAATCACTCGGATTCTTAGAGGGCAAAACCTTAGGTTTTATTCAAGAAACACCTATTGATTCTCAACCCAGCACGAAGGATTCACACACCTAAGTCTGAATGTTATCACTTCAAAAATACACAACACTAACAAAAATGGTTATGTGTAGATGTTAGAGAATGTAAAGTTGAAGATGAAGACGAAGAGAAAAATCAATATCTATTTTCACATTTCTTGTTCTACATGTAAAAAATGAGCCAAAACAATATATATACTATACTTAGAAACATAACAGGAATAATAGAATTTTAAAGTAAACAACATAGCAGAAAATTGGACCAAAACAGCGAATGGTCGACCCATGCAGTTAGGAGGGTCGGCCTGAGTAAGGCAGTTAACAAAACTACGCAGAAAATCCACCTTTGCGTCGACTGGAATAGGATATGCGTCGACGCATACCTTCCAGTTTTTGACAATTTTAAATGCAGGTTGTATGGTTCGACCGGAGGGTCAACGCGAGCATTCCAGCTTCTAACCCTAAGAAATGTACCTTGTCTAGGTCGACCAGAACAGGGTTGCAAGTCCAATCACACCCTTGAAACATGCAAATAACACTATCTCGACATTCCTAAGGTTCTCAACCACACCTAATGCACCTAGAACATTGCCAACATAATCAAACACATTTAAATCTCATAATGTGCATTGTTTATGATATTCTACATGTGAATTATTTTATATGCTAGACATGATATGCTATTCCACACATAACTGTTTTGAGATCATTAAAACCGAGTATAGAGACAACTTCCCTTCACACAAAGCCCAAGATTGAGGCTGAAAAAGGGGTGATTCAACAAGAGAGTACGTTTGAGGTTTACTCTACTGAGGAAAATCATTATACAAAGCCTAAGAGGTGGCTGGCTTCTGCTGAGGATTATTGAGACACAGAGGCAGGTCCAAGTCGGGGGGTCAACTCTTGCTGAGGGTTTACATAAGAGTTGAGGTATCAGATGCTTTGAGGTTCTGATGATAAGCTGACCCTAGTTGGGAAATTTAGGATAAAGATTGAGTTTTAGATCCTGTGAGGATTTAACTCCACTGGAGATTAATCGAACGATCTGGGTTTTCCCTATGTTTGTAGGGAACTTGAGAATGCCTTTGAGATCTAGACTGTCCAAGTCTAGTGAATAGGTTTATCTTTGTATGATGCCCAAGAGGAGGCAGATGTTTTAAGGGATGATTATCAACCCTAAACATTATATGAGGTTTTGACTCATTGGAAAGACAACTCTAACAAAGGATGACTAAGTTCTGTCCTTCACCTTTAAGAGGTCTTCAGGGTCCTTGTACTAAGCCCAAGAGAAGGCATGAGAACTTTTAAGAAGCTGGAGGGTCCTTGTACAAAGCCCAAGAGGAGGCGGGGATGCTTTTAGGAAGCCTGTGGGTCCAAACCTAAGAAAAGTTCAAGAAAGGTTTCACCGGGAATAATCTTTTCTTTAGTGAACAGTTCTAGGGTTTGAAGAAATTCAAGAGAGGTTTCACCGAGAATTAATCCTCTCAAGGGAAATGAATTTCTTTGACAATTTCTAATAGTGACAGACTAAGAAAAGTTTCACCGGGAATAATGCCTTTCTCTTTGCTCCATATTGTTTAAGCCCAAGAGAAGGTAAGACTGTATCTGGAATTCCTATGGGGAACTAGTTTTGACTGTGTTGAAAGAGTGACCACTGGCTCTATCTAGTTCTAGACCTAATTTCCTGGGAAAACTCTAAGTAAATATACAAGTATATATATATACAATTGATATATGACGAGTATTTAAAAGGATATGAAAGAAGGACTTACAGGTGAGCAAGCTTCCAACAATACAGTTATATATATATATGAAAGCATGTAAAGAAAGCTGATAAAACTTACAGGTGAGCAAGCTTCCATAGTAACAGCTGTATGGTTAGTTGTTCAAGAAATTAAAGAAAGTTTTGATAACAACTATGAGTTTGAACCTAAATCAAAAGGGATTTTATTTTTAAAAGATTGTTGGGGCTTATACTCAATGAGAGGCCCAAATGAAAAACAGTAATCGTACCATTGTTTTGAAAACTGTACTGGGGCTTATACAATGACTGAGGCCCAAAAAGGTATTATTTACAAAGAGGGTTGGGTCTTACAACTAAAGGAGAGGCCTAACGGTTTGAAAAAGAAAAGAAATGGGGCTTACAACTCAAGGAGAGACCCAATTGACTTTTGTTTAAAAGGTGACGATTGCGCCGAGATTTTAGAAATCGCAGTGGGACTTATACAATGAATGAAGCCCAAATTATTTATGTACAAAAGAGGGTTGGGTCTTACACTCTACTAGAGGCCTAAAAGTGTTTTGAAAGATTTGTTAGGGTGATAGTGATAAAAAACCCTAATTTTTGGTTTTATAATGTATTTTAATTGAATAAAAATTCAATTAAAATAATCAAACATGTGAAAATGGGTTGTGATGTTGGATTTAAATTTGGAAAATCATGTTTCATTCACGGGATGATTGAAAAACCATTTGAACTTTGTAAAACCAAGAGAAATAAATATTTTTAATGTCTAAAAACAAATAAAAATGTAATTCTTTACAAAAATACCAAATATATGAAATAAATAATATTTTTGTTAAATTTTTATGGAATAAAATATTTTAATATTTTTGTGAATTTTCAGAAAAAGAACCAATAAAAAATAATTAAAATTGAGGGAGAAATTAATTTTGGAATTAATTAACCAAAACCATAAAAATATTGAAAATAGCAAAAATATGACAAAGTAGCAAAAAAGGTCTGGGCGGGGTTTGAACCCACGACCTCATACACAAACACATGTGCGCGCACCCACTAGGGTGGTGATACATCCGTGTGTAGCGAGTGATTTTTGGATGTGGTTGCGAAGCACGATCACTCTAGTACGACAGTTCGATTCATTTTTTATCCTATTAAAGCTGATGAAGGAAGGAAAATAGATGTCTCCAATTAACCCTGCTTGCATACTGAGATTAAACAGTCGAAACTGTTGGTTTACAGATGCTACAAAGATTCGGGGTTTGTCCTAGGTTATTTTGTTGACGAGGGGTTGTTTAGGCTATTGGTTGAGATGTTAGGACGGATATATATGAGAGTATGGGATTTTGGGTTTTTATTTAGTGTGCTCGCTAAGATTTTTCTTTCAATCTTATGCCTACATATTCCCGTTTACCGAAACAGGGAAATCAGAGCGTTCGTAGTCCTTCCTATTCTATGGGAGGAAATGGTTGTTTTGGTGTCTTGTTCAAAGCACAAGACGTGAAGCGAAAGGTGGTTTGTATCTTGTTCAAAGCCCAAGATGTGAAGCTGAAGGGTTTATTTGTATCTTGTTCGAAGCCCAAGATGTGAAGCTAAAAGTGTTGACCTTAGAGAGAATTTGTCATCTCTAAAGAAGGATTTGTCTGTTACGACTGTTTATAAAGGAGAATTACTTTAACCGGGATTTGTGAATCCGACAATGCCATAATTACCTTTATAGGGGATTTCAACCTGAATGAGAAGACTTTAACTCAATGTAGAGTAATGCCATATTTCCTTAGGAATTTCTCATACTAAAAGAGGGACATTGGCATGGATGTAGATGATCCAGAGGCTTGCCGCTTACAGCGATTAGATGAAGAAGAAGGAGTTGTTGATGTTGTGTACTGTGAACGAGGCACAACTTTGATGCTAAAAGGTTAATTGGATCAACCAGTGGTTTTCTTATATAAAGCCTAAGAGGAGGCTAATATGTGTCTCGTACAAAGCCCGAGAGAGAGGCTAAAAGGTTTTTACTCCACAAGGGAATCTTTTGGTATCTCGTATTAAGCCCGAGATGGAGGCTAATTGACTCAACAAGAGAGTTTTTTGTATCTCGTACGAAGCCCGAGATGGAAGTGAAAATTTGTTTGGCTCAATAAGAACCTTTTTGTATCTCGTATAAAGCCCGAGATGGAGGCGAAAGGGTGATTGACTCAACGAGGGAGTCTCTTTATGTGTCTCGTACAAAGCCCGAGAGAGAGGCTAAACGTTGCTTGACTCCGCTGGGGAGAATCATTGTATAAAGCCCAAGATAGAGGCTATTGTAACTGGAGAAGGATCAGTATACAAAGCCAAAGAGGAGGCTATGGTTACTGTTTCAGTTGAGTGACAGGTCCAGTATACTGATTTTGAAAGAGAAAATCAGTTCTTATATAAGCAATGCTGTACTCAAGGATTTTATTCGAGGATCCGGGTTATTCCTGTTCTTTAAGGAAGTGGGAAATCCGAAGGATATCGAGACTGTCCGAGTCTACGGGGTTCTTTCCTATTCTTGAAGGGTGCTTGAGAATGTTTTTGAGACTCAAGGAGATTAGATTGTCCAAGTCTAGAGTGTCATATTTTGTACTGTGCTTTGAGAAACAGTAGTCGACTCTATGAAAGGACTGTTCTATGCAGATGATTAAGTTCTGTTCCTATACCTCTAGGAGGTCGTCAGGACAATTTGTATGAAGCCAAAGAGGAGGCTGGAAACGTTTAAGAAGCCGACGGGTCCTTGTACGATGCCCAAGAGGAGGCTATCATTCCCGGAGGAAGAGATCATTATACGAAGTCTAAGAGGAGGCTGTGAATACTTCTAAGAAGACGAGAGGTCCTTGTACTAAGCCCAAGAGGAGACACGGTTGCTTTTAGGAAGCCTGTGGGTCCTTGTACGATGCCCAAGAGGAGGCCGATGCTTTTAAGAAGCCCGTGGGTCCCCAAACCCCGAGAAATTCAAGGCAAGCTATTCACAAGGAATAGATCAAGTCAGGAAAGTTCGAGAATTTGGAAGAAACTCAAAGATGCCATTCACGGAGAATACATTCATCTCTGGGGGTAGAGTCTCTTGACAATTCCTAATGAGGACAGCCGAAGAGAAGACTGTATCTGGTGATCCTATTGGGGATCTAGTTGTCTATTTCTACGAATAAACGAAACGGTGTCACCTAGTTCTAGACGTAGTTGTCGGGGAATCTCTAAATATCTATACTATTATTACACAGTTGATATGAGTTTATGAAAAAAGACTTACAGTGAAACAGTCCCACAATATAGTTATATGTATATGAAAGCGGTAAATGAAAGCGTATAAACACTTACTCGGTTGTAGAGCTTCCATGCTGTTTGGTTAGTTGTTCAACAAAGAAAGATTGAAAACAATAGTATATTCAAAATCAAAGGAGAAAGTGCTTTGAAAAAGAAAGATTTTGGGGCTTACAACTCAAGGAGAGGCCCAGGGTTTTATCAGTGAGCGCACTGTTTGAATTTGTACAGAGGGTCTTACAAGTGACTGTGGCCCAAAAATTGTTTCCTGTATAAAGGGATGGGTCTTACACTCTCTCAAGAGGCCCAAAAGGTTTAAATAAAAAGAGTGGGGCTTATGACACGAGGGTAGGCCCAGTTGACTTTCCGTTTAAAAATGGCGATCGCGCCGAGATTTTCATTTAACGCGAAGGGGCTTATACAATATCTGAGGCCCAAATGATTTTGGTTAAAAGGGGGTTGGGTCTTACACTCTATTAGAGGCCCAAAAAGTTTTAAATGGGTCTTATAGCTCGAGGAGAGGCCCAAAAGTTTTTTTGTTTTTTTCAAAAGGCGACGATCACGCCGTTTGTTTTTGACGGTATCGGGAGTTATACAATACACTGAGGCCCAAGGATGATCTGGTCAAAAAAGGATTGGGTCTTACACTCTATTAGAGGCCCATGAGTGTTTGACAATGATTTGTTTGAGTGAAAATCAAAGAAACCCTAATTTTATTCTTTAAAAGTAAATATTTAAAGAAAATCAATGAAAAATACCAAATAGGTTTGAATAAACCACTTGTGATTTTTGTTTAAGGTTTGAAAAATGAGGTATAAATCACAAGAGATATTAAAACTCATTTGGTCTTGATTTTTCAAGATGAATATTCATTTTAAAATGTTTAAAAACAAATAAAAGTGAATTTATGCACAAAAATATTAATTATATTAAATAAATAATATAAATTCAATTTTTTTTGTGGAATAAAATATTTCAACATTTTTGTGATTTTTTTCAAAAAGAACCAATAAAAAATAATTAAAATTGAAAGAGTTATTATTTTTCCAATTAATTAATAAAACATGAAAATATTGGAAAAAATGGCAAAAATGTGAAAAAACACAAAATGGCATGGGTGGGGTTTGAACCCAAGACCTCAAGGATACAAGGCACGCGCCTTACCACTGGGGTGGTGATACATCCATTGTTTGAAACAAAACAACAAATATACAAGGCATGACTTGGTTTTAGGCCTGGCCCAGGGCAAGTTTTGGCAAGTTTTGGCTCAGAAACGTGAAGGTCATAACTTTCTCAATTCTTAATGGTTTGAGACAAAATTTATATGCATCTGGACCAGAATTTCATAAGGAATCCAATGGTGGTGGTAGTTTTTTCATATCACACTCCCTTCTCAAAACGCGATAGTGGTTTTGAAAATGACCTATAAATGCATTTTCTATGCTACAACTTGGTGCAAGCATGGATTACATGGTGAATTAGCTCAAACACAACATATACAACATGTATGAGATGTTTATGATCAATGGACTTCAAAGCATTGCATGTTTGAAAGATTCCAAGTTGTGAGGCTTACCTCTTTTTTGAGATTTTGGAGTTTTTGTGCAATCTGTCAAACCTCTTGTTCCAGAAATGATTTGATGCTTTAGACACACTAAAATGATCCCTTAGAAGCTTTTAGGATGATTGGAATTGACTGGTACCTGCAAAAACACAAACAGTCCCTTTCTTGCAAAAGGGGTTAAAAGTGACCAAAATAGCAACTCTCTCAAATGGTGTTCCAGACGAGGGGAACCATTTGGGACAGTTCAAGGATGATATTTGGAGTGTGTTTGAGGTTTTATCTGGTTTGGAAAGTGACTGAATCAAGACATGGCTTGAAAAGTACAAAAAAAGCCTATTTTGAGGTTTTGAGAAGTGACTTTGTGATTTTGTGATTACAGGTCACTTGTGATAGTTTGCGCAGCTTACATATGATATATATGAGGTGTGTGTGTGATTGATTGTGATGAAAAAGCTCTCAAGCTCAAAAACTCAAAGTTACCTTGCTAAAGAAGGCATTTTTTGCCAAGAGAAAGAGGTTTTGAGGAAAGCATCTGTTTGATGGCTTTGGTGTACTCAAACTAATCACAATTGAGCTCTATTTATAGTAGAGCAAGTTTGTTTTGGGATCCATAGTGAATGGCAACTGCAGCAGGTGTTTGTTCAATGTTGGCCAATGGAAATCCAAGTCTCCTCTAGCCATTGACTAGAGGTTAGGGCACAGGGTTGTGGTTCCCTTGGTCTTGGATAAGTCTTGACTGAATTCAGTTGCAAATGGCTCAGTCCATCCCACCTTGATGCTTCCATTGAATGCTCCAATCCAAAATTGGAGTCTTGTCCCTATTTTGGCCATTCTAGGTTCAACATGCTATTTTTTATTCCAAAGACTTTGGAGGCTTGGCTCAGTGATTGTCTTCTTTAGATTCAATCCTCAGAGGTGTCCAAGTGGATAGGAGCATTTGGATTTGGCTGATTTTGGCAAATCGAGCAAAAATGCAAATTCTACCTTGCCTTGGCAGATTTTAGCAAGGCAACTTTCCAATGTCATATCTCATGACTCCAATTGAATTTGGTAATGTTCTTGGTCATTTTCGAAAGCCCTTACATGATACAACAACTGTTTGAACATATTTGGTTTTGATCTCTTTTGAATCCAAGTGAAAAATCCCCCTACATCTGGCAAAAAGTAGGGTAAAATCTGACTTAGTGAAATTTTCACTAAGTGTTGGAACAAAGTGACTTTTCTTGATTTTGATCACTCCATAACTCAAAATCCATGAGGAGTTGGAATTAGGTCTAGTTGAAGTTTTGTAGAGGGAAATGAGATCTACAAATCAAGCCTTGGATGGGAGAAAATGGCTTTGTGGTCTAGGAGTTATGACACTCCAAAGTTAGTTCCCTAGCCACTTTATTTTTAACTTAGAAAATTTTCTAAGTTTTTTATGGTTACCCCTTTTACAAGTTATCCAACTTTTCTTGATTTTTCTTGATGAATTATGATTCAAATCATACATTAACATCATTTTAGGGTTAAAAATCCATTTTGGTGAAAAATCTCAAAAAGTCAAAGTCGACTTCTGTGCACAGTTGACTTTTTATCAGATGAATTCCAAACTGTGCAATTCTTCAAGAAATCATGTCCTTGACCTAAATCAAACTTGATGGACATGTTCCATGGGAGTCATAGGGTATATTGATGCATGTCATAGGGCTTGGGAGCATGTCCTGGTCCAAAGTCAAAGTTACAGTTGACTTTTTCCTTAAAACCATAACTGTGGTGCAGATGAAATTGAGACTTGTTGCTCAAGCTTCTTGGATTAATCCATTGTTGCAAATGGATCAATATAGTTCATTAGAGACCCTCAAACCCTCTATTGAGGTCTTGGCTCATGATTTGCCCTAAAAGTCAACTTAGGGGTGAATTAGCACAAGAAACCCTAATTCCTGATTTTTGATGAATGCATCCCCTGAGGCAAAATTGACTTGATGACTGGGTCCATGAGGTTCCATGGAGTATATTAGGTTAGGTTTTGGATCATTGGCTTGTGCCCAGATGAAAAATTTCCATCTGGAGGCCCTGGTCGACCAAAACCCTAATTTGGTGACACTGTCGATCTTGAGACTTAATCCACCTAGGAGGGAGCAGCCTTGTGCTTAATCCTTGAAGTGGGAGTCCTTTTGATCCATTGTGGATGTTTTAGAGGTTAGACAAGTTGAAGAACATGTCATTCCTTGATTAATCCTTTGTCTAAGCACTCAGAGAGGGCTTGAAACCCTAATTTTGATTGTAGTGAATGCTCACCCATCTTTGGGGAGACTGATGAAGTATGATGGCCCATCCATATTGTGATGATGATTTTCACAATGATGGGAAATCTTAGTGGTCAAAATTTGGGGTATGACAGATGCCCCTATTTAATCTTCTTGGACACGAAGGTGTGAATGGCGAAGGTATTCGGGCATTCAGGGTGCAAGAGTATTAAATATCGGAATACCCAAAATTTTGATGGTGATTATGAATGGTAGCTTACACATTCATCCTCTTTTGCTAAGCAATGATGCTTAGAAAAGGTAAACTTCCCCTCGATCCTGGTCTTCAGCCAAGGAACTGGTCTCAGTTTCTAAAATAAACTTCCCCTCGATCCTGGTTTCCTACCAAGCAACTGGTCTTAGTTTCTAAAATAAACTTCCCCTCGATCCTGGTTTCCTACCAAGGAACTGGTCTTAGTTTCTGATGTAAACTTCCCCTCGATCCTGGTTTCCTACCGAGGAACTGGTCTTAGTTTCTTTCATCAATAAACTTTACTGACAAGGGACGCTATTCGTAGCAGCTTTCCTTCAAACTTCTCGCCGAATTTTCCTGGGGAGATGCCATTTGAGTGGAAAAAGTTTCGATATCAGACTTGCTGGGGAACCCAGTCGTCTGAGTTGTAGAGGTGTACAAACTTCTCTGTTGGAGATGCCATTTGTGGACTCTACTTGGGGAATGCGAGTCCCTTGAGAGACTGCATTCGCTTGGGGTCTTTACATCATACTTTTCTCGGAGATCTTCTCGGAGAAATGCCATATGATGTGATCCAATTTTGAGGTGCCGATGACCTTTTTATCAGTGGGTTTTTCGGAAAAAAACTGCCGTACTGCCGAATCTCTGATTTAGGAGGCTTTCTCTCGAGATTTTCTTTAATCCGGGAAAACAAGGATATCATCTTCAATAGCGAAGAGTGATGTTAACTGAGGGCTCTCTGGTCTTTCAGAGGTTCAAGTTATCAAAGTGGTCGAGGACCCAACTTCAATCCAAAAATAAAACTGGAGGAGAGGTTGTTCAAATGCAGCGTTTCCTGACGAGGCAAGAACTGACAACTCGATTGAGAGGACTTTTATCACTAGGGGACAAGACCGACTAGAGTGATAGTGATGCAATATGACTGAATGCGAAACAAATGCATGATGTATGTATGTTTATGCTGACAAAATTGACGCGACATACAAACTAATGGATGAACATGACTGGATACTCGGCCACAGCGGGGGACGAAGAAGTATCACTGGTTCAAGGTAGCAATTTTACCTTTCTTAGGAGAGATAGTCCCTGTTGGGAGCTATGTTGATCGGGCTTAGGAGATGAGAACTCGGCCGAGGCGTGTCAGACGAAACAAGGTCTCTGACACAGTTGATCCCTTCATTCAGGCGTACTGGGTTAGAAGGAGTACTTTGATTCTGCACTTTGAGGTTCGATTACTTCTGGAGAAGCGACCGATGTTCTTCCGATGTTCAACAGTCAAAAGAAATTGCAGTCTTAAAAAAGCAGAAAAAGTTTTACCAAGTAAATTCATTTTTGTTTTATTTCAAGAATCGTTAATCATATTAAAACGCCATTCTGTAAAGCTAAAACAAATAAGAATTACAAACAAAAGCACAAGGGCTCAAATTTTATTGATAAAATGGAGATCAGCCAAACGCATGATTCCAAAGAGTATTTACAAAGTTAGAAAATGGTAATTTACAAGGAAAAGGGCTACGTTGAAACATAACGACCACTATCCTTCTACCAACTTTGAATTCGGGACATCCTGAGCTTCTGTCGAAGATGATCTTGACTGGAGTTTTTGGCAGATGATGTAACTGCTGCTGCTGAGGGACTTGCCTCTGTTGAACATAGTTACTTGCCATTATCCCTAATTTTTGCCTGGATTGTACTGTGATGTTTCCAATCCATCGGGATGATTTTTTTTCTCTGTCTCTAACTTTTGCCTGGACCGCCCTTTCAGGTTTTCAATCCACCGAGATGTTTTTTTTTTTAGTTTAGGCGAAGTATTTCTTGACTACATCAACATTCGTGGGGTAGGCAAATTCCTCTCTGTCCATGGTTGCAAGTCTCAAGGCGCCGCCAGAGAAAGATTTCGTGACCACATACGGGCCATCATAATTCGGAGTCCACTTGCCTCGGGAATCAGTGAGAAAATATTGTATCTTCTTGAGCACGAGGTCTCCTTTCCTGAAGATGCGAGGTCGGACCTTTTTGTCAAACACCTTCTTCATTCTCTGTTGATACAACTGACCGTGGCATAGTGCCGTTATCCGCTTCTCTTCGATCAGGTTCAGTTCATCGTGTCGACTTTGACACCATTCAGCTTTGGTGAGCTTAGCTTCCATCAATACTCGGATTGACGGGATCTCTACTTCTATGGGGAGCACTGCTTCCATGCCATACACTAGAGAGAAAGGGGTTGCCCCTGTTGAAGTACGGACAGATGTGCGATAACCGTGAAGAGCAAAGGGTAGCATCTCGTGCCAATCTTTGTAGGTTACAACCATCTTTTGAACAATCTTCTTGATGTTCTTGTTAACCGCTTCTACCGCTCCGTTCATCTTGGGTCGGTAGGGAGATGAGTTATGGTGTTCGATCTTGAACTCAGCGCACAACTCCTTCATCATCTTGTTGTTCAATTTAGATCCATTATCAGTAATGATCTGGCTCGAAACACCATAACGGCAGATGATATTGTTTTTGATAAATCGGACCACCACTTGTCGGGTTACATTGGCGAATGACGCTGCTTTGACCCACTTAGTGAAATAGTAAATGGCTACCAGGATGAACCGATGTCCGTTTGAAGCCTTGGGTTCAATCATGCCAATCATGTCGATTCCCCATATGGAAAATGGCCATGGGGAAGAGAGAACTTTGAGATGTGATGGCGGTACATGAATTTTGTCGGAGTATATCTGACACTTGTGACACCTCCTCATGTACTTGTAGCAGTCGGATTCCATTGTCAACCAATAGTACCCTTCTCTTAGAATTTTTCTCGCCATTGTGTGTCCGTTGGCATGAGTGCCAAAGGATCCTTCATGAATTTCTTTCATAAGCATGTCTGCTTCTGGTCTGTCTACGCATCAGAGCAAGACCATGTCAAAATTTCTCTTATAGAGAGTGTCACCAATCAGGAAAAAGCTTCCAACCAATCTTCTGAGGGTTTTCCTATCTTTCCTGGATGCCCTAGGTGGGTACTCTTGTTTCTGAAGGAAGCATTTGATATCGTGATACCAAAGTTTGTCGTCTATGACTGCTTCAACCGTGAAGATGTAAGCGGGCCGTTCAAGGCGCATTATGTCAATCTTAGGTAGGTCGTTCCATTGACCTACACTAATCATAGAAGAGAGAGTGGCTAATGCATCAGCCATGTGATTCCCCTCACGAGGGAAGTGATGAAACTCGACTCTGTTAAAGAAGGGTAACAACCTTCTTGCATAGTCTTTGTAAGGAATCAATCCTAATTGGTATGTGTTCCAATCTCCTTTTATCTGATTGATAACCAAGGCTGAATCGCCGTATACGTCCAAGTTTTTGATCCTTAAATCAATTGCTTCTTCGAGACCCATAATACAAGCTTTATATTCGGCCTCGTTGTTCGTACATTTGAACGTATGTTTGGCGGTGAAAGGAATGTGGGTACCCTGAGGGGTAACAATTATTGCCCCAATTCCATTTCCATAATGATTAACTGCTCCATCAAAGATTAGTCCCCATTGGGAACCTGGTTCTGGCCCTTCACTGGGTAACGGTTCATCGCAATCTTTCATTTTTAGATACATGACATCTTCGTCTGGGAAGTCAAACCCAATTGATTCCTGATCGTCAATCGGTTGATGAACCAAATGATCGGCTAAAATACTTCCCCTAACGACTTTCTGAACGTGGTACTCTATGTCATATTCTGATAACAGCATCTGCCAACGGGCAATCCTTCCCGTGAGAGCAGGTTTTTCGAAGACGTACTTGATTGGATCCATTTCGGAGATTAACCAAGTAGTATGATGAATCATGTATTGGCGAAGAAGTTTGGCTGCCCAAGCCAAAACACAGCAAGTTTTCTCAAGCATCGTGTACCGAGTTTCACAGTCGGTGAATTTCTTGCTCAGATAGTAGATGGCAGACTCTTTCCTTTTAGTTTCGTCTTGTTGGCTAAGTACACATCCCATTGAGTCCTCTAGGACTGTGAGGTAAATGATCAGTGGTCTTCCTTCCACTGGAGGTGATAGAATCGGAGGATTCAATAGATATTCCTTAATACTATCGAAGGCGGTTTGGCAATCTTCTGACCAAACACAATCCTGGTTCTTTTTGAGTAACTTGAAGATCGGCGCACATGTGGCGGTCATAAGGAATATGAACCTGGAGATGTAGTTCAAACGTCCCAGGAATCCTCTGACTTGTTTTTCAGTTTTCGGAGAAGGCATTTCTTGAATGGCCTTGACCTTGTCAGGATCAACCTCAATCCCTTTCTGGCTAACGATGAACCCTAGCAGTTTCCCTGAACGGACAGCGAAGGTGCACTTGTTGGGATTCAAGCGGAGCTTGAATTTTCTTAAACGTTCGAACAATTTTGACAGATGTTCAACATTCTCACTCTCTGTTTTAGATTTTGCAATCATATCATCGACATATACCTCAATTTCTTTGTGTATCATGTCATGAAACAGAGTAGTCATGGCCCTTTGGTAGGTTGCCCCGACATTCTTCAAACCGAATGGCATTACCTTGTAACAAAAGGTACCCCATGGGGTAATGAATGAAATTTTCTCCATGTCTTTCGGCGCCATTTTGATCTGGTTATAGCCCGAGAATCCATCCATGAAGGAGAAGACTTTGAACTTTGCTGTGCTGTCTACCAGCATGTCAATGTGTGGTAAAGGAAAGTCGTCCTTTGGACTAGCCTTGTTTAGATCCCTGTAGTCGACACACATTCTGACCTTTCCATCCTTTTTGGGAACAGGTACGATGTTGGCTAACCATTGAGGATATTCAGATGTAGCGAGGAAACCCGCGTCAATCTGCTTCTGCACCTCCTCTTTGATTTTGATGGCCATGTCCGGGTGAGTGCGTCTCAACCTTTGCTTTACTGGCGGACATTCTGATCTCAACGGTAAGTGATGTTCCACGATGCTGGTATCCAACCCTGGCATATCCTGATAGGACCAAGCGAATACATCGGGGAATTCTTTGAGAAGCTTTATCAAACTCTCTCTGGCATTTGGACTGAACAGTGCCCCAATCCCGATTTCTTTTCTCTCTTTTTCTGAACCTAAGTTTACCGTTTCCAACGGCTCTTTGTGAGGTTCAATAGACCCTTCCTCTTGTCTAACTAGCTGAGAGATCTCTTCTGGAATTTTGTCGTCATCTTCTTCTTTATCCCCAAATACCGGGAACTCAAAGTTGGGAGAAGGCATCGGATCGTATGTTTCAACAGGGTTTAAAACAAGCAATCTGCATGACGTGATGATTCGTGTTTAGAAGAGATAGAGAAAATGCAAGTGTGTTTAGTGTTTTTATTTTACTGCTTGTTTTTATTTGAACTGTTTTTTTAGGATTACCACTTTCTGAAAAAGCAAAAAGAGAAAACAACAATTAATGCGGAAATTACAGAACGACGTTATTTTATTAATGAACAAGTCGATTCTTAAAACTACAGCCCTATAAAACAAAACTCTGTCACTTCGGGCCAAGCGAAGAGGGAAATTTACAGAAAGCGAGCCCTATCAAAATATCAGTTTCACCTGGGCAGGGTGAAAGGTTAAATATGACAATTACTTTGACTGATGAACGATCTCTGGAACCTCGACGGCAACCTATTGGCGGCGAACTCCTCGGTGAATCACAAAGTCTGGTACCTTCCTTGATTTGTCTTCAGAAATAACGCTGATTTCTGGTGGAGCGGGATCATTGGAATCTGTCTCCCAGGCAGAATTGTCGTAGGAGAATTCCTCAGTTACATTTTGCATAGTATTTGTGCTCTCAGCTGTATCTCCCCATCCAGTTGGCTGGATGTCTTCGAGCCTGATACGAGAGCTTTTGGGCGCAGTGTACTTGACCATATAGTTGTATTTTCCACTCGGTTGTCCCAAGGTGTCCCACACTTCTTTCGAACTGGAGGAGTCATCTCTCTCGATGACGTTGACCTCGGGAAAAGCATAGTTGATGAACTCAAGTCCTACAAATATTGCGAATTCATCTTCATGCTGAGTAGTTTCTGAATGACCTGAGTGTTGATCCCATGACATGGCGGGGACACAGGTATTCTGTTCAATGATGGTCAGCTGACTTTCATTGTTCGGCTGACTTTCTGGCCCCAAGTCTCCTGGGTAGGGCTGCCACATTGGCAGACCATCCATCGGGCCATAGTAGGTGTAGTCAAAATTGTCTTTCATGAGAGTGTCCTCCTCTAATGAGTTTGGTGGAGCACGGCATCCTTCCGGATCACAATCTCCATATATTAATTCGACATTTGACCTTGGTATAAATCTCGGACTCTGTGCGGGATAGAAAAATGGCGTAGGCACCTTTTCCTGAGACATATAACCGTCCTCATTAAGATAGGACTTCCATTCTTCATCTGTGCCGGAGGGATCTTCCTCATTGATAGAATGTACTGCTTGAGACACTGGGTGAAGAAAACCTCCACTGTGGAAGAAGTTCTGAATGGGATGAAGACTTCCATCGCTGGCAGCTGTCTGGGTACAGGTTGCAGAAAAACCAAGACCCTTCTTTGTTTTATTGTCACTAGGAATGACAAGCTGTCCCCATCCTGTTGTATCGGTACTCTCGACCGCTTTAATAGCATCATTGTATGAGGAAATCGAGGTTTCTCCTTTGAACTGATTGTTCTTGCTTACCGACAGTGCTTGGAACTGAGTTCCAATAACCTCCCCGGGTTCTATACCAGTAGATGGTGACAAGTTACTCACCAGCAGGGCCTGCTCCCCACAGACTGTGACAAGTTGATTGTTCTTGACGAACTTTAGCTTTTGGTGGAGGGTTGAAGTAACCGCTCCAGCTTGATGTATCCAAGGTCTTCCTAATAAACAACTGTACGTTGCCCGGATGTCCATGACCTGGAAAGTGTCTTGGAAAGTGTGAGGATCGATGGTTATGGGAAGATCAACTTCGCCGATAACTATTTTTCTGGATCCGTCGAATGCTTTGACGACGACCTCACTGATTCTCATCAGAGGGCCTTTGAATGATAATTGCATCAAAGTGGACTTTGGCATAACATTCAGGGCTGACCCTGTGTCTACCAGTACGCTGGCTAAAGCATCGTCCTGGCAGTTAACTGTGATATTGAGCGCCATGTTATGACGGCGACCCTCTTCGGGTAATTCCTCATCACTAAATCCCAAATTATTGCAGGAAGTGATGTTAGAGACAATGCTATCGATCTGTCTGATTGTGACATCCCGTTCCACAAAGGCTTGCTCCAAGACTTTCTGTAGAGCCTCTCTGTGGGCTTCTGAACTGAGTAACAGTGATAATACCGAGATCTTTCAAGGGGTCTGTAATAGTTGATCAACAATGTTATATTCACTCCTTTGGATGAGCTTCAGCATCTCATCATTATTTTTCAAAAGGTCGGGATTACTGGATTGATCGACTGATGGATCAGGATCTCCTGTCTGAAGTTCCTTTTCCTTGTTAGGTTCTCCAACTCCTCGGTTGAAGATTCGACCGCTCCGTGTTACACGACTGATGTCTGCAACATTCACGACGGAGGGTAATGGAATTTCCTTTCCATTTTCAATTTTCGTTGCACCGTATTTGTAAGGGATTGGCTTAGCTGATTCATACAGTAGTGGTCCCGGTAGATAGATGACTATGGGAACCTTCTGATTTTTCTGACCATCATAAGTAATCTTGATCCGTTCCCGATTGGGAACTCTCGATTCGTCAAGTAGAGGGATAATGGTAAAAACATCCCTGGTCCTGTGATTACAAGCGATCGTGAAAACATCCTCAACTTGCTCGGCAAGGTAGTTCGGCGTCCAATTGATGGGTCCAGAACCCGGATATGGGTGAATCTCTCCACGATCCACCTGACCCTGAAGAGCTGCTCTCACAAGGTAACACCCTTGGTTACTTTCCAAACAGATGCTACAACGGTCATAATTGTGTGGTGGCACCTGGCCACACCCACTTTGAATACAACGTAACCTCACTAGGTTATAGCTTCCACAGATCGGACATCCTGCCTCTGACGCTGAGTGGGGTTTCTGTTATTGATACTAATTTGTTAAGCATCTTCATCCATATAAATTGGCATCCACCAGTGATTTAACAAGTGCTGAAGTGCCTCCTGGACAAGGGTACAACCTCGATCATTTTCGCAACCCGCTTTACAGCTTTGATAGTCATGTGATATTAAGAATCCGAGTCGGACCTACTCAGCATGTAACTCTACCAGGTTGGTATTCATCATTCGAATAACGAAGATCTGAACCATGTTGATCTGATAGGAGTTCCTATCATGGTAGTCTTGGATCCATCCAAGTTCCATCTGACGCTGGAGGGCCTCCTGTATGAAAGAGCATCCCTGTTTGTTTACCGAGCAAATCAGACAGGAACTGTAATCGTGCCGCGGCAGATTATGATACTGGCTTTGCCTTGAGTGCATTGCCACCAGATTGACATTCATTGCACGGATATCGTGGTTCTGAATGACGTTAGAATTCGTGTAGACCATGTTAACTCCACGAACTCGGTGCTCTTGGATCCATCCGAGATCCATCTGTTCCTGTAGAGCTGCTTGCACTACCGAACATCCTTGATTGTTTTTAGAGCAGATATCACACTAGTGATAGTTATGAGGTGGCACATGGCCATATCCACTCTGTCTACAATGCATCTTGACCAGATTGGTTTTCAACAAGAGTACATCGTGAATTTGATAGACATTGTTAGTCTCCTCTTTTATCAAATTGACTGCAGCCTTCTCGTGTTGAGGCAGCGGGTTTGTGACAACATTAGGATTTATATCCTTGAAGGATAAGACCCTGCTCCTAACAAGTTTTTGCACGTCGGACTTGAAATTGAGACAAGTCTCTATGTTATGCCCTGGACCTCCTTGATGATAAGGGCAAGTTTGATCCACCTTAAACCAAAAAGGCAGATTTTTCGGTACTGTAAGAGGAGATTTAGTCTGAATTTGCCCCTTAGCCAGTAGTAATGGAAATAGCTCTGCGTACGACACGGGTATAGGATCAAATCCTGGTGGCCGTGTTGTACGGTTGTTGTTATATGGAGGACGAGCCTGCTGAAGAGGTTGTTGTGTCCTTTGCTGATCAGGTTGGCTCTGCGCAACCTGGGGTTGATACGTAGGAATAGACGCAGGATTGATAGCAGGAGTTACAGCTGCTACTGGCTGATAACGTCGCCTTTGCTTTCCGAGAGAGATATTCCCAATATCTTGCTCTTTTTTATTAGGGAGAGCACTACCGTATTTTTTAGTACCGCTCGTCGATCCAGTGTCTTTTACCAAACGTCCTTCTCGGACGGCTTCCTCAAGACGTACGCCCATGCCAACCATTTCAGTGAAATCACTGGGCGCACTGGCAACCATTCGGCCATAGTAAAATGAGCTTAAGGTCTTTAAGAAGATCTTTGTCATCTCTTTTTCCTCCAGAGGTGGACAAATTTGAGCGGCAATCTCACGCCACCTTTGAGCGTACTCCTTAAAGGTTTCCTTGTCCTTTTGCGACATCTATTTGAGTTGATCTCTGTCGGGTGCCATGTCCAAATTGTATTTGTATTGTTGGACAAAGGCGGTGCCAAGATCTTTGAATGTGCTGATCGTGGCATGGTTTAAACCCATGTACCATTTTAGTGCGGGCACCGGTTAAACTATCCTGAAAGTAGTGAATCAGTAGGTCCTGATTCTCCGTCTGAGCTGACATCCGCCGGGCGTACATCACTAGATGGCTTTGAGGGAAAGAGTTACCCTTGTATTTTTCAAAGTCGGGCACTTGAAATTTGTGCGGATCTTTCACATTGGGGACCAAGCAGAGGTCTGCGGCGTCCTTCCTAAATAGATCCTGACCGCGAATGGCTTGCAGCTCCTTCTGCATTTCCAAGAACTGCTCCTGGAATTCCTCCATTCTGTCAAACATAGTTTCCTTCCTACCAGAAGGTATCTGTGGAATCTGTCCTTCCGGGACAGTGTGCACTACAGGGGGTGGGACCGTGACTACGGCAGTAAATCTTGGCGTCTCCCAAAGTTTGTAACCTTCAGGAGTCTTCAGTATGCCCCTGACATCTTCGCTTTCCCAAAGTTTGTAACCTTCAGGCACAGCGGCTTCTGTTGTGATTCCCTGATCTTCAGTGATCGGCAGAACATATCCTTCCAGGATATAGTTAACAGGCATGCCCCAAGGACGATCTTTCGGCATTTGATACCTAGGATCATACTTCTCCACTATGGGCGTCGAGGTGATCTCTGAGATCACAGTCCTTTGTAGCTGAGCTTCTGCCATGGCTTGCATGTCGTTACAAAGCTTTCTCATATCCTCTCTCAGAGCGTCGATCTCTTCTTTCAACTCTCTATTTTCTTCCTCAAGATCATCCATCTTTTTCTGACGATTGGCCCGAGTATTATACGAATGAGACAGTTTGACTCTAGAACCGAGACACAAACGTGAGATTCGTAGGTAAGAATAATACGCGATGTGAGAATGATGAATGCAATGATTATATTAATTGTTTTTTGGTTTAATCAAAATAAACTTTGACAATTAGATTGCAAATATCAAACGGTGGGGAAACCCCTTTTTATTGAAATTCAAAGGATTACAGAAATGGAAATACAGTAGATTACAAGGTGCAGAAACAGAACCCTAAACTAATGGGTCCCGAGTCCTCTCTGAAGAGAAATCAGGTGCTGATTCTGGTATCTTCCTTTTCTTTGACCAGGGCTCTTGGGCCGTTGTCGGGTTGTCATTCCTTTTCCAGGTGAAAGGAGCGAGAAAATTCCTTTGGTCATCTTGATTCTCTACAGCATGTTGCTCCAAAATTTCAATCAGAGCATCTTTCTCTTTCAGTAATTGCTGTATTTTGATGCACTCTACGTCGAGGGTGCTGTACTTGTTCTTCCAAGACCTTCTCTCCCGTTGAACTTTGTTGAGAGTCACCTGAAGCTTTTCAGTTTCCGTCATGAAGTACATGACAGATTCCCTCGGCGGAAGAATTCCGTAACGAGGATAAGGCATCTTTAGCTTGAGAGCTCTAGTTTGTACCCAATGGAGATAAGGCTCCACCGAGACACACTCTGGTTTTCCCAGAGACTCTCGTCCCTTCTTATGAACATGCTTCCAAGCGTGCACTATTTCCGTCTTTAGTGCTCTGTCATTTTCTCCTTCCCTAAAGAAAAGACCTTCCAGATGAACACCCCATGGGACGTGTCTCATCGGGTATCCAAATTGACGGCGAACCAACACCGGATGATAGTTGATTCCTCCCTTAATTCCTATGAGGGGTACGTTGGGGAAGTTTCCACAACGGTCAATGATCCTGATTCCATCATAGATCCTATTACACCAATCTATATCAGAGTTGGTAAGGGACATGATCTTCTGCGACCAACGTAAGGCACTCTTACAATCCCAAAAAGCAGCAGACTTGGGCAAGTGAGAGATAAACCATTTGTAAAGCAGAGGTACACAGCATGTGATCTCCCCTCTGCTGTACAAATTTCTCAAGTGTACAGAATGATACGCATCTGCGAGCAAAGTCGGCACAGGGTTTCCAATGAGAAAAACCTTAATGGAGTTGATATCGACGATATTATTAATGTTGGGAAACAAAAATAACCCGTAGGTGAGCAAGACAAAAATGCTTTCAAAAGCAGTCACATTTCCTATACTGGCAAAATACAGGGCTTTCTTTGTCAAGAACTGGGCTGGCAAACCTTGGATGCCACCCTTGGTAGTTAGGTCAGTCCTAACCTCAGACTCGTCCAAATGAATTGCTCTTGCAATGGTCTGATTCCTTGGAATTTCTTCCAGTCTAGAAAATGGAGCTCGATCTGTGATATGTAAATCAATCAGATGAGAATACTCCTCCAGCGTTGGTGCGAGCTGGTAATCCGGGAATGCGAAACAATGATAAACCGGATCATAAAACTGAATGAGCGCATCCATGATTCCCTCAATCACATGGACTCTTAACAGTGGTAGCAAACCTCCGTGCTTGGCTCTGAAAGCCTCTGGGTTTGTGATCATCCTTGCTAACCTTCTTAAATCCTCTAGCTTTGGAACCTTGAAGGTGTAACTATGAGTTCTCCTTCTACCGAAATCCATTAGTACAATCCTTTTCTCTGATATTTGCAATCAGAATCTCAGTTTAATTTGAAAAACAGAGAGACTAGAAGAGAAATTTTTTGAATGTTTTTTAAATGAATGCATGAATGCAGCACACAAAAACGTAGAAAAACATGGGGTCAAAGGGTCGTTGTCATGAAGTCAAGGCTCTACCCATCCCCAAAGGTTTATACTAGGGTGATTTTTGTACCTGTACTCATTATCATCAGCTCCTCCCAGGAAAGCAAAACAACAAGCGGATCGCCAGCGAGTTGTAGAGCAATCTTAGAGTAAGTGCCATTCACCGAGAATAGATCACCAGACTCAAATGAGGGTAGTATCGCGTAATAACTATTCCCGATAGTTTCCGTACTACAAAAGGGTTTGGCTCCTCAGCTTCTCAAACATCACAATCGGCCCATTGTCTAGGTGAGAGAATGGGTTGCATTGGTCAGCCTCCACTGAGGTTGATGGTCGACCTCGTCGCCATCACTTGTCTTAAGTGTATACTCGATCTTTCCACATGCGGCATTACACGCATTCCCATTAGCAGAAAAATAAACACGTATAGCAATTAGGAAAAGCAGTATATATATTTGTTCTAATCATCCTAGACTTTTAAAAGCTAAGAATCTTAAGTTCCTGACAGAAAATGGTTTCCTGGCGGAGTCACCAATCTGTGGTTTCATTCCAAATTAACGGCGTTTTGACCTAAGATCCTAGTGACGTCAAGGTTTCCACCTAGGGGACAAAAAAGAACAAGATCCCTAAAGAGACCTGATGATCCTTCCCCAGCAGAGTCGCCATTTTTCTATGGAAAATGGGGACGATGCGCTAAAAATCACTCTATGAGACTCCCCAACAGAGTCGCCATTTTTCTGTAGCGAGTGATTTTTGGATGTGGTTGCGAAGCACGATCGCTCTAGTACTACAGTTCGATTCATTTTTTATCCTATTAAAGCTGATGAAGGAAGGGAAATAGATGTATCCAATTAACCCTGCTTGCATACTGAGATTAAACAGTCGAAACTGTTGGTTTACAGATGCTACAAAGATTCGGGGTTTGTCCTAGGTTATTTTGTTGACGAGGGGTGCTTTAGGCTATTGGTTGAGATGTTAGGAAAGATATATATGAGAGTATGGGATTTTGGGTTTTTATTTAGTGTGCTCGCTAAGATTTTTCTTTCAATCTTATGCCTACGTATTCCCGTTTACCAAAACAGGGAAATTAGAGCGTTCGTAGTTCCTCCTATTCTATGGGAGGAAATGGTTGTTTTGGTGTCTTGTTCAAAGCCCAAGACGTGAAGTGAAAGGTGGTTTGTATCTTGTTCAAAGCCCAAGAGGTGAAGCTGAAGGGTTTATTTGTATCTTGTTCGAAGCCCAAGATGTGAAGCTAAAAGTGTTGACCTTAGAGAGAATTTGTCATCTCTAAAGAAGGGTTTGTCTGTTACGACTGTTTATAAAGGAGAATTACTTTAACCGGGATTTGTGAATCCGGCAATGCCATAATTTCCTTTATAGGGGATTTCAACCTGAAGGAGAAGACTTTAACTCAGTGTAGAGTAATGCAATCTTTCCTTGAAATTTCTCATACTAAAAGAGGGACATTGGCATGGATGTAGATGATCCAGAGGCTTGCCGCTTACAGCGATTAGATGAAGAAGAAGGAGTTGTTGATGTTGTGTACTGTGAACGAGGCACAACTATGATGTTAAAAGGTTAATTGGATCAACCAGTGGTTTTCTTATATAAAGCCTAAGAGGAGGCTAATATATGTCTCGTACAAAGCCCGAGAGAGAGGCTAAAAGGTTTTGACTCCACGAGGGAATCTTTTGGTATCTCGTATAAATCCCGAGATGGAGGCTAATTGACTCAACAAGAGAGTTTTTTGTATCTCGTACGAAGCCGAGATGGAGGCGAAAATTTGTTTGGCTCAATAAGAACCTTTTTGTATCTCGTATAAAGCCCGAGACGGAGGCGAAAGGGTGATTAACTCAACGAGGGAGTCTCTTTATGTGTCTCGTACAAAGCCCGAGAGAGAGGCTAAACGTTGCTTGACTCCGCTGGGGAGAATCATTGTATAAAGCCCAAGAGAGAGGCTATTGTAACTGGAGAAGGATCATTATACAAAGCCTAAGAGGAGGCTATGGTTACTGTTTCAGTTGAGTGACAGGTCCAATATACTGATTTTGAAAGAGAAAATCAGTTCTTATATGAGTAATGCTACTCAAGGATTTGATTCGAGGATCCGGGTTATTCTTGTTCTTTAAGGAAGTGGGAAATCCGAAGGGTATTGAGACTGTCTGAGTCTACGGGGTTCCTTCCTATTCTTGAAGGGTGCTTGAGAATGTCTTTGAGACTCAAGGAGATTAGACTGTCCAAGTCTAGAGTGTCATCTTTTGTACTGTGTTTTGAGAAACAGTAGTAGACTCTATGAAAGGACTGTTCTATGCAGATGATTAAGTTCTATTCCTATACCTCTAGGAGGTCGTCAGGACAATTTGTACGAAGCCCAAGAGGAGGCTGGAAACTTTTAAGAAGCCGACGGGTCCTTGTACGATGCCCAAGAGGAGGCTATTATTCCCGGAGGAAGAGATCATTATACGAAGCCTAAGAGGAGGCTGTGAATACTTCTAAGAAGCCGAGAGGTCCTTGTACTAAGCCCAAGAGGAGGCACGGTTGCTTTTAGGAAGCCCGTGGGTCCTTGTACGATGCCCAAGAGGAGGCCGATGCTTTTAAGAAACCCGTGGGTCCCTAAACCCCAAGAAATTCAAGGCAAGCTATTCACAAGGAATAGATCAAGTCAGGAAAGTTCGAGAATTTGGAAGAAACTCAAAGATGCCATTCATGGAGAATACATTCATCTCTGGGGGTAGAGTCTCTTGACAATTCCTAATTAGGACAGCCAAAGAGAAGACTGTATCTGGTGATCCTATTGGGGATCTAGTTGTCTATTTCTACGAATAAACGAAACGACGTCACCTAGTTCTAGACGTAGTTGCCGGGGAAACTCTAAATATCTATACTATTATTACACTATTTATACGAGTTTATGAAAGAAGACTTACAATGAAACAACCCCACAATACAGTTATATGTATATGAAAACGGTAAATGAAAGCGTATAAACACTTACTCGGTTGTAGAGCTTCCATGCTGTTTGGTTAGTTGTTCAACAAAGAAAGATTGAAAACAACAGTATATTCAAAATCAAAGGAGAAAGTGCTTTGAAAAAGAAAGATTTTGGGGCTTACAGCTCAAGGAGAGGCCCAGGGTTTTATCAGTGAGCGCACTGTTTGAATTTGTACATAGGGACTTATACAAGTGACTGTGGCCCAAAAATTGTTTCCTGTACAAAGGGATGGGTCTTACACTCTCTCAAGAGGCCCAAAAGGTTTAAATAAAAAGAGTAGGGCTTATGACACGAGGGTAGGCCCAGTTGACTTTTCGTTTAAAAATGGCGATCGCGCTGAGATTTTCTTTTAACGCGAAGGGGCTTATACAATATCTGAGGCCCAAATGATTTTGGTTAAAAGGGGGTTGGGTCTTACACTCTATTAGAGGCCCAAAAAGTTTTAAATGGGTCTTATAGCTCGAGGAGAGGCCCAAAAGGTTTTTTTTTTCAAAAGGCGACGATCGCGCCGTTTGTTTTTGACGGTATCAGGACTTATACAATACACTGAGGCCCAAGGATGATCTGGTCAAAAAAAGGATTGGGTCTTACACTCTATTAGAGGCCCATGAGTGTTTGACAATGATTTGTTTGAGTGAAAATCAAAGAAACCCTAATTTTATTCTTTAAAAGTAAATATTTAAAGAAAATCAATGAAAAATACCAAATAGGTTTGAATAAACCACTTGTGATTTTTGTTTAAGGTTTGAAAAATGAGGTATAAATCACAAGAGATATTAAAACTCATTTGGTCTTGATTTTTCAAGATGAATATTCATTTTAAAATGTTTAAAAACAAATAAAAGTGAATTTATGCACAAAGATACTAATTATATTAAATAAATAATATAAATTCAATTTTTTTGTGGAATAAAATATTTCAACATTTTTGTGATTTTTTGCAAAAATAACCAATCAAAAATAATTAAAATTGAAAGAGTTATTAATTTTCCAATTAATTAATAAAACATGAAAATATTGGAAAAAATGGCAAAAATGTGAAAAAACACAAAATGGCATGGGTGGGGTTTGAACCCAAGACCTCAAGGTTACAAGGCACGCGCCTTACCACTGGGGTGGTGATACATCCTTTGTTTGAAACAAAACAACAAATATACAAGGCATGACTTGGTTTTAGGCCTGGCCCAAGGCAAGTTTTGGCTCAGAAACGTGAAGGTCATAACTTTCTCAATTCTTATTGGTTTGAGAGAAAATTTATATGCATCTGGACCAGAATTTCATAAGGAATCCACTGGTGGTGGTAGTTTTTTCAGATCACACTCCCTCCTCAAAACCCGATAGTGGTTTTGAAAATGACCTATAAATGCATTTTCTATGCTACAACTTGGTGCAAGCATGGATTACATGGTGAATTAGCTCAAACACAACATATAAAACATGTATGAGATGTTTATGATCAATGGACTTCAAAGCATTGCATGTTTGAAAGATTCCAAGTTGTGAGGCTTACCTCTTTTTTGAGATTTTGGAGTTTTTGTGCAATCTGTCAAACCTCTTGTTCCAGAAATGATTTGATGCTTTAGACACACCAAAATGATCCCTTAGAAGCTTTTAGGATGATTGGAATTGACTGGTACCTGCAAAAACACAAACAGTCCCTTTCTTGCAAAAGGGGTTAAAAGTGACCAAAATAGCAACTCTCTCAAATGGTGTTCCAGATGAGGGGAACCATTTGGGACAGTTCAAGGATGATATTTGGAGTGTGTTTGAGGTTTTATCTGGTTTGGAAAGTGACTGAATCAAAACATGGCTTGAAAAGTACAAAAAAAGCCTATTTTGAGGTTTTGAGAAGTGACTTTGTGATTTTGTGATTACAGGTCACTTGTGATAGTTTGCACAGCTTACATATGATATATATGAGGTGTGTGTGTGATTGATTGTGATGAAAAAGCTCTCAAGCTCAAAAACTCAAAGTTGCCTTGCTAAAGAAGGCATTTTTTGCCAAGAGAAAGAGGTTTTGAGGAAAGCATCTGTTTGATGGCTTTGGTGTACTCAAACTGATCACAATTGAGCTCTATTTATAGTAGAGCAAGTTTGTTTTGGGATCCACAGTGAATGGCAACTGCAGCAGGTGTTTGTTCAATGTTGGCCAATGGAAATCCAAGTCTCCTCTAGCCATTGACTAAAGGTTAGGGCACAGGGCTGTGGTTCCCTTAGTCTTGGATAAGTCTTGACTGAATTCAGTTGCAAATGGCTTAGTCCATGCCAACTTGATGCTTCCATTGAATGCTCCAATCCAAAATTGGAGTCTTGTCCCTATTTTGGCCATTCTAGGTTCAACATGCTATTTCTTGTTCCAAAGACTTTGGAGGCTTGGCTCAGTGATTGTCCCCTTTAGATTCAATCCTCAGAGGTGTACAAGTGGATAGGAGCATTTGGATTTGGCTGATTTTGGCAAATCGAGAAAAAATGCAAATTCTGCCTTGCCTTGGCAGATTTCAGCAAGGTAACTTTCCAATGTTATATCTCATGACTCAAATTGAATTTGTTAACGTTCTTGGTCATTTTGGAAAGCCCTTACATGATACAACAACTGTTTGAACATATTTGGTTTTGATCTCTTTTGAATCCAAGTGAAAATTCCCCCTACATCTGGCAAAAAGTAGGGTAAAATCTGACTTAATGAAATTTTCACTAAGTGTTGGAACAAAGTGACTTTTCTTGATTTTGATCACTCCATAACTCAAAATCCATGAGGAGTTAGAATTAGGTCTAGTTTAAGTTTTTGTAGAGGGCAATGAGATCTACAAATCAAGCCTTGGATGGGAGAAAATGGCTTTGTGGTCTAGGAGTTATGACCCTCCAAAGTTAGTACCCTAGCCACTTTATTTTTAACTTAGAAAATTTTCTAAGTTTTTTATGGTTACCCCTTTTACAAGTTATCCAACTTTTCTTGATTTTTCTTGATGAATGACGATTCAAATCATACATTAACATCATTTTAGGGTTAAAAATCCATTTTGGTGAAAAATCTCAAAAAGTCAAAGTTGACTTTTGTGCAGAGTTGACTTTTTATCAGATGAATTCCAAACTGTGCAATTCTTCAGGAAATCATGTCCTTGACCTAAATCAAACTTGATGGACATGTTCCATGGGTGTCATAGGGTATATTGATGCATGTCATAGGGCTTGGGAGCATGTCCTGGTCCAAAGTCAAAGTTACAGTTGACTTTTTCCTTAAATCCCTAACTGTGGTGCAGATGAAATTGAGACTTGTTGCTCAAGCTTCTTGGATTAATCCATTGTTGCAAATGGATTAATATAGTTCATTAGAGACCCTCAAACCCTCTCTTGAGGTCTTGGCTCATGATTTGCCCTAAAAGTCAACTTAGGGGTGAATTAGGTCAAGAAACCGTAATTCCTAATTTTTTATGAATGCATCCCCTGAGGCAAAATTGACTTGATGACAGGGTCCATGAGGTTCCATGGAGTATATTAGGTTAGGTTTTGGATCATTGGCTTGTGCCCAGATGAAAAAATTCCATCTGGAGGCCCTGGTCGACCAAAACCCTAATTTGGTGACACTGTCGATCTTAAGACTTAATCCACCTAGGAGGGAGCAGCCTTGTGCTTAATCCTTGAAGTGGGAGTCCTTTTGATCCATTGTGGATGTTTGAGAGGTTAGAAAAGTTGAAGATCATGTCATTCCTTGATTAATCCTTTGTCTAAGCACTCAGAGAGGGCTTGAAACCCTAATTTTGATTGTAGTGAATGCTCACCCATCTTTGGGGAGACTGATGAAGTATGATGGCCCATCCATATTGTGATGATGATTTTCACAATGATGGGAAATTTTAGTGGTCAAAATTTGGGGTATGACACCGTGTATCAAAACCACCCCATAAATACATAAGGGGTGCCATGTTTTCAGGCCTGGCCAAGGCAAGTTTTGGCAATTTACGTGAAGCCTCTAACTTTCTCATTTCTCCATGGATTGGGACAAATTTTGGTACATCTGACCCAAAATTTCATGAGGAATCCAATGGTACCTTTGGAATTTTCAGAAAATGTCTCCTCCTCAAAATCCGATAGTGATTTCAAAATTGGCCTATTTTTGCATGTTCTATGCTATCTCATGGTACAGACAATAATTGCATGACAAATTGGTTCAAACACAACATATACAACATGTATGAGATGTTTATGACCAGTGGACATCAAAAGAATGCATAATTCAAAGAGTTCAAGTTGTCACGCACTTACCTCTTGGAGCTCCTTGTGCTATCTTCCAAGCTTTTAGGATGGTTAGAACCAGCTGGAATCCTCAGGAACAAGTATAGGCCTTTTCTTGCAAAAGGGGCAAAAGTGACCAATTTAACAACTCTCTCAAATGGTGTTCCAGATGAGGGGAACCATTTGGGTTAGTTTGAGGATGATATTTGAAGTGTGTTTAAGTGCTTAGAGTGGATTGAAATGAGTTGAAACTTGATGTGGCACCTCAACTGCAACTCTGTCAAGGATTTGAGCAATTGGTTGGTGACTTTGTGAATTTGAAATTCCAGATGCTTGGTGAGTGTTTAGATCACTTCCATATGAAGTTTATGAAGTGTGTGGATCATTGGTTTGAGTTGCATTGGTCTCCAACTCAAAACCCGATAGTGCTTTCTCAAGAAATGGAGTTTTTGTGCTCAAGAAGGAAATGAGAGAAAGCAATGTTGTAAGCTGATTTGGTGTGTTCTGAATAATCAGTTAGAGGCTCTATTTATAGAAGAAGAGTTGTGCTGAAGTGGTTCTCTTGAAGCTCAAAGGATAAGAGCTCACTAAATGCATTTTGGCAAGGTGTGCTTGCTTCTCATGCAAGGCACCATAGCTCTCTAAGTAGCATAGCCAACTTTTGACCAATTCCACATTCCTCAGATGTTTTTATTGTTATTTATGCATGAATCTTGACTAAGGAGAGTGGCTTTGTTAAAAGTTCACTATTGTACATAAATGCCTTTGAATTCAAGGCATAATGTGACAAAAACCATTACTTCAAGTGGAAAGTTTTCTTAGCCTAACTTTGCAGGTTGGATCAGATAGATCCTGAGCATATTCAATGAATGTGGCATAGTGATCATTGTCTTTGAATCAGAAATCGTGGAGAGCAAGCAAACATGAAAACTGAATTTTCCAAAACAGTTGCAGCAACATGACTTTGGGCTGCCATATCTCTTGATTTTCATGGAGTTTTTCCATGTTGACGGACTCTTTGAATTGCTAGCAAGATGTATAACAACTTTGATGTTTACACCTTGAATTGATTCCTCTTGCAACTATGTGAAAAAGGGCTTCAAGTTTTAGTTTTTCACTTGAAATCTGCCTTGGGCAGAATTTCTTCTAAGTGTTGGAAAAAAAATGCACTTTCATGTTTTTTTAGTAATTTTGATCACTCCATAACTTAAAATCCACAAAGAATTGGAGTTGGAGGTAGTATAAGCTTTTGTAGAGTGTAGCAAGACCTACAAATCCAACTTTGGATCACCCAAAATGGTTGCTTGGATCTCAAGTTATGATCCTTGGCAGTTAGCACAAAAATCATTTTTATTCCATAATTTAGAAAAAGTTTGGTTTCTTATGGTTGCCCCTTTTGCAAGAAACCTCACTTTTCTTGATTTTTCTTAATGAATGATGATCAATACCGCACATTAACATTATTTTTTACTTAGGGGAACTATATTTGTGAAAAAATCCAAAAAGTCAAACTTGATTTTGTGCACAGTTGACTTTTTATCGGATGAAATCCAAACTGTGCGATCCTTTGTGAAATCAAGTCCTTGAGCTAAATCAAACCTAATGGATGAATTACATAGGTGTTATAGGGTGTATTTAATCATGTCCCAAGGTTTGGGAGCATGTCTTGGTCAAAAGTCAAAGATACAGTTGACTTTTTTCCTCAAAACCCTAATTATGGTCCTGATGAAATTAAAGCTTGTGACCCAAGCTTCTTGAGTCAATCCATTGTTGCAAATGGGTCAATGTGGTGTATTGGAGGCCCTCAAATCATGTCTTGAGGTCTTGGCTCATGCTTTGTCCCAAAAGTCAACTTAGGGGTGAATTAGGTCAAGAAACCCTAACTTCTGATTTTTGATGAATGCATACCCTGAGGCAAATTTGACTTAATGATGGGGTCCATGAGGTCCCTTGGAGTATCTTGGGTTGTGCTTTGAAGCATTGGCTCATACCCAGAGGAAAAAATTCCATCTGGAGGCCTTGGTCGACCAAAACCCTAATTTGGTGACACTGGAGATCTTGAGGCTTGATCCACTTGGAATGTTGCTACCTTGTGCTTGATTCTTGATGTGGTGAATGCTCAATCATCTTTGAGGAGATTGACAAGGTATGAAAGTACATCCATATTGTGATGATGATTTTCACAATGATGGGAAATCTTGGTGGTCAAAATTTGGGGTATGACACATCCGGACGTCTGATCTTGGTATATATCTCGGGTTCTTTTTTGGAAAACAGAATGGCACATGCTCTTCTTCTTGAGACATATAACCATTGTCATTGAGATAAGATTTCCATTCCCCTTTCGTATCGGAGGAGTCACTCTCATTGATGGTGAGTACTTCTTGAGACACTAGGTGGAGGAAGCCTCCACTGTGGAAGAAGTTCTGAATGGGATGAAAACTTTCATCTTTCTTGGCAGTCTGGGTACAGGTCGAGGAGAAACCAAGACCTTTATTTGTCTTGTTATCTGTAGGAATTACAAGCTGTCCCCATCCCTTTATGTTATCACTCTTGATCAGTTCAAGAGCATCCTTGTATGAGAAAATCGACGTCCCTTTTTCTGGTTGATTTTTATTTCTCACCGAGAGTGCTTGGAACTGGGTTCCAACAACCTCCTCTGGCTCTACACAGGAGAATGATGATAAGTTGCTCACAATTAAGGCTTGATCTCCGCAGACTGTGACTAACTTGTCATTCTTGACGAACTTTAGCTTCTGGTGAAGTGTCGAAGTGACTGCCCCAGCTTCGTGTATCCAAGGTCTTCCTAATAAAAAACTGTATGCTGCCCGGATGTCCATGACCTAGAAAGTGTGAGGACCAATGGTTATGGAAGATCGACTTTGCCGATAACTAGTTTTCTGGATCCGTCAAAGGCTTTGACGATGATCTCACTGCCTCTCATCAGAGCTCCTCGAAATGAAAGTCGCATCAAAGTTGATTTTGGCATAACATTCAAAGAAGATTATGCGCCTACCAGTACGCTGGCTAAAGCGTCTTCCTGGCAATTGACTGTAATGTTAAGCGCCATATTATGATTTTTTCCTTCTTCCGGCAGTTCTTCATCACTAAATCCTAAATTGTTGCAGGAAGTGATGTCGGAAATGATGTTGTCAAAGTGTCCTACCGTTACGTCTTGTTCCACAAAGACTTGCTCTAAGACCTTCTGCAGAGCCTCCCTGTGAGCTTCGGAACTAAGCAGGAGAGATAACACAGAGATTCTAGACAGAGTTTGTAACAGTTGGTCCACAATGTTGTACTCGCTTTTCTAGATGAGCTTCAGCATCACATCATTGTTTTTTACAAGTTCTGGATTACTGGATTGTCAGACTTGTTGATTTAGAACTTCTGTTTGAGGTTCATTTTCTTTGGCAGGTTCTCCAACTCCTCTGTTAAAGATGCGACCGCTCCGGGTAACTTGACTGATGTCAGCAATGTTCACGACAGAGGGTAATGGAGTTTTTTTTCGTTTTAGATGGTCGTTGCACCGTGTCATACCCTAAATTTTGTCCACTAAGATTTCCTATCATTGTGCAAATCATCATCACAATATAGATGGGCCATCATACCTCATTAGTCTCCCCAAAGATGGGTGAGCATCCACTACAATCAGACTTAGGGTTTCAAGCCCTCTTTGAGCCTTAGACAAAGGATCAATCAAGGAATAACATGATATTCAACTTGTCTAAACTCTCAAACATCCACAATGGATCAAGAGGACTCCCACAATAAGAATCAAGCACAATGTTGCAGCATTCCGGGTGGATTAAGCCTTAAGATTGCCAGTGTCACCAAATTAGGGTTTGGTCGACCAGGGCCTCCAGATGGAAATCATGGACCCAATCATCAAGTCAATTTTGACCTCAGGGGATGCATTCATTAAAAATTAGGAATTAGGGTTTCTTGACCTAATTCACCCCCCAAGTTGACTTTTGGGACAAATCATGAGCCAAGACCTCAAGAGAGGATTTGAGGGTCTCTAATAAACCACATTGATCCATTTACAACAATGGATTGATCCAAGAAGCTTGGCTCCCAAGTTTCAGGGTCATCAGAACCACAGTTAGGGTTTCGCGGAAAAAGTCAACTGCATCTTTGACTTTTGACCAGGACATACTCCCAAACCCTAGGACATGATTAAATACACCCTATAACACCTATGAAATCAATCCATCAAGTTTGATTTAGGTCAAGGACTTGATTTCATAGAGGATCGCACAATTTGTAATTCATCTTATAAAAAGTCAATTGTGCACAAAAGTCCAAGTTTGACTTTTTGATTTTTTGGTCAATTATGGTTCCTTAACCCTAAAATGATGTTAATGTGTGATTGGAATCATCATTCATCAAGAAAAATCAAGAAAAGTGGGATAACTTGTAAAAGGGGGGGGGTAACCATAAAAACTTAGAAATTTTTCTAAGTTATGAAACAAAGTGGCTAGGGTACCAACTTTGGAGGATCATAACTCCTAAACCACAAGACCATTTTTCCTCATTCAAAGCTGGATTTGTAGCTCTCATGACCCTCTACAAAAGCTTCAAACACAACTCATTCCAATTCCTCATGGATTTTAAGTTATGGAATGATCAAAATCACAAAAAGTGAAAATGTCACTTTTTTCCAACACTTAGTGAAATTTTCACTAAGTCAGAATCTGTCTTACTTTTTTCAAAATGTAGGGGCATTTTTCACTTGGATCCAAAAAGTATCAAAACCAATTATGATCAAACAATTGTTGTATCATATGTGGGCTTTCCAAAATGGCCAAGAACTCCATCAAATTCCACTTGGGCCATGAGATATGACCATGCCAATATGCCTTGCTGCAAACTGTCATGGCAAGGCAGATTTGGGAGTTTTGCTCAATTTGCTCAAATTTTGCAAAGGGCAAGTAAATCTATCCATCTGAACACCTCAAGGGGGGACCAAGAAGGTAAAAACCCTGATCCATAAGCCTCCCAAGTCTTTGGAACCAAAAGTAGCATGCCAAACCTAGAAATGCCTAAAAGAGGGACAAGACTCCAATTTTGGTTTAGAGCATTTAATGGATGCACCAAGGTGGCATGGACTGAGCCGTTTCCAACTGAATTCAGTCAAGACTTATCCAAGACCAAGGGAACCAGCAGCCTGTGCCCTAACCTCTAGTCAATGGCTAGAGGAGACTTGGATTCTCATTGATCAATATTGGCCAAACCTCTGCTGCAGTTGCCATTCACTATTGCAGCCAAAACAAATTTGCTCTACTATAAATAGAGCTCAATTGTGTTCAGTTTGAGTACACCAAAGCACTACAACACTTGCTTTCCTCAAAATCTCTTTCTCTAGGCAAAAATACCTTCTTTAGCAAGGTAACTCTGAGTTTTTGAGTTAGAGAGCAATTCCACCATAGCTCATGATTCAAACACATCCAATATGTCATATCTAAGTTGTCCAAACTCTCACAAGTGACCTGTAACACCAAAATCACAAAGTCACCTCTCAAAACCTCAAAATAGGACTTTTGTGCATTTTTCAAGCCATGTCTTGATTCAGTCACTTTCCAAACCTGATAAAACCTCAAACACACTCCAAATATCATCCTTGAATTGTCCCAAATGGTTCCCCTCATCTGGAACACCATTTGAGAAAGTTGTTATTTTGGCCATTTTTGCCCCTTTTGCAAGAAAGAGCTCAAACTTGTTCCTGAGGTTTTCAGCTGATTCCAACCATCCTAAAAGCTTCTAAGGGATCATTTGAGGTTGTTCAAAGCATCAAATCATTTTTGGAACAAAGCCCTTGGCAGATTGCACAAAAGCTCCAAAAAGAGGTAAGCATCACAACTTGGATTCTTTGAATCATGCTTTCTTTTGATGTCCACTGATCACGCGTCTCTTATACATGTTATATGTGTTGTGTTTGCACCAATTTATCATGTAATTCATGCTTGTTGTAACGCCCCAGTTTTTGTTAGATTTATTTAATCGAGTCGATTTAATTATTTTTATTATTATATTATTTTATTCTTGACTTTTATTTGGTAACATATTATTTTTCATCGTTATTATGTTTTATCGCGTTTTGAGAGAGTTTGCGAGATGTTTGAGTGTAGGGGTATTTTGGTCTTTTGGCTTGGTTAGATATTTTGTTTTTCATAAAAATAGAAATAGAGAGAAAAATAGAGAGAAAGAAAAAGAGAAGAAGGAAAAGAGAAAGAAAAGAAGAAAAGGGAAAAAACTTGGAGAGTAAGAAAACGATTCAATCGACTTTTGAAAACACAATTAAATGGGTAAGAGTGTGAAACTCGATTATCCTATACTTGTGTATGGTTATGTATGTATGTATTTGTGTGATATTTGGTTGAAATTGGATATGGAACTAAAACCATAAATATGTTGAGATTGTTAGAATTTGATTCAAATTGTGTCTGAAATCATGTTTTAATGTTCCTAATTGCTGAGACATGTTAGATAGATGTTGTTGTGCATTCAATTGGTAATCTGCTGGTGTTTAGATGATATTTGGAGATGATTTTGGGTGAATCCGTAGCAGAAAATTATGCAGGAAAAATTCTGGGTTTCGCTGCCCATACGTGTAACAGGCTTGGCATTACGCGTATTGGTTTGGGCATTACGCGTATGGCTATGGGAAAATGGGGCATTACGCGTATGGAAGCTCATTTTTCACGGCCTTCTGCTGATTTGCGTAATGGTACGCGTACTTGGCAAGGCATTACGCGTATCAAGTGAGGCCTTATGTGTATGGAGTTTTTAGTGGAATTTTGGGGAGAAATCAGTCTCTGCCCATACGCGCAGCACTTTGGGCAATACGCGTATGGAATGGGCGAGCGATCTGGGCATTACGCGTATGGCCTAAGGCAATACGCGTATGACCAGAGAGGGTGTAAAATTGTATCCGATTTTGCGTCCGATGCCGTAACTTTTGATCCGTAACTCGGATCGAGGCATTCTTGGTACCGATAGAAAGATATCGAGATGTTCTTTCTTATTAAAATGGTTTTGAGATTTGTGGCCGATTTAATTATGTCGGGAAATTGGAAATGTGTCATTTTGCTGACTTTTACCGTAGTAATTGTGTGCGATTGATGTGTTAACATGCAATATGCTTTTGATATATATCGTATGACTTGTGAGATTTTATATGATGTGAATGCATGTGATGAAATGTTTTGATGATGGTTTGTGGCCTAAGGGAAAGAAAATGCATTGTGTTGTGTTTGATTATATATGCATGATTATGGATGTGTATATGTGTGCATTTGAATGTCATGAGTCATTGTATGCCAAGCATCATGATATGCATTCTTGTGATGTCGTGTGCCCTAGTGGGTGTGAGCGAAGAAACGGTTCCAGAGGGAATCCACTATAACATCGTGTGCCTTATACAAAGAGGACCTAAAGCGATGATTATAGACGATCGTGTGCCTTATACAAAGAGGACCTAAAGCGATCAGATCATGTGCCTTATACAAAGAGGACCTAAAGCGATCCATAAACGTCGTGTGCCTTATACAAAAAGGACCTAAAGCGATGGGGAACACCGTTTGCCCGACGGGGTGTTACACTAAGTAACAAGCGATGATTCCAATAGTTCCTGAGTGAACTAATGATGAGAATGATGGAAGGAAGGGTACCGCATAGAATTGCATTGCATAGAGTCGTTGTGTCGGTCTCTGTGCATTTGCATAAATCATGGATGAATTGATTTTGTGTGGAATGGTGAATGGAATTGGTGAGTTGATATATATATATATATATATATATATATATATATATATATATATATATATATATATATATATATATGTTGGTGATAAATGTATTGTGCATGAGTGATATGCCTTTGTGACGGATATATGAGACATGATTTGTGTTGTTTTGTATTTGAATTTTGGCGTAAGTTGTGGTGAGAATGTTTTGCATGTGTATTTTTGTGTTATTATATAATTGTATGTAATTATATTATAATTGTGTTTCTCACCCTTCTGCTATTTTAAATGCTCTATGAGGCATTGCAGATTAGATGCTGGAGGTCATTTTGTGAAGCTTAGGTCTTCATTCTTTTGTCGGCCGACTCTGATATGTAGCACCGGGTAGTCGGGGAGATCGTTTGTGATTATGTGTATATGTATATATTCTTGTTGGGATTGTGCATGTATGACTCTGTGTATGACAGATAAACTTTTATGTTATATATATATGAGATTTCAGTTGCAGATTTTCTGCTTTTTTTCTGTATCTGAATTGTGGGTGTTAGGAACGGAGTTCCTCTGTTATGTGCTACCTGATTGTTGCATATCTATATGAGCAGGTTATTGTATTTTGTTGCAATTGATGTGACGCCTCCGTCTATGCCATGAATGTTTTAATTATACTCTGATTATTTGTTATCGCTTTATTTAATTGGGGTGATAGATTGGGGGTGTTACATTAAGTGGTATCAGAGTCAGTTTGTGTCAGTTCGTGCCTGTCCGTGTCGGCCTTTGTGTTTGGGTGAGTTGTTTGTTTAACCATAGTTACTGTTATTGGATATAAACAGAATATGGCTGGTAGGAATGACGCTGCTTTGGCTGCTGCTATGCAAGCTATGGCTCAGGCTGTGCGGGGTGCACCTAATGCTGGTGGGAATGATGAGTTCAGGAAGAACAAACCGTCTCTCTTCAAAGGAAGGCATGATCCTGATGGTGCTCAGATTTGGTTTAAGGAGATTGAAAGAATCTTTCAAGTGATGGACTGTGCTGAGGAACATAAGGTGAGACTGGGTAATCACATGTTTCAGGAGGAGGCTGATGATTGGTGGGTTAGTAAGCGTCATGTTTGGGAAGCTGCAGGTGAAGAGGTCACTTGGGCTTTGTTTAGCAGGGAGTTTTTGAGGAAGTATTTTCCTGAAGATGTTAGAGGAAAGAAGGAAATAGAGTTCTTAGAGGTTGAAACAAGGTAACATGTCTGTTGTGGATTACACTGCTAGGTTTGTGGAGCTTGTTCAGTTTTATCCACATTATGCTGAAGCAACTGCGGAGTTTTCCAAATGTGTGAAGTTTGAGAACGGATTGCGTCTGAGATCAAGCAGGCAATTGGTTATCAAAGAATTAGAATGTTTTTAGATTTAATGGATTGTTGTGGAATGTATGAGGAGGATAGCAAAGCTCGTTCTACTCATTATAAGAGTGTGAACGAAAGAAAAGGGAAGCAACCGTTTCGTGGTGGTCCTTATGTGACACCAGTTGACAAGGGTAAGCAAAGGGGTAATTTTGATAAAAGGCCAAGTGGGGGAGGTATGTATAATTCTCCGAGATGTTTTAGGTGTGGTGACTTAGGACACCGTCAGTTTGAATGTAGAAAGGATATAAGGAAGTGTTCCAATTGTGGAGGTATAGGACATGTCGCAGCTGATTGTAAGAAGAATGTGGTGAAGTGTTTCAACCGTGGTGAACCTGGTCATGTTAGTACTGAGTGTCCGAAACCAAAGCGAGCTTAAGCTGGAGGGAAAGTATTTGCATTGGCAGGAACTCAGACTACTAGTGCAGACCGTCTGATTAGAGGTACTTGTTTTATTAATAGTATGCCTTTAGTTGCTATTATTGATACCAGAGCGACTTATTCGTTTATTTCGTCTGAGTGCGCGAAGCGTTTGAATCTTTTGTAGTCTTCGATGGGTGGAGAGATGGTTATTGATACTCCAGCAACGGGGTCGGTAACTACTTCTTTGGATTGTTTAAGTTGTCCTTTGACCATTTATGGTTAAGATTTTGAGATGGATTTGGTGTGTCTGCCGTTGGAGGGTTTAGATGTGGTTCTGGGAATGAATTGGTTGTAGTTCAATCGAGTGCATATTGATTGTTATCATAAGTTGGTAAGATTTCCTTCTCTTGAGGAAGACGAGGAATCGAGTTTCTTATCTACCAAAGAGTTGAACAAACTTTTGGCGGATGAAGCTCAGTTGTTCGGGTTGTTTGTGTAACGCCCCAGTTTTAGTTAATTTTATTTAATCGAGTCGATTTGATTATTTCTATTATTATATTATTTTATTTTTGACTTTTATTTGATAATATATTATTTTTCATGTGAATATGCTTTATCGCGTTTTGGGAACGTTTGCGAGATATTTGAGTGTAGGGGTATTTTGGTCATTTCACTTTATTTTTCCTTAAGTTAGTAAAATAGAAATAGAAAGAGAGAAAATTAGAGAGAAAGAAAAAGAGAAGAAGGAAAACGGAAAGAAAAGAGAAGAGAAAGAAGAAAAGAGAGAAAAACTTGGAAAGGAAGAAAATCAATCAACCGACTTTTCAAACACAATTAAATCGGGTAAGGGTGCGAAACTCGATTATATTATACTTGTGTATGATTATGTATGTTTGTGTTTGGTTGTTTTTGGATTGAAATTGGATATTGAACAAAAACCCATAATATGTTGAAATGGTTAGAATTCGATTAAATTGTGTCGGAAATCATGTTTTGAGGTCCCTTATTGTTGATGCATGTTAGATATATGTTGTTGTGCTATCTATTGGAAATTTTCTGGTGTTTAGGCGAACATTTGGAGTGGGTTTGAGTGATTTTTGTAGAAAAAATTCTGCAGAAAAATTCTGGTTTTCCACTGCCCATACGCGTATCACTCAAGGCAATACGCGTATTGGTTAAGGCAATGCGCGTATGGCAATGAAGGATTGAGGGCAATACGCATATGGAGTTCCATTTTTCTTGGCCATCTGCAGAAACACGTAATGGTACGCGTATGAGTTTGGGCAATACGCGTATGGCTCAGGGCAATACGCGTATGGCCAGCAGGAGTGCAAAATGTTGTGTTTTCGCGATTCCTTTTCTTTTTACATTCGTAACTTGTGTTCCGATTATCTGTTTTGAACATTCTTGGTATCATTGGAAAGCTAATAAATTTTACTTTCTTATTAAAATGGTTTTGAGATTGTTGGCCGATTTAATTATGTCGAGAATTTAGAATAGTGTCGTTTTGTCGACTTTTACCGTTGTAATTGTGTCGAATTGATGTGTATCAAGCAATGTGCTATTGACATGGATATCGTATGACTTGTGTGATGATGGTTTGTGACCTAAGGGCAAGAAAATGTAATGTGTTGTATTTGGTTATATATGCATGATTATGGATGTGTATATGTGTGTATTTGAATGTCATGAGTCATTGTATGCCAAGCATCATGATATGCATTCTTGAGATGTCGTGTGCCCTAGTGGGTGTGAGCGACGAATCGATTCCAGAGGGAATGCGCTATAACATCGTGAGCCTTATACCGAGAGGACTGAAAGTGACGATTATAGATGATCGTGAGCCTTATAGAAAGAGGACCGAAATCGATCGGATCGTGAGCCTTATACAAAGAGGACTGAAAGCGATCCATAAACGCCGTGAGCCTTATACCAAGAGGACCGAAAGCGACGGGGGAACATCATTTGCCCGACGGGGAGTTACATTAAGTAACAAGCGATGGTTCCAATAGTTCCTGAGTGAACTAATGATGATATTGACGGATGGATGGTACCGCATTTGCATAGAGTCGTTGTGTCGGTCTCTTTGCATTTGCATAAATCATGAATGGATTGATTTTGTGTGGAATTGAGAGTGAAATTGATGAGTTGAGATATATATATATATATATATATATATATATATGTTGTTGATAAATGCATTGAGCTTGATTATATATGCCTTGGTGGTGGATATATGAGATATGCATTGTGTTGTTTTGTGTTTGATTTCTGGCATAAGTTGTGGTGAGAATATTACATGTGTATTTTGGTGTTATTATATAATTGTATGCAATTATATTATGATTGTGTTTCTCACCCTTCTGCTATTTTGAATGCTCTATGAGGCATTTCAGATTAGATGCTAGAGGTCTTTTTGTGAAGCTTAGGTCTTCATTCTTTTGTCGGTCGACTCTGATATGTAGTACCGGGTAGTCGGGGAGATCGTTGTGATTTATGTGTATATGTATAGATATCTTTTGGATTGTATATCTATGGAGCTGTGTATGACAGGCAAACTTTTTATGTGATATATATATATGAGATTCAGTTGCAGATTTTTTGCTTTTATTATGTATCTGAATTGTGGGTAGTAGGAACTAAGTTCCTCTGTTATTTGCTACCTGATTGTTGCATATCTTTATGAGCAGGTTTATTGTGTTTTGTCTCAGTTGATGTGACGCCTTCGTCTATGCCATGAATGTTTAATTATACTCTGATGAATTTTTTTATCGCTTTATTTAATTGAGGGTATAGATTGGGGGTGTTACATTAAGTGGTATCAGAGCCAGTCCGTGTCAGTTTGTGTCAGTCCTTGTTGGTCGTTGTGTTTGGGTGAGTTGTTTGTTTAACCATAGTTGCTGTTATTGGAAATGAACAGAACATGGCTGGTAGGAATGATGCTGCTTTGGCTGCTGCTATGCAAGCTATGGCTCGGGCTGTGCAGGGTGCACCTAATGCTTGTGAGAATGATGAGTTCAGGAAGAACAAACCGCCTGTCTTCAAAGGGAGACATGATCCTGATGGTGCACAGATTTGGCTTAAGGAGATTGAAAGAATCTTTCGAGTAATGGACTGTGCTGAGGAAAATAAGGTGAGATTGGGTACTCGCATGTTGCAGGAGGAGGCTGATGATTGGTGGGTTAGTACGCGTCATGTGTTAGAAGCTGGAGATGAAGAGGTTACTTGGACTTTGTTCAGCAGGGAATTTTTGAGGAAGTATTTTCCTGAAGATGTTAGGGGAAAGAAGTAAATAGAGTTCTTGGAGTTGAAACAAGGTAATATGTCTGTTGTTGATTACACTGCTAAGTTTGTGGAACTTGTTCAGTTTTATCCACATTATGCTGAAGCTACTGCAGAGTTTTCTAAGTGTGTGAAGTTTGAGAATGGATTACGTCCTGAGATCAAGCAGGCAATCGGTTACCAAAGGATCAGAAGGTTTTCGGACTTGGTGGATTATTGTAGGATTTATGAGGAAGATAGCAAAGCTCGTTCTACTCACTATAAGAGTGTGAACGAAAGGAAATGGAAGCAACCGTTTCAAGGTGGTCCTTATGTGACACCAGTTGATAAGGGTAAACAAAGGGGTAGTTTTGAGAAAAGGTCAAGTGGGGGAGGAATGTCTAATTCTCTGAGATGTTATAGGTGTGGTGACTTAGGACATCGTCAGTTCGAATGTAAGAAGAATTTGGAGAAGTGTTCCAATGTGGAGGTTTAGGACATATTGCATCTGATTGTAAGAGGAAGAATGTGGTGAAGTGTTTCAACTGTGGTGAAGCCGGTCATATTAGCACGAAGTGTCCGAAACCAAAGCAAGCTCCAGCTGGTGGGAAAGTTTTTGCATTGGCAGGGACTCAGACTACAAGTGCAGACCGTCTGATCAGAGGTACTTTTTTTATTAATAGTACGCCTTTAGTTGCTATTATTGATACTGGAGCGACTCTATCGTTTATTTCGTCTGAGTGCTCGAAGAGTTTGAATCTTTTGTTTTCTTCGATGGGTGGAGAGATGGTTATTGATACTCCAGCAATGAGATCAGTAACTACTTCTTTGGTTATTTAAGTTGTCCTTTGACCATTTATGGTAAAGATTTTGAGATGGATTTGGTGTGTTTGCCGTTGGAGGGTTTAGATGTGGTTCTGGGTATGAATTGGTTGCAATTGAATCGAGTTCATATTGATTTTTATCATAAGTTGGTGAGATTTCCTTCTCTTGAAGAAGACGAAGAATTGAGTTTCTTATCTACCAAAGAGTTGAAGAAACTTTTGGCGGAGGAAGCTCAGTTGTTTGGGTTGTTTGCATCGTTAACAGTGGATAGTCAAGTTGCACATGATGTGTTTCCAGTGGTGTGTGAATTTCCCGAGGTGTTTCTTGAGGATATTTCAGATGTGCCGCCAGAGAGAGAGGTGGAGTTTTCTATAGATCTAGTTCCTGGTACTAGACCTGTGTCTATGGCACCTTATCGTATGTCGGCATCTGAGTTGGTTGAGTTAAAGAAGCAGTTGAATTAATTGTTAGAGAAGAGGTTTGTAAGGCCAAGTGTTTCGCCTTGGGGTGCTCCAGTTTTGTTGGTGAAAAAGAAGGATGGAAGTATGCGATTTTGTACTAATTATCGCCAGCTGAATAAGGTGACGATTAAGAATAAGTATCCTCTTCCGAGAATTGATGATTTGATGGACCAGTTGGTAGGTGCTTGTGTGTTTAGTAAGATTGATTTGAGGTCAGGTTATCATCAGATTAGAGTGAAAGAGGAAGATATTTAGAAGACGGTTTTTAGGACACGATACGGTCATTACGAATATTCTGTGATGCCGTTCGGGGTTTCTAATGCGCCGGGTGTGTTTATGGAGTATATGAATTGTATTTTCCATGAGCATTTGGATCGATTTGTTGTTGTGTTTATTGATGACATTTTGATTTATTCTAAGTCCCGGGAGGAACATGCGGAACATTTGCGTGTTGTGTTGCAAATTTTAAAGGAAAGGAAACTTTTTGCCAAGTTGTCCAAGTGTGAGTTATGGTTGTCAGAAGTGAGTTTTCTTGGGCATGTGATTTCAGGTAATTGTATTGCTGTGGATCCATCTAAAGTAGATGCAGTTCTACAATGGGAGGCTCCTAGATCGGTTACTGAAATTAGAAGCATTTTGGGTTTAGCTGGTTATTATCGGAGGTTCATTGAAGGCTTTTCTAAGTTAGCACTTCCTTTGACCCAGTTGACTTGTAAGGGTAAAGCGTTCATTTGGGATATTTAGTGTGGGGAAAGTTTTAGTGTGCTGAAGAGAAGATTCACTACAACTCTGATTTTGATCTTACCAAATCCTAGTGAACCGTTTGTGGTGTATTATGATGCATCTTTGATTGGTTTAGGTGGAGTGTTGATGCAAGAAGGTAAGGTTGTGGCTTATGCTTCGAGGCAATTGAGGATTCATGAGAAGAATTACCCTACTCATGATTTGGAATTAGCGGCCGTGGTTTTTGTATTGAAAATTTGGAGGCATTATCTCTATGGTGCAAGATTCGAAGTCTTTAGTGATCATAAAAGTTTGAAATACTTGTTTGATCAGAAAGAGTTGAATATGAGGCAACGGAGATGGTTAGAATTTTTGAAGGACTACGACTTTAGCTTGAATTACCATCCTGGTAAAGCTAATGTGGTAGCTGATGCGTTAAGCCGGAAATCTTTGCATATGTCCGCTTTGATGGTTAAAGAGTGGGAACTTTTGGAAGCATTTAGAGATTTGAGTTTGGTGTGTGAATTGGCATCTAGTAGTGTGAGGCTTGGTATGTTAAAGGTCACTAATGATTTTCTGTTAACCGTTTGCGAGAAAAAGAAGTTGGATGTGAAATTTGTTGATTTGATGACGGTTGGAGATCAAAGTGGGAATGGTGAATTTAAAGTGGATGATAAGGGTGTTTTGAGATTTCGTGGTAGAATTTTTATTCCTGATGATTCAGACTTGAAAAAGATGATTTTAGAGGAAGGACACCGGAGTAATTTGAGTATACATCCGGGAGCTAATAAGATGTATCGAGATTTGAAGAAGATATTTTGGTGGTCTGGATTGAAGAGGGATGTCGCTCAGTTTGTTTATGCGTGTTTGACGTGTCAGAAATCTAAGGTAGAACATCAGAAGCCTAGTGGATTGTTGCAACCGTTGGATATTCCCGAGTGGAAATGGGACAGCATTTCTATGGATTTTGTGACAGGGTTGCCGAATACACAGAGGGGACATAATTCCATTTGGGTAGTTGTGGATAGGCTGACTAAATTGGCGCATTTCATTTCGATTGACATCAGTTTTTCTTTGGAAAGGTTGGCTGAGATTTATATCAGTGTGATTGTGAAATTACATGGTGTTCCGTTGAGTATTGTTTCAGATCAAGATCTGAGGTTTACTTCCAGATTTTGGGAAAGTTTGCAAAAGGCGTTAGGTTCCAAGTTGAGATTGAGTTCTGCTTATCATCCGCAGACGGATGGTCAGACCGATGGAACTATTCAGTCATTGGAAGATTTATTGAGAGCTTGTGTTCTTGAGCAAGGTGGTGCTTGGGATAGTTATCTTGTGTTGGTTGAATTCACATATAACAACAGTTTCCATTCGAGTATTGGAATGAGACCTTTTGAAGCATTGTATGGAAGGAGATGTCGAACACCTTTGTGTTGGCATGTATCTGGTGAGAGTTCGGTGGTTGGACCAGAGTTGGTGCAACAGACAACGGAAAAGGTGAAACTTATTCGTGAGAAAATGAAGGCTTCTCAGAGTAGGCAAAAGAGTTATCATGATCGAAGGAGGAAATATCTTGAGTTTCAGGAGGGCGATCATGTATTTATGAGAGTTACACTGGTGACGGGTGTTGGTCATGCATTGAAGTTGAAGAAGCTTACTTCTCGGTTTATTGTCCTTATCAGATATCTGCGAGAGTGGGTGCTGTGGGTTATAGGGTGGTCTTGCCGCCGAGTCTTTCGAATTCGCACGATGTGTTCCATGTTTCACAGCTTCGGAAGTATGTTCCAGATCCGTCGCATGTGATTCCGATGGATGAGGTTGAGGTAAGGGAGAACCTTACAGTGGAGGCATTACTAGTGAGGATTTTGGATCGCGAGTTGAAGTGGTTAAGGGCCAAGGACATTGCACTTGTGAAAGTAGCGTGGGGAGGCACTACTGAGGGCAATTTGACTTGGGAGTTGGAGAGTCGGATGCTAGAGTCGTATCCGGAGTTGTTCGTCTCAGGTAATATTTTCGAAGACGAAAATTTCTAAGTGGGGGAGAGTTGTAACGCCCCAGTTTTAGTTAGTTTTATTTTATCGAGTCGATTTGATTATTTCTATTATTATATTATTTTATTTTTGACTTTTATTTGATAATATATTATTTTTCATCGTGAATATGCTTTATCGCGTATTGGGAACGTTTGCGAGATATTTGAGAGTAGGGGTATTTTGGTCATTTCACTTTATTTTTCCTTAAGTTAGTAAAATAGAAATAGAAAGAGAGAAAATTATAGAGAAAGAAAAAGAGAAGAAGGAAAAGGGAAAGAAAAGAGAAGAAAAAGAAGAAAAGAGAGAAAAACTTGGAAAGGAAGAAAATCAATCAACTAACTTTTCAAACACGATTAAATCGGGTAAGGGTACGAAACTCGATTATATTATACTTCTGTATGATTATGTATGTTTGTGTTTGGTTGTTTTTGGATTGAAATTGGATATTGAACAAAAACCCATAATATGTTGAAATGGTTAGAATTCGATTAAATTGTGTCGGAAATCATGTTTTCAGGTCCTTTATTGTTGATGCATGTTAGATATATGTTGTTGTGCTATCTATTGGCAATTTTCTGGTGTTTAGGTGAAAATTTGGAGTGGGTTTGAGTGATTTTCGCAGAAAAAATTCTGCAGAAAAATTCTGGTTTTCCACTACCCATACGCGTATCACTCAAGGCAATACGCGTATTGGTTAAGGCAATACGCGTATGGCAATGAAGGATTGAGGGCAATACGCGTATGGAGTTCCATTTTTCTCGGCCATCTGCTGAAACGCGTAATGGTACGCGTATGAGTTTGGGCAATACGCGTATGGCTTAGGGCAATGCGTGTATGGGCAGCAGGAGTGCAAAATGTTGTGTTTTCGCGATTCCTTTTCTTTTTACGTTCGTAACTTGTGTTCCGATTATCCGTTTTGAACATTCTTGGTATCGTTGGAAAGCTAATAAAATATAATTTCTTATTAAAATGGTTTTGAGATTGTTGGCCGATTTAATTATGTCGAGAATTTGGAATAGTGTCGTTTTGTCGACTTTTACCGTTGTAATTGTGTGGAATTTATGTGTATCATGCAATGTGCTGTTGACATGGATATCGTATGACTTGTGTGCGGTTGTGTGATGAAAATGCATGTGATAAAATGGTGTGATGATGGTTTGTGTCATAAGGGCAAGAAAATGCAATGTGTTGTATTTGGTTATATATGCATGATTATGGATGTGTATATGTGTGTATTTGAATGTCATGAGTCATTGTATGCCAAGCATCATGATATGCATTCTTGAGATTTCGTGTACCCTAGTGGGTGTGAACGACGAATCGATTCCAGAGGGAATCCGCTATAACATCGTGAGCCTTATACCGAGAGGACTGAAAGCGATGATTATAGACGATCGTGAGTCTTATACAAAGAGGACCGAAAGCGATCGGATCGTGAGCCTTATACAAAGAGGACTGAAAGCGATCCATAAACGTCGTGAGCCTTATACCAAGAGGACCGAAAGCGACGGGGGAACATCGTTTGCCCGACGGGGAGTTACATTAAGTAACAAGCGATGGTTCCAATAGTTCCTGAGTGAACTAATGATGAGATTGACGGATGGATGGTACCGCATTTGTATAGAGTCGTTGTGTCGGTCTCTTTGCATTTGTATAAATCATGAATGGATTGATTTTGTGTGGAATTGAGAGTGGAATTGATGAGTTGAGATATATATATATATATATATATATATATATATATATATGTTATTGATAAATGCATTGAGCTTGATTATATATGCCTTGGTGGTGGATATATGAGATATGCATTGTGTTGTTTTGTGTTTGATTTCTGGCATAAGTTGTGGTGAGAATATTACATGTGTATTTTGGTGTTATTATATAATTGTATGCAATTATATTTTGATTGTGTTTCTCACCCTTCTGCTGTTTTGAATGCTCTATGATGCATTGCAGATTAGATGCTGGAGGTCTTTTTGTGAAGGTTAGGTCTTCAATCTTTTGTCGGTCGGCTCTGATATGTAGCACCGGGTAGTCGGGGAGATCGTTGTGATTTATGTGTATATGTATAGATATCTTTTGGATTGTATATGTATGGAGCTGTGTATGACAGACAAACTTTTATGTGATATATATATGAGATTCAGTTGCAGATTTTCCGCTTTTATTCTGTATCTGAATTGTGGGTTGTAGGAACTAAGTTCCTCTGTTATTTGCTACCTGATTGTTGCATATCTTTATGAGCAGGTTTATTGTGTTTTGTCTCAGTTGATGTGACACCTTCGTCTATGCCATGAATGATTAATTATACTCTGATGAATTTTTTTATCGCTTTATTTAATTAGGGGTATAGCTTGGGGGTGTTACAGTTTGCGTCATTGACTGTGGATAGTCAAGTTGCAATTGATGTGTTTCCAGTTTTGTGTGAATTTCCAGAGGTGTTTCCAGAGGATATTTCAGATGTGCAGCCAGAAAGAGAGGTGGAGTTTTCTATAGATCTAGTTCCTGGTGCTAGACCTATATCTATGGCACCATATCGTATGTCGGCATCTGAGTTAGTTGAGTTGAAGAAGCAATTGAATGAATTGTTAGGGAAGAGGTTTGTGAGGCCGAGTGTATCGTCTTGGGGTGCTCCAGTTCTTTTGGTGAAGAAGAAAGATGGAAGTATGCGATTGTGTATTGATTATCGCCAGCTAAACAAGGTGACGATTAAGAATAAGTATCCTCTTCCGAGAATTGATGATTTGATGGACCAGTTGGTAGGTGCATGTGTAATTAGTAAAATTGATTTGAGGTCGGGTTATCATCAGATTAGAGTGAAAGAGGAAGATATTCAGAAGACGGCTTTTAGGACACGCTACGGACATTACGAATATTCTGTGATGCCGTTCGGGGTTTCTAATGCGCCGGGTGTGTTTATGGAGTATATGAATCGTATTTTCCATGAGCATTTGGATCGATTTGTTGTTGTGTTTATTGATGACATCTTGATTTATTCTATGTCCTGGGAGGAACATGCGGAACATTTACGTGTTGTGTTGCAAATTTTAAAGGAAATGAGACTTTTTGCCAAGTTGTCCAACTGTGAGTTCTGGTTGTCAGAAGTGAGTTTTCTTGGGCATGTGATTTTAGGTAATGGTATTGCTGTGGATCCATCCAAAGTAAATGCAGTTCTACAATGGGAGGCTCCTCGATCTGTTACTGAAATTAGAAGCTTTTTGGGTTTAGCTGGATATTATCGAATATTCATTGAAGGCTTTTCTAAGTTAGCACTTCCATTGACCCAGCTGACTTGTAAAGGTAAAGCGTTCATTTGGGATATTCAGTGTGAAGAAAGTTTTAGTGAGCTGAAGAGAAGATTGACTACAGCTCTGATTTTGGTCTTACCGAATCCTAATAAACCGTTTGTGGTGTATTGTTATGCGTCTTTGATTGGTTTAGGTGGAGTGTTGATGTAAGAAGGTAAGGTTGTGGCCTATGCTTCAAGGCAATTGAGGATTCATGAGAAAAATTACCCTACTCATGATTTGGAATTAGCGGCAGTGGTTTTTGTGTTGAAGATTTGGAGGCATTATCTCTATGGTACAAGATTCGAAGTCTTTAGTGATCATAAGAGTTTGAAATACTTGTTTGATCAGAAAGAGTTGAATATGAGGCAACGGAGATGGTTGGAATTTTTGAAGGACTACAATTTTGGCTTGAATTACCATCCTGGTAAAGCTAATGTGGTAGCCGGTGCGTTGAAGCAGAAATCTTTGCATATGTCCGCTTTGATGTTTAAAGAGTGGAAACTTCTGGAAGCATTTAGGGATTGGAGTTTGGTGTGTGAATTGACATCTGATAGCGTGAGGCTTGGAATGTTAAAGGTTACTAATGATTTTCTGTTGACCGTTAGCGAGAAACAGAAGTTGGATGTGAAATTTGTTGATTTGATAACGGTTGGAGATCAAAGTGTGAATGGTGACTTTAAAGTGGATGATAAGGGTGTTTTGAGATTCCGTGGTAGAATTTGTATTCCTGATGTTTCGGACTTGAAAAAGATGATTTTAGAGGAAGGACACCAGAGTAATTTAAGTATACATCCGGGAGCTAATAAGATGTATCAAGATTTGAAGAAGATCTTTTGGTGGTCCGGAATAAAGAGGGATGTGGCTCAGTTTGTTTATGCGTGTTTGACGTGTTAGAAGTCAAAGGTAGAACATCAGAAGCCTAGTGGATTATTGAAACCGTTGGATATTCCCGAGTGGAAATGGGACAACATTTCTATGGATTTTGTGACAGGGTTGCCGAATACACAGAGGGGACATAATTCCATTTGGGTAGTTGTGGATAGGCTGTCTAAATCGGCATATTTCATTCCGATTGACATCAGTTTTTCTTTGGAGAGATTGGATCAGATTTATATCCGTGTGATTGTGAAGCTACATGGTGTTTCGTTGTGTATTGTTTCAGATCGAGATCCGAGGTTTACTTCCAAATTTTGGGAAAGTTTGCAAAAGGCGTTAGGTTCCAAGTTGAGATTGAGTTCTACTTATCATCCTCAGACGGATGGTCAGACCGAGAGAACTATTCAGTCGTTGGAAGATTTGCTGAGAGCTTGTGTTCTTGAGCAAGGTGGTGCTTGGGATAGTTATCTTTCGTTGGTGGAATTCACGTATAACAACAGTTTCCATTCGAGTATTGGAATGGCACCTTTTGAAACGTTGTATGGAAAAAGATGTTAAACACCTTTGTGTTGGCATGAATCGGGTGAGAGTTTGGTGGTTGGACCGGAGTTAGTGCAACAGACTACGGAAAAGGTGAAACTTATTCGTGAGAAAATGAAGGCTTCTCAGAGTAGGCAGAAGAGTTATCATGATCGAAGGAGGAAAGATCTTGAGTTTCAAGAAGGTGATCATGTATTTTTTAGAGTTACACCGGTGACGGGTGTTGGGCGTGCATTGAAGTCGAAGAAGCTTACTTCTCGGTTTATTGGTCCTTATCAGATATCCACGAGAGTGGGTGCTGTGGTGTATCGGGTGGCGTTACCACCAGGTCTTTTGAATTTGCATGATGTTTTTCATGTTTCACAGCTTTGGAAGTATGTTCCAGATCCATCGCATGTGATTTCGATGGATGAAGTCGGGTAAGGGAGAACCTTACGGTGGAGGCATTACCAGTGAGAATTTTGGATTGCGAGTTGAAGCGGTTAAGAGGCAAGGATATTGCACTTGTGAAAGTAGCGTGGGGAGGCGCTGCTGAGGGGAATTTGACTTGGGACTTGGAGAGTCGGATGCGGGAGTCGTATCTGGAGTTGTTCGTCTCAGGTAAAGCTTTCGAGGACGAAAATCTCTAAGTGAGGGAGAGTTGTAACGCCCTAATTTTTGTTAGATTTATTTAATCGAGTCGATTTAATTATTTTTATTATTATATTATTTTATTCTTAAATTTTATTTGGTAATATATTATTTTTCATCGTTATTATGTTTTATCGCGTTTTGAGAGCGTTTGCGAGATGTTTGAGTGTAGGGGTATTTTGGTTTTTTGGCTTGGTTAGATATTTTGTTTTTCATAAAAATAGAAATAGAGAGAAAAATAGAGAGAAAGAAAAAGAGAAGAAGGAAAAGAGAAAGAAAAGAAGAAAAGGGAAAAAACTTGGAGAGTAAGAAAACGAGTCAACCGACTTTTGAAAACACGATTAATCGGGTAAGGGTGTGATACTCGATTATCCTATACTTGTGTATGATTATGTATGTATGTATTTGTGTGATATTTGGTTGAAATTGGATATGGAATCAAAACCATTAATATGTTGAGATTGTTAGAATTTAATTCAAATTGTGTCTGAAATCATGTTTTAATGTTCCTAATTGCTGAGACATGTTAGATAGATGTTGTTGTGCATTTAATTGGTAATTTGCTGGTGTTTAGATGAGATTTGGAGATGATTTTGGGTGAATCCGTAGCAGAAAATTATGCAGGAAAAATTATGGGTTTCGCTGCCCATACGCGTAACAGGCTTGGCATTACGCGTATTGGTTTGGGCATTACGCGTATGGTTAGGGGAAAATGGGGAATTACGCGTATGGAAGCTTATTTTTCACGGCCTTCTTCTGATTTACGTAATGGTACGCGTACTTGGCAAGGCATTACACGTATCAAGTGAGGCATTACGTGTATGGCGTTTTTAGTGGAATTTTGGGGAGAAATCAGTCTTTGCCCATACGCATAGCACTTTGGGCAATACGCGTATGGAATGGGCGAGCGAGCTGGGCATTACGCGTATGGCCTAAGGCAATACGCGTATGACCAGAGAGGGTGTAGAATTGTATCCGATTTTGCATCCGATGCCGTAACTTTTGATCCGTAACTCGGATCAAGGCATTCTTGGTACCGATAGAAAGCTATTGAGATGTTCTTTCTTATTAAAATGGTTTTGAGATTTGTGGCCGATTTAATTATGTTGGGAAATTGGAAATGTGTCATTTTTCCGACTTTTACTGTAGTAATTGTGTGTGATTCATGTGTTAACATGCAATATGCTTTTGATATATATCGTATGACTTGTGAGATGTTATATGATGTGAATGCATGTGATGAAATGTTGTGATGATGGTTTGTGGCCTAAGGGCAAGAAAATGCATTGTGTTGTGTTTGATTGTATATGCATAATTATGGATGGGTATATGTGTGCATTTGAATGTCATGAGTCATTGTATGCCAAGCATCATGATATGCATTCTTGTGATGTCGTGTGACCTAGTGGGTGTGAGTGATGAAACAGTTCCAGAGGGAATCCGCTATAGCATCGTGTGCCTTATACAAAGAGGACCTAAAGCGATGATTATAGATGATCGCGTGCCTTATACAAAGTGGACCTAAAGCGATCGGATCATGTGCCTTATACAAAGAGGACCTAAAGCGATCCATAAACGTCGTGTGCCTTATACAAAGAGGACCTAAAGCGATAGGGAACATCGTTTGCCTGACGAGGAGTTACACTAAGTAACAAGCGATGATTCCAATAGTTCCTGAGTGAACTAATGATGAGAATGATGGATGGAACGGTACCGCATTGCATTGCATTGCATAGAGTTGTTGTGTCCGTCTCTGTGCAATTGCATAAATCATGGATGAATTGATTTTGTGTGGAATTGTGAATGGAATTGGTAAGTTGATATATATATATATATATATATATATATATATATATGTTGGTGATAAATGTATTGTGCATGAGTGATATGCCTTTGGACGGATATATGAGACATGATTTGTGTTGTTTTGTATTTGAATTCTGGAGTAAGTTGTGGTGAGAATATTTTACATGTGTATTTTTGTGTTATTATATAATTGTATGCAATTATATTATAATTGTGTTTCTCACCCTTCTGCTGTTTTAAATGCTCTATGAGGCATTGCAGATTAGATGCTGGAGGTCTTTTTGTGAAGCTTAGGTCTTCATTCTTTTGTCGGTCGGCTCTGATATGTAGCACCGGGTAGTCGGGGAGATCGTTTGTGATTATGTGTATATGTATATGTTATTGTTGGGATTGTGCATGTATGACTCTGTGTATGACAGACAAACTTTTATGTTATATATATATATATATGAGATTTCAGTTGCAGATTTTCCGCTTTTATTCTGTATCTGAATTGTGGCTGTTATGAACTGAGTTCCTCTGTAATGTGCTACCTGATTGTTGCATATCTATATGAGCAGGTTGTTGTATTTTGTTTCAATTGATGTGACTCCCCCGTCTATGCCATGAATGTTTTAATTATACTCTGATTATTTGTTATCACTTTAATTAATTGGGGGGATAGATTGGGGGTGTTACACCTGTACCAAGAGATGGCACAGAAAATGCAAATCATGGCCTATTTCAAAACCACTATCGGGTTTTTTAATAGGAGCATGATCTGAAAAAAAAAACACCACCACCATTAGATTCCTTGTGAAATTCTAGGCAGGATAGACCTAAATTTTGTCCCAATCATTGGAGAAATGAGAAAGTTATGGGCTTTATGTTTTCAACCAAAATCTTGCCTTGCCTTGCCTTGAGTCAGGCCAAAAACAAGGCAAGCCTTGTATATTTGTGGTTGTATTTCAATCAACGGATGTATCACCACCCCAGTGGTAAGGCACACGCCCTATACACAAGAGGTATGGGGTTCGAATCCTCCTCGCCCCAGATCCTCTTTTTGCTATTTTTCCACTTTTTATTGCTTTTCTTATTATTTTTAATGATTTGAAAAATTAATAACTCTCTCAATTTTAATTATTTGTTATTGGTTCTTTTTGCAAAAAATCACAAAAATGTTGAAATATTTTATTCCACCAAAAAATAAAATTTATATTAGTTATTTAATACAATTAGTATTTTTGTGAATAAATTCCTTTTTAATTGTTTTTAAACATTTAAAAGTGAATATTTACTTTGAAAATTAAAACCAAATGAGTTTAATTCATCTTGTGATTAAAACCTCATTTTTTCAAACCTTAAACAAAAACCACAAGTGGTTTATTCAAACTTATTTGGTATTTTTATCATTTTATTTGATTTTCTTTAAATATTTACTTTTAAATGAAAACAAAATTAGGGTTTCTTTGATTTTCACCCTCGCAAATCATTTTCAAACACTCATGGGCCTCTATTAGAGTGTAAGACCCATCCCCATTGTAAATACACCACTTTTTGGGCCTCAGGCATTGTATAAGTCCCACTGTATTTTCAAAAACAACGACACGATCGTCGCCTTTTGTAGCAAAATCATCTGGGCCTCTCCTTGAGCTGTAAGCCCCACCACTTGTACAAAAATAAATCATTGGGCCTCTAATAGAGTGTAAGACCCAACCCTTTTTTTTAACCAAAACTTTTTGGGCCTCAATGCATTGTATAAGACCCAGTATGTTAAAGAAATCTTGGCACGAATTCAAAAAACAAATCATCTGGGCCTACCCTCGTGTTATAAGCCCCATTCTTTTTCTTTAAACACCTTTGGGCCTCTTGAGAGAGTGTAAAACCCATCCCTTTGTACAGAAAACCTTTTTGGGCCTCAGTCACTTGTATAAGTCCCTATACAATTTCAAACAACAGTGCAATTACTGATAAAACCTTGGGCCTCTCCTCGAGCTGTAAGCCCCAACAACCTTTTCAAAGCACTTTCTCCTTTGATTTTGAATATAATATTATTATCAAAGCTTTCTTTGTTGAACAACTAACCAAACAGCATGGAAGCTCTACAACCGAGTACGTGTTTACCCGCTTTCTTTATCCGCTTTCATATATATATAACTGTATTGTGGGGCTGCTCACTGTAAGTCTTCTTTCACAAACTTTTATATACTTGTCAAATATCAACTGTGTAATACTAGTATAGTTATTTAGAGTTTTCCCCTACAACTACGTCTAGCACTAGGTAAAGCCCTGTTGGTCACTCTTAATTACAAACAAAACTAGATCCCATAGGATTACCAGACACAGTCTTCCCTCCTCTTGGGGTTAAACAATATGGAGACGTGAAAGGCAGCATTCTCGGTGAACCCTTTCGCAGACTGTTACTCTTAGAAATCTTCAAAGAGACTCTACTCCCCAGGGATGACCTTTTCTCCATGAATGGCATCTCTTGAGTTTCTTCCAAATTCTTGGACTTTCCTGGCTTGATCTATTCTCGGTGAATGGCATGTCTTGAACTTCTCAGGGTTTGGGGACCCACAAGCTTCTTAAAAGCATCCCCGCCTCCTCTTGGGCGTTGTACAAGGACTCTTCGGCTTGTTAAAAGCTCTCATGCGTTCTCTTGGGCTTAGTACAAGGACCCAGAGACCTCTACAGGTATAAGAACAGAACCTAGTCATCAATTTGCTAGAGCTGTCTTTTTGAGTCAAGTGTCAGACTTGTTAATGGGTTGACCTTCATCCCTTAACATACCAGCCTTCTCTTGGGCATCATACAAAGATCATTTCACTACCTGACAATCGATTACTCAAAACACCAGTAGACTTGGACAGTCTCAATACCCTTTGGATTTTCCATTTCCTTAAAGAAAAGGAAGTAATTCTGATCCTCTGATCAATCCCAAAGCACAACAATACCTTTAATCGTTCCCTTCATAAGAACTGATTTTCTCTTTTATCTAACATACTGGACCTGTCACTAAACTGAAACAGTTACCAGCACAATAGCCTCCTCTTGGGCTTTGTACAATGATTCTCCCCAGTGGAGCTAACCTTTTCACACTCTCTTGTTGAGTATAAAAGACTCTCTTGTTGGGTCAAACTTGTTTAGCCTCTATCTCGGGCTTCGTATGAGATAAGAATCACTCTCTTGTTGAGTATAAAAGACTCTCTTGTTGGGTCAAACCTGTTTAGCCTCTATCTCAGGCTTTGTACGAGATAAATATCACTCTCTTGTTGAGTATAAAAGACTCTCTTGTTGGGTCAAACCTGTTTAGCCTCTATCTCGGGCTTCGTACGAGATAAAAATCACTCTCTTGTTGAGTATAAAAGACTCTCTTGTTGGGTCAAACCTGTTTAGCCTCCATCTCGGGCTTCGTACGAGATAAAAATCACTCTCTTGTTGAGTATAAAAGGCTCTCTTGTTGAGTCACTTCCCCTTTTAGCCTCCATCTCGGGCTTCGTACGAGATACTAAATCACTCTCTTGTTGAGTATAAAAGACTCTCATGTTGAGTCAAAACCTTTTAGCCTCTGTCTTGGGCTTCGTACAAGACACATAAACGCACTCTCTTGTTGAGTCAACCCTTTTAGCCTCTCTCTCGGGCTTCGTACGAGACACATAAAAACACCCTCTTGTTGGGTCAAGCCTCCTCTTAGGCTTTGTATAAGAAAACCCCGGTTGAGTCAATCAACCTTTTAGCATCAAAATCTGTGCCTTGCTCACAGGATACAAACATCAACAACTCCTTTTCCTTCATCTAATTGCTGTAAGCGGCAAACCTCTGGATTATTTACATCCACGCCACTGTCCCTCTTTTAGCATGAGAAATTCCTAAGGAAAGATGGTATTGCTCTAAACTGAGTTAAAAGTCTTCTCCTTCAAGTTAAAAATCCCCTATAAAGGAAATTATGGCATTTCTGGATTCACATATCCCAGTAAAAGTAATTCTCCTTTATAATCAGTCACCCAACAGTTATGACAAACAGACCAAATATCCCCCTTTAGAGATGACAAATTCTCTCTAAAGTCAAAACCCTTTAGCTTCACATCTTGGGCTTCGAACAAGATACAAATAGACCCTTCAGCTTCACATCTTGGGCTTTGAACAAGATACAAACCACATTTAGCTTCACGTCTTGGGCTTGAACAAGACACCAAAATAACCTTTTTTCCTCCCATAGAATAGGAGGAACTACGATCGCTCTGATTTCCCTGTTTCGTTAAACGGGAATATGTAACACCCCAATTCCCATCGCGGATAAATAATACATAAATAAATCAGAGTAAACAAAAATTTATTCTTAGAAAGAAACAAGGATGCCACATTTAAAGAAAGAAAACACAATCCCTGCTCATAAATTTGATACATAACACAAAATGGAATAAACAAAAAAGGGAAACTTTTTCCAACAAAGGGAAAGTTCAATTATGGAATAAAGCGGAAAGATCCATAACTGACTTGTTTTACAAGATAAATTATTTTATAACATCAAAATATTCATACAAAGGTAATACAAAATAGATCCAACAAATGTATACATATATAACAAAAGCGTTCCCCGACTCCCGTGTTACGTATCAGAGCAGACAGACCGACAAAAATATGGAGAACTAATCTTCACAAATTCACCAATGCTATCACGAGCTCAACACATAATCAATCAATTCACAATTCCCCACACATAATCAATCCATTCATGATTTATGGAAATGCACAGAGACTGACAAAATGACTCTACGCAATGCGGTACCATTCCATCCATCATTCTCATCATCATTAATTCACTCATGAATTATTGGAATCATCGCTTGTTACTTAGTGTAACTCCCCGTCGGGCAAACGATGTTCCCCGTCGATTTAGGTCCTCTTTGTATAAGGCACACGACGTTTATGGATCGCTTTAGGTCCTCTTTGTATAAGGCACACAATCTGATCGCTTTAGGTCCTCTTTGTATAAGGCACACGATCATCTATAAAGTTGCTTTAGGTCCTCTTTGTATAAGGCACACGACTGTTACAGCAGATTCCCTCTGGAATCGTTTCGTCGCTCACACCCCACAAGGGCACACGACATCACAAGATGCATATCATAATGCATGGCATACCAATGACTCATTACAATCAAATGCATATTCATAAATCAACAATATGAATTATCTCATCGTCATTATTCATGCATTGGAAATCAATTCAAACAATGTCTTTACTTGCCATAAGGCCACCAAATAACACACATTGAATTTCACATAAACAATGCATTTCATCATAATCCATGAGCCACAACAATTAGAATTTTAGCATATACACTAATATCAGTTCACATCAAGAATTACTCACCATCAACCACAACAATCATGCAATCATACAATGATACTCATAACACTAAGATTCACGCCACGAAGGCTAACCACAGCAACATACATTAATACCATACATTTGTATTCAAGTCAACAAAGTATTTTACCATAAGGCCACAACAATTACAAGAACTTATCACATGCTTCAACATCATATAAACCATATAAAAGCTCCACATCATATAACAATTGCACAACACACTGTAAAACACCGACTGCACGCATTTAACGCGATAAAAACCCGACAACCCAACACTTTTACACAACCACAACTTAAATAAATCATCTACTGTCCTCTAAACCGTTTTTATAATAAAGAACATCTCCTTAGCTTTCCAACGCTTCGAACGGTGGCCAAAACGGACTTACGGTTTGAAAGTTATGAAGAAAACAAAATAGAAAAATCTGTCACGTTCACTCCAGTATTCGCTAGGCGAACCCCAGCGAACCCTGGCAGAAAAAACCAGCATAAAGTTCGGTAGGCGAACATTCACCCGGTCCTTCGCTAGGCGAACCCGCGAAACCCAGAATTCGCAGCAGCGTCAATATAGGTCATTTGGGGCCAAAATCCATCATTTCTTCCACCCAAACCCTTCCAATTCATACCATAACAACCAAAACATGTTCCAACATAGTCAACAAGTATTCCCATGCATTTATATCACATTTCAACCGTGAAAACATTGATTCCAATCAATTTTTCATCAATTTATCAAATGTAAAAACATTATAAAAACAAGAAAACATTCACACAATCACACACAAATACATATACAATCGCAATATAATCAAAACTTCTCACCCTTACCCGATTAATCGCGCTTGAACGGATGATTTCTTATTCCATAAGTTTTTCTCTCATTCTCTTTTCCTTCCTCTTCCTTTCTTTCCTTTCTCTTTCTTTTCTCTCTTTTTCTCTCAAATCTCTATTTATAAAAATATCTAACCCCTCAAAATGACCATTTTACCCCTCGGCTCAAATATCTCGCAAACGCTCTCAAAACACGATAAAACATAATAACGATTGTAACACCTCAAAATTTACCCTCTTACTTTTAGCACTAACTGGCTTATGTTTCGTTTCATTCTTGCATTATCATCTTTGCATATCATTGGTTCATAGCATGGGATCGAGGTATTTTCCAGCGGCTCATGGCGTTGTCAGTACCAGTATGATTTTCAATGGTGTTCAGAGCCAAGCAGATAGCTTTCAAAGTCTTTTTGAGCATTTATTTTGCTCATTAGATGATTTGATGATCAGAAACCGTGGCAATCAATTTTTTATCGATTATTCGGCATCAGGCATTATTAATACAGCAGGATATCCCGTGGTGTCAGCAAGAATTTGTGTTCTTTTCAGGTGTTACTCAGTGGAAATATCAAGTTTTGAGTTTCGGAGGCTTAACGGGCTTCAAAACAGCGGTCAGAGGTCACTTTTCCAAGTTTCCCTCCAAAAGGCGCCAAAATTCAAAATTTGCACTGTGTAACCGGTTACAGCGTATCTGATAACCGGTTACCCTTTGGTTTTTCTGCACATTTCTTCAGTTTTTGAACTGAGTAACCGGTTAGCAGTTATGCTGTAACCGGTTACTTTGGGCGCAGTTTGAAAAAAATTAAGTTTGCATCATTAGTGATCATGTGCTTGGCTTGTGCATGTGTGGGAAGGATCTAGAATTGATCCAATTTCATCATTTTCCATCCAAATTCAAATTCTCTCCATCATTCTTCTACTCAAATTCCTCATTTTCTTTTTCTAATCCACTTTTCACCCCAATTTCCACCCACTAAACCTCACTCCAAACCACATTTGAATTCCTAACCTAGCTTCTATTTAAATCAATTCATTCCAAACCTCACATAACTTGGATCCATTTTCTGAATTTTCTACACATTTCACTCCAATTTTCTCTCAACTTCTCTCTCATTCCAAAATCCCCACTCAAAGTTCCACCATCAAAGTTCAACAAATTTTGAATTGAAATTTGTTGATCTTGGAACTAAACCTTCATCCATTCACTAATTCTTGAAGGAATTCTGATTTTGCTAATGTTTTACTTCTGGATCTAAGTTCTTGGAAACGATTTTTGGAGAAGCTAGAAGCAAGTTCATCACATTGCATTTATTTTGCATTTTTTGGTGAAGATAGCATTGGATCTCTGGTTTTCTTGCTTAGATTCATCTATTGCAGCTTATCAACACTCACCAAAGTAATTCTCAGCTTTGTAGGCTGGTGAATTTCAGATCTACTTTTCATTTTAGCTTATTTTGCTTGTTCATGATGTAGATCTTGAATTTGTTGTGTTTGATCCATTGGATTGTGGATTTGACTGTTGTTGTTTGTTAATTGATGTGTGTTTGCTGGTCTTGAGATGTATTTTTCGTGCATATTGAGATGCCCTAACATGCAGGTGTTTGGAGAAGTGTTAAGCTGCTGAAAAGTGCTTTTGGAGATGTTTTTTTTTTAATTCTGTTGTTGTGTAACCGGTTAGCAGTTATGTTGTAACCGGTTAACATGTTTTTTTGCGTATTTTCAGGCTGTTTTGAACTGTGTAACCGGTTACAGCGTAACTGCTAACCGGTTAGCACTGCTGCAGAATGTGATTTTCTTGCATTTTATTGCTTGTTTGAGATCCTTTGCATGTCTAAACTTTATGGATTGATATGATGACGATTTGTGGAATATTCTTGAGCTGTTGCACCTCACACTATTGCATGAACACAATTTTCCGACATGCGATTCTTGATTTTCATCGATAAATGTTTATGTTTGCGTTGTTGACTAATTGATGCGGCAAACACGATGCACACACATTTGAATTGTGTTAATTCTTGATTGATGCTGAGCTGACTGGACATGTGATGCGGGCTTGTTTTTTGCTTCCGTGGTTGCTTATGCATGATGTTTTGATCGAAGTTTGATTTGTGCAACTTTGTTGAGTAATTGTTCTTGAATTGTTAGCATGATCATGTTATTCATTCTTAATGCTTGCAACCTTTATGATTGGTTTGCCATGCTTTGTGTGCCTATTTGCAATCATTGCTTGCAAGAGTATTTGTTTTCAAATGCATGGTGTGCTGTTCTGTTTTCCACTGCTGTCTTAGTGCATATGTGCTGGTGTATGTGCTGCTGTTTGACCTTTTACACCTGTGTTTTGTGCTGAACTTGGGCTGTTGAATGTTGTTTGGTGTATTGTGCTGTATTTACTGTTGTGCAGGTGCTGGAGCGCTGTTGTAGCTGCTGCTTGTTTGTTTTATTCGCCTTTTCTTCTTCACCCCTTTCACTCTTTCCCTTCCCTTGAATCTCAAGACTTGTTTAAGTCTTGGATTCACTCCCTTAGAGCTACCTAGTCCAACTTAATTTTCGATTAAGCTTGGAGTAGTATTAGCATTAGGCTTCCCTTTGCATGCTAACTTAGGTAGACGTTTCCCTTTCAACCTCAACTATAGGGCCACCTTTGCATGACAACATTAGGAACAATTAGTTTCCCCTTAGTGTTTTGTTTTCCTTTGGTTCTTCTCTTCTCATCTCATAACACTTCTAAAACACTTAATAAATATAATGAATATTGCGATCGAGCCTTAAGTGTAGGAAATGAAGAACGAGGGGCCTCCCCTCCTCTTCTTGAGTGTCTAGCATACGTCCCATTTGGGGGCGACCATGCGATTCACTCGTTCCCACATGATAGACTTTAGTGCAATGTAAGTTACGAACTAACTTCAATCCATTTCTGTCTAAAAAATACAAAAACAAACTCAAACCTTTTTCATCCTTCAGGATCGTTCAAGTTCAAATCATTTTCAGAAAAGGGCACGTTACTTCCGTCTCGTCGCAAACAGGCATCGACCCTAACTGTCGGACGCGAATCTAACGTCGCTCATAAAAAACACTAACCGACCTCGTTAGGTCGAACTACGACTGCTCTGATTTCCTCTCTCTAGTCCGATTCAGGATACGTAGGCACGAGACGGCGATGTCTTAGCGAGCAACCTCCCCCCTTAGTTCGTGTCCGAACTACGTTGAATCTGACTTTCCCATTGCACGAGGGAATACGTAGGCATAGGACGGGCGATGTCCTATCGAGTCGCTTCCTTTTTGTTTCTCCCCCGTTTCTTCGTTCTTTGTCGTTCCCGTTCCGTTCCCGTTCCAGTAGCAGTGGAGCTTCAGACGACGACACCCTTTGATCGAGACAGCAAGCGTGGATCCCATCGAGTACGATGGATGTGTGGGGTGCTAACACCTTCCCCTCGCGTAACCGACTCCCTTACCCATTTCTCTTGGTCGCGAGACCATGCTCTTTTCCTTCCCCCACGTTTACGTAGTGCTTCCTTTCCCTCTCTTGGGATAAATACACATTGCTGGCGACTCTATTTTCTGCACCACTTTCGCGTTTGTACCATGCATGAAAATCCTTGGGAGTGACAGCTGGCGACTCTGCTGGGGAAAGGTTGACCTCTTGCTGGTCCATCTCCTTTTGTGAGTCAATCCTAGCGCTTGTTTGTTTGTTGTCATTGGGTGTTTGTTGAGGTGCTTTGTTTTGTTATACATTACTGTATTACTGTATTACTGTTTGACTGTATTACTATTTTTACCACATTTATTGCATTGCATTTCATTATTAGGCTGGACTGTGCTGTGCTGTACTGGTTTTCTGTTTGGCGGGTTGGGATGTTCTGAGAGATAAGCCCACTACCTAGGCTTGAGTATACACCTATGATTACTGTGGAAAGTAGTGTAACTTGTTTGGCATTTGGCCAAACATAGTATACATGAAAACTCCACATTCAGACGAGGTTTCCTTGGTAATATTCTATCCTGCGCATTTGGGGCAGACGATGGAATATAACCTGGAAAACTGTCGACTCTGGCGACCATCTCCCAAGGACTCAGCAACGCCTCTCCTCCCGTCATGTGATAATGGCAGACCATAAATGGCAAACCCATTACACTTGTCGATCCGAGGACCCAATGCTGGGAACTTGCATAGGATGACCTTATTTTTTAGGGAAATCAGTTGAGGCCTCCTCGATTGACGATGATGCCAAACCAGAAATGGTGAACGTATCATTATTTCTCGACCTGAGAGTCCGTGATATTGAGGATCCTCGGTTTTCTAGTACCCACATGTGAGATGGGAGGGTGTTTACAGGTTTGCAGGTAACCTTAACTTTCATCCTACCTGGTGTTCTGGTGCTCTTATCAGTGTGAACTTATCAGCCTGGTATTCTGGTTATTTAGATATTCTGGTATTCTGGTATTCTCTTCAGAGCAGACCTTTGAACTTATCCAGTCATCAGCACAACACTTATTCAGAATATGTGGAAGCTTTGATCCCATGTCTGTTGCATTTGCATCATCAATTTTTGCATACATGTTCTTGTATTTCCAAGGGATATTAACTTTGAGACTCGCTGTTGAGCGTTTCCGTCTATTTCTTGCGGTTCTTTTGTCAAACATTTGAATCAAAGCATAATGATTCCTTGTAAATATTCGAACATGGAATTTGCATTTGCATACTCATACACATAGCAGGTTCTCAGGAGCAGATTTCTCATTCTGACTTGGTATTATCTTCAGAATTGACAGCTTGACTGGCCACCACTACTTAACCTGTGAAAATTGGAGGATAGCTATGGAACAACTCCATGCAGAAGTAACTGAAATGAAGATTCAGATGAGGCAGTTTGGGGAAGATATGCAGGCTATGTCCCAGGGTCAGAAACTGCTAAGAGAGGAAGTAAATCAGATGAGGACTCAGATGGGCCTGGTTATGGAAATCTTGAACAAGGTGTTAAAGAAGGAAAACGCTCATGTGCTTGCTTCCGCAACAGAGGTCCTTACTCCTCCCATCTCTTTGGGATTTCCTCTAGATCGTGGATTGCCTCGTGAGTCTCTTCCACAAACCGAAGTTTCAGAGCTTTCTCATCAGCAATCATTTCCTGCTCCTCAAGAGGATCCTAAGTCAGAGGGGCCTAAGAGGAAGTTTGATCCCATTCCAATTTCGTATGCGTAGTTGCTTTCTTATTTTCTCGAGCTCAAACTGGTTGAACGTGTTAGTTTGGGGCCTCTTCCCACAAAGCTTCCTCTGGGACCTAATGTTAATGCTAGATGTGAGTTCCACTATGGGGCACTTGGTCACAATGTTGAGAATTATACAAGGTTCAAGCATAAAGTCCAAGAGCTCATTGATTCAGAGGAAATCAAGTTTACATCAGTTGGCACTGGTAAACAAGGTGATTTTACTCCCATTGTTGCAAAGGAATTGAGGTTTCCTTCCTTTTCCAAAGGATCCACCTCATGTCATGGATCTCTTCCATAGCCTTATGCTTCAGAAGTTTTGCGTCAGCAACCCTTATTTGTGCCTCAGTCGAATGCAGAAAGGAAAGTACAGGGGCGGATTAGGCGCCCAAGTCAGCAGCAGTAGTAGAATTATCAGCAGCAGCAGCAGAATTATCAACAGCAGAGGCAACTCAGACCAAGAAGGACCAAGAGGATTTTTGATCCTATTCCTATTCCTTATAGTCTGTTGTTTGCTCGCTTGCTCAAAAGCTCGCTGATCCAGCTGAGGAATGCCATGCCAGTGCCATACCCTATTCCTCTGGACTATGACATGAACGCTAGTTGTGAGTTCCATTCAGGAACGTTTGGGCATACACTTGATAACTGTAATGCATTCCAACACAAGGTGCAAGATTTGATTGACTCAAAGGTCATCACCCCAGACGGTACCCCCATGAGGTGAAGCTTCTTTATCAGAGTGAGAACTCGAGGCTACGAAGACGTCAGCAGAAGTAATAAGTCCAGACGGAGTCAAGTCTCTTCAACAATGGCAATCATTAGTTTCCTTTACTGCATTTTCATATGTAGCTTTCAATTGTTTGTTTAAACACTGCCTGCATGAAAAACTTGTTTGTGTGTTGAATGATACTGTTAATGCAATGAATGTGTTTTTCTTGAAGTAATTTACTTTTATGCACTCATATCATGTTTATGCGCATTGCAATACCAACTTTCTTGTCTTGAACTCTTGAGGGAGGATGATGAAGTGAAAAACGCAAAATATTTGGTTGTGTGCTTTTGGATAAAACCCTGTTGAGGATGTACAGGCATTGTCTCAAATCCTTAAACACTGGAGATATAAGGGAGATAGACCTTCGTTAACCCCTTTCAGCCTTGAAGTAGGAGTTTCTTTCGTATGAAAAAACCCTCACATTTAACCCAGGGGCAGGGTAGGCGTCAGTTAGTTTGACCGAGCGTTCAAATTTTAAAAGGAGTACGCGTCTGAGGATCCATTACCTTTCTTTCCTCACATATCAGGAGGTCAAAAGATGTGAAACCACAATGCTTATCCATCAACAATCAAGGAGTGAGGCAGTCACAACCCTTTCAAGCAAGTAAGACAACCAGTGTCACACGCTTTGTTAAAAAAAAAGAGAATAAAAGGAAAAAGCCCGCTAAGTTGAAACTTGAAAACAAGCGATTTAGGCAAAAGTTAGAGCATCCCGCTGGACTTCAAAATCAAAAAACTCAAAAGAGTCAGTCCAGGAAAAAATTAGGGATCAAAAAGGAAAAGAATGAAAAGCGAAAAGCGAAAAGGATTACAAAGAAAAATCCTCGAGCAAGAACAAAGTCGTGTGACCATGAACAAAGGACAAAAGGGGTGACTGTCACTCGAAAACCTCATCAGGTGTCAAACCATCAGTTGTATGGGTTCCTTAAAGATCACAAAATATTTTTGAGAGATGAGCACTTGTGCCAAATTAGCTGAACGTATGACTAGAGAACATCACGAAGAGTGGGTGGGCACCAATAAACTTTGAGCCTTAAATCCTTTTTTCTCAAAACCGCGAACTAGGCCACGATACAACCCTCAAAAGTCCTAATTGAAGCAGGATTTATTCCAAAAATGCACTTTAGCGAGATAGCGTTCCTGACTCCTATGAGTTGTGCTAATAAGATTTTTGTTGGTATTGCATGTGTGTATTGTTTTCCATTCAAAAATCAATGTCGTATCCCCGCTAGTGACTCGTTCACAAGGCTTGGTGACACATTTTCAATAAAACTTCAGGTTTACACAAGTGTTGCATTAGAAATGTCATTCTCATATTAAACATTTTCTGCTTGCATGTGTTTGACATCAAAGAAGTTTACATGATGAACATCAGTTGAGAAGCTCGATCACGCCAAGTCGAGATGCTGAAAACTCCGAAGGACAGTCATGTCAAGAGGTATGTGGCCAAGAGACTGTACGCAGCCTGAGGGTTCCTGATAAATGGTGATAAGAAGCAGCCAAGCTGGGGCAATCAGGTCGATTTGACAAATCTCTGTAAGATCAGTCGGGGCAAAGTTTCTTCAAGACTTGAGCCAGGCCACCTCAAGAGCATGAGAGGTTATCAAATCCTGAAGACGGTTAATTGAAAACACCTCTTCAAGGTTCAAAATACTGGGGAAAAGTATTTTAAAGTCATTACAAATCCTTTCGAGGTAATTTACTTCATGGATTATGAAGTCTGGGGCAGTTGCGTCGAGATCTGATAAATCTCTCCAAGAGTTTGAAGACCCGGGGGCAGTGTGAATGCCCGGTCTTCTATAAAATCCTCTTGAGATGATTTCTTCCTTTAGACCTGGTGGTCTGGGGCAAGTGGAGAGTTCAAAGGGCCGTTTATGACTATAGAGACAGGTTAGGCTGGGTAACAAGTTTTTTTCCCCAAGTAACATTACTCTCCTCTGCAATGAAAGTTCATCATCCTCAGCAGAACTCATTCCCCCCAGCAAGCAGTTTAAAGTGGATTGCTCTGAGGTGAATGTGGTTGTATCTCCAGCAGGAGGTGTGTTAGGTGTCTTTGAAAGGACTTTATTTTCCCCATAAGAGTCTGGTAATCACTTTCTGCAGGAGGTCAGGAAGTGTAGTTCCCTCAGGAACGGCATGCTCTAATCCCCAGCAGGATAAATTCTTTCCTCCGACAGCAGGTTAAGCTCAATGATATCCCTCGGTAGGTTTCGTTGAATTTTCTCCCCAGTAGAGCTATTCTCCTCAGCATTGAAAGTTCATCCTCCTCAGCAGGTTATTATTTTCCCCAGCCAGAGTGTCGAGGATTATCTTCCTTAGCAGAGTACAAAAGATTAATTCCCCAGCTAGAGTTGTGGTTGATTGATTACTCTCCTAGCAAGCAGCCAGAAGTTGATGTTGTCGCATCGCCAGTAAAAGACTGATGGAATATCTTCTTTGGACAAGGAGTTTGGTTTCCCCACAGAGTCTTGGCACTCCTTTTCCTCAGCTAGTCGGGAAATGTTTTCTCACCAACAATGGTTTGGTCTGATCCCCAGCAGATGAATAAGCTTGGTGGTATCTTATAGCAGAGTTTATGTCATCATCTACTGTTCCCCAAGCAGATTGCTAGTAATGGCAGATACTCCCCAGCAGGTAAGAGCATCTCCCTGCAGCAGGTTGAGTTCAGTAATATCCCCAAGTAGGTTCAGAATTATTAACTTGTTTCCCCAAGCAGAGTATGGTGGTGATCTTCTCAGTGGTTTGTTCAAAAGCAGTTGATATCCCCTGCAAGTCTTAAGTCCAATTGTTATTGGCCTTCTTTCAAATCTTCAGCAGAAGTCATTGGTAATCCCCAGTGGAGAGAATTTCTCTTTGGGTTCCATCTTAAATATTCGTTTTCATCTATCCCCAACAGAGTGGATATTCTCTCGGAGTCTCCATCTCCAATAGAGTGTGTAATCAAGATCTTTCTCAGCAGAGTGAGGTCTTTCTCAGTAGGGTCTCTTATTTCAGAGGACAATTTAGTTTGTCATCCCCGGTGGGGTTTCCTTTGTCTTCAACATTTATTTTGCTGAGACGTTTATTTTGCATTGCAAAAGCATTCTTGCATGGCATCCTCCCAAACGCGTAGCATTTCCGTTTCGTATGGAGCATTACGCCATAGAAAAATTCAAACATATGCATTCGAAGCATAAGCCAGGTTTAATATCCTTTACCAGTTTCTTTCCCCAGCAGAAAGTTACATGATTCAGAAGATGTTGTTTAACATCACACCGCAACCAGTGGATTCGTCCTTCTTGTCGATTCTTCCAACACTCCCCCGCAGAGTTGTCTGTTTAGATTTCTCTCTTCCCCAGCGGAGTCATCTTTGTAGATCTGTTGATTCTACTTTTCTTGGGTTGAAAAGTCCATCTACAGTTGGGTCTTTCTTTTCGAGTTTGATTTCGATCGTCCTCGCACTCTTTTTTATTTCGTTATCCCCATGGATTATCCTATATGGTATAACCCTTGTTGAAATAGCGTTTCTGGCCGATCTTTCTGTTCGAGTCCGCTTTCGGTCGTACTCGTTTATTCTTTTCTAGTCCGCTTTTGGTCGTACTCGTTTGCTGTTGAAAGAGCGTTTTCGGCCGGTCTTTCTTTTCGAGTCCGCTTTCGGTCGTACTCATTTATTCTTTTCGAGTCCGCTTTTGGTCGTACTCGTTTGCTGTTGAAAGAGCATTTTTGACCGGTCTTTCTTTTCGAGTCTGCTTTCGGTCGTACTCGTTTATTCTTTTTGAGTCCGCTTTCGGTCGTACTCGTTTGCTGTTGAAAGTCCGTTTCGGCCAGTCTTTCTTTCTGAGTCCGCTTTCGGTCATACTCGTTTGCTGTTGAAAGAGCATTTTCGGCCGATCTTTCTGCTCGAGTCCGCTTTCGATCGTACTCGTTTATTCTTTTCGAGTCCGTTTTCGGTCGTACTCGTTTGCTGTTGAAATAGAATTTTTGGTCGGTCTTTCTTTTCGAGTCCGCTTTCGGCCGTACTCGTTTATTCTTTTTGAGTCCACTTTCGGTCGTACTCGTTTGCGGTTGAAAGAGCGTTTTTGGCCAGTCTTTCTTTTCGAGTCCACTTTCGGTCGTACTCGTTTATTCTTTTCGAGTCCGCTTTCGGTCGTACTTGTTTGTTGTTGAAAGAGCGTTTTTGGCCGGTCTTTCTGTTCGAGTCCGCTTTCGGTCGTACTCGTTTATTCTTTTCAAGTCCGTTTTCGATCGTGCTCGTTTGCTGTTGAAAGAGCGTTTTCGGCCGGTCTTTCTTTTCGAGTCCACTTTCGGTCGTACTCATTTATTTTTTTCGAGTCCGCTTTCAGTCTTACTCGTTTGCTGTTAAAAGAGCGTTTTCGGCCGGTCTTTCTTTTCGAGTCCGCTTTCAGTCGTACTCGTTTATTCTTTTCGAGTCCGCTTTTGGTCGTACTCGTTTGCTGTTAAAAGAGCGTTTTCGGCCGGTCTTTCTTTTCGAGTCTGCTTTTGGTCGTACTCATTTATTCTTTTTGAGTCCGCTTTCGGTCGTACTCGTTTGCTGTTGAAAGTCCGTTTTCGGCCAGTCTTTCTTTCCGAGTCCGCTTTCGGTCATACTCGTGTGCTGTTGATAGAGCATTTTCGGCCGGTCTTTCTGCTCGAGTCCGCTTTCGATCGTACTCGTTTATTCTTTTCGAGTCCATTTTCGGTCGTACTCGTTTGCTGTTGAAATAGCATTTTCGGTCGGTCTTTCTTTTCGATTCCGCTTTCGGCCGTACTCGTTTATTCTTTTCGAGTCCACTTTCGGTCGTACCCGTTTGCGGTTGAAAGAGCATTTTTGGCCAGTCTTTCTTTTCGAGTCCGCTTTCGGTCGTACTCGTTTATTCTTTTCGAGTCCGCTTTCGGTCGTACTTGTTTGTTGTTGAAAGAGCGTTTTTGGCCGGTCTTTCTGTTCGATTCCGCTTTCGGTCATACTCGTTTATTCTTTTCAAGTCCGTTTTCGATTGTGCTCGTTTGCTGTTGAAAGAGCGTTTTCGGTCGGTCTTTCTTTTCGAGTCCACTTTCGGTCATACTCGTTTATTTTTTTCGAGTCCGCTTTCAGTCGTACTCGTTTGCTGTTAAAAGAGCGTTTTCGGCCGGTCTTTCTTTTCGAGTCCGCTTTCGGTCGTACTCGTTTATTCTTTTCGAGTCCGCTTTTGGTCGTACTCGTTTGCTGTTGAAAGAGCGTTTTCGGCCGGTCTTTCAGTTCGAGTCCGCTTTCGGTCGTACTCGTTTATTCTTTTCGAGTCTGCTTTCGGTTGTACTCGTTTGCTGTAGAAATTCCATTTTCGGCCGGTCTTTCTTCTCGATTCTGCTTTCGGTCGTACTCGTTTATTTCTTTTCGAGTCCGCTTTCGGTCGTACTTGTTTGCTGTTGAAGGAGAGTTTTCGGCCGGTCGTTCTTTTCGAGTCCGCTTTCGGTCGTACTCGTTTGCTGTTGAAAGAGCATTTTCGGCCGGTCTTTCTTTTCGAGTCCGCTTTTGGTTGTACTCGTTTATTCTTTTCGAGTCCGATTTCGGTCGTACTCATTTGCTGTTGAAAGAGCGTTTTCGGCTGGTCTTTCTTTTCGAGTCTACTTTCGGTCGTACTCGTTCATTCTTATATCCCCAATGGGTCCGCCTTCGGTCGGTCTTTTATCCCGAGTCCGCCTTCTGCCGTTCTCATATTCATTCTATTTACTGCCCCCACAGGTTGCAAATTTCCAGGTTATTTTGGTATTCAATCTCCGTGTATCCCGATTGTCTGAAAGCCTTTGCTTCCATACCCTCAGATCCAAGAAGTTTGAATAGGGGCAGCTGTAACACCTCAAAATTTACCCTCTTACTTTTAGCACTAACTGGCTTATGTTTCGTTTCATTCTTGCATTATCATCTTTGCATATCATTAGTTCTTAGCATGGGATCAAGGTATTTTCCAGCGGCTCATGGCGTTGTCAGTACCAGTATGATTTTCAATGGTGTTCAGAGCCAAGCAGATAGCTTTCAAAGTCTTTTTGAGCATTTATTTTGCTCATTAGATGATTTGATGATCAGAAACCCTGGCAGTCAATTTTTGATAGGTTATTCGGCATCAGGCATTATTAATACAGCAAGATATCCTGAGGTATCGGTAAGAATTTGTGTTCTTTTCAAGTGTTACTCAGTGGAAATATCAAGTTTTGAGTTTCAGAGGCTTAACGGGCTTCAAAACAGCGGTCAGAGGTCACTTTTCCAAGTTTCCCTCCAAAAGGCGCCAAAATTCAAAATTTACACTATGTAACTGGTTACAGCATATCTGATAACCGGTTACCCTTTGGTTTTTCTGCGCATTTCTTCAGTTTTTGAATTGAGTAACCGGTTAGCAGTTATGCTGTAACCGGTTACTCTGGGCGCAGTTTGAAAAAAATTAAGTTTGCATCATTAGTGATCATGTTCTTGGCTTGTGCATGTGTGTGAAGGATCTAGAATTGATCCAATTTCATCATTTTCCATCCAAATTCAAATTCTCTCCATCATTCTTCTACTCAAATTCCTCATTTTCTTTTTCTAATCCACTTTTCACCCCAATTTCCACTCACTAAACCTCACTCCAAACCACATTTGAATTCCTAACCTACCTTCTATTTAAATCAATTCATTCCAAACCTCACATAACTTGGATCCATTTTCTGAATTTTCTACACATTTCACTCCAATTTTCTCTGAACTTCTCTCTCATTCCAAAACCCTCGCTCAAAGTTCCACCATCAAAGTTCAACAAATTTTGCATTGAAATTTGTTGATCTTGGAACTAAACCTTCATCCATTCACTAATTCTTGAAGGAATTCTTATTTTGCTACTGTTTTGCTTTTGGATCTAAGTTCTTGGAAGTGATTTTTGGAGAAGCTAGAAGCAAGTTCATCACATTGCATTTATTTTGCATTTTTTTGGTGAAGATAGCATTGGATCTCTGGTTTTCTTGCTTAGATTCATCTATTGCAGCTTATCAACACTCACCAAAGCAATTCTCAGCTTTGTAGGTTGGTGAATTTCAGATCTACTTTTCACTTTAGCTTATTTTGCTTGTTCATGATGTAGATCTTGAATTTGTTGCGTTTGATCCATTGGATTGTGGATTTGACTGTTGTTGTTTGTTAATTGATGTGTGTTTGGTGGTCTTGAGATGTAATTTTCGTGCATATTGAGATGCCCTAACATGCAGGTGTTTGGAGAAGTGATAAGCTGCTGAAAAGTGCTTTTGGAGATGTTTTTTTTTTTTAATTCTGTTGTTGTGTAACCGGTTAACATGTTGTTTTTTTGCGTATTTTCAGGCTGTTTTGAACTGTGTAACCGGTTACAGCGTAACTGCTAACCGGTTAGCACTGCTGCAGAATGTGATTTTCTTGCATTTTCTTGCTTGTTTGAGATCCTTTGCATGTCTAAACTTTATGGATTGATATGATGACGATTTGTGGATCATTCTTGAGCTGTTGCACCTCAAACTATTGCATGAACACAATTTTCCGACACGCGATTCTTGATTTTCATCGATAAATGTTTATGTTTGCATTGTTGACTAATTGATGCGGCAAACACGATGCACACACCTTTGAATTGTGTTAATTCTTAATTGATGCTCAATTTACTAGACATGTGATGCAGGGTTGTTGTTTGCTTCCGTGGTTGCTTATGCATGATGTTTTGATTGACGTTTGATTTGTGCAACTTTGTTGAGTAATTGTTCTTGAATTGTTAGCATGATCATGTTATTCATTCTTAATGCTTGCAACCTTTATGATTGGTTTGCCATACTTTGTGTGCCTATTTGCAATCATTGCTTGCATGAGTATTTGTTTTCAAATGCATGGTGTGCTGTCCTGTTTTCCACTGCTGTCTTAGTGCATATGTGTTGGTGTATGTGCTGCTGTTTGACCTTTTACACCTGTTTTGTGTGCTGAACTTGGGCTGTTGAATGCTGTTTGGTGTATTGTGCTGTATTTACTACTGTGCAGGTGCTGGAGCGCTGTTGTAGCTGCTGCTTGTTTGTTTTATTCGCCTTTTCTTCTTCACCCCTTTCACTCTTTCTATTCCGTTGAATCTGAAGACTTGTTTAAGTCTTGGATTCACTCCCTTAGAGCTACCTAGTCCAACTTAATTTTTGATTAAGCTTGGAGTAGGATTAGCATTAGGCTTCCCTTTGCATGCTAACTTAGGTAGACGTTTCCCTTTCAACCTCAACTATAGGGCCACCTTTGCATGACAACATTAGAAACAATTAGTTACCCCTTAGTGTTTTGTTTTCCTTTGGTTCTTCTCTTCTCATCTCATAACACTTCTAAAACACTTAATAAATATAACGAATATTGCGCTCGAGCCTTAAGTGTAGGAAATGAAGAACGAGGGGCCTCCCCTCCTCTTCTAGAGTGTCTAGCATACGTCCCATTTGGGGGCGACCATGCGATTCACTCGTTCCCGCATGATAGACTTTAGTGTAATGTAAGTTACGAACTAACTTCAATCCACTTCTATCTAAAAAATACAAAAACAAACTCAAACCTTTTTCATCCTTTGGGATCGTTCAAGTTCAAATCATTTTCAGAAAAGGGCACGTTACTTCCGTCTCGTCGCAAACGGGCATCGACCCTAGCTGCCGGACGCGAATCTAACGTCGCTCATAAAAAACACTAACCGACCTCGTTAGGTCGAACTACGACTGCTCTGATTTCCTCTCTCTAGTTCGATTGAGGATACGTAGGCACGAGACGGCGATGTCTTGGCGAGCAACCTCCCCCCTTAGTTCGTGTCTGAACTACGTTGACTCTGACTTTCCTATTGCACGAGGGAATACGTAGGCATAGGGCGGGCGATGTCCTATTGAGACGCTTCGTTTTCTTTTCTCCCTCGTTTCTTCATTCTTTGTCGTTCCCATTCCGTTCCCATTCCAGTAGCAGTGGAGCTCCAGACAACGACACCCTTTGATCGAGACAACAAGCGTGGATCCCATCTAGTACGATGGACGTGTGGGGTGCTAACACCTTCCCCTCGAGTAACCGACTCCCTTACCCGTTTCTCTTGGTCGCGAGACCATGCTCTTTTCCTTCCCTCAGGTTTACGCAGTGCTTCCTTTCCCTCTCTTGGGATAAATACACATTGCTGGCGACTCTGTTTTCCGCGCCACTTTCGCGTTTGTACCATGGATGAAAATCCTCGAGAGCGACAACGATGAAAAATAATATATTGTCAAATAAAAGTCAAGAATAAAATAATATAAAAATGAAAATAATTAAATCGACTCGATTAAATAAATCGGACAAAATGGGGCGTTACAATTCTCCCCCACTTAGACATTTTTGTCCTCGAAAATATACTTGGTGCAAACAACTCCAGATACGACTCTCGTATCCGACTAACCCACTCTCATGCCATTAAAGGAAACACCAAGAATAACACCACTGACAACCCACCTTGCTAACAACAACTACTACAACGACACGACAACGGTAATAACGACAACGACAAGATGTAATGCCCATACAATGCACTTGACGACCAACTCACAACTCAAAGAATACCCAAGTTACAAACACACAGGTTCACTCTTGAATCGAAACACAACAAGATCGTTACCCTCACCATAGGTAACACTCCCCTAATTCCCCACAAGGAATTAGCTACTCGCACTCGAACCATCATGATGGAAACGAGGCAACAACACAAACAAGAACATAAAGTTCCACGACAAAACATCGTTTCAAAAACCTCTACATAACCACAATACCAACATCCTTGTCACCCAACATCATCACAACAATGTTACGATTCACCAATCGAACATATAACCAAAACATCCATCTACATAGTAGCCCATGAATAATATTTAAGCCTTTCACCTAACACTTCCATTCTGAAACGTCCAATGGTCTCATCATCCTCCATGTTCATAATGTTCAACCTATGAACTCTTACCAGTCACACGCATATACGAATTGTGCCATATCACGCTTCCGTTGCGCACTCTGATTACTCGTAACCATCAAAACTATCAATCCCACGTCCAAAGTCTAACTCTTTCTCATATTCGCCAAAACTCACTGTTCACTTTTAATATACCCAACCTCACACTATCAGATGTCCATTCACACACCAACTCAAATCTCTAAATTCTTCCAAAAGTTCCCACTCTTTAACCATCAAAGAAGACATACGTAAAAACTTTCGACTTAACTCATCAGGCATGACATTAACTTTACCAATAGGATAATTCGAGCCAAGGTCATAACTAATCAGGAATTCCAACCATCCTCGTTGTCTCCTACTTTATTCCTTCTGACCAAACAAGTACTCTAAACCCTTGTGATTACCAAACACCTTGAACCTAAAACCCCCAAAATAATTCCTCTAGATTCTCAATAAAAAATAACCGCAACCATCTTGAAATCATGAATCCTCAATTGTCGTAAAGCATAAGAAATGACTTTACCCTCTCGCATTAACACACTAACTACCCTCATCAAGGACCCATCCCAATATTTCATAAACAGTTTATTAGGATCAGGCAGAATCAAAATTGGAGCCGTAGTCAATCTCTACGTCAGCTCACCTAAACTTACTCACAACGAACATCCAAAACAAACGACTCACCCTTTGCAAGTCAACTGAGATAACTGAAGTACGAACTTAGCAAAGTCTTTCATAGCCTGCAGTAACAACCAACTAAGCCCAAAAGTTTCTAATCTCCTTAACCGACTTTGGAGTTTCTTAATGTAGAACTGCATCTATTTTGGATAGATACACAACAATACCATCATCGGAAATAACATAACCAAGAAAACTAACCTCTTTCAATCAAAATTCTCACTTCGATAATTTAGTAGAAAGCTCCCTCTCTTTCAGCCCTTGTAACTCAATCCTCAAATACACTACATACTCATCCTTTGATTTAAAATAAATCAGAATATCATCCAATAAACATCACTATGAACTTATCCAAACAAGTATGGAAGATATGATTCATATACTCCACAACCATAACATATACAACCCATAACAAAAGTAATACCATCAAGGAACTTCAAATCGTTCGCGATTCGTCACAATTCAAAACTCAAGCTATCCAGAACACAACTGCAAGTTTCCATATTACTCACTGATTAACACGCAACCTCATTCTATCATCCTTTTCCTTACCAACCATGTTGGACCTCTTCAAGTCGACACACTAATGTTTCATCCAAAAACACATCCGAAAACCATGCACAACTGACGGCCCATCACTGTGGCTTCCTGCTAATTTCCAGAACACTATCATCACAAACATGGAAAACATCTGAGTTTCACTTCCTAAAAGTTCTTCTACTTACTTAGCAGATCCAAACCTCAAATCCTCACCTTCGTCAAATTTGAGTTCACACTCTACTCTCTGAGAACAACCATTAACGATACCCAATCGTTCTCTCTCAATGACTTCCCAACTGAACCAACATACCAAAACCTCTAATCCATCTCATCTTCCAATATTAGAATCTTCATCGACTCAACAAAATAATCCGTAATCATTTTCTTAATTCCAACAATTCATTGCACACACTATCAAAGCCGAAAAGACACGTCTATTCCATCCAACATAATTTCGTCTACTATCAACAAGAGATTAAGGGTGATCAGTTCTTCAATTTGTCAATAGACAACCGACAATCATGATGGGGCATAAACCGTCTTTACCAAACTATAATAGCATTTCTTGCATCTTGTGCACAAAACTACGTAAGGCACAAATCCTTAGTTGACATAAACCTTACCTCCGCATTCCCTCCGGAACCGGGAACAACACTGTCCAAACAACACTTACAATCTTGAAATCTATAACACAATGAGCCAACGCTCCACACCTGAAGCAACTTGGAGAAGCACCAGCTTCTCCCCCACTTATCTCATTCTAAATCCTGCAGACAAGGGATTAGAAAAACCAGAAAGTACTGACAGTGTTTCACACACATATCACATACTAAGGAACAAACAACATCGACAGTATTCAACTGTCACACCAACTGACTCAACAACTTGGCCGGACGGACCGACCTGCTCTGATACCACTAATGTAACACCCCAATTCCCATCGCGGATAAATAATACATAAATAAATCAGAGTAAATAAAAATTTATTCTTAGACAGAAACAAGGATGCCACATTTAAAGAAAGAAAACACAATCCCTGCTCATAAATTTGATACATAACACAAAATGGAATAAACAAAAAAGGGAAACTTTTTCCAACAAAGGGAAAGTTCAATTATGGAATAAAGCGGAAAAATCCATAACTGACTTGTTTTACAAAATAAACTATTTTATAACATCAAAATATTCATACAAAGGTAATACAAATAGATCCAACAAATGTATACATATATAACAAAAGCGTTCCCCGACTCCCGTGTTACGTATCAGAGCAGACAGACCGACAGGAAGGATGGAGAACTAATCTTCACAAAAGCCTCCAAGATACTAATCTGCAATTGCCTCATAGAGCAACAAACCACAGCAGAAGGGTGAGAAATAACAACTAAATCAAGATTGCATAATAATATGCAAACACATATAAATTCACATGCATAATCATTCTCACCACAAGCATCACATACTAATACAGTTAGCATGCCACAGATACATAAGATATTTCTAATAATCCAACCACATAGCATATATCAATTATACCAACATAATAGCATATTCACACATAATGCATCCCAAAGTTGAAACATATGGAAACACACCACCATATCACGTATATTCATATATAGCATACCATAGAGAATTAATACAATCATTGTAATGTACAACATCCCCACAAAACATAGCATATGTCTATACGTAAAACATATCATCCATAACCAATGCATTTATCACAAATGCATATCAAATCACCAATGCTATCACGAGCTCAACACATAATCAATCAATTCACAATTCCCCACACATAATTAATCCATTCATGATTTATGCAAATGCACAGAGACCGACACAACGACTCTATGCAATGCGGTACCATTCCATCCATCATTCTCATCATCATTAATTCACTCAAGAATTATTGGAATCATCGCTTGTTACTTAGTGTAAGTCCCCGTCGGGCAAATGATGTTCCCCGTCGCTTTAGGTCCTCTTTGTATAAGGCACACGACGTTTATGGATCGCTTTAGGTCCTCTTTGTAAAAGGCACACAATCCGATCGCTTTAGGTCCTCTTTGCATAAGGCACACGATCGTCTATAACGTCGCTTTAGGTCCTCTTTGTATAAGGCACTCGACCGTTATAGTAGATTCCCTCTGGAATTGTTTCGTCGCTCACACCCCACAAGGGCACACGACATCACAAGATGCATATCATGATGCATGGCATACCAATAACTCATGACAATCAAATGCATATTCACAAATCAACAATATGAATTATCTCATCGTCATTATTCATGCATTGGAAATCAATTCAAACAATGCCTTTACTTGCCATAAGGCCACCAAATAACACACATTGAATTTCACATAAACAATGCATTTCATCATAATCCACAAGCCATAACAATTAGCATTTCATCATAATCCACAAGCCACAAAAATTAGCATTTTAGCATATACACTCATATCAATTCACATCAAGAATTACTCACCATCAACCACAACAATCCTGCAATCATACAATGATACTCACAACACCAGGATTCACGCCACGAAGGCTACTGTAACGCCCCAGTTTTGATCATTTTCTTTAATTGAGTCGATTTAATTATTTTGAGTATTATATTATTTTATTTGTGATAATATGTTATTTTACATCGTGATTATGTTTTATCGCGTTTTGAGAGCGTTTGCGGGATAATTGAGAGTGAGGGTATTTTAGTCTTTTCCCTAATTATTTACTAAGTTAGAAAGAAAAGAAATAGAAAAGAAAGAAAAATAGAAATATAAGGGGAAGAGAGAAAATAGAGAGAAAGAAATAGGAAGAGGAAAAAGAGAAGAAGGAAAAAGAAGAGAAGAGAAAAAGAGAGAAATTGGGAGAAAAGCTTGGAATTCATCAAAACAACTTCTAGGAATCGATTTAATCGGGTAAGGGTGTGAAATTCAATTATCCTATACATGTGTATGATTATGTATGTGTTTGTTTGTGGTTTTGTTGGATTGTATGAGAAATAGAATAAATACCCATTTGTGTAGAAAGTGTGAGAATTCGATTTAATCGTGTTAGAAATCATGTTTTCGTGTTCCTTGTTATTGATACATGATAGATATATGTTGTTATACATCAAATTGGTAATTTTCTGGTGTAAAAATGGGATTTTTGGGTGAAAATTCGTAACAGCAACGCAGCAGGAAAAATTCTGGGTTTCGCTGCCAGTACGCGTATGGGACAGGGCAATACGCGTATGGGGTAGGGCAATACGCGTATTGGTTACGGAAATACGCGTATGGCAATGAAGGAAAGTAGGCAATGTGCGTATGGGGCTGGGCAATACGCGTATGGCTGAGGGCAATACACGTCTGGCCAGCAAGGGTGCAGAATGTGTTTTTTTTCGCGATGTCTTTTCTTATTTAGTCCGTAACTTTTGATCCGCTTATTCGTTTTGAACGTTCTTTATATCGATGGAAAGCTAATGAAATGTTCTTTCCTATTAAAATGATTTCGAGATTGTTGGCCAATTTAATTATGTCGGGAATTGGGAATAGTGTCGTTTTGTCGACTTTTGTAGTTATAATTGTGTCTAATTGATGTGTATCCTGCAATGTATTGTTGGTATGGATATGGTATGACTTGTGTGTTGTTGTGAAATGAAAATGCATGAAATACATGTTGTGATGATGATGTGTGGCCTAAGGGCAAGAAAATGAAATGTGTTGTATTTGGTTGTATATGCATTGTTTATGGTTGCATATATGTGTGAAGATGCATTGGTTGTCATGAGTTCTTGTGTGTCAAGCATCATGATATGCATCTTGTGGGATCGTGCGCCTTATACAAAGAGGACTGCAAGTGATCCATAAACGTCATGAGCCTTATACAAAGAGGATTGTAAGCGACGGGTGAACATCGTAGGCCCGACGGGGAGTTACAGTGATGTAACGAGCGATGGTTCCAGCAGAGTTCCTGAGTGAACTAGTGTTGAGATTTGATGGAGTCGGTACCGCATGTGCATTTGCATAGAGTCGTTGTGTCGGTCTCTTTGCATCTGCATGGTTTATGATTGCATTGGTTATATGTGGAAAATCATGATTTAATTGGTTATGTGTGAGACATGGTGATATGCATTTATGATAAATGTATGGTGCATGATTAATATGCAATTGGGAATGGAGTAATTATGTGATTGAGCTTGTGATAGCACTTGTGAATCGATGTGCATTCGTGTTAAATGTATTGAGTTATGAATGACATGTTTCGTGTATAAACATATGCATTATGTGTGAATATGTGATTATGTGAGTATAATCTATATATGCTTTATGTGTTGGCATGTGATAATTGTGGTGAGAATACTTGATATGTGTATTTTATGTCGATATACATAATTATATGCATTTATATTATAATTGTGTTTCTCACCCTTCTGCTGTTTTATAATGCTCTATGAGGCATTGCAGATTAGATTGCTGGAGGTCTTTTTGTGAAGTTTAGGACTTCATTCTTTTGTCGGTCGGCTCTGATATGTGACACCGGGTAGTCGGGGGATCGATTAGGATTATTTTGCGATGTTGTGTATATGCATCTTTGTCCTTTGTAGTTGTATATATACATGATTCTACTGATAACAGATAAACCTTTATGTGATATATATATATATATATAATATTCAATTTTAGATTTTCCGCTTTTATTATAAAATCTGATGAAATGTGGGTGTAAGGAACTGAGTTTCTTTGATGATTGCTACCCCACTGTTGCATATCTTTATGAGCAGGTGTTGTATGTTATGTTTTGTTTCATTGTAATGTGATGCTTCCTGTCTATGCCGTGTTTTTAATTATACTCTGATGAAATTTTGAATTTTCTTTTACTGCTGTAATAGCTTTGGGGGTATAGATTGGGGGTGTTACATTAAGTGGTATCAGAGCCAGTCCGTGTCAGTTTGTGTCTGTTTGTGTCAGTCTTTGTTGGTCTTCGTGGTTCGGTGAGTTGTTGTTTAACCATAGTTGCTGTTATTGGAAATGAACAGAATATGGCTGGAAGGAACGATGCTGCTTTGGCTGCTGCGATGCAGGCTATGGCTCGGGCTGTGCAGGGTGCACCGAATGCTGTTGGTAATGAGGAGTTCAGGAAGAATCAACCGCCTATCTGCAAAGGAAGATATGATCCTGATGGTGCACAGATTTGGTTGAAAGAGATTGAAAGGATTTTCCGAGTGATGGATTGTGATGAGGATCAGAAGGTGAGACTGGGTACTCACATGTTACTAGAAGAAGCTGATGATTGGTGGGTTGGTACTCGTAATGTGTTGGAAGCTACAGAGGAAGAAGAGATCACTTGGGAAGTGTTTAGCAGAGAGTTTCTGAGGAAGTATTTTCCCGAGGATGTTAGAGGAAAGAAGGAGATAGAATTTTTGGAATTGAAACAAGGTAGTATGTCTGTTGTTGACTATACTGCTAAGTTTGTTGAGCTGGTGCAATTTTATCCTCATTATGCTGAGGCGACTGCTGAGTTTTCTAAGTGTGTGAAATATGAGAACGGATTGCGTCCTGAGATTAAACAGGCGATCGGTTATCAGAGGATAAGAAGGTTTTCTGATTTAGTGGATTGTTGTAGGATTTACAAAGAGGATAGGAAGGCGCATGCTACTCACTACAAGAGTGTGAATGACAGGAAAGGAAAACAACCGTCTCGTAATGGTCCTTATGTGGCACCCGCTGACAGTGGTAACCATAGGAGTAACTTTGAGAAACAGACAAGTGGGGGAGGAATGTCTAATCCTCTGAGATGTTACAAGTGTGGTGAAGTAGGATATCTTCAGTTCGATTGTGGGAAGAATAAACTGAAATGTTCCAAGTGTGGACGTTCGGGACATGTCACCGCTGATTGTAAGAATAATATGGTGAAGTGTTTCAACTGTGGTGAGACAGGTCATATTAGTACGAGGTGTAAAAAACCAAAGCAAGCTTAGGCTGGTGGGGAGGTCTTTGCATTGACAAGGACTGAGTCTTCTAGTGCAGATCGTCTGATTAAAGGTACTTGTTTTATTATAGTACGCCTTTATTTTTGCTATTGTTGGTACTGGAGCGACTCATTCGTTTAGTTCATATGAGTGCGCGAAGCGTTTGAATTTGTTGTTGTCTTCTTGGGGTGGTTGGATGGTTATCGATACTTCTATTTTTGGGTCGATAATTATTTCTTTGGTTTGTTTAATTTGTTCTTTGACCATTTATGGTAAAGACTTGTGTTGGATTTGGTGTTTTTAGTTGGAAGGATTAGAATGAGATGAGTGGGGGGAAAAGCTGGTACTTTTCCATGTTGTTTCAGGTGTGGAGCGTTGGCTCAGTGGGATGCAGATTGCAAGAGTGTAAGTGTTGTTTGGACAGTGTTGTTTCAGATTCTAGAGGGAATGCGGAAGTAAAGTTTATGTCAACTAAGGGTTTGTGCCTTAGGTAGTTTTGTGCACAGGATGTAAGGAATGCTATTATAGTTTGGTGGAGACGGTTTGTACCCCATCATGATTATCAGCTGTCTATTGACAAATTGAGGAACTGATCACCCTTAATCTCTTGTTGATAGCAGACGGGAATTATGTTGGATGAAATGGACGTGTCTTTCCGGCTTTGATAGTGGTGCGGAATGGATTACTTGAAATTTAAGGAAATGATTGCGGATTATTTTGTCAAGTTGAGGAAGATTTTATATCTGACGGTGACGCGGAATCAAGATTTTTGGTATGATGGTTAAGTTGTGAAGTCATTGAGAGTCCTTTTTGGTTGGTTGTTGCGATAGATTGGAATTTGGATTGTCAAGAGAAGAAATTGTGTATGGACTACGAACAGTGGTATAGGGTGACGATTGAGAATAAGTGTTCACTTTTAGGATGAGGTAACTGGATTGGTTTGGTTGAGTTTGATTGGAATTACTATTGTTGGAATGTTCGATAAGAGTGACGATTTGTTTGAGTTGAGGTTTTGATCGACTTTGTGTGGCGGATTATATTTGTTATCATCGGAAGTAGATGCGATGTTACTATGAGAGGCTCCGAAGTTAATTAAGGTGATTAGAAACTTTTTGGACTTTTGTTGGTTATTACCGAAGGGTATGGAGGGCTTTTCCAAGATTTGCGTTTTCGTTACTTCAGTGGACTTGCAAAGGGGAAGTCGATTGTTTGGGATGCATCTTTGAGGAGTATGGTCAGTGTGTTAATGCAAGAAAGTAAAGTCGTGGCTTATGTTTTTCGACATTTGAGGATTCGTGGCGAGCTATGAATTGGTTTAGGGTTATCCTTGAGGAAAGGATGTTGTTGCGCCTGATGTGTAAGTCAAAAATCTTTATGCATGTCTGTTTTAAGGGTCAGAGAGTTGGATTTATTTGAGCAGTGCTGAGGCTTGTGTTTAGTGTGGGAGAGAACACAGTAGAGAGTGTGGTTGGATATATTGGCAGTGAACAGTGATTTTTGGTGAATATGAGAAAGAGTTAGGTTTTGGATGTGAGATTTATAGGCTCGATGGTTTCGGGTAAACAGAGTGCGCAACGGAAGCGTGATGTGGCACATTTTGTATTTGAGAGTGAACTAGTGAGTTTGTGCTTGTGTATTCTTTGAGTTGTGAGTTGGTCGGCAAGTGCATTGTATGGGCTTTACGTCTTGTCGTTGTTGTTGCTGCTGTTAGCAAGGTGGTTTGTCAGTTGTGTTATTTGTGGTGTGCTTTTGGTTGGTCTAATGTTTGATTGGTCGGATGCGAGAGCCGTGTCTGGAGTTGTTGGGATCGGTTATATTTTCGAGGAAAAAAATCTCTAAGTGGGGGAGAGTTGTAACGCCCCAGTTTTGATCATTTTCTTTAATTGAGTCGATTTAATTATTTTGAGTATTATATTATTTTATTTGTGATAATATGTTATTTTACATCGTGATTATGTTTTATCGCGTTTTGAGAGCGTTTGCGGGATAATTGAGAGTGAGGGTATTTTAGTCTTTTCCCTAATTATTTACTAAGTTAGAAAGAAAAGAGATAGAAAAGAAAGAAAAATAGAAATATAAGGGGAAGAGAGAAAATAGAGAGAAAGAAATAGGAAGAGGAAAAAGAGAAGAAGAAAAAAGAAGAGAAGAGAAAAAGAGAGAAATTGGGAGAAAAGCTTGGAATTCATCAAAACAACTTCTAGGAATCGATTTAATCGGGTAAGGGTGTGAAATTCAATTATCCTATACATGTGTATGATTATGTATGTGTTTGTTTGTGGTTTTGTTGGATTGTATGAGAAATAGAATAAATACCCATTTGTGTAGAAAGTGTGAGAATTCGATTTAATCGTGTTAGAAATCATGTTTTCGTGTTCCTTGTTATTGATACATGATAGATATATGTTGTTATACATCAAATTGGTAATTTTCTGGTGTAAAAATGGGATTTTTGGGTGAAAATTCGTAACAGCAACGCAACAGGAAAAATTCTGGGTTTCGCTGCCCATACGCGTATGGGACAGGGCAATACGCGTATGGGGTAGGGCAATACGCGTATTGGTTAGGGCAATACGCGTATGACATTGAAGGAAAGTAGGCAATATGCGTATGGGGCTGGGCAATACGCGTATGGCTGAGGGCAATACGCGTATGGCCAGCAAGGGTGCAGAATGTGTTTTTTTTCGCGATGTCTTTTCTTGTTTAGTCCGTAACTTTTGATCCGCTTATCCGTTTTGAACGTTCTTTATATCGTTGGAAAGCTAATGAAATGTTCTTTCCTATTAAAATGATTTTGAGATTGTTGGCCAATTTAATTATGTCGGGAATTGGGAATAGTGTCATTTTGTCGATTTTTGTAGTTATAATTGTGTGTAATTGATGTGTATCCTGCAATGTATTGTTGGTATGGATATGGTATGACTTGTGTGTTGTTGTGAAATGAAAATGCATGAAATACATGTTGTGATGATGATGTGTGGCCTAAGGGCAAGAAAATGCAATGTGTTGTATTTGGTTGTATATGCATTGTTTATGGTTGCATATATGTGTGAAGATGCATTGGTTTTCATGAGTTCTTGTGTGTCATGCATCATGATATGCATCTTGTGGGATCGTGCGCCTTATACAAAGAGGACTGCAAGCGATCCATAAACGTTGTGAGCCTTATACAAAGAGGACTGTAAGCGACGGGTGAACATCGTAGGCCTGACAGGGAGTTACAGTGATGTAATAGCGATGGTTCCAGCAGAGTTCCTGAGTGAACTAGTGTTGAGATTTGATGGAGTCGATATCGCATGTGCATTTGCATAGAGTCGTTGTGTCGGTCTCTTTGCATCTGCATGGTTTATGATTGCATTGGTTATATGTGGAAAATCATGATTTAATTGGTTATGTGTGAGACATGGTGATATGCATTTGTGATAAATGTATGGTGCATGATTAATATGCAATTTGGAATGGAGTAATTATGTGATTGAGCTTGTGATAGCACTTGTGAATCGATGTGCATTCGTGTTAAATGCATTGAGTTATGAATGACATGTTTCGTGTATAAACATATGCATTATGTGTGAATATGTGATTATGTGAGTATAATCTATATATGCTTTATGTGTTGGCATGTGATAATTGTGGTGAGAATACTTGATATGTGTATTTTATGTCGATATACATAATTATATGCATTTATATTATAATTGTGTTTCTCACCCTTCTGCTGTTTTATAATGCTCTATGAGGCATTGCAGATTAGATTGCTGGAGGTCTTTTTGTGAAGTTTAGGACTTCATTCTTTTGTCGGTCGGCTCTGATATGTGACACCGGGTAGTCGGGGGATCGATTAGGATTATTTTGCGATGTTGTGTATATGCATCTTTGTCCTTTGTAGTTGTATATATACATGATTCTACTGATAACAGATAAACCTTTATGTGATATATATATATATATATAATATTCAATTTTAGATTTTCCGCTTTTATTCTAAAATCTGATGAAATTTGGGTGTAAGGAACTGAGTTCCTTTGATGATTGCTACCCCACTGTTGCATATCTTTATGAGCAGGTGTTGTATGTTATGTTTTGTTTCATTGTAATGTGATGCTTCCTGTCTATGCCGTGTTTTTAATTATACTCTAATGAAATTTTGAATTTTCTTTTACTGCTATAATAGCTTTGGGGGTATAGATTGGGAGTGTTACAGCTACCCACAACAACATACATTAATACCATACATTTGTATTCAAGTCATCAAAGTATTTTTCCATAAGGCCACAACAATTACAACAACTTATCACATGCTTCAACATCATATAAACAACATAAAAGCTCCACGTCATATAACAATAGCACAACACACTGCAAAACACCGACTGCACGCATTTAACGCGATAAAAACCCGACAACCCAACAATTTTACACAACCATGACTTAAATAAATCATCTACTGTCCTCCAAACCATTTTTATAAGAATGAACATCTCATTAGCTTTCCAACGCTTCGAACGGCGGCTAAAACGGACTTACGGGTTGAAAGTTATGAAGAAAACAAAATAGAAAAATATGTCACATTCGCTCCAGTATTCGCTAGGCGAACCCCAGCGAACCATGGCAGAAAAAAACCAGCATAAAGTTCGCTAGGCAAACTTCTAGGCGAACATTCGCCCGATCCTTCGCTATGGTTCGCTAGGCGAACCCGCGAAACCCAGAATTCGCAGCAGCATCAATATAGGTCATTTGGGGATAAATTCCATCATTTATTCCACCCAAACCCTTCCAATTCATACCATAACAACCAAAACATGTTCCAACATAGTCAACAAGTATTCCCATGCATTTATATCGCATTTCAACCATGAAAACATCGATTCCAATCAATTGTTCATCAATTTATCAAATGTAAAAACATTATAAAAACAAGAAAACATTCACACAATCACACACATATACATATACAATCGCAATATAATCGAAACTTCTCACCCTTACCCGATTAATCGCGCTTGAACGAATGATTTCTTCTTCCATAAGTTTTCCTCTCCTTCTCTTTTCCTTCCTCTTCCTTTCTTTCCTTTCTCTTTCTTTTCTCTCGTTTTCTATCAAATCTCTATTTATAAAAATATCTAATTTTTCTAAAATATCTAACCCCTCAAAATGACCATTTTACCCCTCAGCTCAAATATCTCGCAAACGCTCTCAAAACGCGATAAAACATAATAACGATGAAAAATAATATATTGTCAAATAAAAGTCAAGAATAAAATAATATAAAAATGAAAATAATTAAATCGACTCGATTAAATAAATCGGACAAAACGGGGCGTTACAGAATACGTAGGCATAAGATTGGAAAAATCTTAGCGAGCATACTAACCCAAAACCCAAAACCCAGTACTCCACCAAATCAACCCAAAAGCATCAAATCTAAACACATTAACATCTTACCCCACAAATAGTCCAGGCACTCTATTTTTTTTAACAAAATAACCTAAGAGAGACCCACAATCTTAATAGTATTTGTAAACCAACTGTCACCTGTTTAAACTCAGTATGCAAGCAGGGTTAATTGGAGACATCTATTTCCCATCCTTAAATAGCTTAACAGGATAAAAAGTGAATCGAACTGTAGTACCCCAAAGCGATAGTGCTTCGCAACCACACAAAAATTCGCGCTACAGAAAAATGGCGACATCACTGGGGACCGCGAGATCTTATTCTCTTCCCATCTCTTAGGTAGAAACCTTAAAAAAGTACCACAGGAAAAAATGGCTCCCACTGTGGGGCCCGTTTTCTCTTTCCTATAATCCTTACGGTAGAAAGCCCTGAGTTCTCGAAATGTCACAGAAATGGCGACTCTGCTGGGGAGTCATTGTCTGTATATGATCATAAGACTAGAGGTCTAGGATGATTAAGACAAATATATATACTGCTTTTCCTAATTGATATCTGTGTTTATTTTTCTGCTCATGGGAATGTGTGTGATGCCGCATGTGGAAAGATTGAGTATACACCTAAGATAGGTGATGGCAATGCGGGTAATCTTGTGGGGAGTGAATTCCAGTTAAGAGCCCCCGATCGACCATCAAACTCAGTGGAGACTCCCTTTGCAGATACATTGCCTATACGATTTCGGTTGTTGAAAGTAGTGTGGTCGACTAGGTTATCTGAGAAGCTGAGGTTTTTAGTAGACTTAAGCCATTTTGTAGTGCAGAAGCTATAAAAAATAGTTGTCACACGATACTACCCTCATCTGAGATCGCTCTAGGATACATCAGCTCGCTGGCGATCCGCTTGCTGTTGTTATCCCAAGAGGGGTCAATGATTTTGTGGGCAGGTACAAAAAATCACCAGTATAAACCTTTCCGAGGGGGGGGGGGGGTAGAGCCTTGACTTCATGACACCGACCCTTTGACCCCATGTTTTTTCTATGTTTTTGTGTGCTGCATTCATGCATTCATTTAAAATACATTAAAACAAAAAAAATCTTCTCTTCTAGTCTCTCTTTTTCAAATTAAACTAAGATAATGATTGCAAATATAAGAGAAAGGAGATTGCGCTAATGGATTTCGATAGAAGGAAAACTCATAAGTACACCTTCAAGGTTCCAAAGTTAGAGGATTTAAGAGGTTTGGCGAGAATGATCACCAACCTCGAGGTTTTCAGAGCCAAGTATGGAGGACTGCTTTCCTTGTTAAGGGTCCACGTAATTTAAGGAATCCTATCCACACTAATCCAGTTCTGCGATCCGGTCTATCACTGTTTCACATTCCTGGATTATCAGCTTGCACCAACGCTGGAGGAGTATTCTCACCTGACTGATTTACATATTACTGATCAAGCTCCCTTTTCTGGACTGGAAGAAATTCCAAAGGATCAGACCATTACGAAGAAGTCAGGACTCACATGACCACTAAGGGTGGCATCCAGGGTTTTCCAGCCCAGTTCTTGATAAAGAAAGCTCTGTACTTTGCTAGTTTAGGGAATGTGGCCGCTTTTGAGAGCATCTTTGCTTTCCTCACCTACGGGTTATTATTGTTTCCCAACATCGATAACTTTGTAGATATCAACGCCATTAAGATTTTCCTAATCGAAAACCTCGTAGCGACCTTACTCGCAGATGCATATCATTCGGTACATTTAAGGAATTTATACAGTGGAGGAATGATCACGTGCTGTGTACCCTTGCTTTATAAATGGTTCACTTCCCATTTTCCTAAGTCTGCTACATTTTGGGATCAAAAAAATACTTTATGTTGGTCGCAGAGAATCATGTCTCTTACCAACTCTGACATCGATTGGTATAATCGAATCTACGACGGGATCAGAATCATTGACCGTTATGGAAATTTCCCAAATGTACCCCTTATAGGAACTAAGGGGGAATCAACTATCATCCAGTGTTAGTTCGTCGGCAATTTGGATACCCAATGAGGCATGTCCCGCGCAATGCTCATCTGGAAGGTCTTTTCTTCAAGGAAGGAGAAAATGACAGGGCACTAAAGAAGGAAATAGTGCACGCTTGGAAACACATTCATAGGAAAAGACGAGAGTCTCTAGGAAAACCAGACTATGTCTCGATGGAGCCTTATCTCCACTGGGTACAAACTAGAGCTCTCAAGCTGGGGATGCCTTACCCTCGTCAGGAAGTTCTTCCATTAAGGGACTCTGCCCTTTATTTCATGTTTGAGACGGAAAAACTTCAGGTTACTCTCAGCAAAGTTCAGCAGGAGAAGAGGTCTTGGAGGAACAAGTATCACATTTTCAATGTGGAGTGCAAGAAAATACAACAACTGTTAAAAGAAAAGGATGCTCTGATTGAGATTTTAGAGCAACATGCTGTAGAAAATCAGGATGACCAAAGGAATTTGCTCGCTCCTTTCACTTGGCAAAGGAATGACAACCCGACAACAGCCCTAGAGCCCCGGTCAAAGTAAAGGAAAGCACCCGAACCAGCACCTGAGCTCTCTTCAGAGAGGACTCATGATCCATTAGTTTAGGTTTCCTTTTTCAGTACTTTGTAATCTACTGTATTTCCATTTCCGTAATCCTTTGAATTCAATAAAATAGGGTTTCCCCACTGTTTGATATTTGCAATCTAATTGTCGAAGTTTACTTGGAATAAACAAAAATATATACAATTAATATAATCATTGCATATCATTCATCATTCTAATGTCACACATTCTTCTTACCTACGAATCTCACGTTTGTGTCTAGATTCTAGAGTCAAACTGTCTCATTCGTACAATACTCGGGTCAATCGTCAGAAAAAGATGGATGATCTCGAGGAAGAGAACAGAGAGTTGAGGGAAGAGATCGACACTCTGAAAGAGGATCTGAGAAAGCTTCATAACGACATGCAAGCTCTAGCAGAAGCTCAAATTTAACAACAAAGGAATGTGATCTCAGAGATCACATCAACGCCCATAGTGGAGAAGTATGATCCTAGGTACAAAATGCTGAAAGATCATCCCTGGGGCATTCCTATCAACTATATCCCAGAAGGATATGTTCCGCCGATCAATGAGGATCAAGGAACCGTAGCAGGAGCTGCTGGGCCTGAAGGTTACAAACTATGGGAAAGCGAAGATGCCAGGGGCATGACAGCAACTCCTGAAGGTAAAAACTTCGGGAGACACCGAGAGTCTCGGCCATAATGATTGTACCATCGCCCACGGTACACACTATCCCGGAAGGACAGATTCCAGAGATACCCTCTGGTGGAAACGACAGCATTATCGACAGAATGAATGAATTCTTGGAACAATTCCCAGAGATGCAAAAAGAACTGCAGGCCCTTCGCGGTCAGGATCTATTTGGAAAGGACGCCGCGGACCTCTGCTTGGTCCCCAATGTGAAAGTTCCGCACAAGTTCCAAGTGCCCGGCTTTGAAAAGTACAAGGGTAACTCTTGCCCACAGAGCCACTTGATGATGTACGCTCGGCGAATGTCAGCTCAGACAAATAACCAAGAGCTACTGATTCACTACTTTCAGGATAGTTTAACTGGTGCCGCATTTAAATGGTACATGGGTTTAAACTGCGCTACAATTGGCACGTTCAGAGATCTTGGCGCTGCTTTCGTTCAACAATATAAATACAATTTGAACATGGCACCAGACAAATATCAACTCAGATCAATGTCACAAAAGGACAAGTAAACCTTTAAGGAGTACGCTCAAAGATGGCGTGAAATTGCCGCCCAGATTTGTCCACCTCTTGAGTAAAAAGAGATGACAAAGATCTTCCTAAAGACCTTGGGCTCATTTTACTATGACATAATGGTCTCCAGTGTGCCCAGTGACTTCACCGATATGGTGGGCATGGGAGTTCGTCTTGAGGAAGCGGTCCGGGAAGGATGTTTGGTTAAAGACGCTGGATCATCAAGTAGTACAAAACGATACGGTAGTGCTCTCCCTAAGAAAAAAGAGCAAGATATCGGGAATATCTCTCTCGGAAAGAAAAGGCGAAGATATCAACCAGTAGGAGTTATAACTCCTGCTATTAATCCCACGCCTATTCCTACGTATCAACCACAGGTTGCTCAGAGGCAACCAAATCAACAGCAACTTCAGCAAAGGACACAACATTCTCTTCAGCAGGCTCGTCCTCAATACAACAACAACCGTACAACGCGACCACCAGGGTTTGACCCTATACCCATGTTGTACGCGGAGCTGCTTCCATTATTACTGGTCAAGGGGCATGTCCAAACTAAGTCTCCCCTTACAGTACTGGAAAATCCGTCTTTTTAGTTCAAAACGGATTAGACGTGTCCTTACCATCAAGGAGGATCAGGGCATAACCTAGAAAACTGTCTCAGTTTCAAATCTGACGTACAAAAGCTCGTTAGGAGCGGGGTCTTATCTTTCAAGGATACGAATCCTAATGTTTTCACAAACCCGCTGCCTCAACATGAGAAAGCTGTAGTCAATTTGATAGAGGGAGAGTCTAACAACACCTATCAAATTCATGATGTACTCTTGTTAAGAGCCAACCTGGTCAAGATGCATTGTAGATAGAGCGGATATGGCCATGTGCCACGTCATAATTATCACCAGTGTGATATCTGCTCTAAAAATAATCAAGGATGTTTTGTGGTGCAAGCAGCTCTACAGGAACAATTGGATCTCGGATGGATCCAAGAGCATTGAGTTCGTGGAGTCAACATGACCTATACAAATTCCAACATCATTCAGAACCACGACATCTGTGCAATGAATGTCAACTTGGTGACGATGCACTCAAGGCAAAGCCAGTATCATAATCTGCCACGACACGATTATAATTCCTGTCTGACTTACTCGGTAAACAAACATGGATGCTCTTTTGTACAAGAGGCCCTCCAGCGTCAGATGGATCTTGGATGGATCCAGGACTACCATGATAGAAATCCTTATCAGATCAACATGATTCAAATCTTTGATATTCGTCTAATGAATACCAGCTTGGTGGAGTTACATGCCAGGCAGGTCCAACTCAGTTTTCTCACTTCACATGATTATCGGAACTGTAAAGGATGTTGTGAGAGTAACCAAGGGTGCGCTCTCGTTCAGAGAACTTTACAACACTTATTAAACCACTGGTGGCTTCCAATCTATCTGGAAGAAGACACACAACAAATCAGTGTGCTTAATGGAAACCTTACTCGGCGTCAAAGTCAGGATGTCCGATCTATGGAAACAAACCAAGTAAGGTTGCACTGCATTTAGAGCAGGCGTGGCCAGGTGCCACCATACAACTATGAATGCTGTAGAGTCTGCTCGGAGAATAACCAAGGATGCTACCTTGTGCGGGCAGCCCTTCAAGGTCAGTAGGATCGTAAAGAGATTCACCCGTGTCCGAGTCTCGAGCCAATCAACTGGACGCCAGACTACTTCGCTGATCAAATCAGAGACGTTGTCATAATCTCTGATCATCAACTAAACAAGGATGTTTGTACCATCATCCCTCTACTAGACGAATCAAAGGTTCTTAGCCAGGAACTGATTGAAGTTACTTACGACAGTCAGAAAAATCAGAAGGCTCCTGTAGTTATCTATCTACCGGGACCATTACCGTATGAATCAGCTAAGGCGATCCCTTACAAATACGGTGCAACAATAATTGAGAATGGAAAGGAAATTAAATTACCCTCCGTCATGAATATTGCAGACATCAGTCGAGTAACACGGAGCGGTCGAATCTTCAACCGAGGAGTTGGAGAACCTAACAAAGAAAAGGAACTTCCGACAGAAGCTCCTGATCCACCAGTCGGTCAATCCAGTAATCCCGACCTTTCAAAGGATGTTGATGAGATGCTGAAGCTCATCCAAAGGAGTGAATACAACATTGTTGATCAGCTGTTACAAACTCCTTCAAAGGCCTCAGTGCTATCACTTTTACTCAGTTCCGAAGCCCACAGAGAGGCTCTACAGAAAGTCTTAGAGCAGGCCTTTGTGGAATAGGATATGTCAATACGACAGTTCGATAACATCATCTCTAACATCACTTCATGCAATAACTTAGGATTCAGTGATGAGGATTTGCCAGAGGGGGGCAAAAGTCACAACATGGCGCTCAATATCACAGTTAACTGCCAGGACGATGCTTTAGCCAGCATACTGGTAGACACAGGATCGGCCATCAATGTTATGTTGAAGTCCACTTTAATGCGACTATCATTCAAAGGGTCCCCGATGAGGGGTAGTGAGGTCATTGACAAAGCATTTGACGGGTCTCAAAAAGCAGTTATCAGCGAAGTCGACCTTCCCATAACTAGCGGTCCTCACATTTTCCTAATCACTATCCAGGTCATGGACGTCCGGGCAGCGTACAACTGTTTATTAGGAAGACCTTGGATACCTCAGGCTGGGGCAGTCACTTCGACGTTGCACCAGAAACTGAAGTTCGTCAAGAACGATCAACTCGTCACGGTCTGTGGAGAACAAGCCTTAGCCGTGAGTAACCTGTCATTATCTACTTGTGTAGAACCCGAGGAGGTTGTTGGGACTTAGTTCCAAGCACTTTCGGTGACCAATGAGAATCCATCAGAGAAAGGAACCTCGATTTCCTCATACAGAAATGCTCTCGAAGTGATTGAGAATAACAACGCAAAAGGATGGGGACAACTTGTCATTCCTACTGATAATAAAACAAAGAAGGGTCTTGGATTTTCTGCAACTTGTACCCAGACAACTTCTAATGATGAAAGTCTTAATCCCATTCAGGACTTCTTCCACAGTGGAGGTTTCCTTCACCCAGTGCCTCAAGTAGTCCATACCATCAACGAGGGAGATTCCTCTGACACAGATGAGGAATGGAAGTCCTATCTCAACGAGGACGGTTATATGTCTCAGGAAGAAGTGCCTACGCCATTTTGCTATCCCGCACAGAGTCCGAGATTTATACCCAGGTCAGATGTCGAAATGATATACGGAGATTGTGATCTGGAAGGATGTCGTGCTCCACCAAACTCATTAGAGGAAGACACTCTGATGAAAGACAACTTTGACCACGACTATTATGGCCCGATGGATGACCTGCCTATCTTGCAGCCGTACCCAGGAGACTTGGGGCAAGAAAATAAGCCGAACAATGAAAATCAGCTGAGCGTCAATGAAAAGAATACTTGCGTCCCCACCATGTCATGGGATCAACACTCAGGGTATTCAGAACCTATCCAGCACGACGATGAATTTGCAGAATTTGCAGGACTAGAATTCATTAACTATGCTTTTCCCGAGGTCAACGTCATCGAAAGGGATGACTCCTCCAGTTACAAAGAAGTGTGGGATACCTTAGGACAACCAAGTGGAAGTCAAGTACACCGCTCTCGAAAGCTCTCGTATCAGGCTCGAAGACATCCAGCCAACTGGATGGGGAGATTTGCCTGAGAGCACCAATACTATGCAAAATACAACAGAGGAATCCTATTATGACAACTCTTCCTGGGAGATAGATTCCAATGATCCTGCTCCACCAGAAATCAACGTCATTTCTGAAGACAAATCAAGGAAAGTACCAGACTTTGTGATTCACCGAGGAGTTCACCGCCAATGGGATGCTGTCGATGTTCCGAAGATTGTTCATAAGTCAAAGTAATTGCCTTTTTTAACCTTTCACCCTGCCCAGGTGAAACGAATGTTTTGATAGGGCTCATTTTCTATAAATATCCCTCTTCGCTTCGCCCAAAGCGACAGAGTTCTGTTTTATAGGGCTGTAGTTTCAAGAATTGACTTGTTCATAAATAAAATAACGCCGTTCTGTGATCTCTGCATTAATTGCTGTTTTCTCTATTTGCTTTTCTTAGAAAATGGTAATCCTAAAAAACAACTAATAAAAACAAGCAGTTTTCAGAAAAACACTGCACACACTCTTGCATTTCTCTCTATCTCTTCTAAAAAACAATTATCACGTCATGCAGATTGCTTGTTTTAAACCCCATTGAAACGTACGATCCGATGCCTTCTCCCAACCTTGAATTCCTAGTATTTGAGGCTAAAGAAGAAGATGACGAAGAAATTCCAGAGGAGATCTCCCGATTACTCAGACAAGAGGAAAGGTCCATTAAACCTCACAAAGAGCCGTTGGAAACAGTCAACTTGGGTTCAGAGGAAGAGAGCAAAAAATTCAGGATTGGGGCACTGCTCAGCCCGACTGTCAAAGAAAGTTTGATAAAGCTTCTCAGAGAATTTCCCGATGTGTTTGCTTGGTCCTACCAGGACATGCTAGGGTTGGATACCAGCATCGTGGAACATCATTTACCATTGAAATCGGAATGTCCGCCAGTAAAATAGAGGTTGAGACGGACACACCCGGACATGGCCGTCAAAATCAAAGAGAAGGTACAAAAACAGATTGACGCGGGTTTCCTTGCCACGTCAGAATATCCTCAATGGTTAGCCAACATCGTACTCGGTGAAGTCAGAATGTGTGTCGATTACAGAGATCTGAACAAGGCTAGTCCAAAGGATGACTTTCCTTTGCCGCACATTGACATGCTGGTAGACAGTACAACAAAGTTCAAAGTTTTCACCTTCATGGATGGATTCTCGGGCTATAATCAAATCAAAATGGCGCCGAAAGACATGGAGAAAACTTCCTTCATCACCCCATGGGGTACCTTTTGTTACAAGGTAATGCCGTTCGGTTTGAAGAACACTGGGGCAACCTATCAAAGGGACATGACTACTCTGTTTCATGACATGATACACAAGGAAATCGAGGTATATGTCGATGACATGATTGCCAAATCTAAGACAGAAGAGGAGCATGTGACCCACCTGTCAAAACTATTCAAGCGGTTGAGAAAGTACAAACTCCGCTTGAATCCCAACAAGTGCACCTTCGGTGTCCGTTCAGGGAAACTTTTAGGGTTCATCATCAGCCAAAAAGGAATTGAGGTTGATCCTGACAAGGTCAAGGCCATTCAAGAAATGCCTTCTCCGAAAACTGAAAAACAAGTCAGAGGATTCCAGGGACGTTTGAACTACATCTCCAGATTCATATTCCTCATGACCGCAACATGTGCGCCAATTTTCAAATTACTCAAAAAGAATCAGGACTGCGTTTGGACAGAGGACTGCTAAACCGCCTTCGACAGTATTAAGGAATACCTGTTGAACCCACTGATTCTATTACCTCCTGTGGAAGGAAGACCACTTATCATCTACTTAACAGTCCTAGAAGTCTCCATGGGTTGTGTACTTGGCCAACAAGACGAAACAAAAAGGAAAGAGTCTGCCATTTACTATCTGAGCAAGAAATTCACCGACTGCGAGACTCGGTACACTATGCTTGAGAAAACTTGTTGCGCTTTGGCTTGGGCAGCCAAACGTCTTCGCCAATACTTGATTCGTCACACTACTTGGTTGATCTCAGAAATGGATCCAATCAAGTACGTCTTTGAAAAGCCTGCTCTCACGGGAAGAATCGCCCGTTGGTAGATGTTGTTATCAGAATACGACATCGAGTACCACGCTCAAAAAGCCATAAAAGGAAGTGTCTTAGCCGATCATTTGGCTCATTAACCAATTGAGGATTGTCATACCCCAAATTTTGACCACTAAGATTCCCATCATTGTGCAAATCATGATCACAATACGGGTGTATCATTATGCTTCATCAGTCTCCCCGAAGATGGGTAAACATCCACTACAATCAAACTTAGGGTTTTAAGCCCTCTCAGAGTTCTTAGACAAAGGATCAATCAAGGAATGACATGATCTTCAACTTGTCTAAACCTCTCAAACATCCACAATGGATCAAGAGGACTCCCACAGCAAGGATTAAGCACCAGGATGCTCCCTTCTAGGTGGATCAAGCCTCAAGATCGCCAGTGTCACCAAATTAGGGTTTTGGTCGACCAGGGCCTCCAGTTGGAAATTTTCCTCTGGGCATGAGCCAATGCTTCAAATCATAACCTAATATACTCCATGGAACCTCATGGGCACAAGTATCAAATCAATTTGACCTCAGTGGATGCATACATCAAAAATTAGAAATTAGGGTTTCTTGACCTAATTCACCCCTAAGTTGACTTTTGGGACAAATCATGAGCCAAGACCTCAAGAGAGGATTTGAGGGTCTCTAATACACCTCATTGATCCATTTTCAACAATGGATTGATCCAGGAAGCTTGAGCAATAAGTCTCAATTTCATCTGAACCATAGTTAGGGTTTCGCGAGAAAAGTCAACTGTAACTTTGACTTTTGACCAGGACATGCTCCCAAACCCTAAGACATGATTCAATACACCCTATAACACCCATGGAACATGTCCATCAAGTTTTATTTAGGTCAAGGACTTGATTTGCTAAAGGATTGCACAGTTCAGAATTCATCGGATAAAAAGTCAACTGTGCACAAAAGTCAACTTTGACTTTTTGAGATTTTTCACAATTATGGATTTTTAACCCTAAAATAATGTTAATGTATGATTTGAATCATCATTCATCAAGAAAAATAAAAGAAAGTGGGATAACTTGTAAAAGGGGTAACCATAAAAACTTAGAAAATTTCCTAAGTTATGAACAAAGTGGCTAGGGTACCAACTTTGGAGGATCATAACTCCTAAACCACAAAGCCATTTTCCCCATCCAAAGCTTGATTTGTAGATCTCATGGCCCTATACAAAAACTCCAACTAGTCCTCATTCCAATTCTTCATGTATTTTGAGTTATGGGTTGATCAAAATCACAAAAAGTGAAAATGTCACTTTTTTCCAACACTTAGTGAAATTTTCACTAAGTTAGAATCTGCCTTCACTTTTTACAAATGTAGGGACATTTTTCACTTGGATCCAAAAAGTATCAAAACCAAATATGATCAAACAGTTATTGTATCATATAAGGGCTAAGAGTTATGGTAGTGGCAAAATGCCTTGCAGAAAACTGCCAAGGCAAGGCAGAATTTTGCATTTTTGGTCGATTTGCCAAAATCTGCCAATTTCAAGCCTTTTCATCATCTTGGACACATCTGAGGATTAAATCTAAATGGGACAATCACTGAGCCAAGCCTCCAAAGTCCTTGGTACAAGAAGTAGCATGCCAAACCTAGAATTGCCTAAAAGAGGGACAAGACTCCAATTTTGGATTGAAGCATTTAATAGATGCTTAGAGGTGGCATGGACTGACACATTTGCAACTGAATTCAGTCAAGATTCCTCCAACAAGTAGGGAACCAAAGCTCTGTTGTCTAACCTCTAGTCAATGACTAAAGTAGACTTGGATTTTCATTTGCCAACATTGGCCAAACCTCTGCTGCAGTTGCCATTCACTATTGATCCCAAAACAAACTTGCTCTACTATAAATAGAGCTCATTTGTGCTCAGTTTAAGTACACCAAAGCCATCAAACAGATGCTTTCCTCAAAATCCCTTTCTCTTGGCAAAAATGCCTTCTTTAGCAAGGTAACTCTGAGTTTTTGAGTTTGAGAGCTTTTTCAATCAAACCAATCACATACACTCCTCATAAACATCATATGTAGGTGATCCAAACTCTCACATGTGACCCGTAATCACAAAATCACAAAACCACCTCTCCAAAACCTCAAAATAGGCTTTTTGTGCATTTTTTAAGCCATGTCTTGATTCAGTCACTTTCCAAACCAGATAAAACCTCAAACACACTCCAAATACCATCCTTGAACTGTCCCAAATGGTGCCACACATCTGGAACACCATTTGAGAGAGTTGCTATTTTGGTCACTTTTAACCCCTTTTGCAAGAAAGGGCCAGTTTATGTTTTTGCAGGTACCAGCTGATTCCATTCATCCTAAAAGCTTCTAAGGGATCATTTGAGTGTGTCTAAAGCATCAAATCATTTCTAGAACAATAGGCTTGACAGATTGCACAAAAACTCCAAAAAGCTCAAAAAGAGGGAAGCCTCATGACTTGAACTTTCCAAAATATGCAATGCTTTGAAGTCCACTGATCATGCACACCTCATACATGTTATATATGTTGTGTTTGAACCAATTGATCATGTAATTCATGCCTGTATCAAAGTGTAGCATAGAAAATGCAATTATAGGTCTTTTTCAAAACCATTATCGGGTTTTGAGGAGGGAGTGTGATCTGAAAAAACTACCACCACCATTGTATTCCTTGTGAAATTCTGGTCCAGATGCATATAAATTTTGTCTCAAACCATTAAGAATTGAGAAAGTTATGACCTTCACGTTTCTGAGCCAAAGCTTGCCTTGCCTTACCTTGGGTCAGGCCTAAAACCAAGGCATGACTTGTATATTTGTGTTTTCACTCAAAACAATGGATGTATCACCACCCCAATGGTAAGGCGCGTGCCTTGTGACCTTGAGGTCGTGGGTTCAAACCCCACCCATGCCATTTTGTGTTTTTTCACATTTTGCCATTTTTTCCAATATTTTCATGTTTTATTAATTAATTGGAAAATTAATAACTCTTTCAATTTTAATCATTTTTTATTGATTCTTTTTGCAAAAAATCACAAAAATGTTGAAATATTTTATTGTACAAAAAAATTAAGTTTACATTATTTATTTAATATAATTAGTATTTTTGTGAATAAATTCATTTTTATTTGTTTTTAAACATTTTAAAATGAACACTCATCTTGAAAAATCAAGACCAAATGAGTTTTAATATCTCTTGTGATTAAAAATTCATTTTTCAAACCTTAAACAAAAGTCACAAGTGGTTTATTCAAATTCATTTGGTATTTTTCATTGATTTTCTTTTAATATTTACTTTTAAAAGAAAACAAATTAGGGTTTCTTTGATTTTCACCCTCACAAATCATTTTCAAACATTCATGGGCCTCTAATAGAGTGTAAGACCCAATCCTTTGTAAATACAAACCTATTTTGGGCCTCACTTATTGTATAAGTCCAGTTGTATTTCCAAAAGTTCGACGCGATCATCGTCCGTTGAAAAACAAACCTTGGGCCTCTCCTCGAGCTATAAGACCCATTCAAAATCTTTTGGGCCTCTAATAGAGTGTAAGACCCAATCCCCTTTTAACTAAAACAATTTTGGGCCTCAGATATTGTATAAGTCTCTCTGCATTAAAGGAAAAGTTTGGCATGGTCGTCGCCCGTCTAAAAATAAACCATCTGGGCCTCTCCTCGAGCTATAAGACCCATTCAAAACATTTGGGCCTCTATTAGAGTGTAAGACCCAACCCCCTTTGAAAACCAAACCATTTTGGGCCTCAGTCATTATATAAGACCCACTACGTTTTCAAAAATCTCGGCGCGATCGCCATTTCAAACGAAAAATCATATGGGCCTACCCTCATGTTATAAGCCCCCACTCTTTTTCTTTAAACCTTTTGGGCCTCTTGAGAGAGTGTAAGACCCATCCCTTTGTACAAAAAACCTTCTTGGGCCTCTTGAGAGAGTGTAAGACCCATCCCTTTGTACAAAAAACCTTCTTGGGCCTCAGTCACTTGTATAAGTCCCTCTGTACAAAACGACAGTGCGATCACTGATAAAAACCTTGGGCCTCTCCTTGAGCTGTAAGCCCCAATTTTTCATTTCAAAGCACCTTCTCCTTTGATCTTGAATATACTGTTGTTTTCAATCTTTCTTTGTTGAACAACTAACCAAACAGCACGTAAGCTCTACAACCGAGTAAGTGGTTATATGCTTTCTTTATCCGCTTTCATATACATGTAACTGTATTGTCGGGTTGTTTCACTGTAAGTCTTCTTTCATAAACTCATATCGACTGTGTAATAATAGTATAGATATTTAGAGTTTCCCCGACAACTACGTCTAGCACTAAGCCCTGTTGATTACTCTTAAATAGACAAAACTAGATCCCCATAGGATTACCAGATACAGTCTTCCCTCCTCTTGGGGTTAAACAATATGGAGACATGAAAGGCAGCGTTCTCGGTGAACCCTTTCACAGACTGTCACCTTTAGAAATTGTCAAAGAAACTCTATTCCCCAGAGATGATCTTTTCTCCGTGAATGGCATCTCTTGAGTTTCTTCCAAATTCTCGAACTTTCCTGGCTTGATCTATTCTCTGTGAATAGCCTGTCTTGAATTTCTCGGGGTTTGGGGACCCACAGGCTTCTTAAAAGCATCCCCGCCTCCTCTTGGGCGTTGTACAAGGACCCGTCGACTTATTAGAAGTATTCACAGCCTCCTCTTAGGCTTCGTATAAATGATTTCTTCCTCCGGGAATGATAGCCTCCTCGTGGGCTTCGTACAAATTGTCCCTCGGCTTCTTAAAAGTTTCTAGCCTCCTCGTGGGCTTTGTACAAATTATCCCTCGGCTTCTTAAAAGTTTCTAGCCTCCTCTTGGGCTTCGTACAAATTGTCCCGACGACCTCCTAGAGGTATAGGAACAGAAATTAGACATCTTAATAGAACAGTCTTTCAAAAAGTCTAGATCTTGCTACTGTTGTTTCTCAAATGTAGTACAAAAGATGAAACTCTAGACTTGGACAGTCTAATTCCCTTGAGTCTCAAAGATATTCTCAAGTTCCTTTCAAAACTAGGAGATGAAACCCGTAGACTCAGACAGTCTCAATACCCTTTGGATTTCCCATTTCCTTAAAGAACAGGAAATAACCCTGATCCTCGAATCAAATCCCTGAGTGCAGACAGTGCTCATATAAGAACTGATTTTCTCTATAAATTAGTATACTGGACCTGTCACTCAACTGAAAAGTAACCCTAGCCTCCTCTTGGGCTTTGTACAATGATTCTCCCCATCGGAGTTAAACTTTTCGGACTCTCTTGTTGAGTCAACCTTTAGCCTCCATCTCGGGCTTCGTACGAGATACAAAATCACTCTCTTGTTGAGTCAAAACCCTTTTAGCCTCCATCTCGAGCTTTGTACGAGATACAAAACACTCTCTTGTTGAGTATAAAAGACTCTCTTGTTGAGTCCAACCTTTAGCCTCCGTCTTGGGCTTCGTACAAGACACATATAAAAGATTCTCCTGTAGAGTCAACCCTTTAGCCTCTCTCTTGGGCTTCGTACGAGACACACAAAAATCACCCTCTTGTTGGGTCAATAGCCTCCTCTTAGGCTTTGTATAAGGAAACCCCGGTTGAACCAATCAACCTTTTAGCATCAAAGCTATGCCTCGTTCACAGTGTCAAACATCAACAACTCCTTTCCCTTCATCTAATTGCTGTAAGCGGCAAGCCTCTGGATCATCTACATCCATGCCACTGTCCCTCTTTTAGCATGATAAATTCCTAAGGAAAGATGGCATTGCTCTACACTGAGTTAAAGTCTTCTCCTTCAGGTTAAAACCCCCATAAAGGAAATTATGGCATTACCAGATTCACATGTCCCGTTAAAGTAATCCTCCTTTATAACCAGTCACCCAACAGTTGTGACAAACAAACCCCTCTTTACAGACGACAAATTCTCTCTAAATACGAAACTTTTAGCTTCACATCTTGGGCTTCGAACAAGATACAAATAAACCCTTCAGTTTCACATCTTGGGCTTTGAACAAGATGCAAACCACCTTTAGCTTCATGTCTTGGGCTTTGAACAAGACACCAAAACACCATTTCCTCCCATAGAATAGTAGGAACTACGGTCGCTCTGATTTCCCTGTTTCGGTAAACGAGAATACGTAGGCATAAGATTGAAAGAAAAATCTTAGCGAGCACACTCAACAAAAACCCACAATCCCATACCCACATACATCAATTAAAAAGTATCAGTCCTAACCCCCTACCCATGAACATTCCCGGTGTTCCGTTATAAACAAAGAAAGAAGAAAGAGGCCCCACTTCCATATCGCATCCGTAACCTAACAGACCGCTGTTTAAACTCGGTATGCAAGCAGGGTTAATTGGAGAAATCTATTTCCCTTCCTTAGTCAAATCAATAGGATAAAAAATTAATCGACCTGTAGTACCCCCAAAAGAGCGGCAATGCGTAAGAAACATGTCCAGTTTCGCTCGCTACAAGGATCAGGAATCAATCGGATTTGACTTCCCAGACGAAGATGTCATGTATCTAAAAATGAAAGACTGCGATGAACCACTACCCAGTGAAGGGCCACAACCAGGTTCCCAATGGGGACTAATCTTTGACGGAGCTGTCAATAATTACGGAAACAGAATTGGGGCAATCATCATAACACCTCAGGGTACCCACATTCCTTTCACTTCCAGACTTACATTCAAGTGTACAAACAACGAGGCCGAATACGAAGCTTGTATTATGGGTCTCGAAGAAGCAATTGATTTGAGGATCAAGAACTTGAATGTATATGGCGACTCAGCTTTGGTCGTCAATCAGATCAAAGGAGATTGGAACATATACCAATCAGGATTGATTCCTTACAAAGATTATGCAAGAAGGTTGTTACCTTTCTTCAACAGAATCAAGTTTCATCACATCCCTCGTGATGAGAATCACATGGATGATGCCTTAGCCACCCTTTCTTCCATGATTAGTGTAGGTCAATGGACCGACTTACCTAAGATCGACATAATGCGCCTTGAATGGCACGCTTACATCTTCGCGATTGAAGCAGTCATAGATGACAAACCTTGGTATCACGATATCAAATGCTTCCTTCAGAAACAAGAGTACCCACCTGGGGCACTAAGAAAGGACAGAAAAACCCTCAGAAGGGTAGCAGGCAACTTCTTCCTGAGCGGTGATTGTAACGACCCAGTTTTCGTGTGCGTTTTATTTAATCGAGTCGTTTGATTATTATATTATTATTTTATTTTATTTTCGACTTTTATCTGAAAATATGTTATTTTTCAATGTTGTGATATTTTATCGGGTTTTGGGATCGTTTATGAGATATTTGAGTGTGGGGGTATTTTGGTCATTTTAGGATATTTTTGATTAAGTAAGAAAATTAGAAAATAGTAGAGAGAAAAAGAGAAAGAAAGAAAAGGAAAAGAAAGAAAAAGGAGAGAAAAGAGAAGAAGAAGAGAAATAGTGGAAAACTTGGAAAAACAAGAGAAATCAACTTCTAGTATCAATTTAATCGGGTAAGGGTGCGAAATTCAATTATTGTATACTTGTATATGATTATGTATGTATATTTGTGATGTTTGGTGGATTGAAATGGAAATATTTTAGTAAACCCATTTTTGGTAAAATCGATTAGAAATGGATTAAATATGTTGAAAATTATGTTGTTAGTGTTCCTTATTGTTGGTATATGATAGATGCATGTTGTTAGTAAGTGTATTGGTGTTTTTCTGGATATTGAGTGATGATTTGGAGGGTTTTGGATTGGAACCTGTATGAACAATTATGCATAAGAATTTTTCTGGTTTTTCCAGGTCATACGCGTATGGGGCATGTTCATACACGTATGAACCTTGGCAATACGCGTATGGTGGGCGAGCCATAGGGCCAATACGCGTATGAGTTGCTTGTTTCCTCGGCCATCTGCCCATTTGCGTATGATACGCGTAGCATTTTAGGTCAATACGCGTACGGGCTTGGGCATTACGCGTACGGTCATTTACATGTGAACTTTGGGAAAAAATGAGTCTCTGCTCATACGCGTATGGATCATGGTGGTACGCGTATGAACAAGACTTTTGCAAAATGGCACTTTTCAAAATATCGTTTTTCGTTTTCTTTCGTAACTTTTGATCCGTTTATCCGATTTTTACATTCTTGGTATCGTTGCGTAGCTATTGAGCTGTACTTTCTTGTTATGATGATTTAGAAATTGTTATCCAATTTAATTATGTCAGAAAGTCGGGAATAGTGTCGGTTGTCGACTTTTGTCGTTATACCTGTACGTAATTGATGTGTATTGTGCAAGGTGCTATTGTATGATGTAAATGCATGTGTTTAGATGATGTTGTGATGATTTGTGGCCGTATGGAAATTAAATGCATTGTTTTGGGCATAAGTGCAAAGTGTGATTTTATCGATGTAAATGAATGTGTGTGTGTGTGTGTGCATATTAAATGTTATGGGTCTTTGTATGCCAAGCATCATGATATGCATTGTTGAAACGTCCAGAGTGACGGTTTGGATTCCAGTGGGAATTCGCTATAACTTCGTGTGCCCATGTGGGGTGTGAGCGATGATTATAGACGATCGTGTACCCATGTGAGGTGTGAACAATCGGGTCGTGTGCCCGTGTGAGGTGTGAGCGATCCATAAACACCGTGTGCCCGTGTGGGGTGTGAGCGGTGGGGAACATCGTAGGCCTGACGGGGAGTTACAGTGATGTAACGAGCGATGGTTCCAGCAGAGTTCCTGAGTGAACTAGTGATAAGAAACAATGGAAGTCGGTACCGCATATGCATATGCATAGAGTCGTTGTGTCAGGCTCTTGCATTTGCATAAATCATTTATGGTTGATTATGTGTGGATTTGTGGATGAAGTGATATATGGATATGTGTTGGTGATGGAAATATGTATTGTGTATTGTAATGCCTTGTGTATGATTATGGCGTGAGTTGTGGTGAGAACTGTATGTATATATGTGGATTTTTGCGTTATATATATAATTGTATGCAATTATATTATGGTTGTTTTTCTCACCCTCCTGCTGTTTTATAATGCTCTATGAGGCATTGCAGATTAGAGTTGCTGGAGGTATTTTGTGAAGCTTTGCATCTTCACTCTTTTGTCGGTCGGCTCTGATATGTGACACCGGGTAGTTAGGGAGGCCGTTTGTGATAATTGTATATTATGTATATGTATATCTTTTGGCTTGTGCATGTATAACCTGATGTATGACAAACTTTTGGTGATATATATATATATGTTATTCAGTTTTAGATTTTCCGCTTTCATTCTAAAATCTGAAATGTGGGTGTGAGGAACTAAGTTCCTCTGTTTGATTGCTACCCCACTGTTGCATATCTTTATGAGCAGGTGTTGTATGAATTGTTTTCTTTTGATGTGACCCCTCGCTCTATGCCATGATAATTTAAATATACTCTGACGAAATTTTGAATTTTCTTTTACTGCTTTTTATTAATTGGGGGTTTAGATTGGGGGTGTTACATTAAGTGGTATCAGAGCCAGTTTGTGTCAGTCCGTGTCAGTTGTGTCAGTTCTTGTTGGTCGTTGTGGTTGGATGAGCTGTTTGTTTAACCATAGTTTCTGTTATTGGAAATGAACAGAATATGGCTGGTAGGAATGATGCTGCTTTGGCTGCGGCTATGCAAGCTATGGCTCGTGCTGTGCAGGGTGCACCTAATGCTGCGGGTAATGATGAGTTCAGGAAGAACAAACCGCCTGTCTTCAAAGGAATATATGATCCGGATGGTGCACAGATTTGGCTGAAAGAGATTGAAAGGATTTTTCGAGTGATGGATTGTGATGAAGACCAGAAGGTGAGACTGGGTACTCACATGTTATTGGAAGAAGCTGATGACTGGTGGGTTAGTACTCGACGTGTGTTGGAAGCTGCAGAAGAGGAAGAAATTACTTGGGAAGTTTTTAGCTGGGAGTTCTTGAGGAGGTATTTTCCTGAAGATGTGAGAGGGAAGAAGGAAATTGAGTTCTTGGAGCTAAAGCAAGGTAATATGTCTGTTGTCGATTATACTGCTAAGTTTGTGGAACTTGTGCAGTTTTATCCTCATTATGCTGAAGCGACTGCGGAATTCTCTAAGTGTGTGAAGTTTGAGAATGGCTTGCGTCCTGAGATAAAGCAGGCGATTGGATATCAGAGGATTCGGAGGTTTTCTGATTTGGTAGATTGTTGTAGGATTTATGAAGAGGATAGTAAGGCTCGTTCTACTCATTACAAGAGTGTGAGCGAGAGGAAAGGGAAGCAACAGTTCCGTGGTGGTCCATATGTGACACTAGCTGATAATGGTAAACAAAGAGGGAATTTTGAGAAAAGGTCAGGTGGAGGAGGAATGTCTAGTCCTATGAGGTGTTATAAATGTGGTGAGTTGGGGAATCGTCAGTTTGAGTGCAGGAAAGATTTGAGGAAGTGTACTAATTGTGGAGGTGTAGGACATGTTGCCACTGATTGTGCAAGGAAGAATGTGGTGAAATGTTACAACTGTGGTGAACCTGGGATATTAGTACGAAGTGTCCGAAACCGAAACAAGCTCCAGCTAGTGGAAAAGTGTTTGCATTATCGGGGACTCAGACTTCGAGTGCAGATCGTCTAATTCGAGGTACTTGTTTTATTAATAGTACTCCTTTGATTGCTATTATTGATACTGGAGCGACTCATTCGTTTATTTCGTCTGAGTGCGCGAAGCGTTTGAATCTTGTGTTGTTTGTGATGGGTGGTGGAATGGTTATTGATACTCCAGCAATGGGGTCAGTAACTACTTCTTTGGTTTGTCTAAGATGTCCTTTGACCATTTATGGTAAAGACTTTGAGATGGATTTAGTGTGTTTGTCGTTGGAAGGATTAGATGTGGTTTTGGGTATGAATTGGTTGCAATTCAATAGGGTTCATATTGATTGTTATCATAAGCTGGTAAGGTTTCCTTCTCTTGAGGAAGACGAAGACTCGAGTTTCTTATCTACCAAAGAGTTGAAGAAACTTTTGGCGGAGGAAGCTCAGTTGTTTGGATTGTTTGCATCTTTAACTGTGGATAGTCAAGTTTCACTTGAGGTGTTTCTTGTTGTGTGTGAATTTCTGGAAGTGTTTCCTGAGGATATTTCAGACTTGCCGCCGAGAGAGAGGTGGAGTTTTCTATAGATCTAGTTCCTGGTACTAGACCTCTTTCTATGGCACCTTATCGTATGTCGGCATCTGAATTTGTGGAGTTAAAGAAACAGTTGAATGAGTTATTGGAAAAGAGGTTCGTGAGACCAAGTGTTTCTCCTTGGAGTGCTCCAGTTCTGTTGGTGAAAAAGAAGGATGGGAGTATGAGGTTATGTATTGATTATCGCCAGTTGAATAAGGTGACGATCAAGAATAAGTATCCTCTTCCAAGGATTGATGATCTGATGGATCAGTTGGTTTGTGCGTGTGTGTTCAGTAAGATTGACTTGAGGTCAGGGTATCATCAGATAAGGGTGAAGGAGGAAGACATTCAGAAAACAGCTTTTAGGACACGATACGGTCATTATGAATATTCTGTGATGCCGTTCGGGGTTTCTAATGCGCCAGGTGTGTTTATGGAATACATGAATCGTATTTTTCATGAGCATCTTGATCGTTTTGTTGTGGTGTTTATTGATGACATCTTAATTTATTCTAAGTCTCGGGAGGAGCATGCAGAACATTTGCGTATTATTTTGCAGGTTTTGAAGGAGAGGAAGCTTTTTGCTAAACTATCCAAGTGTGAATTCTGGTTATCGGAAGTAAGTTTTCTTGGACACGTAATTTTAGGTAATGGTATTGCTGTGGATCCATCTAAAGTAGAAGCAGTTCTACAATGGGAGGCTCCGAGATCTGTTATTGAAATTCGAAGCATTTTGGGTTTGGCTGGTTATTATCGCAGGTTTATTAAAGGTTTTTCGAAGCTAGCACTTCCTTTGACCCAGTTGACTTGTAAAGGGCAAGCGTTCATTTGGGATATTCTGTGTGAAGAGAGTTTTACTGAGCTGAAGAGAAGATTGACGACAGCTCCGATCTTGATTTTGCCAAATCCTAATGAACCATTTGTGGTTTATTGTGATGCTTCTTTGATTGGTCTAGGTGGTGTTCTGATGCAAGAAGGTAAGGTGGTGGCTTAAGCTTCAAGGCAGTTAAGAGTTCATGAGAAGAATTATCCTACTCATGATCTTGAGTTAGCGGCTGTGGTTTTTGTGTTGAAGATTTGGAGGCATTATCTCTACGGTGCAAGGTTTGAAGTCTTTAGTGATCATAAAAGTTTGAAATATTTGTTTGATCAGAAAGAGCTAAATATGAGGCAACGTAGATGGTTGGAATTCTTGAAGGACTACGACTTTGGGTTGAATTACCATCCTGGTAAAGCTAACGTGGTAGCCGATGCTTTGAGCCGGAAATCGTTACATATGTCCGCTTTAATGGTTAAGGAGTGGGAACTTTTGGAATCGTTTAGAGACTTGAGTTTGGTTTGCGAAGTGACGTAGGATAGCGTTAGGCTTGGTATGCTAACAATTACTAATGATTTTCTGATGACTGTTTGTGAGAAACAAAAGTTGGATGTGAAATTTTTGGATTTGATGTTGGTTGGAGGCAAAGATGCGAATAGTGATTTTCAAGTGGATATTCATGGTGTTTTGAGATTCCGAGGTAGGATTTGTATTCTAGATGATGCGGAGTTGAAAAGGATGATTTTGGAGGAAGGACACCAGAGTAATTTGAGTATACATCCGGGAGCGAATAAGATGTACCAAGATTTGAAGAAGATTTTCTGGTGGTCTGGATTGAAAAGAGAAGTGGCTCAGTTTGTTTATGCATGTTTAACTTGTCAGAAATCGAAGGTGGAACATTTGAGGCCTAGTGGTTTGTTGCAACCGTTGGATATTCCTGAATGGAAATGGGATAACATTTCCATGGATTTTGTAACAGGGTTGCCGAATACTCAGCGAGGGCATAACGCTATTTGGGTGGTTGTTGATAGACTGACTAAATCGGCTCATTTTATTCCGATTGACATCAGTTTTACTTTGGAGAGGTTAGCTGAGATTTACATCAGTGTGATTGTGAAGTTGCATGGGGTTCCATTGAGTATTGTTTCTGATCGAGATCCTAGATTTACATCGAGATTTTGGGAAAGTTTACAGAAGGCTTTGGGTTCTAAATTGAGATTGAGTTCGGCTTATCATCCGCAGACGGATGGTCAGACAGAAAGGACGATTCAGTCTTTGGAGGATTTGTTGAGAGCGTGTGTTTTGGAACTAGGTGGTGCGTGGGATAGTTATCTGGCATTGATTGAGTTTACGTATAATAACAGTTTCCATTCTAGTATTGGAATGGCACCGTTTGAAGCATTGTATGGACGAAGGTGTCGAACACCTTTGTATTGGCACGAATCTGGTGAGAGAACGGTGGTTGGACCAGAGTTGGTGCAACAGACGACAGAGAAAGTGAAGTTTATTCGTGAGAAGATGAAAGCTTCTTAGAGTAGACAAAAGAGTTATCATGATCGGAGACGGAAGGATCTTGAGTTTCAAGAGGGCGATCATGTATTTCTGAGGGTTACGCCGGTAACAGGTATGGGTCGTGCATTGAAATCGAAGAAACTTACTTCTCGTTTTATTGGTCCTTACCAGATATCCGCGAGAGTGGGTGCTGTGGCTTATAGGGTGGCGTTGCCGCCGAATCTGTCGAATTTGCACGATGTGTTTCATGTTTCACAGCTTCGGAAGTATGTTCCGGATCCGTCGCATGTGATTCCGATGGATGAGGTTGAGGTAAGGGAGAACCTTACAATTGAGGCATTACCAGTTAGGGTTTTGGATCGCGAGGTGAAGCGGTTGCGGGGCAAAGATATTGCACTTGTGAAAGTGGCGTGGGGCGGCGCTGCTGAGGGCAATTTGACTTGGGAGTTGGAGAGTCGGATGCGGGAGTCGTATCCAGATTTGTTCGTCTCAGGTATATTTTCGAGGACGAAAATTTCTAAGTGGGAGAGAGTTGTAACGACCCAGTTTTCGTGTGCGTTTTATTTAATCGAGTCGTTTGATTATTATATTATTATTTTATTTTATTTTCGACTTTTATCTGAAAATATGTTATTTTTCAATGTTGTGATATTTTATCGGGTTTTGGGATCGTTTGTGAGATATTTGAGTGTGGGGGTATTTTGGTCATTTTAGGATATTTTTGATTAAGTAAGAAAAATAGAAAATAGTAGAGAGAAAAAGAGAAAGAAAGAAAAGGAAAAGAAAGAAAAAGGAGAGAAAAGAGAAGAAGAAGAGAAATAGTGGAAAACTTGGAAAAATCAAGAGAAATCAACTTCTAGTATCGATTTAATCGGGTAAGGGTGCGAAATTCAATTATTGTATACTTGTATATGATTATGTATGTATATTTGTGATGTTTGGTGGATTGAAATGGAAATATTTTAGTAAACCCATTTTTGGTGAAATCGATTAGAAATGGATTAAATGTGTTGAAAATTATGTTGTTAGTGTTCCTTATTGTTGGTATATGATAGATGTATGTTGTTAGTAAGTGTATTGGTGTTTTTCTGGGTATTGAGTGATGATTTGGAGGGTTTTGGATTGGAACCCGTATGAACAATTATGTAGAAGAATTTTTCTGGTTTTTCCAGGTCATACGCGTATGGGGCATGTTCATACGCGTATGAACCTTGGCAATACGCGTATGGTGGGCGAGCCATAGGGCCAATACGCGTATGAGTTGCTTGTTTCCTCGGCCATCTGCCCATTTGTGTATGATACGCGTAGCATTTTAGGTCAATACGCGTACGGGTTTGGGCATTATGCGTACGGTCATTTACACGTGAACTTTGGGAAAAATGAGTCTCTGCTCATACGCGTATGGATCATGGTGTTACGCGTATGAACAGGACTTTTGCAAAATGGGACTTTTCAAAATATCGTTTTTCGTTTTCTTTCGTAACTTTTGATCCGTTTATCCGATTTTTACATTCTTGGTATCGTTGCGTAGCTATTGAGCTGTACTTTCTTGTTATGATGATTTAGAAATTGTTAGCCGATTTAATTATGTCAGAAAGTCGGGAATAGTGTCGGTTGTCGACTTTTGTCGTTATACCTGTACGTAATTGATGTGTATTGTGCAAGGTGTTGTTGTATGATGTAAATGTATGTGTTTAGATGATGTTGTGATGATTTGTGGCCGTATGGAAATTAAATGCATTGTTTTGGGCATAAGTGAAAAGTGTGATTTTATCGATGTAAATGAATATGTGTGTGTGTGTGTGTGCATATTAAATGTTATGGGCCTTTGTATGCCAAGCATCATGATATGCATTATTGAAACGTCCTGAGTGACGGTTTGGATTCCAGAGGGAATTCTCTATAACTTCGTGTGCCCATGTGGGGTGTGAGCGATGATTATAGACGATCGTGTGACCATGTGGGGTGTGAGCGATCGGGTCGTGTGCCCGTGTGGGGTGTGAGCGATCCATAAACACCGTGTGCCCGTGTGGGGTGTGAGCGGTGGGGAACATCGTAGGCCCGACGGGGAGTTACAGTGATGTAACGAGCGATGGTTCCAGCAGAGTTCCTGAGTGAACTAGTGATGAGAAACAATGGAAGTCGGTTCCACATGTGCATCTGCATAGATTCGTTGTGTCGGTCTCTTGCATTTGCATAAATCATTTATGGTTGATTATGTGTGGATTTGTGGATGAAGTGATATATGGATATGTGTTGGTGATTGAAAAATGTATTGTGTATTGTAATGCCTTGTGTATGATTATGGCGTGAGTTGTGGTGAGAACTGTATGTATATATGTGGATTTTTGCGTTATATATATAATTGTATGCAATTATATTATGGTTGTTTTTCTCACCCTTCTACTGTTTTATAATGCTCTATGAGGCATTGCAGATTAGAGTTGCTGGAGGTATTTTGTGAAGCTTTGCGTCTTCATTCTTTTGTCGGTCGGCTCTGATATGTGACACCGGGTAGTTAGGGAGGCCGTTTGTGATAATTGTATATTATGTATATGTATATATTTTGGCTTGTGCATGTATAAACTGATGTATGACAAACTTTTGGTGATATATATATATATGTTATTCAGTTTTAGATTTTCCACTTTCATTCTAAAATCTGAAATGTGGGTGTGAGGAACTAAGTTCCTCTGTTTGATTGCTTCCCCACTGTTGCATATCTTTATGAGCAGGTGTTGTATGAATTGTTTTCTTTTGATGTGACCCCTCGGTCTATGCCATGATAATTTAAATATACTCTGACGAAATTTTGAATTTTCTTTTACTGCTTTTTATTAATTGGGGGTTTAGATTGGGGGTGTTACAGTGATACACTCTATAAGAGGAATTTTGACATGGTCTTGCTCCGATGCGTAGATAGACCAGAGGCAGACATGCCGATAAAAGAAATTCACGAAGGATCATTTGGAACTCATGCCAACGGACACACAATGGCGAGAAAAGTTCTCAGAGCAGGGTACTATTGGTTGACCATGGAATCTGACTGCTACAAGTACATGAGGAGGTGTCACAAGTGTCAGGTATACTCAGACAAAATCCATGTACCGCTAACGCATCTCAAAGTTCTTTCTTCCCCATGGCCTTTTTCCATATGGGGAATCGACATGATTGACATGATTGAACCCAAAGCTTCGAATGGACATCGGTTCATTCTGGTAGCCATTGATTACTTCACCAAGTGGATCGAAGCAGCGTCATACGCCAATGTAACCCGACAAGTGGTAGTCCGATTTATCAAAAACAATATCATCTACCGTTATGGTGTTCCTAGCCAGATAATTACTAATAATGGATATAAATTGAATAATAAGATGATGAAGGAGTTGTGCGTAGAGTTCAAGATCGAACACTATACTCATCTCCCTACCGACCCAAAAACAAGAACATCAAGAAGATTGTTCAAAAGATGGTTGTAAGCTACAAAGATTGGCACGAGATGCTACCCTATGCTCTTCACGGTTATCGCACATATGTCTGCACTTCAACAGGGGCAACCCCTTTCTCTCTAGTTTATGGCATGGAAGCAGTTCTCCCCATAGAAGTAGAGATCCCATCGATCAGGGTATTGATGGAAGCTAAACTAACAGAGGCTGAATGGTGTCAAAGTCGACACGAAGAATTAAACCTGATCAAAGAGAAGCGAATCACGACACTATGCCATGGTCAGTTGTATCAGCAAAGAATGAAGAAGGCGTTCGACAAAAAGGTTCGACCTCGTGTCTTCAGAAAAGGAGACCTTGTGCTCAAGAAGATACAATCATTTTTCACTGATTCCCGGGGCAAATGGACTCCAAATTATGATGGCCCCTATGTGGTCAAGAAAGATTTCTTAGGCGGTGCCTTGAGACTTGCAACCATGGACGGAGAGGAATTTTCCTACCCCACAAATGTTGATGTAGTCAAGAAATACTTTACCTAAACAAAAAAAACGTCTCGGTGGATTGAAAACCCGAAAGGGCGGTCCAGGCAAAAATTAGAGAAATAATAAAAAATCATCCCGATGGATTGGAAATCTCAAAGTACAATCTAGGAAAAAGTTAGGGATAATGGCAAGTAACTACGTCCAATAGGGGCAAATCCCCTAGTAGCAGTCCTGGCATCCATCAGAAAACTCCAGTTAAGGCCATCTTCGACAGAAGCTCAGGATGTCCCGAATTCAAAGTTGGTAGAAGGATAGTGGTCGTTATGTCTCAATGTAGCCCTTTTCCCTTAAATTACCATTTTCAAACTTTGTAAATACTCTATGGAATCAAGCGTTTGGCTGATTTCCATCCTATCAATAAAATTTGAGCCCTTGTGCTTTTGTTTGCAATTCTTATTTGTTTTAGCTTTACAGAACGACATTTTAACATGATCAACAATTCTTGAAACGAAACAAAAACAAATTTACTTGTCAAACTTTTCTGCTTTTAAAGTAAAGATGGCAATTTCTTTTGACTGTTGAACATCGGAAGAACATCGATCACTTCGCCAGAAGTAATCGAACTTCAAAGTGCATAATCAAAGTACTCCTTCTAAACCAGTGCGCCTGAATGAAGGATCAGTTATGTCAGATGCGAATACTCCACCTAACAACTTCGACCGAGTTCTTACCTCCTAAGCCCGACCAACGGTTGTTCCCCCACAGGGACTACTTCTCCTAAGCAAGGCAGAATTGCTATCTTGAACCAGCGATACTTTTTATCTCCCACTGTGGTCGAGTATCCATTCGTGTTCATCTATTAATTTGTATGTCGTGTCAGTTTTATGAGCATATACATACATGCATCATGCATTATTGATTTACATTCATATTCATATTGCATCACTATTACTCTAGTCGGTCTTGTCTCCTAGTGATAAAAGTCTTCACAATCGAGTTGTCAGTTATTTCCTCGTCAGGAAATGTTGCGTCTGAACAATCTCTCTCCTCCAGTTTATTTCTGGATTAGATTTGGCCCTTGACCACTTTGATAACTTGAACCTCTGAGAAAACCAGAGAAACTTTCGGCAAATGTCACTCTTCGCCATTGAAGATGATATCTTCGCTTTCCCGGATTAAGGAAAATCCCCAGAGAAAGCCTCTTAGTCATAGATTCGACAATACAACAGTTTTTCTCCGAAAAATCCGCTGACAAAAAGGTCATCAGCACCTCAAAATTGGATCACATCATATGGCATTTCTCCGAGAAGATCCCGAGAAAAGTATAATGTAAATACCCAAGCGGAAACAGTCTCTCAAGAGACTCATTTTCCCTAGATAGAGTCAACAAATGGCATCTCCAACAAAGAAGTTTGTACCCCTCTACAATTCAGACAAATGAGTTCCCCAACAAGTCTGACATCAAAATTTTTTCCCATCAAATGGCATCTCCCTAGGAAAATTCGGCGAGAAGTTTGAGGAAAACTGCTACACATAGCGTCCCTTATCAATAAAGTTTATTGACGAAAGAAACTTAGACCAGTTCCTTGGTAGGAAACCAGGATCGAGTGGAAGTTTATTTCAGAAACTTAGACCAGTTCCTTGGTTAGAAACCAGGATCGAGGGGAAGTTTATATCAGAAACTTAGACCAGTTCCTTGGTTAGAAACCAGGATCGAGGGGAAGTTTATATCAGAAACTGAGACCAGTTCCTTGGTAGGAAACCAGGATCGAGGGGAAGTTTATATCAGAAACTGAGACCAGTTCCCTGGTAGGAAACCAGGATCGAGGGGAAGTTTATTTCAGAAACTGAGACCAGTTCCTTGGCTGAAGACCAGGATCGAGGGGAAGTTTTTACCTTTTCTAAGCATCATTGCTTAGCAAAATAAGAAGGATGTGTGAACTACCATTCATAACCACCATCAAAATTTCAGGATTTTCGATATTTAATCCTCTTGCACCCCGAATGCCCGAATGGCTTCGCCATTCACACCTTCGAGTCCAAGAAGATTAAATAGGGGCATCTGTCATACCCCAAATTTTGACCACTAAGATTTCCCATCATTGTGCAAATCATCATCACAATATGGATGAGACATCATACCTCATTAGTCTCCCCAAAGATGGGTGAGCATCCACTACAATCAGACTTAGGGTTTTAAGCCCTCTTTGAGCCTTAGACAAAGGATCAATCAAGGAATGACATGATCTTCAACTTGTCTAAACTCTCAAACATCCACAATGGATCAAGAGGACTCCCACAGCAAGAATCAAGCACAATGTTGCAGCATTCCAAGTGGATTAAGCCTTAAGATCGCCAGTGTCACCAAATTAGGGTTTGGTCGACCAAGGCCTCCAGATGGAAATTTTCCTCTGGGCATGAGCCAATGCTTCAAAGCATAACCCAATATGCTCCATGGGACATCATGGACCCAATCATCAAGTCAATTTTGACCTCAGGGAATGCATTCATCAAAAATCAGGAATTAGGGTTTCTTGATCTAATTCACCCCCCAAGTTGACTTTTGGGACAAATCATGAGCCAAGACCTCAAGATAGGATTTGAGGGTCTCTAATAAACCACATTGATCCATTTGCAATAATTTATTGATCCAAGAAGCTTGGCTCCCAAGTTTCAGGTTCATCAGAACCACAGTTAGGGTTTCGCGGAAAAAGTCAACTGTACCTTTGACTTTTGACCAGGACATACTCCCAAACCCTAGGACATGATTCAATACACCCTATAACACCTATGAAATTAATCCATCAAGTTTTATTTAGGTCAAGGACTTGATTTCATAGAGGATCGCACAGTTTGGAATTCATCTGATAAAAAGTCAACTGTGCCCAAAAGTCAAAGTTTGACTTTTTGATTTTTTTGGTAAATTATGGTTCCTTAACCCTAAAATGATGTTAATGTGTGATTGGAATCATCATTCATCAAGAAAAATCAAGAAAAGTGGGATAACTTATAAAATGGGTAACCATAAAATCTATCTATCTGACACCTCAAGGGGGGGACCAAGGAGGGATAAACCCTGATCCATAAGCCTCCCAAGTCTTTGGAACCAAAAGTAGCATACCAAACCTATAAATGCCAAAAGAGGGACAAGACTCCAATTTTGGTTTGGAGCATTTATTGGATGCACCAAGGTGGCATGGACTGAGCCATTTCCCACTGAATTCAGTCAAGACTTATCCAAGACCAAGGGAACCAGCAGCCTGTGCCCTAACCTCTGGTCAATGGCTAGACGAGACTTGGATTCTCATTGATCAACATTGGCCAAAACTCTGCTACAGTTGCTATTCACTATTGCAGCCAAAACAAACTTGCTCTACTATAAATAGAGCTCAATTGTGTTCAGTTTGAGTACACCAAAGCACTACAACACTTGCTTTCCTCAAAATCTCTTTCTCTAGGCAAAAATACCTTCTTTAGCAAGGTAACTCTGAGTTTTTGAGTTTGAGAGCAATTCCACCACAGCTCATGATCCAAACACATCCAATATGTCATATCTAAGCTGTCCAAACTCTCACAAGTGACCTGTAACACCAAAATCACAAAGTCCCCTCTCAAAACCTCAAAATAGGACTTTTGTGCATTTTTCAAGCCATGTCTTTATTCAGTCACTTTCCAAACCAGATAAAACCTCAAACGCACTCCAAATATCATCCTTGAAATGTCCCAAATGGTTCCCCTCATTTGGAACACCATTTGAGAGAGTTGCTATTTTGGCCACTTTTGCCCCTTTTGCAAGAAAGAGCTCAAACTTGTTCCTGAGGTTTCCAGCTGATTCCAACCATCCTAAAAGCTTCAAAGGGATAATTTAAGGTTGTTCAAAGCATCAAATCATTTCTGGAACAAAGCCCTTGGCAGATTGTGTAACGCCCCGTTTTGCCAATTTTATATTATTGAGTCTTTTTGGATTATTTTATTATTATTTTATTGTAATTTCGACTTTTGTGTGAAAATGTGTTATTTTTAGTCGTGAATATATTTTATCGCGTTTTGGGATCGTTTATGAGATATTTGAGTGTGGGGGTATTTTAGACATTTCATAGATATTTTTTACTAAGTTAGTAAGATAGAAGAGAAAAGAGAGAGAAAATAGAGAGATGAAAGAAGAAAGAAGGGAAAAGAGAAGAAAAGAGGAGAAGAGAGAAAATTGGAAAAAAAGTGTGAAAATCAACAAGATCAACTGCTAGAATCGAATTGAATCGGGTAAGGGTGCGAAACTCGATTATATTATACTTGTGTATGGTTATGTATGTGTGTGTATGTGTCTTGGTGGTGTTCTATAGCTTTTGATTTTAGGTCGGATTGTGGGAATCGATGGTTTAACGGTTGGAAATCGATGTAAAGGTGGTAGTTTGCTTGTTGACATGATTAGAATAGGTTTTGATTGAAATATGTTGATTTGGAATGGATTGGGCTAGAAAATATGGATTTTTGGGGTTTTGACAGCGCAGAAAATTCTGGGTTTTCCTTGGTTCGCCTAGCGAACCTGGGGCGAAGGTGGCAGCGAGTGAGATTTTTGCGGGTTCGCCTAGCGAATAATTCAGCGAATGGTAGCGAAGGTTCGCTATGGGTATTCGCCTAGCGAAGGCATGAGCGAAGGTTCGCTAGAGTGTTCGCCTAGCGAACTTTGGGTGTTTTTGGTTCTGACTTGGTTCGCCAAGTGTTCGCCTAGCGAACTTTGTGTCTGTTTTTAGCTAACAGGTGGTTTGCTGGAACATTCGCCTAGCGAAGGAGCTAGCGAATGCTCGCGAGGGATGTTCGCCTAGCGAAGTAGCTAGCGAATGCTCGCGAGGGAGGTTCTCCCAGCGAACAGTGCTGTTCGTGTAATTTTGTTTTCTGCATAACTTTTGATCTGTGATTCGGTTTGAGGCGTGGTTGGATGCGTTGGAAAGCCATTGAGCTGTACTTTCTTATTATGATGGTTTAGAATTTGTTAGCCGATTTTATTTTGTCAGTAAATGTGAATAGTGTCAATGGTCGACTTTTGTCGTTTTAATGGTGCGTATTTGACTTGTGTTATGTTTTATGGTGTTGCTTCGAATGTGGGATAACTTATGTGCTGTTGTGATGATGATTTGTGGCCGTAAGGCAAGAAAATGTTAAGTGTGGTATTTGATGATATATGCATAATTGTGAATGTGTGCATGGATGCAATGTGAGTGTCATGAGTCATTGTATGCCAAGCATCATAATGTGCATTGTGGAAACGTCCTGAGAGACGGTTTGATTCCTGAGGGAATATGCTATACCATCGTGTGCCTCAAAAATATGAGGCGATGCCTGAGGACTTAAAGCGATGGGTATAGACGATTGTGGGCTCCTTTGGAGACTTAAAGCAATCCTTAACGTCGTGTGCCTCGAAAATATGAGGCGATGCCTGAGGACCTAAAGCGACGGGTGAACATCGTAGGCCCGACGGGGAGTTACTTGAGATTCTCAGTAACGAGCGATGGTTCCAATAGTTCCTGAGTGGACTAATGACGTGACATGACGTGACAATGGAAGTCGGTACCGCATGGCATGTGCATAGAGTCGTTGTGTCGGTCTATGTGCATTGCATAAATCATGAATTAATTGTGTGTGAATTTGCGAATGTGATTAATGAAAAGGGAATATGTGTGATTGTATTATGAATGATTGATGTGCAGTGGTAATTGATACGTGTGAATTGTACGGTGTGTTGTTATAATTTATCTGTGTGCTTTGGTGGTGAGGATATGTTATTTGTGCATTTCGGTGTTAATATATAATCTTATGCAATTATATTATGGTTGTTTTTCTCACCCTTCTGCTGTTTTATAACGCTCTATGAGGCGTTGCAGATTAGATTGCTGGAGGTATTCCTTTTTGTGAAGCGTTGCGTCTTCATTATTTTGGTCGGTCGGCTCTGATATGTGACTCCGGGTAGCATAGGGTGGCCGTTTGTGATTGTTTTGTATATCTGATGATTATATTTTGGTTGTACATATGATACCTGATGTATGACAAACTGTTTATATTTATATGTATTATTCAGATTTTAGATCTTTCCGCTTTAATTCTAATTTCTGAAAAGTGGGTGTAAGGAACAAAGTTTCCTCTGTATAATTGCTACCCCAAAGTTGCATATCATTATGGGTAGGTGTTGCATGTTATGTGTATGTTTGGTTACGTTGATGTGATCCTCCCTTTCTATGCCATGATGTTTCAAATATACTCTGATCAATTTTCGAATTTTCTTTTACCGCCTTAATTGCCTGTTTATTGGGGGTGTAGATCGGGGGCGTCACATTAAGTGGTATCAGAGCCAGTCCGTGTCAGTTGTGTTTGTTGTGTTGTTTGTGTCTGTGGTGTCTGGCATATTGGGCGAGTTGTGTTGAGCGAGTTGTTGTTTAACCATAGTTTCTGTTTTGGACGAACAGAATATGGCTGGTCATAATGATGCTGCTTTGGCTGCTGCGATGGAAGCAATGGCACGAGCTGTGCAGGGGGCGCCGAATGCTGCCGGAAATGATGAGTTTAGAAAGAATAAGCCGCCGGTCTTTAAAGGGAAACATGATCCTGATGGTGCGCAGTTGTGGTTGAAAGAGATTGAGAGGATTTTTAGGGTAATGGAGTGTGATGACGATGATGATAAGGTGAGGCTGGGCACTCACATGCTACACGAAGAGGCTGATGACTGGTGGGTCAGTACTCGTCAGGTGTTGGAAGCTGAGGAGGAGGAAGAAGAGATTACTTGGGAAGTGTTTAGCCGAGAGTTTCTAAGGAAGTATTTTCCGGAGGATGTCCGAGGAAAGAAGGAGATTGAGTTTTTAGAGCTAAAACAAGGTAATATGTCGGTTATTGACTATACTGCTAAGTTTGTGGAACTTGTGCAGTTTTATCCTCATTATGTGGAAGCGACTGCTGAATTTTCAAAGTGTGTAAAGTATGAAAGTGGCTTGCGTCCTGAGATAAAGCAGGCTATTGGTTATCAGAGGATTCGAAGGTTTGCTGATTTGGTGGAATGCTGTAGGATTTATGATGAAGATAGTAAGGCTCGTTCTGCTCACTATAAAAGTGTAAGTGACAGGAAAGGGAAGCAACAGTTCCGTGGTGGTCCGTATGTGTCACCGGCTGATAAAGGTAAACAAAGGGGAACTTTTGATCGAAGGTCAAGTGGAGGAGGTATGTCTAATGCTCCTAGGTGTTTTAAATGTGGTGAATTGGGTCATCGCCAGATGGAATGTAGGAAGAAAGTGGATAAGTGTTCTAATTGTGGTGGTATCGGACATGTTTTAGCTGATTGTAAAAGGAAGAATGTGGTGAAGTGTTACAATTGTGGAGAACCTGGTCACATTAGTTCAAAGTGTCCGAATCAGAAGCAAGCTCAGGCTAGTGGGAAAGTGTTTTCGTTGGCAGGAACTCAGACTTCAAGCGCTGATCGTCTGATAAGAGGTACTTGCTTTATTAATAATATGCCTTTAATTGCTATTATTGATACTGGAGCGACTCATTCGTTTATTTCGTCTGAGTGCGCGGAACGTTTGAATCTTGGGTTGTCTTCGATGGATGGTGAGATGGTTATTGATACTCCAGCGATGGGGTCGGTAACTACTTCTTTAGTGTGTTTGAGTTGTCCTTTGGCCATTTATGGTAAAGACTTTGTGATGGATTTGGTGTGTTTACCTTTGGAAGGTTTAGATGTGGTGTTGGGAATGAATTGGTTGCAATTCAATCGGGTACACATTGATTGTTATCATAAGCTTGTAAGGTTTCCTTCTCTTGAGGAAGACGAAGACTCGAGTTTCTTATCTACCAAAGAGTTGAAGAAACTTCTGGCGGATGAAGCTCAGTTGTTTGGATTATTTGCATCTTTGACTGTGGATAGTCAAGTTTCATTGGAAGTGTTTCCTGTTGTGTGCGAATTTCCTGAGGTGTTTCCTGTTGATATTTCAGATGTACCGCCAGAGAGAGAAGTTGAATTTTCTATAGATCTAGTTCCTGGTACTAGACCTGTTTCTATGGCACCTTATAGAATGTCGGCATCTGAATTGGTGGAGTTGAAAAAGCAGTTAAGTGACTTATTGGAGAAGAGGTTCGTAAGACCAAGTGTTTCTCCTTGGGGTGCTCCAGTTTTGTTAGTGAAAAAGAAAGATGGGAGTATGCGATTATGTATTGATTATCGCCAGTTGAACAAAGTGACGATTAAGAATAAGTATCCGCTTCCAAGGATTGATGATCTGATGGATCAGTTGGTTGGTGCTTGTGTATTTAGTAAGATTGATTTGAGATCGGGGTACCATCAGATAAGGGTGAAGGAAGAGGATATTCAGAAGACGGCCTTTAGAACACGGTACGGTCATTATGAATATTCGGTGATGCCGTTCGGGGTTTCTAATGCGCCTGGTGTGTTTATGGAATACATGAATCGTATTTTCCACGAGCAATTGGATCGTTTTGTGGTGGTGTTTATTGATGATATTTTAATCTATTCTAAGTCTCGTGAGGAACATGCAGAGCATTTGCGTATTGTTTTGCAGGTTTTGAAGGAAAGGAAGCTTTTTGCCAAATTGTCCAAGTGTGAATTCTGGTTGTCTGAGGTGAGTTTTCTTGGGCACGTAATTTCAGGTAATGGTATTGCTGTGGATCCATCTAAAGTAGAAGCAGTTCTACAATGGGAGGCTCCTAGATCCGTTACTGAAATTCGAAGCTTTTTGGGTTTGGCTGGTTATTACCGGAGGTTCATTGAAGGTTTTTCTAAGCTAGCTCTTCCTTTGACGCAGTTGACTTGTAAGGGCAATGCATTCATTTGGGATATTCAATGTGAAGAAAGTTTTTGTGAGCTGAAGAGAAGATTGACGACAGCTCTGATTCTTATTTTACCTGATCCTAGTGAACCGTTTGTTGTGTATTGCGATGCTTCTTTAATTGGTTTGGGTGGTGTTCTGATGCAGGAAGGTAAAGTGGTAGCTTATGCTTCAAGACAGTTAAGAGTTCATGAGAAAAACTATCCTACTCATGATCTTGAGTTAGCGGCTGTGGTTTTTGTGTTGAAGATTTGGAGGCACTATCTCTATGGTGCGAGGTTTGAAGTCTTTAGTGATCATAAAAGCTTGAAATATTTATTTGATCAGAAAGAGTTGAACATGAGACAGCGGAGATGGTTGGAATTCTTGAAAGATTACGACTTTGGCTTAAATTACCATCCTGGTAAAGCTAATGTGGTAGCCGATGCATTGAGCCGGAAATCGTTGCATATGTCCGCATTGATGGTGAAAGAGTGGGAACTTTTGGAATCGTTTAGAGACTTGAGTTTGATATGTGAAGTGACTTCGGTTAGTGTGAGGCTTGGAATGTTGAAAGTTACGAATGAATTTTTGTTGTCGGTAAGTGAGAAACAAAAGCTGGATTTGAAATTCGTTGATTTGATGAGGAATGAGAATGTGGATTTCAAGGTGGATAATTTTGGTGTTTTGAGGTTTCGTGGTCGTATTTGTATTCCAGATGATGCGGAGTTGAAAAGAATGATTTTGGAGGAAGGACACCGGAGTAATTTAAGTATTCATCCGGGTGCGAATAAGATGTACCAAGATTTGAAGAAGATTTTCTGGTGGTCTGGTTTGAAAAGGGATGTGGCTCAGTTTGTGTATGCATGTTTGACTTGTCAGAAATCGAAAGTGGAACATTTGAGACCTAGTGGTTTGTTGCAACCGTTGGATATTCCTGAGTGGAAGTGGGATAGCATTTCGATGGATTTTGCGACAGGATTACCGAACACTCAGCGTGGGCATAATGCTATTTGGGTGATTGTGGACAGGCTGACTAAATCGGCGCATTTTATTCCGATTAACATCAGTTTTTCTTTGGAACGGTTAGCTGAGATCTATATCAGTGTGGTGGTGAAATTGCATGGGGTTCCTTTAAGTATTGTTTCTGATCGAGATCCTAGGTTTACATCTAGATTTTGGGAAAGCTTACAGAAGGCTTTGGGTTCTAGATTGAGGTTGAGTTCGGCTTATCATCCGCAGACAGATGGTCAGACCGAAAGAACTATTCAGTCTTTGGAGGATTTGTTGTGGTCGTGTGTTTTGGAGCAAGGTGGTGCGTGGGACAGTTATCTTGCACTGATTGAGTTCACGTATAATAACAGTTTCCATTCTAGTATCGGAATGGCACCTTTTGAGGCTTTGTATGGACGAAGATGTAGAACGCCGTTGTGTTGGCACGAAACTGGTGAGAGTTCTGTGGTTGGACCGGAATTGGTGCAACAGACGACGGAAAAGGTAAAGTTTATTCGTGAGAAAATGAAGGCTTCTCAGAGTAGACAAAAGAGTTATCATGATTGGAGATGGAAGGATCTTGAGTTTCAAGAAGGTGATCACGTATTTCTGAGAGTTACGCCGGTAACGGGTGTTGGTCGTGCTTTGAAATCTAAGAAGCTACTTCTCGATTTATTGGTCCTTACCAGATATCTACGAGAGTTGGTGCTGTAGCGTATCGTGTGGCGTTACCGCCGAATCTGTTGAATTTGCATGATGTTTTTCATGTTTCACAGCTACGGAAGTATGTTTCGGACCATTCACATGTGATTCCGATGGACGAGGTTGAGGTAAGAGATAACCTTACGGTCGAGGCATTACCGGTTGGTATTTTGGATCGCGAGGTGAAGCGGTTGAGGGGTAAAGAGATTGCACTTGTGAAAGTGGCATGGGGAGGCGCTGCTGAGGGTAATTTGACGTGGGAGTTGGAAAGTAGGATGCGGGAGTCGTATCCGGAGTTGTTTGTATCAGGTAAGATTTTCGAGGACGAAAATTTCTAAGTGGGGGAGAATTGTAACGCCCCGTTTTGCCAATTTTATATTATTGAGTCTTTTTGGATTATTTTATTATTATTTTATTGTAATTTCGACTTTTGTGTGAAAATGTGTTATTTTTAGTCGTGAATATATTTTATCGCGTTTTGGGATCGTTTATGAGATATTTGAGTGTGGGGGTATTTTAGACATTTCATAGATATTTTTTACTAAGTTAGTAAGATAGAAGAGAAAAGAGAGAGAAAATAGAGAGAAGAAAGAAGAAAGAAGGGAAAAGAGAAGAAAAGAGGAGAAGAGAGAAAATTGGAAAAAAAGTGTGAAAATCATCAAGATCAACTGCTAGAATCGAATTGAATCGGGTAAGGGTGCGAAACTCGATTATATTATACTTGTGTATGGTTATGTATGTGTGTGTATGTGTCTTGGTGGTGTTTTATAGCTTTTGATTTTAGGTCGGATTGTGGGAATCGATGGTTTAACGGTTGGAAATCGATGTAAAGGTGGTAGTTTACTTGTTGACATGATTAGAATAGGTTTTGATTGAAATATGTTGATTTGGAATGGATTGGGTTGGAAAATATGGATTTTTGGGGTTTTGACAGCGCAGAAAATTCTGGGTTTTCCTTGGTTCGCCTAGCGAACCTGGGGCGAAGGTGGCAGCGAGTGAGATTTTTGCGGGTTCGCCTAGCGAACAATTCAGCGAATGGTAGCGAAGGTTCGCTACGGGTATTCACCTAGCGAAGGCATGAGCGAAGGTTCGCTAGAGTGTTCGCCTAGCGAACTTTGGGTGTTTTTGGTTCTGACTTGGTTCGCCAAGTGTTCGCCTAGCAAACTTTGTGTCTGTTTTTAGCTAACAGGTGGTTCGCTGGAACATTCGCCTAGCGAAGGAGCTAGCGAATGCTCGCGAGGGATGTTCGCCTAGCGAAGTAGCTAGCGAATGCTCGCGAGGGAGGTTCGCCCAGCGAACAGTGCTGTTCGTGTAATTTTGTTTTCTGCATAACTTTTGATCTGTGATTCGGTTTGAGGCGTGGTTGGATGCGTTGGAAAGCCATTGAGCTGTACTTTCTTATTATGATGGTTTAGAATTTGTTAGCCGATTTTATTTTGTCAGTAAATGTGAATAGTGTCAATGGTCGACTTTTGTCGTTTTAATGGTGCGTATTTGACTTGTGTTATGTTTTATGGTGTTGCTTCGAATGTGGGATAACTTATGTGCTGTTGTGATGATGATTTGTGGCCGTAAGGCAAGAAAATGTTAAGTGTGGTATTTGATGATATATGCATAATTGTGAATGTGTGCATGGATGCAATGTGAGTGTCATGAGTCATTGTATGCCAAGCATCATAATGTGCATTGTGGAAACGTCCTGAGAGACGGTTTGATTCCTGAGGGAATATGCTATACCATCGTGTGCCTCGAAAATATGAGGCGATGCCTGAGGACTTAAAGCGATGGGTATAGACGATTGTGGGCTCCTTTGGAGACTTAAAGCAATCCTTAACGTCGTGTGCCTCGAAAATATGAGGCGATGCCTGAGGACCTAAAGCGACAGGTGAACATCGTAGGCCCGACGGGGAGTTACTTGAGATTCTCAGTAACGAGCGATGGTTCCAATAGTTCCTGAGTGGACTAATGACGTGACATGACGTGACAATGGAAGTCGGTACCGCATGGCATGTGCATAGAGTCGTTGTGTCGGTCTATGTGCATTGCATAAATCATGAATTAATTGTGTGTGAATTTGCGAATGTGATTAATGAAAAGGGAATATGTGTGATTGTATTATGAATGATTGATGTGCAGTGGTAATTGATACGTGTGAATTATACGGTGTGTTGTTATAATTTATCTGTGTGCTTTGGTGGTGAGGATATGTTATTTGTGCATTTCGGTGTTAATATATAATCTTATGCAATTATATTATGGTTGTTTTTCTCACCCTTTTGCTGTTTTATAACTCTCTATGAGGCGTTGCAGATTAGATTGCTGGAGGTATTCCTTATTGTGAAGCGTTGCGTCTTCATTATTTTGGTCGGTCGGCTCTGATATGTGACTCCGGGTAGCATAGGGTGGCCGTTTGTGATTGTTTTGTATATCTGATGATTATATTTTGGTTGTACATATGATACCTGATGTATGACAAACTGTTTATATTTATATGTATTATTCAGATTTAGATCTTTCCGCTTTAATTCTAATTTCTGAAAAGTGGGTGTAAGGAACAAAGTTTCCTCTGTATAATTGCTACCCCACAGTTGCATATCATTATGGGCAGGTGTTGCATGTTATGTGTATGTTTGGTTACGTTGATGTGATCCTCCCTTTCTATGCCATGATGTTTCAAATATACTCTGATCAATTTTCGAATTTTCTTTTACCGCCTTAATTGCCTGTTTATTGGGGGTGTAGATCGGGGGCGTCACAGATTGCACAAAAGCTCCAAAAAGAGGTAAGCATCACAACTTGGATTCTTTGAATCGTGCTTTCTTTTGATGTCCACTGATCATACATCTCTTATACATGTTATATGTGTTGTGTTTGCACCAATTTATCATGTAATTCATGCTTGTACCAAGAGATGGCACAGAAAATGCAAATCATGGCCTATTTCAAAACCACTATCGGGTTTTTCAATAGGAGCATGATCTGAAAAAAAACACCACCACCATTGGATTCCTTGTGAAATTCTAGGCAGGATAGACCTAAATTTTGTCCCAATCCATGGAGAAATGAGAAAGTTATGGCCTTCACGTTTTCAACCAAAATCTTGCCTTGCCTTGCCTTGGGCCAGGCCAAAAACAAGGCAAGCCTTGTATATTTGTGGTTGTATTTCAATCAACAGATGTATCACCACCCCAGTGGTAAGGCGCGCGCCCTATACACAAGAGGTCTGGGGTTCGAATCCCCCTCACCCCAGATCCTCTTTTTGCTATTTTTTCCACTTTTTATTGTTTTTCTTATTATTTTTAATGATTTAAAAAATTAATAACTCTCTCAATTTTAATTATTTTTTATTGGTTCTTTTTGCAAAAAATCACAAAAATGTTGAAATATTTTATTCCACAAAAAAATCAAATTTATATTAGTTATTTAATATAATTAGTATTTTTGTTAATAAAGTCCTTTTTAATTGTTTTTAAACATTTAAAAGTGAATATTTACTTTGAAAATCAAAACCAAATGAGTTTAATTCATCTTGTGATTAAAACCTCGTTTTCCAAACCTTAAACAAAAGTCACAAGTGGTTTATTCAAACTTATTTGGTATTTTTATCATTTTATTTGATTTTCTTTAAATATTTACTTTTAAAGGAAAACAAAATTAGGGTTTCTTTGATTTTCACCCTCATAAATCATTTTCAAACACGCATGGGCCTCTATTAGAGTGTAAGACCCATCCCCGTTGTAAATACACCACTTTTTGGGCCTCAGTCATTGTATAAGTCCCACTGTATTTTCAAAAACAACGGCGTGATCATCACCTTTTTTAGCAAAATCATCTGGGCCTCTCCTTGAGCTGTAAGCCCCACCACTTGTACAAAAATAAATCATTGGGCCTCTAATAGAGTGTAAGACCCAACCCTTTTTTTAACCAAAACTTTTTGGGCCTCAATGCATTGTATAAGACCTAGTATGTTAAAGAAATCTCGGCACGATCGCCAATACAAAAAATAAATCATCTGGGCATACCCTCGTGTTATAAGTTCTTTAAACACCTTTGGGCCTCTTGAGAGAGTGTAAGACCCATACCTTTGTACAGAAAACCTTTTTGGGCCTCAGTCACTTGTAAAAGTCCCTGTACAATTTCAAACAACAGTGCAATCACTGATAAAACCTTGGGCCTCTCCTCGAGTTGTAAGCCCCAACAACCTTTTCAAAGCACTTTCTCCTTTGATTTTGAATATAATATTGTTATCAAAGCTTTCTTTGTTGAACAACTAACCAAACAACATGGAAGCTCTACAACCGAGTAAGTGTTTACCCGCTTTCTTTATCTGCTTTCATATATATATATATATATATTACTGTATTGTGGGGCTGCTCACTGTAAGTCTTCTTTCACAAACTTTTATATACTTGTCAAATATCAACTGTGTAATACTAGTATAGTTATTTAGAGTTTTCCCCGGCAACTACGTGTAGCACTAGGTAAAGCCCTGTTGGTCACTCTTAAATACAAACAAAACTAGATCCCCATAGGATTACCAGACACAGTCTTCCCTCCTCTTGGGGTTAAACAATATGGAGACGTGAAAAGGAGCATTCTCGGTGAACCCTTTCTCAGACTGTCACTCTTAGAAATCGTCAAAGAGACTCTACTCCCCAGGGATGATCTTTTCTCCGTGAATGGCATCTCTTGAGTTTCTTCCAAATTCTCAGACTTTCCTGGCTTGATCTATTCTCAGTGAATGGTATGTCTTGAACTTCTCGGGGTTTGGGGACCCACAGGCTTCTTAAAAGCATCCCCGCCTCCTCTTGGGCGTTGTACAAGGACCCTTCGGCTTCTTAAAAGCTCTCATGCCTTCTCTTGGGCTTAGTACAAGGACCCAGAGATCTCTACAGGTATAGGAACAGAACCTAGTCATCAATTTGCTAGAGCTGTCTTTCTGAGTCAAGTATCAGACCTGTTAATGGGTTGACCTTCATCCCTTAACATACTAGCCTTCTCTTGGGCATCATACAAAGATCATTTCACTACCTAAGAATCGATTTCTCAAAACACCAGTAGACTTGAACAGTCTTAATACCCTTTGGATTTTCCATCTCCTTAAAGAAAAGGAAGTAACCCTAATCCTCTGATCAATCCCAAAGCACAACAATACCTTTAATTGTTCCCTTCATAAGAACTGATTTTCTCTTTTATCCAACATACTGGACCTATCACTAAACTGAAACAGTTACCAGCACAATAGCCTCCTCTTGGGCTTTGTACAATGATTCTCCCCAGCGGAGCTAACCTTTTCACACTCTCTTGTTGAGTATAAAAGACTCTCTTGTTGGGTCAAACCTGTTTAGCCTCCATCTCGGGCTTCGTACGAGATAAAAATCACTCTCTTGTTGAGTATAAAAGACTCTCTTGTTGGGTCAAACCTGTTTAGCCTCCATCTCGGGCTTCGTACGAGATAAAAATCACTCTCTTGTTGAGTATAAAAGACTCTCATGTTGAGTCACTTCCCCTTTTAGCCTCCATCTCGGGCTTCTTACGAGATACTAAATCACTCTCTTGTTGAGTATAAAAGACTCTCATGTTGAGTCAAAACCTTTTAGCCTCCGTCTTGGGCTTCGTACAAGACACATAAAAGCACTCTCTTGTCGAGTCAACCCTTTTAGCCTCACTCTCGGGCTTCGTACGAGACACATAAAAACACCCTCTTGTTGGGTCAATAGCCTCCTCTTAGGCTCTGTATAAGAAAATCCCGATTGAGTCAATGAACCTTTTAGCATTAAAATTTGTGCCTTGCTCACAGGATACAAACATCAACAACTCCTTTTCCTTCATCTAATTGCTGTAAGCGGCAAGCCTCTGGATTATTTACGTCTACGCCACTGTCCCTCTTTTAGCATGAGAAATTCCTAAGGAAAGATGGCATTGCTCTAAACTGAGTTAAAAGTCTTCTCATTCAGGTTAAAAATCCCCTATTATGGCGTTGCTGGATTCACATATCCCAGTTAAAGTAATTTTCCTTTATAATCAGTCACCCAACAGTTGTGACAAACAGACCAAATATCCCCCTTTAAAGATGACAAATTCTCTCTAAAGTCAAAACCCTTTAGCTTCACATCTTGGGCTTCGAACAAGATACAAATAGACCCTTCAGCTTTACATCTTGGGCTTTGAACAAGATACAAACCACATTTAGCTTCATATCTTGGGCTTTGAACAAGACACCAAAATAACCTTTTTTCCTCCCATAGAATAGGAGGAACTACGATCGCTCTGATTTCCCTGTTTTGTTAAACAGGAATACGTAGGCATAAGATTAGAAAAATCTTAGCGAGCATACTAACCCAAAACCCAAAACCCAATATCTCCATCAAATCAACCCAAAAGCATCAAATCTAAACACATTAACATCTTACCTCACAAATAGTCCAGACACTCTATTTTTTTTAACAAAATAACCTAAGAGAAACCCACAATCATAATAGCATCTGTAAACCAACCGTCACCTGTTTAAACTCAGTATGCAAGTAGGGTTAATTGGAGACATCTATTTCCCTTCCTTAAACAGCTTAACAGGATAAAAAATGAATCGAACTGTAGTGCCCCAAAGCGATAGTGCTTCGCAACCACACAAAAATTCGCGCTACACACCGTACTTGTAAGGGATAGCCTTTTCTGATTTGTACGGTATTGGACCTGGCAAGTAGATAACCACAAGAGCTTTTTGATTTCTCTGACCGTTATAGGCAAACTCAATCAGTTCCTGGTTGGGAACATTTCTACTATCAAGAGAGATTCTTGATTCATCGAGTAGAGGAATTATGGCGCATACGTCCTTTGATCAGGGAGATAGTCTTGTATCACGTTGATCGACCTAGAACTTGAACATGGTGGAATCTCTTTCTGGTCCAACTGATTTTGAAGAGTCGCTCGTACAAGATAGCATCCTTGGTTGTTCTCTGAGCAAACTCTACAGCGCTCATAATTGTATGGTGGCACCCAGCCACGCCCGCTTTATATGCAATGCATTTTTACGATATCTGTTTCCATCGAGCGGACATCCCGACTTTGATGTCCTCCAGGGTTCCTGTCAGTCATGCTGATCTGTTGTGTCGCTTCATCCAGGTAGATTAGAAGCCACCAATGTTCTAAAAGGTGTCAAAGTGTTCTTTAGACAAGTGCACATCCTTGTTCGTCTTCACGACATTCCTCACAGTATTTATAATCATGTGAAGCCAGAATGTCGAGCCTGAATTACTTAGCATGTAATTCTACCAGACTGGTATTCATCAAGCGTATGTCAAAGATCTGAACCTTATTAACTTGATGGTCATTTCTTTCACGGTAGTCTTGGATCCATCCGAGATCCATCTGATGCTGGAGGGCCTCTTGTACAAAAGAGCATCCCTGATTGCTTGTTGAGCAGATCAGACAAGTGTTGTAATCATGTCGTGGCAGATTATGGTATTGACTTTGCCTTGATTGCATTGCCACCACATTGACGTTCATCGCAAGAATGTTGCGGTTCTGAACAATGTTAGGATGTGCATGGGCCATGTTGACTTCACGGATTCTGTGATCCTGAATCCAGCCCAGATTCATTTGTTTTTGTAGGGCTTCTTACACTACAGAACACCCCTGATTGTTCTTTGAGCAGATAACACACTGGTAATAATTGTGAGATGGTACATGACCGTACCCACTCTGTCTCCAGTGCATCCTGACCAGATTGGTTCCTAATAGTAGTACATTGTGAATTTGATAATTGCGGCTGAATTCTTCCTCTATTAAATTTACTGTCGTCTTCTCATGTTGTGGCAACAGATTCATCTGAACATTTGGATTAATATCTTTGAAAGATAAGACCCTGTTCCTGACAAGCTTCTGTACGTCCGACTTGAAGCTGAGATAGTTCTCAATATTGTGCCCTGATCCTCCTTGATGGTAAGGGCAAGTTTGATCTGCTTTGAACCAAAAAGGCGGATTTTCTGGTACTATAAGAGGAGACCTGGTTTGGACGTGCCCTTTGGCCAGTAGAAGTGGAAATAGTTATGCATACAACATCGGTATAGGGTCGAACCCTGATGGTCGTGTAGTATAATTGTTGTTATTGTACTATGGATGAGCCTGCTGAAGAGGCTGTTGCATCCTTTGTTGATACTGTTGTTGACTTGGTTGGTTCTGACAACCTAAGGTTGATAAGTCGGAGTCGGTGCAGGGTTGATAGCGGAAGTTATTGCTGTTACTGGTTGATACAATCGCCTCTGCTTTCCCAGAGAGATATTACTGATCTCCTGTTCTTTCTTCTTTTGGAAACCACTACCGTATCTTTTAGTACTGCTAGATGGCTCTGCATCTTTGCTCAATCATCCTTCTCGGACCGCTTCTTCAAGGCATACTCCCATGTTCACCATCTCAGTGAAGTTACTGGGCGCAGTGGCAACCATTCGGTCATAATTGAACGAGCTTAAGGTTTTCAAAAAGATCTTGGTCATCTCCTTTTCCTCAAGAGGGAGACAGATCTGGGCGGCGATTTCACGGCATCTCTTAGCATATTCTTTACAAGTCTCTTTGTCCTTTTGCGACATTGCTCTGAGTTGATCCCTATCTGGTACCATGTCCAGGTTGTATTTATACTACTGAACAAAGGCAGTGCCGAGATCTCTGAAAGTACTGATCTTGGTGTGGTTTAAGCCCATGTACCATTTGAGCGCGGCACCGGTTAAACTGTCTTGGAAGGAATGGATTAGTAGCTGTTGATTTTTTGTCTGAGTTGACATTTTTTAAGCGTACATCAACCAATGACTTTGAGGGCAAGAGTTGCCTTTGTATTTTTCAAAGTCAAGCACCTTGAATTTGTGCAGTATCTTTACATTAGGGACCAAGCAGAGGTCTGCAGCGTCCTTCCCGAATAAGTCTTGATCGCGAATGGCATGCAGTTCTTTCTGCATCTCCAAGAATTATTCTTGGAACTCATTCATCCTTTCGTACATGTCTTCGTTTCCACCAGAAATTGCTCGTGGAATCTGTATTTCCGGGACAGTGTGTACCACTGATTATGGTATAGACATTATAGTGGTGACTCTTGGCGCTTCTATACCCTGAAGTTTGTAACCTTCAGGAGTTGCTGTTGTAACCCTTGCATCTTCACTTTCCCGAAGTTTGTAACCTTCAGGTCTGGTGGTTCCCGCCATGGTTTCTGGGTCTTCAGTGACCGGTGGGATATATCCTTCAAGTATAAAGTTGAGAGGCATGCCCCAGGGGCGACCCTTAGGCATGTTGTACCGAGGATGATTCTCGTGTGTCTCCATTATGGGCGTAGATGTGATCTTTGAGATTACAGTCTTTTGATGCCGCTGCTCCTGAGCTGCTGCTAGGGATTGCGTGTCATTGTGAAGTTTTTCCAAACTTTCCTTTAGAGCGTCGATTTCTTCTCTCATCTCTCTGTTCTCTTCCTCGAGATCGTCCATTTTCTTTTGTCGATTGGCCCGAGTATTGTATGAGTGAGATAGTTTGACTCTAGAATTGTGACACATATGTCAAACTCAAAGATAAGAAGAATGCGTTATGAGAGAATGATGAATGATATGCAATGACATATTTTTAGTTTTTGTTTTAATCAAAAAGAAACTTCAACAAATAGATTGCAAATATCATACAGTGGGGGAGACCCCTTTTATTGAATTCGAAAGATTGCAGTATTTTAGAAGGAAAAGTACAGTATTTTACAAAGTGCTGTAAAGAAAATGTCTAAGGATCCTGAGTCCTCTCTGAAGAGAGCTCAGATGCCAGTTCCGGTAATTTCCTTTTCTTTGATTGGGGCTCTTCAGCCGTTGTCGGGTTGTCAATCCTTTGCCAAGTGAAAGGAGCGAGCAAATTTCTTCGGTCTTCCTGACTCTCTATAGCATGCCATTCTAATATCTCAATCAGGGCATCCTTTTCCTTTAATAGTTCCTGAATCTTGGTACACTCTAAATTGAGGATTCAGTACTTGTTTTTCCAAGAGCCCTTCTCACGTTGAACTTTGTTGAGAGCGACTTGGAGTTTTTCCGAATCAGACATGAAATAAAGGACATATTCCTTTAACGAAAAAACTTCTTGGCGAGGGTAAGGCATCTCAGCTTGAAGGCTCTAGTTTGTACCCAGTGGAGATAAGCCTCCATGGAGATATAGTTTGGTCTTCCTAGAGACTGTCTACCTTTCTTTTGAATATGTTGCCAGGCAAGCACTATTTCTTTCTTTAGTGCCCTTTCGTTTTCCCCTTCCTTGAAGGAAAAACCTTCCAAATGAACATTATGTGGGATATTCTTCATCTGGTATCCGATTTGACGGCGAGCTAAAATTGGATGATAGTTGATTCCTCCTTTAGTTCCAATGAGGGGTACGTTAGGGAAGTTTCCACATCTGTTAATGATCTATATTCCTTCGTAAATCCTATTGTACTAATCTATGTTAGAGTTGGTAAGGGACATAATCGTTTGTGACCAACAGAGAGTACTCTTGTGATCCCAAAAAGCAGAAGACTTGGGCAAATGGGAAATGAACCATTTGTAGAGTAACGGTACACAGTATGTGATCATTCCTTCACTGTACAAATTCCTTAAGTATACATAATGATAAGCATCTGCGAGAAAGGTTGGTACGGGGTTTCCTATTAAGAATATCTTAACAGCATTGGTGTCGATGAAGTTGTCGATGTTGGGAAAAAAGAAGAACCCATATATGAGTAGAACAAAGACGTCCTTGAAAGTAGTTATGTTTCATATACTAGCAAAGTATAGAGCTTTCTCCATCAGGAATTTAGCTGGTAAACCCTAGATTCCTCCTTTAGTGGTTATGTGAGTCCTAACCTCTTACTCGTCCAAAGAGATCGCTCTTGCAATGGTTTGTTCCTTTGGAATTTCTTCCAGTCCAGAAAATGGAGCTCGGTCAGTGATAGGTAAATCAATCAGGTGAGAGTACTACTCCAGTGTTGGTGCAAGTTGGTAATCTGGGAAAGTGAAGCAGTGGTAAACCGGACCGTAGAACTGAATCAGTGTAGACAGGATTCCTTCAAACACATTGACTCTTAACAGAGACAACAGTCCTCTGTGCTTAGCTCTAAAAGCCTCAGGGTTGGTAACCATCCTTGCCAACCTCCTTAAATCCTCTAGTTTTGGAGCCTTGAAGGTGTACTTGTGCGTCTTTCTTCTACTGATATCCATAACGCAATCTCTAATATTTGCAATTATTGTTTTAGTTTATTTTGAAAAAAAATATTTTGTTTTCTTTTTTGAAAAGAGTTTTTTTAGATGAATACATGAATGTAGCACACAAAAACATTTGAAAACATGGGTTCAAAGGTTCAAAGTCACGAGCATGAAGTCATGGCTCTACCCATCCCCAAAGGTTGTACTATTTTAGTTAATTTTTGTACCTGTAGAACGGGTTCTAAGGTTCCCAAAATCATTGACCCTTCTAGGGATATCAACAGTAAGATGATTCATTCGAGTGAGGTGTAATATCCTAGGATGAATCTCGTTTGAGTGTAGTATCGCGTATCAACTATTCCCGATAGTCACCGCACTACCAAATGGCCATATGGTTAAAGTCTACTAAATCCTCAGGGTCATCGGTACCACACTGGGATAAACGATGCTTTCACGAAAATCGGTCATTCAACATCAATATTTCCACACGGGTACCTCGCTGATTCGGCGGGCTACCAAGATAGCTTGTTCGAGATTCACTCCCTATAAGTTTCTCCTGTCTATGCCACCTTTATCTTAATGTTCTCTCAAACTTTCCACATGCGTATCAATCACATTCCCATTTGACAGAAAAATAAACACGGATATCAAGTAGGAATAACAGTAAATATATATATATATATATATATATATATATATATATATATATATATATATATATATATAGTATATAGAAGATGCTAAACAACCTAGACCTCTTAGGAACTTTAATCCCATGACTCCCCAGCAGAGTCGCCAATTTTCTGTAGCGTGCAATTTTTGTCAGTGACGTGACCACCTTACCGCAATGGTTGGAATTGGGTGCTACTATTCACTCCCTATAAGTTTCTCCTGTCTATGCCACCTTTATCTTAATGTTCTCTCAAACTTTCCACATGCGTATCAATCGCATTCCCATTTGACAGAAAAATAAACACGGATATCAAGTAGGAATAGGAGTAAATATATATATATATATATATATATATATATATATATATATATATATATATATATATATATATATATATATATATATATATATATAGAAGATGCTAAACAACCTAGACCTCTTAGGAACTTTAATCCCATGACTCCCCAGCAGAGTCGCCAATTTTTGTCAGTGACGTGACCACCTTACCACAATGGTTGGAATTGGGTGCTACTTTCTGATTTCTTATTTATCCTATGAAGCTGGAAAGGAAATAAAGGTTATCTAAAACTAACCTTGCACGCAAATGTTTTCTTTAACAAATACTAAGAGATTGGGGGGTCCAGGGTCAGGTTATACAATGGGGAATTGTCAATTACCTATCCTATATATGGTTATCCATAGATTGTTTGGCCTTTTCTTCTGTTGTCTACTTACTGGTGTTTATCTGTCGTAAAATGGGAAAGTTTCTCCTTTGGGAATGTTGAGAGAGAGTTTTTTTTGTTGATTTTAGGTTTTTCGATGTTTTTGGTAAGGTACTGGACCTAAATTTTTTTATTAGTGTGCTCGCTAAGATTTCGCAATCTTATGCCTACGTATTCTCGTTAAAGAAAACAGGGAATCAGAGCAATCATAGTTCCTCCTATTCTATGGGGGGAAAAAGATGATGTTTGTTGTCTTGTTTAAAGCCCAAGATTGAAGCTGAAAGGTTATTTGTGTTTTGTTCAAAGTCCAAGATTGAAGCTGAATAGTTTGATTGAGAGAGAGAATTTGCCATCTCTAAAGGGAGATATCTCATTTGTTTATCACAGTTGTTGGGGTAACTTATTATAAAGGAGAATTACTTTAAATGGAATCTGTGGAGTCCAGCAATGCCATAATTTCCTTTATAGGGGGTTTGTCCTGAAGGAGAAAACTTTAACTCAATGTAAAGCAATACCATTTTTCCTTTGGAATCTTTCATGCTAAGAGAGGGACATTGGCTTGGATGTAAATAATCCAGAGGCTTGCCACTTACAGCAATTAGATGAAAGAAGGTTTTACCAGGATAAAGAAGGACCACAACTTGGATTTTTGAATCAACAAGTGTGCCACTTACAACAGTTATCTGGGATTATAGTGTGTTTTGATCATTTTGTTTGATGTGTGATGTACAGAGAAATTTATCTTCCTACAGAGAAATCTTGATTTCTTCTGAGGGGATGCTGATTTTTGTGTGCCTTGATCAAAGCCCAAGGTTGAAGCTAAAATTTGACTATGTTTAGGGAGATCATTATACAAAGCCTAAGAAGAGGCTAAAGAATACTGACTCAACAAGAGAGTGTTTTATCTGTCTTGTACAAAGCCCAAGATTGAGGCTAAAAGAGAATTTGGCTCTTTTGGGGAATATTTATATGTGTCTTGTACAAAGCCCAAGATTGAGGCAAAAAGAGAATTGATTCCACTGGGGAGAGGTTTTATATGTGTCTTGTACAAAGCCCAAGATTGAGGCTACAAGTTATTGACTCAGCTAGAGAATATTTTGTCTGTCTTGTACAAAGCCCAAGATTGAGGCTAAAATTGCTGAGGGAAGAATCATTAAACAAAGCCTAAGAGGAGGCTGGTTGGGGAATTTCTTATATGAAGCCTAAGAGGAGGCTAACTTCTGCTGAGGATTATTGATATCCAGAGACAGGTCCAAATTGGGGAATCAATTCTTGCTGGGGATAACAGAAGAGTTAAAAGATCAGAGACCATGAGGTTCTGAGTTTTCTGAGGTTTTACTGGTAGTAATTTTGAAACTAGCTGGAGAATTTTAAACTGGGAGTTTAAAAATTGAGTTTTGAAACCTATGGAGGTTTTAACTCTGCTGGTGACTGATGAAATGATCAGGGTTATTTCCTGTTCCTTCAGGAAACTTGATGGTTTCTTTGAGATTCAAAAGGAGGCGAGACTGTCCTAGTCTACTGGTATGAAAAGGTTGATCTTTATATGATGCCCAAGAGGAGGATGATGTTTTAAGGGATGAGAATCAACCCTAAACTGGTCTGATGTTTTGAGATTCAGACTCTCTGGAGGATTGAACTAACAAAGGATGACTAAGTTTTGTCCTATACATGTAGGAGGTCTTTGGGTCCTTGTACTAAGCCCAAGAGGAGGCTGAGAACTTCTAAGAAGCCTGAGGGTCCTTGTACAAAGCCCAAGAGGAGGCTGGGGATGTTTTTAAGAAGCCTGTGGGTCCAAACCTAGGAAAAGTTCAAGAAAGGTTTCACCGGGAATAATCCTTTCTTTAATGAACAGTTCTAGGGTTTGAAGAAATTCAAGAGAGGTTTCATCGGGAATTAATCCTCTCTAGGGAAATGAATTTCTTAGACAAATTTCTAAGTAGTGACAGTCTTGAGAAAAGTTTCACCTGGAATAATGCCTTTTCTATGTTCTATATTTCATAAGCCCAAGAGGAGGCAAGACTGTATCTGGAATTTTCTATAGGGAACTAGTTTTAACTGTGTTGAAAGAGTGACCACTGGATTGATCTAATCCTAGACCTAATTGTCGGGGAAAACTCTAAGCAAGTAATACAGGAATATATATATATATATATATATATATATATATGAGATATATATGAGCAAGTATGTAAAAAAGGCTGGTAAAACTTACAGGTGAGCAAGCCTCCAGTGTTATAAACACAGCTGTATGGTTAGTTATTCAAGAAATTGAAGAAAGTTTTGATAATAACTATGAATTTGAATCTAAATCAAAAGGAAAGTTGTTTTTAAAAGGAATTATGGGGCTTATACTCAAGGAGAGGCCCAGAGGAATTCTTTTGAAAAGGCGACGGTCGCGTCGTAGTTTTAAAAACAACAGAGGGACTTATACAATGACTGAGGCCCAAATTTATTGTATTTACACAAAGAGGTGGGTCTTACACTCTATTAGAGGCCCAACGTTTATTTTTATACAAGAGATGAGGCTTACAACTTAGAGAGATGCCCAGATGAAAAACAGCGATCACACCGTTATTTTGAAAATTGTATTGGGACTTATACAATGACTAAGGCTCAAATTATTTATGTACAAAGAGGGGTTGGGTCTTACACTCTATTATAGGCCCAAAAGTGTTTTAAAAGAAGAGAGAATGAGACTTATAACTCAGGGAGAGGCCCAGATGAATGACAGTGATCGCACCGTCATTTTGAAAATCGTGTCGGGACTTATACAATGACTAAGGCCCAAAAAAGTTTATTTATGTGACAAGGGATGGGTCTTACACTCTATTAGAGGCCCAAAAGTGTTTTTAAAAAAGAAAGATGAGACTTACAACATAAGGGAGGCCCATATTAAAATTGTTTGAAAACAGCGATCGCGCCGAGATTTTTGAAATCGTATCGGGACTTATACAATTACTGAGGCCCACAATGGTTTCTTTACAAGGTGTGGGTCTTACACTCTATTAGAGGCCCAAAAGTGTTTATGTGAAGTTTGAAAAATCAAAATTTAGAAAAAAACCTAATTTTGAATTTAAAAGAAATAATTTTCAAAGGAAATTAAATAAAAAATGATATGAAAAGTCAAATATATTCAAAATCATGTTGTAAACTTTGAAAAATATTTTTAAAAATCATGTTTAATCACATGAAAGCTTGAAATTCATTTGGAATGACAAGATCAAAGTGAGAATTTCATTTTAAAATGTTTAAAAACAAATAAAATGAAATTAATTACATAAATTTTAACTATATTAAATAAATAATATAAATTGGATTTTTTGTAAAATAAAATAATTTAACATTTTTGTGACTTTTTAAAAAAAAGAACCAGTAAAAAATGACAAAAAATGAGAGAGAAATTAATTTTTGAAATCAATTAAATAAAATATCAAAAATTCAAATATTTGAAAATTTGAAAAAAGGCGCCAAGAACAAGGGAAGAACACGCGCGACTCTGTTTTGCCCAGATTTGCATTTTCTCACTTTTCTCTCTGATTACTCAATGATTTTGCACGATTCAAACACCAATCTTGCTCGTTTTTGAACAAGGATCACAACCATATAGATTAATTGCATTTATATTAAGTATGAAATGAGAAATCAGAGAGTTAACTCAAGAACCCTAGTTTTAGCATGGACACTATGAAATTCCATACATGATTCATACATAGTAATTGATTGAGGGTTATCACTCTATATACATGCAAGAACTAGATGGTAACTCGAAAATTCATTTATGATGCATGTAATATGGAGTTTGAAGGCTTCAGGCTTACCTCTTGCAGCTGGTGATCGAGCATGATGATGGAGATGTTTCAGATGTGTTGTAAGGACCTGGACAACTTCACTATACTCTATGGAGTGTGTTGAGATGCCTAGTGTAACACCCCAATTTCCATCGCGAATAAATAATACATAAATAAATCAGAGTAAATAAAAAATTATTTTTCCGACAGAAACAAGGATGACACATTTAAGGAAAGAAAACAATCTCTGCTCATAAATTTGATACATAACACAAAATGGAAAAAACCTAAAAGGGAAACCTTTTTCCATATAAAAGGAAAGATCAATTATGGAATAAAGCGGAAGATCCATAACTGACTTGTTTTACAAAATAAATTATTTTATAACGTCGAAATATACATACAAAAGTAATACAAAATATATTCAACAAATGTATACATATATAACAAAAGCGTTCCCCGACTCCCGTGTTACGTATCAGAGCAGACAGACCGACAAAGGGATGGAGAACTAATCTTCACAAAAGCCTCCAAGACACAGATCTGCAATTGCCTCATAGAGCAACAAACCATAGTAGAAGGGTGAGATATAACAACTAAATCAAGATTGCATAATAATATGCAAACACATATAAATTCACATGCATAGTTATTCTCACCACACGCATCACATACCAATACATATAGCAAGCCACAAATGCATAACATATTTCTAACAATCCAACAACATAGCATATATCAATTATACCAACATAATCACCTATTCACACATAAGGCATACCACAATTATAACATATGGAAACGCACCACCACATCACATAGCATAAGTCTATACATAAAACATATCATCCATAACCAATGCATTTATCACATATGCACATAAATTCACCAATTCAAACATAAATCTCAACACATACTCAATCAATTCATGATTTTCCACACATAATCAATCCATTCATGATTTTCCACACATAATCAATCCATTCATGATTTATGCAAATGCAAAGAGACCGACACAACAACTCTATGCAAATGCGGGTACCATCCATCCATCATTCTCATCATCAGTTCACTTAGGAACTATTGGAATCATCGCTTGTTACTTAGTGTAACTCCCTGTCGGGCAAACGATGTTCCCCGTCACTTTAGGTCCTCTCGGTATAAGGCTCTCGATGTTTATGGATCGCTTTAGGTCCTCTCGGTATAAGGCTGACGATCCGACCGCTTTAGGTCCTCTTTGTATAAGGCTCACGATCGTCTATAACGTTGCTTTAGGTCCTCTTGGTATAAGGCTCACGACCGTTATAGCAGATTTCCTCTGGAATCGTTTCGTTGCTCACACCCACTAAGGCACACGACATCACAAGAATGCATATCATGATGCTTGGCATACAATGACTCATGACATTCAAATGCACACATATACACACCCATAATCATGCATATACAATCAAACACAACACAATGCATTTTCTTTCCCTTAGGCCACAAACCATCAAAACAACATTTCATCACATGCATTTACATCATATAACAGCACACAAGTCATACGATATATATCAAAAGCATATTGCATGATAACACATCAAATACACACAGTTAAGATGGTAAAAGTCGACAAAATGACACATTCCCAAATTACTGACATAATTAAATCGGCTAACAATCCCAAAACCATTTTAATAAGAAAGAACATTTCAATAGCTTTTTAACGGTACCAAGAACGCCTCGATCCGAGTTACGGATCAAAAGTTACGGCATCGGACGCAAAATCGGGAACCATTCTACACCCTCTCTGGTCATACGCGTATTACCTTAGGCCATACGCGTAATGCCCAGCTCGCTCGCCCATTCCATACGCGTAATGCCCAAAGTGCTACGCGTATGGGCAGAGACTGATTTCTCCCCAAAAATTCCACTAAAACCTAGTACGCGTATTGCCTCACTTGATACGCGTACTGCCTTGCCCCTTACGCATACCGTTACGCAAATCAGCAGAAGGTCGTGAAAAATATGTTCCATACGCGTATTGCCCAAACCAATACGCGTAATACCAAGCCTGATACGTGTATGGGCAGCGCAACCCAAAATTTTTCTTGCATAATTCCTATTACGAATTTCACCCCAAAGCCTCTCCAAATCTCATCTAAACACTTCCAAATCACAATATATCAGCCCAAACATGTTCCAATCCTAACAACAAGTATTCTAAGCAGTTTATATTGAGTTTCGACCGTGAAAACATCGATTTCTATCAATTGTTCATCAATTTCAACCAAAGTAAAAACATATATTTAACAACCAAAACATACCACAACACATACATATACATATACAAGCAAGATATAATCGAAACTTCTCACCCTTACCCGATTAACCGTGCTTGAACGGACAATTCCTTCTATCCCATGTTTTCCTCTCCTTTTCCCTTCTCTTCCTTTCTCTCTTCTTTTTTTTCCTTCTTTCTCTTTTCTCTCTTTTTCTCTCCACTTTCTATTTTATGAAAAATAACCCAGCAAAAAGACCAAAATACCCCTACTCTCAAATATCTCGCAAACGCTCTCAAAACGCGATAAAACATAATAACGATGAAAAGTAATATATTGTCAAATAAAATTCAAGAATTAAATAATATAAAAACAAAAATAATTAAATCGACTCGATTAAATAAATAAGACAAAACGGGGCGTTACAATTCTCCCCCACTTAGAAATTTTCGTCCTCGAAAATATAACCGATACGAACAACTCCGGATACGACTCTCGCATCCGACTAACCAACCAACCTGCCAACCAAAGGCACACCACGATTAACACAAACTGACAAACCACCTTGCTAACAACAACTACAACAACGACACGACAACAACGACAACTACAACGACAAGATGCAATGCCCATACAATGCACTTGACGACTAACTCACGACTCAAAGAATACCCAAGTTACGACCACACATAGGAATTAGCTACTCGCACTCGAACCATCACGATGGAAACGAGGCAACAACACAAACAAGAACATAAAGCTCCACGGCACAACATCGTTCAACAACCCCTACATAACGACCAAAACATCCATCTTCATAGTAGCCCATGAATAATATTTAAACCTTTCACTTAACACCTCCATCCTGAAACTTCCAATAGTCTCACCATTCCTACATGTTCCCAATGTTCGACCTATGAACTCTTACAAGTCACACACGCATATACAAAATGTGCCACATCACGCTTCCGCTGCGCACTCTGATTACTCGCAACAATCAAATCCACCAATTTCATATCCAAAGTCTAACTCTTCCTCATATTCACCAAAAATCACTGTTCACTGTTAATATACCCAACCTCACACTCGACTATGTTATCTCACACACCAGACACAAGTCTCTGAACTGCTCAAATAATTTTAATTCTCTGACCATCAAAACAACCATATGCAAAGACTATAGACTTAACTCTTCAGGCACAACATTAGCTTTTCCCCGAAGGATAATCCAAGCCAAATTCATAACTCGTCACGAATTCTAACCCTCCTCATTGTCTCATACTCTATTCCCTCAGACCAAACAAGTACTCAATATTCTTGGGATTACTAAACTCTTCGAACCTAGAACCACAAAGATAATACCTCCAAATCTTCCAACACAATACAAATGCAACCAATCCTAAATCCATAATAGTATAGATCCTTTTATGAATCCTCAATTGTCGTAAAGCATAAGCCACGACTTTACCCTCTTGCATTAACACGCTGACCAAACTCCTCAAAGACACATCCCAATACCTCACAAACGGTTTATCAGGATCACCCAGAATCAAAACTGGAGTCGTAGACAACTTCTACTTCAGCTCACCAAACTTACTCCCAACGAACATCCAAAGCAAACGACTTACCCTTTGCAAGTCAACTGAGATAACAGAAGTACGAACTTACCAAAGTCTTCCCTAGCCTGCAGTAACAACCAACTAAGCCCAAAAATTTCTAATCTCCTTAACCAACTTCGGAGCCTCTCATTGTAGAACTGCATCTACTCCCGATGGATCCATTAACCATACTCTCATCTGAAATAACATATCAAAGAAAAATAACCTTTTTCAACCCAAATTCTCACTTGAATAACTTAGCATAAAACTTCGTCTCTTTTCAACACTTGTAATTCAAATCTCAAACACTCTACCTGTTCTTTCTCTGAGTTTATAACAGATCCGAATATCCTCAATCAAAGCCACTACGAGCTCATCCAAATAAATATGGAAGATACGATTCATCTACTCCATAAACATTACAGACGCATTACTAACACCAAATAACATCATTGTACGTTGTAATGCCCAACCAAATTCCAAAAGATATAAATTCTTAAAGCTTTTGCAAAATTTCTCACTGGATAACTGGCTACTCACATACAAGCTTAACTGAGTAAATAACATCCTATTCCGATGATAACAAACATAACCAGTCACATGAAATCGATCAAAGCCTCAACTCACACAAATTCACCACTCTTATCAAACGTTCCAAACAATTATAATTTCAATCAAACTCAACCAAATCATTCTGGTCATCTATTCTTGAAAGTGAACACTTATTCTCAATTGTCACCTTATTCAACTGTCAGTATTCCATACACAATTTCTTCTCTTGACCGTCCAATTCCACAAATTCCAACATGTAGCAACAACCAACCCAAAAGAACTCTCAAATATTACATCCACACCTAGGGTTTTCTCAAGATTTCCATTAATGCCCTAAAACTTTAAAAACTCCAAAACTCACCAAAACTCTAAGTTTTACTTTCCATAATCTCAATACCCTTACACCCATCATGCTTGTCATTCCGTTCAATCATCCATCCTTTTTATTACTAACAATACTGGAGCTCTCTAAGACAACACCCTAATGTTACATCCAAAAATACATCTGAAAACCATGCACAACTGACATCCCATCACTGTGACTTTACTACCTATTTCCAGAACACTATCATCACAAACATAACAAACATCTTAGTTTCACTTCCAAAAAGTTCTTCTACTTCCTTAGCAGATCCAAACCTCAATTCCTCACCTTCGTCAAATTTGAGTTCCCCCTCTACTCGCTGAGAACAACCATTAACGATACCCAATCGTTATCTCTCAATGACTTCCCAACTGGACCAACACACCAAAACCTCGAATCCGTCTCATCTTCCGATATTAGAATCTTCATCGACTCAACAGAACAATCCGTAAACATTTTCTTAAATTCCAAACAATTCATTGCACACACTATCAAAGCCGGAAAGACAGGTCTATTTCATCCAACATAATTCCCGTCTATTATCAACAAGAGATTAAGGGTGATCAGTTCCTCAATTTGTCAATAGACAGCCGACAATCATGATGGGGCATAAACCGTCTGTACCAAACTATAATAGCATTCCTTACATCCTGTGCACAAAACTACCTAAGGCACAAATCCTTAGTTGACATAAACCTTACCTCCGCATTCCCCCCGGAATCGGGAATAACACTGTCCAAACAACACTTACACTCTTGCAATTTACAACAGACTGAGCCAACGCACCACACCTGAAGCAACATAGAGAAGCACAAGCTTCTCCCCCACTTAGCTCATTCTCAAACCTAAAGACAAAAGATTAGAAAACCAGAAAGCACTGACAGTGTTTCACACACATATCACGTGCTAAGGAACAAACAACATCGACAGTATTTAACTGTCACACCAACTGACTCAACAACTTGGCCGGACGGACCGACCTGCTTTGATACCACTATTGTAACACCCCAATTCCCATCACGAATAAATAATACATAAATAAATCAGAGTAAATAAAAATTTATTTTTCCGACAGAAACAAGGATGCCACATTTAAGGAAAGAAAACACAATCCCTGCTCATAAATTTGATACATAACACAAAATGGAATAAACCTAAAAGGGAAACCTTTTTCCATATAAAAGGAAAGATCAATTATGGATTAAAGCAGAAGATCCATAACTGACTTGTTTTACAAAATAAATTATTTTATAACGTCGAAATATACATACAAAAGTAATACAAAATATATTCAACAAATGTATACATATATACCAAAAGCGTTCCCCGACTCCCGTGTTACGTATCAGAGCAGACATACCGACAAAGGGATGGAGAACTAATCTTCACAAAAGCCTCCAAGACACAGATCTGCAATTACCTCATATAGCAACAAACCACAGCAGAAGGGTGAGAAATAACAACTAAATCAAGATTGCATAATAATATGCAAACACATATAAATTCACATGCATAGTTATTCTCACCACACGCATCACATACCAATACATATAGCAAGCCACAGATGCATAACATATTTCTAACAATCCAACAACATAGCATATATCAATTATACCAACATAATCACCTATTCACACATAAGGCATACTACAATTATAACATATGGAAACACACCACCACATCACATAGCATATGTCTATACTAAAATATATCATCCATAACCAATGCATTTATCACATATGCACATCAATTACCAATTCAAACATAAATCTCAACACATACTCAATCAATTCATGATTTTCCACACATAATCAATCCATTCATGATTTTCCACACATAATCAATCTATTCATGATTTTCCACACATAATCAATCCATTCATGATTTATGCAAATGCAAAGAGACCGACACAACAACTCTATGCAAATGCGGGTACCATCCATCCATCATTCTCATCATCAGTTCACTCAGGAACTATTAGAATCTTCGCTTGTTACTTAGTGTAACTCCCCGTTGGGCAAACGATGTTCCCCGTTGCTTTAGGTCCTCTCGGTACAAGGCTCACGACGTTTATGGATCGCTTTAGGTCCTCTCGGTATAAGGCTCACGATCCGACTGCTTTAGGTCCTCTTTGTATAAGGCTCACGATCGTCTATAAGGTCGCTTTAGGTCCTCTTGGTATAAGGCTCACGACTGTTATAGCAGATTCCCTCTGGAATCGTTTCGTCGCTCACACCCACTAGGGCACACGACATCACAAGAATGCATATCATGATGTTTGGCATACAATGACTCATGACATTCAAATGCACACATATACACATCCATAATCATGCATATACAATCAAACACAACACAATGCATTTTCTTGCCCTTAGGCCACAAACCATCATCACAACATTTCATCACATGCATTTACATCATATAACAGCACACAATTCATACGATATATATCAAAAGCATATTGCATGATAACACATCAAATACACACAGTTAAGACGGTAAAAGTCGACAAAACGTCACATTCCCAAATTCTCAACATAATTAAATCGGCCAACAATCCCAAAACCATTTTAATAAGAAAGAACATTTCAATAGCTTTCTAACGGTACCAAGAACGCCTCGATCCGAGTTATGGATCAAAAGTTACGGCATCAGACGCAAAATCGGGAACCATTCTACACCCTCTCTGGTCATACACGTATTGCCTTAGGCCATACGCGTAATTCCCAGCTCGCTCGCCCATTCCATATGCATAATGCCCAAAGTGCTACGCGTATGGTAAAAGACTGATTTCTCCCAAAAAAATCCACTAAAACCTAGTACGTGTATTGCCTCACTTGATACGCGTACTGCCTTGCCCCTTACGCGTACCGTTACGCAAATCAGCAAAAGGCCGTGACAAATGTGTTCCATACGCGTATTGCCCTCATTTCCCCCTTGCTATACGCGTATTGGCCAAACCAATACGCGTAATTCCAAGCCTGATACGCGTACTGGTAGCGCAACCCAGAATTTTTCCTGCATAATTCCTGTTACGAATTTCACCCCAAAACCTCTCCAAATCTCATCTAAACATTTCCAAATCACAATATATCAACCCAAACATGTTCCAATCCTAACAATAAGTATTCTACGCAGTTTACATCGTGTTTCGACCGTGAAAACATCGATTTCTATCAAATGTTCATCAATTTCAACCACAGTAAAAACATATATTTAGCAACCAAAACATACCACTACACATACATATACATATACAAGCAAGATATAATCGAAACTTCTCACCCTTACCCGATTAACCGTGCTTGAACGGACAATTCCTTCTATCCCAAGTTTTCCTCTCCTTTTCCTTTCTCTTCCTTTCTCTCTTCTCTTTTTCCTTCTTTCTCGTTTCTCTCTTTTTCTCTCCACTTTCTATTTTATGAAAAATAACCCAGCAAAAAGACCAAAATACCCCTACTCTCAAATATCTCGCAAACACTCTCAAAACGCGATAAAACATAATAACGATGAAAAATAATATATTGTCAAATAAATGTCAAGAATAAAATAATATAAAAATAAAAATAATTAAATCGACTCGATTAAATAAATAAGACAAAACGGGGCATTACACCTAGCCTTCATTGGAGATGCTTGGATCACCTTGTGGTACCTCAACTGCAACCTTGCCAAAAAGCTTGAGCAACTGACTTTGTGATTCAGGTGTTCCAGATGTGTTTCAAGGCCATGGATCACTCATATATGATGTATATGAGGTGTTGGCATGATTGGTTTGTTTTGAATTACTTCCTATTTCAAAATTCGACAGTGACTTGAAATAGAAGGCAAATTTGGGTTTTTTAGAGTGATTTTGAGGAAAGCATCAGTTTGGGTGCTTTGGTGTACTTAAACTGATCACAATTGATGTCTATTTATAGTGGAGCAAGTTTGTTTTGGCATCAATAGTGAATGGCAACTGGTACAGGTCTTTGGCCATTGGTTGCATAAAGGAATCCAAGTCTTCCATGGCCATTGACTTGGGTCAGTGCAGCAGGCTATGAGTCCTTTGTTGCAGGGATAAGACTTGACTCAATTCAGTTAGCAATGTCTTGATTCTTTCCACCTTGTGAATCCATTGAATGCATTGAAACAAAATTGGAGTCTTTGGAAGTCTTAGCATTTTTAGGTGACACATAGCTATATGTAGATTCTTGGACTTGGGAGGCTTATGGATCAGACATTGTCCCTTAGATGTTATCCCTTGAGGTGTTCAAATGGATAAAAAGACTTGTAATTTTCCAATTTAGCTAGCTCGAGCAAAATGCACAAATCTGTCTTGTAAAAATCAGTTTTGGATGACCAACTTTCAATGGATGTAACTCTTAGCTCAAGTTGAATTAGGATGAGTTCTTGTACATTTTGGAAAGCCCTCATGACATATTTTAACTTTGGTGTCCAAGGTTGGTTTTGGTTCAACTTGGATCAGGGTGAAAAATGACCTCAAAGTTTGGAAAAAGTGAAACAGATTCTGACTTTTTGAAAATTCCACCAAGTGCTGGAAAAAGTGGTTGTTTTCACTTTTTGTGATTTTGATCAATCCATAACTCAAAATTCATTAGGATTTGGAAGGAGATGTAGTTTAAATATTTGAATTATGTAAGATGAACTTTCATTTGAGCTTTGGATGGGAGAAAAAGGCCTTGTGGTTTAGGAGTTATGACCTTGCAAAGTTGGTACAAAATCACTTTTGTTCCATAACTTAGAAAAATTTTGGTTTCTCATGGTTGCCCCTTTTGCAAGAAACCTCAATTTTCAGGATTTTTCTTGATGGATGATGATCAATATCATACATTAACATTATTTTTTACTTAGGGGAACCATATTTGTGAAAAATTCCAAAAAGTCTAACTTGATTTTGGGCACAGTTGACTTTTTGTCAGATGAATTCCAAACTTTGTGATCTTTTATGAAATCAAGTCCTTGACCTAACTCAAACCTAATGGATGGATTCCATAGGTGTTTTAGGTGGTCTTGAACCATGTCCCAAGGTTTGGGATCATGTCTTGATCAAAAGTCAAAGATACAGTTGACTTTTTCTTCAAAACCCTAATTGTGGTCCAGATGAAATTGAAACTTGTGAATCAAGCTTCTTGGGTCAATCCATTGTTGCAAATGGATCAACATGGTGTACTTGAGGCCCTCAAATCATGTCTTGAGGTTTTGGTTTATGTCTTGCCTCAAAAGTCAACTTAGGGGTGAATTAGGTCAAGAAACCCGAATTCCCGATTCTTGATGAATGCTCCCCTTGATGCTAATTTTACTTGATAATTGGATCCATGAGGTCCCTTAGAGCATCTTGGATCATGTTTAGAGGTATTGGCTCATGGCTAGATGAAAGTTTTCATCTGGAGGCCTTGGTCGACCAAAACCCTAATTTGGTGACACTGGCGATCTTGAGGCTTGATCCACTTGGAATGTTGCAACCTTGTGCTTGATTCTTGATATGGTAGTCCTCTTGATCCTTTATAGGTGTTTGACAGATTAGACAAGTTAAAGATAATGTCAATTCTTGATTGATCCTTTGCCTAAGTGCTCTGAGAGGGCTTAAAACCCTAATTCTTGATTGTAGTGAATGCTCAACAATCCTTGAGGAGATTGATGAGGTATGATGGCACATCCATATTGTAGTAATGATCCTCACAATTATGGGAAATCTTGTGGTCAAAATTTTGGGTATGACAGTGTTAACCTGGGATTTTCTACTTAATAGAAAAATAAAGTGATTATTGCATTAGTGAAATGCTAAGTGTTTACATTTGATGGACACGATTTGACAGTGGTGAGACAGTGACAAAGCCTTCCCGACTAGCATTTGAGGTAGTGGAAGAATTTCAAGGGAATATCTTGAGCTTTAGTTTGAAGAGCCTCAAGGAAAGGCCTAGGTAACCACTCGACATTATATTGAGTAAGAGTTTTCCAATAGACTCCAAAAGACTTAGAAAGTTGAGGAGACCAAAGAAAAAAGAGACTTAACACTATCAGCAACTACCTTCAACAAAAAGGCAATTACTAGTGGTTAAGAGCAGTTATAAAACGTGGGATAAAAATGTCAGCAGTTTTCAAGCCCTGACGATGTGGCAACATGTTGGAAGAGGAGTTTCATGGGTTCGAAGACGTGGCAATTCTTTAGGTGTGAACTGTCGAAGACAATTATTCTTAGTTTAGTATATATAACAGACTCATAGGTGGTAATGAAGGTCTTTAATTTCATATATTTTCTCTATAGAACTGGAGTACCCAAGACAACGAGTGAAACAGTTTGTGAGCAATTATGTAAGTCTGCGTCCTCTTTTCTTTTGTACTTTTCATGTTTCCTCAATTGAGACAACTTTATTTCTAGTCATTTACTGCATTTCATTTAATGTTATTTATTTTAACATTTCCTTTTACTTTAATTAAAGCATTATTGTTTTTAAAGTTTACTGTTACACAGTCTGCAATCAGACATTTGTAATCACATTCTAAACCTACGATTTTGTAAGAGTTTTTGCATAAGGCAATTCTCAAGATTTTTTGAGTTAATTTCAAAGACTTTAAAATTCGTGATTGTTTGCTAAAAACACATGTGAACAATTTGTTAAACTAATTTCTTATAACTTGTTTGTAATCTCTTGTGAATACTCTTGATTGATAATGAGTCTAAGAGTTGTTCTCTCCTTCAAAGTAGATATTTTCTTTATCAAACTAGGTAAATAATTTATTTTATGTTGATTCTTTCATTTTATCTTCATTATTGTTAGCTTTTGGGTTTACACACATTTAGTTGGTATATTATTGCTTAAGTCGATTTAGTTTTGTTATCATTGTTCTTTGTCATGCACATAATTTTCTTTGTGTTTGAATCTTTGCTTATAATTTCCCAACAAGTGGTTCCCATAGACAAAGGGTCTAAGTTTATCAGTGAATATTAGGTGTTCTAAATGAGATATCGAGAAGTTTTCTAGAGTCAACGAAATTGATTTGTGGAAAGTAAATATGCAAGTACTTTTTTTCAACAAAAGTGTGCATAAACACTGAATGTGAAACATTGATGTCGACAAGTCTGACATACGCAAAAAAGATTGAAATGGTAGATAAGCTTAGGAGTGTCATTTTCTTCTGCCTCAGAGATAGTGTATGGGAGAAATTAGGAGAGAGAATATCACATACGAAATGTGGGTTAAGATGGAATTATTATATATAATTGAATCATTGGCTCATAGGTCATGTTAAAAACAAAAACTTTATTCATTTTAGATGGTAGGGATCAATTTGTTTCAAAATAATTGACAACATTTCACAAAATTATTGATGAATTGCAAAATACTAAAGCACTACTCTTGTTGAGATCATTACCTAGATTCTTTTAGCATTTCAATGATGGAATTCTTTATGGTAAGGAATGCATTATCACCTAGGAAGGGGTCCAATTGGCTATTAGAATCAAAGAGTTAACTAAGATGAAAGAGTTCAAGGCTTGTGGTAGTGGAGAAAGTTAGAATGATTCAAGAGGGGTTAGTGAAAGTGTGGAAAACAAAAAGGGGGAAAATATAGGTATGAGTCCAAGTCGAATGTGTTAGATAAATTAGAGTATAAATACTTCGTTTGGCATAACATTAGTTAATTCAAAAAGGATTGTTCTAAGATAGGGAGAAAAGTTGATTTTATTTATATTGTGGTTGCCTCTGATGTGGATGGTTATGACAACCTTGATGCAAATATGGTAACTAGTTTAGAGACAGATAATTCATGGACTCGGGATGCTCTTATCATACGTGTTCAATAAATAAATACTTTGAGACATTAAAGGTAAAAAAGGTGGATACGTTCGACTCACTAATAATAAAGCTTTCAAATATACATGATATTAAGACGATTTGGCTCAAGATGTTTGACATACGTGAGTTCTTTTTACGTGACGCGAGGAATGTCGTCAAACTTTAGTGAAATTTATTGTATATAAGTATGATCGTGAAGGCTGATCAGATCCTGTGATGGGCCAAGAAGAATGTCTGCGGTGTTGGGTGTATGAGATGTGGAGGGGGTGTACCTGCAAGGCACTCTGATGCTAAAGTGAGAATCGGGGAGAGAAAGGCAAGTACAAAAGTATGAGCTCATAGGATGATTATTGGATACCTGACCCTCTCAAATGAGAGGGTTTATATAATGCCCCTAGTGCGTGGCCAACGGTCCCTATTTTTGGGGCGGAATAATCATTTCCTGAAGAATAGGTAACTGCCAAAAACTAGCCGTTATGATGGGCAGAGGTGCTAAAAACTAGTCGTTGCCACGGGCAAGGGCGTAGTTCCAGGCACAGGCGTCATGACTGTTCTCGGATGGTGGTGCCGTGTGTAACAGGCAAAAATGCCGGGGAGGAACAATCGACTTTGAGATTCATCTATCCACATGTGCCCGGTAGAGGGGAAGAAAGGTAAATGATGCCCTTCCTCAGCTGGACTTAGGCAATTGAGTCGTTCTGGGAGCAGAAGTGGATTGGGCCATGCCTAGCCATTGGTCAAGTCCGGAACAGGAGCCCCCCAAATCGTTTCTCCCGAGTATGGGAGCGATGACTTAAGGATGGCTCGCAGCTCCGGGAACTTCTAGAGGAGTCGTCGTTTGTCAATGGGACAGAATTGTCCTTGGATGCCCGGGGAGTATAGTGCCCACGGGATATGTACCGTTGTCCAGGATGCCCGTCTCGCGGGGAAACCAACGGTTGAGGTACTCTGAAGAGGCGTGGCGCCACGTGTGCCTCGAGCCTTGTGCAACATTAACTGTGCAATGATGGCTAGGCTAGGGTCATGATGATGCCCCTAGCCGCGCGTGCTCGTGCAAGTGCTTTCAGACTGTATATATATAGAAGGGAGAGTTGCTCATTTGAGTTTTCGCTTCTCTCTCTTTCTTCGTTCTACTCAGAGAACTTAGTCTGTCACCGCCGTGTAAGCCGCCGTATGTAGCTTCGAGCAACTTCTTCAGATCTTCACACTCTCTTCGACCACGTAAGTTACCTTTTTTCCTCTTTATTTCTGGCTTTTTCACCTCTGTTTAGTTAGAATACATGTGGTTAGGTTGACATAGGTGGGATAGTTGTACTTTTTCGGCGTCTGTTGGTGGTAGATGGTGGTTTGGCCATATTATGCTGCTGATGTGGTCGCCGGATCTCCTTAGGGACCCTAGAGTCAGGCCGTTTTCAGTGCTATCGTAACGATAACGCAGGTGTAACTGGTGAAGCTACCCAGTTTTCTGATGTTCTGAAGAATTTCCTGATGAGCATATGAATTTTCTGGTGGAGTTTCAAACGGAAACTGGGTAGTAGGTCGGGGAGATTTCCTCGTATACGCGGGAGGGGTTGCCTCCGGGCATCTCCTCGTGTGAGACTCTTGTGTTATTTGATTTAGGGCTTAGGTCATGGACACCGTCCTCGGCCCTTTGCGCACCCTTTCACTTGACTAGCGGTGGAAGGGTGGATTTGATTTCGTAGTCGAATTCACTTTTGTCCCCTGTTTTTTAGGTGCACGAGCCCGAGCAAGAGATTCTCTTAGACTCGTCCGAGGAGAGCTCCTCGGAGAGTAGTGACACTGAGGTTTCAAATGCCCCCAGTGAAGTTGCGGAGGAACACGAGCAAGATTCTGCGGAGGAATGGACTGTAGCGGAGCCAACTGAGCACGCGTCTACTTTCACATCATATACCAGAGATGTCTTTACGGATGCAGGGCCAGAGGGGGAGTGGAAGATACACTTCCTCGGTCAAGACGATCGGATATGCACAGATTACGGGGAGAGGTTCTCAATGTACGAGTACGCTTTCAAGGAAATAGGGACGAGGCTCCCTTTACTGACTTCCAGCAATCTATCTTCGTTCATCTGGATTTAGCCCTGTCACAACTGCACCCGAATTCGTTGGCATTTATTCGCACCTTCGAGATGACTTGCGAGTTCCTAAAGATAGGAGCTACGAAGCCTTTGTTTTTCACCATCTTCCTCCTCTAAAGGCAGGTCTCGGGGAAGAGGTATGGTTGGGTCTCGTTTAAGCAACCAAGAAAGTTGTTTAAGCCTTTCAAGGAGTCGATCAGGACCTTCAAAGAGAGGTTCTATGTCGTCGAACCTATGTCTGAGGCGGCCCAAGATACCACGTATGCCTGGGAAGTATCAACAGACGAGGAGGGCCCAGATATGTATGACGAGGAAGGGAAGTTGCTGGCGGACAGGGTGTTTAAATTCCCTTTTCGTTGGAGTGGGAGCCACTTTACTCGGGGTACTGGCCATTATCTTGCCCAGTCGGATATGCTGGACGAGCAGGACATAGCCGGTTACGAGACGCTGGTCAAGTACGTTAACTCTTTCAGGCCCGCCGAATGTTGGATAAAGAAGGGTGCCCCGATCTTTAAGGAAGATGGCGGGCAGAGAGTGAAGTAGCGTTACATAAATATGAAGGAGCTTCTAGAGTGCAAGATCCCCGCGGATGCTTTAAAGCTACTTGGTAGTTTTAGCCTTTTTAACTTGTCTGAATTATAACTTCCTCGATGGTTGACATGTTTGTTATGTTTTTACAGGTGAGATGACTTCTACCCACGAGAGGATGGTGAAGAATGCCATGGCGAGGGGCAAGGCCGGTGCGACCACCTCTAAGTCCCGGTTTACACAGCGCATGCCTCCTCCCCAACCTGTTGCGGGGAGCTCTTTGCCCGTTCCTTCGCCTGCCCAGGGGTCTCCGGTGCCTGGGGCTTTGAGATTCAAGCGGACAAGGGCCAATGAGTTAGTGGACCTCAACCGGCGGCTGAGAAAGGAAAGTTTGAACTTCCCCCGTGCCTCCATGAAAATTTTTTTTTCGAGGGGACGTCTCTGGTGGTTCCTCAGGCACAGTCTCTCAAGCTCGAAGGTATGGACCTTCCAAGCAAGAGGGCCATGCTGGCGCATGATGCCTCTGCACTGGTTCATGTCCTGGAGATGGTGGCAGTGTATGCTGAGGGGATTCCTCCTCTGAGTCTGAACTCAAGAAGACCCAGGCGACTATATTGTCCCTGGAGGATTGGGTGAAGAAGGCCAAAGAGGAGGGCAAGGCTGCCAACAAAGCGAGGAGGAAATCAGACGAGGAGGCTGTCAGGATGAGGGGGGATAACGATACTCTGGTCGTAGAAAAGAAAGCTGATGAGGAGCTGGTTGAATAGCTGAAGGCTGCGGTGGCCCCGACTAAAGATGAGCCGGAGGAGGTGAAGGCGTTGAAGACTAGAGCCGACCTTGTCACTCGTCTTATACAGGCAGAGGATGATGTCATTGCCATTGGGAAAGAGTCGTTCAAAAACGCAGTGGCCCAAATCCAGCTGGTGAACCCAGAGGTCCAGATATCTACGGAGGGTACTAACTTCGTGGGCTATGTTGAGGATGGCAAGATAGTTACTCCAGACTTCTTCAACATCGGTAACGAGCACGCCCAGCTTTTGAACGAGGAGACCTAGTGGCCTGATCCTAACCTTGAGCAGCCCGAGCGGATGGAGGAGTGGTCTCTTTTTATTTTGTTGTAATGTATGTAGTTTTATTTTATTTGGCAGTATTTTGTTCGGCGGGGGCGTGGCCCCTTTGACTTGTAATATGCACACTCGTGGTCCTTGTGGCCACTTTAATTAATTGTATATATTCGGTCATGGTGGCCGGTTTTGTATGTTGCGTGTTTACGCATGGCTTTCTTTAATTATTTTTGCTAAGTGTTATATCTTAGCGTGTGTGCCCATTATAGGGATCACTTTGGTTTGTTTAAAGTTTCAAGGAATTGCTCGACTTAGATGTGTTCGGCAGTGAGGGGGACTAGTCAAACTGCCTTGGAATTTTCGGGCAAGATAGCTGAGCTCAGGTCGCGTTTGAGGCCTGAGTTCGTGGCGTGAACCTCCCATCGCGAGCTGGGTGTTCTGCCTATCATGGTAATTTGACGACGGCGGGCTCAGTTGAGGAACCGCTGTCGGGCAGGGACCTAGCTCGATCCTGAGCGAGGTCCTGCCATGGCTGGTATGCAACGCTTGTACCTAGGCGTGCATCGTGGTCGGGATGTTATGTTCGATGCTTTGACAAAGCGAACCGACAGTTAGGGCCTTAGCTATGGTATTGTTTTAGCTTTTTGGTGTTCCATGGTCTAGAAAGTTCTTCCCCGATGAGATGTTCTAGGTAGTAGGCCCCATTCTCCGTCTTTGCTCGGACACGATAGGGTCCCTCCCAGTTAGCGGCGAGTTTGCCTTCCCGAGAGTCTTTGTGGTTCCTTCTCAAGATAAAGCTGCCCACTTGGAACTCTCGTCGTATCACTTAAGCGTTATGCCGGATGGCAATTTTTTGTTTTAACGAGGCTTCGCGGAGAGCTGCTCCTGATCAGACTTCTTCGACGAGGTCGAGTTCCTCTCTTAGTACCTCGTCGTTCATTTCCTCATCCAGGGGCGACTCAGTCCGCCTGGATGGTACATGTACTTCAATAGGGATTACAACCTCGGTTCCATAGGCCAGGAGAAAAGGAGTTTCCCCGGTTGAAGAGTATGGAGTCGTGAAGTATGTCCATAGGACGTTGTGCAGCTCCTCGACCCAAGCCTTCTTCATTTCGTCTAGCCTTCGCTTGAGGCCTCAAAGGATTACTCGATTTCCTACTTCGGCTTTCCCATTAGTCTGGGGGTGTTTGACGGATGCGAAGTGTTGTTTCGTGCCCAGTTGAGCGACGAAATCCTGAAACTTCCTGTCGGTGAACTGTGTTCCATTGTCCGTGACTATTGCTTGGGGGATGCCAAATCGTGCGAGGATGTTTCGTTTGTAGAAACGAAGTATGTTAAGGGCTGTTATTTTGGCTAGAGCTTCCGCCTATATCTACGTTGTGAAGTAATCATTGCCTACTATTAAGTATTTGTTCTGGTTTGATCCTACTACGAATGACCCTAGGATGTCCAGGCCCTACCAGGCGAATGGCCACGAGGAGGACTAAGCTTTGAGCTCGTTAGGTGGAGCTAGGTGCTTGTCCCTGTGCCATTGGCTTTTGTCGCATTTCTTCACGTACGTTTTAGCATCCTGCTGCATGGTTGGCCAGTAGTACCCTGCTCGAAGGGCTTTCCGGGTGAGGGATCTTCCCCCGAGATGTTGTGCGTTGATTCCTTCGTGGATCTTGCGCAGGACATGGGTGACCATCTCTTCCTTGACGTATTTGAGTAAAGGGATGAAGAACCCTTGTCTGTTGAGTTTATCTTCGACTAGGACGTAGGAGCAGGCCCTGCGCCTGACTGTGCTGCCTTCATTGGGGTCGGACTGGAGTTCGTCCTTAGCGAGGTAGTTGTAAACGGGGGTCATCCAGCAGTTGCTATCACTGATTACCTGTACATCGAGGGTCGAAGGTGCCCTCTCAATACTGGGTCGAGGAAGTACCTCCTGGATGACGGACTTGTTTCCTCCCTTTTTCTTCGTGCTTGCTAGTTTAGATAATGCATCTGCCCTGACGTTATATTCGCGGGGAACATGCTTCTCCTCTACTGCAGCGAACTTCGTCATCTTTTCTTTGACCAAGGCCAAATACTCGGACAGGTTGTCGTTTTTGGCATGGTATTCTCCTCGAACTTAAAGGACCATGAGTTGTGAATCTGTGCAGATGACAACCGCTTCTGCCCCTAGATCTTCGGCCAGACGCAGGCCGGCGAGGAAAACCTCTTACTCAGCCTGATTATTAAACGTGGGGAAGGATAAGTTGAGTGATACCTCTACGATGATTCCCTCGTCATTCTCCAAGATGATGCCTGCTCTGCTCCCTGCCGGGCTGGATGCTCCGTCTACGAAAATGGTCCACTTGCGTACTCTGCAAGTAGGGGGATCTACGAATGTCATTTCTGTGACAAATTCAGACAAAGCCTGGGCTTTGAGGGTTTTCCTGCTTTCATATTGAATGTCAAATTCAGATAGTTCTAACGACCATTTGAGTATTCTGCCAGCCATATCTGGTCGTCCCAGCAGTTGCTTTACGGGTTGATCTGTCCGGACCACGATCGTGTGGGCCAGGAAGTAATGCCTCAATCTTCTCGCAGCGTTGATAAGGGCCAGTGCTACCTTCTCTATCTGCTGGTATCTTAGCTCTGGTCCCTGCAACGCTTTACTGGTGAAATATATGGGTTTTTCCCCGTCAGGTGTCTCACGGATAAGGGCGGCACTTACGGCCTCGGTTGCTACGGCGAGATATAGGTACAGAGTTTCGCCGTTGTCTGGTCGAGAGAGGACTGGTGGCTCTGACAGTGCCTGTTTTAGATGGAGGAGAGCCTGGTCGCATTCCTCCGTCCATTCAAACGCTTCCTCCTTGTGAAGGAGCTTGAAAAAGGGCAGGGCGTACTGGGCAGACTTGTCCACAAAATGGGACAAAGACGCGAGCATCCCGTTGAGGGACTGGATGGATTTCTTTGAGTTAGGCGTTGGAAATTCGGAGAATTCCCTGCACTTGTCAGGGTTGGCTTCAATTCCTCGTTCTGTTAGATAGAAGCCGAGGAACTTGCCCGCCCGGACTTCGAACGTGCACTTTTCTGGGTTGAAACGCATCCGGTATTTCCTGGCCTGTTTGAAGTCTTTTCTCAAATGGGCTGTGTGATCGGTTTTCTCGTTGGATTTCACGATCATATCTTCCATATAAACTTCGAACATGTCGCCTATTTCTCCCCAAAAGACCTTGTTCATCATCCTCTGGTAGGTCGCGTCGGCGTTCTTTAGGCCGAAGGGCATTACGTTGTAGTAATAATTGCCCGATTCGGTCATGAAGGCCGTGTATTTTTTATCGCTCATTGCCATTGGTATTTGATTGTAGCCCAAAAAGGCATCCATGAATGATAATAGTTTAAAATCGACAGAGTTATCAACAAGTTTATCAATATTGGGGAAGGGGTAGGCATCTTTCGGGCATGCCTTATTAAGATCAGTATAATCAACACACATGCGCCACTTTCCATTAGATTTTTTCACGAGTACAACGTTGGATAGCCAAGTGGTGTACTTGGCTTCCAAGATAAATTTTGCCTCGAGGAGGTCTTTTATAGCTTGTTCTGCAGCCTCCGTCTTCTCCGGAGACTGCTTCCTCCTACGTTGTACTACTGCTTTGACGGCGGGGTCAATCGTGTGTTCATGGTAGGCGACGACGGGATCTAAGCTGGGTATCTCCGTGGCACCCCAGGCGAACAAGTATGCGCTCTCTCGAAGGCAGGCTTTGAGTTGTTTCCATGCAATGTCGGGGAGGCCGGTCCCTATCTTTACTCCCTGCTGAGGATTATCGCCGAGCAGTGCGAACTCGAAGTCGCCATCTAGGATAGGGCGCATCGGATTGGAGTTGTTGCTGGTCGAGGCGGATGAGTTGCTCGAGCCGACCTGGTCCTCCTTCTGGTCATCTTAGGCAAAGCAGCTGTCGAGGTCGACGGAGTCGACGTGTGGTAGTGGCTTGGCTTCCTCTGAGCTGTTGGGCAAGGCTAGCTTGTTGGACGTCTTCGGCTTGGAAGCGATGGCGTTGAGTCCCTTGGTGGCCGCTTCGAAACATCGGCGTGCAACTTCGATGTCCCCGTGTAATGTGGCGACCATGCCCTTTAAAGTGTAGTACTTCATTTTGAGATGGACGGTTGATGGCACCGCTACCAGCTCGGCTAAAGTTGGCCGCCCGAATATGCACTAATAGAGAGACGGGCAGTCAATTACTAGGAACTAAACTTTAATGGATTTGGCTATCTCCGCAGATCCAAAGGTCACGATCAACTCGACGTACCCCCAGGGTTTCGTGACCGAACTATTAAAACCCTGGAGGTCGGAACCCACGTAAGGAGTGAGGTGTGATTCGACCAGCAGGAGAGTCGAGAATAGCTGTGAGTACATAATATCGACCCAGTTGCCTTGGTCGACTAAAATCCTGCAAACATCAAAATTGGCCATCTAGGTTCTAACGAGCAGTGGGATACTTGAGTTCGGGGACCCTCTGAGGAGCTCTTCCCGGTAGAAGTAGATGGGGATCGATCACTTCTGGGCCTTGTCGAGCGTCGTCACCTTGTTGGAGCATCTTTCTTGCTGGAGCATCAGGTGCTCGAACTTTCTCTTTACGAAGCTCACGGTGACTTCGTTGAATCCCCCTCCGGAGATGACCATCGCGGAGGGGAAAGTTTCCCATGGGCTGTGGGCCGCGAAGTACGCGGGAATGCTGAGCTCATCAAGAATGTAGAAATCCTCCGGTCGTGATATATACATGGCGACTTGGAGGTTAGTTTCTTCTGAGGAAGGCACCTCTTCCTCTACTTTCTTTGACTCCTGGGCGTCTTGCGGGGGAGCATCTTTCTTTTTTGTGAATTGTTTTAGGTGGCCATCCCTGATCAGTATTTCTATGGCATCCTTCAAGTGGATGCAGTCTTCAGTGGTGTGGTTGTGACTCTTATGGAAACGACAGTATTTTGATTTATCGGCATTGGGCTTGGCCGATATCTGATTGGGGAACCAGACTCCTGTCTATTTAAACTCTGAGTTAATACATTCAGAGAGAATCTTTTCCCTGGAGACAGTCAGGGGAGTGTAGTCGTGGAACCGGCCGGAGGGCTCCTTGTTGTCCCGGGACTCCAGGGGACGATTTTCGCGCCTTCTTTCCCCTCGACAGGATGTCTAGGGCTCATCACCTTTAGAGGCCCGAGCATTCTCTTGATGGCGGGAGGCTCAGGCGGAGCTGGCCACTTCCTTTTCTTCGTATTGGATATATGACTGCGCCTTGAGGAGGAAGGCGTCCAGGCTTCTTGGAGGTGTAAGGCCAATAATTTTAGAAAATTCTGAGTGCGGGCGGAGTCCCTGTTCGAGTAGAAATTTCTTCATGTCGTCGGTAGTGGGGACTTGCACAACTTCTTTGTTAAATCTCTCGATATATGTCCGGAGAGGCTCATCCTTCCCTTGGATTATGGCCTCAAGGGAGGTTTCAGTCTTTGGGTGGCGGCGTGATGCCGTAAAGTGTCTGGAAAACATCCTGCCCAGCTGCTTCCGCGAGGTGATGGACTCCTCGGGCAGTTGTTTGTACCAGGTCATTGCGCCTTTTTAGAGCATGGTCAGGAACATACAACACTTAATGGTGCCCCAGACGCCACGGTAGTTTAACAGCGCATCAATGTTTTCGATGTGCTCATTTGGATCGGTCGTTCCGTCATACGTGCCCAAAGTTGGGGGGGTTTTCCAAGCCTTTGGGGACGCGTGTAACCAATATCTCATGAGAAAATGGGCCGTGGGGCTCATCGTTGCTGCTGGAACTGGTTCGGGAAGGGGAGCGGATGATTCACTCGTGACGGCGACTTCTTCGGGGTGATGGAGTGCGTGCCCAACCGTTTGGTATGACCGGGGGTGAACATTGATCTCTCCGGGTTCTCTTGTGGCCTGGGAAATGTTGGTTTCGCAGGGAAACGTGGTCGCGCTTTCGAACGGCATGAGACTCTGGTTCTTGGCGCCCCCGATGGTCGGTTACCAGCCGGGGTTACGGGCTCTTGGATCGTCGTCGATTCTTCCTCGGCTGGGGGGATCTCGGACGGGCAGACTCTTTCAACACCCCGATCCTCTCGCTCTGTTGGAGGATCAGGAGGTTGGTCTTATTGATTGCTTCAAGGAGGGCCACCATGGCCAGGTCAGCGTTGGGTGGAGCTGGAACGGGCTAGAGGGCCAGCAATGGCTAGTCGTCAACACGGTCCGTAGGAGTGGGGGAAGGAGATGTTGTAGCTCCGTCTCTCAGATGACGAGCGTCTCCTCTAAGGAGGAATGAAGGTTCATCAACATCAGTTTTGTTGACGGGGAGGAAAGAAATATGGTGAGCACCTTTAACGTGATCTTGGGAAACCATGATTGTAATCTTGAACTGAGAATGTGTTTTGGTCTTAGAATCTGAGGTGGATGTTAAGACGGGGACAACAAGGTTCCCACAGACGGTGCCACTGATCGTGAAGGTTGATTAGATCTTGTGATGGGCCATGAAGAACGTCTGGGGAACTGGGTGCGTGAGATGAGGAGGGGGTGTACCTGCAAGGCACTCCGATGCTAAAGTGAGAATCGGGGAGAGAAAGGCAAGTACAAAAGTATGAGCTATTAGGATGATTATTGGATACCTTACCCTCTCAAATGAAAGGGTTTATATGATTCCCCCAGCGCGTGGCCAACAATCCCTATTTTCGGGGCGGAATAACCGTTTCCTGAAGAATAGGTAACTGCAAAAAACTAACCATTATGACGGGCAGAGGTGCCCAAAACTAGCTGTTGCCATGGGCAAGGGCGTAGTTTCGGGCACAGGCGTCATGACCATTCTCGGATGGTGGAGCCGTGCATAACGGGAAGAAATGCTGGGGAGGAGAAAATGACTTTGAGATTCATCTGTCCACATGTGCCCGGTAGAGGGGCAGAAAGGTAAATGTTGCCCTTTCTCAAATGGACTTAGGCAATTGGGTCGTTCTGGGAGCAGAAGTGGATTGGGCCATGCCTAGCCATTGGTCCTGTCTGGAACAAAGTATATTTAATAATTTAGGTTATTGCACTAGAATTGAGCATGACATGTTGACAATTTCACATGATGCATTGCTAATTACTAAAGGGTATATAATGTGTGGTTTGTATATTTTGGATGTTTCCATTGTTATTGGTAATACATCATTACCTAGTTAAGAGTTTTATAACAAAAACAAACAGACAATTCAGATTATGGCATGTTGGCGAAAGAGGTTTGGTTGAACTAGCTAAACAATATTTTCTAGGTAGTGAACAATTGAACACACTAAAATTTTATGATCATTGCATACTATGAAAACAATATAGATTAAATTTTGAGAGTGGTATGCATAATTCTATTAGTTCACTTAAGTATGTTCACTTAGATCTTTGGAGTCCAACACTGGAGGAAACTCGTGGGAGTGATTTATATTTTCTCCCAATGATTTATGACTTCTCTAGAAAAGTAAGTGTTCAAATTTTAAAATATAAAAATAATTTTTTTGAAAAGTTTAAGGAGTGTCAAAGTTTTGTAGGTGTTGAGTTTTTTAATAGAGGTTTAATGAGTTTTGTGGGAAAATGTATTAAAAAGCATAACATTTTAGTTGGTACACCACAACAAAATGACCAGGTTGAACATATAAATATGACCATTTTAGAGTGAGTAAGGTGTGTGTTGTTGTGAGATTAGTTACCCAAGAGTTTATTGGATGAAGTTATTGTTAATGCATCTTATTTTGTCAACATATTTGCATCTAAATGAATAGGCTACTGTAACACCTTAAAATTTGCCCTCTTGCTTTTAGCTTTTACTAGCTTATGTTTCATTGCATTTTGGCATAATCATCATTTGCATTTCATTGGTTCATTGGCATGGGATCAGGGTGTCTAAACCAAATCCAAGGAGCCTTGAGCCTTAAGAGATCTTAAATTGAGTCATCACCTTATCATATGATCAAGCTTGACAAGAGAATGCAAGGAAATCACATCATCCATATCAGTGCAAAACTAGGGTTTTGGAATGCTTGAGTGTAATGCCCCAATGGGCAAGATCTTTGAGCTTTTATTATCTCCAAATGGCATATTTCATCTTTGTTTGAAAGGATGCACATCATGCCCAGAGGAATTTGGATTTGGAGGATGTGCTGATTTCTCCTAGACTAAGGGCACCAAACTAGGGTTTACCATAAAATCAGTTTATTTCTGACTTTTTGAGAAAGACTTGATTCTATGGTATTCCACATGTCCTTAAGGGTCTAAGGATGAAGAATGGTCCATCAATTTGATTTGGAAGGGTTTCAACTGACCAATTGATTGAGAATCAGGAAATTTGGGGAAAAGTCAACTGTGCAGAGGAAAAAGTTAACCCTTGACTTTTTGAGGTCAATTCCATGTTCCTCATGTCAAACATGATCATTGGTGAGAGTTTGGTCAAGAAATAATGAAAGAATCATAAAAAAATCAAGAAATGTGCAAAGTTGCCAAAAATAGAAATTAAGGTTTCTATTTATGGCAAGTTTTGGCAAGGTGAGAGGTCAATTTGAGGGTATTATTTCTCCATGTTCCAAGATTCAAATGGAAGGGCTAGGGAGGCCTATCAAAAGTTCACATTTCAAGCTTCAAATCCATACCAATAACATCTCCATTGGATCAAAATTGAGAGAGTTGTGATTGATTAAAGTTGGAGGTTTGTGGGGCATTTTTGACCAGCAAGGCAAGGCATGGGCGAGCCAGCACGTAGTCATTTCATCAAACACTTGGTGTGCAAGTTTTGTTCAAGTTCAAGGCTAGGTTTCTCATTGATGCAAGCTTCAAATGGAAAATTTTTCAACACCAATCTTGTTAATTTCCACCTCCTCTTGAACTTTCATGTTGGAAAAATTTTCATCTGATCAATAGTTTGAGAGTTATGATGAGGAAAAGTAAGGGATCTTAAACTGACTTGTTCATATGCACTTGGACTGGTCAAGGAAGGTCTGAATGACTTGGTTATGCAATTATGAACATCCACTTTCATGTCCACTTTTGAGTGTCTTAGAGGCTTCATTGACATTTGATTTCCATAACAACATTGTTCTATTCCCAGTACTCATTCCAAAGAGCCATCAACCATGTCATTTCACTCTTTGATCATGAAGTTATCATGCTCCAAAGTTCACTACTTACTAGCTACTTTCCTCCATACCAAACCAACCAAAACGTGTTTCACCTTGTTCTTTTCATACATCAGCCATGACATGTCTAAGTCTTTGCCATATAAAGCTAAACCAACACCTTACACGGTCATACATACATACATCCACCTTGCTTCATTTGTCCAAACATCTAAAGAGTGGAAACTTGTAGAGCAAGTATCACTGCTACCATCAATCCATCATCACCATTCAACTTCACCACCACCATAAACTCTCATGCTACCCTCCACACTTAAACAAAACCTTCCAACTCGTGCTCTAACCACCTTGACTCATTATGTTAACTCACAAACTCAGTTAACTCACTCACCTAACTTTAGTTCTAACTGTCAACAAGGACAGTTAGAATGTAACCAGAGGTATATAAGCAAGCTCTAGTAGAAATTGAGGTGGTGGCTCATTCTTCATTTTTCTCTCAAAAACTTTTCACACTTTCTCTCTTCATTTCTCTCTCATTCTTGAAGCTTCATTGAACACACTTCTCTGAGATTTTCATCTTCTTTCTCTCTATTCTCCAAGTATCAATGGAAGGAGGTTGGATCTAGTGTAGCACCACACTGCATTTTTCTTCATCTCTTTCAATCAGATTTGCAAGCACAACAAGCACTACATTAGCCTTTATTTGGTTGAACTCAAATCAAAGAAGCTATTGGAATCTCCTCTCTGGATTTCTTTTGATCATAAGTAACTTCAAAAGTACAGGTTTAGATCTAAATCTCGTGCTCTCTTTTTGATCTAATTTCACTTGTTTTTGTGTGGTTGAAGCTCGGTAGGAGCAATGTAACCTCCGGCTAGTTGATAGGCACCTTAGGTGCTTAGTTGAAAATTCTAGGGCTAAATGTTTTGCTTCGATTTGCATTATGTGTGAACTTTTTGTGAATTTCATTGGTGGATTCGTGTTCTGCTTGGAGAGAGGAAGAGAATAGTGTGCGGTTTGTGTGTTTCTGGTCATCTGGAATTCTGTACACGGCGGAGGCTCACCGGAGAAGACGACCGGAGTCTTCTCCGGCCACCTGAAAGTCCAACGGAGGTAAACCCTAACTCAATGATCAGATTTAAACTCAGCCTTTGATTTGTTTTGATCTGATGGATACTAGCGTGCCAACGCATTAATGAAGACACTCTCCCTCACGTGCCTTATATCTCTGGTCCTTGTGATTCCACGTGGTGGCTGCACCCTACCTTATCATGTGTGTGCGTTATCATTCGTTTGATTGCCTTACTCTCCTGATCATCTCATTTTTTACGGATCCAATGGTTATTGTTGAGTCAACAGTGGACTGATCCACATGGTATGGACCTCATCTGAGAGCGTGTTATTGGACTGGATTGCTTTGTGCTATTCGTCCCCTCCTTTTCAGGCCCAATATCACTTTCAACTGAGTATTTGCTTTCGTTGCACCCCCATGCTTTATTTCTTTGTTTTCTTATTTTTCTTTTCATAATTATTTGGTATTTGATTTTTAAAATTGTTTTTAGGCATGATAAAATTCTACAAAAACTCATAGAGCATGATAACACATTTAAATAATTTTTGGACATTTTATTTTCTGGTTTTCTCATGTTGTGACATATTTTTTTTGAATTTCCTATCATTTTTTTTTTGTTTATGCATTTCATCATGACCTATGCTGCATTTTCATTTTATTTGACATAGTTGTGTTTTGAGTTTTTGTATAATAATTGGAATGTGCATTTATGATATGTTGAGGAATGTTTTTTATTTTTTGTGAATTTTCTAAGTCATTTCTTGATGACTTTTGAGTGATGTGTTTGAGTTAATTGTTAATGTACTTTGTATGATAGTGTGATGCCTCTTTGAGCATGTTTAACAATGATTTTTGCAACACATTTTTGGGAAATGTTTACACACTGTTTGAACTTCATTTTACTTGCATATGTGGAATTTTCTCATCCTCCTAATTTGATTTTGTGGATTGTTTGAGTGCATCTACACATGTATGTGGTTATAGGATCATGTGCTAGGGTTTGAGATAAATTGTGTGCAATCCTATTTGGTACTTGTTGAGACCTTTTGATATGTGATTGTATGAGCATTATAGGTCATTCACATCAAATTATAGGTCATTGTTTATTCACTTTTGCATGACTTATGAACATTAGTTTGAACTTGCATTGTGATATAAGTTTGTGCATCCTTACTTGTCCATCTTTGATAGCTTGTTTGCCTCAACACTTGTATGGCTTTGAGCATTCATTTACACTCATTTACCTACTGCATGTGATCATCCTCATTCATTCTAATTAAATTCTAACTTCATCTCATATGTCTCCTAAGCTCACAAACTTTGGCATACTTTGCTTGAACTTGTTTGACTTAACTTGAACTTGTTCTTAATCTTCTAAGTGCTTCATTATGACAATTGTATGAACTTTTGTGCTTACATGCTTGACCTCTAAAGGTCATTTCAAATGTCCTAAGCTACTGACTTGCATCCATTTTGTTTGGTTATTCCATTTGCATATTCATGTCTTACTTGCATGTCTTGTATGATGCATAGTGGGAACTTTAATGATGTTTGCTCCGATTTTTGCTTGCTTGATCATTGCTTACTCTTGTGAATCATTTGCCATTTGAATGACATCTTCACTCATTTTTAAATGTCATTTGCTTCTGACTTTGGTGTTTACATACTCATTTATCCATGTTTACTTTCCAATTATATACATCTTGTATAGTTAATGTTCAAATCACATTTGCATGGTTGTTTAGCACATAGTTTGGTATTATTTGATTTCATATGACTTGTTTACATTAGAATTGTACTTTAGCATGTACCTACTAACTTAGGATGGTTCCTAATCCTTAGGACTTCTTCCTTTTTGGTTTGACCTTTGTTTGGTGTTTAGAGCATCTCCTTAGGACATTAGGACTTGTTTGCTTCCTCCTTTTCACTTGTACTTCAATATTTGAATTGTTTTGGTACTAACCATTTTGTGTAGCGGCTATGGTAAGTCTTGAGTATGTGGATGCTTATCCATACTCATATCTCTTCTCTCTTATCTCTTTCACTTTCTCTTGTGTGTTTGTGAATAGCATGATATAATGCTTTGTGTGTACAACATATCCACACCCTTAGGGATCCTAGCTCAACTTTAATCTTTGATTAAAGTGAGGTAGGATAAGCATTAGGTAGTGTTATCCCTCTCTTCTCTTTAGACTTAGGTTCTTAAACGTTGACCTTAGGGCCACCTTTGCATGATAACATTAAGAACAAATTAGATTCCCTTTAGTGTTTTCTTTCCGACTTGAGTCTTCTCTTCTCATCTCATAATCTTTATAAAACACGTAATAAAGGATTAACATGTATTGCGCACGAGCCTTATATGTGGGAAATGAGATAGTGGGGATCTTCCTTCACTTTCTTAGGATGTTAAGCATGCATCCCGTCTTGGGTCGATACGCGAGACATCCGATCCTATATTGTAGACTTGGGTGCAATGCAAGTTATGAATTAACTTAAAAAACACTTCTTGTCTAAAAAACACAAAACAAATTCAAACCTCTTTTATCCTTTGGGATTGCTAAGTTTTAAACCTTATTTTTAGAAAAGGGCATGTTACTTCCGTCTCGTCGCAAACAGGCATCGATCCTAACTGCCGGACGCGAACTTAACGTCGCTCATAAAAAACACCGACTTTGTTAAGTCGAACTACGACTACTCTGATTTCCTCTTTCTGGTTAGATTGAGGATACGTAGGCACGAGACGACGATGTCTTGGCGAGCAACCTCCCCCCATAGTTCGTGTCCGAACTACGTTGACTCTGATTTTCCTGTTCCCGAGGGAATACGTAGGCCTAGGACTCCGAGGACGTCCTATCGAGTCACTTCTTTTTCTTTTCTTCTTCGTTTCTCCGTTCTTTTCCATTCTCGTAGCTTCTCTGGTACAGTAGCAGTGAAGCTCCAGACAACGACACCCTTTGATCGATAACAACAAGCATGGATCCCATCGAGTACGATGGACGCGAGGGGGTGTTAATACCTTCCCCTCGCGTAACCGACTCCCTTACCCATTTCTCTTGGTCGTGAGACCATGCTTTTCCTTTCCCCCAGGTTTATGCAGTGTTTCCTTTCCCTCTCTTAGGATAAATACACATTGCTGGCGACTCTGTTTCTGCGCCACTTTCGTGTTTGTACTTGGATGAAAATCCCGGGAGCGACAGCTGGCGACTCTGCTGGGGACGCTTCTCCCTAAGCGAGTCAATCCTAGCGCTTGTCTGTTTTTGTTTCATTGGGTATTTTTTGTGGAGCTGAAGTGTTGTATTTTGCTGTTTTACTGTATTACTATTTATAGTATTACTTCTTTACTGTATCTTGTTGTATTACTATTTTTACTGCATTTACTGCATTACATATCATTATTATGCTGGACTGTGCTGGTTTGTCTGTTTGGTGGGCAGTGTATTTTGAGAGATAAACCCATTACACATGCTTGAGTCTACACATAGGACTGGAGTGGAAAGTAGTGTGGCCTATGTAGCGTCTTGGTATGTATGGTTTACATGAAATCCACAACCAGACGAGGTTTTCTTGGGAGATGTTTTGATTTGCGCGTCTTGTGCATTTCAGGGTGTTAACCTAGAAAGTTGTCGACTCTGTTGACCATTCCCGAGGACTCAGTTGTGGTACTCCTCCCGAGGTGTGATAATGGCATACCAGAAATGGAAAACCCATTACACATTCTTGATCTGAGGACCCAATGCTGGGAACTTGCTATAGGATATCCTTTTTTAGGGGAATCAGTTGAGGCCTCCTCAATTGATGATGATGCCAAACCAGAAATGGTGAACGTATCATCATTTCTCGACCTGAGAGTCTGTGATATTGAGGATCCTTTCCTTTCTAGTACCCACATGTGAGAAGGGGCATGTGTTTGCAGGTTTGCAGGTAACCATAACCTCCTACATACCCGGTTTTCTGGTATTATCACACAAAAGGGAATTTTCATCCTACTATACTCAAATGGTTATTGTTCACAGTTCTATGATATTCTCATATCTACACTGACACTACTCACAGTCCAGCACAGACACGCAACACCCTGATACCGTGCCTTTTGCATTGCATTATCATGTCATTAACATTCATGTTTATCATTTCCAGATGTTCGTTTTACCTCTGATTCCAGTCAATGAGTTCAACAGAGACAAATACTGAGAGGAAGAATAATGTTGCTTACAGATTTCCAGAGCCAACATTGGATCTACTTCACAAGTTGATAGCTATGGCTTACCCGGGTGTTCTTATCACCTTCTAGAAGAAATATGGGAGATTGGTGAAAATGGTCCATAACATTACAAAGTATGAGCATGACGCTCTCCACACATTACTGCAGTTCTATGAGCCGTCGTTAAGATGCTTTGTCTTTCCGAGGTATATCATGATGCCTACACTGGAGGAGCTTTCATTCATCTTGGGTATCTCAGTCAAATCAATAGTGTCATTCTTTTCTAGAGATCACCCTAATATAGAAGAAATTGTAACGGCCCTACAGGTGGAACAGTCAGTGCTGAAGAGAAATATTGCTAGTAAGAGTGGAGTCAAAGGTTTTCACTTGGAATTTCTTGCCAACCAAGCTCAAGAATTTGCCAACGCCAAGAATTGGGTAGTCTACAATTCTATCCTGGCCTTGTGTATCTATGGCATCGTTATGTTTCCTAACCAGCGTCACTTTATGGATATGCACGCTGTGAGAGTTTTTGTCCTGAAAAACCCAGTCACCACTTTGTTGGGTGATTTCTACCACTCGGTGCATTTCAAAAATGAGAAAAGAAGGGGGGTCCTGTCAACTGATGTACTCCACTTTTGTCTGATTGGTTTCTGAAACATTTGCCTCAATCTGGTGCATTTGTGGACACGAAGGATTCTCTAAAGTGGTCTAAACGAATAATGGGCTTGACTGCTGATAACATTATTTGGTTTGACCGTCAGTTGCAAGGAGTAGAGATTATTACCAGCTGCGAGAACTTTCTGAATGTGCCTCTGATAGGCAGGAAATGGGGTATTAACTATAACCAATCCTGGCTATCAGACAATTTGGATATGCTTCAAGGAATCCTCCAATTATCAGGACGTCGAAGAATCCTTATTCTTTAATGGGGTTGAGGACAGAGAGGTGATAAGAGAAGTTGTGCATGCTTAGGGGCACATCCATAAGACTGGGAAGACTGTTTTTGGAAAGGGTGATTGTAGAGCTTATCCGCAGTATATAGAGTGCATCCAAAGGAAGGTTGAAGAAGTTCTCTTGCCTTATTCACGAGAGCCACCTTTATATCCAGTGATGCCAGAACAACCTACCATAGTGGCCATTGAGGAATTCAACAAGTTGCAGAATTTGGTGAAAGAACTTAGAGGGGAAAATTATGATATGAGCAGCCGGCTTCAAGATGCATTATATACCAACAAGGAGTCGGAGCGCAAAGCTCAAGATGCAGAAAAGATCTTAGCAGCAAGAGTGGAAGATTTTACTGACAGGGCCCGACACTACCAGAAGGTTAGTATGGCTGTTGAAACTTCTGCTCTAACTCATAAGCAGACTAAGCAATCTTTGGCCCAGACAAAAGACAAGTTAGCCAAGCTTCAACAAGCCTGGGATGGGGTCAGAATGGAGAATGCAGAGCTGCGAGAGCAATCAAAGGCCAAAGACGATGAGCTTCTTAGAGCGCATGAACAACGGAGAAAACATCGGGAAGACTTTGGAAAAAGCCAAGAGCAGCTGAAGAATGTTAAGGATGAACTGAAAATTTCCAAGAAAAAGCTTGAGGATGCCATGGTAGAGATGGGAAGACTCAAGATACAAGCTGGGGTGAAAAGGTTTAAGGAAGTGAGTAATGATGAAGCTCTCTTGATGCACGCAGATTCATTAGCTGAAGCTCTGAAGAAGAGGTACATTTTGATCAAAGAGATAATTGAAAGGCCGGGTCATCAGCGCACCAGAATCCTCTTTGAAGAAATTAAGCATTCTAGTGAGAAATTGAAAGATTTGGAGTTAGATGATTGATCTTACTTTCCCATCTTCTGAATGTAGTTTTTGTTGATGTACCGTTGGCTACCATCAGGCTTGTTGATGGAGCCACTTTCTTGATGTACTTCCCATTTGCGGACTCATTGTAAAATGCTTCGGCACTTATTAGTTTTCTGTTGAATTCAATTCAAAGGTGGTTATTCGGCATCACTCTATTCACAAGCACATTGTCACAACACTTTATCACAGCGCAGTTATTGAGTTTCTTGGGATTAAGACTGGAATCAAGGTGTAAAACGCCTTGGGGATGAAAAACATGACATTTGCATTCTCATAATCATAAGCATTTTTGCATAACAGGTATTTGTTCCAGATTTTCGTCTAACCTTTATTTGGACACAGGCAGGATAGCTGACCAACCGATTCACCAATATTCTACTCGACTCAACCAGAAAAGACATAGAGAAAATGCAAGCAGAAATGGCCTCCATGCAAGCCTGTATTGCCCAATTCATGGAAATGATGCAAGGAGTCGTACAGGGACAGGAGCAACTCAGAACTCTCGTTCAACCCCTCGTGGCAAGAGTAAATCAGAATGGTGTGCTTCATCGTGGTTTCCAGAACAATGTTATTCCTCCGGGTGGAGGTGTCAATGGAAATGGTATTCAGAATGGACCTCCGGGCGGAGTTCCAGTTCCCTCTGTTGTTATCCCTCCGGGCAGAGGAGAAAATATGGTGATTCCTTCTGTGGTTGGAGGAGGAAACAGTATTCATGCAGTTCATGGCCATCACTTTGATGACCAACAAGACGATGTTTTCTCTGTGCCGGATAGAGATACTGGTCTCCCGATTGTTGATGACCAAAGGATTAGAATGATTGAAGAACAACTGAGAGGGGTGGTAAATCAAAATTCTGTGGGAATGGATATGGACGACCTAGGGCTGGTTCCTGATGTGAGAATTCCACATAAGTTTCAAGTCCCCACTTTTGAGAAGTACAACGGCACTACTTGCCCCAGGACACATGTTCGGGCATGCGCAAGAAAGATGGCTGCGTACTCCCTTGATGAAAAATTCCTGATGTACTTCTTCCAGGACAGCTTGTCTGGAGCATCCCTGGAATGGTATATGCAGCTTGAGAGGTGCCATGTACATAACTGGAGAGAGATGATTGAGGCATTTGTGAAACACTATCAGTATAATACTGATTTGGCTCCCAATCGTACATAGCTATAGAGCATGTCCCAAAAGAGTAGTGAAAGCTTTAAGGAGTACGCGCAGAGATGGCGCGAGTTGGCGGCAAGGGTACAACCACCTATGTTGGAGAAGGAAATGTTGAATATGTTCATGGCTACCTTTCCAGGACATTATTATGAGAAGTTGTTACCATGCATGTCAGGCAAGTTCGTTGATCTGATCATGGTGGGGGAAATGCTAGAGAGCAAAATAAGAGCTAAGAAAGTTTCGGGTAATGATGGGTCGTCTTCTAGTCAAAGGAAGAAACCATATGTGAATTACAAAAAGAAAGAGGAACCGAATTCTGTATCAACCTACCGAGGTAAGGGAAAGCAATGTCTGACTCATAATCAGCAGGTGGCGTCAGTAACTATCCCTGCAGCACTTCCACCTCAGCAGCGAAATCAGGCTCCTCGCCAACAACAGTACAAGCCCAAACGGGATAGACATTTTGATGCTCCGCTTCTACCGTATTCACAGTTATTCCAACACTTACTTCAGTTGCAGCTAATTCAAAAGAGAACTCTAGCTCCTATCACTAGTAATCCACCTCCGGGTTATAATCCTAACGCCCATTGCGACTTTCATTCTGGGGCACCCGGACATTATATCAAGGACTGCAAAGCTTTTAAGCACACAGTTTAAGACTTGGTGGATTCTAAGGCCATAAACTTTTCAAATGACGTGTCGAATGTTATCCAGAACCCAATGCTTGATCATGGCGGGCCAAGGGTTAATGTCATGTTAGAGGAGAATGAATTTTTGAATCTGGTTATGGATGTGAACGAACTAAGGACTCCTTTGATGGTGGTAAAGGAGAAATTATTGATGGGTGGAGTATACCCCGGTTGTGACAAGAATTTCTCAGAATGTATGTTACAGATGAATGGTTGTGGGTTGTTGAAATCAGGAGTTCAAAAGTTTATCGATGAAGGCAGGTTACAGTTTGATAGGTGTGACCAACAAAAAGAGGTTATTGGCAGCAATGTGGCTACCATCACTATTCCCTTTAAGACAATCACAATTTCAGCCGCGGCAAGACCAGTGCCGGTTATAATTACATGTTCTGGACCCATTCCTTATGAGAGCACCAAGGCCATTCCTTGGAACTATGGTGCAGAAGTTTTCATCAATGGACAGAAGCAAGATACTTATGGGCTGGGGCACAAGCCACCCAGGCATCCTGAAGAGCCTTCGAAGTTTTACGGCCCGGTTCGTTTCAGCAGTGTTGGGGTATTCTTTGATAGGGTCAACGCTATTGAAGAGGATGGGGACAGCGATTGCGACATGGATAATTGGATCCGCCCCTGCATGCCTAGTCAAAGCCCTTGCAACTGGTCATCGGAGAAGATCATCCAAGTGACTGGCCCAGAGTAATTGTCTTAGTTTTTCTAATGTTTGATCCTACGTGTAGTGAGCGATTTTGGACGAGGTTCTTAAGCGCTGGTCGCTCTCACTGCGGTTGAGTTTACTACAGGTCGATTCATTTTTTATCCTATTAAAGCTGATGAAGGAAGGGAAATAGATGTCTCCAATTAACCCTGCTTTGCATACTGAGTTTAAACAGCGGTCTGTTAGGTTACAGATGCGATCAATGTGGGGGGGCCTTTGTACTGGTTATTTGTATTTTCGCCAATGCGGTTTCTTTCTTTTTATCTTGGCAGAATGTTTCTGGCGGGGAACAAGGATTAGGATGTTAGGACTGATGCATATGGGATTTAGGTTTTTTTGTTGATTGTGCTCGCTAAGATTTTTTCTTTCAATCTTATGCCTACGTATTCCCGTTTACCGAAACAGGGAAATCAGAGCGTTCGTAGTTCCTCCTATTCTATGGGAGGAAATGGTTATTTTTGGTGTCTTGTTCAAAGCCCAAGATGTGAAGCGAAAAGGTGGTTTGTATCTTGTTCAAAGCCCAATATGTGAAGCTGAAAAGTCTATTTGTATCTTGTTCAAAGCCCAAGATGTGAAGGTAAAAGGTGTTGTCTTTAGAGAGAATTTGTCATCTCTAAAGAGGGGGTTGTATGTTACAACTGTTGGGTGACTGGTTATAAAGGAGGATTACTTTAACCGGGATACGCGGACCCTAGCAATGCCATAATTTCCTTTATAGGGGATTTTAAGCTGAAGGAGAAGACTTTAACTCAGTGTAGAGCAATGCTATCTTTCCTTAGGAATTTTTCATGCTAAAAGAGGGACAGTGGCATGGATGTAGATGATCCAGAGGCTTGCCGCTTACAGCGATTAGATGAAGGGGAAGGAGTTTGTTGATGTTCCTTTGATGTTCAACAGTCAAAAGAAATTACCGACTTTATTTTAAAAGCAGAAAAAGTTTTAACAAGTAAATTCATTTTTGTTTTATTTCAAGAATCGTTAATCATGTTAAAATGTCGTTCTGTAAAGCTAAAACAAATAAGAATTACAAACAAAAGCACAAGGGCTCAAATTTTATTGATAAGATGGAGATCAGCCAAACGCGTGATTCCAAAGAGTATATACAAAGTTTGAAAATGGTAATTTACAGGGAAAAGAGCTACGTTGAAACATAACGACCACTATCCTTCTACCAACTTTGAATTTGGGACATCCTGAGCTTCTGTCGAAGATGACCTTGACTGGAGTTTTCCTGACGGATGATGTAACTGCTGCTGCTGCTGAGGGACTCGCCTCTGTTGAACATAACTACTTGCCATTATCCCTAATTTTTTCCTGGATTGTACTATGAGATTTCCAATCCATCGGGATGATTTTTTTCATGTCTCTAACTTTTGCCTGGACCGCCCTTTCGGGTTTTCAATCCACCGAGACGTGTTTTTTTTTTTTTTTTTTTTTTTTTTAGTTTAGGCGAAGTATTTCTTGACTACATCAACATTCGTGGGGTAGGCAAATTCCTCTCCGTCCTTGGTTGCAAGTCTCAAGGCGCCGCCTGAGAAAGCTTTTGTGACCACGTAGGGGCCATCATAATTCGGAGTCCACTTGCCCCGGGAATCAATGAGAAAAGATTGTATCTTCTTGAGCACGAGGTCTCCTTTCCTGAAGACGCGAGGTTGGACCTTTTTGTCGAACACCCTCTTCATTCTCTGCTGATACAACTGACCGTGGCATAGCACCGTTATTCTCTTTTCTTCGATCAAGTTTAATTCGTCGTGTCGGCTTTGACACCATTCAGCTTCTGTAAGCTTAGCTTTCATCAATACTCGGATTAACGGGATCTCTACTTCTATGGGGAGCACTGCTTCCATGCCATACACTAGAGAGAAAGGGGTTGCCCCTATCGAAGTACGGACAGATGTGCAATAACCGTGAAGAGTAAAGGGTAGCATTTCGTGCCAATCTTTGTAGGTTACAACCATCTTTTGAACGATCCTCTTGATGTTCTTATTAGCCGCTTCTACCGCTCCATTCATCTTGGGTCGGTAGGGAGATGAGTTATGGTGTTCGATCCTAAACTCTGCGCACAACTCTTTCATCATCTTGTTGTTCAAGTTAGATCCATTATCAGTAATGATCTCGCTTGGAACACCATAACGGCAGATGATATTGTTTTTGATAAATCGGGCCACCACTTGTCAGGTTACATTAGCGTATGACGCTACTTCGATCCACTTGGTGAAATAGTCAATGGCTACCAGGATGAACCGATGTCCGTTTGAAGCCTTGGGCTCAATCATGCCAATCATGTCGATTCCCCATATGGAAAAAGGCCATGGGGAAGAAAGAACTTTGAGATGTGATGGCGGTACATGAATTTTGTCAGAGTATATCTGATACTTGTGACACCTCCTCATGTACTTGTAGCAGTCGGATTCCATGGTCAACCAGTAGTACCCTGCTCTGAGAATTTTTCTCGCCATTATGTGTCCATTGGCATGAGTGCCAAAGGATCCTTCATGAATTTCTTTCATAAGCATGTCTGCTTCTGGTCCGTTTACACATCGGAGCAAGACCATGTCAAAATTTCTCTTATAAAGAGTGTCACCGCTCAAGAAGAAGTTTCCAGCCAATCTTCTGAGGGTTTTTCTATCCTTCCTTAGTGCCCCAGGTGGGTATTCTTGTTTCTGAAGGAAGCATTTGATATCGTGATACCAAGGTTTGTCGCCTATGACTGCTTCGATTGTGAAGACGTAGGCGGGCCGTTCAAGGCGCATTATGTCGATCTTAGGTATGTCATTCCATTGACCTACACTAATCATGGAAGAGAGAGTGGCTAAAGCATCAGCCATGTGATTCTCCTCACGAGGGACGTGATGAAACTCGACTCTGTTGAAGAAAGGTAGCAACCTTCTCGCGTAGTCTTTGTAAGGAATCAGTCCTGATTGGTATGTGTTCCAATCTCCTTTTATCTGATTGATAACCAAGGCTGAATCGCCGTATACGTCCAAGTTTTTGATCCTTAAATCAATCGCTTCTTCGAGACCCATAATACAAGCTTCGTATTCGACCTCGTTGTTCGTACATTTGAACGTAAGTCGAGCAGTGAAAGGAATATGGGTACCCTGAGGGGTAACAATGATTGCCCCAATTCCGTTTCCATAATGATTAACTGCTCCGTCAAAGATAAGTCCCCACTGGGAACCTGGTTCTGGCCCTTCACTGGGTAACGGTTCATCGCAGTCTTTCATTTTTAGATACATGACATCTTCGTCTGGGAAGTCAAACCCGATTAATTCTTGATCGTCAATCGTTTGATGAGCTAAATGATCAGCTAAAATACTTCCTTTGACGACTTTCTGAGCGTGGTACTCTATGTCATATTCTGATAACAGCATCTGCCAACGGGAAATTCTTCCCGTGAGAGCAGGTTTTTCAAATACGTACTTGATTGGATCCATTTCGGAGACCAACCAAGTAGTATGACGAATCATGTATTGACGTAGACGTTTTGCTGCCCAAGCCAAAACGCAACAAGTTTTCTCAAGCATCGTGTACCGAGTTTCGCAGTCGGTGAATTTCTTGCTCTGATAGTAGATGGCAGACTCTTTCCGTTTGGTTTCGTCTCGTTGGCCAAGTACACATCCCATTGAGTCCTCTAGGACTGTGAGGTAAATGATCAGTGGTCTTCCTTCCACTAGAGGTGATAGAATCGGTGGGTTCAACAGATATTCCTTGATACTGTCGAAGGCGGCTTGGCAATCTTCTGACCAAACGCAATCCTGGTTCTTTTTAAGTAACTTGAAGATCGGCGCGCATGTCGCGGTCATGAGGAATATGAATCTAGAGATGTAGTTCAAACGTCCCAGGAATCCTCTGACTTGTTTTTTAGTTTTCGGAGAAGGCATTTCTTGAATGGCCTTGACCTTGTCTGGATCAACCTCAATTCCTTTCTGGCTGACGATGAACCCTAATAGTTTCCCTGAACGGACACCGAAGGTGCACTTGTTGGGATTCAAGCGGAGCTTGAATTTTCTTAAACGTTCGAACAATTTTGATAGATGTTCAACGTGCTCACTCTCTGTTTTTGATTTTGCAATCATATCATCGACATATACCTCGATTTCCATGTGTATCATGTCATGAAACAGAGTAGTCATGGCCCTTTGATAGGTTGCCCCGGCGTTCTTCAAACCGAACGACATTACCTTGTGACAAAAGGTGTCCCATGGGGTAATGAACGAAGTTTTCTCCATGTCTTTCGGCGCCATTTTGATTTGATTATAGCCCGAGAATCCATCCATGAAGGAGAATACTTTGAACTTTGTTGTACTGTCTACCAGCATGTCAATGTGTGGTAAAGGAAAATCATCCTTTGGACTAGCCTTGTTCAGGTCCCTGTAGTCGACACACATTCTGACCTTTCCGTCCTTTTTGGGAACGGGTACGATGTTGGCTAACCATTGAGGATATTCAGATGTGGCGAGGAAACCCGCGTCAATCTATTTTTGTACTTCCTCTTTGATTTTGATGGCCATGTCCGGGTGAGTGCGTCTCAACCTTTGCTTTACTGGTGGACATTCCGATCTTAATAGTAAGTGATGTTCCACGATGCTAGTATCCAACCCTGGCATATCCTGATAGGACCAAGCGAATACCTCGGGAAATTCTCTGAGAAGCTTTATCAAACTCTCTCTGGCAGTTGGACTGAGCAGTGCCCCAATCCTGATTTCTTTTCTCTCTTTTTCTGAACCCAAGTTTACCATTTCCAACGGCTCTTTATGAGGTTCAATGGACCTTTCCTCTTGTCTGAGTAATCGAGAGATCTCCTCTGGAATTTCGTTGTCAACTTCTTCTTCAGCCTCAAATATCGGGAACCCAAAGTCGGGAGAAGGCATCGGATCGTATGTTTCAACGGGGTTTAAAACAAGCAATCTGCATGACGTGATGATTCATGTTTAGAAGAGATAGAGAAAATGCAAGTGTGTGCAGTCTTTTATTTTTATTACTGCTTGTTTTTATTATTGAATTGTTTTTTAGGATTACCATTTTCTGAAAAAGCAAAAAGAGAAAACAGCAATTAATGCGGAAATTACAGAACGACGTTATTTTATTAATGAACAAGTCGATCCTTGAAACTACAGCCCTATAAAACAAAACTCTGTCGCTTTGGGAAAAGCGAAGAGGGAAATTTACAGAAAGCGAGCCCTATCAAAACATCTGTTTCACCTGGGCAGGGTGAAAGGTTAAAAGATGGCAATTACTTTGACTGATGAAGGACCTTCGGAACCTCGACGACAACCCATTGGCGGTGAAATCCTCGGTGAATCACAAAGTCTGGCACCTTCCTCGATTTGTCTTCAGAAATAACGCTAATTTCTGGCGGAGCGGGATCATTGGAATCTGTCTCCCATGCAGAATTGTCGTAGGAGAATTCCTCAGTTGCATTTTGCATAGCATTTGTGCTCTCAGCTGTATCTCCCCATCCAGTAGGCTGGATATCTTCGAGCCTGATACGAGAGCTTTCGGGAGCGGTGTACTTGACCATATAGTCGTATTTCCCACTCGGTTATCCCAAGGTGTCCCACACTTCTTTCAAACTGGAGGAGTCATCTCTCTCGATGACGTTGACCTCAGGAAAAGCATAGTTGATGAATTCAAGTCCTGCGAACGTTGCGAATTCATCTTCATGTTGAGTAGTTTCTGAATGACCAGAGTGTTGATCCCATGACATGGTGGGGACACAGGTATTCTGTTTAATGAGACTCAGCTGATTTTCATTGCGTGGCTGACTCTCTGGCCCCAAGTTTCCTGGGTAAGGTTGCCACATTGGCAGACCATCCATTGGGCCTTAGTAGTTGTGGTCAAAGTTGTCTTTCATCAGAGTGTCTTCCTCTAATGAATTCGACGGAGCACGACATCCTTCCGGATCACAATCTCTATATATCATTTCGACGTCTGACCTTGGTATAAATCTCGGACTCTGTGCGGGATAGCAAAATGGCGTAGGCACCTCTTCCTGAGACATATAACCGTACTCGTTCAGATTGGACTTCCATTCTTCATCTGTGTCGGAGGGATCTTCCTCATTGATAGTATGTACTGCTTGAGACACCGGGTTAAGAAAACCTCCACTGTGGAAGAAGTTTTGAAGGGGATGAAGACTTTCATCGTTGGCAGCTGTCTGGGTACAGGTTGCAGAAAAACCAAGACCCTTCTTTATTTTATTGTCAATAGGAATGACAAGCTATCCCCATCGGGTCGTATCGGTACTCTCGACCGCTTTGATAGCATCTTTGTATGAGGAAATCGAGGTTCCTCCTTTGAAATGATTGTCCTTGCTCACCGACAGTGCTTGGAACTGAGTTCCAATAACCTCCTCGGGTTCTATACTAGTAAATGATGACAAGTTACTTACAAGCAAGGCTTGTTCCCCACAAATTGTGACAAGTTGATCGTTCTTGATGAACTTTAGCTTTTGGTGGAGGGTCGAAGTGACCGCTCCAGCCTGATGTACCCAAGATCTTCCTAATAAACAACTGTATGTTGCCCGGATGTCCATGACCTGGAAAGTGACTTGGAAAGTGTGAGGACCAATAGTTATGGGAAGTCAACTTCGCCGATAACTATTTTTCTGGATCCGTCAAACGCTTTGACGACGACCTCGCTGATTCTCATCGGAGGGCCTTTGAATGATAATTGCATCAAAGTGGACTTCGGCATAACATTCAGGGCTGACCCTATGTCTACCAGTACGCTGGCTAAAGCATCGTCCTGGCAGTTAACTGTGATATTGAGCGCCATGTTATGACGGCGACCCTCTTCGGGTAATTCCTCATCACTAAATCCCAAATTGTTGCAGGAAGTGTTGTTAGAGACAATACTATCGAACTGTCTGATTGTTACATCCTGTTCCACAAAGGCTTGCTCCAAGACTTTCTGTAGAGCCTCCCTGTGCGCTTCTGAACTAAGTAACAGTGATAATACCGAGATCTTTGAAGGAGTCTGTAACAGCTGATCAACAATGTTATATTCACTCCTTTGGATGAGCTTCAACATCTCATCATCATTTTTCGAAAGGTCGGGATTACTGGATTGACTGACTGATAGATCAGGAGCTTCTGTCTGAAGTTCCTTTTCTTTGTTAAGTTCCCCAACTCCTCGGTTGAAGATTCTACCACTCCGTGTTACTCGACTGATGTCTGTAATATTCACGACGGAGGGTAATGGAATTTCCTTTCCATTTTCAATTGTTGGTGCACCGTATTTGTAAGGGATAACCTTAGTTGATTCATACGGTAATGGTCCCGGCAGATAGATCACTATGGGAGTCCTCTGATTTTTCTGACCATCGTAAGTAATCTCGATCTGTTCCCGGTTGGGAACTTTAGATTCGTCAAGTAGAGGGATGATGGCAAAAACATCCTTGGTCCTGTGATGACCAGAGATTGTGACAACATCCTCGATTTGATCGGCAAGGTAGTTCGGCAACCAATTGATGGGTCCATAACCCGGATATGGACGAATTTCTCCACGATCCACCTGACCCTGAAGAGCTGCTCTCACAAGGTAACACCCTTGGTTACTTTCCGAACAGATGCTACAACGGTTGTAATTGTGTGGTGGCACCTGGCCACGCCCACTTTGAATACAATGTAACCTCACTAGGTTAGCTTCCACAGATCGGACATCCTGACTTTGACGTCTAGTAGGATTCCTGTTACTGATACTAATTTGCTGAGTATCTTCATCCATATAGATTGGCATCCACCAGTGATTTAACAAGTTCTGAAGTGCCTCCTAGACAAGGGTACAACCTCGATCGTTTTCGCAACCTACTTTACAGCTTTGATAATCGTGTGATATTAGGAATCCGAGTCGGACCTGCTCAGCATGTAACTCTACCAGGTTGGTATTCATCACGCGGATGTCAAAGATCTGAACCATATTGATCTGATAAAGGTTCCTATCATGGTAGTCTTGGATCCATCCAAGATCCATCTGACGCTGGAGGGCCTCTTGTATGAAAGAGCATCCCTGTTTATTTACCGAGCAAGTCAGACAGGAACTGTAATCGTGCCGCGGCAGATTATGATACTGGCTTTGCCTTGAGTGGATTGCCACCAAGTTGACATTTATTGCACAGATGTCATGGTTCTGAATGACGTTAGAATTCGTGTAGTCCATGTTAACTCCACGAACTCGGTGCTCTTCGATCCATCCGAGATCCATTTGTTCCTGTAGAGCTGCTTGCACTAGAGAACATCCTTGATTGTTTTTAGAGCAGACATCACACTGATGATAATTATGAGGTGGCACATGGCCATATCCGCTCTATCTATAATGCATCCTAACCAGATTGGTCTTTAACAAGAGTACATCGTGAATTTGATAGACATCGTTAGTCTCTCCTTCTATCAAATTGACTGTAGCCTTCTCATGTTGAGGCAGCGGTTTCGTAAGAACATTAGGATTTGTATCCTTGAAGGATAAGACCCCGCTCCTAACAAGTTTTTGCACGTCGGACTTGAAATTGAGGCAAGTCTCTATGTTATGCCCTGATCCTCCTTGATGATAAGGGCATGTCTGATCCACCTTGAACCAAAAAGGCAGATTTTTCGGTACTGTAAGAGGAGACTTAGTCTGGATGTGCCCCTTGGCTAGCAGTAATGGAAATAGCTCTGCGTACGTCACGGGTATAGGATCAAATCCTGATGGTCGTGTTGTACAGTTGTTGTTATATGGAGGACGAGCCTGCTGAAGAGGTTGTTGTGTCCTTTGCTGATCAGGTTGGCTCTGCGCAACCTGAGGTTGATACGTATGAATAGGTGCAGGGCTGATAGCAGGAGTCACAGCTGCTACCGGCTGATAACGTCGCCTTTGCTTTCCGAGAGAGATATTCCCAATATCTTGCTCTTTTTTCTTAGGGAGAGCACTACCATATTTTTTAGTACCGCTCGTCGATCCAGTGTATTTTACCAAACGTCCTTCTCAGACGGCTTCCTCAAGACGTACGCCCATGCCGACCATCTCGGTGAAATCACTGGGCGCACTGGCAACCATTCGGTCATAGTAAAATGAGCTTAAGGTTTTTAAGAAGATCTTTGTCATCTCTTTTTCCTCAAGAGGTGGACAAATTTGAGCGGCTATTTCACGCCACCTTTGAGCATACTCCTTAAAGGTTTCCTTGTCCTTTTGCGACATCGATCTGAGCTGATCTCTGTCGGGTGCCATGTCCAAATTGTATTTGTATTGTTGGACAAAGGCAGTACCAAGATCTCTGAAAGTACTGATCGTAGTTACCCATGTACCATTTGAGTGTGGCACCGGTTAAACTATCCTGAAAGTAGTGAATCAGTAGGTCCTGATTCTTCGTATGAGCTGACATCCGCTGAGCGTACATCACTAAGTGACTTTGAGGGCAGGAGTTACCCTTGTACTTTTCAAAGTTGGGCACTTGAAATTTGTGCGGGAATTTCACATTTGGGACCAAGCAGAGATCTGAGGCGTCTTTTCCAAATAGATCCTAACCGCGAATGGCCTGCAGTTCCTTCTACATCTCCAGAAACTGCTCCTGGAATTCATCCATTCTATCAAACATAGTTCCCTTTTTATCAGCAGGTATTTGTGGAATCTGTCCTTCCGGGACAGTGTGCACCACAGGGGGTGGTACCGTGACTACGGTAGCGAATCTTGGTGTTTCCCGAAGTTTGTAACCTTCAGGAGTCTTCAGTATGCCCCTGGCATCTTCGCTTTCCTAAAGTTTGTAACCTTTTAGGCCCAGCGGCTTCTGTTGTGATTCCCTAATCTTCAGTGATCGGCGGAACATATCCTTCCGGGATATAGTTAACAGGCATGCCCCAAGGACGATCTTTCGGTATTTGATACCTAGGATCATACTTCTCCATATGGGCGTTGAGGTGATCTCTGAGATCACAATTCGTTGTAACTGAGCTTCTGCCATGGCTTGCATGTCGCTAGGATCATACTGTCCCAAGAACGATCTTTCTCATATCCTCTCTCAGAGCGTCGATCTCTTCCTTCAACTCTCTGTTTTCTTCCTCAAGATCATCCATCCTTTTCTGACGATTGGCCCGAGTATTATACGAATGAGACAGTTTGACTCTAGAATCGAGACACAAATGTGAGATTCGTAGGGAAGAAGAATACGCGATGTGAGAATGATGAATGCAATGATTATATTAATTGTTTTTTGGTTTAATCAAAATAAACTTCGACAATTAGATTGTAAATATCAAACAGTGGGGAAACCCCTTTTTATTAAATTCAAAGGATTATAGAAATGGAAATACAGTAGATTACAAAGTGCAGAAACAGAAACCTAAGCTAATGGGTCCCGAGAGAACTCAGGTGCTGATTCTGGTACTTTCCTTTTCTTTGACCGGGGCTCTTGGGCCGTTGTCGGGTTGTCATTCCTTTGCCAGGTGAAAGGAGTGAGCAAATTCCTTTGGTCATCCTGATTCTCTACAGTATGTTGCTCCAAAATTTCAATCAGAGCATCTTTCTCTTTCAGTAATTGCTGTATTTTGATGCACTCGACGTCGAGGGTGCGGTACTTGTTCTTCCAAGACCTTCTCTCCCGTTGAACTTTGTTGAGAGTAACCTGAAGCTTTTCAGTTTCCGTCATGAAGTACATGAGAGATTCCCTTGGCGGAAGAATTCCGTAACGAGGATAAGGCATCTTTAGCTTGAGAGCTCTAGTTTGTACCCAATGGAGATAAGGCTCTACCGAGACACAGTTCGGTTTCCCCAGAGACTCTCGTCCTTTCTTATGAACTTGTTTCCAGGCATGCACTATTTCCGTTTTTAGTGCTCTGTCATTTTCTCCTTCCTTGAAGAAAAGACCTTCCAGATGAACACCCCGTGGGACGTGTCTCATCGGGTATCCAAATTGACGATGAATGAGAATTGGATGGTAATTGATTCCTCCCTTAGTTCCTATAAGGGGTATGTTGGGGAAGTTTCCACAACGATCAATGATTCTGATTCCATCATAGATCCTACTACACCAATCTATATCAGGGTTGGTAAGAGACATGATCTTCTGCGACCAGCGCAAGGCACTCTTGTAATCCCAAAAAGTAGCATACTTGGGCAAGTGGGAGATAAACCATTTATAAAGCAGAGGTACACAGCATGTGATCTCCCCTCCGCTGTACAAATTTCCCAAGTGTACAGAATGATACGCATATGCGAGCAAAGTTGGCACAGGATTTCCAATGAGAAAAACCTTAATGGCGTTAATATCGACAAAGTTATTGATGTTGGAGAACAAAAATAACCCGTAGGTGAGCAAGACAAAGATGCTTTCAAAAGCAGTTATGTTTCCTATATTGGCAAAATACAGGGCCTTCTTCGTCAAGAACTGGGCTGGCAAACCTTGTATGCCACCCTTGGTAGTTATGTGAGCCCTGACCTCAGACTCGTCTAAATGAATTGCTCTTGCAATGGTCTGATTCTTTGGAATTTCTTCCAGTCCAGAAAATGGAGCTCGATCAGTAATGTGTAGATCAATTAGATGAGAATACTCCTCCAGCGTTGGTGCAAGCTGGTAATCCGGGAATGTGAAACAGTGATAAACCGGATCGTAAAACTGAATGAGCGTATCCATGATTCCCTTAATCACATGGACTCTTAACAGTGGTAGCAAACCTCCGTGCTTGGCTCAGAAAGCCTCTGGGTTTGTGATCATCCTTGCTAACCTTCTCAAATCCTCTAGTTTTGGAACCTTGAAGGTGTACGTATGAGTTCTCCTTCTACCGAAATCCATTAGTGCAATCCTTTTCTCTGATATTTGCAATCACAGTCTTAGTTTACTTTGAAAAACAGAGAGACTAGAAGAGAAGTTTTTTTTTGAATGTTTTAATGTTTTATTAAATGAATGCATGAAGGCAGCACACAAAAACATAGAAAAAACATGGGGGCAAAGGGTCTTTGTCATGAAGTCAAGGCTCTACCCATCCCCAAAGGTTTATACTAGGGTGATTTTTGTACCTGCACTCATTATCATCAGCTCCTCCCAAGAAAGCAAAACAACAAGCAGATCGCCAGCGAGTTGTAGAGCAATCTTAGAGTAAGTGCCATTCACCGAGAATAAATCACCAGCCTCAAATGAGGGTAGTATCGCGTAACAACTATTCCCGATAGTTTCCGCACTACAAAAGGGTTTGGCTCCTCAGCTTCTCAGACTTAACAATCGGCCCATTGTCTAGGCGAGAGAATGGGTTGCATTGGTCAGCCTCCACTGAGGTTGATGGTCGACCTCGTCGCCATCACTTATCTTAAGTGTATACTCAATCTTTCCACATGCGGCATCACACGCATTCCCATTAGCAAAAAAATAAACATGTATAGCAATTAGGAAAAGCAGTATATATATTTGTCCTAATCATCCTAGACTTTTTTAAAAACTAAGAATCTTAAGTTCCTAATAGAAAATGGGTTCCCCGGCGGAAGCCCCAATCTGTGGTATTCTCACAAGAGGTGAAAAGGAAGAAGAAAAACAGAGAGGCCCCACGGTGGGCGACATTTTTCTGTAGCGAGCGATTTTGGACGCGGTTCTTAAGCGCTGGTCACTCTCACTGTGGTTGAGTTTACTACAAGTCGATTCATTTTTTATCCTATTGTGAGCTGATGAAGGAAGGGAAATAGATGTCTCCAATTAACCCTGCTTTGCATACTGAGTTTAAACAGCGGCTTGTTAGGTTACGGATACGATCAATGTGGTGGAGCCTTTGTATCGGTTATTTGTATTTTCGCCAATACTGTTTTCTCTCTTGGATTTCTTGTGTTATTTTGATAGACAGGTTTCTGATGGGGAACAAGGATTAGGATGTTAGGACTGATGCGTATGGGATTTAGGTTTTTTGTTGATTATGCTCGCTAAGATCTTTTCTTTCGATCTTATGCCTACGTATTCCTGTTTACCGAAACAGGGAAATCAGAGCGTTCGTAGTTCCTCCTATTCTATGTGAGGAAATGGTTGTTTTTGGTGTCTTGTTCAAAGCCCAAGACGTGAAGCGAAAAGGTGGTTTGTATCTTGTTCAAAGCCCAAGATGTGAAGCTGAAAAGTCTATTTGTATTTTGTTCAAAGCCCAAGATGTGAAGCTAAAAGGTGTTGTCTTTAGAGAGAATTTGTCATCTCTAAAGAGGGGGTTGTATGTCACAACTGTTGGGTGACTGGTTATAAAGGAGGATTACTTTAACCGGGATACGCGGACCCTAGCAATGCCATAATTTCCTTTATAGGGGATTTTAACTTGAAGGAGAAGACTTTAACTCAGTGTATAGCAATGCTATCTTTCCTTAGGAATTTTTCATGCTAAAAGAGGGACAGTGGCATGGATGTAGATGATCCAGAGGCTTGCCGCTTACAGCGATTAGATGAAGGGGAAGGAGTTTGTTGATGTTTGTGTACTGTGAACGAGGCACAACTTTGATGCTAAAAGGTTAATTGGATTAACTAGTGGTTTTCTTATACAAAGCCTAAGAGGAGGCTAATATGTGTCTCGTACAAAGCCCGAGATAGAGGCTAAAAGGTTTTGACTCAACGAGGGAATCTTTTGGTATCTCGTATAAAGCCCGAGATGGAGGCTATTTGACTCAACAAGAGAGTTTTTTGTATCTCGTACGAAGCCCGTGATGGAGGCTGTTGTTTGTTTGGCTCAATAAGAACCTTTTTGTATCTCGTATAAAGCCTGAGATGGAGGCGAAAGGGGTGATTGACTCAATGAAGGAGTCTCTTATGTGTCTCGTACAAAGCCCGAGAGAGAGGCTAAACGTTGTTTGACTCCGCTGGGGAGGATCATTGTACAAAGCCTAAGAGGAGGCTATGGTGACTGTTTCAGTTGAGTGACAGGTCCAGTATACTGATTTTGAAAGAGAAAATCAGTTCTTATATGAGCAATGTTGTACTCAAGGATTTGATTCGAGGATCCGGTTTATTCCTGTTCTTTAAGGGAATGGGAAATCCGAAGGGTATTGAGACTGTCAGAGTCTATGGGTTTCCTTCCTATTTAACAAAGGGGTCACTTGAGAATGTCTTTGAGACTCAAGGAGAATAGACTGTCCAAGTCTAGAGTTTCATCTTTTGTACTATGCTCCGAGAAACAGTAGTAGACTCTATGAAAGGACTGTTCTATGAAGATGACTAGGTTCTGTTCCTATACCTGTAGGAGGTCGTCGAGACAATTTGTACGAAGCCCAAGAGGAGGCTGGAAACTTTTAAGAAGCCGACGGGTCCTTGTACTAAGCCCAAGAGGAGGCTATCATTCCCGGAGGAAGAGATCATTATACGAAGCCTAAGAGGAGGTTGTGAATACTTCTAAGAAGCCGTAGGGTCCTTGTACTAAGCCCAAGAGGAGGCGGGGTTGCTTTTAGGAAGCCTGTGGGTCCTTGTACGATGCCCAAGAGGAGGCCGATTGCTTTTAAGAAGCCGATGGGTCCCCAAACCCCGAGAAATTCAAGGCAAGCTATTCACAAGGAATAGATCAAGTCAGGAAAGTTTGAGAATTTGGAAGAAACTCAAGAGATGCCATTCACGGAGAAAAGATCATCTCTGGGGAATAAAGTTTCTTGACAAGTGCTTTTAAGAAGCCTATGGGTCCCCAAACCCCGAGAAGTTCAAGACATGCCATTCACCGAGAATAGATCAAGCCAGGAAAGTCCGAGAATTTGGAAGAAACTCAAGAGATGCCATTCACGGAGAAAAGATCATCTCTGGGGAATAGAGTTTCTTTGACAACTTCTACGAGTGACAGTCTATGAAAGGGTTCACAGAGAATGCTGCCTTTCATATCTCCATATTGTTTAACCCCAAGAGGAGGGAAGACTGTGTCTGGTAATCCTATAGGGATCTAGTTTAGAATATTTCTAAGAGTGATCAACGGGCTTAATGCTAGACGTAGTTGCCGGGGAAACTCTAAATATCTATACTATTATTACACAGTTGATATGAGTTTATGAAAGAAGACTTACAGTGAAACAACCCCACAATACAGTTATATGTATATGAAAGCGGTAAATGAAAGCGTGTAAACACTTACTCGGTTGTAGAGCTTCCATGTTGTTTGGTTAGTTGTTCAACAAAGAAAGATTGAAAACAACAGTATATTCAAAATCAAAGGAGAAAGTGCTTTGAAAAAGAAAGATTTGGGGCTTATAGCTCAAGGAGAGGCCCAGGGTTTTATCAGTGAGCGCACTGTTTGAATTTGTATAGAGGGACTTATACAAGTGACTGAAGTCCAAAATGTTTTCTGTACAAAGGGATTGGGTCTTACACTCTAATTGAGGCCCAAAAGGTTTAAAGAAAAAGAGTGGGGCTTATAACACGAGGGTGGGCCCAGTTGACTTTTCGTTTAAAAAATGGTGATCACGCCGAGATTTTCCTTTTAACGCAGGGGGACTTATACAATAAGTGAGGCCCAAAAATGTTTTGGTTAAAAAGGGATTGGGTCTTACATTCTAATAGAGGCCCAAAAGATTTGGATGGGTCTTATAGCTCGAGGAGAGGCCCAGTGTTTGATTTCAAAAGGCGACGATCGCGCCATTTATTTTTTACGGTATCGGGACTTATACAATACACTGAGGCCCAGAAATGGTTTGGTCAAAAAAGGATTGGGTCTTACACTCTATTAGAGGCCCAAGTGTTTTGAAAATGATTCATGAGGGTTGAATTAATCCAAAAACCCTAATTTGTTTTCAAAAATGTATTTAATTGAATAAAAAGTCAATTAAAATGATCAAAATTGTTTTACATATGGAAAACAAATTATGATCTTGGATTAATGCTTCAAAAATTAAGTATTGACCTACAAAATAATTAGAAGGCATTAAAAGTTGCAAAATCAATGTAGAAAAAATATTTTAAATGTTAAAAACAATTAAAACATTAATTCTTTTCAAAAATATCAATTATATGAAATAAATAATATTTTTGGGATTTTTTGTTAAAATAAAATAATTTAACATTTTTTTGAATTATTAAAAAAAGAATCAACTCAAAATCATTAAAACTCAGAGAGAAATTAATTTTTGAATCAATTAAATAAAACCACAAAATTCAAATACTCAAATTTGGATAAATGGCGCCAAGAACAAGCTGAAGAACACGCGTGTGTTCTAAGATTCCCAGATTTGCATTTTCTCTCTAATCTCACTGAATACTTAATCATATCATGTAATCCACATATCATTATGCTCACAATCATGTCTATGTCCATTAATTTCATTTAAATTAAACATATAGCAAGAAATCACGAAAAATCCTCAAGAACCCTAATTTCTGCATGAAGGCTAGGATTTTTGATACACGATTCAAACAATGCAATTAATTGAGGGGAAACACTCTATGCATGATTATGAACATATGGCCAAATTATTGTGCGAGGAAATATGCATAGATTGAGAGATGACCAAGTATATGCTTACCTCTAGGCCGTGACAACAAGTGCAATGTGATTTTTGATTTGGAGGTGTTACAGATGAGTGGTGATGATCTGAACAGCTTCCTTACACCCTATGGAATGTGTTTGAATGCTTGGACTTGATTGAAATTGGCTGGATCACTTCATGACATCTCAACTGCATTTTGGTTAAATCCTTGAGCAATTGACTGGTGATTCTGAGAAATCAGTGTTCTAGTTGTTGTTTAAGTGTTTGATTAGCTCATATGTGATGTATATGAGGTGTGTGTGTGATTGGTTTGAGTGGAATTGCCCTCTAGCTCAAAACCCGATAGCTACCTTGCTAAGAAAGGCATTTTTGCCAAGAGAAAGAGATTTTGAGAAAGGCAAGTGTTATAGGCCTTTGGTGTACTTAAACTAAACACAATTGAGCTCTATTTATAGTAGAGCAAGTTTTTTTTGCAAGGAATAGTGAATGGCAACTGCTGAGTAGGTTTGTTCAATGTTGGCCAATGGAAGTTCAAGTCTCCTCTAGCCATTGACTAGAGGTTAGGGCACAGGCTGCTGGTTCCCTTGGTCTTGGATAAGTCTTAACTGAATTCAAATAAAAATGGCTCAGTCCATGCCACCTTGATGCTTCCATTGAATGCTCCAATCCAAATTTGAAGTCTTGTCCCTATTTTGGCAATTCTAGGTTCAACATGCTTTTTCTTGTTCCAAGGACTTTGGAGGCTTGGCTCAGTGATTGTCCCCTTTAGATTCAATCCTCAGATGTGTCCAAGTGGATAGGAGTGTTTGGATTTGCACAATTTTGGCAAATCGAGCAAAAATGCAAATTCTGCCTTGCCTTGACAGATTTCAACAAGGCAACTTGACAATGTCATAACTCATAGCCCAAATGGAATTTGGCAATGTTCTTGGCCATTTTGGAAAGCCCTTACATGATACAACAACTGTTTGAACATGTTTGGTTTTGATCTCTTTTGAATCCAAGTGAAAAATCCCCCTACATTTGGAAAAAAATGAAGACAGATTTGGACTTAGTGAAAATTTCACTAAGTGTTGGAAAAAGTGACATTTTCATTTTTCAGCCATTTTGATCACTCCATAACTCAAAATCCTTAATGAATTGGACTTAGGTCTAGTTGAAGTTTTTGTAGAGGGTAATGAGGGCTACAAATCCATCTTTGGATGGGAAAAAATGGCTTTGTGGATTAGGAGTTATGATCCTCAAAAGTTGGTACCCTAGCCATTTTATTTTTAACTTAGAAAATTTTCTAAGTTTTTATGGTTACCCCTTTTACAAGTTATCCAACTTTTCTTGATTTTTCTTGATGAATGATGATTCAAATCATACGTTAACATCATTTTAGGGTTAAAAAACCATTTTGGTGAAAAATCTCAAAAAGTCAAAGTTGACTTTTGTGCACAGTTGACTTTTTATCAGATGAATTCCAAACTGTGTAATTCTTCAGGAAATCATGTCCGTGACCTAAATCCAACTTGATGGACATGTTCCATGGGTGTCATAGGGTATATTGAGGCATGTCCTAGGGTTTGGGAGCATGTCCTGGTCAAAAGTCAAAGTTTCAGTTGACTTTCCTCGCGAAACCCTAATTGTGGTGCAGATGAAATTGAGACTTGTTGCTCAAACTTCTTGGATTAATCCATTGACCCAAATGGAACAATATGGTATATTAGAGTCCCTCAAACCCTCTCTTGAGGTCTTGGTTCATGATTTGTCCCAAAAGTCAACTTAGGGGTGAATTAGGTCAAGAAACCTTAATTCCTGATTTTTGATGTATGCATCCCCTGAGGCAAAATTGACTTGATGAATGGGTCCCTGAGGTTCCATGGAGTATATTAGGTTGTGTTTTGGATCTTTGGCTTGTTTCCATATGAAATTTTTCTTCCGGAGGCCCTGGTCGACCAAAACCCTAATTTGGTGATATTGGCGATCTTGAGACTTGATCCACCTAAAAGGGAGAAGCCTTGTGCTTAATCCTTGAAGTGGGAGTCCTTTTGATCCATTGTGGATATTTGAGAGTGTAGACAAGTTGAAGATCATGTCATTCCTTGATTGATCCTTTGTCTAAGGCTCTGAAAGGGCTCGAAACCCTAATTTTGATTGTAGTGGATGCTCACCCATCTTTGGGGAGACTGATGAAGCATGATGGTTCCTCCATACTGTGATGATGATTCTCACAATGATGGGAAATCTTAGTGGTCAAAATTTGGGGTATGATACTACGTTCTGCCCAAGACGTAGTGATTCTTGTTTGTAGGGCTTGAAAATTTTGTAGGTTTTTCTTTATCAATAATAAAGGACTTTTCGCATTCAAATATTTCTGATCCCAGTTTTTCTGTTTTATTTTGTACATAAAATCACATCAAAATGGCAATGTGTTTTGTTTGTTGCATACATAATAAAACATGAATCATTTATCATGCAAGTTACCTTGTTCAAATTCCACCCCTCATGATTTAGTTATGGCTCGATATGATTTCGATAATCCCATATACCAGGCTGAAGAAGAGGCTGAGGAAGACTGTGAACTTCCCGAGGAATTGGCCAGACTGTTAAAACAGGAGGAAAGGGTCATTATGCCTCATCATGAGGAGATTGAGATTGTCAATTTGGGAACCGAGGAGGCGAAGAAAGAGGTAAAGATTGGGGTTGCTTTGGAAGACAATGTAAAGAGAAGATTGATTGAAATGCTTCAAAAGTATGTGGACATCTTCGCCTGGTCTTACCAAGACATGCCTGGGCTTGACACTGACATCGTGGTACACCGGTTGCCGCTTAAAGAGGGATGTACTCCGGTTAAGCAGAAGTTGAGGAGAACGAAACCTGAAATGTCTGTCAAGATTAAAGAGGAGGTTTAGAAGCAGATAGATGCTGGATTTCTGGCTGTGACAAGTTATCCTCCGTGGGTTGCTAACATTGTACCTGTACCTAAGAAAGAAGGAAAGGTCAGGATGTGTGTTGATTATAGAGATCTGAATAGAGCAAGCCCGAAAGATGATTTCCCGCTCCCTCACATCGACATGTTAGTGGACAACACTGCTCAATACTCTGTGTTTTCCTTCATGGATGGCTTCTCTGGGTATAACCAAATCAAAATGGCCTCGGAGGACATGGAGAAAACAATGTTCATAACACCGTGGGGAACATTCTGTTACAAAGTGATGCCCTTTGGATTAAAAAATGCTGGGGCAACTTATCAGCGGGCAATGGTGACTCTCTTTCATGATATGATTCACAAAGAGATCGAGGTCTATGTTGATGATATGATCGCGAAGTCACAAACGGAGGAAGAGCATCTGGTAAATCTTCAGAAGCTTTTTGATAGGTTGATAAAGTTCAGACTGAGGTTGAATCCGAACAAGTGCACCTTCGGGGTAAGATCTGGAAAACTACTGGGGTTTATTGTCAGTGAAAGAGGTATCGAGGTTGATCCTGCAAAAGTAAAAGCCATACAAGAAATGCCTGAACCGAGAACAGAAAAAGAGGTCTGTGGTTTCCTAGGGAGGTTGAACTACATTACAGCCACTTGTGAACCAATATTCAAATTGCTAAGAAAAGATCGAGCAGTCAGGTGGAACGAGAATTGTCAAAAGGCGTTCGAAAAAATAAAAGAATATTTGCAGGAACCTCCGGTCCTTATGCCGCCAGTTCCAGGAAGGCCATTGATTATGTATCTTACGGTTCTTGAGAACTCAATGGGATGTGTGCTCGGTCAACACAACGAGTCAGGTAGAAAAGAGCATGCCATATACTACCTGAGTAAAAAATTCATTGATTGTGAGTCAAGGTACTCAATGCTGGAAAAAACATGTTGTGCACTCGCTTGGGCAGCTAAGCGTTTGAGGCAGTATATGTTAAACCACACAACCCTCTTAATTTCGAAGATGGATCCGATCAAGTATGTGTTTGAAAAGCAGGCGCTTTCTGGAATATTAGCTCGCTGGCAGATGGTTCTGACAGAGTACGATATTCAATATGTTTCCCAAAAAGCCATTAAGGGAAGTGTTTTGTCAGAATATCTTGCTGAACAACCAATTGAGGATTATCAACCGATGAAGTTTGAATTTCCTAATGAGCATATTATGTATCTGAAGATGATAGATTGTGAAGAGCCTTTGCATGACGAAGGACCTAAAATTGGATCCCAGTGGAAGCTAGTCTTTGATGGTGCTGTCAACTCATATGGTAACGGAATCGGGGCAATCATTACGACTCCACAGGGTTCTCATATACCCTTCCCTGCCCGATTAGCGTTCATATGCACCAATAATGAGGCGGAGTACGAAGCATGCATCATGGTGTTAGAAGAAGCAATTGATTTGAGAATCAAGAACCTCGATGTTTATGGTGATTCCGCGTTGGTGGTTAATCAGATTATAGGTGAATGGGAAACTCGTCAAGCGAATTTGGTGCCTTAAAACAACTACTCCCTCCGTCCCATATTATAAGAGAAATTTACTTTTTATGTTCGTTGAATAATTAATGTATATGTTCTATATATAGACCAGATACATTAATTATTTAATGAATCTAAAAAGTGAATTTCTCTTATAATATGGGACAGAGGGAGTATGCTAGAAGGTTGCTACCTTTCTTTGACAGAGTTGATTTCCATCATATACCCCGGTTGGAGAATCAGATGGCAGATGCGTTGGCAACATTATCTTCGATGTATCAGGTGAATCGTTGGAATGAAACTCCCTCGATTAGAATCATGCATTTGGATAGGCCAGCTTTTGTGTTTGTAGTTGAAGGGGTGTCAGATGGGAAACCTTGGTATCATGATATTAAGGTTTTTTCAGAAAGGTCAAGAGTTTCCAGAAAGTGCGTCTTCCAAGGACAAGAAAACTCTGAGGAGGTTGGCAGATAACTTATTTTTGAATAAAGGTGATGTGTTGTACAAGAGGAACTTTGACATGGTCTTGCTACGTTGTGTTGATCAACACGAGGCAGGCCTGTTAATGGAAGAAGTTCATGAAGGTTCTTTCGGTACTCATGCCAATGGGCATGCTATGGCCAGAAAACTATTGAGAGCGGGGTATTATTGGATGACTATGGAGTCTGATTGTTTCAAATACGCCCGGAAATGTAATAAGTTCCAGATTTATGCTGATAAGGTGCATGTGCCGCCTACTCCTCTGAATGTGTTGTCGTCACCTTGGCCCTTTGCTGTGTGGGGCATTGATATAATCGGGAAAATCGAGCCGACTGCTTCCAATGGGCATCGTTTCATTTTGGTTGCCATTGATTACTTCACGAAGTGGGTGGAAGCAGCCTCATATGCCAACGTTACCAAACAAGTGGTAGCTCGGTTTATCAAGAAGGACATCATATGCCGGTATGGAGTCCCGGAGAGAATCATTACTGATAATGGTTCAAATTTGAATAACAAGATGATGAAGGAGCTATGTCAGAGCTTTAAGATTGAACATCACAACTCTTCTCCCTATCGTCCGAAGATGAATGAGGTTGTTGAAGCGGTAAATAAGAATATCAAGAAGATTGTGCAGAAGATGGTGGTAACGTATAAAGACTGGCATGAGATGTTGCCTTACGCTTTACACGGTTATCGTACTTCGGTGCATACATCAACTGGGGGAACTCCTTTCTCATTGGTCTATGGTATGGAAGCAGTTCTACCAGTAGAGATTGAGATTCCTTCTTTGAGAATTCTGGCAGATGTGAAGCTTGATGACGCCGAATGGGTGTGTTCCTGATTGAATCAGCTGAACCTTATCGAGGAAAAAAGATTGCCAGCCATTGCACATGGCCGGTTGTACCAGAGCAGGATGAAGAAAGCCTTTGATCAGAAAGTGCGTCCTCAGTGTTTTCAAGCTGGTGAATTGGTTTTGAAAAGGATCCTTCCTCCTCAAACAAATCACAGGGGCAAATGGACTCCAAATTAAGAAGGTCCATATAGTAGTAAGACAGGTTTTCTCTGGCGGAGCCTTATTACTCTCAACTATGGATGGCGAAGATTTTACGTCCCCTGTGAACGCAGACGTAGTCAAAAAATACTTTGCATAAAAGAGACCCGCTGGACACAAAAAGAAAGTCTAGGCAAAAATGGGGCATCCCGACGAACCATAAAAAGAAAGGTTCAGGCAAAAATTAGGGATAAAAAGAAAAAAGTGAATAAACCCACGAAGTTTAAAACCTGAAAGGGCATCTTCGGCAAAAATGGGTATCCCGGTGGATTGAAAACCCGAAAAGGGCGATCCAGGCAAAAGTTAGGGATTTGAAAGCAAGAGGCTACGATCTGCATTCGATCTGTGAACCCTTTTGATACATGGAAATTTCGAAGGAAAGGAATCAGTCCAGTCAGCCTCTTCGAAGGTCAAAACATATGCGGATATTTGTTCACCACATTGCCGACATGTGTATTTTCTTTTACTTTTTTGCGTAATTACCTCTTTTCAGGAATTGCCTCCGAATGTAAATGCCTATTTACAGGCCCATTCATTCAATAAAATTTTCATTTCAGTCAAAGAGCTTTCCATTTATTTTATTTTTTTACTGTTTTGTTTGTGAAAACGTCCGATATTTTTGGTAAGGCATTGCATGTAAAAATGTTGAGCTTTGCGAAGCATATCGAAAAACAGTGGAAGTTGCTCATGAAATAGTCATTAGGATGATAGTCTAGATAGCCATTTTGCGTTGTCTATTGACTTTGTTTACAGGGTAGCAGGATTTCTCCCCAGTAGAGCTACTCTCCTCAGCATCTAAAAGATCATCATCTTCAGCAGAGCTTACTCTCCCCTGTAAGCGTACAGATGATTGTGTCCCCAACTGAAGTCATGGTTGATCTATTATTCCCCAGCAAGCAGTCAGAAATGGATTGCTTCAAGGTAGATGTTGTAGTATCTTCAGCAGAGGACATGTTGGTTGTCTCTAGTAAAGATTTTATCATCCCTACAGAGTCTGGTATTTATTTACCTTCGCAGGACAGGAAATGTATGTTTCACTAGCAGCCGTGTGCTCTAATCCCCAGCAGGGTAAGAGGAATCTTGTCCTCAGCAGAAATTACCTTCCCCAGGCAGAATACAGAGGCTTATTTCCCCAGCTAGAGTGGTGGTTGGTCTATTACTCTCTCAGCAAGCTATCAGAAGTTGATGCTTTCGCGTCCCCAGTAAGAGACTTTTGGAGTATCTTCTTTGGACAAAGATGTTATTGTCTCCACAGGGTCTGAGCACCCATTTTCCTCAGCTAGTCAGGAAATGGTTGTTCTCACCAGCAATGGTATGATTGGATCCCCGACCAATGAAGTGATCTCAATATTATCCACTAGCAGAGTTGATGCTATCAACCATCGTCCCCAAGCCGATTTGTGGGTAGTGGCTGGTATTTCCCAACAGGGTGAAGGTGAGGATGTTTCCCAGCAGCAGGTTAAGGTCGATAATCTCCCCAAACAGATTCGGTATTATTGACTTGTTCTCTCAAGCAGAGTGTGGTGGTGATCTCCTCAGTGGTTTGTCTAACAGCGGTTGATATCCCCAGCAGGTCTTAAGTACAAATATTATTGGCATTATTCAGATCCAGGTTTGAGGTCTACCTTCGGTAGAAGTTATTGGTAATGCCCAGCGGAGGGAATTCTCTTTGGGTTCCACCTTCAATATTCGGTTCCATCCCCAACAGAATGGAACTTCGTTCGGGGTTCTCATCTCCAGCAGAGTTTATGACCAGGAAGTCGTTCAGTGAAATCTTCCTCAGCAGGATCTCTCAATTTAGAGGATAATTTAGTTTGTCGTTCCCGGTGGAGTTGCCTTCGTCTTCAGCATTTATTTTGCTGAAGCGTTTCTTTTGCATTGCATAAGCATTCTTGCATGGCATCCTCCCAAACGCGTAGCATTTCCATTTCGCATGGAGCATTACGCCATAGAAAAATTCAAACATGCGCATTCGAAGCATAAGCCAGGTTTGATTTCTTTTGCTAGTCTCTTTCCCCAGCAGAAAGTGATGTAACTCAGGAGATGTTGTTTAACATTACACAGCAACCAGTGGATTCGTCCTTCATATTCCTTCATATACTCCCCTACAGAGTTGTCTGTCTAGATTTCTCTTTTCCCCAGCGGAGTTATTTTTGTAGATCTGTTGATTCTACTAATCTTTGGGGTAGAACGTCTATAGCCGGTCTTCCTTTTTGAGTTCGTCTGCGGCCGTCCTCGTATTCTTTTGTGAGGTAGCCCGTATATGGTTGGTCTTCCTTTCCAAGTTCATCTGCGGCCGTCCTCGTTTTCTTTTGTTGGGTAGCCCGTCTGTGGCCGGTCTTCCTTTTCGAGCTTGTCTACGGCCGTCTTCGTTTTATCTTTGTTGGGTAGCCCGTCTGTGACCGGTCTTCCTTTTCCGAGTTCGTCTGCGTCCGTCCCCATTTTCTTTTGTTGGGTAGCCCGTCTGTGGCCGGTCTTCCATTTTGAGTTCGTCTGCGGCCGTCCTCGTTTTCTTTTGTTGGGTAGCCCGTCTGTTGCCGGTCTTCCTTTTCGAGTTCGTCTGCGGCCTTCCTCGTTTTCTTTTGTTGGGTAGCCCGTCTGTGGCCGGTCTTCCTTTTCGAGTTCGTCTGCGGCCGTCCTCGTATTATTTTTGTTGGGTAGCCCGTCTGTGGTCGGTCTCCCTTTTCGAGTTCGTTTGCAGCCGTCCTTGTTTTCTTTTGTTTGGTAGCCCGTCTGTGGCCGGTCTTCGTTTTTGAGTACGTCTGCGGCCGTCCTCATTTTCTTTTGTTGGGTAGCCCATCTGTGGCCGGTCTTCCTTTTCAAGTTCGTCTGCGGCCGTCCTCGTATTATTTTTGTTGGGTAGCCCGTCTGTGGCCGGTCTTCCTTTTCGAGTTCGTTTGTGGCCGTCCTCATATTATTTTGTTGGGTAGCCCGTCTGTGGCCGGTCTTCCTTTTCGAGTTCGTCTGTGGCCGTCCTCGTATTATTTTGTTGGGTAGCCCGTCTGTAGTCGGTCTTCCTTTTCGAGTTCGTCTGCGGTCGTCCTCATTTTCTTTTGTTGGGTATCCCGTATGTGGCCGGTCTTCCTTTTCGAGTTCGTCTACGGCCGTCCTCGTTTTCTTTTGTGAGGTAGCTCGTCTATGGCCGGTCTTCCTTTTTGAGTTCGTCTGCGGCCGTCCTCGTATTATTTTTGTTGGGTAGCCCGTCTGTGGCCGGTCTTCCTTTTCGAGTTCGTCTGCGTCTGTCCTCGTTTTCTTTTATTGGGTAGCCCGTCTGTGGTCGGTCTTCCTTTTTGAGTTCGTCTGCGGCCGTCCTCGTATTATTTTTGTTGGGTAGCTCGTCTGTGGCCGGTCTTCCTTTTTGAGTTCGTCTGCGGCTGTCGTTGGTTTCTTTTGTTGGGTAGCCCATCTGTGGCCGATCTTCCTTTTCGAGTCCGTCTGCGGCCATCCTCGTTTTATTTTTGTTGGGTAGCCCGTCTGTGGCCGGTCTTCCTTTTTAAGTTCGTCTGCGGCCGCCCTCGTATTCTTTTGTGAGGTAGCCCGTCTGTGGCCGGTCTTCCTTTTCGAGTTCGTCTGCGGCCGTCCTCGTAAACAACTTTATTTCGTTTTCCCCACAATTGGCAAATTTCCAGGTTATTTTAGTATTCAATCTCCATGTAACTCGATTGTCTGGAAATCTTCGCTACCATACCCTCAGATCCAAGAAGCTTGAATAAGGGCAGCTGTAACACCTCAAAATTTTCCCTCTTGCTTTTAGCTTTTACTGGCTTATGTTTCATTGCATTTTGGCATAATCATCATTTGCATTTCATTGGTTCATTGGCATGGGATCAGGGTGTCTAAACCAAATCCAAGGAGCCTTGAGCCTCAAGAGATCTTAAATTGAGTCATCACCTTATCATATGATCAAACTTGACAAGAGAATGCAAGGAAATCACATCATCCTAATCAGTGTAAAACTAGGGTTTTGGAATGCTTGAGTGTAATGCCCCAATGGGTAAGATCTTTGAGCTTTTATTATCTCCAAATGACATATTTCATCTTTGTTTGAAAGGATGCACATCATGCCCAGAGGAATTTAGATTTGGAGGATGTGCTGTTTTCTCCTAGACTAAAGGCACCAAACTAGGGTTTGCCATAAAATCAGTTTATTTTTGAATTTTTAGGCAAGACTTGATTCTATGGTATTCCACATGTCTGCAAGGGTCTAAGGATGAAGAATGGTCCATCAATTTGATTTGGAAGGGTTTCAATTGACCAATTGATTGAGAATCAGGAAATTTGGGGAAAAGTCAATTGTGTGGAGGAAAAAGTCAACCCTTGACTTTTTGAGGTCAAATCCATGTTCCTCATGTCAAACATGATCATTGGTGAGAGTTTGGTCAAGAAATAATGAAAGAATCATCAAAAAATCAAGAAATGTGCAAAGTTGCCAAAAATAGAAATTAAGGTTTCTATTTATGGCAAGTTTTGGCAAGGTGAGAGGTCAACTTGAGGGCATTCTTTCTCCATGTTCCAAGCTTCAAATTGAAGGGCTAGGGAGGCCTATCAAAAGTTCAAATTTCAAGCTTTAAATCCATACCAAGAACATCTCCATTGGATCAAAATTGAGAGAGTTATGATTGATTAAAGTTGGAGGTTTGTGGGGCATGTTAGACCAGCAAGGCAAGGTATGGGCGAGCCAGCACGTAGTCATTTCATCAAACACTTGGTGTGCATGTTGTGTTCAAGTTCAAGGCTAGGTTTCTCATTGATGCAAGCTTCAAATGGAAAATTGTTCAACACTAATCTTGTTCATTTCCACCTCCTCTTCAACTTTCATGTTGGAAAATTTTTCATCTGATCAATAGTTTGAGAGTTATGATGAGGCAAAGTAAGGGATCTTAAACTGACTAGTTCATATGCACTTGGGCTGGTCAAGGCAGGTCTGAATGACTTGGTTATGCAGCTATGAACATCCACTTTCATGGCCACTTTTGAGTGTCTTAGAGGCTTCATTGACATTTGATTTCCATAACAACATTGTTCTATTCCAAGTACTCTTTCTAAAGAGCCATCAACCATTGCATTTCACTCTTTGATCATGAAGTTATCATGCTCCAAATATCACTACTTACTAGCTGCTTTCCTCCATACCAAACCAACCAAAACCTGTTGCACCTTGTTCTTTTCATACATCAGCCATGACATGTCTAAGTCTTTGCCATATAAAGCTAAACCAACACCTTACACGGTCATACATACATACATCTACCTTGCTTCATTTGTCCAAACAACTAAAGAGTGGAAACTTGCAGAGCAAGCGTCACTACTACCATCAATCCATCATCACCATCCAACTTCACCACCACCATAAACTTTCATGCTACCCTCCACACTTAAAGAAAACCTTGCAACTCGTGCTCTAACCACCTTGACTCATTCTGTTAACTCACAAACTCAGTTAACTCACTCACCTAACCTTAGTTCTAACTGTCAACTAGGACAGTTAGAATGTAACCAGAGGTATATAAGCAAGCTCTAGCAGAAATTGAGGTGGTGGCTCATTCTTCATTTTTCTCTCAAAAACTCTTCACACTTTCTCTCTTCATTTCTCTCTCATTCTTAAAGCTTCATTGAACACACTTCTCTGAGATTTTCATCTTCTTTCTCTCTATTCTCCAAGTATCAATGGAAGGAGGTTGGATCTAGTGTAGCATCACACTGCATTTTTCTTCATCTCTTTCAATCAGATTTGCAAGCACAACAAGCACTACATCAGCCTTTATTTGGTTGAACTCAAATCGAAGGAGCTATTGGAATCTCCTCTCTGGCTTTCTTTTGATTAGAAGTAACTTCAAAAGTACAGGTTTAGATCTAAATCTCGTGCTCTCTTTTTGATCTAATTTCACTTGTTTTTGTGTGGTTGAAGCTCAGTAGGAGCAATGTAACCTCCGGCTAGTTGATAGGCACCTTAGGTGCTTAGTTGAAAATTCTAGGGCTAAATGTTTTACTTTGATTTGCATTATGTGAGAACTTTCTGAGAATTTCATTGGTAGATTCGTGTTCTGCTTGGAGAGAGGAAGAGAATGATATGCGGTTTGTGTGTTTCTAGTCATCTGGAATTCTGTACATGGCGGAGGCTCCGGTCGTCTTCTCCGGCCACCTAAAAGTCCAACGGAGGGAAACCCTAACTCAATGCTCAGATTTAAACTCAGCCGTTGATTTGTTTTGATCTGATGGATACCAGCGTGCCAACGCATTAATGAAGACACTCTCCCTCACGTGCCTTATTTCTCTGGTCCTTGTGATTCCACGTGGTGGCTGCACCCTACCTTATCATGTGCGTGCGTTATCATTCGTTTGATTGCCTTACTCTCCTGATAATCTCATGTTTGACGGATCCAATGGTTATTGTTGAGTCAACAGTGGACTGATCCACATGGTATAGACCTCATCTGAGAGCGTGTTATTGAACTGGATTGCTTTGTGCTATTCGCCCCCTCCTTTCCAGGCCCAATATCACTTTCAACTGAGTATTTGCTTTCGTTGCACCCCCATGCTTTATTTCTTTGTTTTCTTATTTTTCTTTTCATAATTGTTTGGTATTTGATTTTTAAAATTGTTTTTATGCATGATAAAATTATACAAAAATTCATAGAGCATGATAACACATTTAAATAATTTTTGGACATTTTATTTTCTGGTTTTCTCATGTTGTGACATATTTTATTGAATTTCCTATCATTTTCTTTTGTTTGTGCATTTCATCATGACCAATGCTGTATTTTCATTTTATTTGACATAGTTGTGTTTTGAGTTTTTGCATAATAATTGGTATGTGCATTTATGATATGTTGAGGAATGTTTTTCATTTTTTGTGAATTTTCTAAGTCATTTCTTGATGACTTTTGAGTGATGTGTTTGAGTTAATTGTTAATGTACTTTGTATGATAGTGTGAGGCCTCTTTGAGCATGTTTAACAATGATTTTTGCACCAAATTTTTGGGAAATGTTTACACATTGTTTGAAATTTATTTGAATTGCATATGTAGAATTTTATCATCCTCCTAATTTGATCTTGTGGATTGTTTGAGTGCATCTACACATGTATGTGGTTTTAGGATCATGTGCTAGGGTTTGAGATAAATTGTGTGCAATCCTATTTGGTACTTGTTGAGACCTTTTAATATGTGATTGTATGAGCATTATAGGTCATTCACATAAAATTATAGGTCATTGTTTGTGCACTTTTGCATGACTTATGAACATTTGTTTGAACTTGCATTGTGATATAAGTTTGTGCATCCATACTTGTCCATCTTTGATAGCTTGTTTGCCTCAACACTTGTATGGCTATGAGCATTCATTTACACTCATTTACCTACTGTATGTGATCATCCTCATTCATTCTAATTGAATTCTAACTTCATCTCATATGTCTCCTAAGCTCACAAACTTTGGCATACTTTGCTTGAACTTGTTTGACTTAACTTGAACTTGTTCTTAATCTTCTAAGTGCTTCAATATGACAATTGTATGAACTTTTGTGCTTACATGCTTGACTTCTAAAGGTCATTTCAAATGTCCTAAACTACTGACTTGCATCCATTTTGTTTGGTTATTCCATTTGCATATTCATGTCTTACTTGCATGTCTTGTATGATGCATAGTGGGAACTTTAATGATGTTTGCTCCCATTTTTGCTTGCTTGATCATTGCTTACTCTTGTGAATCATTTTCCATTTGAATGACATCTTCACTCATTTTTAAATGTCATTTGCTTCTGACTTTTGTGTTTACATACTCATTTATCCAGGTTTACTTTCCAATTATATACATCTTGTATAGTTAATGTTCAAATCACATTTGCATGGTTGTTTAGCACATAGTTTGGTATTATTTGATTTCATATGACTTGTTTACATTAGAATTGTACTTTAGCATATACCTAATGACTTAGGATGGTTCCTAATCCTTAGGACTTCTTCCTTTTTAGTTTGACCTTTGTTTGGTGTTTAGAGCATCTCCTTAGAACATTAGGACTTGTTTGCTTCCTCCTTTTCACTTTTACTTCAATATTTGAATTGTTTTGGTACTAACCATTTTTTGTAGGGGCTATGGTATGTCTTGAGTATGTGGATGCTTATCCATACTCATATCTTTTCTCTCTTATCTCTTTCACTTTCTCTTGTGTGTTTGTGAATAGCTTGATATAATGCTTTGTGTGTACAACTTATCCACACCCTTAGGGATCCTAGCTCAACTTTAATCTTTGATTAAAGTGAAGTAGGATAAGCATTAGGTAGTGTTGTCCATCTCTTCTCTTTAGACTTAGGTTCTCAAACCTTGACCTTAGGGCCACCTTTGCATGATAACATTAAGAACAAATTAGATTCCCTTTCGTGTTTTCTTTCCGACTTGAGTCTTCTCTTCTCATCTCATAATCTTTATAAAACAAGTAATAAAGGATTAACATGTATTGTGCACGAGCCTTATATGTGGGAAATGAGATAGTGGGGATTTTCCTTCACTTTCTTAGGATGTTAAGCATGCGTCCCGTCTTGGGTCGATACGCGAGACATCCGATCCTATGTTGTAGACTTGGGTGCAATGCAAGTTATGAATTAACTTCAAAAACACTTCTTGTCTAAAAAACAAAAAACAAATTCAAACCTCTTTTATCCTTCAGGATTGCTAAGTTTCAAACCTCATTTTCAGAAAAGGGCACGTTACTTCCGTCTCGTCGCAAACAGGCATCGACCCTAACTGCCGGACGCGAACTTAATGTCGCTCATAAAAAACACCGACCTTGTTAAGTTGAACTACGACTGCTCTAATTTCCTCCTTCTGGTTAGATTGAGAATACATAGGCACGAGACAACGATGTCTTAGCGAGCAACCTCCCCCATAGTTCGTGTCCGACCTGTGTTGACTCTGATTTTCCTGTTCCCGAGGGAATACGTAGTCCTAGGACTCCGAGGACGTCCTATCGAGTCACTTCTTTTTTTTTCTTCTTCGTTTCTCCGTTCTTTTCTGTTCTCGTCCCTTCTCCGGTCCAGTAGTAGTGGAGCTCCAGACGACGACACCCTTTGATCGATAACAACAAGCGTGGATCCCATCGAGTATGATGGACGCGAGGGGGTGCTAATACCTTCCCTTCGAGTAACCGACTCCCTTACCCATTTCTCTTGGTCGTGAGACCATGCTTTTCCTTTCCCCCAGGTTTATGCAGTGTTTCCTTTCCCTCTCTTGGGATAAATACACATTTCTGGCGACTCTGTTTCCGCGCCACTTTCGCGTTTGTACTTGGATGAAAATCCCGGGAGCGACAGCTACGAGAGAAACGTGCAGGTTTGGACTCAATGTTACTTTGGTTCAAAGGTTTTTGAAGCTTTGGCACTTGTGCATATAATGCAAGACAAACTAGATGTTAGAGCTATGAAACATGTCTTTATTGGTTATCTTGAAGGCGTGAAGGAATAGAAGAAGTGGAAAATGGAACCTAGATTATCTAAGTTTATTATATTCAATTATGATACTTTTGATTAGAATTGTATAGGTATGAATGGAAAATACCTGGAAGTTAATGGTGCCTAAACATTGGTGGGCAAAGCACACTTGGAGTTAAGGTTCCTAGTAGTGAGACTAGATATGGGGAGAATAATGAGGCTCCCGCTTCAAGTTATAAAAAATGAAGCCTAAAATGGCTCTGGACTATTAGTTGGCTCATGATAGGGTGAATAGAGATATTGTACCACATCAATGATATTATTATATTGATCTAATATGGTTTACTTTAAATGTGGCTAAAAGGGTTTATAGACTCGAAACTAAAGACCTTCAAGGATGCATTTGAAAACAAAGAGAGTTATAAATGATTGCATGCAGTGAATAGTGAAATGAATTTATTATATAAAACCAAACTTGAAAACTTATGAAACTACATGACAAACAAAGGGTGGTTGGTTTCAAGTGGATGTTCATTAAGAATGAGGGTATTTTGAGAATTGAATTCCCAAAGTATAAATAAATACTTGTGGAAAATGGTTTTAATAAGGTGGAGGGGATTATTTTCACATGTAGTAAAACATTCTTCCATAAGGATCCTTATGGCTATTTTAAATCATTATAATCTTGAGTTTGAACAAATAAAAGTCAAAATAATTTTCTTACATGGAGATCTTGAAGAGACAATGTAAATAGAGTAACCAAATAGTTTTATAAAGGACAAGTCTGATGTGTATCATTAGTTTTATGAGTTTATTCTAAAGAATAGTGTTGTGTGAAATGATTATGGAAGTTGTGTATACATATTAAAAAGGAATGAGAAAGTCATTTTCTACATACTTCTATATGCTGATGATAAACTCTATCACAAAAGAGATGATAAGCTCAAGGAGATTTTGGATGGAAAGTTTAGATAAAATATTTTGGCGTGGCTAAAAGGATCCTAGGGATTAATATCACGAGAATTTGATAGAAAAATAAAATGTTATTATCTCAATATAGTTACTTGAAGAAATTAGTGTGGGGGCTAAGAATTATTGATGTTAAATCCGTCAACACTCATTTGAATAATCACACTATGATTTTTGTCATGCAATGTCTTAAAGACGAGGATGAAAAAAAATGAGATAAATAGTACTTTATATGCAAGTGGAGTTGGAAACAACAAGTATGAGATGATTTATAGTATACCAAACTTAGCATATGCCATCAACATAGTAGGTTGTTTTATGAGAAATCTTAGTCCATTAAATTGAAAAGTTTTAAAGTTAATTTTGAGATATTTGAATGGATGCTTAAAGGTTGGTTTGAAGCACGCCAATAAAACTTAAGGGAAATTCGTTTAAAGGAATTTCTGGATGCGAGCTATGCAGGGAATAAGCAAACTAGAAAATCTTTGTCGCATTTTTTGTTTAAGTTTGTTCAAACGACTATAAGATCGAAGGAAAATCAAGAATATGTAGTAATTTTATCTATAACTTAAGTGGGGTATATCATCTTAATTATAGGAGTTAAGGAAGTCATTTGCTTAAGAGCTATGGTTAGGGAGTTAAGAATCATTTTAGAATATGTGAAGATACACTATGGTGTCTCATTCAAGTATACATGTTATTTTAAGTAGCAAGTGATAGAATAGTAAGGATGTTGAACTCAAATGGAGTGGAAATAACTTAGATTAATTTGTAATACTTCCTTTTGTAAATGAGCATGATTAAAAATAATAATAGTTGATGATTGTCACTGTCGTACCCCAAAATTTGCCTTATCCTTTTCGGCCTTTTTCTTTTTGTATGAGCATATCCATCCACATTTGTAACATATGCATTTGCATTTTATTTATGGATATTGTTGCAGGAACATTCAATCCAAGGACTCTAATAATGATGAGATTGATACCAGCTCAGTGGCGATGGTTTATATATACCCAGTGAAGTCGACAAGTGGTCTAATCAGCAAATCAATCCATACAAAGGGTTTGGATCTCAATTAGTCCAAGTATAAGTCCAGGATACAAAGCCACATCCAACACAACATGTTTCAAGCCAAAAAAACACAAAATTGGACTGTGGTAACCAATTACCAGTATCAGGATAACCGGTTACACCCTCGTTTCCAGCTCAGGGGACACGTGTGTGGGCATGTGTAACCGGTTACTGAAACTGCTTTTTATTTAAGTGGTTTTTGTTGTTGCTGCAGGTGTAACCAGTTACTGCATATGGTGTAACCGGTTACACCTCTCTTGTGCAGCATGGGAATTATGTTTTCCCATGGTGTAACCGGTTACTGCAATCTGTGTAACCGGTTACACTTACTTGTTTTTGCTTTTTTTGGTGCTGTTTTGGGACCGATTGCTCCCTTTTCCCTTGGGCCTTCCTTTGATAGGCCTATCGCAGTGCCAATACCCCCTTCTTAGCCTGCATAGCCCTGCAATACTTTGGTTCAATTAAGTGCATTATTTCCTTTAATTTTCTTCTGATATTTTTGCATCCTTGAAGCACTTCTTTGTACATGTTTTTGCTTGGTTGGCACCATGTGAAATGTGTAGAAATGCATGATAGTTAATTCACTTTTATGCTTTTTATTTTTACTTTATCCATTAGATTTACTCGTGTTCGAGTAGATTTAATTTTGTTTAACTATTCTAAACCTTTTGCTTTGATTAATCTTTTGACTATGTTCGAAGATTTTTTTTGGCACTTTTCCCCCTCCTTTGGGTTAGTTGATCAAATTTTGTTTGGTCAATTAATTACTCTTTCTTGACAACTTGTCTCCCACTCGAGATCCTTGTTCTTACTGTTCAATAAAGTCTTTTTTCCTGTTCGAAGCACGGTGCAAAATCTCGAAACAAGACCAAATCACTATGCAAATCGCAACAATAATGAATTACTATTTAACACTGGCCGATTACGACACAAATTGTGTGCCACGAGCCTTAAGCAATGGAGAATGATGAGAGAGACTAGTCCTATCCTTGTCTAGAATATATCTGCGTACGGGGTGTAGACCCTAGCTACTAAGAGTATTTGCCCCCATTCATAGACTTTAGCACCATTCTAATCGTAAGTGGTAAGCCTCGTCCAGTACTTCAATCAACGACTTGACACTTCAATCTTAATACCCTTTCCTTGGTTAATCACCGATTCTCGGTTAAAAGACCAATTTCGTTCCTTTTGGATTGATCAACACTTCTTGGTTAACATACCTTTTCCTGGGTTAATCACTGATTCTCAGTTAAAAGACCATTTTTCTTCCCTTTTGGTTAATCACCACTTCTTGGTTAAAAAACCTTCCAACTTCTTTCCTTGGTTAATCGTTGATTCTCAATTAAGATACCAACTTCTTCTTCTTGGGTTAATCACCACGTTTTTGGTTAACATACCCTACAACTTTTTTCTTTTGGGTTAATCACTGGTTCTCAATTAAAATACCCCATCTCCCCCTCTCTTTTCCTTGGTTAACCACCGATTCTCGGTTAAAAGACCATATTCTACCCTTTCTATGGTTAATCACCATCTATCGGTTAAAACACCACTTTCTCTTTCTCTCCTAGTTAATCACTGTGAGTGCTAAATATTGCTAACTATAGATTCAATTGGGTTTTGAATGATGTCAAACAAGGAATAAGGTAGTTTATTGTAGTGCTCTTGTATATTGGACGGTGTCAACCTACGTTTAGATGTTCATTTGTCCCCTTAGCTTTAGGATGCATAAAAATAGTCTTTGAACAAGTTTGATAGGTCTTATGCATGTCATAAACATCAACAATCAAGTTTATGTGTCAAAACAAGAGCATAGGTCGACCTATACGTGATCAGACCGACCTATGGAAGCTTAAGCTTCAGTATAGGCCGACACATCAATGTTTCATATCGGCTCCTATGCTCTAAGAACGAACCTTGTAGATTCTGCCCACAGGTTGCATTTCAAGTCGCCTCACAGGCTGGCCTGAACTCCTTCATAGGTCGACCTATGCAAGTTAAAACTTGAAAAATTCTTTTTGCATCTTAGTTTTCATGCATCCTTTTGCCCATTTTCTTCATATACCTATATATACTCATACATGCATCTTCTTCTAGGCAAGGTTTCCTAGTGAATAAAACCTAAACGAAACCAGATTACAAAGTTGCCCATCATCTTCATCCATTCTTCTATGCATACACACAATAGAACTACACATAATCATTTTCGATTGGGTGACCATCTAGATTAGGGTTGATAACGTCCAATTAGGTTTGGTGTAATCGAGAATATTAGGATGAGGGCTTTGTGTGTTTCAAATAAGAAAACTATGGTGGTTTTTCCTTCAAGATCGGGTTGATTTGAAGGTTTTGGACGAGATCACGTCAACACAGATTCGACCGAGTGAAAGCTTTGGGACAAGGTGGTTTCCTTGCAAGGGAGTAGAGCGAGACGGTGAATTGTGTTCGGGAATCTTGGGTTTCAACAAGTTGTGTGCTCGGGATAATGGGAGGATTGTAGCCGCATTTTTGGTTACTTGATCAAGCTTAGATCAAGGGTTTAGAGGTGTAACAATCAACACAAAATAATAGGGTTTTGGGGTTTGCATTCTTCATATCTTGTATAAACATTTTTGCAAAGAAAAGGTTAATAGCACTATCTCAATTTGATTTTAAATTGAGGGCAGACGTACCTATAGCGAGGCCGATTGGGGAACTATCTAAAAAAAATTTGGTCTCTCTCTCTCTCTCTCTTCATATCTTGATTTCTTTTATTGTTGATTACATAATTTATCGAGTTCGCCGCTGTTTGATGAATTCGATTGGAAATTGTTTTCTATTATCTTTTAAACATGGTGTAGTTGATATAATCACAATCACTTTGATTGTGATAGGTTTTAACATCAACAAAACAAATTATATTTCCAATTATTATCGATCACACATCAAGTGTTCAATAAATTATTTGTGTGTATTTTGTTGCGTCTTGGTTCATTGGATTTACGAGTTACGATTAGCATTGCATTTAATTGATTCTTGTTGTTGAACATTTACGTTTGTTATCACTCCATTTGGTTTGCGATACGTATATTGCTTTTAGATAGTAAGATCAGTTAGACGATTCGATCCGGGTCGTTTTTCTGTTGCACAATATTTTGAAAACAGATTTTTGCCAAAGGTTTTTGGTTGTAAAATTGTGAACTATTCACCCCCCTTTAGATTAAAGCATATCGTCCAACAAGTGGCATCAAGAGCTCTGATTCATTCCGTGCTTGAGATACATTTCTTAGAAGAATGGGTACCGAACATAGGGGTGGATACAATAGAGCACCAATTTTCATCGGGGAAAATTATGGCTATTAAAAAGCACTTATGCGTATTCATGTCAACTTTGTTGACAAAGGTATTTGGGATGCTATCCAAAATGGTCCAAATGAAATAACTATGAACAATGAAGATGGTGTCACAGTACCTAAACTGAAAGCACGATGGGATGATAATGATAGGAAATTGTGGTCACATGATTGGAAAGCGAAAATCTTTCTCACTTCCACCTTGGGAGTTGATGAGTTTTATCGTGTTTCTCATTGTGAGACCGCCAAAGCTATGTGGGACGCATTAGAGATTTACCATGAGGGTACTAATGATGTCAAATAAGCTAGGATTAACACATTGAATCAAGAGTTTAAGTTGTTCCGTATAGAGCATGGTGAAACCATTGCGGATATGTGAAAATGGTTCACTCATCTTATAAATCGATTAAATGCACTAGGTAACCCCATTTCGAATGAACTTGCTACTAACAAAGTTTTGAGGTGTTTAAGTAAGGAATGGCAACCAAAGGTCACCGCTATTAAAGAAGCAAATAATCTTAAGTCGCTTGATCTTACGGCTTTGTTTAATAAGTTGGAAGAGCACGAGCAAGAGCTTACTTGCTTGGAAAAATACGAGAAGGAATACGAAAAGCGATTGAAGAGTGAGAAAAGAAAAGACAAAGAAGAAGGTAAGAAGTTCATTGCTCTAAAAACTTCTAGCTTAAGGCCTTCTCAAGATGAGCAAAGGGATAGTGAACTTAAAGATGACAATGAATCCGACGAAGAAGATATGGGATTGTTCATAAAGCGAGTCAATAGATGCATGTTAAAACATGGATACAAATATCCCAACAAGTATCGTGAGAAATCAAGAAGGTTATCAACTTCCTAAAAAGAAGAAGATGAAGGTAAAAAGGGAAATTCACATAGTACGTGTTACAATTGTGGTAAACCCGATCACTTTAAGTCGGAATGTCTAATAATCAAGAATGAAAAAGGCCGTCACAAAATGTCTAGAAAAGGTAGAAGATCCTATGCGGCTTGGGAAAGCGAAAGTGATTTTTCAAGTAATGATAGCTCTACTTCAAATGAGGAATCGGCCAAGCTTTGCTATATGGAAAACAAAGGAAAGAAAAAGGTTGTAAGTCACTATAAACTTCAAGCTTCTCATGACTTAGCTCTTACTCAACTTCGAGAATCCTTTGAGAATCCTTTGAGAATCTACAAAGACAAGCCATAGATGCTTTCAAGAGATTAGCTTCAAACAAGAAAATCATCTCTCATTTGGAGAGTAAGATTGCTGAAAATGAAACACATGTGGAAGCACTAAGGAAATCTATGTCAAATATTAGAGGGACAAAATGAGAATCCTAAATGTTTATGGAATTTTGGTTGTGAAACATGTCACATTTGGAAAAAGGAGTCAAGGACTCTTAAAGCTAAACTTGATAATGCTTTGCAACCCAAAGTCACTTTTGCTATAGATACTTCTAAGTATGACTTACCAGCTCACAATCTGTATCAGAAGTATAATTACGTTAAAAAGGAACCAAATAGCAAAAGTTCATCTTCTTTAAATTTGTATTATCACTATTGTTGCAAAAAGAGACACACTATTGCAAAGTGCAGAGTTAGGAAACTTCATGTTTATAATGATGTCTTTCAATGGATTCCTAAATGAAATCAAGGCTTTACTAATCCCCAAGGACCCAATGAATATTGGGTACCTAGCATAAGTTGTTAATCATGCAGGAAAAATGTATTGACTCTATGGAGAGAGTACGAGATTTTGTTCGTAGAGCATCAAGGCACAACACGGTAACATGTCCTTATTGTTTTCATCTATGTGACTAACAAGGAGGATTGTGCTACCAACCAGGTTAATAGTTTGTGTTTTTCTTTTAAGTGGTAAAAGTATGTGAATCATTACTAATAAGCTATCCGAGAAGTGTCGGAAAGGTATTATGTTCAATTGTGTAGGATATCTTTGACTAGACTTGCTCAAGAACATCAAACTATGAGTGATCAACCTAAATGATGAAACATGAGAAGAAGAAAGATTAACATCATAATTGAGCGAGATGAAAAGTCCAAGGTGCATTGGAAAATCATCTCACAAGTTGAAAGAATATTCAACAATCATCAAGTGTACTTCTTGAATACATTGCTAATCTCACAATCAAATACTTGTACAAGAAGGAAAGTGGTAAGAATGTTTTGGTATTATTTGTGTTTCACGACACGTGTTGCATTCACTCCAACTTTCATTCGAAAGTTCTTCATGGAATGCAAGTGCATCCTTCGTCTTGTGTACGGTGAGGTAATATCATTTCAGTCCTATTTCTTGTTATGTACGTAAGTGTTTCTCTTACCTGTTTATTTCATAAGGATATGTGATGAATTATGTGTGTTACTTGTGATATGTGTTTTCTTTCAAATATTATCAAATGTTACTGTTGTATGTTGCATTTTATATGTTTATAGTAACCATACATAAATGCCGTCATGATTCATCTTTATCTTGAACCAAGACATGCTTATATTTTTTTTTGGATATGTCAAGCAAACAAACCATAAATTTGATTATATGTATGCATATCTCGTAAACCTACTACTCACGAGTCATTATAAGTCTCTCAAGGTCACTAAAAATGAATTGATTAAAAAATTATTGAAGATTGGAGTCTTCAGGTCGACACAAATTGGTATAGGTCGACCTATTCAAGTCAATGTTTTAGTATAGGCCGACACGTTCAATTTCAGGTCGGCTCATGTCATTTCATTTTAATTTACAAAATTGGTTTCTTCAGTATGTGCCGACCTTAAGCATGGATATGCCGACGCATACGACCTGAGGTCGACTCATAAGCAACTATTGAAGCATTTTTTCATTTCTCTTTACTCTTACTCTTATTCTTGCATGCACAAAATACCCATCATCTCAAAAATAAAAGAATAGTCCCACGTGTCCTAGAGAGAAAGTCTATCTTCTCTCTAGAACTTAACGTGTATCTCCCAAATCCCTTCAAGGGATTTTGGTGTGTCTTTTCCACTTCCTCCCTAGGTGATGCAGCGCTTAGTCTTCCCCCAGTTTTGTCTGGATCTTTCACCATTTTTCTTTTGGTCTTTCTCTACTGGTTTTTTGTGGGTGTTAGTTTTGTGTTTTTTCTTTCCTCTGCTAGGTTGTTAAAGGATTCACCTTTTCCCTTTCCAACCTTTGTCCTCATGGAGAAATGGAAGGATTTTCCACTTTTGAAGGAAGAAGAAGAAGGAGTAATGGTGGAAGCGGAGGAGGTCGGAGGTGAGGAGATCTTCCAACGTACTCAGGCGGCTAAGATTTGGACGGACAATCATTTTAGCTCTAGAGCGTTCACTTTAATGATGGTAAACATATGGAAGCTAAAGAACTCGGTGGAAACTCAAGAGCTCAACAAGAATTTATTTCTATTCCGTTTCACCACCAAGCGAGACTTAGAAAACATCTTACGCAACAGACCATGGATTTTTCACAGAAACCTAGTTGTTCTTGCTTGTGTTTCCGGTGAAGAATAACCGCCGGCCATGAATATGCACTTCAGATCCTTTTGGGTTAGAGTGTATGAGTTACCCCTAATGCTGAGAACATAGGCGATGACAAAGAAACTTGGTGGTATATTGGGTGTTTTTGAAGAAGTAGATAAAAAGGACGCTCACATGAATGATAGGTTTCTCCATATCAAAGTCATGTTGGATCTGAAACAACCACAAGAGGGGTACGGTGGTCCGTTTCAAAGTGAAAAACCTTAGAGTGTTCTTCAAATATGAAAGACTACCAACTCATGCGGAAGACATGGGCATCAGTTAAAAGACTGTGAGGTGGTCACAAATCTAAGTGAAGAGGGTTTTAAAGAGTTGGAGGAGAAGGATTTGTCATATGGGTCGTGGTTACGTGCCCCCCCTTTACATAAAACCCCAGTAGAACCTAAAAAGGAGTCAACTTCAAGCTCCTGCAGTAAGAGTCTATTCAATATCTCCTCAGGGAACAACAAATGTACAACAAAAGATAAGGACAAAGAAACTAAAGAAAAAGTGGAGCAGGGTAAACTGGAGAAAGAAAATGAGAGCCTGTTAAGATTTCTGAGCCACCAGGTGGAGTTGTCAAAGCAAGATAACCTGGAAGTATAGGCTATGGCGGAATCCCTCATTGCAGTAGAGATTTCAAAGTGGGGAAATGATAAAGCTCAAACATCAACCTCAAAGACTACAAGCTCGAAGAATAAAAAATGGATGAAAAAAAACCTAGGAAGGTGAATCCAAATCAACAGAAGATATTGGTTCTTGAAGGCGGGAAACGACAGTTAATCGATGTTATGATTGTTGAAGGACTTATTGAAGGTCAAAGGTGTGGAGAAAATAAGAGGAAGGGATAGCCCAATGGTGACGAATTACAAAAATTACCAGAGGTGGTGTTGGAAAACAAACAACGCCTAGAACAATGAAAATTATAAGTTGGAACTGCAGGGGGTTAGGGAGTCCCGTGCAGTTCGAGCCTTGCTAAGGCTCAACCGTATTGAAAACTCTGAGGTTTTTTTTCTTATGGAGACTAGACTGAAGAGTGAAGAAGTTCATTCTATTAAAAACAAGTGCGGTTTTGAGGGATGCTTTATAGTGGATTGTATTGGAGAAGGTAGGAATAGAGCAGGAGGTTTAATTTTGATGTGGAAGGACAATGTGAAGATCTCTGTTGAGTCATTCTCTTTAAACCATATCGGGGGTTTTGTGGATGACGAAGAAGTTGATAAGAAGTGGTTCTTTAGCGGCATCTATGGGTTTCCCGAGGAGAAAAGCAAAAGGAAAACTTGGAACCTAATAAAAGATCTGGTTAGTAGTGGAGGAGATAGTTTTATCTATTTTGGTGATCTCAATGACATTCTCTTTGACCATGAAAAGAAAGGAGGACATATTAGATCTTTCAGCCAATTATCTTGGGGAAGACAGGTGCTAGATCTTTGTCAACTAACTGATCTTGGTTTTGCAAGTTACAAATTCACTTGGACTAAAGGACATGAAGGAGAGTACAACATCCAATGCAGATTGGATCGCAGTTTGGCTTCTGATAGCTTCATCAACAAATTCTCGCCTTTAAGGACAAGCTATCTCCCTCGCTATGGATCTGACCATGCTACAATAAGAATTGAACTGGAATCTGATTCATCTGGAATGAGGCGAAACAGAAGATACACTTTTGGTTTTCAAAATTTGGAGCAAAGACCCAAGGTGTGAGGAATAAGTGGACAGGTTGTGGAAGTATTCTGTAGGAGGGGTTTCTTCTAAGATCACAACAATGCAGGCCCTCGATGAGGTGTTCAAGGAATATAGGATAAGTACCATTATTAAAGAGCTTGGAAGGATTGCAGAGCTTCTGAAGGAAGAGTGTAGATGGAACTCTGCCAAGGAGGACATTATGGAGTACAAAGCTTTGGATGCTCAGAAGAACAAACTTCTTCAGGCTGATGAGATAATTTGGCGGCAGAGAAGTTGTGCCCTGTGGTTAAAACATGAAGGTAAGAACAACAAATTTTTTCACGGTAAAGCTAATCAGAGGAAACAGGTAAATACCATATTTAAGCTTAAGGATGAGAATGGTTGTTGGTGGATGGGAGAGGATTACTGTGAAAGAATATTGACTCATTATTTTTCTGAATTATTCTCATCTTCTATGCTTATAAATGTGGAAGAGGTCTGTTCTGTGTTTAGAGGAAAAATTTAACTTGAGCATATCAACTGGTGTGAGAAGAGATTCTCGGATGAGGAAGTTAAAACTGCGCTTTTCCAAATGCACCCGTTGGAATCCCCTAGGCCGGATGGTTTTCCTGCCCTGTTCTATCAGAATTACTGGAGTACAGTGGGATCAGATATCTATAAATTGGCTTTGGAAGTGCTTAACAATAATGCAGATCCAAGAGAATTTAACATGACTCATATTGCTTTGATTCCAAAGTGCAAGCTCCCTTCAAGTGCTATGGGATTTTGTCCTATCCGTCTTTGTAACGTGATCATGAAGATAATCACGAAGGTCATTGCTAACAGGATCAAGAAAGTTCTTCCAGACATCATCGATGAGGAACAAAGCACTTTTGTCCAGGGTCGTCTTATTACGGATAACTCCTTAGTGGCAATGGAGTGTTTTCACTAGATGAAAAAGAAGACAAAAGGGAAGAAGGGGATCATGGCACTCAAGCTGGATATGTCAAAGGATTATAACAGGTTGGAATAGGCTTTTATTACTGAAGTGTTATCTGCCATGGGTTTCCCTTAGAATTTGTTTGAAGTTATCAGCAAGTGTATTTATGTAGTTACTTACAGGGTCTTAATTAATGGACAACCCAGTGCTAGTTTTTCTCCGGAGAGGGGTCTTCGTCAAGGAGATCCTCTTTCCCCTTACTTGTTCATATTGCGTGCTGATCTTTTTTCAGGTCTAATCAAAAGGGAGATGACTAGTAGGCACCTCCATGGCATTCAAGTGGCTCGCAAGGCCCCTATGATAACTCACTTATTATTCGTTGATGATAGTCTTCTTTTTGTCGGGGTAAGCCAAAAGGAAGCGAAAAAGATCTTAGCTATTCTTGGAAGGTATCAAGAAGCATCTGGGCAGGTGGTGAATCTTGATAAGTCCGAGGTTTCCTTTAGCAGGAATGTGTCTGATGTGAATCAAGAGGAGCTTTGTACGAAGTTATGAGTCAGAATTGTACCGCGCCACACAAAGTATATTGGCCTCCTTGTGGTTTTTGAAAGGTCAAAAAAAGAAGTTTTCAAGCTGGTCACGGATAGGGTGTGGAAGAAGGTAAAGGGTTGGAAAGAAAAGTTTATGTCTAGAGCGGGAAAAGAGGTCCTCATTAAAGTTGTTATGCAAGTTATTCCTAATTATGTGATGTGCTCCTACAAGTTGCCTGAGTCCACATGTAAAGAGATTGAGTCCATCATGGCCAACTTTTAGTGGGGTGCCCGTGGTAGAGCGAAGAGAGTCCATTGGATGTAGTGGCAAAAACTTGCTAGGTGTAAGGGAGAAGGGGGAATAGGTTTCAAGAGCATCAGTGATTTCAATACAAGCCTTTTGGGGAAGCATTATTGGCGCCTTGTTACTAATGAGAACTCATTGTTTGGGAAGGTATTCAAAGGAAGATACTATCCTAGAACTACAATAGGGGAAAGTTGTCTTGGTTACGCACCAAGATCACATGGAGAAGCAACTTAAATGCTAGAGAGATCATAAACAGCAGGGCAAGATGGAGAATTGGGAATGGGGAAAAAGTTTTTGCTTGTTCTGATAAGTGAGTTCCTAACAACCCGGATTTCAAGATTCTTAGGCCAACTAGAGGTATCAATGAGAACACAAAAGTGAAAGAGCTTATTGATGAAGATCTAAAAATCTGGAAGATGGAGGTTATTGAGGTCAGTTTCGATTCTGAGGACGCCAAACAAATCACCAGCATTCCTCTCTCTATTGGAGATTATGAAGATAAGCTCACTACTACAAAACACGCAAACAACAACGCCAGGTTTACAACGAATTCATATACACCGTTGTAATATATTAAAATTTTCGCGCCCAGTGAGTCGATGGATTTATAAACAATAATTTAATGACGGTTGTCTATAAAAGTCGTAGTAATAAATGATGTGTAGTAAGCTTCGATTCTCAGCAACTTCATTTTTTCCATTTTTTAGAGTACATTAAGCGTGTGTCACTTAAGTCCTTTATTTAAAAAATAAAATGTAAATGATTTTACAACGGCGAGTTTAAACAACCATTGTTATAAGTTTTGTCACTTAAGTCCATTATTAAAAAAATTAATTGTAAATGATTTTCAACGGTGAAGAAAATCAACCGTTGTTAGAGGACTTACGTTTCCACTACGATTGCGTTACACAACCGAGATTAAAGGGTTTACTGATAAATTAAAAAATACTTATTCTTTAATTCTTTCATAAGACGCCCTAGGCAAACAAGCGAGCCATATACGACAGCCGTGGCATAATCTTTACTTTCTTCGTACCCATTCATTTGGAGCTCAAATCTTCATCTTTCTCAGTACGGTACTGTAGCGAGCGATTTTGGACGTGGTTCTTAAGCACTGTCGCTCTGGGGTACTACAGGTCGATTCATTTTTTATCCTATTGAAGCTGATGAAGGAAGGGAAATAGATGTCTCTAATTAACCCTGCTTGCATACTGAGTTTGAACAGCGGTCTGTTAGGTTACAGATGCTATGTGGATGTGGGGTCTCTCTCTGCTTATTTCGCTAAGAATGCAATGACGGGACTATGCTATTGGTAGGATGTTAGGACTGATGCTTTTCGATTGATGTGTGAAGGTACGGGATTTTGGGTTTTTGATTAGTGTGCTCGCTAAGATTTTTCAATCTTATGCCTACGTATTCCCGTTTAATGAAACAGGGAAATCAGAGCGATCGTACTTCCTCCTATTATATGGGAGGAAAAAGGTTGTTTTGGTGTCTTGTTCAAAGCCCAAGATGTGAAGTTGAAGGGTCTATTTGTATCTTGTTCGAAGCCCAAGATGTGAAGCTAAAAGGGTTTTGACTTTAGAGAGAATTTGTCATCTCTAAAGAGGGGTATTTGGTCTGTTTGTCACAACTGTTGGGTGACTAGTTATAAAGGAGAATTAGTTTAACTGGGATATTGTCATACCCCAAATTTTGACCACTAAGATTTCCCATCATTGGGAAAATCATCATCACAATATGGATGAACCATTAGTCTCCCCAAAGATGGGTGAGCATCCACTACAATCAGACTTAGGGTTTCAAGCCCTCTCAGAGCTCTTAGACAAAGGATCAATCAAGAAATGACATGATCTTCAACTTGTCTAGCCTCTCAAACATCCACAAAGGATCAATAGGACTCGCACTTCAAGGATTAAGCACAAGGATTCTTCCTTCTAGGTGGATCAAGCCTTAAGATCGCCAGTGTCACCAAATTAGGGTTTGGTCGACCAGGGCCTCCAGATGGAAATTTTCCTCTGGGCATGAGCCAATGCTTCAAAGCATAACCTATGATGCTCCAAGGGACATCATGAACCCAATCATCAAGTCAATTTGGCTTTAGGGGATGCATTCATAAAAAATCCGGAATTAGGGTTTCTTGACCTAATTCACCCCCTAAGTTGACTTTTGGGACAAAACATGAGCCAAGACCTCAAGAGGGGATTTGAGGGTATCAAATACATCACATTGATCCATTTGCAACAATGGATTGATCCAATAAGCTTGATTCACAAGTTTCAGTTTCATTTGAACCACAATTAGGGTTTTGATGAAAAAGTCAACTGTGGCTTTGACTTTTGACCAGGGCATGCTCCTAAACCCTAGGACATGATCCAATACACCCTATGACACCTATGAAATCAATCCATCAAGTTTGTTTTAGGTCAAGGACTTGATTTCATAGAGGATCGCACAGTTTGGAATTCATCTGATAAAAAGTCAACTGTGCACAAAAGTCAAACTTTGACTTTTTGAGATTTTTCACAATTATGGTTTTTTAACCCTAAAATGATGTTAATGTGTGATTGGAATCATCATTCATCAAGAAAAATCAAGAAAAGTGGGATAACTTGTAAAAGGGGTAACCATAAAAACTTAGAAAATTTTCTAAGTTATGGAATAAAGTGGCTAGGGTACCAACTTTGGAGGATCATAACTCCTAAACCACAAGGCCATTTTTCCCATCCAAAGCTAGATTTGTAGCTCTCATTACCCTCTACAAAAGCTTCAACCACCACTCATTCCAATTCCCCATGGATTTTGAGTTATGGAATGATCAAAATCACAAAAAGTGAAAATGTCACTTTTTTCCAACACTTATTGAAATTTTCACTAAGTCAGAATCTGCCTTCACTTTTTTCTAAATGTAGGGGCATTTTTCACTTGGATCCAAAAAGTATTAAAACCAATTATGATCAAACAGTTATTGTATCATATGAGGGCTTTCCAAAATGGCCAAGAACTCCATCAAATTTCACTTGAGCCATGAGATATGACAATGGCAACATGCCTTGCTGAAAACTGTCAAGGCAAGGCAGATTTTGGAGTTTTGCTCGATTTACCAAATTTTTTCAATTCCAAGCAACTCTATTCATCTGAACACCTCAAGGGGGGACCAAGGAGGAACCAACTCTGATCCCAAGCCTCCCAAGTCTTTGGAACTAAAAATAGCATGCCAAACCTAGAATTGCCTAAAAGAGGGACAAGACTTCAATTTTGGATTGGATCATTCAATGCATACACAAAGGTGGCATGGACTGAGCCATTTCCAACTGAATTCAATCAAGACTTATCCAAGACCAAGGGAACCAGCATCCTGTGCCCTAACCTCTAGCCAGAGACTTGGATTCCCATTGCTCAACATTGGCCAAACCTATGCAGCAGTTGCCATTCACTATTCCTTGCAAAACAAACTTGCTATACTATAAATAGAGCTCATTTGTGATCAGTTTGAGTACACCAAAGCCATCAAACAAATGCTTTCCTCAAAATCACCTTCTCACTTCCAAATTTTCCTTCCAAAGCAAGTCACTATCGGGTTTTGAGTTTGAGAGTAATTCCAACCAAACCAATCACACACACACACCTCATAAACATCATATAGAAGTGATCCAAACACTCACATAACATTTGGAACACCAAAATCACAAAATCATCAGCCAACTACTCAAACCTTTGACATATTTGTAGTTGAGGTGCTAAATCATGTTCCAGCTCAAATCAATAAACTCCAAGCATCTAGACACACTCCATAGCACCTAGGGAAGTTGTCCATAACCTTGGAACCAAGCTGTAACACCTCTAACACAAAACACGATCACCAGCTGCAAGTGGTAAGCATGAGCTCTTCTAACTCTATGATCCATGCAATTTTTGTTTCACAATAATTTGGCCATATATTCATAATCATGCATAGAGTGTTTACCCTCAATCAATTGCTTTGTATGAATCGTGTATGGAATTTCTGAACCTTCATGCAGAATTTAGGGTTCTTGAGGTTTCTCTTTGATTTCTTATTCCATGCTTAAAATAAATGAAATTAAAGACCATAGACATGATCGTGAGGTGAAAACGAGCAAATTGATATGTAGATTGTATGATATAATCAAGTATTCAGTGAGATTAGATAGAAAACGCAAATCTGGCAAAAACAGAGCACGCGGGCAAGGCCAAGATGTTCTTGGCACCCTTTTTCAAATATTTGAATTTTTGAATTTTTATGATTTTATTTAATTGATTCAAAAATTAATTTCTCTGAGAGTTTTAATGATTTTGAGTTGATTCTTTTTTTAATAATTCACAAAAATGTTAAAATGTTTTATTTTACCAAAAAATCCCAAAAATATTATTGATTTCATATAATTGATATTTTGCCAAGAATTAATATTTTAATTGTTTTTGACATTTAAAATATTTTTTCCTTCTTGATTTTGCAAAGTGTAATGATTTCTAATCATTTTGTAGGTCAAAACATTATTTTTAAAACGTTAATCCAAGATCACAATTTGTTTTCCACATGTTAAACAATTTTGATCATTTTATTTGAATTTTTTATTCAATTAAAATACATTTTGGAAACAAATTAGGGTTTTGATTAATTCAACCCTCATCAAACCTTTTAAAAACACTTTGGGCCTCTAATAGAGTGTAAGACCCAATCATTTGAAAATACAAACCTATTTTGGGCCTCAAATATTGTATAAGTCTCGTTGTATTTCAAAAGTTCGGGGTGATCATCGCCCGTTTAAAACAAACCATTTGGGCCTCTCCTCGAGCTATAAGACCCATTCAATATCATTTTGGGCCTCTAATAGAGTGTAAGACCCAATCCCCTTTTTGAAACCAAAAACTTTTGTGCCTCAGTCATTGTATAAGACCCACGGTGTTTTCAAAACCTCGGCGCGATCGTCGCCCTTTTCAAAATGAACCTGGGCTTCTCCTTGAGCTATAAGACCTATCTTTGTTCACTTTCAATCATTTTGGGCCTCTTGAGAGAGTGTAAGACCCATCCCCTTGTACATAAAATCTTTCTTGGGCCTCAGTCACTTGTATAAGTCCCTGTACAAAACGATAGTGCAATCACTAATAAAACCCCGGGCCTCTCCTTGAGCTGTAAGCCCCAATTTTCCTTTCAAAAACACTTTCTCCTTTGATTTTGTAACATACTGTTATTTTCAATTTCTTTGTTGAACAACTAACCAAACAGCATGGAAGCTCTACAACCGAGTAAGTGTTTACCCGCTTTCGTTTACCGCTTTCATATGTATATAACTGTATTGTGGGGCTGTTTCACTGTAAGTCTTCTTTCATAAACTCATATCGATTGTGTAATACTAGTATAGATATTTAGAGTTTCCCCGAAAACTATGTAACACCCCAATTTAAATTATTTGATCGTCATGTTATTTTCCATTGTTTGGCCTTGTTTAGGGGGTGTCTGAGTGCGGAGGGGTAATGTTAATAGTGATAAGGTGAAGGTGTGTCCATTAATAGTAATATGGAACTTATTGTTATTATTATTATTATTATTAATAGTATATTTCATATTATTATTATTATGGTTATTATTATTATTATTATTAATATTATTAGTAAATTAAAATATGATTTAATTAATTTGATAATGGGCTGATAGAAAATAGGAAGGGCAGTTTAGTCATTAAGCTGGTTTAGTGAGAATTAGTGAGGGGTTAACCATAATCAAAATTTTAGAGAGAGAAGGAGAAAGGCTAAGGAGAAGGGAAGAACAAGGGAAAGCTAGGGCACCCATCTTCATCAAATTTTCGTAGGAATTTGGTTAGGAATTCGAGGTAAGGGGGAAGAATGGGTTCAATACAGGTGATAATAACATGAAAGGGTAGTTAGGGGTCCTTTCCCTCGTAGGATTTTGGATGCATGAATTCTGTTTGTGAATCTGTTGTGATATGGTCGAAATTATGATGAATTGTATGAATTGCTTTGCTCTGTCATGAGATATGTAATTGTATGGTGTTTTGCTGCTGTATAGATACATGTATTGCAGATCTGGTTTTGATGCCGGTTGAGAGGACGAATTAGATCTAAAACCTGAAATTCTAATGTAGTAATGATAGGTGAAATTGTAAGATGAGATTATAGGTCCTAAAATTGATGTAGAAACAAGTTTAGGACGGAATTGGAGTGGAAAAGTGAGGATCCCGTAGCAGAATCCAAACTGGTGTGGGGAAATTGCATTTGCGTAATAGATCTGGCCATACACGTAATAGGTAAGGCAATACGCGTACGGCTATGGTAATTACGCGTATGGGAGGGACAAAACGGAGGATTGGCAAGACCCTCTGCCCATACGCATAACGGTAAGCGTATGGAGGTCTGGCCTTACGCGTATGAAGAGGGTATACGCGTATTTGGTCTGGAAATGGAATTTGATGGAAAAACAGGTCTCTGCCTATACGCGTAATAGGTAGGGCAATACGCGTATGGCAGGGTGGGAGGAGAGGCGGTACGCGTAGGATACGCGTATGGTTGGGCGAGCGAGCTGGGCAATACGCGTATGGCACAAGGAAATACGCGTATGGCCAGTGAGTGTGCAGAATTTTACCGTTTGGCGATTTCTTTCCTGTTTTCGCATCCAAAGTGGTTTTTTTTGGTTTGAGAGGTTGGGGATAGTTGTCAGACCTGGAGAAATGTAGGATTAGCAATAAAATAATTGATTTAGTAATTTTGGTGAATTAATTAGTAATTAGCTAATTAACGTCATGTGAGGTGTTTCCTGTGGTGTTATGTATGATTGTGATCAGGAGGATCGTGGAAATGTATGATTATGGTTATACATGAATTATATGCATATTGATGTCATGCATGCATAATGTGTCAGTGGTGATGAATCATTGCTCAGGAGGAGTGTATGTGATTCATCCGAACTCCAATGTGGAGTGTGGTGGGATAAATCATTGCCAAGTAGGGGTGTATGTGATTTATCTGGGTTCGATTGAATAAACCATGGTGATTTTGGTACCACATGCATTGTGTCTATTTTTGAGTCGCATTGCATTATTATTATATGTTGATTGAATTATGATTGAAAGCAACAAGTAGGTCATGATTATGTGATTGTATGATTGTGTGCGAGTAACTACTCTTATCATGTGTTATTTTCCGTTTATTATTGAATGTAGTTCTCACCCCTCAGTTGTTGTTGTGTCTGTGCTTCTTCAGAAGTACAGATAATCCAGGTACTTGAGTTGCTTGGAGTGCGTGTTGCAGGTTCGAGTCGTAGGAGTCGCTCTGATACGTAACACGGGAATTTTGGGGATTTTATTAGTTGTTATTTTGTATTATGTTTTTGTTACGTATCTCTTTTAAATTCAATATTTTGAGGACCACGAGTTTAATGTCGAGGTTTGGAGTATTTTGGCATGTGTGCCGTGAACTTATGAAATGATTATTCCTCTGTTTTATTTCGTTTAATGAAAAGGAATTTTGATGTTGATTTTATTGGTGTAGCATCCTACGTGTAAAAGTTGAAAACACTGATTTAATCTGTAATATTCCTATATTTTATAAAATGGGAAAGTGGGGTGTTACAAACTACATCTAGAACTAGACAAAACCTCGTCTCTTTACATCTGACGTTCTCCCGAATATTTCAAAATAACCTAAACCATGAGAATTTTCTTTTACAATAATTTTAGATAACTAGATCTAAGAAATCTCCCCCTTGAACAGTTCATATACAGAAGGCCAATGTTGCAAGTGAAACCCCTTCTGGAACTGTTCATCAGCCTCCTCTTGGGCTTAGTGCAAGGACCCAGAAGCTTCCTAAAAGCATCCCCGCCTCCTCTTGGGCGTTGTACAAGGACCCATCGGCTTCTTAGTAGTTTTCACAGCCTCCTCTTAGGCTTCGTATAATGATTCTTCCTCCGGGAAGATAGCTTCCTCTCGGGCTTCGTACAAATTATCCCTTCGGCTTCTTAAAAGTTTTTCTCGCTTCCTCTTGGGCTTCGTACAAATTGTCCCAAAGACCTCTTAAAGGTATAGGAACAGAAATTAGTCATCTTAATAGAACAGTCTTTCAAAGAGTCTAGATCTTTCTACCGCGAATGTACTGTCTTTTAATCTCCCTTAACAATAGTACAAAAGATAAAAATCTAGACTTGGACAATCTAATCTCCTTGAGTCTTGAAGACATTCTCAAGTTCCTTTCAAAAATAGGGAAAAAAACCCGTAGACTTGGGCAGTTTCAATACCCTTCGGATTCCCCGTTTCCTTAAAGAACAGGAAATAATCCTGGTCCTCAGATCAAATCCATGAGTACAACATTACCCATATAAGAACTAATTTTCTCTTTTAACCAACATACTGGACCTGTCACTCAACTGAAATAGTAACCCTAGCCTCCTCTTGGGCTTTGTACAATGATTCTCCCCAGCAGAGTTAACCATTTTAGCCTTCATCTCGGGCTTTGTACGAGATACAAAAACATTCTTTTGTTGAGTATAAAAGACTCTCTTGTTGAGTCATACATTTTATCCTTCATCTCGGGCTTTGTACGAGATACAAAAACACTCTCTTGTTGAGTATAAAAGACTCTCTTATTAAGTCAAACACTTCTAGCCTCCATCTCGAGCTTTGTACGAGATACAAAACACTCTCTTGTTGAGTCTAAAAGACTCTCTTGTTGAGTCAAACATTGTCAGCCTCTATCTCGGGCTTCGTACGAGATACAAATCACTCTCTTGTTGAGTATAAAAGACTCTCTTGTTGAGTCAATCCTCTTTTAGCCTCTATTTAAGGCTTCGTACGAGATACAAATCACTCTCTTAGTGAGTATAAAAGACTCTCTTGTTGAGTCAAACCCTTTTAGCCTCCGTCTTGGGCTTCGTACAAGACACATATAAAAACACTCTCTTGTTGAGTCAACCCTTTTAGCCTCTATCTCGGGCTTCATACGAGACACAAAAGCATCCTCTTGTTGGGTCAATAGCCTCCTCTTAGGCTTTGTTTAAAGAAATACCCATTTGATTCAATCAACCTTTTAACATCAAATCATGCTTTGGTCTCAGAATACAAACATCAACAACTCCTTTTCCCCCATCTAATTGCTGTAAGCGGCAAGCCTCTGGATTATTTACATCCACGCCACTGTCCCTCTTTTAGCATGAGAAATTCCTAAGGAAAGATGGCTTTGCTCTAAACTGAGTTAAAGTCTTCTCCTTCAGGTTGAAAATCCCCTATAAAGGAAATTATAACATTGTTGGATTCGCATATCCCAGTTAAAGTAATTCTCCTTTATAATCAGTCACCCAACAGTTGTGACAAACAGACCAAATACCCCCTTTAGAGATGACAAATTCTCTCTAAAGTCAACACCCTTTTAGCTTCACATCTTGGGCTTCGAACAAGATACAAACCTCCTTTAGCTTCACGTCTTGAGCTTTGAACAAGACACCAAAACAACCGTTTTCCTCCCATAGAATAGGAGGAACTACGATCGCTCTGATTTCCCTATCCCGGGAATACGTACGCATAAGATTGAAAAAAGAATCTTAGCGAGCACACTAATCAAAAAACTCCAAAGTCCCCTACCTCCAGCCAATCTAGCACAGTATCCCAACAAATTCCCCATGAACAATCCCGATATTTCATTCTGAACAAAATAAGCCGAGAGAGACCCACGAACTAAAGCCTCATCTGTAAACCAACAGTTTTGACTGTTTAACCTCAGTTTGCAAGGAGGGTTAATTAGAGACATATATTTCCCTTCCTTCATCAGCTTCAATAGGATAAAAAATGAATCGAATTGTAGTACCAAAGGGATAGTGATTCGAAACCACAAAAACCACGCTACAAAAAAATGGCGACCACAGTGGGAGTCAAAGTAAGATCTAGTTATTGTCGTCCCCATTTTCCACGGAAAAATGGTGACCCCCAGTGGGAGAGACTTGTTCTTCTCCTATCTCTTAGGAGGAAACTTTAAGTTTAGACAATTTCACAGAAAAGTGGCACCCACCGTGGGGCCAAACAAAGGAATCTTGTCTCTCTTATCTCTCTGGTTGAAACCTTCTCTTAGGACGAGTCCTGGGGTTCACAAGGCATCACCGAATGATGGTTCCATCGAGGAATGTCATTATTGCTAGGATCGAACCTCACTAGGATCTTAGGTCAAAAACCTTTAAGTTGGGAAGGTACCACAGAATGACGACTCTGCCGGGGAGCTATTTTCTGTTAGGATCATAGGATTCATAGCTCTCAAAAAGTCTAGGACATTAGGACAAATATATATACTGCTTTTCCTAATTGATATCTGTGTTTATTTTTCTGCTAATGGGAATGCGTGTGATGCCGCATGTGGAAAGATTGAGTATACACCTAGGAAAAACCTCTTTCAGTAGTGCGGAAGCTATCAGAAATAGTTGTCACGCGATACTACCCTCTTCTGAGATTCTTCGAAATACATCACCTAGCGCGATTCTCGGCCCGTTGATGTTATCTCGACAAGAATCAATGATTTTAAGAGACAGGTACAAAAATCATTAGTGTAAACCTTTGGGATGGGTAGAGCCTTGACTTCATGACACCGACCCTTTGACCCCATGTTTTTTCTATGTTTTTGTGTGCTGCATTCATGCATTCATTTAAAAAAAACATTAAACAAATTTTTTTTTCTCTTTTAGTCTCTCTTTTTCAAATTAAACTAAGACAATGATTACAAATGTCAGAGAGAAAAGGATTGCGCTAATGGATTTCGGTAGAAGAAAAACTCACAAGTATACCTTCAAGGTTCCAAAACTAGGGGATTTGAGAGGATTAACAAGGATGATCACTAACCCTGACGCTTTCAGAGTCAAGTACGGAGGTCTGCTACCTCTGTTAAGGGTCCATGTAATTGAGGGAATCCTGGAGGCACTCATTCAGTTTTACGATCCGGTCTATCACTGTTTCACATTCCCGGATTACCAGCTCACACCAACGCTGGAGGAGTATTCTCATCTGATTGATCTACCCATTAGTGATCAAGCTCCCTTTTCTAGACTGGAGGAAATTCCAAAGGACCAGACCATTGCAAAAGAAATTATTTGGACGAATCAGAAGTCAAGACTCACTTGACCACCAAGGGACGAATCCCAGGTTTACCAGCCAAGTTTCTGGTAAAGAAGGCTCTGTACTTTGCTAGTATAGGGAACGTGAGTGCTTTTGAGAGCATCTTTGTTTTGCTAACCTACGGGTTATTTTTGTTTCCCAACATTGATAACTTCGTCGATATCAACGCCCTTAAGATTTTCCTGATTGGAAACCCTGTACCGACCTTACTCGTAGATGCGTATCATTCTGTACACTTAAGGAATTTATACAGCGGAGGAATGATCACGTGCTGTGTACCCCTGCTATATAAATGGTTTATCTCCCATTTGCCTAAGTCTGCTGCTTTTTGGGATCATAAGAGTGCCTTACGTTGGTCGCAGAAAATCATGCCTCTTACCAACTCTGACATCGATTGGTACAATCGAATCTATGACGGGATCAGAATCATTGACCATTGTGGAAACTTCCCCAACGTACCCCTCATAGGAACTAAGGGAGGAATCAATTACCATCCAGTCTTAGTTCGTTGTCAATTTGGATACCCGATGAGGCATGTCCCACGTAATTCTCATCTGGAAGGTCTTTTCTTCAAGGAAGGAGAAAATGACAGGGCACTAAAGATGGAAATAGTGCACGCTTGGAAACATGTTCATAAAAAAGGACGGGAGTCTCTAGGAAAACCAGACTGTGTCTCGGTGGAGCCTTATCTCCACTGGGTACAAAATAGAGCTCTCAAGCTAAATATGCCTTATCCTCGTCACAGAGTTCTTCCGCCAAGGGAATCTGTCTTGTACTTCATGACTGAAACAGAAAAACTTCAGGTTACTCTCAACAAAGTTCAACAGGAGAGGAGGTCTTGGAAGAACAAGTACCGCATTCTCAATGTGGAGTGTACCAAAATACAGCAACTGCTGAAAGATAAGGATGCTCTAATTGAGATTTTGGAGCAACATGCTGTAGAAAATCAGGATGACCAAAGGAATTTGCTCGCTCCTTTCACTTGGCAAAGGAATGACAACCCGACAGCGGCCCAAGAGCCCCGGTCCAAAAAAAAGGAAAGTACCAGAATCAGCACCCGAGTTATCCTCAGAGAGGACTCGGGACCCATTAGCTTAGGTTTCTATTTCCACACCTTGTAATTTACTGTATTTCCATTTCCACAATCCTTTGAATTCAATAAAACGGGGGTGTCCCCACTGTTTGATATTTGCAATCTAATTGTCGAAGTTTATTTTGATTAAACAAAAAAAACAATTAATATAATCATTGCATTCATCATTCTCACGTCATGTATTCTTCTTACCTACGAATCTCACGTTTGTGCCTCGGTTCTAGAGTCAAACTGTCTCATTCGTACAATACTCGGGCCAATCGTCAGAAAAAGATGGATGATCTCGAGGAAGAGAACAGAGAGTTGAAAGAAGAGATCGACGCTCTGAGAGAGGATATGAGAAAGCTTCGTAATGACATGCAAGCCATGGCAGAAGCTCAGCTACAAAGAACTGTGATCTCAGAGATCACCTCAATTCCCATAGTAGAGAAGTATGATCCTAGGTATCAAATGCCGAAAGATCGTCCCTGGGGTAACTATATTCCAGAAGGATATGTTCCGCCGATCACTGAAGATCATTGAATCATTGCAGAAGCCGCTGGGCCTGAAGGTTACATACTTCGGGAAAGTGGCGATGCCAGAGGCATAATGAGGACTCTTGAAGGTTACAAACTTTGGGAAATGCCAAGATTCACTGCGTAGTAATGGTACCACCCCCTGTGGTGCACACTGTCCCGGAAGGACAGATTCCACAGATACCTTCAGGTAGAAAGGAAAGTATGTTTGATAGAATGGATGAATTCCAGGTGCAAATCCTAGAAATGCAGAAAGAACTGCAAGCCCTTCGCGGTCAGGATTTATTTGGAAAGGACGCCACAGACCTTTGCTTAGTCCCCAATGTGAAAGTCCCGCACAAGTTCCAAGTACCCGATTTTGAAAAATACAAGGGTAACTCTTTCCCTCAAAGCCATTTGGTGATGTACGCTCGGCGAATGTCAGCTTAGATAGAGAACTAGGATCTACTGATTCATTACTTTCAGGATAGTTTAACCGGTACCGCATTAAAATGGTACATGGGTTTAAACCGTGTAACGATTAGCACTTTCAAAGATCTTTGCATTGCCTTCGTCCAACAATATAAATACAATTTGGACATGGCACCAGACAGAGATCAACTCAGATCAATCTCGTAAAAGGACAAGGAAACCTTTAAGGAGTACGCTTAGAGATGGCGTGAAATTGCCGCTCAAATTTATCCACCTCTTGAGGAAAAAGAGATGACAAAGATCTTCTTAAAGACCTTAAGCTCATTTTACTACGACAGAATGGTTGCCAGTCCGCCCAGCGACTTCACCGAAATGGTTGGTATGGGAGTGCATCTCGAGGAAGCCGTTCGAGAAGGACGTCTAGTCAAAGACACTGGGTCGACAAGCGGTACTAAAAAATACGGTAGTGCTCTCCCTAAGAAAAAGGAGCAAGATATTGGGAATATCTCCCTCGGAAAGCAAAGGCGACAGTACCAACCAGTAGAAGCTGTAACTCCTGCTATCAGCCCTGCGCCTGTTTCTACGTATTAAACTCAGGTTGCTCCAAGCCAACCGCATTCGCAGCAATTTCAGCAAAGGACACAACAACCTCTTCAGCAGGCTCGTCCTCAATACAACAACAACCGTACAACGCGGCCACCAGGATTTGATCCTATACACGTATCGTACGTAGAACTATTTCCGTTACAAATGGCCAAGGGGCACGTCCAAACTAGGTCTCCTCTTACAGTACCAGAAAATATGCCTTTTTAGTTTAAGGCGGATCAGTCTTGCCCTTACCATCAAGTAGGACCAGGGCATAAGATAGAAACTTGTCTCAGTTTCAAATCTGACGTGCAAAAGCTTGTTAGGGGCGGGGTCTTATCTTTCAAAGATACGAATTCGAATGTTCTCACGAACCCGTTGCCTCAACACGAGAAGGCTACAGTCAATTTGACAGAGGGAGAGTCTAACAACACCTATCAAATTCACGATGTACTCTTATTGAGGGCCAACTTGGTCAAGATGCATTGTAGCCAGAATGAATATGGCCATGTGCCACCTCATAATTATCACCAGTGTGATATCTGCTCTAAAAGCAATCAAGGATGTTCTGTGGTGTAATTTGCTCTACAGGAACAGATGGATCTCGGATGGATCCAAGAGCACCAAGTTCGTGGAGTTAACATGGTTTATACGAATTCCAACATCATTCAAAACCACGATATCCGTGCGATGAATGTCAACTTGGTGACAATGCACTCAAGGCAAAGCCAGTATCATAATCTGTCGCGTCACGATTATAATTCCTGCCTGACTTGCTCGATAAACAAACAGAGATGCTCTTTTGTACAAGAGGCCCTCCAGCGTCAGATGGATCTTGGATGGATTCAAGACTACCATAATAGGAATCATTATCAAATCAACATGATTCAAATCTTCGATATTCACTTGATGAATACTAGCCTGGTGGAGTTACATGCTAAACAGGTCCGGCTCAGGTTCCTGGTATCACATGATTATCAGGGCTGTAAAGCGGGTTGCAAAGACGATCAGGGCTGTGCCCTTGTCTAGGAAACACTTCAGCACTTGTTGAACCACCGGTGGCTTCCAATCTATATGGATGAAGACACCCAGCAAATTAGTATCACTAACGGGAATCCTACTAGATATCAAAGTCAGGATGTTCGGTCGATGGAAACAGACCTAGTAAGGTTACATTGTATTCAAAGCGGACGTGGCCAGGTGCCACTACACAACTATGAGCGGTGTGGAGTTTGCTCAGTGGATAATCAAGGATGCTACCTCGTGCGAGCAGCCCTTCAAAGTCAGTTGGACCATAAAGAGATTCAACCATGGTCAAGTTCTGGATCAGTCAACTATTTCGCTGATCAAATCGAGGATGTTGTCATAATCTCTGATCATCAAAGGACTAGGGATGTTTGTACCATTATCCCTCTACTTGACGAATCGAGAGTTCTAAATCGAGAATGAATCAAAATTACTTACGATGGTCAGAAGAATCAGAAGGTTCCCATAGTCATCTATCTACCGGGACCGCTACCGTATGAATCAACAAAGGCTATCCCTTACAAATACGGTGCAACAACAATTAAGAATGGAAAGGAAATTCCGTTACCCTCCGTCGTGAATATTGCAGACATCAGTCGAGTAACACGGAGTGGTAGAATCTTCAACAGAGGAGTTAGAGAACCCAGCAAAGAAAAGGATCCTCAGACAGAAGTTCCCGATCCACCAGTCGGTCAATCCAGTAATCCCGACCTTTCAAAAAACGGTGATGAGATGCTAAAGCTCATCCAAAGGATTGAATACAACATTGTTGATTAGCTGTTACAAACTCCTTCAAAGATCTCGATATTATCACTGTTACTTAGTTCAGAAGCGCACATGGAGGCTCTACAGAAAGTCTTGGAGCAAGCCTTTGTGGAACAGGATGTAATAATTAGACAGTTCGATAGCACTGTCTCTAACATCACTTCCTACAATAACTTGGGATTTAGTGATGAGGAATTACCTGAAGAAGGTTGCCGTCAAAACATGGCGCTCAACATTACAGTCAACTGCCAGGACGATGCTTTAGCCAACGTACTGGTAGACACACGGTCAGCCCTAAATGTTATGCCGAAGTCCACTTTGATGCAATTATCATTCAAAGGACCCCCGATGAGAACCAACGAGGTCGTCGTCAAAGCATTTGACAGATCCAGAAAAATGGTTATCGGCGAAGTCGAACTTCCTATAACTATTGGTCCTCACACTTTCCAAGTCACTTTCCAGGTCATGGACATCCGGGAAACATACAGTTGTTTATTAGCAAGACCTTGGATACATCAGGCTGGGGCGATCACTTCGACCCTCCACCAAAAGCTAAAGTTCGTCCAGAACGGCCAACTCGTCACAGTCTGTGGAGAACAAGCCTTGCTAGTGAGTAACTTGTCATTATCTACTTGTGTAGAACCCGAGGAGGTTGTTGGGACTCAGTTCCAAGCACTGTCGGTGAGCAATGAGAATCAATCAAAGAAAAGAACCTCGATTTCCTTATACAAAGATGCTCTCGAAGTGATCGAAAATTACAATGCAAAAGGATGGGGACAACTTGTCATTCCTACTGATAACAAAACAAAGAAGGCTATTGGTTTTTCTGCAACTTGCATCCAGACAGCTGCTAACGATGAAAGTCTTTATCCCATCCAGAACTTCTTCCACAGTGGAGGCTTCCTTCAACCAGTGACTCAAGAAGTGCATACTATCAACGAGGGAGATTCCTCCGATACCGATGAGGAATGGAAGTCTTATCTTAACGAGGACAATTATATGTCTCAGGAAGAGGTGCCTACGCCATTTTGCTATCCCGCACAGAGTCCGAGATTTATACCTAGATCAGACGTCAAAATGATAAATGGAGATTATGATCCGGAAGGATGTCGTGCTCCACCAAAATCATTAGAGGAAGGCACTCTGATGAAGGACAACTTTGACCACGACTATTATGGCCTGATGGATGGCCTTCCTATCTGGCAGTCGTACCTAGGAAACTCGGGGCAAGAAAATCAGCCGAACAATGAAAATCAGCTGAGCATCATTGAACAGAATACCTGCGTCCCTGCCATGTCATGGGATTAACACTCAGGTCATTCCTAAATTATCCAGTACGATGATGAATTGGCAAAGCTTGCCGGACTAGAATTCATCAACTATGCTTTTCCCGAGGTCAACATCATCGAGAGGGATGACTCCTCCAGTTCCAAAGAAGTGTGGGACACCTTGGGACAACCGAGTGGAAAATACGACTTCAAGGTCAAGTACACCACTCCTGAAAGCTCTCGTATCAGGCTCGAAGACATCTAGCTAACTGGTTGGGGAGATACAGCTGAGAGTACAAATACTACGCAAAATACAACTGAGGAATCCTCCTACGACAACTCTACCGGGGAGACAGATTCCAATGATCCAGCTCCTCCCGAAATCAGCGTCATTTTTGAAGACAAATCAAGGAAGGTACAAGACTTTGTGATTCACCGAGGAGTTTGCCGCCAATGGGTTGTTGTCGATGTTCCGAAGATTGCTCATAAGTCTAAGTAATTGCCATCTTTGCTTTAACCTTTCACCTTGCCCAGGTGAAACGGATGTTTTGATAGGGCTCGCTTTTTGTAAATATCCCTCTTCGTTTTGTCCAAAGCGACAGAGTTTTGTTTTATAGGGCTGCAGTTTCAAGAATCGACTTGTTCATTAATAAAATAACGTCGTTCTGTAATTTTCGCATTAATTGCTGTTTTCTCTTTTCGTTTTTCAGAAAATGGTAATCCTAAAAAACAACTCAATAATAAAAACAAGCAGTAAAAGAAATACACTGCACACACTTTTTCATTTTCCCTCTATCTCTTCTAAACACAAATCACCATGTCATGCAGATTGCTTATTTTAAACCCCGTTGAAACATACGATCCGATGCCTTCTCCCGCCTTTGAGTTCCCGGTATTTGGGGCTGAAGAAGAAGTTGACAATGAAATTCCAGAAGAGAACTCCCGACTACTCAGACAAGAGGAAAGGTCCATTGAGCCTCACAAAGAGTTGCTGGAAACAGTCAACTTGGGCTCAGAAGAAGAGAGAAAAGAAGTCAAGATTGGGGCACTGCTCAGTCCAACTGTCAAAGAAAGTTTGACGAAACTTCTCAAAGAGTTTCCCGATGTATTCGCTTGGTCCTATCAGGATATGCCAGGGTTGGATACCAGCATCGTGGAACATCATCTACCATTAAGATTGGAATGTCCGCCAGTAAAACAGAGGTTGAGACGGACTCACCCGGACATGGCCATCAAAATCAAAGAGGAGGTACAGAAACAGATTGACGCGGGTTTCCTCGCTACGTCAGAATATCCTCAATGGTTAGCCAACATCGTACCAGTTCTGAAAAAGGACGAAAAAGTCAGAATGTGTGTCGACTACCGAGATCTGAACAAGGCAAGTCCAAAGGACGACTTTCCCTTACCACACATTGACATGCTGGTAGACAGTACAACAAAGTTCAAGGTCTTCTCCTTCATGGATGGATTCTCGGGCTATAATCAGGCCAAAATGGCGCCGGAAGACATGGAGAAGACCTCCTTCATTACCCCATGGGGTACTTTTTGTTACAAGGTAATGCCGTTCGGTTTGAAGAATGCTGGGGCAACCTATCAGAGGGCCATGACTACTCTGTTTCACGACATGATGCACAAAGAAATTGAAGTGTATGTCGATGACATGATTGCCAAATCTAAAACAGAAGAGGAGCATGTGACCCACCTGTCAAAGCTATTCGAGCGTTTGCGAAAGTACAAACTCCGCTTGAATTCCAATAAGTGAACATTCGGTGTCCGTTCAGGGAAACTCTTAGGGTTCATCGTCACCCAAAAAGGAATTGAGGTTGATCCTGACAAGGTCAAGGCCATTCAAGAAATGCCTTCTCCGAAAACTGAAAAACAAAACAGGGGATTCCTGGGACGTTTGAACTATATTTCCATATTCATATTCCTCATGACCGCGACATGTGCGCCGATTTTCAAATTACTCAAAAAGAATCAGGACCGCGTTTGGACAGAAGACTGCTAAACTGCCTTCGACAGTATCAAGGAATACTTGTCGAACCCGCCGATTATATCGCCTCCAGTGGAAGGAAGACCACTGATGAACTATTTAACAGTCTTGGAAGACTCAATGGGTTGTGTACTTGGCCAACAAGACGAAACAAAAAGAAAAGAGTATGCCATCTACTATTTGAGGAAGAAATTCATCGACTGTGAGACTCGGTACACTATGCTCGAGAAAACTTACTGCGCTCTGGCTTGGGCAGCCAAACGTCTTCGCCAGTACATGATTCGTCACACCACTTGGTTAATCTCTAAAATGGATCCAATCAAGTATGTCTTTGAGAAGCCTACTCTCACGGGAAGGATTGCCCGTTGGCAGATGTTGCTATCAGAATATGACATAGAGTACCACACTCAGAAAGCCGTTAAAGGAAGTGTTTTAGCCGATCATTTGCCTCATCAACCAATTGACGATCAGGAATCAGTTGGATTTGACTTCCCAGACGAAGATGTCATGTATCTAAAAATGAAAGACTGCGATGAACCGCTACCCAGTGAAGGGCCTGAACCAGGTTCCCAATGGGGAATTATTTTTGACGGAGCTGTCAATCATTACGGAAATGGAATTGGGGCAATCATCATAACACCTCAGGGTACCCACATTCCTTTCACCGCTAGACTTACGTTCAAGTGCACAAACAATGAGGCCGAATACGAAGCTTGTATTATGGGTCTCGAAGAAGTGATCGACTTAAGGATCAAAAACTTGGATGTATATGGCGACTTAGCTTTGGCCATCAATCAGATCAAAGGATATTGGAACACATACCAATCAGGATTGATTCCCTACAAAGATTACGCAAGAAGGTTGTTACCCTTCTTCAACAGAGTCGAGTTTCATCATATCCCTCGTGAGGAGAATCATATGGTTGATGCATTAGCCACCCTCTCTTCCATGATTAGTGTAGGTCAATGGAACGACTTACCTAAGATTGACATAATGCGCCTGGAACGGCCCGCTTATGTCTTCGCGATTGAAGCAGTCATAGATGACAAACGTTGGTATCACGATATCAAATGCTTCCTTCAAAAACAAGAGTACCCACCTGGGGCACTAAGGAAAGACAAAAAAAACCCTCAGAAGGCTGGCAGGCAGTTTCTTCCTGAGCGGTGATACACTCTATAAGAGGAACTTTGACATGATCTTGCTCCGATGCATCGACAGACCAGAAGCAGACATGCTGATAAAAGAAATTCACGAAGGGTCCTTTGGCACTCATGACAATGGACATACAATGGCGTGAAAAATTCTAAGAGTATGGTACTATTGGTTGACAATGGAATCTGATTTCTACAAGTACATGAGGAGATGTCACAAGTGTCAGATATACTCAGACAAAATCCATGTACCGCCTACACATCTCAAATTCTTTCTTCCCCATGGCCTTTTTCCATATGGGGAATCGACAAGATCGGCATGATTGAGCCCAAGGCTTTAAACGGACATCGGTTCATTCTGGTCGCCATTGACTACTTCACCAAGTGGGTCGAAGCAGCGTCATACGCCAATGTAACCCGACAAGTGGTAGTCCGATTTATCAAAAACAATATCATCTGCCGTTATGGTGTTCCGAGCCAGATCATTACGGATAATGGATCTAACTTGAACAATAAGATGATGAAAGAGTTGTGCACAGAGTTCAACATCGAACACCATAACTCATCTCCCTACCGACCCAAGATGAATGGAGCGGTAGAAGCGGCTAATAAGAACATAAAGAAGATTGTTCAAAAGATAGTCGTAACTGTCCCTCCCAGGATTTTCATCCAGGTACAAACGCGAAAGTGGCGCGGAACACAGAGTCGCCAGCTATGTATATTTATCCCAAGAAAGGGAAAGGGAACACCGCATAAACCAGAGGAAGAGGGAAAGGAATGGTCATCACATCCATAGCCTGGGTTCGGGAGTCGGTTACGCAAGGGGAAGGTATTAGCACCCCACGCGTCCATCGTACTCGATGGGATCCACGCTTGTTGTCTATTCTAAGGGTGAGTTATCCTAAAATCTATGGCTGTACTGAAACGGGGAAGGGGAAAACAAAGACAGACTCGGTAGGACGTCGACGTCCTAGGCCTACGTACTCCCTTTATGCAATGGGAAATTCAGAGTCAACGTAGTTTGGACCAAGTTCTTTTTGTGTTTTTTATGAGCGACGTTAAGTTCGCGTCCGGCAGTTAGGGTCGATGACTGTTTGCGACTTAGACGGAAAGTAACGTGCCCTTTTTGAAAATAGCCTTTAGTTTGACAATCCCGCAGGACAAAAAGGTTTGAGATTTGTTCGTGTTTTTTAGGACAGAAGTGAGTTGAGTTAGTTTATAACTCACCTTGAACCAAAGTCTATGACACGGGAACGAATTCTTCGCATGGTCGTCCCCAATGGGACGTATGCTCAACACTCTAGAAGTGAGAAGGGGGACCCCTCAATCTTCATTTCCTATGTTTAAGGCTTGTGTGCAAGGTAAGTTGACCTTATTAAGTATCTTAGAGATGTTATGAGATGAGAAGAGGGACTCAAAAGAAAAGAAAAAACACTAAGGGGATGCTATCCTAATGTTATCATGCAAAGGTGGCCTTAACGGGAGGTTTGACAACAACCTAAGCCTAAAGAAAAGGAAATATGAGAGAAAGAAAGAATGAGGGTGGACATGGATAACTATCCACACCCTCAAATGACTTACCTCTACCTCTGCATAAAAGGTTAGTACAAAACAGACATAAGTAACAATAAGACAAATGAAACCCCAAGCAAGTCACAAACCAAAGAGAAATGGTTACAAACCAAATGAAACTCATCCAAGCCAGAATATACACCTTAGAGGTGACCCACAATGTTTACCAAACAAAATCAAGCAAATGGAATGCAAACCAGTGGCAAAACAAACAAGAGAGTTATCAAAGAAGGAGTAGAAGAAGGAAGAGTGGATACGCCAGGTGATCATGCAAGAATGCTTCAAATAATATCCAAGTCAGAATGTGGATGACCTAAACATGAGCCTAAACATGCTATACAAGTGTCACATGAGGCATGCAAACAAATATCCAAGCATCAAACATCAATAGAAGAAGAAGGAAGCATATAAGTGAAACATGTTCAAGTATGTAAGATGAAGCATGAATAGCACATGACATGAATGAATGCAAAGCTCCAAGGTCAGAAACATACATCAAATAAAGTGAAAATGAATGATAAGGCATGGCATACATAAACCAAACATAAGTCATGAGTAAGCATAGATGAGATGAGGTGAGAAGATAAGTCAAAGAAAAGGCATGTAAACCAAGCATTGAACATATGCACAAAGTATGCAACAACCTCACACCAATGACCTATAATGGCAATCAAGTGACCTATAATAATTCAAACATGGTTTATGAAGTCAAATAAGCAATCCCAAATGATGGCACAAGTGCCTTCTCAAACAAGCACTCAGACATGATCAAAGATGTGCATAAAAGAGGCCTCAAACAAAGAGCAATCAAACAAATAGCAAAACATCTTCTAAATTACCAAATCAAAACCCAAAACACCCCAACCAGAAGCAAACATCATATTAATAATTCATGCAAAAATCCACAAGATAAGGCCCTCAAACCAACATGCAAAATCATATAAGAACTATGAACAAGTATGCAAAAGAAAAGGACCAAAATGCAATATGAAAAGGTTTTAAAAATGAAACAAAAATGTTTTTATGCCCTTCAATATGTCATCTAACAAATGCAACAAGAATGAAATGCAGATCGTATATAGATGGTGAGAAATAAAATCAGCAAGTTGAAATGTGCACAAATGGGACAAAACACAAAGAAATTAAACAATTAATTAATTCAGATGCCAAAATTAAAATAAAAATGAAAAATAAAATTTGGAAAAATTTTATAAAATTCTAAACAAGATTCATGAATTTTTTGGTAATTTGTTAATGCACCTAGCTATTTTTAAAAAATGAAAATGCAAATGATGCAATTAAATGAAAATAAAAAAGAAAATAGCAAGGGGGGTATGAATAGCAGTCCAGACACGTTGGAAATGAACATGGGCCCAAAGGAGGGGGTGTGGATATCAAGCCCACACACCAAAACCCATCAGCGAAAATAAAAAGAATACATGCACCCAGTCAACACTCAGATTCAACATCAGCCAATAGATTAATCCAACGCTTCATATTAAGTCAACAAAAGTAACTAGTAAGCAAGATGAACGCTTCAGATTAAAAGACACACAATACTAAACATGCGCGCGCATACACCAAATTATCAGAAATTAAATAAAAGAACACGTGAGAGGCACACCCTATCATTAATGCGTTGGCACCTTATCATCCATTAGATTCAATCAACACATAGGATCAGCCAATAAAAAACATGATAAGTGGTTCAGATGTGTGGTTCACAATAATTAACATGGGATAGCACGAACATAACTAATAAAATAAAACATAATTTAAATGATGTGGCAACGCATGGACTGTTAGATCAAGTCAACGAACGGTGGTGATTTCGCCTTCCACCTTGGAACCCTAGCTGGCCGGAGATCAAAACCAGACGCCGAAGCCCTAGCTCTGGTCGTCTTCTCCGGTGACCATCACCCCCAAAATCCCCAGAAATCACATATGAGTACACTAAATTGATCAGAAAAACATGAGGATTAAGAATATCATGCTATTTTTCACAAACAAACAACATACAAGGCAAATCGCACGAAAGAAAGTTTGGACCCAAAACTTAAAACTCATGAAACAACCAATCTATACGTCCAAACTCAAAACAAAATACATCAGAGTCATCAGTGAATATCAAATATCATTTTTCACATAAAAAAACTAAGTTTTACGATAATGGAAAGTGTCACTAACCTGAGATTACGCAACCTGTACCCTTGCTGTTAGCTTCAAGTGATGGGTGATTTGTGTTCTATGGATACCAAGGATGAAGATTGTGAAGGAATTTTTGGAAAAGCTCTAATGGATTGAGAGATTTTATGAAGAGAAGTTTTAGGGTTCACACTTAAAAACTCACCAAACTAAAGTGCCTCCTTCTCTAATCAGTGCATGAGTAAGCTTAAATACATTAGGTTATTCCAATGATAATCATTTAGGTCTGATTAATTCCTCAATTAATGAGTTTTGGATGATTTGGCAAATTTGCATTTTGAATCACACCCCCCCCCCCCTCCATGTGTGTACACCCATGCATTCCATGATGGATTACTTATTTGTCAATTGCTAATTACACCTGAATTGGATTTAGGCCTTGAAATGTCTTGGTTTGTGAGTTTTTATGCATCGTGCAATATTGCACAATGTGAAATAAGTGGTGAATAAGTCATGGATCCACTTGATTCCAAGGCCAAATATGATCCTTATGAGGTGTACTTGGATGTTAGAATGTGACTTGAAGCAATGGAACCAATTATAGGTCAATATGTCCCAAAATGCAAAAGATATGAAGTTGGAACCATGAGAAAACCCTAAAAACGACCTTGCCTTCTTTTGATCATAACTTGAGTTTCACAAACGATATGGAGACCATCTAGTACTTGTTGGAAAGGGGAGAAAAAGATCTTCAACTTTCATGTTTGAGAAAAATTCATTAGAAGCTTCCTTGATGATGAAAAGTCAAGTTGAATGTAGTGCAAAAACTTGCCCAAAAATGGAAACTTTCAAATTATAGGTCATTTCCATATTTAGTAACTTTGTGCCAACCCTTGATTCCTGATAAATGGTATGAGACTTGACCCTTTTGAAGAACACCTTCTCCTCTTGAACTGCCTCAGGCACCTTGACCCCATGCTAAGAAACATAAGCCAGTTAGTACTAAGGTAAGAGAGCAAATTTTGGGGTGCTACAGCTGCCCCTATTCAATCAACTTGGTCGTGAAGGTATGATAGCGACGGCTTTCAGACATCCAAGGTACACGGAGATTGAATATCAAAAGAACCCAGAAATTTGCGAACTGCGGGGGGAGAGAAATGACATAGTGATTGCCAGCCGAATGTGGACTTACAACCGGAGGTTCGTAGAATCAACAGACCTACAAAGATGACTCCGCTGGGGATAAGAAGGTAGACCATCAACTCTGAGGTCGAGAAAAGGTATACGACAACTTTGAAGTTGGGGAAGAAAGGATATTTCATCAACTCTGAGATCGAGAAAAGGTATACGACAACTTTGAAGTTGGGGAAGAAAGGATATTTCATCAACTCTGAGGTCGAGAAAAGGTATACGACAACTTTGAAGTTGGGGAAGAAAGGATATTTCATCAACTCTAAGGTCGAGAAAAGGTATACGACAACTTTGAAGTTGGGGAAGAAAGGATATTTCATCAACTCTAAGGTCGAGAAAAGGTATACGACAACTTTGAAGTTGGGGAAGAAAGGATATTTCATCAACTCTGAGGTCGAGAAAAGGTATACGACAACTTTGTAGTTGGGGAAGGGCGTCAACTCTGAGGTTTGTAAAAAAAAGGGCGTCAACTCTGAGGTTGGAGCTCTCTTTGGAGGATTGGAATCACTGTTTTGATTAAAGGTTGATCTGGGCTTTCGCACAAGGTACCAAATCTGGCTTATGCTTCGATGCATGTTTGAATTTTTCTATGGCGTAACGCTCCATACGAAATGGAAATGCTACACATTTTGAGGATGCAACGCAATGATGATTACTATATGCAAGAATGAGAGGACACTCCACCGGGGATTGCGCAGAGTAGAACAAGCAAACTTCACTGAGGAAGGGATCACCAATATCTGATCTCCCGTGGGGAGATAACCAACTATACCATCAATAACCACTGGTGATGTAAACTCTGTAGGGGAACTGCAAGCTGAATTGTAAACTCTGTCGGGGAGATGCCAATGAAGATTGGACTTTGAACTGCTGAAACTGCCAATAACCGTTGGACTTTGACTTACGGGGAAATACCGAATCTGACTTTTGAGGAAGAGAATACTCTGACTTCTCACTGTCTCCAACCTGCTTGAACATATTCCATCGTCTTACCCTGCTGAGAATGAGGAATCCACCTGCACTGCTGGGGATAAGGAATCTTCATAAAGAACCCTTTTTGATTTGAGGACCACCCTCTGCTTGGGGAAAAATATCACTTCCAACACCTCGCTGGGAGGATACCATTTGGCTCTTTACTGAGGGAGATGCTCAGTACTTCAAATTTCTGCTGATCACTGCAAACTGATCATCAAGAGCGAACAACGGTTCCTTCCTAACTTGCCCCAAACCACACGGTCGAATGGGAGAACTCATCTCAAGAGGATTTCACAGAGGACTGGGCGTTCACACTGCCCCACGGTCTTCAAACTCTTGGAGAGATTTATCGGATTTCGACGTAACTGCCCCAGACTGTATGATCTTTGAAGGGGTTTGCCTCGAGAGGACTTAAAATGACTTAAAATACTCTGTTTTAGTATTTTGAACCTTGAAGAGGTGCTTCTGATTAACCATTGTCTGGAGAGGACAACTTCTCACGCTCTAGGGATGGCCTGCCTCAATATGAGCTTTAAAGTGACTTTGCCCCTGATCTTAGAATGAATGCCCCAGAATAATCGAATTTCGGAGAGATTTCTCGACATGACTTCCCCAGATTGGCTACATCTTAACATGACTTACTGGGGAGAGCCCACTCTACACTGAGCCTTTTGGCAGCATGCCCCTTGATATGATTGTCCTTCAGAATTTTCAAGCATCCCAACTTGGCAGGATCAAGCTTCTTGACTGATGTTCACTGTGTAAGCTTCCTTGATGCTTAGGCACATGTACGCAAGCAGAACAAGTTTATTATGAGAATGATAATTCTAATGCAACAAACATGTTAACCTTGAAGTTTATTGAAAATATGTCGCAAAACCCTGTGAACGAGTCACTAGTTATAACGTTTATTTTTTAATGGAAAACAATACGCACATGCAATACCAACAAAAATATTTTATTAGTACGACTCACGGGAGTCAGGAACGCCCTCTCGTTGAAGTACGCCTTCAGAATAAACCCTATTTCAATTAGGACTTTTAAGGGTTGTAACGTGGCCTGGTTCGCGGTGTTTTTTAGAGAAAAAAAAGGGTTTATGGCTCAAAATTTTGTTTGTACCCACCCATTCTCCTTGATGTTCTCCAGTTCTAAGTTTAGTTAATTTGGCATAAGCGCTCATTTCCCAAAAGGATTTCTGTGAGGAGTAAGTGACAGTTAAGGGACCCACGAGGTTTTTGAAATGACAATCACCCCTTTTGTCTTCAGTGTTTTACGATCACACGACTTGTTCTTTATCGAGGATTTTCTCTTGATCATTTCTTTTTCTTTTCCTTCGTTTTTTATTTCCCTTATTTTTCCTGGACTGATTCTCTTTTGAATCTTTCAATCTTGAAGTCCAGCGGGATACCCTAACTTTTTCCTAAGTCGCTTGTTTTCAAGTTTTGGACTTAGCGAGCTATCTTTTTTCCTTTTTCTTTCTTCCTTTTTTTTGAACAAATCGTGTGACACTGGCTTGTCTGACTTGTTTGAAAGGGTTGTGACTGCCTCATTCCTTAGTTGATGAGGGATAACCATAGATGCAGTTGATCCTCGAATGGGACACTCCTTATGAAATTTGAACGCTCGGTCAAATTAACTGACACCTATCCTGCCCCAGGTTAAATGTGAGGGATTTTTTTGTTTTTTTTTTAAAATGAAACTCCTACTTCAAGGCTCAAAGGGGTTGACGAGGGTCTATCTCCCTTATATCTTCGGTGTTTGGGGATTTGAAGCAATGCTTGTGCATCCTCAACAGGGTTCTATCCAAAAGCATACAACTAAAGATTTTGCGTTTTTACTTCATCATCCTCCCTCAAGAGTTTAAAACAAGAAAGTTGGTATTGCAATGCATATAAACATGATATGATTGCATAAAAAGTAAAATACTTCAAGAACGACACATTCATTGCATTAAAACATCATTCAGAACACAAACAAATTTTTTAGGCATACAATGCTTTAACAAGAAATGAAAACTACAAATGAAAATGCAGTAAAGAAACTGAAGATCGCCATCGCTGAGGAGACTTGATTTTGTCTGGACGTCCTTGTAAACTGAGTGCCCACTTGAGACAGGAGGCTTCAATTGATGTACATATCATCTTCAGTGAATGCAATGATCTATGAGTCCACCAGGTCTTGCACCTTGTGCTTGAACACGTTGCAATTTTCAATGGAATGACCCGGTGTGTCTGAGTGATACTCGCATCTAGCATCCAGATCATAATCAGGAGGGATGGGGTCAAGGACAGGCTTGGCATCCTTTAGCTCAACCAGAGAACTCTCAAGTAGATGGGCAAGAACATCACTATGAGGAATAGGGAGTGGATCGAACCTTCTCGCAGGCCTTCGTGATCTTTGTTGTCTCTGTTGCTGAGGAGCATAAGGTCGTTGATTCTGAACAGACCGTTGAACAACAGGAGGAATATACACAGCACTAGTTTCTCCTTCCTCTCCCTTGGAGGACCCATCATAAGGTTTCTTTGCATCTTCAACAACAATTCAAATCTTTCCCGTTTTGATGCCGTTTTCGACTCTTTCTCCTGCCAATACAAGACCTGAAAATCCAGCTGACAAACATCCAATCAATTTCTCGTAATAATGCCCCTGAAGCGTATCCATGAACATATCAATGAGCTCTCTTTCCAACATCGGAGGTTGAACTCGGGAAGCCAATTCACGCCACCTCTGGGCGTACTCTCTAAAGCTTTCATTGCACTTTTGAGACATATTCTGCAGCTGTGTACGATTGGGAGCCATGTCGGTGTTGTATTGATAGTGTTTGATAAAAGCCCCTACCAGCTCTCTCCAACTACGAACGTATTTCCTCTCTAGCTGCATATACCATTCCAGGGATGCCCCAGAGAGGCTATCCTGAAAGCAATGCATCATCAACTTTTCGTTCTTTGCGTGAGCAGCCATTTTACTCGTGTATGCCCTGACGTGAGTCCTTGGGCAAGTCATACCATTGTATTTTTCGAAGGTAGGAGTCTGAAACTTGCGCGGGGTAACGACGCCTAGGACTAGCCCCAAATCCTCCAAATCCATACCCACAAAATCTTGATTGGCAACACCCCTAAGTTGTTCCTTAATCAACCTAAATCTCTGATCAGTGTCAATCTGGGAACCAGCATCCCCACCTGGCACAGAGAATGCATCATCTTGAATATCATCAAACTGACGGGCATGAATAGCACAAACACCAATACCACCTCCCCCAACATTTTCAGCCCCGCCCGGAGGGATCACAATACCAGAAACAGGAATACCTCCGCCCGAAGGGCCATTCTGAACATTAGTACCAGTAACACCAGTATGACCTCCTCCATGAAGGACACCTTCTCCATCAATCCTTGCAATCAGTGGTTGGACAAAAGTTCTTAACTGCTCTTGGCCCTGAGCAACCCCTTGCATTAAATCCATGAATTGTTTCATGCGAGTCCGCATCTCAGTCATCTCAGCTTGTAGTTGATCCATGAGTCTTTTCTGATTTTGTCTGGTAGAATACCGGTGAATGTGTTGATCTGCAATCCTGTATTGCAGAGGAGAACCAAGTAAGAACGCCAGAAATAAACACATGTTATGCAAAATGATTATGGATATGCGAATGCAAATGAACATGTTTAAAAATTCACAGGGCGATCCTCCCTTTGATTCCAGTTTAATTTCAAAAACTAGAATCAAAGTTAGGATGCAACCCTACAAATGAATAAACATGTTTGGATGCAAAATGATGATGCAAATGCACATATGGGATCAAGGATGCCACACAGACTGGACAACTGCTGCACTGAACAACTGTATAATCTCAAGGATCTGCCCGAATACCCAGAATACCAGAATAACCATAGTACCACACTGATAAATCTGTTGATCAGAAAACCAGGTATGTTGAAGGTCAAAGTTACCTGCAAACCTATAAACACCCTGCCCTCTCACATGTCGGCACTAGAAAGCCGAGGATCCTCAATATCATGGGCTCTCAGGTCGAGAAATGATGATACGTTCACCATTTCTGGCTTGGCATCATCACCAATCGAGGAGGCCTCAACTGATGCCTCTCAAAAGAAAACATCCTATGGCAAGTCCTCAGTTTCGGCACTGAGGTCGAGAAGCAATAGTACATTCATCCCTCGGGGTACAGTACTATCGCCAATCGAGGAGTGCTTCCACTGATTCTTTTCCAAAAGGAAACCCTATAGCAAGTTCCCAGCATTGGATCCTCGGATCGACATGTGTAATGGGTTTGCCATTTCTAGTCTGCCATTATCACGTCTCGGGAGGAGTGCCGTTACTGAGTCCTTGGGAATGGTCACCAGAGTTGACAGTTTTCCAGGTTACATTCCATCATCTGCACCAATGCGCAGGATAGAGCATTACCAAAGAAATCCTCGTCTGGATGTGGAGTTTTCATGTATACTACGTCTGGCCAAATGCCACACAAGTAACACTACTTTCCACGCTAATCCTACGTGTACGCTCAAGCCTAGGTATTGAGCTTATCTCTCGGAACCCCCAACCCGCCAAACAGAAGAACAGTGCAGCAGATGATAATAATATGCAATGCAGAAAATACGGTAAAAATAAAATACAACAAATAAAGCAAAACAAAAACAAAAACACCCAAAGAGAACAAAAACAAACAAGCGCTAGGACAGACTCGCTAAAGGGGATGAACCAGCATAGGTCAACCAGTGTCCCCAGCAGAGTCGCCAGCTGTCGCTCCCAGGATTTTCATCCAGGTATAAACGCGAAAGTGGCGCGGGACACAGAGTCGCCAGCTATGTATATTTATCCCAAGAGAGGGAAAGGGAACACCGCATAAACTAGAGGAAGAGGGAAAGGAATGGTCATCGCAACCATAACCTGGGTTCGGGAGTCGGTTACGCGAGGGGAAGGTATTAGCACCCCACGCGTCCATCGTACTCGATGGGATCCACGCTTGTTGTCTATTCTAAGGGTGAGTTATCCTAAAATCTATGGTTGTACTGAAACGGTGAAGGGGAAAACAAAGACAGACTCGGTAGGACGTCGACGTCCTAGGCCTACGTACTCCCTTTGTGCAATGGGAAATTCAGAGTCAACGTAGTTCGGACCAAGTTCTTTTTGTGTTTTTTATGAGCGACGTTAAGTTCGCGTCCGACAGTTAGGGTCGATGCCAGTTTGCGACTTAGACGGAAAGTAACGTGCCCTTTTTGAAAATAGCCTTTAGTTTGACAATCCCGTAGGACAAAAAGGTTTGAGATTTGTTCGTGTTTTTTAGGACAGAAGTGAGTTGAGTTAGTTCATAACTCACCTTGAACCAAAGTCTATGACACGGGAACGAATTCTTCGCATGGTCGTCCCCAATGGGATGTATGCTCAACACTCTAGAAGAGAGAAGGGGGACCCCTCAATCTTCATTTCCTATGTTTAAGGCTTGTGTGCAAGGCAAGTTGACCTTATTAAGTATCTTAGAGATGTTATGAGATGAGAAGAGGGACTCAAAAGAAAAGAAAAAACACTAAAGGGATGCTATCCTAATGTTATCATGCAAAGGTGGCCTTAAGGGGAGGTTTGACAACAACCTAAGCCTAAAGAAAAGGAAAGATGAGAGAAAGAAAGAATGAGGGTGGACATGGATATCTATCCACACCCTCAAATAACTTACCTCTACCTCTGCATAAAAGGTTAGTACAAAACAGACATAAGTAACAATAAGACAAATGAAACCCCAAGCAAGTCACAAACCAAAGAGAAATGGTTACAAACCAAATGAAACTCATCCAAGCCATAATATACACCTTAGAGGTGACCCACAATGTTTACCAAACAAAATCAAGCAAATGGAATGCAAACCAGTGGCAAAACAAACAAGAGAGTTATCAAAGAAGGAGTAGAAGAAGGAAGAGTGGATACGCCAGGTGATCATGCACGAATGCTTCAAATAATATCCAAGTCAGAATGTGGATGACCTAAACATGCTATACAAGTGTCACATGAGGCATGCAAACAGATATCCAAGCATCAAACATCAATAGAAGAAGAAGGAAGCATATAAGTGAAACATGTTCAAGTATGTAAGATGAAGCATGAATAGCACATGACATGAATGAATGCAAAGCTCCAAGGTCAGAAACATACATCAAATGAAGTGCAAATGAATGATAAGGCATGGCATACATAAACCAAACATAAGTCATGAGTAAGCATAGATGAGATGAGGTGAGAAGATAAGTCAAAGAAAATGCATGTAAACCAAGCATTGAACATATGCACAAAGTATGCAACAACCTCACACCAATTACCTATAATGGCAATCATGTGACCTATAACAATTCAAACATGGTTTATGAAGTCAAATAAGCAATCCCAAATGATGGCACACGTGCCTTCTCAAACAAGCACTCAGACATGATCAAAGATGTGCATAAAAGAGGCCTCAAACAAAGAGCAATCAAACAAATAGCAAAACATCTTCTAAATTACCAAATCAAAACCCAAAACACCCCAACTAGAAGCAAACATCATATTAATAATTCATGCAAAAATCCACAAGATAAGGCCCTCAAACCAACATGCAAAATCATATAAGAACTATGAACAAGTATGCAAAAGAAAAGGACCAAAATGCAATATGAAAAGGTTTTAAAAATGAAACAAAAATGTTTTTATGCCCTTCAATATGTCATCTAACAAATGCAACAAGAATGAAATGCAGATCGTATATAGATGGTGAGAAATAAAATCAGCAAGTTGAAATGTGCACAAATGGGTCAAAACACAAAGAAATTAAACAATTAATTAATTCAGATGCCAAAATTAAAATAAAAATGAAAAATAAAATTTGGAAAAATTTTATAACATTCTAAACAAGATTCATGAATTTTTTGGTAATTTTTTAATGCACCTAGCTATTTTTAAAAAATGAAAATGCAAATGATGCAATTAAATGAAAATAAAAAAGAAAATAGCAAGGGGGTATGAATAGCAGTCCAGACACGTTGGAAATGAACATGGGCCCAAAGGAGGGGGTGTGGATATCAATCCCACACACCAAAACCCATCAGCGAAAATAAAAAGAATTCATGCACCCAGTCAACACTCAGATTCAACATCAGCCAATAGATTAATCCAACGCTTCATATTAAGTCAACAAAAGTAACTAGTAAGCAAGATGAACGCTTCAGATTAAAAGACACACAATACTAAACATGCGCGCGCATACACCAAATTATCAGAAATTAAATAAAAGAACACGTGAGAGGCACACCCTATCATTAATGCGTTGGCACCTTATCATCCATTAGATTCAATCAACACATAGGATCAGCCAATAAAAAACATGATAAGTGGTTCAGATGTGTGGTTCACAATAATTAACATGGGATAGCATGCACATAACTAATAAAATAAAACAGAATTTAAATGATGTGGAAACGCATGGACCGTTAGATCAAGTCAACAAACGGTGGTGATTTCGCCTTCCACCTTGGAACCCTAGCTGGCCGGAGATCAAAACCAGACGCCGGAGCCCTAGCTCCAATCGTCTTCTCCGGCGACCATCACCCCCGAAATCCCCAGAAATAACATATGAATACACTAAATTGATCAGAAAAACATGAGGATTAAGAATATCATGCTATTTTTCACAAACAAACAACATACAAGGCAAATCGCACGAAAGAAAGTTTGGACCCAAAACTTAAAACTCACGAAACAACCAATCTATACGTCCAAACTCAAAACAAAACACATCAGAGTCATCAGTGAATATCAAATATCATTTTGTACATCAAAAAACTAAGTTTTACAATCATGGAAAGTGTCACTAACCTGAGATTACGCAACCTGTACCCTTGCTGTTAGCTTCAAGTGATGGGTGATTTGTGTTCTATGGATACCAAGGATAAAGATTGTGAAGGAATTTTTGGAAAAGCTCTAATGGATTGAGAGATTTGATGAAGAGAAGTTTTAGGGTTCACACTTGGAAACTCACCAAACTAACGTGCCTCCTCCTCTAATCAGTGCATGAGTAAGGTTAAATACATTAGGTTATTCCACTGATAATCATTTAGGTCTGATTAATTCCTCAATTAATGAGTTTTGGGTGATTTGGCAAATTTGCATTTTGAATCACACACCCCCCTCCATGCGTGTACACCCATGCATTCCATGATGGATTACTTATTTGTCAATTGCTAATTACACCTGAATTGGATTTTGGCCTTGAAATGTCTTGGTTTGTGAGTTTTTATGCATCTTGCAATATTGCACAATGTGAAATAAGTGGTGAATAAGTCATGGATCCACTTGATTCCAAGGCCAAAGATGATCCTTATGAGGTGCACTTGGATGTTAGAATGTGACTTGAAGCAATGGAACCAATTATAGGTCAATATGTCCCAAAATGAAAAAGGTATGAAGATGGAACCATGAGAAAACCCTAAAAACTACCTTGCCTTCTTTTGATCATAACTTGAGTTTCACAAATGATATGGAGACCATCTAGTACTTGTTGGAAAGAGGAGAAAAAGATCTTCAACTTTGATGTTTGAGAAAAATTCATTAAAAGCTTCCTTTATGATGAAAAGTCAAGTTGAATGTAGTGCAAAAACTTGCCCAAAAATGGAAACTTTCAAATTATATGTCATTTCCATATTTAGTAACTTTGTGCCAACCCTTGATTCCTGATAAATGGTATGAGACTTGACCCTTTTGAAGAACACCTTCTCCTCTTGAACTGCCTCAGGCACCTTGACCCCATGCTAAGAACCAATGATATGCACACATGATAATGCAAAATGAAATGAAACATAAGACAGTTAGTACTAAGGTAAGAGAGCAAATTTTGGGTGCTACCGTAACCTACAAATATTGGCACGAGATGCTACCCTTTGGTCTTCACGGTTATCACACATCTGTCCGCACTTCAACAGGGGCAACCCCTTTCTCTCTAGTATATGGCATGGAAGCAATACTCCCCATTGAAGTAGAGATCCCATCAATCCAGGTATTTATGGAAGCTAAGCTAACAGAAGTTGAATGGTGCTAAAGTCGGCACGATGAACTGAATCTGATCGAAGAAAAGCGAATCACGACACTATGCCATGGTCAGTTGTATCAGCTGTCATAGCCCAAATTTTGACCACTAAGATTTCCCATCGTTGTGCAAATCATCATCACAATATGGATGAACCATCATGCCTCATTAGTCTCCCCAAAGATAGGTGAGCATTCACTACTATCAAAATTAGGGTTTCAAGCCCTCTCAGAGTTCTTAGAAAAAGGATCAATCAAGGAATGACATGATCTTCAACTTGTCTAGCCTCTCAAACATCCACAATGGATCAAGAGGACTCCCACTTCAAGAATCAAGCACAAGGTTGCAGCATTCCAAGTGGATTAAGCCTCAAGATCGCTAGTGTAACCAAATTAGGGTTTTGGTCGACCAGGGCCTCCACAATGCTTCAAATCATAACCTATGATGCTCCAAGGGACATCATGAACCCAATTATCAACTTAATTTGGCTTTAGGGGATGCATTCACTAAAAATCAGGAATTAGGGTTTTTTGACCTAATTCACCCCCGAGTTGACTTTTGGGACAAAACATGAGTCAAGACCTAAAGAGGGGATTTGAGGGTCTCAAATACATCACATTGGTCCATTTACAACAATGGATTAATCCAAGAAGCTTGAGCAACAAGTTTCAATTTCATCTGAACCACAATTAGGGTTTCACGGGAAAAGTCAACTGTGCCTTTGACTTTTGACCAGGACATGCTCCCAAATCCTAGGACATGATTCAATATACCCTATAACACCTATGAAATCAATCCATCAAGTTTGATTTAGATCAAGCACTTGATTTCATAGAGGATCGCACAGTTTAGAATTCATCTGACAAAAAGTCAACTGTGCACAAAAGTCAACTTTGACTTTTTGAGATTTTTCACAAATATGGTTCTTTGACCCTAAAATGATGTTAATGTGTGATTTGGGTCATCATTCATCAAGAAAAATCAAGAAAAGTGGGATAACTTGTAACACCTCTAACCCAAAACACGATCAACAGCTGCAAGTGGTAAGCATGAGCTCTTCTAACTCTATGATTCATGCAATTTTTGCTGCACAATAATTTGGCCATATGTTCATAATCATGCATAGAGTGTTTACCCTCAAACAATTGCTTTGTATGAATCGTGTATGGAATTTCTGAACCTTCATGCAAAATTTAGGGTTCTTGAGGTTTCTCTTTGATTTCTTATTCCGTGCTTAAAATAAATGAAATTAAAGACCATATACATGATCGTAAGGTGAAAACGAGCAAATTGATATGTAGAGTGCATGATATAATCAAGTATTCAGTGAGATTGGATAGAAAGCGCAAATCTGGGAAAAACAGAGCACGCGGGCAGGGCCAAGATGTTCTTGGCGCCCTTTTTCAAATATTTGAATATTTGAATTTTTGTGATTTTATTTAATTGATTCAAAAATTAATTTCTCTCTGAGTTTTAATGATATTGAGTTGATTATTTTTTTAATAATTCACAAAAATGTTAAAATATTTTATTTTACCATAAAATCCCAAAAATATTATTTATTTCTTATAATTGATATTTTTGCAAAGAATTAATATTTTAATTGTTTTTGACATTTAAAATATTTTTTTCTTCTTGATTTTGCAAATTTTAATGACTTCTAATCATTTTGTAGGTCAAAACTTGATTTTTGAAACATTAATCCAAGATCACAATTTGTTTTCCACATGTTAAACAATTTTGATCATGTTAATTGAATTTTTTATTCAATTAAAATACATTTTGGAAACAAATTAGGGTTTTGATTAATTCAACCCTCATCAAACCTTTTAAAAACACTTTGGGCCTCTAATAGAGTGTAACACCCAATCCTTTGTAAATACAAACCTATTTTGGGCCTCAAATGTTATATAAGTCCCGTTGTATTTCAAAAGTTCGGCGCGATCATCGCCCGTTTAAAACAAACTACCTGGGCCTCTCCTCGAGCTATAAGACCCATTCAAAAATCATTTTTGGGCCTCTAATAGAGTGTAAGACCCAATCCCCTTTTGAAACCAAAAACTTTTGGGCCTTAGTCATTGTATAAGACCTACGGTGTTTTCAATACCTCGGTGCGATCGTCCCCCTTTTCAAAATAAATCATTGGGCTTCTCCTTAAGCTATAAGACCCATCTTTGTTCACTTTCAATCATTTTTGGGCCTCTTGAGAGAGTGTAAGACCCATCCCCTTGTACAGAAAACCTTTCTTGGACCTCAGTCACTTGTATAAGTCCCTGTACAAAACGACAGTGCGATCACTGATTAAATCCTGGGCCTCTCCTTGAGCTGTAAGCCCCAATTTTCCTTTCAAAAGCACTTTCTCCTTTGATTTTGTAACATACTGTCGCTCCCTGGGATTTGCATCCATGGTACAAACGCGAAAGTGGCGCGAAAACAGAGTCGCCAGCAATGTGTATTTATCCCAAGAGAAGGAAAGGAAACACTGCGTAAACCTGAAGGGAATGCAAAGAGCATGGTCTCGCGACCAAGAGAAACAGGTAAGGGAGTCGGTTACGCGAAGGGAAGGTGTTAACACCCCATGCGTCCTTCGTACTCGATGGGATCGACGCCTGTTGTCTCGATCAAAGGGTGTCGTCGTCTGGAGCTCCACTGCTATTGGAAACGAGAAGGAATGGGAACGAAGGAGAACGAATAAACGGGGGAGAAAAGAAAAAGAAGTGACTCGATAGGACATCGCTCGTCCTATGCCTACGTATTCCCTCGTGCAATGGGAAAGTCAGAGTCAACGTAGTTCGGACGCGAACTAAGGGGGAAGGTTGCTCACCAAGACATCGCCGTCTTGTGCCTACGTATCCTCAATCAGACGGGAAAGAGGAAATCAGAGCAGTCGTAGTTCGACCTAACAAGGTCGGTTAGTGTTTTTTATGAGCGACGTTAGATTCGCGTCCGGCAGTTAGGGTAGATGTTTGTTTGCGAAGAGACGGAAGTAACGTGCCGTTTTCTGAAATGAGTTGAGACTTAACGATCCCGAAGGATGAAGAAGGTTTAAGTTTGTTTTGTATTTTTTAAGACAGAAGCGGTTTGAAGTTAGTTCATAACTTGCATTGCACCCAAGTCTGTAACATAGGAACGAATACTTCACGCATCGTCCCCAACAGGACGTACACTAAGTACCCTAGAAGAATGAAGGGAGACCCTCCATACTTTACTTCCCATATGTAAGGCTCATGCGCAATACATGTTAATCTTTTATTAAGTGTTTTAGGATTGTTATGAGATGAGAAGAGAAGACTTAAAGGAAAAGAAAACACTAAGGGGAATTCTATCCTAATGTTGTCATGCAAAAGGTGGCCCTAAGGTTGAGTTTGAAAGGGAAACTTCTACCTAAGTTAGCATGCAAAGGGAAGCCTAATGCTAATCCTACTCCAAGCTTAATCGAAAATTAAGTTGGACTAGGTAGCTCTAAGGGAGTGAATCCAAGACTTAAACAAGTCTTGAGATTCAAGGGAAGGAAAGAGTGAAAGAGACGAAGAAGGAAAGAAGAAAATGAGCAAAAACAGTAGCTACAACAGCGTATCTGCAACAATACAGCAGTAAATCCAACACCAAATACCAAACAACATTCTACAACTCACGGTCAGCACAGAAAAGAGGTGTAAAAGCCAAACAGCAGCACATATAACATCACATATGCACATAAACAGTAGTAGAAACAGGGCAACATGTGATACATTAATGATTCACTCATGGAAAAGCAAACATGCATCAAGCATTACATTTCACAATTAATCATGATCAAAATCACGTCATACACCATGGTACACAATACTTGAATTCATCATGAAAGAATGCACATCATTTGATAATGGACAAATTAATTCGAATATGCATCTCATGGAATCAAAAGCAAACTAGCATGCACAACACCATTCCAGCAACATAAGCAATAATCCATAATCAACATGCTCAAGAAGTGTGCGTAAAGCGTTTATCGCGCCAACATTGCAAACATAAACATTTATCGAATGAAAACCAAAAGTCGCGTGTCGGAAAATTGTGTTCATACAATGGTGTGAGGTGCAACAGCTCAAGAATGATCCACAAATCATCATCATATCAATCCATAAAGTTTAGACATGAAAAGGATCTCAAACAACCAAGAAAATGCAAGAAAATCACATTCTGCAGCAGTGGTAACCGGTTAGCAGTTACGCTGTAACCGGTTACACAGTTCAAAACAGCCTGAAAATACGCAAAAAACAACATGTTAATCGGTTACAGCATAACTGCTAATCGGTTACACAGCAATAGAATTAAAAAAAACAGCTCCAAAAGCACTTTTCAACAGCTTATCACTTCTCCGAACACCTGCATGTTAGGGCATCTCAATATGCACGAAAATTACATCTCAAGACCAGCAAACACACATCAATTAACAAACAACAACAGTCAAATCCATAATCCGATGGATCAAACACAACAAATTCAAGATCTACATCATGAACAAGTAAAATAAGCTAAAGTGAAAAGTAGATCTGAAATTCACCAACCTACAAAGCTGAGAATTGCTTTGGTGAGTGTTGATAAGCTGCAATAGATGAATCTAAGCAAGAAAACCAGAGATCCAATGCTAACTTCACCAAAAAAATGCAAAATAAATGCAATGTGATGAACTTGCTTCAAGCTTCTCCAAAATCACTTCCAAGAACCTAGATCCAAAAGCAAACAGTAGCAAAATCAGAAATCCTTCAAGAATTAGTAAATGGATGAAGGTTTAGTTCCAAGATCAACAAATTTCAATGCAAAATTTGTTGAAATTTGATGGTGGAACTTTGTGAAATTCTGGTATCAGACGTGTGATGTTAAGGTGTGATGTCACAACAACACACTCTGCACAATGGACAGCAATAACAGTAAAATAACACCAAGAATTGTTGACCCAGTTCGGTTACAACCAACCTACTCTGGGGGCTACCAAGCCAGGGATGGAATTCACTACTTGTAGATATAATTTACAGACTCAACAACCCGTTGACAATCTCCTAAACTTATACTCTACTAATGACTTCCTACCTAAGAAACCACTTAGGTATGAGAACACCACTCAATCCCTTACAAACACTCAAAGAAACCACTTTGAGTACCCTTGATCTTACTTCACAGCTTCGATCAAATCACACAACTCTCTTTGCTTCACAGCTTTAGAGAGGACAGAAACTCAACACCTATTCAAACCCTAGATTAGTGTAAATACAAGCACTTTAAACAAACTCTAGACACGAAGCCTTCTGCTCTTGATCTTCTGAATGTTTTCTGTACTTTTTCCTTTGGTCTTGTGCGCTTTATATAGCTCCTGAATTGGGCTTGGACTTGTCACAATATTTGATCAGATTTGTTAATTAAAACTGAATCTTCAAAACAGATTTTATCCCCAAAATCTTTTTAAATCTTCAACCTTTTAATTCTCCAACAGATCTGCAATCAAATCTCCCATGTAATAGAAAATATCTGTCCCAAGATATTCTCATCCAATGAGTCAACCACTCTCCACAATTCCAGCTAATACGCGTGCCCTAATAACATGTCCTGCTGTTGTTAATTCTGCAGGTCTGATGTTACAACATCACCTGTTTGACATCAGACATCCAACTTCAACACTTAACTACTTAACACAGCCCAGTGTTAAGACTTCAAAGTTGCAACATCAGCACCTTGACATCAACATTGAATATACTCTGTTTTACCAAAATTCCAGCCAATCCAGGAACTATCAATCTCCCCCTTTGGTTAATTTTGGCTAAAACAACTTCTGCACTCTGCAATCAACTTCTGCACTCTGCAATCAACTTCTGCACTCTGCACCTTCAGAGATTTCAGCAGCGGAATAATCTTCAGAAATTTAAAACTCATTAGCAGCAGTTTGATAATCTTCATAGTCTACATAACTTGATCTGCTGCAGCACCATCTTTATTATTGACAGCAGCCAATTGGTGCTCCCCCGTGAAAACATGAACCAGTATCACAGCTGTTCAGTAGCTCACAATGTGCAGTACTTTACTCCCCCTAGATGTCTGCAACCAGTATCACAACTGTTCAGTAGCTCACAATGTGCAGCACTTTACTCCCCCTAGATGTCTGCTAGGCTGCACTCTTCAAATGTCAAAATATCTTCACAAGTTCAGTCAAAACTCCCCCTTAATGCAGCAACAATTTATCAACTAAACTCCTCCTTAATGCAGCAACAATTTATCTCCCTCTTAATATTAGCAGCAATTGGCAATGACACTCTTGGCTATTTTCTCCCCCTTTTTAGCCACAATTAGGCAACCTTCACCTGGCAGTTGACTACACATTTTCAGAACCACCCCAACTGCCCACAACCCCTCTAGCAGATTCAGTCTTCATAAATGCAGATTCCCAATTTGCTTCTTAACCTTTCAAATTGGTTTGCATCCAAGGCTTTAGTGAATATGTCAGCCAGCTGGTTCTCTGTGGCTACATGTTCCAAGTTAACAACTTTTTCTTCTACCAGATCCCTTATGAAATGATGCCTTATGTCTATGTGCTTTGTCCTACTGTGCTGTATAGGATTTTTAGATATATTAATTGCACTCAGATTATCGTAGTACAAAGTCATAACATCTTGTTTAGCATTGTATTCACTCAACATCTGCTTCATCCAGACCAGCTGAGAGAAACTACTTCCGGCTGCTATATACTCCGCTTCAGCAGTTGAGAGAGATACACAATTCTGCTTCTTGCTGAACCAGGAAATCAGATTGTTCCCTAGAAAGAAACATCCTCCTGAAGTTCTTTTTCTATCATCTGCACTTCCAGCCCAATCAGCATCACAGTATCCTTTTAAAACAGTTCCAAAATCACGGCTATATAACATTCCATAGTCACTTGTGCCATTTACATATTTCAGAATCCTCTTCACTTGATTCAAGTGACTTACCTTTGGATCAGACTGATATCTAGCACATACTCCAACAGCAAAGGAAATATCAGGTCTGCTTGCTGTGAGATATAGTAAACTCCCAATCATACTTCTGTACAAGCTGTGATCCACACTCACTCCATTCTCATCCTTGGATAGCTTCAAATGGGTGGGAGCAGGTGTCCTTTTGTGATTGGCTTTATCTAGGCCAAACTTCTTTACTATGCTCTTAGCATATTTGCTTTGAGAAATAAAGATAGAATCCTCCATTTGTCTGACTTGCAATCCAAGGAAGTAGCTAAGTTCTCCAACCAAACTCATTTCAAATTCTGATTGCATTTGTTGGACAAACTGTTTTACCATAGCATCTGACATCCCCCCAAATACAATGTCATCCACATAAATTTGGGCTACCATTAATTTTCCTCATTCTTCCTTGACAAACAAGGTTTTGTCAATGCCTCCTTTTCTATACCCATTTGCTACTAAGAATTCTGTCAACCGCTCATACCAGGCCCTTGGAGCTTGTTTTAAGCCATATAGTGCCTTCCTCAGTTTGAACACATGATTGGGGAAGTTTGGATCAGTGAATCCTTTAGGTTGATCTACATAGACTTCTTCATTCAGATAGCCATTTAGAAAGGCACTCTTCACATCCATTTGGAACAGCTTGAATCTTAGGTTACAAGCCATACCCAAAAGTAGTCTGATGGATTCTAGTCTCGCCACTGGAGCAAACGTCTCATCAAAGTCGATTCCCTCCACTTGAGTATAACCATGTGCAACAAGTCTCACTTTGTTTCTTGTAACCACTCCAAGCTCGTCTGACTTGTTTTTGTAGATCCACTTTGTTCCAATAACATTCACCCCTTCTGGTCTTGGCACAAGATCCCAGACTTCATTTCTCTTGAACTGCTCCAGTTCTTCTTGCATAGCATTTATCCAAAATTCATCTGTCAGAGCTTCCTTGACATTTTTTGGCTCAATTTTGGATACAAAGCACGAGCTAGCTATGATTTTTCTGGACCTAGTTCTTACTCCAGAATTTGGATCACCTATGATAAGCTCCTTAGGATGATCCTTCTGAATTCTGATAGAAGGATCCTTCTGAGGTTGCTCAGGCTCAGTGTCAGCAGTACTTGGGGATGAATTTCTTTCTTCAACTTCAACAGCTACCTCATCAGTTGATGTTCCAACATCTTCTATGACATCCTCAACTTCATGCTTTTCTTCATCATCAATCACAACATTGATTGACTCCATCATCACTTTGGTTCTGGAGTTGAAGACCCGATAAGCTCTGCTGTTGATGGAGTACCCCAAAAATATCCCTTCATCGCTTTTGGAATCTAATTTCCTTCTCTGCTCTCTATCTGCCAGGATGTAACATTTACTACCAAACACATGGAAGTACTTAACATTAGGTTTTCTTCCCTTCCATAGTTCATATAGAGTGGATGAAGTGCCTCTTCTTAGAGCAACTCTGTTGTGGATGTAGCAGGCAGTGTTCATGGCTTCAGCCCAGAAGTGATAAGGTAGTTTCTTGGCATGAATCATTGCTCTACATCATGAACAAGCAAAATAAGCTAAAGTGAAAAGTAGATCTAAAATTCAACAACCTACAAAGCTGAGAATTTCTTTGGTGAGTGTTGATAAGCTGCAATAGATGAATCTAAGCAAGAAAACCAGAGATCCAATGCTAACTTCACCAAAAAATGCAAAATAAATGCAATGTGATAAACTTGCTTCAAGCTTCTCCAAAATCACTTCCAAGAACCTAGATCCAAAAGCAAACAGTAGCAAAATCATAAATCCTTCAAGAATTAGTGAATGGATGAAGGTTTAGTTCCAAGATCAACAAATTTCAATGAAAAATTTGTTGAACTTTGATGGTGGAACTTTGAGTGAGGTTTTTGGAATGAGAGAGAAGTTGAGAGATAATTGGAGTGAAATGTGTAGAAAATTCAGAAAATGGATCAAAGTTATGTGAGGTTTGGAATGAATTGATTTATATAGAAGCTAGGTTAGGAATTCAAATGTGGTTTGGAGTGAGGTTTAGTGGGTGGAAATTGGGGTGAAAAGTGGATTAGGAAAGGAAATGAGGAATTAGAGTGGAAAATGTTGGAAGGAATTTGAATTTTGGGTGGAAAATGATGAAAATATCAATTCTAGATCCTTCCCCCACGTGCACATGCCAAGCACATGATCACAAATGATGCAAACTAAAATTTTCAAAATTTTCCCAGAGTAGCCGGTTACAGCATATCTGCTAACCGGTTACTCAGTTAAAAAACTGAAGAAATGCACAAAAAACCAAAGGGTAACCGGTTATCAGATACGCTGTAACCGGTTACATAGTGCAAATTTTGAATTTTGGCGCCTTTTGGAGGGAAACTTGGAAAAGTGACTTCTGATAGCTGTTTTGAAACCATTAAGCCTCTGAACTCCAAAACTTGGCATTACTACTGAGTAACACTGAAACACACTTGAAATATGCTGTGAATTCCGTTTTGTGCTCGGAATACTGCTGAAAATAATCGTCTGGTGCTGAATCGCTGATCAAAAAATGACTGCCAGAGCTTCTGATTGTCAAAATGTCTAATGGGCAAAATAAATGCTCAAAAAGACTTTGAAATCTATCTTCTTGGCTCTGAACATTGTTGGAAATGATACTGGAACTGATGACGCCGTGAGCTGCTGAAAGAATACCTTGATCCCATGCCCAAAAGAAACATGCAAATGCAGAAATGACGATGCAAATGAAATAAAGCGTAAGCCAAAAAGAGTTAGAAACAAGGGGGCAAATTTTGAGGTGTTACACATACTGTTATTTTCAATTCCTTTGTTGAACAACTAACAATACAATATGGAAGCTCTACAACCGAGTAAGTGTTTACCTGCTTTCATTTACCGCTTTCATATGTATATAACTGTACTGTGGGGTTGTTTCACTGTAAGTCTTCTTTCATAAACTCATATCGATGTGTAATACTAGTATAGATATTTAGAGTTTCCCCGACAACAACGTCTAGAATTAGACAAAACCTCGTCTCCTGACATCCGACGTTCTCCCGGATATTTCAACATAACCTAAACCATGAGAATTTTCTTTTACAACAATTTTAGATAACTAGATCAAAGAAATCTCCCCCTTGAACAGTTCATATACAGAAGGCCAATGTTCCAAGTGAAACCCCTTCTGGAACTGTTCATCAGCCTCCTCTTGGGCTTAGTGCAAGGACCAACAGGCTTCCTAAAAGCATCCCCGCCTCCCCTTGGGCGTTGTACAAGGACCCATCGGCTTCTTAGATGTTTTCACAGCCTCCTCTTAGGCTTCGTATAATGATTCTTCCTCCGAGAAGATAGACTCCTCTTGGGCTTCGTACAAATTTTCCCGTCGGTTTCTTAAAAGTTTTTCTCGCCTCCTCTTGGGTTTCGTACAAATTGTCCCGACGACCTCTTAAAGGTATATGAACAGAAATTAGTCATCTTAATAGAACAGTCTGTCAAAGAGTCTAGATCTTTCTACCGCGAACGTACTGTCTCTTAATTTCTCTTAAGCATAGTACAAAAGATAAAACTCTAGACTTGGACAGTCTAATCTCCTTGAGTATCGAAGACATTCTCAAGTTCCTTTCAAAAATAGGAAAAACACCCGTAGACTTGGGGAGTCTCAATACCCTTTGGATTCCCTGCTTCCTTAAAGAACAGGAAATTATCCCGGTCCTCAAATCAAATCCATGAGTACAACATTACCCATATAAGAACTGATTTTCTCTTTTAACCAACATACTGGACCTGTCACTCAACTGAAACAGTAACCTCAACCTCCTCTTGGGCTTTGTACAATGATTCTCCCCAGCGAAGCTAACATTTTTAGCCTCCATCTCGGGCTTCGTACGAGATACCAAATCACTCTCTTGTTGAGTATAAAAGACTCTCTTGTGGAGTCAATCCTTTTTCAGCCTCCATCTCGGGCTTTGTACGAGATACAAAACACTCTCTTGTTGAGTATAAAAAGACTCTCGTGTTGAGTCGATCACCTTTAGCCTCCATCTCGGGCTTCGTACAAGATACAAATCACCCTCTTGTTGAGGATAAAAGACTCTCTTGTTGAGTCAAACATTCTTAGCCTCCATCTCGGGCTTTGTACGAGATACAAATCACTCTCTTGGTGAGTATAAAAGACTCTCTAGTTGAGTCAAACCCTTTTAGCCTCCATCTTGGGCTTCGTACAAGACACATATAAAAACACTCTATTGTTGAGTCAACCCTTTTAGCCTCTATCTCGGGCTTCGTACGAGACACAAAAGCCTCCTCTTGTTGGGTCAATAGCCTCCTCTTAGGCTTTGTATAAGGAAATCCCCGTTTGATTCAATCAACCTTTTAGTATCAAATCATGCTTTGGTCACAGCATACAAACATCAACAACTCCTTTTCCCCCATCTAATTGCTGTAAGCGGCAAGCCTCTGGATTATTTACATCCACGCCACTGTCCCTCTTTTAGCATGAGAAATTCCTAAGGAAAGATGGCATTGCTCTACACTGAGTTAAAGTCTTATCCTTCAGGTTGAAAATCCCCTATAAAGGAAATTATGGCATTGCTGGATTTGCATATCCCAGTTAAAGTAATTCTCCTTTATAATCAGTCACCCAACAATTGTGACAAACAGACCCTCTTTAGAGATGACAAATTCTCTCTAAAGTCAAACACCCTTTTAGCTTCACATCTTGGGCTTCGAACAAGATACAAATAGACCCGTCAGCTTCACATCTTGGGCTTTGAACAAGATATAAACCACCTTTAGCTTCATGTCTTTGGCTTTGAACAAGACACCAAAACACCATTTCCTCCCATAGAATAGGAGGAACTACGATCGCTCTGATTTCCCTATCCCGGGAATACGTAGGCATAAGATTGAAAAAGAATCTTAGCGAGCACACAAATCAAAAAACCCGAAGTCCCCTACCTCCAGCTAATCTAGCACAGTATCCCAACAAATTCCCCATGAATAATCCCTGTATTTTGTTCTGAATAAAATAAGCAGAGAGAGACCCACGAACTAAAACCGCATCTGTAAATCAATAGTTTTGATTGTTTAACCTCAGTTTGCAAGCAGGGTTAATTGGAGACATCTATTTCCCTTCCTTCATCAGCGTCAATAGGATAAAAAATAAATCGAATTGTAGTACCAAAGCGATAGTGATTCGAAACCATGAAAACCGTGCTACAAAAAAATGGAGACCACAGTGGGAGGTGCCATGGTAAGATCTTGTCATCCCTATTTTCCACAGAAAAATGGCGCCCACCGTGGGGCCAAACAAAGGAATCTTGTCTCTCTTATTTCTCTGGTTGAAACCTTCTCTTAGGACGGGTCCTTGGGTTCACAAGGTATCACCGAATGATGGTTCCATCGGGGAATGTCATTATTGCTAGGATCGGCCCTCACTAGGATCTTAGGTCAATAAACCTTTAAGTTGGGAAGGTACCACAGAATGGAGCCTCCGCCGGGGAGCCATTTTCTGTTAGGATCATAGGATTCATAGCTCTTAAAAAGTCTAGGACATTAGGACAAATATATATACTGCTTTTCCTAATTGATATCTGTGTTTATTTTTTTGCTAATGGGAATGCGTGTGATGCCGCATGTGGAAAGATCGAGTATACACCTAGGAAAAACCTCTTTCAGTAGTGTAGAAGCTATCGGAAATAGTTGTCACGTGATACTATCCTCTTTTGAGATTCTTCAAAATACATCACCTAGCACGGTTCCCGGCCCACTGATGTTATCTCGACAAGAATCAATGATTTTGAGAGACAGGTACAAAAATCACTAGTATAAACCTTTGGGATGGGTAGAGCCTTGACTTCATGACACCGACCCTTTGACCCCATGTTTTTTCAATGTTTTTGTGTGCTGCATTCATGCATTCATTTTAAAAAAACATTAAGCAAAGAAAAATTTTCTCTTCTAGTCTCTCTTTTCCAAATTAAACTAAGACAATGATTGCAAATGTCAGAGAGAAAAAGATTGCGCTCATGGATTTCGGTAGACAAAAAACTCACAAGTATACCTTCAAGGTTCCAAAACTAGAGGATTTGAGAGGATTAGCAAGGATGATCACTACCCCTGACGCTTTCAGAGCCAAGTACGGAGGTCTGCTACCTCTGTTAAGGGTCCATGTAATTGAAGGAATCCTGGAGGCACTCGTTCAGTTTTACGATCCGGTCTATCACTGTTTCACATTCCAGGATTACCAGCTCGCACCAATGCTGGAGGAGTATTCTCATCTAATTGATCTACCCATTACTGATCAAGCTCCGTTGTCTGGACTAGAAGAAATTCCAATGGATCAAATCATTGTAAAAGCAATTTATTTGGATGAGTCAGAAGTCAAGACTCACCTGACCACCAAGGGAGGAATCCCAGGTTTACCAGCCAAGTTTCTGGTAAAGAAGGCTCTGTACTTTACTCGTATAGGGAACATGACTGCTTTCGAAAGCATCTTTGTTTTGCTCACCTACGGGTTATTTTTGTTTCCCAACATTGATAACTTTGTCGATATCAACGCCCTTAAGATTTTCCTAATTGGAAACCCTGTACCGACCTTACTCGCAGATGCGTATCATTCTGTACACTTAAGGAATTTATACAGCGAAGGAATAATCACGTGCTGTGTACCCCTTCTATATAAATGGTTTATCTCCCATTTGCCTAAGTCTGCTGCTTTTTGGGATCATAAGATTGCCTTACGTTGGTCGCAGAAAATCATGTCTCTTACCAACTCTGACATAGATTGGTACAATCGAATCTATGACGGGATCAGGATCATTGACCGTTGTGGAAACTTCCCCAACATACCCCTCATAGGAACTAAGGGAGGAATCAATTACCATCCAGTTTTAGTTCGTCGTCAATTTGGATACCCGATGAGGCATGTCCCGCGTAATGTTCATCTGGAAGGTCTTTTCTTCAAGGAAAGAGAAAATAACAGGGCACTAAAGATGGAAATAGTGCACGCTTGGAAACACGTTCATAAGAAAGGACGGGAGTCTCTAGGAAAACTGGACTGTGTCTCGGTGGAGCCTTATCTCCACTGGGTACAAACTAGAGCTCTCAAGCTAAAGATACCTTATCCTCGTCACAGAGTTCTTCCGCCAAGCAAATCTGTCATGTACTTCATGACTGAAATAGAAAAACTTCAGGTTACTCTGAACAAAGTTCAACAAGAGATGAGGTCTTGGAAGAACAAGTACCGCATTCTCAATGTGGAGTGTACCAAAATACACCAACTGCTGAAAGATAAGGATGCTCTAATTCAGATTTTGGAGCAACATGCTGTAGAAAATCGGGATGACCAAAGGAATTTGCTCGCTCCTTTCACTTGGCAAAGGAATGAAAACCCGACAACGGCCCAAGAGCCCCGGTCCAAGAAAAGGAAAGTACCAGAATCAGCACCCGAGTTCTCCTCAGAGAGGACTCGGGACCCATTAGCTTAGGTTTCTGTTTTCGCACCTTGTAATTTACTGTATTTCCATTTTCGCAATCCTTTGAATTCAATAAAACGGGGGTGTCCCCACTGTTTGATATTTGCAATCTAATTGTTGAAGTTTATTTTGATTAAACCAAAAAAAAAAAATTAATATAATCATTGCATTCATCATTCTCACGTCACGTATTCTTCTTACCTACGAATCTCACGTTTGTGTCTCGATTCTAGAGTCAAACTGTCTCATTCGTACAATACTCGGGCCAATCGTCAGAAAAAGATGGATGATCTCGAGGAAGAGAACAGAGAGTTGAAAGAAGAGATCGACGCTCTGAGAGAGGATATGAGAAAGCTTTGTAACGACATACAAGCCATGGCAGAAGCTCAGCTACAAAGAATTGTGATCTTAGAGATCACCTCAATGCCCATAGTGGAGAAGTATGATCCTAGGTATCAAATGCCGAAAGATCGTCCCTGGGGCATACCTGTTAACTATATCCCAGAAGGATATGTTCCGCCGATCACTGAAGATCAAGGAATCATAGCAGAAGCCACTGGGCCTGAAGGTTACAAACATCGGGAAAACGAGGATGCCAGAGGTATGATGAGGACTCCTGAAGGTTACAAACTTCGAGAAACGCCAAGATTCACTGCCGTAGTAACGGTGCCACCCCCTGTGGTGCACACTGTCCTGGAAGGACAGATTCCACAGATACCTTTTGGTAGAAAGGAAAGTATGTTCGATAGAATGGATGAATTCCAGGAGCAGTTCCTGGAGATGCAGAAGGAACTGCAAGCTATTCACGGTCAGGATTTATTTGGAAAAGATGCCGCAGACCTTTGTTTGGTCCCCAATGTGAAAATCCTGCACAAATTCTAGGTGCCCGACTTTGAAAAATACAAGGGTAATTCTTGCCCTCAGAGTCATCTAGTGATGTACGCTCGGCGAATGTCAGCTCAGACAGAGAACCAGGATTTACTGATTCACTACTTTCAAGATAGTTTAATCGGTGCCGCATTAAAATGGTACATGGGTTTAAACCGCACTACAATTAGCACTTTCAGAGATCTTGGCACTGCGTTCGTCCAACAATATAAATACAATTTGGACATGGCACCAGACAGAGATCAACTCAGATCAATGTCGTAAAAGGACAAGGAAACCTTTAAGGAGTACGCTCAGAGATGGCGTTAGATTGCCGCTCAAATTTGTCCACCTCTGGAGGAAAAAGAAATGACAAAGATCTTCTTAAAGATCTTAAGCTCATTTTACTACAACAGAATGGTCGCCAGTGCGCCCAGTGACTTCACCGAGATGGTGGGCATGGGAGTTCATCTTGAGGAGGCCATCTGGGAAGGACGTTTAGTAAAAGACGTTGGATCGTCAAGTAGTACAAAACGATACGGTAGTGCTCTCCCTAAGAAAAAAGAGCAAGATATCGGGAATATCTCTCTCGGAAAGCAAAGGCGACGGTACCAACCAGTAGCAGTTGTAACTCCTGCTATCAACGCTGCGCCTGTTCCTACGTATCAACCTCAGGTTGCGCAGAGCCAACCGAATCAACAGCAATTTCAGCAAATGACATAACAGCATCTTCAGCAGGCTCGTCCTCAATATAATAAAAACCGTACAACGCGGCCACCAGGATTTGATCCTATACCCGTATCGTACGCAGAACTATTTCCATTACTATTAGCCAAGGGGCATGTCCAGACTAATTCTCCTCTTACAATACCGGAAAATCCGCCTTTTTGGTTTAAGGTGGATCAGACTTGTCCTTACCATCAAGGAGGACTAGGGCATAACATAGAAAACTGTTTCAGTTTCAAATTTGACGTGCAAAAGCTTGTTAGGAGCGGGGCCTTATCTTTCAAAGATACGAATCCGAATGTTCTCACGAACCCGCTGCCTCAACACGAGAAGGCTACAATAAATTTGATAGAGGGAGAGTCTAACAACATCTATCAAATTCACGATGTACTCTTATTGAAGGCCAACTTGGTCAAGATACATTGTAGACAGAGTGGATATGGCCATGTGCCACCTCATAATTATCACAGTGTGATATCTGCTCTAAAAGCAATCAAGGATATTCTGTGGTGCAATCAGCTCTATAGGAACAGATGGATCTCGGATGGATCCAAGAGCACCGAGTTAGTGGAGTTAACATGGTTTATACGAATTCCAACATCATTCAAAACCATGATATCCATGCAATGAATGTCAATTTGGTGGCAATGTACTCAAGGCAAAGCCAGTATCATAATCTGCCGCGTCACGATTATAATTCCTGCCTGACTTGCTTGGTAAATAAACAGGGATGCTCTTTTGTACAAGAGGCCCTCCAGCGTCAGATGGATCTTGGATGGATTCAAGACTACCATGATAGGAATCATTATCAAATCAACATGATTCAAATCTTCGATATTCGCTTGATGAATACCAGCCTGGTGGATTTACATGCTAAACAGGTCCAGCTTGGGTTCCTGGTATCACATGATTATCAGGGCTGTAAAGCGGGTTGCGAAGACGATCAGGGTTGTGCCCTTGTCCAGGAAACACTTCAACACTTGTTGAACCACTGGTGGCTTCCAATCTATATGGATGAAGACACCCAACAAATTAGTATCACAAACGGGAATCCTACAAGATATCAAAGTCAGGATGTTTGGTCGATGGAAACAGATCTAGTAAGGTTACACTGTATTCAAAGCGGACGTGGCCAGGTGCCACAACACAACTATGAGCGGTGTGGAGTTTGTTTAGTGGATAATTAAGGATGCTACCTCATGCGAGCAACCCTTCAAAGTCAGTTGGACCGCAAAGAGATTCAACCATGGTCAAGTCCTAGATCAGTCAACTACTTCGCTGATCAAATCGAGGATGTTGTTGTAATCTATGATCATCAGAGGGCTAGGGATGTTTGTACCATTATCCCTCTACTTGACGAATCGAGAGTTCCCAACCAGGAACGGATCGAAATTACTTACGATGGTCGGAAAAATCAGAAGGCTCCCATAGTCATCTATCTACCAGGACTGCTACCGTATGAATCAACTAAGGTTATCCCTTACAAATACGATGCAACAACGATTGAGAATGGAAAGGAAATTCTGTTACCCTCCGTCGTGAATATTGCAGACATCAGTCGAGTAACACGGAGTGGTAGAATCTTCAACAGAGGAGTTGGAGAACCCAGCAAAGAAAAGGAACCTCAGACAGAAGTTCCCAATCCACCAGCCGGTCAATCCAGTAATCCCGACCTTTCAAAAAACGATGATGAGATGCTAAAGCTCATCCAAAGGAGTGAATACAACATTGTTGATCAGCTGTTACAAACTCCTTCAAAAATCTCAGTATTATCACTTTTACTCAGTTCCGAAGCCCACAGAGAGGCTCTACAGAAAGTCTTGGAGCAAGCCTTTGTGGAACAGGATGTAACAATTAGATAGTTCGATAGCATTGTCTCTAACATCACTTCCTGCAATAACTTGGGATTTAGTGATGAGGAATTACCTGAAGAAGGTCGCCGTCATAATATGGCGCTCAACATTACAGTCAACTGCCAGGACGATGCTTTAGCCAGCGTACTGGTAGACATAGGGTCAGCCCTGAATGTTATGCCGAAGTCCACTTTGGAGATCGTCGTCAAAGCATTTGACGGATCCAGAAAAATGGTTATCGGCGAAGTCAACCTTCCCATAACTATTGGTCCTCACACTTTCAAAGTCACTTTCCTGGTCATGGACATCCGGGCAACATACAGTTGTTTATTAGGAAGAACTTGGATACATCAGGCTGGGGCTGTCACTTCGACCCTCCACCAAAAGCTAAAGTTCGTCCAGAACGGCCAACTCGTCACAGTCTGTGGAGAACAAGCCTTGCTAGTGAGCAACTTGTCATTATCTACTTGTGTAGAACCCGAAGAGGTTGTTAGGACTCAGTTCCAAGCACTGTCGGTGAGCAATGAGAATCAATCAGAGAAAGGAACTTCGATTTCCTTATACAGAGATGCTCTCGAAGTGATCGAAAATAACAATGCAACAGGATGGGGACAGCTTGTCATTCCCACTAATAACAAAACAAAGAAGGGTCTTGGTTTTTCTGCAACCTGCATCCAGACAGCTGTTAATGATGAAAGTCTTCATCCCATCCAGAACTTCTTCCACATTGTAGGCTTCCTTCAACCAGTAACTCAAGAAGTGCATACTATCAACGAGGGAGATTCCTCTGATACAGATGAGGAATGGAAGTCCTATCTTAAGGAGGACAATTATATGTCTCAGGAAGAGGTGCCTATGCCATTATGCTATCCCGCACAGAGTCCGAGATTTATACCCAGGTCAGATGTCGAAATGATATACGGAGATTTTGATTCGGAAGGATGTCGTGCTCCGTCAAATTCATTAGAGGAAGATACTCTGATGAAGGACAACGTTGACCACGACTATTATGGTCCAATGGATGGCCTGCCTATCTGGTAGCCGTATCCAGGAAACTCAGGGCAAGAAAATTAGCCGAACGATGAAAATCAGCTGAGCATCATCGAAAAGAATACATGTGTCCCCACCATGTCATGGGATCAACACTCAGGTCATTCCAAACTTATCCAGTACGATGATGAATTGGAAAAGTTTGCCGGACTAGAATTCATCAACTATGCTTTTCCCGAGGTCAACGTCATCGAAAGAGATGACTCCTCCAGTTCCAAAGAAGTGTGGGACACCCTGGGACAACCGAGTGGAAAATATAACTTCAAGGTCAAGTACACCGCTCCTGAAAGCTCTCGTATCAGGCTCGAAGACATCCAGGCATTGGATGGGGAGATACAGCTGAGAGTACAAACACTACGCAAAATACAACAGAGGAATCCTCCTACGACAACTCTGCCTGGGAGACAGATTCCAATGATCCTGCTCTGCCAGAAATCAGCATCATTTCTAAAGACAACTCAAGGAAGGTACCAGACTTTGTGATTCACCGAGGAGTTCGCCGCCAATGGGTTGCTGTCGATGTTCCGAAGATTGTTCATAAGTCTAAGTAATTGCCATCTTTACTTTAACCTTTCACCCTGCCCAGGTTAAACAGATGTTTTGATAGGGCTCACTTTCTGTAAATATTCCTCTTCGCTTCTCCCAAAGCGACAGAGTTTTGTTTCATAGGGCTGTAGTTTCAAGAATTGACTTGTTCATTAATAAAATAACGTCGTTCTGTAATTTCCGCATTAATTGTTGTTTTCTCTTTTCATTTTTCAGAAAATGGTAATCCTAAAAAACAACTCAATAATAAAAACAAACAGTAAAAGAAATACACTGCACACACTTTTGTATTCTCTCTATCTCTTCTAAACACAAATCATCACGTCATGCAGATTGCTTGTTTTAAACCCCGTTAAAACATACGATCCAATGCCTTCTCCCAACTTTGAATTCCCGGTATTTGAGGCTGAAGAAGAAGATGACAAAGAAATTCCTGAAGAGATCTCCCGACTACTCAGACAAGAGGAAAGGTTCATTGAGCCTCACAAAGAGTTGCTGGAAACAGTCAACTTGGGCTCAAAAGAAGAGAGAAAAGAAGTCAAGATTGGGGCACTGCTCAGTCCAACTATCAAAGAAAGTTTGACGAAACTTCTCAAAGAGTTTCCCCATGTATTTGCTTGGTCCTATCAGGATATGCCAGGGTTGGATACTAGCATCGTGGAACATCATCTACCCTTGAGATCAGAATGTCTGCCGGTAAAACAAAGGTTGAGATGGACTCATCCAGACATGGCTTTCAAAATCAAAGAGGAGGTACAGAAACAGATTGATGCAGGTTTCCTCACTACGTCAGAATATCCTCAATAGTTAGCCAACATAGTACCAGTTCTAAAAAACAACGGAAAGGTCAGATTGTGTGTCGACTACAGAGATCTAAACAAGGCTAGTCCAAAGGACGACTTTCCTTTACCACACATTGACATGCTGGTAGACAGTACATCAAAGTTCAAAGTTTTCTCCTTCATGGATGGATTCTCGGGTTATATGTAGCGAGCGATTTTAGACGTGGTTCTTAAGCACTTCCGCTCTTTGGGGGGGACTATAGGTTGATTCATTTTTTATCCTATTGAAGCTGATGAAGGAAGGGAAATAGATGTCTCCAACTAACACTGCTTTGCAAACTAAGGTTTAACAGTCAAAATTGTTGGGTTACAGATGCGATCAATGGGGAGGGGCCTCTCTTGGGTTATTTTGATCGAGTTTAGACTTTTGGTGGGGAATACGGACTTGGATGTTTTGATTGATATATGAGGGTTTGTGACCTGAGGTTTTCTATGTGGTGTGCTCACTAAGATTTCTCTTTCAATCTTATGCCTATGTATTCCCGTTTACCGAAACAGGGAAATCAGAGCGATCGTAGTTCCTCCTATTCTATGGGAGGAAATTGTGTTTTGGTGTCTTGTTCAAAGCCCAAGACGTGAAGCTAAAGGTGGTTTGTATCTTATTCAAAGCCCAAGATGTGAAGCTGAAGGGTCTATTTGTATCTTGTTTGAAGCCCAAAATGTGAAGCTAAAGGGTTTTGACTTTAGAGAGAATTTGTCATCTCTAAAGGGGTTCTGTTTGTCACAACTGTTGGTTGACTGATTATAAAGGAGAATTACTTTAACTGGGATATCTGAATCCAGCAATGCCATAATTTCCTTTATAGGGGATTTTCAACCTGAAGGAGAATACTTTAACTCAGTTTAGAACAATGCTATCTTTCCTTAGTAATTCCTTTTGCTAAAAGAGGGACAGTGGTGTGGATGTAAATAATCCAGAGGCTTGCCGCTTACAGCAATTAGATGAAGGGAGAGGAGTTGTTGATGTTTGTATACTGTGAACGAGGCACAGCTTTTGATGCTAAAAGGTTGATTGGCTCAACCGTGGTTTTCTTATACAAAGCCTAAGAGGAGGCTATTGGCCCAACAAGAGGGTGTTTTTATGTGTCTCGTACGAAGCCCGAGATAGAGGCTAAAAGGGTTGACTCAACAAGAGAGTGTTTTTATATGTGTCTTGTACGAGGCCCAAGACGGAGGCTAAAGGGGTCGACTCAACCAGAGAGTCTTTTGTACTTAACAAGAGAGTGATTTTGTATCTCGTACGAAGCCCGAGATGGAGGCTAAAAGGGTAGTGACTCAACAAGAGAGTCTTTTTATACTCAACAAGAGAGTGTTTTTGTATCTCGTACAAAGCCCGAGATGGAGGCTAAAGTTAGCTCCGTTGGGGAGAATCATTGTACACAGCCCAAGAGGAGGCTATGGTAACTGTTTCAGTTGAGTAACAGGTCCAGTATGTTGGTTAAAAGAGTAAATCAGTTCTTATGAAGATTAAAGGTAAGGTTGTGCTTTGGCACTGATCGGAGGATCAGGGTTATTTCCTGTTCTTTAAGGAAATAGGAAATCCAAAGGGTATTGAGACTGTCCGAGTCTGCGGGTGTTCTTCCCATTCTTGAAAGGGGCTTGAGAATGTCTTTGAGACTCAAGGGTCTTAGACTATCCAAGTCTAGAGTTTTATCTTTTGTACTATACTTAAGAGAAATTAAGGGACAGTACAGTTGCGGTGGCAAGATCTAGACTCTTTGAAAGAGTGTTCTATTAAGATGACTAATTTCTGTTCCTATACCTCTAGGAGGTCGTCGGGACAATTTATACGAAGCCCAAGAGGAGGCTGGAAACTTTTAAGAAGTCGTGGGACAATTTGTATGAAGCCCAAGAGGAGGCTATATTCCAGGAGGAAGAATCATTATACGAAGCCTAAGAGGAGGCTGTGAAAACTTCTAAGAAGCTGACGAGTCCATGTACAACACTCAAGAGGAGGTGGGGATGCTTTTAGGAAGCCCGTGGGTCCTTTCACTAAGCCCAAGAGGAGGCTGATGAACAGTTCCAGAAGGGGTTTCACTTGGAACATTGGCCTTCTGTATATGAACTGTTCAAAAGGGGGGAAGATCTTAGATCTAGTTATATAAAATTGTTGTAAGGAGACGAGGTTTTTTCTAGTTCTAGACGTAGTTGCCGGGGAAACTATAAATATCTATACTATTATTACACAGTTGATATGAGTTTATGAAATAAGACTTACTCAGTTATATACATATGAAAGTGATAAATGAAAGCAGGTAAACACTTACTCAGTTGTAGAGCTTCCATGATGTATGGTTAGTTGTTCAACAAAGAAAAATTGAAAACAGTATATTACAAAATCCAAGGAGAAAGTGCTTTTAAAAGGAAAATTGGGGCTTACAGCTCAAGGAGAGGCCCAGGGTTTTGTACAGGGACTTATACAAGTGACTGAGGCCCAAGAAAGGTTTTTTGTACAAAGGGATGGGTCTTACACTCTCTTAAGAGGCCCAAAGTTGTTTCAAGAAGAGGAATCGGGCTTATAACACGAGGGTAGGCCCAGATGATTTGATTTTTGAACTGGCGAGCGCGCTGGGTTTTTTGAAATACATTGGTACTTATACAATATCTGAGGCCCAAAATAGGTTTGTATTTACAAAGGATTGGGTCTTACACTCTATTAGAGGCCCAATAATTTATTTTTGTACAAGTGATGGGGCTTACAGCTCAAGGAGAGACCCAGATGTTTTTTTGTTTTGAAAATGGCGACCGCGTCGAGATTTTTGAAAATACAGTGGGACTTATACAATATCTGAGGCCCAAAATAGGTTTGTACTTACAAAGGATTGGGTCTTACACTCTATTAGAGGCCCAAAGTTTGAAAAGTTTGTTAGGGTGAAAATCAACAAAAACCCTAATTTCACCATTTTTAGAGTAATTATTCAAAGAAAATTAATTAAAATGATACCAATTCCAAATAAGTTTGAATAAATAACTTGTGATTTTGGTTTTAGGTTTGAAAAAATGAGGTTTTAATCACAAGATGAATTAAAACCTATTTGGTGTTGATTTTCCAACATGAATATTTATTTTTAAAAGGGTTTAAAAACAAATAAAAAGGTATTTATTCACAAAATACTAATTATATTAAATAAATAATATAAATCTAATTTTTTTGTGGAATAAAATATTTCAACATTTTTGTGATTTTTTGCAAAAAGAACCAATAAAAAATAATTAAAATTGAGTGAGTTATTAATTTTTCAAATCATTTAAAATAAACATGAAAAATAACAAAAAACAAGAAAAAGTGGTAAAAAAGAGATCTGGGGCGAGGGGGATTCGAACCCCAGACCTCTCGGTTGCCAATACACACAAGACCAGCTGATCAACCACTAGAGCGCAATGCCAATTCAAATATAGTATGGCAAATGATAAAATATATAGAGAACTTGGTTGGAAAATCTGAAGAATGGCGCCATGGCCATCTTCTTCCTCCAGCTCATGCATGAAGCCCTCTATCTCTCCCGTTTCTTCGCCATTTGACATGATTCAAACACCAAACTCATGTGTTTTTTCACAAGGAATAAGATGGCAATACTCAATTTTATTTATTTTCAGTGTATAGCAAGTTATATCTTTGTGGTCGTATGAACCCTAATTTTGCAAAAGCAATCGAGCAAACATGATTATGAGTGCTATGATCAAATTTTTTGAGGGGAAATCTCAGCATATGATGGCAATCAATTGGCAAAAATATCATGCGAGGAAATATGCATGGATCATGAAGTTTAAGTTTTGAGGCTTACCTTGATGCAAGCTGAAATGGAACTCTGCACAGATGGTGTTCCAGAAGAAATTTGATGATCCCTACAGCTTCAATGGATGTAGTGGAGTGTGTTGCAAGCTTTCGAACACTCTGAAAACCATTGGATCAAGTTGGAGAACTCCAACTGCATAATTGAGGCATAATAGCTTGGTTGAAGGGTGATTTTGAGCTAGGGGTGTTACAGTTGGTGTTTAAGTGTTTGGACACCTCAAATACATCATATGTGATGTGTTTGAGCAATTGGAACGGATTGCTTAGGGCTGCAACTCAAAACCCAATGGTGGTTGCTAAAAAAAAGGAGATTTGGCACTTAAGAGAGAATGAGAGAAAGCAGTGCTATAAGGTGCTTTGGTGTGCCTTTAATGATCCATTGGAACCTCTATTTAAAGGTGATCAACTCTTGTCTTGGAGGAATAGTGAATGGCTGCTGGATCAGATCACCTTCAAAGGGATTGGTTGGACATAAATGCCTCTTGCATTAGGTGTAACAGCTGCTCCAAATAGATCAGCTATGCCTTGACTGAAATCACATTCCTCATTCATTTTAATTGTTGTTTAATCAGAGAACTTGACTGAGGAGAGTGAGAATATTGACAATGCACTATTCCACATTAATGCCCTTTGAATTCAAGGCAAAATGTGCCAAAATGCATGAACTTCAAGTTGGAAGATTCCTTGGCTTTGTGACTCAGCTTTGTAGGTTGGATCAGATGCATTTTGATTGGTTTTAGTACATGTGGCATGATGATCCTCAGTTTTTATTCAGAAATCGTGTGTAGCAAGTAAACATGCAAACTGATTTTTCCAAAACAGCTTGTAGCAGCATTACTTTGGGCATGGATTTCTCTTGGCTCAAGTTGAATTAATTCATGCTTATAAGCTCTTTGGATTCTTGGCAACATTTGCAACAACATTGATGTTTACCTTTGGACTTGATTCAGCTTGCAACTATGTGAAAAGATCTCACAAGTTTTGGTGTTTCCAACAAAATATGCGTTGGCCAGAATTTTTCTAAGTGTTGGAAAATGATGTATTTTCATGTTTTAGTCATTTTGGCCCAATCAAAACTCAGAATCCACAATGAATTGGAATGAGGTGTAGTTGGAGCTTTTGTAGAGGGTAATGAGACCTACAAATCCAGCATTGGATGGGAAAAAATGGCCTTGTGGTTTAGGAGTTATGATACTCCAAAGTTTGTACCCTAGCCACTTTATTTCATAACTTAGAAAATTTTCTAAGTTTTTATGGTTACCCCTTTTATAAGTTATCCCACTTTTCTTGATTTTTCTTGATGAATGATGATTCAAATCATACATTAACATCATTTTAGGGTTAAAAAACCATTTTTGTGAAAAATCTCAAAAAGTCAAAGTTTGACTTTTGTGCACAGTTGACTTTTTATCAGATGAATTCCAAACTGTGCAATCCCTTAGGAAATCATGTCCTTGACCTAAATCAAACTTGAAGGACATGTTCCATGGGTGTTATAGGGTATATTGATTCATGTCCTAGGGTTTGGGGGCATGTCCTGGTCGAAAGTCAAAGCTACAGTTGACTTTTCTTGCGAAACCCTAACTGTCGTTTAGATGAAATTGAAACTTGTTGCTCAAGCTTCTTGGATTAATCCATTGATTCAAATGGATCAATGTAGTGTGTTAGAGACCCTAAAATCCTCCCTTGAGGTATTGGCTTATGATTTGTCCCAAAAGTCAACTTAGGGGTGAATTAGGTCAAGAAACCCTAATTCCTGATTTTTTATGTTTGCATCCCCTGGGGCTAAATTGACTTGGTGATTGGGTTTATGATGTCCCTTGGAGCATCATAGGTTATGCCTTGAAGCATTGGCTCATGCCCAGAGGATAATTTCCATCTGGAGGCCTTGGTCGACCAAAACCCTAATTTGGTGACACTGGCGATCTTGGGGCTTGATCCACTTAGAAGGGAGCAACCTTGTGCTTAATCCTTGAAGTGGGAGTCCTCTTGATCCATTGTATATGTTGGAGAGGTTTAGACAAGTTGAAGATCATGTCATTCCTTGATTAATCCTTTGTATAAGAGCTCTGAGAGGGCTTGAACCCTAATTTTTTATTGTAGTGGATGCTCACCCATCTCTGGGGAGACTAATGGTTCATCCATATTGTGATGATGATTTGCAAAATTATGGGAATCTTAGTGGTCAAAATTTGGGGTATGACAGATGCCCCTATTTAATCTTCTTAGACCCGAAGGTGTGAATGACAAAGGTATTCGGGTATTCGGGGTGCAAGAGGATTAAATATCGGAATACCCGAGATTTTGATGGTGACTAAGAATGGTAGTTTACGCATCCTTCTTCTTTTGCTAAGAAATGATGCTCAGAAAAGGTAAAAACTTCCCCTCGATACTGGTTTCCTACCAAGGATCTGGTCTTAGTTTCCAAAATAAACTTCCCCTGGATCCTGGTTTCCTACCAAGGAACTGGTCTCAGTTTCTGATTCAAACTTCCCCTCAATCCTGGTTTCCTACCTAGGAACTGGTCTCAGTTTTTGAAATAAACTTCCCCTCGATCCTGGTTTCCTACCAAGGAACTGGTCTAAGTTTCTTTTGTCAATAAACTTTCTTGACAAGGGACGCTGTTCGTAGCGGTTTTCCTCAAACTTCTCGCCGAATTTTCTTGGGGAGATGCCATTTGATGGAAAAAACTTTTGATGTCAGACTTGCTGGGGAACCCAATCGTCTGAATTGTAGAGGTGCACAAACTTCTCTGTTGGAGACGCCATTTGTCGGCTCTACAGGGGAAAACAGGTCTCTTGAGAGACTGCTGTAGCTTAGGGATATTACATCATACTTTTCCTCGAGATCTTCCCGAAGAAATTCCATATGATGTGATCCAATTTTGAGGTGTCGATGACTTTGTTAACATTGACTTTCTGGAGAGAAGAACCAATGTGCTGCTGAGAGTCTTCGGTTGAGATGCTTTCTCTGGGAATTTTCCTTAATCTGGGAAAGCGAAGATATCATCTTCAATGGCGAAGAGTGATGTTGGTCGAAAGATCTCTGGTTTTTCAGAGGTTCAAGTTATCAAAGTGGTCAAGGACCAACTTCATCCCAGAAATACACTGGAGGAGAGATATTGTTCAGACGCAACGTTCCCTGACGAGGAAAAGACTGATAACTCGATTAAGAGGACTCTCTATCACTAGGGGACAAAACCGACTAGAGAGATAGTGATGCAATATGAATATGAATGTAAATCAATAATGCATGATGCATGTATGTATATGCTGACAAAACTGACGTGACATACAGACTAATGGATGAACACGACTGGATACTCGGCCATCGCGGGGCGATGAAGTACCGCTGGTCCAAAAGTAGCAATTCTGCCTTGCTTATGAGAAGTAGTCCCTGCGGGGAACAACCGTTGGTCGGGCTTAGGAGGTAAGAACTCGGCCGAAGATGTCAGATGGAGTATTCATATCTGACATAACTGGTCCTTCGTTCAGGCGCACTGGTTTAGAAGAAGTACTTCGATTCTGCACTTTGAGGTTCGCCTACTTCTGGAGAAGCGATCAATGTTCTTCTGATGTTCAACAGTCAAAAGAAATTGCCATCTTTATTTTAAAAGCAGAGAAATTTTAACAAGTAAATTCATTTTTTTTTTATTTCAAGAATCGTTGATCATGTTACAATGTCGTTTTGTAAGGCTAAAACAAATAAGAATTGCAAACAAAAGCACAAGGGCTCCAATTGTATTGATAAGATGGAAATCAGCCAAATGCGTGATTCCATAGAGTATTTACAATGCTAGAAAATGGTAATTTACAGGGAAAAAGGGCTACGTTGAAACATAACGACCACTATCCTTCTACCAACTTTGAATTCTGGGCATCCTGAGCTTCTGTCGAAGATGACCTTGACTGGAGTTTTCTGATGGATGGCATGACTGCTGCTGAGGGACTTGCCTCTGTTGAACATAGTTACTTGCCATTAATCCCTAATTTTTTCCTGGATTGTACTTTGAGATTTCCAATCCACCGGGATGATTTTTGATTATGTCTCTAATTTTTGCCTGGACCACCCTTTTGGGTTTTCAATCCACCGAGACGTTTTTTTTTAGTTTAGGCGAAGTATTTCTTGACTACATCAACATTTGTGGTGTAGGCAAACTCTTCTTCATCCATGGTTGTGAGTCTCAAGGCGCCGCCTGAGAAAGCTTTCTTGACCACATAGGGCCGTCATAATTTGGAGTCCATTTTCCCCTAGAATCAGTGAAAAATGATTGTATTTTCTTGAGCACAAGGTCTCCTTTTCTGAAGATGCGGTGTCGGACCTTTTTGTCGAACGCCTTCTTCATTCTTTGCTGATACAACTGACCGTGGCATAGTGCCGTTATTCGCTTTTCTTCAATCAGATTGAGTTCGTCATGTCGGCTTTGACACCATTCAGCTTCTGTAAGCTTAGCTTCCATCAATACCCGGATTGATGGGATCTCTACTTCTATGGGGAGCACTGCTTCCATGCCATATACTAGAGAGAAAGGGGTTACCCCTGTTGAAGTGCGGACATATGTGCGATAACCATGAAGAGCAAAGGGTAGCATTTCATGCCAGTCTTTGTAGGTTACAACCATCTCTGAACAATCCTTTTGATGTTTTGTTAGCCGCTTCTACCGCTCCGTTCATCTTGGGTCGGTAGGGAGATGAGTTATGGTGTTCGATCTTGAACTTTGCGCATAACTCTTTCATTATCTTATTGTTCAAGTTAGATCCATTATCAATAATGATATGGCTTGGAACACCATAACGGCAGATGAGATTGTTTTTGATAAATCGGACCACCACTTGTCGGGTTACATTGGCGTATGACGCTGCTTCGACCCACTTGGTGAAGTAATCAATGGCTACCAGGATGAACAGATGTCCGTTCGAATCCATAGGCTCAATCATGCCAATCATGTCGATTCCCCATATGGAAAAAGGCCATGGGGAAGAAAGAACTTTGAAATATGTTGACGGTACATGGATTTTGTCAGAATATATCTGACACTTGTGACACTTCCTCATGTACTTGTAGCAGTCGAATTCCATTGTCAACCAATAGTACCCTGCTCTTAGAATTTTTCTCGCCATTGTATGTCCGTTGGCATGAGTGCCAAAGGACCCTTCGTGAATTTCTTTTATCAGCATGTCTGCTTCTGGTCTGTCTACACATCGGAGCAAGACCATGTCAAAATTTCTCTTATAGAGTGTATCGCCGCTCACGAAGAAACTGCCAACCAGCCTTCTGAGAGTTTTTCTATCCTTTCTGGATGCCCCAGGTGGGTACTCTTGTTTCTGAAGGAAGCATTTGATATCTTGATACCAAGGTTTGTTGTCTATGACTACTTCGATCGTGAAGATATAAGCGGGCCGTTCAAGGCGCATTATGTCGATCTTAGGTAAGTCATTCCATTGACCTACGCTAATCATGGAAGAGAGGGTGGCTAAGGCATCAGCCATGCGATTCTCATCACGAGGGATATGATGAAACTCGACTCTGTTGAAGAAAGGTAACAACCTTCTTGCATAATCTTTGTAAGGAATCAATCCTGATTGGTATGTGTTCCAATCTCTTTTAATCTGATTGATAACCAGGGTTGAGTCGCCATATACATCCAAGTTCTTGATCCTTAAGTCGATCGCTTCCTCGAGACCCATGATAGAAGCTTCGTATTTGGCATCATTGTTCGTGCACTTGAATGTCAATCTGGCGGTGAAAGGAATGTGGGTACCCTGAGGTGTTATGATGATTGCCCCAATTCTGTTTCTGTAATGATTGACAACTCCGTCAAAGATAAGTCCCCATTGAGAACCTGGTTCTGGCCCTTCACTGGGTAGCAGTTCATCGTAGTCTTTCATTTTTAGATACATGACATCTTCATCTGAGAAGTCAAATACGACTGATTCCTGATCGTCAATCGGTTGATGAGCTAAATGATCGGCTAAAACACTTCATTTAATGGCTTTCTGAGCGTGGTATTCTATGTCATATTCTGATAACAACATCTGCCAACGGGCAATCCTTCCCGTGAGAGCAGGCTTTTCAAAGACGTACTTAATTGAATCCATTTCAGAGATCAACCAAGTAGTGTGACGAATCATGTACTGGCGAAGACGTTTGGCTGCCCAAGCCAGAGCGCAGCAAGTTTTCTCAAGCATCGTGTACCGAGTTTCACAGTTGGTGAATTTCTTGCTTAAATAGTAGATGGCAGACTCTTTTCTTTTGGTTTCATCTTGTTGGCCAAGTACACATCCCATTGAGTCCTCTAGGACTGTTAGGTAGATAATCAGCGATCTTCCTTCCACTGGAGGTGATAGAATCGGCAGATTTAACAGGTATTCCTTGATACAGTCGAAGGCTGTTTGGTAGTCTTCTGTCCAAACACAGTCCTGGTTCTTTTTTAGTAATTTGAAAATCGGCGCGCATGACGTGGTCATGAGGAATATGAATCTGGAGATGTAGTTCAAACGTCCTAGGAATCCTCTGACTTGTTTTTTAGTTTTCGGAGAAGGTATTTCTTGAATGGCCTTGACCTTGTCAGGGTTAACCTCAATTCCTTTTTGGCTGATGATGAACCCTAAGAGTTTCCCTAAACGGACACCGAAGGTGCACTTGTTGGGATTCAAGCAGAGTTTGTACTTCCTCAGCCGCTCGAATAGTTTTAGCAGGTGGGTCACATGCTCCTCCTCTGTTCTAGATTTGGCAATCATATCATCGACATATACATCGATTTCCTTGTGTATCATGTCATGAAACAGAGTAGTCATGGCTCTTTGATAGGTTGCCCTGGCGTTCTTCAAACTGAACGACATTACCTTGTAATAAAAGGTGCCCCATGGGGTGATGAAAGAAGTTTTCTCCATGTCTTTCGGTGCCATTTTTATCTGATTATAGCCCGAGAATCCATCCATGAAGGAAAAAACTTTGAATTTTGTTGTACTATCTACCAACATGTCAATGTGTAGTAAAGGAAAGTCGTCCTTTGGACTAGCCTTGTTCAGATCTCTGTAATCGACACACATTCTGACTTTTCCGTCCTTTTTCAAAACTGGTACTATGTTGGCTAACCATTGAGGATATTCTGACGTGGTGAGGAAACCCTCGTCAATCTGTTTCTGTACCTCCTCTTTGATTTTGATGGCCATGTCCGGGTGAGTCCGTCTCAACCTCTGTTTTACTGGCGGACATTCTGGCCGCAATGGTAAGTGATGTTCCACGATGCTGGTATCCAACCCTGGCATATCCTGATAGGACCAAGCGAACACATTGGGAAACTCTCTGAGAAGCTTTGTTAAATTCTCTTTGGAAGTTGGACTGAGCAGTGCCCCAATCCTGATCTCTTTTCTCTCTTTTTCTGAACCCAAGTTGACCATTTCTAACAGCTCTTTGTGAGGTTCGATGGACCTTTCCTCTTGTTTGAGTAATCGGGAAATCTCTTCTGGAATTTTGTCGTCCACTTCTTCTTCAGCCCCAAATACCGGGAATTCAAAGTTGGGAGAAGGCATCGGATCGTATGTTTCGACGGGGTTTAAAATAAGCAATCTGCATGACGTGATGATTTGTGTTTAGAAGAGATAGTGAGAAATGCAAGTGTGTGCAATGTATTTCTTTTACTGCTTGTTTTTTTATTGAGTTGTTTTTTAGGATTACCATTTTCTGAGAAAAGCAAAAAGAGAAAATAGAAATTAATGCGGAAATTACAGAACGACATTATTTTATTAATGAACAAGTCGATTCTTGAAACTACAACCCTATAAAACAAAACTCTGTCGCTTTGGGCGAAGCGAAGAGGGAAATTTATAGAAAGTGAGCCCTATCAAAACATCTGTTTCACCTGGGCAGGGTGAAAGGTTAAAGTAAAGACGACAATTACTTAGACTTATGGACAATCTTCGGAACATCGACAGCAACCCACTGGCGGCGAACTCCTCGATGAATCACAAAGTCTGGTACCTTCCTTGATTTGTCTTCAGAAATAACACTGATTTCTGGTGGAGCTGGATCATTGGAATCTGTCTCCCAGGAAGAGTTGTCGTAGGAGGATTCCTCTATTACATTTTGCATAGTATTTGTGCTCTCAGGTATATCTCCCCACCCATTTGGCTGGATATCTTCGAGCCTGATACGAGAGCTTTCGGGAGCGGTGTACTTGACCAAATAGTCGTATTTTCCACTCGGTTGTCCCAAGGTGTCCCATACTTCTTTTGGACTGGAGGAGTCATCTCTCTCGATGACGTTGACCTCGGGAAAAGCATAGTTAATGAATTCTAGTCCTGCAAACTTTGCAAATTCATTGTCGTACTGAGTATTTTCAGCTGATTTTCATTGTTCGGCTGATTTTCTTGCCACGAGTTTCCTGGGTACGGCTGCCAGATAGGCAAGCCATCCATTGGGCCATAATAGTTGTGGTCAAAGTTGTATTTCATCGGAGTGTCTTCCTCTAATGAATTTGGCGGAGCACGACACCCTTCCGGATCACAACCTCCGTATATCATTTTGACGTCTGACCTGAGTATAAATCTAGGACTCTGTGCGGGATAGCAAAATGGCGTAGGCACCTCTTCCTAAGACATATAACCGTCCTTATTAAGATAGGACTCCCATTCTTCATCCATGTCGGAGGAGTCTCCCTCATTGATGGTATGTACTTCTTGAGACATTGGGTGAATGAAACCTCCACTGTGGAAGAAATCCTGAATGGGATGAAGACTTTCATCGGTAGCAGCTGTCTGGGTATAGGTCGAAGAAAAACCAAGACCATTCTTTGTTTTATTGTCAGTAGGAAAGACAAGCTGTCCCCATCCTGTTGTATTGGCACCCTCGACCACTTTGATAGCATCTTTGTATGAGGAAATGGAAGTCCCCCCTCGAATTGACCGTCCTTGTGTAGCGAAAGCGTTTGGAACTGGGTTCCAATTATCCCTTCCGGTTCCACATAAGTGGATGACGATAAGTTGCTTACGAGCAAGGCCTGTTCTCCACAGACTGTGACGAGTTGGTCGTTTTGGACAAACTTTAGCTTTTGGTGGAGGGTCGAGGTGACCGCCCCAACCTGATGTATCCAAGGTCTTCCGAATAAACAACTGTATGTTGTCCGGATGTCCATGACCTGGAAAGTGACTTGGAAAGTGTGAGGACCGATAGTTATGGGAAGGACGACTTCGCCGATAACTGTTTTTCTGGATCCGTCAAATGCTTTGACGACGACCTCGCTGGTTCTCATCGGAGGTCCTTTGAATGATAATTGCATCAAAGTGGATTTCGGCATAACATTCAGGGCTGACCCTGTGTCTACCAGTACACTGGCTAAAGCATCGTCCTGCTAGTTAACTGTGATATTGAGCGCCATGTTGTGACTTTTGCCCCCCTCTGGAAAATTCTCATCACTGAATCCTAAGTTATTGCAGGAAGTGATGTTAGAGACAATGCTATCGAATTATCGAATTGACACATCCTGTTCCACAAAGGCCTGCTCTAAGACTTTCTGTAGAGCCTCCCTGTGCGCTTCTGAACTAAGTAACAGTGATAATACCGAGATCTTTGAAGGAGTTTGTAACAGCTGATCAACAATGTTGTATTCACTCCTTTGGATGAGCTTCAGCATCTCATCATTATTTTTCGAAAGGTTGGGATTACTGGACTGACCGACTGGTGGATTAGGAACTTCTGTCTGAGGTTCCTTTTCTTTGTTGGGTTCTCCAACTCCTCTGTTGAAGATTCTACCGCTCCGTGTCACTCGACTGATGTCTGCAATACTCACGACGGAGGGTAACTGAATTTCCTTTCCATTCTCAACTGTTGTTGCACCGTATTTGTATGGGATAGCCTTAGTTGATTCATACGGTAGTGGTCCTGGTAGATAGATGACTATGGGAGCCTTCTGATTTTTCTGACCATCGTAAGTAATTTCGATCCGCTCCCGATTGGGAACTCTCGATTCGCCAAGTAGAGGGATGATGGTACAAACATCCTTAGTCCTCTAATGATCAGAGATTACGACAACGTCCTCGATTTGATCAGCGAAATAGTTGACTGCTCCAGAACTTGACCATGGATGAATCTCTTTGCGGTTTAACTGACTTTGAAGGGCTGCTCGCACGAAGTAGCATCCTTGATTATTCACTGAGCAAACTCCACACCGCTCATAGTTGTGTAGTGGCACCTGGAAACGTCCGCTCTGAATACAGTGTATCCTTACTAGGTCTGTTTCCATCAACCGAACATCCTGACTTTAATATCTAGTAGGATTCCCGTTAGTGATACTAATTTATTGGGTGTCTTCATCCATATAGATTGGAAGCCACCAGTGGTTCAACAAGTGCTGAAGTGTTTCCTGGACAAGGGCACAACCCTGATCGTTTTCGCAACCCGCTTTACAGTTCTGATAATCATGTTGTACCAGGAACCTGAGCCGGACCTGTTTAGCATGTAACTTCACCAGGCTGGTATTCATCAAGCGAATATCGAAGATTTGAACCATGTTGATTTGATAATGATTCCTATCTTGGTAGTCTTGAATCCATCCAAGATCCATCTGACGCTGGAGGGCCTCTTGTACAAAAGAGCATCCCTGTTTGTTTACCGAGCAAGTCAGACAGGAACTGTAATCGTGCCGCGGCAGATTATGATACTGGCTTTTCCTTGAGTGCATTGCCACCAGGTTGACATTCATCGAATGGATATCGTGGTTTTGTATGATGTTGGAATTCGCATAAACCATGTTAACTCCATGAAGTCGGCGCTCTTGGATCCATCCGAGATCCATCTGTTCTTGTAGAGCTGATTGTACCACAGAACATCCCTGATTATTTTTAGAGCAGATATCACACTGGTGATAATTATGAGGTGGCACATGGCCATATCCACTCTATCTACAATGCATCTTGACCAAGTTGGACCTCAATAAGAGTACATCGTGAATTTGATAGACGTTGTTTGACTCTCCCTCTATCAGATTGACTGCAGCTTTCTCATGTTGAGGCAGCGGGTTCGTGAGAACATTCGGATTCGTATCTTTGAAAGATAAAACCCCGCTCCTAACAAGCTTTTGCACGCCGGATTTGAAACTGAGACAGTTATCTATGTTATGCCCTGGTCCTCCTTGATGGTAAGGGCAAGTCTGATCCACCTTAAACCAAAAAGGTGGATTTTTTGGTACTGTAGGAGGAGACTTAGTCTGGACATGCCCCTTAGCCAGTAGTAACAGAAATAGTTCTGCGTAGGATACGGGTATAGGATCAAATCCTGGTGGCCGCGTTGTACGGTTGTTGTTGTATTGAGGACGAGCCTGCTGAAGAGACTATTGTGTCCTTTGCTGAAATTGCTGTGATTAGGTTGTCTCTGCGCAACCTGAGGTTGATACGTAGGCGCGGGGTTGATAGCAAGAGTTACAGCTGCTACCGGTTGGTACCGTCGCCTTTACTTTCCGAGAGAGATATTCCCAATATCCTGCTTTTTTTTCTTAGGGAGAGCACTTCCGTATCGTTTTTTACTACTTGATGATCCAGCGTCTTTAACTAAACGTCCTTCTCGGACGACTTCCTCAAGACGCACTCCCATACCGACCATTTCGGTGAAGTCGCTGGGCACACTGGCAACCATTCTGTCGTAGTAAAATGAGCTCAAGGTCTTTGAGAAAATCTTTGTCATCTCTATTTCCTCAAGAGGCGGACAAATTTTAGCGGCAATTTCACGCCATCTCTAAGCGTACTCCTTAAAGGTTTTCTTGTCCTTTTACGACATTGATCTGAGTTTATCTCTATCTGGTGCCATGTCCAAATTGTATTTATATTGTTGGTCGAAGGCAGTGCCAAGATCTCTGAACGTGCTGATCGTAGTGCGGTTTAAACCCATGTACCATTTTAACGCGGCACCGGTTAAACTATCCTGAAAGTAGTGAATCAGTAGCTCCTGGTTCTCTGTCTGAGCTGACATTCGCCGAGCGTACATCACCAGATGGCTCTGAGGGCAATAGTTACCCTTGTACTTTTCAAAGTCGGGCACCTAGAAGTTGTTCGAAACTTTCACATTGGGGACCAAGCAGAGGTCTGCGGCGTCCTTTCCAAATAAATCCTGACAGCAAATAGCTTGCAGTTCTTTCTGTATTTCCAGGAACTTCTCCTGGAATTCATCCATTCTGTCAAAGATAGTTTCCTTTCTACCAGAAGGTATCTGTGGAATCTGTCCTTCCAGGATAGTGTGCACCACAGGGGGTGGTACCATTACTACGGCAGTGAATCTTGGCGTTTCTCGAAGTTTGTAACCATCAGGAGTTGTTGGTATGCCTCTGGCATCTTCGCTTTCCTGAAGTTTGTAACCTTCAGGCCCAGCGGCTCCTGCTGAAGTTCCCTGATCTTCAGTGATCGGCGGAACATATCCTTCCAGGATATAGTTAACAGGCATGCCCCAGGGACAATCTTTCGGCATCTGATACCAAGGATCATACTTCTCCACTATGGGCGTTAAGGTGATCTCGGAGATCACAGTTCTTTGTAGCTGAGCTTCTGCCATGGCTTGTGTCGTTACGAAGCTTTCTCATATCCTCTCTTAGAGCGTCAATCTCTTCTTTCAACTATCTGTTCTCTTCCTCGAGATCATCCATCTTTTTCTGACTATTGGCCCGAGTATTGTATGAATGAGACAGTTTGACTCTAGAACCGAGACACAAACGTTAGATTCGTAGGTAAGAAGAATGCGTTACGTGAGAATGATGAATGCAATGATTATATTAATTGTTTTGTTTTTGGTTTAATCAAAATAAACTTTGACAATTAGATTACAAATATCAAACAGTGGGGAAACCCCCATTTTATTGAATTCAAAGGATTGCGGAAATGGAAATATAGTAAATTACAAGGTGCGGAAACAGAAACCTAAGCTAATGGGTCCTGAGTCCTTTCTGAGGAGAGCTCGGGTGCTGATTCTGGTACTTTCCTTTTCTTGGACCGGGGCTCTTGGGCCGTTGTCGGGTTGCCATTTCTTTGCCAAGTGAAATGAGCGGGCAAATTCTGTTGGTCATCCTGATTTTCTACAACATGTTGCTCCAAAATCTCAATTAGAGCATCCTTATCTTTCAGCAGTTATTGTATTTTGGTACACTCCACATTGAGAATGCGGTACTTGTTCTTCCAAGACCTCTTCTCCTGTTGAACTTTATTGAGAGTAACCTGAAGTTTTTCCGTTTCAGTCATAAAGCACATGACAAATTCCCTTGGCTGAAGAACCTTGTGACAAGGATAAGGCATCTTTAGCTTGAGAGCTCTAGTTTATACCCAGTGGAGATAAGGATCAACCGAGACACAATCCAGTTTTCCTAGAGACTCCCGTCCTTTCTTATGAACATGTTTCCAAGCGTGCACTATTTCCATATTTAGTGCCCTGTCATTTTCTCCTTCCTTGAAGAAAAGACCTTCCAGATGAGCATTACGCAGGGCATGCCTCATCGGGTATCCAAATTGATGACGAACTAAAACTGGATGATAATTGATTCCTCCCTTAGCTCCTATGAGGGGTACGTTGGGGAATGATTCTGATCCAGTCATAAATCCTATTGTACCAATCTATATTAGAGTTGGTAAGAGACATGATTTTCTGCGACCAACGTAAGGCACTCTTATGATCCCAAAAAGCGCCAGACTTAGGCAAATGGGAGATAAACCATTTATATAGTAGGGGTACACAGCATGTGATCATTCCTTCACTGTATAAATTCCTTAAGTGTATAGAATGATACGCATCTGCGAGCAAGGTTGGTACGGCGTTTCCAATGAGAAAAACCTTAATGGCGTTGATATCGACGAAGTTATCAATGTTGGGAAACATAAATAACCTGTAAGTGAGCAAAACAAAGATGCTCTCGAAAGCGGCGACGTTCCCTATACTGGCAAAGTACAGGGCTTTCTTTACCAGAAACTTGGCTGGTAAACCTGGGATTCCTCCCTTGGTGGTCATGTGAGTCTTGACTTCTGACTCATCTAAATAGATTGCTCTTGCAATGATTTGATCCTTTGGAATTTCTTCCAGTCCAGAAAATGGAGCTTGATCATTGATATGTAAATCAGTCAGGTGAGAGTACTCCTCTAGTGTTGGTGCAAGCTGATAATTCGGGAATGTGAAACAGTGATAAATCGGATCGTAAAACTGAATGAGTGCCTCCATGATTCTTTCAATTACATGGACCCTTAACAGAGGTAGCAGACCTCCGTACTTGGCTTTGAAAGCATCAGGGTTAGTGATCATCCTTGCTAATCGTCTCAAATCCTCTAGTTTTGGAACCTTGAAGGTATACTTGTGAGTTTTCCTTCTACCGAAATCCATTAGTGCAATCTCCTTTCTCTAACATTTGCAATCATTGTTTTAGTTTAATTTGAAAAAGAGAGACTAGAAGAGAAATTTTTCTTTGTTTTTAATGTTTTTTTTAAATGAATGCATGAATGCAGCACACAAAAACATAGAAAAAATATGGGGTCAAAGGGTCGGTGTCATTAAGTCAAGGCTCTACCCATCCCAAAGGTTTATACTAGTGATTTTTGTACCTGTCTCTCAAAATCATTAGTTCTTGTCGAGATAACACCAGCGGGCCGGCAACCATGCTAGGGGATGTTATTTTGAACAACCTCAGAAGAGGGTAGTATCATGTAACAGCTATTTCCGATAGCTTCCGCACTACTAAAAGAGGTTTTTCCTAGGTGTATACTCAATCTTTCCACATGCGGCATCACACACATTCCCATTAGCAGAAAAATAAACACAGATATCAACTAGGAAAAGCAGTATATATATTTGTCCTAATGTCCTAGACTTTTTAGGAGCTAGGAATTCTATGTCCTGACAGAAAATGGATCCCCGGCGGAGTCGTCAATCTGTGGTACCTTCCCAACTTTAAAGGTTTTGACCTAAGATCCTAGTGAAGTCAACAAAAAAAAAGTCTTATCCCCAGTGAGGTGCCCACTTCTTGGTTTCTACCAAAGAGATTAAATGTAGGGCCCCACGGTGGGCGCCATTTTTCTGTAGCGAGCGATTTTGGACGTGGTTCTTAAGCACTGCCGCTCTTTTGGGGGACTACAGGTCGATTCATTTTTTATCCTATTGAAGCTGATGAAGGAAGGGAAATAGATGTCTCCAGCTAACCCTGCTTTGCAAACTGAGGTTAAACAGTCAAAATTGTTGGTTTACAGATGCGATCAATGTGGAGGGGCCTCTCTTGGGATATTTTGATCGAGTTTAGACTTTTGGTGGGGAATACAGACTTGGACGTTTTGATTGATATATGAGGGTTTGTGACCTGAGGTTTTCGATGTGGTGTGCTCGCTAAGATTTCTCTTTCAATCTTATGCCTACGTATTCCCGTTTACCGAAATAGGGAAATCAGAGCGATCGTAGTTCCTCCTATTCTATGGGAGTAAATGGTGTTTTGGTGTCTTGTTCAAAGCCCAGGACGTAAAGCTAAAGGTGGTTTGTATCTTGTTCAAAGCCCAAGATGTGAAGCTGAAGGGTCTATTTGTATCTTGTTTGAAGCCCAAGATGTGAAGCTAAAGGGTTTTGACTTTAGAGAGAATTTGTCATCTCTAAAGGGGTTCTGTTTGTCACAACTGTTGGGTGACTGATTATAAAGGTGAATTACTTTAACTGGGATATGTGAATCGAGCAATGCCATAATTTCCTTTATAGGGGATTTTCAACCTGAAGGAGAAGACTTTAACTCAGTTTAGAGCAATGCTATCTTTCCTTAGGAATTCCTTTTGTTGATGTTTGTATACTGTGAACGAGGCACTACTTTTGATGCTAAAAGGTTGATTGGCTCAACCGGGGTTTTCTTATACAAAGCCTAAGAGGAGGCTATTGGGCCAACAAAAGGGTGTTTTTATGTGTCTTGTACGAAGCCCGAGATAGAGGCTAAAAGGGTTGACTCAACAAGAGGGTGTTTTTATATGTGTCTTGTACGAGGCCCAAGACGGAGGCTAAAGGGGTCGACTCAACAAGAGAGTCTTTTGTACTCAACAAGAGAGTGATTTTATATCTCGTACGAAGCCTGAGATGGAGGCTAAAAGGGTAGTGACTCAACAAGAGAGTCTTTTTATACTCAACAAGAGAGTGTTTTTGTATCTCGTACGAAGCCCGAGATGGAGGCTAAAGTTAGCTCCGCTGGGGAGAATCATTGTACAAAGCCCAAGAGGAGGCTATGGTAACTATTTCAGTTGAGTGACAGGTCCAGTATGTTGGTTAAAAGAGAAAATCAGTTCTTATGAATATTAAAGGTAAGGTTGTGCTTTGGCACTGATTGGAGGATCAGGGTTATTTCCTGTTCTTTAAGGAAATAGGAAATCCAAAGGGTATTGAGACTGTCCGAGTCTGCGGGTGTTCTTCCCATTCTTGAAAGGGGCTTGAGAATGTCTTTGAGACTCAAGGGTCTTAGATTATCCAAGTCTAGAGTTTTATCTTTTGTACTATACTTAAGAGAAATTAAGGGACAGTACAGTTGCGGTGGCAAGATCTAGACTCTTTGAAAGACTGTTCTATTAAGATGACTAATTTCTGTTCCTATACCTCTAGGAGGTCGTCGGGACAATTTGTTCGAAGCCCAAGAGGAGGCTATCTTCCCGGAGGAAGAATCATTATTCGAAGCCTAAGAGGAGGCTGTGAAAACTTCTAAGAAGCCGACGGGTCCTTGTACAACGCCCAAGAGGAGGTGGGGATTCTTTTAGGATGTCTGTGGGTCCTTGTACTAAGCCCAAGAGGAGGCTGATGAACAGTTCCAGAAGGGGTTTCACTTGGAACATTGGCCTTCTGTATATGAACTGTTCAAAAGGGGGGAAGATCTTAGATCTAGTTATCTAAAATTATTGTAAGGAGACGAGGTTTTGTCTAGTTCTAGACGTAGTTGCCGGGGAAACTCTAAATATCTATACTATTATTACACAGTTGATATGAGTTTATGAAAGAAGACTTACAGCGAAACAGCCCCACAGTACAGTTATATACATATGAAAGCGGTAAATGAAAGCAGGTAAACACTTACTCGGTTGTAGAGCTTCCATGTTGTATGGTTAGTTGTTCAATAAAAAAAAGTTGAAAATAGTATATTACAAAATCCAAGGAGAAAGTGCTTTTGAAAGGAAAATTGGGGCTTACAGCTCAAGGAGAGGCCCAGGGTTTTGTACAAGGACTTATACAAGTTACTGAGGCCCAAGAATGGTCTTTTGTACAAAGGAATGGGTCTTACACTCTCTCAAGAGGCCCAAAGTTGTTTCAAGAAGAGGAATGTGGCTTATAACATGAGGGTAGGCCCAGATGATTTGATTTTTGAACTGGCGATCGCGCCGGGTTTTTTGAAGTACCGTGGGACTTATACAATATCTGAGGCCCAAAATAGGTTTGTATTTACAAAGGATTGGATCTTACACTCTATTAGAGGCCCAATAATTTATTTTTGTACAAGTGATGGGGCTTACAGCTCAAGGAGAGGCCCAGATGTTTTTTTTTTGTTTTGAAAATGGCGATCGCGCCGGGATTTTTGAAAATACCGTGGGACTTATACAATATCTGAGGCCCAAAATAGGTTTGTACTTACAAAGGATTGGGTCTTACACTCTATTAGAGGCCCAAAGTTTGAAAAGTTTGTTAGGGTGAAAATTAACAAAAACCCTAATTTCACCATTTTTAGAGTAATTATTCAAAGAAAATTAATTAAAATGATACAAATTCCAAATAAGTTTGAATAAACAACTTGTGATTTTGGTTTTAGGTTTGAAAAATTAGGTTTTAATCACAAGATGAATTAAAACCTATTTGGTGTTGATTTTCCAACATGAATATTTATTTTTAAAAGGGTTTAAAAACAAATAAAAAGGTATTTATTCACAAAAATACTAATTATATTAAATAAATTATATAAATCTAATTTTTTTGTGGAATAAAATATTTCAACATTTTTGTGATTTTTTGCAAAAAGAACCAATAAAAAATAATTAAAATTGAGTGAGTTATGAATTTTTCAAATCATTTAAAATAAACATGAAAAATAACAAAAAAAAAACAAGAACAAGTGGTAAAAAAGAGATCTGGGCGAGGGGGATTCGAACCCCAGACCTCTCGCTTTCCAGTACACACAAAACCAACTGATCAACCATTGGGGCGCAATGCCAATTCAAATATAGTATAGCAAATGATAAATATATAGAGAACTTGGTTGGAAAACCTGAAGAATGGCGCCATAGCCATCTTCTTCCTCCAGCTCGTGCATGAAGCCCTCTATCTCTCTAGTGCATGAAAACCTAAAGAATGGCGCCATGGCCATCTTTTTTTCAGTGTATAGCAAGTTATATCTTTGTGGTCGTATGAACCCTAATTTTGCAAAAGCAATCAAGCAGACATGATTATGAGTGCTATGATCAAATTTTTTGAGGGGAAATACTCCGCATATGATGGCAATCAATTGGCAAAAATATCATGCGAGGAAATATGCATGGATCATGAAGTTTAAGTTTTGAGGCTTACCTTGATGCAAGCTGAAATGGAACTCTGCACAGATGGTGTTCCAGAAGAAATTTGATGATCCCTACAGCTTCAATGGATGTAGTGGAGTGTGTTGCAAGCTTTGGAACACTCTGAAAACCTTTGGATCAAGTTGGAGAACTCCAACTGCATAATTGAGGCATAATGGCTTGGTTGAAGGGTGATTTTGAGCTAGGGGTGTTACAGTTGTTGTTTAAGTGTTTGGACACCTCAAATACATCATATGTGATGTGTCTGAGTAATTGGAATGGATTGCTTAGGGCTGCAACTCAAAACCCGATGGTGGTTGCTCAAAAACAAGGAGATTTGGCACTTAAGAGAGAATGAGAGAAAGCAGTGCTATAAGGTGCTTTGGTGTGTCTTGAATGATCCATTGGAACCTCTACTTATAGGTGATCAACTATTGTCTTGCAGGAATAGTGAATGGCTGCTGGATCAGATCACCTTCAAAGGGATTGGTTGGACATAAATGCCTCTTGCATTAGGTGTAACAGCTGCTCCAAATAGATCAGTTATGCCTTGACTGAAATCACATTCCTCAGTCATTTTAATTGTTGTTTAATCAGAGAACTTGACTGAGGAGAGTGAGAATCTTGACAATGCACTATTCCACATTAATGCCCTTTGAATTCAAGGTAAAATGTGCCAAAATGCATGAACTTCAAGTTGGAAGATTCCTTGGATTTCTGACTCAGCTTTGTAGGTTGGATCAGATGCATTGTGATTGGTTTGAGTATATGTGGCATGATGATGCTCAGTTTTGATTCAGAAATCGTGTGTAGCAAGCAAACATGCAAACTGATTTTTCCAAAACAGCTTGTAGTAGCATGACTTTGGGCATGGATTTCTCTTGGCTCAAGTTGAATTAATTCATGCAACTATGTGAAAAGATCTCACAAGTTTTGGTGTTTCCAACAAAATCTGCCTTGACCAGAATTTTTTTAAGTGTTGGAAAATGATATATTTTCATGTTTTAATCATTTTGGCGAAATCATAACTCAGAATCCACAATGAATTGGAATGAGGTGTAGTTAGAGCTTTTGTATAGGGTAACGAGATCTACAAATCCAGCTTTGGATGGGAAAAAATGGCCTTGTGGTTTAGGAGTTATGATCCTCCAAAGTTTGTACCCTAGCCACTTTATTCCATAATTTAGAAAATTTTCTAAGTTTTTATGGTTACCCCTTTTATAAGTTATCCCACTTTTCTTAATTTTTCTTGATGAATGATGATTCAAATCATACCTTAACATCATTTTAGGGTTAAAAAACCATTTTTGTGAAACATCTCAAAAAGTCAAAGTTTGACTTTTGTGCACAGTTGACTTTTTATCAGATGAATTCCAAATTGTGCAATCCTTTAGGAAATAATGTCCTTGACCTAAATCAAACTTGATGGACATATTTCATGGATGTTATAGGGTATATTGATTCATGTCCTAGGATTTGGGAGCATGTCTTGGTCAAAAGTCAAAGCTACAGTTGACTTTTCTCGCAAAATCCTAACTGTGGTTCAGATGAAATTGAAACTTGTTGCTAAAGCTTCTTGGATTAATCCATTGTGGTAAATGGATCAATGTAGTGTGTTAGAGACCCTCAAATCCTCCCTTGAGGTCTTGGCTCATGATTTGTCCCAAAAGTCAACTTAGGGGTGACTTAGGTCAAGAAACCCTAATTCCTGATTTTTGATGTATGCATCCCTTGGGGCTAAATTGACTTGGTGATTGGGTTTATGATGTCCCTTAGAGTATCATAGCTTATGCCTTGAAGCATTGGCTCATGCCCAGAGGAGAATTTCTATCTGGAGGCCCTGGTCGATCAAAACCCTAATTTGGTGACACTGGCGATCTTGCGGCTTGATCCACTTAGAAGGGAGCAGCCTTGTGCTTAATCCTTGAAGTGGGAGTCCGCTTGATCCATTGTAGATGTTGGAGAGGTTTAGACAAGTTGAAGATCATGTCATTCCTTGATTGATCCTTTGTCTAAGAGCTCTAAGAGGGCTTGAACCCTAATTTTTTATTGTAGTGGATGCTCACCCATCTCTGGGGAGACTAATGGTTCATCCATATTGTGATGATGATTTGCATAATGATGGGAATATTAGTGGTCAAAATTTGGGGTATGACACTATAATCAGATCAAATTGGCTCCGAAAGACATGGAGAAAACTTCGTTCATTACCCCCTGGGGTACCTTCTGTTACAAGGTAATGCCGATCGGCTTGAAGAACGCCGGGGCAACCTATCAAAGGGCCATGACTACTTTGTTTCTTGACATGACACACAAGGAAATTGAGGTATATGTTGATGACATGATTGCAAAATCAAAGACGGAAGAGGGGCATGTAACCCACCTGTCAAAGCTATTCGAGCGTCTGAGAAAGTACAAACTCCGCTTGAATCCCAACAAGTGCATATTCGGTGCCTGTTCAGGGAAACTTTTAGGGTTCATCGTCAGCCAGAAAGGAATTGAGGTTGATCCTGATAAGGTTAAGGCCATTAAAGAAATGCCTTCTCTGAAAACTGAAAAATAAGTCAGAGGATTCCTGGGATATTTGAACTACATCTCCAGATTCATATTCCTCATGACCGCGACATGTGCGCCGATTTTCAAATTAGTCAAAAAGAACCAGGAATGCGTTTGGACAGAAGATTTCCAAACCGCCTTCAACAGTATCAAGGAATATCTGTCGAACCCACCGATTCTAACACCTCTAGTGGAAGAAAGACCGCTGATAATCTATTAAACAGTCCTAGAGGACTCAGTGGGTTGTGTGCTTGGCCTACAAGACGAAACAAAAAGGAAAGAGTCTGTCATCTACTATTTGAGCAAGAAATTCACCGACTACGAGACTCGGTACACTATGCTTGAGAAAACTTGATGCGCTTTAGCTTGGGCAGCCAAACGTCTTCGCCAGTACATGATTTGTCACACTACTTGGTTAATCTCTGAAATGGATCCAATCAAGTATGTCTTTGAAAAGCCTGCTCTCACAGGGAGGATTGCCCGTTGGCAGATGTTGCTATCAGAATATGACATAGATTACCACGCTCAGAAAGCCGTTAAAGGAAGTATTTTAGCCGATCATTTGGCTCATCAACAGATCGACGATCAAGAATCGGTCAAATTTGACTTCCTAGACGAAGATGTCATGTATCTAAAAATGAAAGACTGCGATGAACCGCTACCCAGTGAAGGGCTAGAACCAGATTCCCAGTGGGGACTTATTTTTGAAGGAGCTGTCAATCATTACGGAAAGGGAATTGGGGCACTCATCAGGGTACCCACATTCCTTTCACCGCCAGACTCACATTCAAGTGCACAAACAACGAGGCCGAATACGAAGCTTGTATTATGGGTCTCGAAGAAGAGATCGACTTAAGGATTAAGAACGTGGATGTATATGGAGACTCCGCTTTGGTTATCAATCAGATCAAAGGAGATTGGAACACATGCCAATCAGGATTGATTCCTTACAAAGATTACGCAAGAAGGTCGTTACCCTTCTTTAACAGAGTCGAGTTTCATCATATCCCTCGTGAGGAGGATCACATGGCTGATGCCTTAGCCACCCTCTCTTCCATGATTAGTGTAGGTCAATGGAACGACTTGCCTAAGATTGACATAATGCGCCTTGAATGGCCCGCTTACATCTTCACGATTGAAGCAGTCATAGACGACAATCCTTGGTATCACGATATCAAATGCTTCCTTCAGAAACTAGAGTACCCACCTGGGGCATCCAGGAAAGATAGAAAAACCCTCAGAAGGCTGGCTAGCAGTTTCTTCCTGAGCAGTGATACACTCTATAAGAGGAACTTTGACATAGTCTTGCTCCGATGCGTCGACAGACCAGAAGCAGACATGCTGATAAAAGAAATTCACGAAGGGTCCTTTGGCACTCATGCCAACGGACACACAATGGCGAGAAAAATTCTCAGAGCAGGTTACTATTGGTTGACAATGGAATCTGATTGCTACAAGTACATGAGGAGATATCACAAGTGTCAGATATACTCAGACAAAATCCATGTACCGCCTACACATCTCAAAGTTCTTTCTTCCCCGTGGCCTTTTTCCATATGGGGAATTGACATGATTGGCATGATTGAACCTAAGGCTTCGAATGGACATCGGTTCATCCTGGTAGTCATTGATTACTTCACCAAGTGGGTCGAAGCAGCGTCGTACGCTAATGTAACCCGACAAGTGGTGGTTCGATTCATAAAAAATAATCTCATCTGCCGTTATGGTGTTCTGAGCCAGATCATTACTGATAATGGATCTAACTTGAACAATAAGATGATGAAAGAGTTGTGCACAGAGTTCAAGATCGAACACCATAACTCATCTCCCTACCGACCTAAGATGAACGGCGCGGTAGAAGAGGCTAATAAGAACATCAATAAGATTGTTCAAAATATGGTCGTAACCTACAAAGATTGTCATGAAATGCTACCCTTTGCTCTTCACAGTTATCTCACATCTGTCCGCACTTCAACAGGGGCAACCCCTTTCTCTCTAGTATATGGCATGGAAGCAGTGCTCCCCATAGAAGTAGAGATCCCATCAATCCGGGTATTGATGGAAGCTAAGCTAACAAAAGCTGAATGGTGTCAAAGTCGACACGAGGAACTGAACCTGATCGAAGAAAAGAGAATCACGGCACTATGCCATGGTCAGTTGAATCAGTAAAGGATGAAAAAGGCGTTCGACAAAAAGGTCCGACCTCGCGTCTTCAGGAAAGGAGACCTCGTGCTCAAGAAGATACAATCATTTCACACTGACTCTCGGGGCAAGTGGACTCCGAATTATGACGGCCCCTATGTGTTCAAGAAAGCTTTCTCAGGCGGTGCCCTGAGACTTGCAACCATGGATGGAGAGGAATTTTCCTACCCCACGAATGTTGACGTAGTCAAGAAATACTTCTCCTAAATAAAAAAATAATATAATAAATAAAAAAAACGTCTTGGTGGAGGCTGATGAACAGTTCCAGAAGGGGTTTCACTTGGAACATTGGCCTTCTGTATATGAACTGTTCAAAAGGGGGGAAGATCTTAGATCTAGTTATCTAAAATTGTTGTAAGGAGACGAGGTTTTGTCTAGTTCTAGACGTAGTTGTCGGGGAAACTCTAAATATCTATACTATTATTACACAGTTGATATGAGTTTATGAAAGAAGACTTACAGCAAAATAGCCCCACTGTACAGTTATTTACATATGAAAGCGGTAAATGAAAGCAGGTAAAAACTTACTCGGTTGTAGAGCTTCCATGTTGTATGGTTAGTTGTTCAATAAAGAAAAGTTGAAAACAGTATATTACAAAATCCAAGGAGAAAGTGCTTTTGAAAGGAAAATTGGGGCTTACAGCTCAAGGAGAGGCCCAGGGTTTTGTACAGGGACTTATACAAGTTACTGAGGCCCAAGAAAGATTTTTTGTACAAAGGAATGGGTCTTACACTCTCTCAAGAGGCCCAAAGTTGTTTCAAGAAGAGGAATGAGGCTTATAACATGAGGGTAGGCCCAGATGATTTGATTTTTGAACTGACGATCGCGCCGGGTTTTTTGAAGTACCGTGGGACTTATACAATATTTGAGGCCCAAAATAGGTTTGTATTTACAAAGGATTGGGTCTTACACTCTATTAGAGGCCCAATAATTTATTTTTGTACAAGTGATGGGGCTTACAGCTCAAGGAGAGGCCCAGATGTTTTTTTTTTTGTTTTGAAAATGGCGATCGCGCCGGGATTTTTGAAAATACAGTGGGACTTATACAATATCTGAGGCCCAAAATAGGTTTGTACTTACAAAGGATTGGGTCTTACACTCTACTAGAGGCCCAAAGTTTGAAAAGTTTGTTAGGGTGAAAATTAACAAAAACCCTAATTTCACCATTTTTAGAGTAATTATTCAAAGAAAATTAATTAAAATGATACAAATTCCAAATAAGTTTGAATAAACAACTTGTGATTTTGGCTTTAGGTTTGAAAAATTAGGTTTTAATCACAAGATGAATTAAAACCTATTTGGTGTTGATTTTCCAACATGAATATTTATTTTTAAAAGGGTTTAAAAACAAATAAAAAGGTATTTATTCACAAAAATACTAATTATATTAAATAAATTATATAAATCTAATTTTTTTGTGGAATAAAATATTTCAACATTTTTGTGATTTTTTGCAAAAAGAACTAATAAAAAATAATTAAAATTGAGTGAGTTATTAATTTTTCAAATCATTTAAAATAAACATGAAAAATAACAAAAAAAAAAACAAGAAAAAGTGGTAAAAAAGAGATCTGGGCGAGGGGGATTCGAACCCCAGACCTCTCGCTTGCCAGTACACACAAAACCAACTGATCAACCACTGGGGCGCAATGCCAATTCAAATATAGTATGGCAAATGATAAATATATAGAGAACTTGGTTGGAAAACCTGAAGAATGGCGCCATGGCCATCTTCTTCGTCCAGCTCGTGCATGAAGCCCTCTATCTCTCTAGTGCATGAAAACCTGAAGAATGGCGCCATGGCCATCTTATTTTCAGTGTATAGCAAGTTATATCTTTGTGGTCGTATGAACCCTAATTTTGCAAAAGCAATCGAGCAGACATGATTATGAGTGCTATGATCAAATTTTTTTAGGGGAAATACTCAGCATATGATGGCAATCAATTGACAAAAATATCATCCGAGGAAATATGCATGGATCATGAAGTTTAAGTTTTGAGGCTTACCTTGATGCAAGCTGAAATGGAACTCTGCACAGATGGTGTTCCAGAAGAAATTTGATGATCCCTACAGCTTCAATGGATGTAGTGGAGTGTGTTGCAAGCTTTGGAACACTCTGAAAACCTTTGGATCAAGTTGGAGAACTCCAACTGCATAATTGAGGCATAATGGCTTGGTTGAAGGGTGATTTTGAGCTAGGGGTGTTACAGTTGGTGTTTAAGTGTTTGGACACCTCAAATACATCATATGTGATGTGTCTGAGCAATTGGAATGGATTGCTTAATGTAGCGAGCGATTTTGGACGTGGTTCTTAAGCGCTGGTCGCTCTCTGCGGTTTGACCTTAAAACTACAGGTCGATTCATTTTTTATCCTATTGTGAGCTGAATAAGGAAGGGAAATAGATGTATCCAATTAACCCTGCTTTGCATACTGAGTTTAAACAGCGGTCTGTTAGGTTACAGATGCTATCAATGTGGGGGGCCTTTGTACTGGTTATTTGTATTTTCACCAATACTGTTTTCTTTCTTTCTTTTACCTAGGCAGAAGATTTCTGGCGGGGAACAAGGATTAGGATGTTAGGACTGATGTTTTTGAGTTACTGCTTTTGATTGACTGAGATATGGGATTTGGGTTTTTTGTTGATTGCGCTCGCTAAGATCTTTTCTTTCGATCTTATGCCTACGTATTCCCGTTTACCGAAACAGGGAAATCAGAGCGTTCGTAGTTCCTCCTATTCTATGGGAGGAAATTGGTTTTTGGTGTCTTGTTCAAAGCCCAAGACGTGAAGCGAAAGGTGATTTGTATCTTGTTTAAAGCCCAAGATGTGAAGCTGAAAGGTCTATTTGTGTCTTGTTCAAAGCCCAAGACGTGAAGCTGAATGACCTCGACTTTAGAGAGAATTTGTCATCTCTAAAGAGGGAGAAGGAGAATTACTTTAACTGGGATACGCGGATCCGAGCAATGCCATAATTTCCGAAGAAAGGGTTTTAACCTGAAGGAGAAGACTTTAACTCAGTATAGAGCAATGCCATCTTTCCTTAGGAATTTCTCATGCTAAAAGAGGGTCAGTGGCATGGATGTAGATGATCCAGAGGCTTGTCGCTTACAGCGATTAGATGAAGGGAAAGGAGTTGTTGATGTTTGTACACTGTGAACGAGGCACAGCTTTAATGCTAAAAGGTTAATTGGATTAACCAGTGGTTTTCTTATACAAAGCCTAAGAGGAGGCTAATTTCTGCTAGGAAAATCATTATACAAAGCCTAAGAGGAGGCTATTTTATGTCTCGTACAAAGCCCGAGAGAGAGGCTAAAAGGGTTCGACCCAGTGGGGCATATCGTTATACAAAGCCTAAGAGGAGGCTAGCAAAGAGTTGACTCAGTTGGAGAATCTTTTATACTCAGTAAGAGAGTGTTTTTGTATCTCGTACAAGGCCCGAGAGAGAGGCGAAAAGGTTGTTTTGACTCCACTGGGGAGAACTTTAGTATCTCGTACGAAGCCCAAGATGGAGGCTATTGTAACTGTTTCAGTTGAGTGACAGATCCAATATACTGATTTTAAAAGAGAAAATCAGTTCTTATATGAGTAATACTGTATCCAGGGGTTTGATTTGAGGATCAGGGGTATTTCCTTCTCTTTGAGGAAACAGGAAATCCAAAGGGGTGTCGAGACTGTTCGAGTCTGCGGGTTTCCTTCCTATTTAACGAAGGGTGCTTGAGAATGTCTTTGAGACTCAAGGAAGTTAGACTGTCCGTGTCTAGAGTTTTATCTTTTGTACTATGCTGTGAGAAACAGTAGTAGACTCTATGAAAGGACTGTTCTATGAGGATGACTAGGTTCTGTTCTTATACCTCTAGGAGGTCGTCGGGACAATTTGTACGAAGCCCAAGAGGAGGCTAGAAACTTTTAAGAAGCCGACGGGTCCTTGTACGAAGCCCAAGAGGAGGCTATCATTCCCGGAGGAAGAGATCATTATACGAAGCCTAAGAGGAGGCTGTGAATACTTCTAAGAAGCCGTAGTGTCCTTGAATAATGCCCAAGAGGAGGCCGATGCTTTTAAGAAGCCCGTGGGTCTTATCATCTCGTTTCCATTAGGAGAGATAACTCTTTTAAAGATAAAGACCACTGGTAAATGTGCGAGGTTTACTATCCAGCGACTTTTAGCCTTTAAAGAGGGTTCCTTAGTTAAGGTCCAAGATTATGACCGTAGTGGGTACCCAAACCCCGAGACATTCAAGGCAAGCTATCCACAAGGCATAGATCAAGTCAGGAAAGTTCGAGAATTTGGGAGAAACTCAAAGATGCCATTCACGGAGAATACATTCATCTTGGGGAGTAGAGCTTCTTGACGATTCCTAAGGAGGACAGCCGAAGAGAAGATTGTATCTGGTGCTCCTATTGGGGATCTAGGCGTCTATTTCTACGAATAAATGAAACGGCGTCACCTAGTTCTAGACGTAGTTGCCGGGGAAACTCGAAATATCTATACTATTATTACACAGTAGATATGAGTTTATGAAAGGAGACTTACAGTGAGCAGCCCCACAATACAGTTTATAATATGAAAGCAGTAAATGAAAGCGATAACCACTTACTCGGTTGGAGTGCTTCCATGCTGTTTGGTTAGTTGTTCAACAAAGAAAGATTAAAAACAACAGTATATTCAAAATCAAAGGAGAAAGTGCTTTGAAAAAGAAAGATTTGGGGCTTACAGCTCAAGGAGAGGCCCAGGGTTTTATCAGTGAGCGCACTGTTTGACTTTTGTACAGAGGGACTTATACAAGTGACTGGGGCCCAAAATGGTTTTCTGTACAAAGGGATGGGTCTTACACTCTCTCAAGAGGCCCAAAAAGGTTTAAAGAAAAGAGTGGGGCTTATAACACGAGGGTAGGCCCAAATGATTTTTCGTTTAAAAATGGCGATCGCGCCGAGGTTTTCTTTTAACGCAGAGGGACTTATACAATAAGTGAGGCCCAAAATGTTTTGGTTAAAAGGGGGATTGGGTCTTACACTCTAATAGAGGCCCAAAGTGTTTTGAATGGGTATTATAGCTCAAGGAGAGGCCCAAATGATTTTTATTTTTAAACGGGCGACGATCGCGCCATTTACTTGTACAGAGGGACTTATACAATGAGTGAGGCCCAAAAAGTTTTTATACAAGGGGGGATGGGTCTTACACTCTCTCAAGAGGCCCAAAAAGTTTTGAAAATGATTTATGAAGGTTGAATTAATCCAAAACCCTAATTTATTTTCAAAATGTATTTAATTGAATAAAAATTCAATTAAAATGATCAAAAATTGTTTAACACATGGAAAACAAATTGTGATCTTGGATTAATGCTTCAAAAATTAAGTATTGACCTACAAAATAATTAGAAAGCATTAAAAGTTGCAAAATCAATGTAGAAAAAATATTTAAAATGCCAAAAACAATTAAAATATTAATTCTTTGCAAAAATATCAATTATATGAAATAAATAATATTTTTGGGATTTTTTATGAAAATAAAATATTTTAACATTTTTGTGAATTATTAAAAAAAGAATCAACTCAAAATCATTAAAACTCAGAGAGAAATTAATTTTTGAATCAATTAAACAAAATCACAAAATTCAAATATTTGAATTATTCAAAAATGGCGCCAAGAACAAGCTGAAGAACACGCGCGTGTTCTTGGTTTCTCAGATTTGCATTTTCTATCCAATCTCCATGAATACGTAATCATATCATGCAATCCACATATCATTATGCTCGTCTCAACCTCACGATCATGTCTATGTACTTTAATTTCATTTCAATTAAACATACAAAAAAAATCACGAAGAAACCTCAAGAACCCTAATTTCTGCATGAAGGCTAGGATTTTTGATACACGATTCAAACAATGCAATTAATTGAGGGAAAACATTCCATGCATGATTATGAACATATGGCCAAATTATTGTGCGAGGAAATATGCATAGATTGAGAGATGCCCAAGTTTAGGCTTACCTCCAAGTCGTGACAGCAAGAGCATATGTGATTTTGAGTGGGAGGTGTTACAGACAAGTTGTGATGATCTGGACAGCTTCCCTACACCATATGGAGTGTGTTTGAACACTTGGATTGAATTGAAATGGGCTGGATCAGTTTATGGCATCTCAGCTGCAACTTCACTTCAAACTTGTGTGGATGGCAAGTGATTTTGAGATTTTGATGCTCCAGATGTTATGTGAGTGTTTGATCAGCTCATATGTGATGTATGTGAGGTGTGTGAGTGATTGGTTTGTGCAGAATTGCTCTCAAACTCAAAACCCGATAGCTACCTTGCTAAGAAAGGCATTTTTGCCAAGAGAAAGAGATTTTGAGGAAAGCATCTGTTAGATGGCTTTGGTGTACTCAAACTGACCACAATTGAGCTCTATTTATAGTAGAGCAAGTTTGTTTTGCAAGGAATAATGCATGGCAGCTGGTAAGTAGGTTTGGCCAATGTTGGCAAATGAAAATCCAAGTCTCCTCTAGCCATTGACTAGAGGTTAGGGCACATAGCTTTGGTCCCCTTGGTCTTGGATAAGTCTTGACTGATTTCAAATGAGAATGACTCAGTCCATGCCACCTTGATGGTTCCATTGAATGCCTCATTCCAAATTTGAAGTCTTGTCCCTATTTTGGCCATTCTAGGTTCAACATGCTATTTCTTGTTCCATGGACCTTGGAGGCTTGGCTCAGTGATTGTCCCCTTTAGATTCAATCCTCTGAGGTGTCCAAGTGGATAGGAGCAATTGAATTTGACTGATTTTGGCAAATCGACCAAAGTTGCAAATTCTGCCTTGCCTTGACAGATTTCAACAAGGCAACTTGGCAATGTTGTATCTCATGGTGTAGGTTGAATTTGGCAATGTTCTTGGCCATTTTGGAAAGCTCTTACATGATACAACAACTGTTTAAACAATTTTGGTTTTGATCTCTTTTGATTCCAAGTGAAAAATCCCCCTACATTTGGCAAAAAGTGAGGCAGAATCTGACTTAGTGAAAATTTCACTAAGTGTTGGAAAAAGTGACATTTTCACTTTTTAGCCACTTTGATCACTCCATAACTCAAAATCCTTAATGAATTGGAATGACTTGTAGTTGAAGTTTTTGTAGGTGATAATGAGGGCTACAAATCCATCTTTGGATGAGAAAAAATGGCCTTGTGGTTTAGGAGTTATGGTCCTCCAAAGTTGGTACCTTTGCCACTTTATTTTTAACTTAGAAATTTTTCTAAGTTTTATGGTTACCCCTTTTACAAGTTATCTCACTTTTCTTGATTTTTCTTGATGAATGATGATTCAAATCATACATTAACATCATTTTAGGGTTAAAAATCCATTTTGGTGAAAAATCTCAAAAACTCAAAGTTGACTTTTGTGCATAGTTGACTTTTTATCAGATGAATTCCAAACTGTGCAATTCTTCAGGAAATCATGTCCTTGACCTAAATCAAACTTGATGGACATGTTTCATGGGTGTCATAGGGTATATTCAATCATGTATTAGGGTTTGGGAGCATGTCCTGGTCAAAAGTCAAAGTTACAATTGACTTTTCCCTTAAAACCCTAATTGTGGTGCAGATGAAAATGAGACTTGTTGCTCAAGCTTCTTGGATCAATCCATTGTTCCAAATGGATCAATATGGTATATTAGAGACCCTCAAATAATCTCTTGAGGTCTTGGCTCATGGTTTGTCCCAAAAGTCAACTTAGGGGTGAATTAGGTCAAGAAACCCTAATTCCTGATTTTTGATGAATGCATCCCCTGAGGAAAAATTGACTTGATGCATGGGTTCATGAGGTTCCATGAAGCATATTAGGTTATGTTTTGGATCATTTCCTTGAGCCCAGATGAAAATTTCCATCTGGAGGCCTTGGTCGACCAAAACCCTAATTTGGTGATACTGTCGATCTTGAGACTTGATCCACCTAGAAGGGAGCAGCCTTGTGCTTAATCCTTGAAGTGGGAGTCCTTTTTGATCCATTGTGGATGTTTGAGAGATTAGACAAGTTGAAGATCATGTCATTTCTTGATTGATCCTTTGTCTAAGCACTCAGAGAGGGCTTGAAACCCTAATTTTGATTGTATTGGATGCTCACCCATCTTTAGGGAGACTGATGAAGCATGATGGTTCATCCATATTTTGATGATGATTTTCACAATGATGGGAAATCTAAGTGGTCAAAATTTGGGGTATTACAGATGCCCCTATTTAATCTTCTTGGACCCGAAGGTGTGAATGACGAAGGGATTCGAGCATTCGGGGTGCAAGAGGATTAAATATCAGAATATCCGAAATTTTGATGGTGGTTATCAATGGTAGCTTACGCATTCATCTTCTTTAGCTAAGCAATGATGCTTAGAAAAGGTAAACTACCCCTCGATCCTGGTCTTCAGCCAAGGAACTGGTCTCAGTTTTCTTTTGAAATAAACCTCCCCTCGTTCTTGGTTTCCTACCAAGGAACTGGTCTCAGTCTCTGATTTAAACTTCCCCTCGATCCTGGTTTCCTACCAAGGAACTGGTCTTAGTTTCGGATTTAAACTTCCCCTCGATCCTGGTTTCCTACCAAGGAACTGGTCTTAGTTTCTAATTTAAACTTCCCCTCGATCCTGGTTTCCTACCAAGGAACTGGTCTTAGTTTCTTTTGTCAATAAACTTTACTGACAAGGGACGCTATTCGTAGCGGTTTTCCTTCAAACTTCTCGCCGAATTTTCCTGGAGAGATGCCATTTGTCGATTTTACTGGGGAAAGTGAGTCTGTTGGGAGACTGTTTTCGTTTGGGGTTACATCATACTTTTCTCGGGATCTTCCCGGAGAAATGCCATATGATTGGATCCAATTTTGAGGTGCCAATGACCTTCTCATTAGTGGTTTTTCGGAGCAAAACTGGCGTGCTGCCGAATCTCTGATCACGAGGCTTTCTCTGTGGATTTTCCTTAATCCAGGAAAGCAAGGATATCATCTTCAATGGCGAAGAGTGATGTTTATTGAAAGTTTTCTCTGGCTTTTCAGAGGTTCAAGTTATCAAAGTGGTCGAGTGCCGACTCTGATCTAACGATACACTGGTGGCGAGATTGTTCAGACACAACGTTTCTTGACGAGGAAAGAGCTGACAAACTCGATTGAGAAAACTGTTTATCACAAGGGGACAAGACCGGCTAGAGTGATAACAATGCAATATGAAATGTAAATGCAAATAAAAAATGAATGAAGTACGTATGTATATGCTGACAAAACAAACGCGACATACAGACTAATGGATGAACACAATTGGATACTCGGCCATCGCGGGGCGAAGAAGTACCGTTGATTCAAAATAGCAATTCCACCTTGCTTAGGAGAGATAGTCCCGTTAGGAGCTATGTTGATCGGGCTTAGGATATGAGAACTCGGCCGAGGTGTGTCAGACGAAACAAGGTCTCTGACACAGTTGATCCCTTCATTTAGGCATACAGGCTTAGAAGGAGTACTTTGATTCTGCACTTTGAAGTTCGCTTACTTCGGGTGAAGCGATCGATGTTCTTCTGATGTTCAACAGTCAAAAGAAATTGCCATCTTTATTTTAAAAGCAGAAAAAGTTTTAACAAGTAAATTCATTTTTGTTTTATTTCAAGAATCGCTGATTAAGGTTAAACAACATCGTTCTGTAAAGCTAAAACAAGTAAAGAATTACAAACAAAAGCACGAGGGATCAAATTGTATTGATAAGATGGAGATCAGCCAAATGCGTGATTCCAAAGAGTACATACAAAGTTAGAAAATGGTAATTTACAGGGAAAAGGGCTACGTTGAAACATAACGACCACTATCCTTCTACCAACTTTGAGTTCGGGACATCCTGAGCTTCCGTCAAAGATGACCTTGACTGGAGTTTTCCTCCGATAGATGATGTAACTTATGCTGAGGGACCTACCTCTGTTGAACATAGTTACTTGCCATTATCCCTAATTTTTGCCTGGATTGTACTATGAGATTTCCAATCCATCGGGATGATGATTTTTTTTCATGTCTCTAACTTTTGCCTGGACCGCCCTTTCGGGTTTTCAATCCACCGAGACGTTTTTTTTTTTAGTTTAGGCGAAGTATTTCTTGACTACATCAACATTCGTGGGGTAGGCAAATTCCTCTCCGTCCATGGTTGCAAGTCTCAAGGCGCCGCCTGAGAAAGCTTTCGTGACCACATAGGGGCCATCATAATTTGGGGTCCATTTGCCCCGAGAATCAGTGAGAAATGATTGTATCTTCTTGAGCACAAGGTCTCCTTTCCTGAAAACACGCGGTCAGACCTTTTTGTCGAACGCCCTCTTCATTCTCTGTTGGTACAACTGACCGTGGCATAGTGCCGTGATTCATTTTTCCTCGATCAGATTCAATTCGTCGTGTCGACTTTGACACCATTCAGCTTCGGTGAGCTTAGCTTCCATCAATACCCGGATTGATGGGATCTCTACTTCTATGGGGAGAACTGCCTCCATGCCGTATACTAGAGAGAAAGGGGTTGCCCCTGTTTGAGTACGGACAGATGTGCGATAACCATGAAGAGCAAAGGGTAGCATCTCGTGCCAATCTTTATAGGTTACAACCATCTTTTGAACAATCTTCTTGATGTTCTTGTTATCCGCTTCTACCGCTCCGTTCATCTTGGGTCGGTAGGGAGATGAGTTATGGTGTTCGATCTTGAATTCAGCGCACAACTCTTTCATCATCTTATTGTTCAAGTTAGATCCATTATCAGTAATGATCTCGCTTGGAACACCATAACGGCAGATGATATTGTTTTTGATAAATCGGACCACCACCTGTCGGGTTACATTGGCGAATGACGCTGCTTCGACCCACTTGGTGAAATAGTCAATGGCTACCAGGATGAACCGATGTCCGTTTGAAGCCTTGGGCTCAATCATACCAATCATGTCGATTCCCCATATAGAAAAAGGCCATGGGGAAGAAAGAACTTTGAGATGTGATGGCGGTACATGAATTTTGTCGGAGTATATCTGACACTTGTGACACCTCCTCATGTACTTGTAGCAGTCGAATTCCATGGTCAACCAATAATACCCGGCCCTGAGAATTTTTCTCGCCATTGTATGTCCGTTGGCATGAGTGCCAAAGGATCCTTCATGAATTTCTTTCATAAGCATGTCTGCTTCGGGTCTGTCGACGCATCGGAGCAAGACCATGTCAAAATTTCTCTTATAGAGAGTGTCACCACTCAGGAAGAAGTTTCCAGCCAATCTTCTGAGGGTTTTCTTGTCTTTTCTGAGTGCCCCAGATGGGTACTCTTGTTTCTGAAGGAAGCATTTGATATCGTGATACCAAGGTCTGTCGTCTATGACTGCTTCAATCGCGAAGATGTAAGCGGGCCGTTCAAGGCGCATTATGTCGATCTTAGGTATGTCATTCCATCGACCTACACTGATCATGGAAGAGAGAGTGGCTAATGCATCAGCCATGTGATTCTCATCACGAGGGATGTGATGAAAGTCGACTCTGTTGAAGAAGGGTAACAACCTTCTTGCATAGTCTTTGTAAGGAATCAATCCTGATTGGTATGTGTTCCAATCTCCTTTTATCTGGTTAATAACCAGGGCTGAGTCGCCATATACATCCAAGTTTTTTATCCTTAAATCAATCGCTTCTTCGAGACCCATGATACATGCTTCGTATTCGGCCTCGTTGTTCGTACATTTGAACGTAAGTCTGGCAGTGAAAGGAATGTGGGAACCCTGAGGGGTAACAATGATTGCCCCAATTCCGTTTCCATAATGATTGACTGCTCCGTCAAAGATAAGTCCCCACTGGGAACCTGGTTCTGGCCCTTCACTGGGTAGCGGTTCATCGCAATCTTTCATCTTTAGATACATGACATCTTCGTCTGGGAAGTCAAACCCGATTGATTCTTGATCGTCAATCGGTTGATGAGCCAAATGATCGGCTAAAATACTTCCTTTAACGGCTTTTTGAGCGTGGTACTCTATGTCATATTCTGATAGTAACATCTGCCAATGGGCAATCCTTCCCATGAGAGCAGGTTTTTCGAAAACGTACTTGATTGGATCCTTTTCGGAGACCAACCAAGTAGTATGACGAATCATGTACTGGCGAAGACGTTTGGCTGCCCAAGCCAAAGCGCAACAAGTTTTCTCAAGCATTGTGTACCGAGTTTCGCAGTCGGTGAATTTCTTGCTTAGATAATAAATGGCAGACTCTTTCCTTTTAGTTTTGTCTTATTGGCCAAGTACACATCCCATTGAGTCCTCTAGGACTGTGAGGTAAATGATCAGTGGTCTTCCTTCCACTGGAGGTGATAGAATCTGAGGATTCAACAGATATTCCTTGATACTGTCGAAGGCAGTTTGGCAATCTTCTGACCAAACACAATCCTGGTTCTTTTTGAGTAATTTGAAAATTGGCGCACACGTTGCGGTCGTAAGGAATATGAATCTGGAGATGTAGTTCAAACGTCCCAGGAATCCTCTGACTTGTTTTTCAGTTTTCGGAGAAGGCATTTCTTGAATGGCCTTGACCTTGTCAGGATCAACTTCAATTCCTTTCTGGATGACGATGAACCCTAGTAATTTCCCCGAACGGACACCGAAGGTGCACTTGTTGGGATTTAAGCGGAGCTTGAATTTTCTTAGACGTTCGAACAATTTTGACAGATGTTCAACGTGCTCATCCTCTGTTCTTGATTTTGCAATCAAATCATCGACATATACCTCGATTTCTTTGTGTATCATGTCATGAAACAGAGTAGTCATGGCCCTTTGATAGGTTGCCCCGGCATTCTTCAAACCGAACGGCATTACCTTGTAACAAAAGGTACCCCATGGGGTAATGAACGAAGTTTTTTCCATGTCTTTCAGCGCCATTTTGATCTGGTTATAGCCCGAGAATCCATCCATAAAGGAAAATACTTTGAACTTTGATGTGCTGTCAACCAACATGTCAATGTGTGGTAAAGGAAAGTCGACCTTTGGACTTGCCTTGTTCAGATCTCTGTAATCGACACACATTCTGACCCTTCCGTCCTTTTTTGGAACGGGCACGATGTTGGCTAACCATTGAGGATATTCAGATGTAGCGAGGAAACCCGCGCCGATCTGTTTCTGTACCTCCTCTTTGATTTTGATGGCCATGTCCGGGTGAGTCCGTCTCAACCTTTGCTTTACTGGCGGACATTCCAATCTCAACGGTAAGTGATGTTCCACGATGCTGGTATCCAACCCTGGCATATCCTGATAGGACCAAGCGAACACATCGGGGAATTCTTTGAGAAGCTTTATCAAACCCTCTCTGGTAGTTGGACTGAGCAATGCTCCGATCCTGATTTCTTTTCTCTCTTTTTCTGAACCCAAGTTTACCGTTTCCAATGGCTCTTTGTGAGGTTCAATGGACCTTTCCTCTTGTCTGAGTAGTCGGGAGATCTCTTATGGAATTTCGTTGTCATTTTCTTCTTCAGCCTCGAATACCGGGAACTCAAAGTTGGAAGAAGGCATCGGATCGTATGTTTCAACGGGGTATAAAACAAGCAATCTGCATGATGTGATGATTCGTTTTTAGAAGAGATAGAGAAAATGTAAGTGTGTGCAGTGTTTTGATTTTACTGCTTGTTTTTATTATTGAATGTTTTTTAGGATTACCATTTTCTGAAAAAGTAAAAAGAGAAAACAGCAATTAATGCGGAAATTACAGAACGATATTATTTTATTAATGAACAAGTCGAATCTTGAAACTACAGCCCTATAAAACAAAACTTTGTCGCTTCGGGCAAAGCGAAGAGGGAAATTTACAAAAAGCGAGCCCTATCAAAACATCCGTTTCACCTGGGCAGGGTGAAAGGTTAAAGATGGCAATTACTTTGACTGACGAACGACCTTCGGAACATCGACGGCAACCCATTGGCGGCGAACTCCTTGGTGAATCACAAAGTCTGGCACCTTCCTTGATTTGTCTTCAGAAATGACGCTGATTTCTGGTGGAGCAGGATCATTGGAATCTGTCTCCCAGGCAGAATTGTCGTAGGAGGATTCCTCTGTTGTATTTTGCATAGCATTTGTGCTCTCAGCTGTATCTCCCCATCCAGTCGGCTGGATGTCTTCGAGCCTGATACGAGAGCTTTCGGGAGCAGTGTACCTGACCATATAGTCGTATTTTCCATTTGGTTGTCCTAGGGTGTCCCACACTTCTGTGGAACTGGAGGAATCATCCCTCTCGATGACGTTGACCTCGGGAAAATCATAGTTGATGAATTCAAGTCCTGCAAACGTTGCGAATTCATCTTCATGTTGAGTAGTTTCTGAATGACCTGAGTGTTGATCCCATGACATAGTGGGGACATAGGTATTCTGTTTAATGACACTCAGTTGAGCTTCATTACTCGGCTGACTTTCTTGCCCCAAGTTTCCTGGGTTAGGCTGCCACATTGGCAGGCCATCCATCGGGTCATAGTAATTGTGATCAAAGCTGTCTTTCATCGGAGTGTCTTCCTCTAATGAATTTGGCGGAGCACGGCATCCTTCCGGATCACAATCTCCATAGATCATTTCGACATCTGATCTTGGTATAAATCTCGGACTTTCTGTAGGAAAGCGAAAAGGCATAGACACCTCTTCCTGAGACATATAACCGTCCTTGTTAAGGTAGGACTTCCATTCTTCATCTGTGTCAGAGGGATCTTCCTCATTGATAGCATGAACTGTCTGAGACACTGGGTGAAGAAAACCTCCATTGTGGAAGAAGTTTTGAAGGGGATGAAGACTTTCATCGTTGGCGGCTGTCTGGGTACAGGTTGCAGAAAAACCAAGACCCTTCTTTGTTTTATTGTCAATGGGAATGACAAGCCGTCCCCATCCTGTCGTATCGGTACTCTCGACCGCTTTGATAGCATCTTTGTATGAAGAAATTGAAGTTCCTTCTTTGTACTGATTGTCCTTGCTCACCGATAGTGCTTGGAACTGAGTTCCAATAACCTCCTCGGGTTCCACACAAGTAGATGATGATAAGTTGCTCACAAGCAAGGCTTGTTCCCCACAAACCGTGACAAGTTGATCATTCTTGACAAACTTTAGCTTTTGGTGGAGGGTTGAAGTAACCGCTCTAGCCTGATGTATCCAAGGTCTTCCTAATAAACAACTGTATGTTGCTCGGATGTCCATGACCTGGAAAGTGATTTGGAAAGTGTGAGGACCAATAGTTATGGGAAGATCCACTTCGCCGATAACTGTTTTTCTGGATCCGTCGAATGCTTTGACGACGGCCTCGCTGACTCTCATCGGAGGGCCCTTGAATGATAATTGCATCAAAGTGGACTTCGGCATAACATTCAGGGCTGACCCTGTGTCTACCAGTACGTTGGCTAAAGCATCGCCCTAGCAGTTAACTGTAATGTTGAGCGCCATGTTATGACAGCGACCCTCTTCAGGTAATTCTTCATCACTAAATCCCAAATTATTGGAGGAAGTGATGTTAGAGACAATACTATCGAACTGTCTGATTGTTACATCCTGTTCCACAAAGACCTGCTCCAAGACTTTCTGTAGAGCCTCCCTGTGGGCTTCTGAACTGAGTAACAGTGATAATACTGAGATCTTTGAAGGAGTCTATAACAGTTGATCAACAATGTTATATTCACTCCTTTGGATGAGCTTTAGCATCTCATCTTTGTCTTTTGAAAGGTCGGAATTACCAGATTGACCGACTGGTGGATCAGGAATTTCTACCTGAAGTTCCTTTTCTTTGTTGGATTCTCCAACCCCTCGGTTGAAGATTCGACCGCTCCATGTTACACGACTGATGTCTGCAATATTCACGACGGAGGGTAATGGAATTTCCTTTCCATTCTCGATTATTGTTGCACCATATTTGTAAGGGATTGCCGTAGTTGATTCATACGGTAGTGGCCCCGGTAGATAGATAACTATGGGAACCTTCTGATTTTTCTGACCATCATAAGTAATCTCGATCCGTTCCCGATTGGGAACTCTAGATTCATCAAGTAGAGGGATGATGGCAAAAACATCCCTGGTCTGGTGACGACCAGAGATGGTGACAACATCCTCAACTTGATCGGCAAGGTAATTCGGCGACCAAATGATGGGTTCTGAACCTGGATATGGACGAATTTCTCCGTGATCGACCTGATCCTGAAGAGCTGCTTTCACAAGGTAACGCCCTTGATTACTTTCCGAACAGACGCTACAACTGTCATAGTTGTGTGGAGGCACCTGGCCACGCCCACTTTGAATACAATGTAACCTCACTAGGTTACCTTCCATTGATCGGACATCCTGACTTTGACGATGAGTAGGATTCCTGTTATTGATACTAATCTGCTGAGTATCTTCGTCCATATAGATTGGCATCCACCAGTGATTTAACAAGTGCTGAAGTGCCTCCTGGACAAGGGTACAACCTCGATCGTTTTCCCAACCCGCTTTACAACTTTGATAATCATGTGATATTAAGAATCCAAGTTGGACCTGCTCAGCATGTAACTCTACCAGGTTGGTACTCATCACGCGAATGTCAAAGATCTGAACCATGTTGATTTGATATGAGTTCCTATCATGGTAGTCTTGGATCCATCCAAGATCCATCTGACGCTGGAAGGTCTCTTGTATGAAAGAGCATCCCTGTTTGTTTACCGAGCAAATCAGACAGGAACTGTAATCGTGCCACGGCAGATTATGATACTGGCTTTGCCTTGAGTGCATCGCCACCAAGTTGACATTCATCACACGGATGTCATGGTTTTGAATGACGTTGGAATTCGTGTAAACCATGTTAACTCCACGAACTCGGTGCTCTTGGATCCATCCAAGATCCATCTGTTCCTGTAGAGCTGCTTGCACTACAGAACATCCCTGGTTGTCTTTAGAGCAGATATCACACTGGTGATAATTATGAGGTGGCACATGGCCATATCCACTCTGTCTACAATGCATCTTGACCAGATTGGTCTCCAATAAGAGTACATCATGAATTTGATAGACATTGTTAGTCTCTTTCTCAATCAGGTTGACTGCAGCTTTCCCATGTTGAGGCAGCGGGTTCGTAAGAACATTAGGATTCGTATCTTTGAAAGATAAGAGCCCGCTCCTAACAAGTTTTTGCACGTCGGATTTGAAATTGAGGCAAGTCTCAATGTTATGCCCTAAACCTCCTTGATGATAAGGGCATGTCTGTTCCGCTTTAAACCAAAAAGGTGGATTTTCCAGAACTGAAAGGGGAGACTTAGTCTGAATGTACCCCTTAGCCAGCAGTAACGGAAACAGCTCTGCGTACGTTACGGGTATAGGATCAAATCCTGGTGGCCGTGTTGTATGGTTGTTGTTATATGGAGGACGAGCCTGCTGAAGAGGCTGTTGTGTCCTTTGTTGGTCAGGTTGGCTCTGCGCAACCTGAGGTTGATACATAGGAACAGGCGCGGGGCCGATAGCAGGAGTTACAGCTGCTACTGGCTGATAACGTCGCCTTTGCTTTCCGAGAGAGATATTCCCAATATCTTGCTATTTTTTCTTAGGGAGAGCACTACCATATTTTTTAGTACCGCTCGTCGATCCAGTGTCTTTTACCAAACGTCCTTCTCGGACGGCTTCCTCAAGACGTACGCCCATACCGACCATCTCGGTGAAATCACTGGGCGCACTGGCAACCATTCGGTCATAGTAAAATGAGCTTAAGGTCTTTAAGAAGATTTTTGTCATCTCTTTTTACTCAAGAGGTGGACAAATTTGAGCGGCAATTTCACGCCACCTTTGAGCATACTCCTTAAAGGTTTCCTTGTCCTTTTGCGACATTGATCTGAGTTGATCTCTGTCGGGTGCCATGTCTAAATTGTACTTGTATTGTTGGACGAAGGTAGTACCAAGATCTTTGAATGTACTGATCGTAGTACGGTTTAAACCCATGTACCATTTGAGTGCGGCACCGGTTAAACTATCCTGAAAGTAATGAATCAGCAGGTCCTGATTCTCCGTCTGAGCTGACATCCGCCGAGCGTACATCACCAGATGGCTCTGAGGGCAAGAGTTACCCTTGTATTTTTCAAAGTCGTGCACTTGGAATTTGTGCGAGACTTTCACATTTGGGACCAAGCAGAGGTCTGTGGGGTCCTTTCCAAATAGATCCTGACCGCGAATGGCTTGCAGCTCTTTCTGCATTTCCAAGAACTGCTCCTGGAATTCCTCCATTCTGTCAAACATAGTTTCCTTCTTACCAGAAGGTGTCTGTGGAATCTGTCCTTCCGGGACAATGTGCACCACAGGGGGTGGTACCGTGACTACGGCAGTAAGTCTTGGTGCCTCCCGAAGTTTGTAACCTTCAGGAGTCTTGAGTATGCCCCTGGCATCTTCGCTTTCCCGAAGTTTGTAACCTTCAGGCCCAGCGGCTTCTGTTGCGATTCCCTGATCTTCAGTGATCGGCGGAACATATCCTTCTGGGATATAGTTAACAGGCATGCCCCAAGGACAATCTTTCGGCATTTGATACCTAGGATTATACTTTTCTATGATGGGCGTTGAGGTGATCTCTGAGATCACGGTTCTTTGTAGCTGAGCTTCTGCCATGGCTTGCATGTCGTTACGAAGCTTTCTCATATCCTCTCTCAGAGCGTCGATCTCTTCTTTCAACTCTCTGTTTTCTTCCTCAAGATCATCCATCATTTTCTGACGATTGGCCCGAGTATTGTACGAATGAGACAGTTTGACTCTAGAACCGAGACACAAACGTGAGATTCGTAGGTAAGGAGAATACGTGATGTGAGAATGATGAATGCAATGATTATATTAATTTTTTTTTGGGTTTAATCAAAATAAACTTCAACAATTAGATTGCAAATATCAAACAGTGGGGCCCTTTTTATTGAATTCCAAAGGATTACAGAACTGGAAATGCAGTAGATTACAAAGTGCAGAAACAGAAACCTAAACTAATGGGTCCCGAGTCCTCTTCTTTGACCGGGGCGCTTGGGCCGTTGTCGAGTTGTCATTCCTTTGCCAGGTGAAAGGAGCGAGCAAATTCCTTTGGTCATCTTGATTCTCTACAGCATGCTGCTCCAAAATTTCAATCAGAGCATCTTTCTCTTTTAGTAGTTGCTGTATTTGGATACACTCTACGTCGAGGGTGCGGTACTTGTTCTTCCAAGATCTTCTTTCCTTTTGAACTTTGTTGAGAGTAACCTGAAGCTTTTTAGTTTCCGTCATGAAGTACATGACAGATTCCCTCGGCGGAAGAATTCCGTAACGAGGATAAGGCATCTTCAGCTTGAGAGCTCTAGTTTGTACCCAATGGAGATAAGGCTCCACCGAGACACAGTCCGGTTTTCCCAGAGACTCTCGTCCTATCTTATGAACATGTTTCCAAGCTTGTACTATTTCCATCTTTAGCACTCTGTCGTTTTCTCCTTCCTTGAAGAAAAGACCTTCCAGATGAACACCCAGTGGGATGTGCCTCATCGAGTATCCAAATTGACGAAGAACTAATATCGGATGATAGTTGATTCCTCCTTTAATTCCTATGAGGGGTACGCTAGGGAAGTTTCCACAACGATCAATTATTCTAATTCCCTCATAAATCCTATTACACCAATCTATATCGGAATTGGTGAGAGACATGATCTTCTGTGACCAACGTAAGACACTCTTGCAATCCCAAAAAGCAGCAGACTTGGGCAAGTGAGAGATAAACCATTTGTAAAGGAAAGGTACACAGCATGTGATCTCCCCTCCGCTGTACAAATTTCCCAAGTGTACAGAATGATACGCATCTGCGAGCAAAGTCCGCACAGGGTTTCCAATGAGAAAAACCTTAATAGCGTTGATATCGACAAAATTATTAATGTTGGGAAACAAAAATAACCCGTAGGTGAGCAAGACAAAGATGCTTTCAAAAGCAGTCGTGTTCCCTATACTAGCGAAGTACAAGGCTTTCTTTGTCAAGAACTGGGCTGGAAAACCTTGGATACCACCCTTAGTGGTCATGTGAGTCCTGACCTCAGACTCGTCCAAATGAATTGCTATTGCAATAGTCTGATTCTTTGGAGTTTCTCCCAGTCCAGAAAACGGAGCTCGATCAGTGATATGTAAATCAGTCAGATGAGAAAACTCCTCCAGCGTTGGTGCAAGCTGGTAATCCGGGAATGTGAAACAATGATAAACCGGATCGTAGAATTGAATGAGCACGTCCATGATCCCCTTAATCACATGGACTCTTAACAGTGGTAGCAAACCACCGTGCTTGGCTCTGAAAGCCTCTGGGTTAACGATCATCCTTGCTAACTTTCTCAAATCCCCTAATTTTGGAACCTTGAAGGTATACTGGTGAGTTCTCCTTCTACCGAAATCCATTAGCGTAATCCTCTTCTTTGATATTTGCAATCACAATCTTAGTTTAATTTGAAAAATAGAGAGACTAGAAGAGAAAGTTTTTTTTTTTTTTTTTTTGAATGTTTTATTGTTTTTTAGATGAATGCATGAATGCAACACACAAAAACATAGAAAAAACATGGGGTCAGAGGGTCGTTGTCATGAAGTCAAGGCTCTACCCATCCCCAAAGGTTTACACTAAGGTGATTTTTGTACCTGTACTCATTATCATCAGCTCCTCCCAGGAAGGCAAGACAACAAGCGGATCGCCAGCGAGTTGTGTGCAATCTTAGAGTAAGTGCTATTCACCGAGAATAGATCACCAGCCTCAAATGACGGTAATATCGCGTAACAGCTATTTCCGATAGCTTCCGCACTACGAAAGGGTTTGGCTTTTCTAGGTGTATACTCATTCTCACCACATGCGGCATCACACGCATTCCCATTAGCAGAAAAATAAACACGTATAGCAATTAGGAAAAGCAGTATATATATTTGTCCTAATCATCCTAGACTTTTAAAGCTAAGAATCCTAAGTTCCTGACAGAAATGGGTTCCCCGGCGGAAGCCCCAATCTGTGGTTCCCTGCCTAAGAGATGGACCAGCATAGGTCAATCTTTCTCTTCGGTAGAGTTCCCATTTTCCGTAGAAAATGGAGATGATGCCCTAAGTCAGAAAAGCAGACTCCCCAGCAGAGTCGCCATTTGTGTAATTTTTCACACAAGAGAAGTAGAAAGAAAGGAACGGGCCCCACGGTGGGCGCCAGTTTTCTGTAGCGAGCGATTTTGGACGCGGTTCTTAAGCGCTGGTCGCTCTCTGCGGCTTGAGCTTAAAACTACAGGTCAATTCATTTTTTATCCTATTGTGAGCTGAATAAGGAAGGGAAATAGATGTCTCCAATTAACCCTGCTTTGCATACTGAGTTTAAACAGCGGTCTGTTAGGTTACGGATGCTATCAATGTGGGGGGCCTTTGTACTGGTTATTTGTATTTTCACCAATACTGTTTTCTTTCTTTCTTTTACCTAGGCAGAAGATTTCTGGCGGGGAACAAGGATTAGGATGTTAGGACTGATGTTTTTGAGTTACTGCTTTTGATTGACTGAGATATGGGATTTGGGTTTTTTGTTGATTGCGCTCGCTAAGATCTTTTCTTTCGATCTTATGCTTACGTATTCCCGTTTACCGAAACAGGGAAATCAGAGCGTTCGTAGTTCCTCCTATTCTATGGGAGGAAATTGGTTTTTGGTGTCTTGTTCAAAGCCCAAGACGTGAAGCGAAAGGTGATTTGTATCTTGTTTAAAGCCCAAGATGTGAAGCTGAAAGGTCTATTTGTGTCTTGTTCAAAGCCCAAGACGTGAAGCTGAATGACCTCGACTTTAGAGAGAATTTGTCATCTCTAAAGAGGGAGAAGGAGAATTACTTTAACTGGGATACGCGGATCCGAGCAATGCCATAATTTCCGAAGAAAGGGTTTTAACCTGAAGGAGAAGACTTTAACTCAGTATAGAGCAATGCTATCTTTCCTTAGGAATTTCTCATGCTAAAAGAGGGTCAGTGGCATGGATGTAGATGATCCAGAGGCTTGCCGCTTACAGCGATTAGATGAAGGGAAAGGAGTTGTTGATGTTTTTACACTGTGAACGAGGCACAACTTTAATGCTAAAAGGTTAATTGGATTAACCAGTGGTTTTCTTATACAAAGCCTAAGAGGAGGGGTAACCATAAAAAACTTAGAAAATTTTGTAAGTTATGGAACAAAGTGGCTAGGGTACCAACTTTGGAGGATCATAACTCCTAAACCACAAGGCCATTTTTTCCCATACAAAGCTGGATTTGTAGCTCTCAACCCTCTACAAAAGCTTCAACTACCACTCATTCCAATTCCCCATGGATTTTGAGTTATGGAATGATCAAAATCACAAAAAGTGAAAATGTCACTTTTTTCCAACACTTAATGAAATTTTCACTAAGTCTGAATCTGCCTTCACTTTTTCCAAATGTAGGGGAATTTTTCACATGGATCCAAAAAGTATCAAAACCAATTATGATCAAACAGTTGCTGTATCATATGAGGGCATTCCAAAATGGCCAAGAACTCCATCAAATTCCACTTGAGCCATGAGATGTGACAATGCCAATATGCCTTGCTGAAAACTGTCAAGGCAAGGCAGATTTTGGAGTTTTGCTCGATTTGCCAAATTTATGCAATTCCAAGCAACTCTATCCATCTGAACACCTCAAGGGGGACCAAGGAGGAACCAACTTTGATCCCAAGCCTCCCAAGTCTTTGGAACCAAAAGTAGCATGCCAAACCTAGAATTGCCTAAAAGAGGGACAAGACTCCAATTTTGGAATGGAGCATTCAATGCATACACTAAGGTGGCATGGATTGAACCATTGCTAACTGAATTCAGTCAAGACTTATCCAAGACCAAGGGAACCAGCAGCCTGTGCCCTAACCTCTAGTCAATGGCTAGAGGAGACTTGGATTCTCATTGCTCAACATTGGCCAAACCTATGCAGCAGTTGCCATTAACTATTCCTTACAAAACAAACTTGCTCTACTATAAATAGAGCTCATTTGTGATTAGTTTGAGTACACCAAAGCCATCAAACAAATGCTTTCCTCAAAATCACCTTCTCATTTCCAAATTTGCCTTCCAAAGCAAGTCACTATCGGGTTTTGAGTTTGAGAGCTATTCGAACCAAACCAATCACACACATACCTCATAAACATCATATAGAAGTGATCCAAACACTCACATAACATCTGGAACACCAAAATCACAAAATCACTAGCCAATTGCTCAAGCCTTTGACAGATTTGCAGTTGGGGTGCCATCTCAAGTTCCTGATCATTTCAATCCATTCCAAGCATCCAGACACACTCCATGGCACCTAGGGAAGCTATCCAGATCATTGGAACCTAGCTGTAACACCTCTAACCCAAAACACGATCACCAGCTGCAAGTGGTAAGCATGAGCTCTTCTAACTCTATGATCCATGCAATTCTTGCTGCACAATAATTTGGCCATATGTTCATGATCATGCATAGAGTATTTACCCTCAATCAATTGCTTTGTATGAATCGTGTATGGAATTTCTGAACCTTCATGCAGAATTTAGGGTTCTTGAGGTTTCTCTTTGATTTCTTATTCCATGCTTAAAATAAATGAAATTAAAGACCATAGACATGATCGTGAGGTGAAAACGAGCAAATTGATATGTAGATTGCATGATATAATCAAGTATTCAGTGAGATTGGATAGAAAACGCAAATCTGTGAAAAACAGAGCATGCGGGCAAGGCCAAGATGTTCTTGGCTCCCTTTTTCAAATATTTGAATTTTTGAATTTTTGTGATTTTATTTAATTGATTCAAAAATTAATTTTTCTCTGAGTTTTAATGATTTTGAGTTGATTCTTATTTTAATAATTCACAAAAATGTTAAAATATTTTATTTTACCAAAACATCCCAAAAATATTATTTATTTCATATAATTGATATTTTTGCAAAGAATTAATATTTTAATTGTTTTTGACATTTAAAATATTTTTTTTCTTCTTGATTTTGCAAATTTTAATGACTTCTAATCATTTTGTAGGTGAAAACTTGATTTTTGAAACATTAATCCAAGATCACAATTCGTTTTCCACATGTTATACAATTTTGATCATTTTAATTGAATTTTTTATTCAATTAAAATACATTTTGGAAACAAATTAGGGTTTTGATTAATTCAACCCTCATCAAACCTTTTAAAAACACTTTGGGCCTCTAATAGAGTGTAAGACCCAATCCTTTGTAAATACAAACCTATTTTGGGCCTCAAATGTTGTATAAGTCCCGTTGTATTTCAAAAGTTCGGCGCGATCATCGCCTGTTTAAAACAAACCACCTGGGTCTCTCCTCGAGCTATAAGACCCATTCAAAAAACTTTTTTGGGCCTCTAATAGAGTGTAAGACCCAATCCCCTTTTGAAACCAAAAACTTTTGGGCCTCAATCATTGTATAAGACCCACGGTGTTTTCAATACCTCGGCGCGATCATCGCCCTTTTCAAAATAAACCATTGGGCTTCTCCTTAAGCTATAAGACCCATCTTTGTTCACTTTCAATCATTTTTGGGCCTCTTGAGAGAGTGTAAGACCCATCCCCTTGTACAGAAAACCTTTCTTGGGCCTCAGTCACTTGTATAAGTTCCTGTACAAAACGATAGTGCGATCACTACTTAAATCTTGGGCCTCTCCTTGAGCTGTAAGCCCCAATTTTCCTTTCAAAAGCACTTTCTCCTTTGATTTTGTAACATACTGTTATTTTCAATTTCTTTGTTGAACAACTAACAATATAGTATAGAAGCTCTACAGCCGAGTAAGTGTTTACCCGCTTTTATTTACCGCTTTCATATGTATATAACTCTACTGTGGGGTTGTTTCACTGTAAGTCTTCTTTCATAAACTCATATTGACTGTGTAATACTAGTATAGATATTTAGAGTTTCCCCGGCAACTACGTCTAGAACTAGACAAAACTTCGTCTCCTTACATCCGATGTTCTCCAGGATATTTCAACATAACCTAAACCATGAGAATTTTCTTTTACAATAATTTTAGATAACTAGATCTAAGAAATCTCCCCCTTGAACAGTTCATATACAGAAGGCCAATGTTCCAAGTGAAACCCCTTCTGGAACTGTTCATCAGCCTCCTCTTGGGCTTAGTGCAAGGACCCACAAGCTTCCTAAAAGCATCCCCGCCTCCTCTTGGGCGTTGTACAGGGACCCATCGGTTTCTTAGAAGTTTTCACAGCCTCCTCTTAGGCTTCATATAATGATTCTTCCTCCGGGAAGATAGCCTCCTCTTGGGCTTCGTACAAATTCTCCCGTCGTCTTCTTAAAAGTTTTTCTCGCCTCCTCTTGGGCTTCGTACAAATTGTCCCGACGACCTCTTAAAGGTATAGGAACAAAAATTAGTCATTTTAATAGAACAGTCTGTCAAAGAGTCTAGATATTTCTACCGCGAACGTACTGTCTCTTAATTTCTCTTAAGCATAGTACAAAAGATAAAACTCTAGACTTGGACAGTCTAATCTCCTTGAGTCTCGAAGACATTCTCAAGTTCCTTTCAAAAATAGGAAAAACACCCGTAGACTTGGCAGTCTCAATACCCTTTGGATTCACCGTTTCCTTAAAGAACAGGAAATAATCCCGGTCCTCAGATCAAATCCATGAGTACAACATTACGCATATAAGAACTGATTTTCTCTTTTAACCAACATACTGGACCTGTCACTCAACTGAAACAGTAACCCCAGCCTCCTCTTGGGCTTTGTACAATGATTCTCCCCAGCGAAGCTAACCTTTTTAGCCTCCATCTCGGGCTTCGTATGAGATACCAAATCACTCTCTTGTTGAGTATAAAAGACTCTCTTGTTGAGTCATTCCTTTTTCAGCCTCCATCTCGGGTTTTGTACGAGATACAAAACACTCTCTTGTTGAGTATAAAAAGACTCTCGTGTTGAGTCGATCACCATTAGCCTCCATCTCGGGCTTCGTACGACATACAAATCACCTTCTTGTTGAGGATAAAAGACTCTCTTGTTGAGTCAAACATTCTTAGCCTCCATCTCGGGCTTCGTACGAGATACAAATCACTCTCTTGGTGAGTATAAAAGACTCTTTGGTTGAGTCAAACCCTTTTAGTCTCCGTTTTGGGCTTCGTACAAGACACATATAAAAACACTCTCTTGTTGAGTCAACCCTTTTAGCCCCTATCTCGGGCTTCGTACGAGACACAAAAGCATCCTCTTGTTGGGTCAATAGCCTCCTCTTAGGCTTTGTATAAGGAAATCCCCGTTTGATTCAATCAACCTTTTAGTATCAAATCATGCTTTGGTCACAACATACAAATATCAACAACTCGTTTTCCCCCCATCTAATTGTTGTAAATGGCAAGCCTCTGGATTATTTACATCCACGCCACTGTCCCTCTTTTAGCATGAGAAATTCCTAAGGAAAGATGGCATTGCTCTACACTGAGTTAAAGTTTTATCCTTCAGGTTGAAAATCCCCTATAAAGGAAATTATGGCATTGTTGGATTCACATATCCCAGTTAAAGTAATTCTCCTTTATAATCAGTCACCCAACAATTGTGACAAACATACCCTCTTTAGAGATGACAAATTCTCTCTAAAGTCAAACACCCTTTTAGCTTCACATCTTGGGCTTCGAACAAGATACAAATAGACCCTTCAGCTTCACATCTTGGGCTTTGAACAAGATATAAACCACCTTTAGCTTCATGTCTTGGGCTTTGAACAAGACACCAAAACACCATTTCCTCCCATAGAATAGGAGGAACTACGATCGCTCTGATTTCCCTATCCCGGGAATACGTAGGCAAAAGATTGAAAAAGAATCTTAGCGAGCACACTAATAATAAAACCCGAAGTCCCCTACCTCCAGCCAATCTAGCACAGTATCCCAACAAATTCCCCATGAACAATCGCGGTATTTCGTTTTGAACAAAATAAGCAGAGAGAGACCCACGAACTAAAGCCGCATCTGTAAACCAAAAGTTTTGACTGTTTAACCTCAGTTTTCAAGCACGGTTAATTGGAGACATCTATTTCCCTTCCTTTATTAGCATTAATAGGATAAAAAATGAATCGAACAGTAGTACCAAAGCGATAGTGATTCGAAACCACAAAAACCGCGCTACATCAGCAAAGGATGAAGAAGGCGTTCGACAAAAAGGTCCGACCTCGCATCTTCAGAAAAGGAGACCTTGTTCTCAAGAAGATACAATCATTTCTCACTGATTCCCGGGGCAAATGGACTCCGAATTATGATGGCCCCTATGTGGTCAAGAAAGCTTTCTCAGGCGGTTCCCTGAGACATGCAACCATGGAAGGAGAGGAATTTACCTACCCCACAAATGTTGACGTAGTCAAGAAATACTTCGCCTAAATAAAATAAAATAAAAACATCTCGGTGGATTGAAAACCCGAAAGGGCGGTCCAGGCAAAAGTTAGAGACATGATCAAAAATCATCCCGGTGGATTGGAAACATCAAAGTACAATCCAGGCAAAATTAGGGATAATGGCAAGTAACTACGTCTAACAGGAGAAAGTCCCTCAGCAGCAGTCCTGACATCCATCAGAGAAAACTCCAGTCAGGGTCATCTTCGACAGAAGCTCAAGATGTCCAGAATTCAAAGTTGGTAGAAGGATAGTGGTCATTATGTTTCAATGTAGCCCTTTTCCCTTAAATTACCATTTTCTAACTTTGTAAATACTCCATGGAATCACGCGCTTGGCTGATTTCCATCCTATAATTAAAATTTGAGCCCTTGTGCTTTTGTTTGCAATTCTTATTTGTTTTACCTTTATAGAACGACATTTTAACATGATAAGCGGTTCTTGAAATAAAACAAAAATGAATTTACTTGTAAAAATTTTTCTGCTTTTAAAACAAAGATGGAAATTATTTTGACTGTTGAACATCGAAAGAACATCGATCGCTTCTCCAGAAGTAATCAAACTTCAAAGTGCAGAATCAAAGTACTCCTTCTAAACCAGTGCCCCTGAATGAAGGATCGACTGTGTCAGAGACCATGTTTCATCTGATACTCCTCGGCAGATTTCTTATCTCCTAAGCCCGACCAACGTAGCTCCCCACGAGGACTACTTCTCCTAAGCAAAGCAGAATTGCTATCATGAACCAGTGATACTTTTCATCCCCCACTGTGGCCGAGTATCCAGTCGTGTTGATCTACTAGTCTGTATGTCGCTTCAATTTTGTCAGCATATACATACATACACCATGCATTATTGATTCACATGCATAATCATATTGCATCACTATCACTCTAATCTGTGTTATCCCCCTAGTGATAACAGTTCTCTCAATCGAGTTGTCAGTTCTTTCCTCGTCAGGAAATGTTGCGTCTGCACTGTAGCGAGCGATTTTGGACGCGGTTCTTAAGCGTTGGTCGCTCTCTGTGGTTGAGCTTTAACTACAGGTCGATTCATTTTTATCCTATTGTGAGCTGAATAAGAAAGGGAAATAGATGTCTCCAATTAACCCTGCTTGCATATTGAGTTTAAACAGCGGTCTGTTAGGTTACGAATGCTATCAATGTGGGGGGCCTTTGTACTGGTTATTTGTATTTTCGCCAATACTGTTTTCTTCCTTTTTATCTGGGCAGAAGGTTTCTGGCGGGGAACAAGGATTAGGATGTTAGGACTGATCCTTTTTGAATTACTGCTTTTGATTGATGGAGATATGGGATTTTGGGTTTTTGTTTAGTGTGCTCGCTAAGATCTTTTCTTTCGATCTTATGCCTACGTATTCCCGTTTACCGAAACAGGGAAATCAGAGCGTTCGTAGTTCCTCCTATTCTATGGGAGGAAATGGTTGTTTTTGGTGTCTTGTTCAAAGCCCAAGACGTGAAGCGAAAGGTGATATATATCTTGTTCAAAGCCCAAGATGTGAAGCTGAAAAGGTAGTTTGTATCTTGTTCAAAGCCCAAGATGTGAACCTAAAAGTGTTTGACTTTAGAGAGAATTTGTCACCTCTAAAGAAGGGTTTGTCTGTCACAACTGTTGGGTGACTGGTTATAAAGGAGAATTACTTTAACCAGGATATGCGAATCCTACAATGCCATAATTTCCTTTATAGGGGGTTTTAACCTGAAGGAGAAGACTTTAACTCAGTGTAGAGCAATGCCATCTTTCCTTAGGAATTTCTCTTACTAAAAGATGGATAGTGGCATGGATGTAGATGATCCAGAGGCTTGCCGCTTACAGCGATTAGATGAAAGGGGAAGGAGTTGTTGATGTTTGTATACTGTGAACGAGGCACAACTTTGATGCTAAAAGGTTAATTGGATTAACCAGTGGTTTTCTTATACAAAGCCTAAGAGGAGGCTGATATGTGTCTCGTACAAAGCCCGAGAGAGAGGCTAAAAGGTTTTGACTCAACGAAGGAATATTTTGGTATCTCGTATAAAGCCCGAGATGGAGGATATTGTTTGTTTGGCTCAATAAGAACCTTTTGGTATCCCGTATAAAGCCCGAGATGGAGGCGAAAGGGGTAATTGACTCAACGAGGGAGTCTCTTATGTGTGTCGTATAAAGCCCGAGAGAGAGGCTAAATGTTGTTTGACTCCACTGGGGGAGAATCATTTGTACAAAGCCCAAGAGGAGGCTATGGTGACTGTTCAGTTAAGTGACAGGTCCAGTATACTGATTTTAAAGAGAAAATCAGTTCTTATATGAACCACACTGTACTCAGGGATTTGATTCAGGGATCCGGGTTATTCCTGTTCTTTAAGGAAGCGGGAAATCCGAAGGGTATTGAGACTGTCCGAGTCTGCAAGGTTCCTTCCTATTTAACGAAGGGGTCACTTGAGAATGTCTTTGAGACTCAAGGAGATTAGACTGTCCGTGTCTAGAGTTTCATCTGTTGTACTGTGCTTTGAGAAATAGTAGTAGACTCTATGAAAGAATTGTTCTATGCAGATGACTAAGTTCTGTTCCTATACCTCTAGGAGGTCGTCGGGACAATTTGTACGAAGACCAAGAGGAGGCTGGAAACTTTTAAGAAGCCGAGTGGTCCTTGTACGAAGCCCAAGAGGAGGCTATCATTCCCAGAGGAAGAGATCATTATACGAAGCCTAAGAGGAGGCTGTGAATACTTCTAAGAAGCCGACGGGTCCTTGTACTAAGTCCAAGAGGAGGCTGGGTTGCTTTTAGGAAGCCTATGGGTCCTTGTATAATGCCCAAGAGGAGGCCGATTGCTTTTAAGAAGCCGATGGGTCCCCAAACCCCGAGAAATTCAAGGCAAGCTATCCACAAGGAATAGATCAAGTCAGGAAAGTTCGAGAATTTGGAAGAAACTCAAGAGATGCAATTCACGGAGAAGAGATCATCCCTGGGGAATAGAGTTTCTTGACAAGTGCTTTTAAGAAGCTTGTGGGTCCCCAAACCCCGAGAAATTCAAGGCAATGCTATTCATCGAGAATAGATCAAAGTCAGGAAAGTCCGAGAATTTGGAAGAAACTCAAGAGATATAATTCACAGAGAAGAGATCATCTCTGGGGAATAGAGTTTCTTGACAACTTCTATGAGTGACAGTCTATGAAAGGGTTCACAGAGAATGCTGCCTTTCATATCTCCATATTGTTTAACCCCAAGAGGAGGGAAGACTGTGTCTGGTAATCCTATGGGGATCTAGTTTAGACTATTTCTAAGAGTGATCAAGACGGCTTTACCTAGTGCTAGACGTAGTTGTCGGGGAAACTCTAAATATCTATACTATTATTACACAGTTGATATGAGTTTATGAAAGAAGACTTACAGTGAAACAGCCCCACAATACAGTTATATGTATATGAAAGCGGTAAATGAAAGCAATAACCACTTACTCGGTTGTAGAGCTTCCATGCTGTTTGGTTAGTTGTTCAACAAAGACAGATTGAAAACAACAGTATATTCAAAATCAAAGGAGAAAGTGCTTTGAAAAAGAAAGATTTGGGGCTTACAGCTCAAGGAGAGGCCCAGGGTTTTGTCAGTGATCGCACTGTTTGAATTTGTACAGAGGGACTTATACAAGTGACTGTGGCCCAAAAAGCTTTTTTGTACAAAGGGATGGGTCTTACATTCTCTCAAGAGGCCCAAAAAGTTTAAAGAAAAAGAGTGGGGCTTATAAAACGAGGGTAGGTCCAATTGGTTTTTACGTTAAAAATGACGATTGTGCCGAGATTTTCTTTTAACGCAGAGGGGCTTATACAATATTTGAGGCCCAAATGATTTTGGTTAAAAGGGGATTGGGTCTTACACTCTATTAGAGGCCCAAAAGTTTTGAATGGGTCTTATAGCTCGAGGAGAGGCCCAGTGTTATTTTTAAAAGGGCGACGATCGCGCCGTTTGTTTTTGATGGTATCGAGACTTATACAATGCACTGAGGCCCAAAAATGATTTGGTCAAAAAAAGGATTGGGTCTTACACTCTATTAGAGGCCCAAAAGTTTTGAAAATGATTTATGAGGGTTAAATTAATCCAAAAACCCTAATTTGTTTTCAAAAATGTATTTAATTGAATAAAAATTCAATTAAAATGATCAAAATTGTTTAACATGTGAAAAACAAATTGTGATCTTGGATTAATGCTTCAAAAATTAAGTATTGACCACTTGCAGCTGGTGATCGTGATTTGCGTTGGAGGTGTTACAGCTAGGTTCCAATGATGTGGATAGCTTCCCTAGGTGCCAAGTGATGTGTCTGAGTGCTTGGAATGGATTGAAATGGTTTGGAGTTGAAGATGGCACCTCAATTGCAAAACTGTCAAGAACTTGAGCAATTGGCTGGTGATTTTGTGAAATCTGTGTTCCAGATGTTATGTGAGTGTTTGGATCACTTCTATATGATGTATATGAGGTGTGTGAGTGATTGGTTTGATTGGAAAAGCTCTCAAACTCAAAACCCGATAACTACCTTGCTAAGAAAGGCATTTTTGCCAAGAGAAAGAGATTTTGAGGAAAGCATCTGTTAGATGGCTTTGGTGTACTCAAACTGATCACAATTAAGCTCTATTTATAGTAGAGCAAGTTTGTTTTGCAAGGAATAGTGAATGGCAACTGCTAAGTTGGTTTGGCCAATGTTGGCAAATGAAAATCCAAGTCTCCTCTAGCCATTGACTAGAGGTTAGGGCACAGAGCTTTGGTCCCCTTGGTCTTGGATAAGTCTTGACTGATTTCAGATGAGAATGGCTCAGTCCATGCCACCTTGATGCTTCCATTGAATGCTTCAATCCAAATTTGGAGTCTTGTCCCTATTTTGGCCATTCTAGGTTCAACATGCTATTTCTTGTTCCATGGACTTTGGAGGCTTGGCTCAGTGATTGTCCCCTTTAGATTCAATCCTCAGATGTGTCCAAGTGGATAGGAGCATTTGAATTTGGTTGATTTTGGAAAATCGAGCAAAATTGCAAATTCTGCCTTGCCTTTGACAGATTTCAGCAAGGCAACTTGCCAATGTCATATCTCATGACTTAAATGGAATTTGACAATGTTCTTGGCCATTTTGGAAAGCCCTTACATGATACAACAACTGTTTGAACATGTTTGGTTTTGATCTCTTTTGAATCCAAGTGAAAAATTCCCCTACATTTGGCAAAAAGTGAGGACAGATTTGGACTTAGTGAAAATTTCACTAAGTGTTGGAAAAAGTGACATTTTCATTTTTCAGCCATTTTGATCACTCCATAACTCAAAATCCTTAATGAATTGGACTTAGGTCTAGTTGAAGTTTTTGTAGAGGGTAATGAGGGCTACAAATCCATCTTTGGATGGGAAAAAATGGCCTTGTCGTTTAGGAGCTATGATCCTCCAAAGTTGGTACCCTTGTCACTTTATTTTTAACTTAGAAAATTTTCTAAGTTTTTATGGTTACCCCTTTTACAAGTTATCCAAATTTTCTTGATTTTTCTTGATGAATGATGATTCAAATCATACATTAACATCATTTTAGGGTTAAAAATCCATTTTGGTGAAAAATCTCAAAAAGTCAAAGTTGACTTTTGTGCACAGTTGACTTTTTATCAGATGAATTCCAAACTGTGCAATTCCTCAGAAAATCATGTCCTTGACCTAAATCAAACTTGATGGACATGTTTCATGGAGGTCATTGGGTATATTGAGGCATGTCCTAGGGTTTGGGAGCATGTCCTGGTCAAAAGTCAAAGTTACAGTTGACTTTCCTCGCGAAACCCTAATTGTGGTGCAGATGAAATTGAGACTTGTTGCTCCAACTTCTTGGATTAATCCATTGTCCCAAATGGATCAATATGGTATATTAGAGACTCTCAAACCCTCTCTTGAGGTCTTGGTTCATGACTGTCCCAAAAGTCAACTTAGGGGTGAATTAGGTCAAGAAACCCTAATTCCTGATTTTTGATGTATGCATCCCCTGAGGCAAAATTGACTTGATGAATGGGTCCATGAGGTTACATGGAGTATATTAGGTTGTGTTTTGGATCTTTGGCTTGTGTCCAGATGAAATTTTTCATCTGGAGGCCCTGGTCGACCAAAACCCTAATTTGGTGACACTGGCGATCTTGAAGCTTAATCCACCTAGAAGGGAGCAACCTTGTGCTTAATCCTTGAAGTGGGAGTCCTCTTGATCCCTTGTGAATGTTTGAGAGGTTAGACAAGTTGAAGATCATGTCATTCCTTGATTGATCCTTTGCCTAAGGCTCTGAGAGGGCTAGAAACCCTAATTTTGATTGTTATGGATGTTAACCCATCTTTGGGGAGACTGATGAAGCATGATGGTTCCTCCATACGGTGATGATGATTTGCACAATGATGGGAAATCTTAGTGGTCAAAATTTGGGGTATGACATGCACTACCTCTCTCCTCCAGTTTATTTTTGGGATGAAGTCGACCCTTGACCAATTTGATAACTTGAACCTCTGAAAAACCAGAGAACCCTCGGCCAGCATCATTTTTCGCCATTGAAGATGATCTCTTCGCTTTCCCGGATTAAGGAAAATCCCTAGAGAAAGCCTCTCAACTAAAGACTTTCAGCAACACATTGGTCCTTCTCTCTAGAATGTCAATGTCAACAAAGTCATCGGCACCTCAAAATTGGATCACGTCATATGGCATTTCTCCGAGAAGATCTCCGAGAAAAGTATGATGAAATACCCCAAACAAGAAATAGTCTCTCAAAGAGACTCGTTTTCCCCAGTAGAGTCGACAAAAGGCGTATCCAAACAGAGAAGTTTGTACACCTCTACAATTCAGACAGATGGGTTCCCCAGCAAGTCTGACATCAAAACTTTTTCCATCAAATGGCATCTCCCCAGGAAAATTCTGCGAGAAGTTTGAGGAGAACCGCTACAAATAGTGTCCCTTGTCAATAAAGTTTATTGACAAAAGAAACCAAGACCAGATCCTTGGTAGGAAACCATGATCGAGGGGAGGTTTATATCGGAAACTGAGACCAGTTCCTTCATAGGAAACCAGGATCGAGGGGAGGTTTATATCGGAAACTGAGACCAGTTCCTTGGTAGGAAACCAGGATCGAGGGGAAGTTTATTTCAGAAACTGAGACCAGTTCCTTGGCTGAAGACCATGATCGAGGGGAAGTTTTTACCTTTTCTAAGCATCATTGCTTAGCAAAAGAGGAAGGATACATGAACTACCATTCTTAACCACCATCAAAATTTCGGGTATTTCGATTTTAATCCTCTTGCACCCCGAATGCTCGAATACCTTCGCCATTCACACCTTCGGGTCCAAGAAGATTAAATAGGGGCATTTGTCATACCCCAAATTTTGACCACTAAGATTTCCCATCATTGGGCAAATCATCATCCCAATATGGATGAACCATTAGTCTCCCCAAAGATGAATGAGCATCCACTACAATCAGACTTAGGGTTTCAAGCCCTCTCAGAGCTCTTAGACAAAGGATCAATCAAGAAATGACATGATCTTCAACTTGTCTAGCCTCTCAAACATCCACAAAGGATCAAGAGGACTCCCACTTCAAGGATTAAGCACAAGGCTTCTCCCTTCTAGGTGGATCAAGCCTTTAGATCGCCAGTGTCACCAAATTAGGGTTTGGTCGACCAGGGCCTCCAGATGGAAATTTTCCTCTGGGCATGAGCCAATGCTTCAAAGCATAACCTATGATGCTCCAAGGGACATCATGAACCCAATCGTCAAGTCAATTTAGCTTTAGGGGATGCATTCAAAAAAAATCAGGAATTAGGGTTTCTTGACCTAATTCACCCCTAAGTTGACTTTTGGGACAAAACATGAGCCAATACCTCAAGAGGAGATTTGAGGGTCTCAAATACATCACATTGATCCATTTGCAACAATGGATTGATCCAAGAAGCTTGATTCACAAGTTTCAGTTTCATCTGAACCACAATTAGGGTTTTGATGAAAAAGTCAACTGTGGCTTTGACTTTTGACCAGGGCATGCTCCCAAACCCTAGGACATGATCCAATACACCCTATGACACCTATGAAATCAATTCATCAAGTTTGATTTAGGTCAAGGACTTGATTTCATAGAGGATCGCACAATTTGGAATTCATCTAATAAAAAGTCAATTGTGCACAAAAGTCAAACTTTGACTTTTTGAGATTTTTCACAATTATGGTTTTTTAACCCTAAAATGATGTTAATGTGTGATTGGAATCATCATTCATCAAGAAAAATCAAGAAAAGTGGGATAACTTGTAAAAAGGGTAAACATAAAAAACTTAGAAAATTTTCTAAGTTATGGAATAAAGTGGCTAGGGTACCAACTTTGGAGGATCATAACTCCTAAACCACAAGGCCATTTTTTCCCATCCAAAGCTGGATTTATAGCTCTCATTACCCTCTACAAAAGCTTCAACTACCACTCATTCCAATTCCCCATGGATTTTGAGTTATGGAATGATCAAAATCACAAAAAGTGAAAATGTCACTTTTTTCCAACACAGTGAAATTTTCACTAAGTCAGAATCTGCCTTCACTTTTTTCCAAATGTAGGGGCATTTTTCACTTGGATCCAAAAAGTATCAAAACCAATTATGATCAAACAATTATTGTATCATATGAGGGCTTTCCAAAATGGCCAAGAACTCCATCAAATTCCACTTGAGCCATGAGATATGACAATGGCAACATGCCTTGCTGAAAACTTTCAAGGCAAGGCAGATTTTGGAGTTTTGCTCGATTTGCCAAATTTGTACAATTCTAAGCAACTCTATCCATCTGAACACCTCAAGGGGGACCAAGTAGGAACCAACTCTGATCCCAAGCCTTCCAAGTCTTTGGAACCAAAAATGGCATGCCAAACCTAGAATTGTCTAAAAGAGGGACAAGACTTCAATTTTGGATTGGAGCATTCAATGCATACACCAAGGTGGCATGGACTGAGCCATTTCCAACTGAATTCAGTCAAGACTTATCCAAGACCAAGGGAACCAGCAGCCTGTGCCCTAACCTCTAGTCAATGGCTAGAGGAGACTTGGATTCTCATTGCTCAACATGGGCCAAACCTATGCAGCAGTTGCCATTCACTATTCCTTGCAAAACAAACTTGCTCTACTATAAATAGAGCTCATTTGTGATCAGTTTGAGTACACCAAAGCCATCAAATAGATGCTTTCCTCAAAATCACCTTCTCACTTCCAAATTTTCCTTCCAAAGCAAGTCACTATTGGGTTTTGAGTTTGAGAGCAATTCCAACCAAACCAATCACACACACACACTGTCGCTCCCAAGATTTTCATCCAAGTACAAACGCGAAAGTGGCACCGAAATTGAGTCGCCAACAATGTGTATTTATCACAAGAGAGGGAAAGGAAACACCGCATAAACCTGAAGGAAGGAAAGAGCATGTTCTTGGGACCAAGAGAAATGGGTTCGGGAGTCGGTTACGCGAGAGGAAGGTATTAGCACCCCCACGCGTCCATCGTACCCGATGGGATCCACGCTTGCTTGTCTCGATCAAAGGGTGTTGTCGTCTGGAGCTCCACTGCTACTGGAAAGGGAAAGGAACGGGAAAAAAGAAAGGGAAAAGAGAGAGAAAAAGAAACAAAATGTAGGGAAAATAAAAGAAGTGCTCGCATGGGCCCTACCCCACTACCTACGTATCTCATCGGGAGCACGAGAATCAGAGCGACGTAGTTCCCCTCACTAGGGGTGGATTGTGTTTTTTAGGGAACGACTTACGTTCTAGCCCAGGTGTTGCAGCTCGCTATATGGAGACTTAGGCGTTACCGTCTTGCAAGAGAACGAGTAGGAGCACGTTCGTACGCTGAGAGTGAATGAGATGAGAAGAGAATTCCTGAAGAAAAGACGCTATTGTTTGTTTGAAGTTTTTTAGAAAGAAGTGTTTTGATTGTTTTGTGTTTTGTAACGCACATTGTATTTAAGTCCCTCAGGTAAGATCGAATGCCTCGCATAACGACCCGAGATGGGACGCACGCTAAACATTCCAAGAAAATGAGAGAATATCCCTCACTATCTTGTTCTTACATGAAAGGTCTAAATACAATGTTTGTTTTACCTTTATTAAGTATTTTTTACTTTTGTTTGAGGATGAGAAGAGAGAAAATGCAAAGGAAATTCTAAAGGGAAACTAAGAGTCCTAATGTTATCATGCATGGATGTCCTATGGTTAGTTAGGTTTAGGAGAAAAGACTAACTAACACCTAATGCTAATCCTACTCCAAGCTTAATCAAAAATTAAGTTGGACTAGGTAGCTCTAAAGGGAGAGAATCCAAGACTTAAACAAGTCTTGAGATTCATGGGATGAAAAAGAGTGAAAGAAAAGAATAAGAATGAGAAGGAAAAGATAAGATACAATAAGTGGCAGCAAGCACATCATATCATAATTGTTCAACTCAAATCAATCAACACGTCTCAAAGATCAATGTAAAACCATTCAAGCAAGTATACAGAGCTAAACATGAAAGGAAGCTAACATACTTGAATTAAATGCACAATTAAACACACATGGATTTCATATCAAATTGAAATGAAGGAAGCAAGATGAAAATGAAACAAGACCAGAACTCACATCATATTATCATCATTAATTCACATGTGCAAAAGAGATTCACATTATGCAATATTATGCACCAAAGAAGTTACAAAGTAAAGGGGATGATATGCATCACATAATTCAAACCACGATGATCAAGGGAGATGAAAAAAAAAGGTAATGAACCCAAAGGGCAGTAGCATACACATTAGCACCATTCCAAGATCAAACTTAAGTCATACAAGATTAATCATCAAGCAACACATTCAAAACATGTATCAACATTGAGGAAGACATTCACTTATCATTCATGCAAGCAAGCAAAGAAATGTGAGGCATAAAGTGAAATGAAAATCACATAGTGAACCCTAAATCAAGAGGACCAGAACCTCAAGCATATCATACAAGTCAAACAAAAGGTTTCATACATGAGTGAATTCACACAAAGAAGCCATCACAAGATTAGGTTGAACATATCACAAGATTCAAGTCCAAAACAACGTCAACTTGTAAAATCAAGAACAAATTGAAAAATGATCAAATGAGGATGATTCCAAAGCCACAAGTAAGCTCAATCAGAACATGTTCATACCATAAAAATATCTCAAGCATCACTCCATCACAAGTAAGCAAATGCACTCAAACTAGATCATGTATCAAAGTATACCTCAATCCAACTTGCATCACAAGTAAAAATCAATAACAAATAGCAAAGTGGCTCAATAAAAAACCAGAAAATAATCAAATGGAATTTAACTCAGTCAAGTAACATATGCAAAAATATTGGATCAAAAAGAGTTAAAAAGCTTGTCAAAAAGTGAACCACAAGTCAAGATGTGCAAAGAAGTGTCAAGATATAGTCATGCATAATTTACTTAAGCACAAATAATCAAACATGCATCATATGACATTCTAAAATTATTAAATTTAAACTCAAATGATATAGATTAGAATACAATCACCTGTTAAAAGATCTCCCAAAAATTCACAAGTTAAACCATTCAAACAAATAAGCAAGGGTCAAGTAAGCACCATGTATCAATATGCAAAAGAGAGGGACCAAAATGCAATATGGAAAAGTTTTAAAAATGAAACAAAAATGTTTTTATGCAATTCAGAATGTCATCTAACAAATTCAAAAAGAATGGATTGAAAATGTTTTATAGATGATGAGAAAGAAATTCTACAAGTTAAAGTGTGCAAGTGAAACAATTTTAAAAGAAAATTAAGCAATTAATTAAATCAGATGCCAAAAAATAAAATAAAATGAGAAAATAAAATATGGAAAAATTTTATAAAACTAAAAATAAGTTTCATGAATTTTTTTTATGATTTTTAGATGCATAAAAATGATTTTAAAAATAAAATGCAAATGCTACATGAAAAAATAAAATAAAGCAAATGAAATAAACCAAGGGGGTGCCATCAGCAATGCAAACATGTTGGAATTATGAGATGGGCTAAAAAAGGAGGTGCAAATAGAAAGGCCCAAGGCCAAAGGTCCAAATGCGCTGGTCAAAAAGGAGCAATGGAATCAGTCAACGTGCAGATCCAATATCAGCCAATGGATTAATCTAACGCTCATCAACAAGTCAACACAATCAAAGAGTATTCAAGATCAAGAGACCATATAAACATGCACACCATAATTCAAAACACACGCGCGCACCAAAGCAATCAGCAAACAATACACTCCCACGTGATAGGCACATGGATCATTTAATGTGTTGTCACTCTCTCAAACACACGATCAGATCAACGTACCACATTACATCAGCAATTCAAAAATTAAATAAAATCAAAGGACAGGATTGTAGGCACATGGTAACACGCGTAGGATGGCATACACACAAGCTAAAAATTAAAAACAAAATAAAACAAACGTGGAAGCATGAGAGACGTTAGATCCAAGGAACGGACGGTCAGATTGCTTCTTCTCCATTAAACTCCCCTCGCCGGACTGAACACAAGCAGCCGCCGGAGCTAGGGCTCTGGCCACCCTGTCCGGTGAGCTGCAGTCAAAAATTCTCCAAAAAATGCGTATAGGTATACCAAATTGATCAGAAAAACAAGAGGATCTCAAATATCCAATCCATTTCAACAAACAGTCAACCAATAATGCAAATCGAAGAGAATAAAATATAGATCCAAAACTTTAAACTCACAATACACACAAACTACACATCCAAACTTCAAATAAAATAGATCAGGATAATCAGTGAACATCATAGATCATAATGCACACAAGAAAATTGAGTTCTGTGAGTATGAAAAATTCACCAACCTGAACCTTGTAGAACTTGAAAACCTCCAAGAAATCCCTCCAAAAACTGCAGATCCACTCCCTGGAACCTCTAGATGCAAAATAAATGCAACTAGAGCTTGAAATCGTGCTAGATCTTGAGATTTATGTTTGAACCCTCTTGAATGGTACTTGATGAAATCCTCAGTATGAGCTCAAAATAGCAGTTGATTCTTGCTATATTCTCTTCACTGATCAAGAATATGAAGAGAAAACTCAAAGAAGCTCCAAGAAGAGTGAGATTCAATGAGAGGAAGTGTGAGAGCAAAAAACCAAAACTGTGCAAATGAGAGTCTCTACCCTAGCTGTGAGGGTATGAGTAAGCATATATACTCTTGATTAGTTCACTGATTAGGATTAAGAAGTGATTAGAGCCTTGGTTAATGAGATTTGGGTGAAATTGCAAAAATGCATTTTGTGCTACTACTCTTAAACCACACGTGTAAACCCCCTTGTAATCAGCATGATTCACCTCCAATTTACTCATGTATCACCTCTGAATTGAATTTGGGCCTTGCACTTTCTTGGTTTGTAAGTTTCTAATCAATTTGCATTTTTGTACTTTGTGAAAATAATGAGAAATATGGCATGAAATAAATTGATTCCAAGGCCAAAATTACTCCTCTTGACTTGCATTTTGATGTTGTAATATGACATGAAGCAAAAAGATCAATTACAAGTCCAATTGTGTACAAATGCAAATGGTGGAAAATTTGACATATAAGAAATCCATGAAATACACCTTGCATTGTTTTGGCCATAACTTGAGTTCCACAAATGATATGGAGATGTTCTAGTACTTTTTGGAAATGGGAGAGAAATATATTCAACTTTCATGTGCAAGGAAAATTCATTTGGAGCTTCCTTGATGATGAAAAGTCAAGTTGAATGTGGTGGAAAAATTGCCAAAAATGGAAAGTTTGTATTATAGGTCATTTTCCAAATTTAGTAACTTTTGCACAAACTCTTGTTTCTTGAAGAATGGCATGAATCTTGACAATTGAAGACCATATGAGGATGTGAGGCCTTGAAAACCATGAAAAGACCCTCAAAATTCCACAGTTGACTTTCTCCTTTATAGTTGACTTTTGCTTATTTCACCAGCAACTGATCCACTGAACATTCTTCACCATGAACCATGAACCAAATCTCCATCCATGAACACTTGTGAGCATATGGAAACCATAAAACATGCTTGAACCTCCAAAGTCTTCAAGAAGTTCTCTTGAAACCAAAAACCCTAATTGGTCTCTCTGGTTAGGGGGAGAGATCCACTTGCAATCTTTTGCCATGTTTGATCTTAAGAAGATATGATGAACCCCATGAGCCACCTTGAAGCTTGAGACTTGAGAATATGGACCAAGTACCTTGATCCCATGCCTTATGCTGAATGTCATGCTATGCAATCTATGACCTACTATGGAATGCAAAAAGAGTAAAGCATAGACCAATTTGTTGAGAAAACATGAAGGTAAATTTTGAGGTATTACAGCTGCCCCTATTCAATCAACTGTGAATCTGAATGGATGAAAGCAACGGCTATCAGGAATTCAAGATACATAGGGATTGAATACAAAAATAACCGAGAAAATTTGCACTGTGGTTAGAGAAAATGTTGTAAAGGTAAGGAAGAAAAGTTGGTGAAGAAGACCCTGGAACCATTGGACCCCATAGGAAACCTATCGGGAACTGGTGAACAACCTGTCGGGAACCGGTTAAATACCTGTCGGGAACTGGTGAAATACCTGTCGGGAACTGGTGAAATACCTGTCGGGAACCGGTGAGCTTGGTCCTGTTTTGCCTATCGGGAATGGGCAAGTGTACTTGTCGGGAACTGGCAAGGTTCAAACCAAAGGGGGCTGTCGGGAACGGCTGTAGTTTATAACCAAAGCTTACCTATCAGGAATGGGTAACGGGGACTGTCGAGAACTGGCATGGTTAAAACTCAAAGGGAGCGGTTGGGAATGGCTGCAGTTTATAACCAAAGCTTACCTATCGGGAATGGGTAACGGGTCCTGTCGGGAACTGGCATGGTTAAAACTCAAAAGGAGCGGTCGGGAACGACTGCAGGAATCCTATCAGGAATGGTTCCGGGGCCTGTCGGGAACTGGCATGGTTAAAACTCAAAAGTGCTGTCGGGGACGGCTGCAGGAATCCTATCGGGGATGGTTCCAAGAAACTTGCAAGTTGAGAGATATGACTCTGTGGGGAGAAAATATGATGAAACCCTTGTACTGCCTTGAAATGTCTGCTGGGGAATGAACTAGGCATTCTTTCTGGCTTTGTCAATGATATAAGGAGCAAAGTTTTGGACCCTCGCACGAGTTATCAAAACTGGCCTATGCTTCACATGCATATGTCTGAATTTTGCCGTAGTGCTCCATACGAAATGGAATGTTACGCATTTTAGAGGATGCTATGCGTACTATATGCAAAATGCAAAGAGGTCCTCAGCAAAATAAATGCTGAGGAAAGGAAGACAACTCCGCTGGGGATAACTAGCTGGATTGACTTCGCGGTTGCAAACCATACTGGGGAAGACAAATTGACCTGACCTCCTGATCTGGGCACTGACCTGACAAACCTGTTAAGGCTACTGTTGGAAAAGATAACTTTGCTGGGGAGGCATCATCTGAACCAGTCTGCTTGGGGAATAACTATAACCATAGAACTCCGTTGAAGATTAATGAGCTGACGACAAACTCTGCTGGGCAGATGTCCCTTGAGAGGATTTTACAGAAGACCACGCCTCTTCAAACTCTACTGGGGAACCAATCTTACAACAAACTTTGCTGGGGAGAATCACTTCAAAGTGTCTCATGCCAAGGAATGTTTCTTAAGAGAATTTTACAGAAGATCTGACATCTTCCAACTCTTAAACTAATACCGAGACTTGAGCTAGGACGCCGAAGTTGGGAGGCCGCTCTGTTGGGGATAATAGATCTGGAATACTCCTACCGGGGAATTTAATGATGCTCCATACTTGAGATGGTCAACCACTTGCTTTTGCCCTAAGATACAAGTCTGATATGGAGAAAACGTAACAAGAGGATTTTATAGAAGATTCGACATCTCCAAACTCCTGGAAACTCATTGAGTCTTGAACATCAACTGTAAGGCGTGTGAAGCAACTCTACTGGGGAGTTTACAACCGTTATCAACACAGAAAAGCTTGTGGCTGTTGGAAGTGCTGAGTAGGATACAATACTACCCTTTTGACAACGCTGTTGGGGATTATGAAGCTCTGTAAATACGCTGGGGATGACTACCTCCAAGAATAACTCTCCTGCTGAGAAGCCCTCTCTGCCTGGGGAGGAACGATCATTTGCGCTTTGTAAAGGATTTTGGCTTGAAGACGTCCTACCTCTTTGCATAGCTATCCCGTGAAATCTCCACACCTGCAGACAAAAGAATGCGTACATATGCCCCAGAATAATACGAGGTTCGGAAGTATTCAACCAAGCACACGCGTCATTTAAAGCAATTTTAAATGTTTTCTCCTTTAGCACATTATTGTAGAACCCCAAGATTTTCGTATGCAAATGTTTATCAAAAATTTGGACGTTTGTGTAAACAAATCAAATAAAATCAAAACAAACAAACAGATAGAATTATTCTGAATAACGACAATTTTATTGATTGAAGAGCCTGAAAAATAGTCATTTACATCAAGAAGCAATTCCTGGAAAGAGGCAATTGCCAAAACAGAAAAGAAACTGTCCTAATGGCAATGTGAAAATGGAACTTCATTGAGTTTTAACCCTGCTATGGTTCATATATCTTCAAGATTCTCCAACTGCTTTGCCTTCAAAGGGGACGATTGAACTGATTCCTGACCTTCAGATTGCTTATTGATTGAGACAAGGAAATACAGATTACTCAGATCGTAGTTTTCGCTAAATCTCTCTTTTTCCTGGATCACCCTTTACGGATTTTCAATCCACCGAGATACCCATTTTTGCCTAAGTTGCCCTTGCGGGTTTTCAACTTACGGGGTGTACTTCTTTTTTTATTTTATCCCTAATTTTTGCCCAAACCCCTTTTTTTTTTTGGTTCGCCGGGATGCCCTTTTTTGCCTAGACTCTCTTTTTATTGTCCAGCGGGTCTCTTTATGCGAAGTATTTTTTAACTGCGTCTGAGTTCACAGGGGACAAAAAATCCTCACCGTCCATTGTTGTAAGCATCAAGGCTCCGCGCGAGAAAACCTTCTTAACAATATATGGACCTTCATAATTAGGCGTCCAGTTGCCCTTGTGATCTGTATTCGGAGGAAGAATCCTTTTCAATACCAAGTCGCCCGTCTGGTAGGTCTGAGGGCGGACTTTCTGATCAAATGCTCGTTTCATTCTCCTCTGATACAGTTGTCCATGACAAACTGCAACCAACCATCTTTCCTCGATGAGACTCAACTCGTTGAACCTCGCTCGAACCCATTTAGCCTCGTCAAGTTTAACGTCCATCATGACCCTTAAAGAAGGGATTTCCACTTCAACCGGTAGCACTGCCTCCATACCATATACAAGCGAAAACGGGGTTGCCCCAGTAGATGTACGAACAGAAGTACGGTACCCATGCAAAGCGAAAGGCAACATTTCATGCCAATCCTTATATGTCACCACCATCTTTTGCACAATCTTCTTAATATTTTTGTTGGCTGCCTCGACGGCACCATTCATCTTCGGGCGGTAAGGAGAAGAATTGTGGTGTTCAAATTTGAAGCTCTGGCATAGCTCTTTCATCATCTTGTTGTTGAGATTAGAACCATTGTCAGTAATGATCCTTTCAGGCACCCCATATCTGCAGATAATCTCCTTCTTAATGAATCGAGCTACCACTTGCCTGGTAACATTTGCAAAAGAGGCAGCTTCTACCCACTTGGTAAAGTAATCAATAGCCACCAAAATGAATCGGTGTCCGTTGGAAGCAGTAGGCTCAATCTTCCCTATCATATCAATGCCCCACATAGCAAAGGGCCATGGAGAACTCATCACATTCAGGGGGTTTGGTGGCACATGCACCTTATCAGCATAGATTTGGCATTTGTGGCATTTTCGGGCATACTTAAAGCAATCAGCCTCCATAGTTAACCAATAATACCCTGCTCGTAATAATTTCTTTGCCATAGCATGCCCACCAGCATGGGTACTGAAAGATCCTTCATGTACTTCCTGCATTAACAGGTCTACTTCCTGTCTATCCACACATCTGAGCAAGACCATGTCAAAGTTTTGCTTGTACAACACATCCTCATTCAAAAAGAAGCTTCCTGCCAACCTCCTCAGAGCCTTTTTGTCATTGTTGGATGCCCCAGCTGGATACTCTTGACTCTCCAAGAAACGCTTGATATCAAAATACCAGGGTTTATCATCAGTCGTAGTATCAGCGGCAAACACATGAGCGGGTCTGTCTAATCTCATCACATCAATCTTCGGGATATGGTTCCACCAATTCACCTGAATCATGGAGGACAATGTAGCTAAAGCATCAGCCATCTGATTCTCATCACGAGGTATATAGTACAATTTTACTATTGTAAAGAAGGTCAACAGTCTTCTCGCGTAGTCTCTGTAAGGAATCAAGTTCTGCTGGTTGGTATGCCAATCTCCATTGATTTGATTGATCACTAGAGCGGAATCACCAAATATCTCAAGAGTCTTGATCCTCAAATCAATGGCTTCCTCAATACCCATGATACATGCCTCATATTTTGCTTCGTTGTTGGTGACATTAAAAGTTAACCTGGCAGTGAAAGGTATGTGTGATCCTTTCGGAGTGATCAAGACTGCCTCAACACCACTTCCATTCATGTTAACGGCCCCATCAAACATCAGTTTCCATTTGTCGTCAGGATCCGATCCTTCATCAACCGGAGGCTCTTCACAATCTTTAGCCTTGAGAAACATAATGTCTTCATTAGGAAAGTCAAACCTCATTGGCTGATAATCATCAATAGGCGACTCGACAAGATAATCAGACAACACACTCCCTTTGATAGCCTTCTGGGAAGTGTATTGTATATCATATTCAGTCAAAACCATCTGCCACCGAGCGACCCTTCCATTAAGAGCTGGCTTTTCAAAGATGTACTTGATTGGATCCATTTTTGAAATCAGTAGGGTTGTATGAGTCAGCATGTATTGCCTCAATCGCTTAGCAGCCCATGCTAATGCACAACACGTCTTCTCAAGCATCGAATACCTGGACTCGCAATCGGTGAACGTTTTGCTCAGGTAGTATATAGCATGCTCTTTCCTACCTGTCTCGTCGTGTTGACCGAGAACGCAACCCATTGATCCATCACGTACAGTGAGATACATAATCAGTGGCCTCCCAGGAACTGGAGGCATGGGAATCAGAGGATTTTGCAAGTATTCTTTTATTTTATCAAAGGCCTTTTGACAATCATTGTTCCACCGGGTTGACTGATCTTTTCTCAATAGCTTGAATATTGGCTCACAGGTTGTCGTAAGATGAGATATAAATCTTACAATATAATTCAACCTTCCCAAAAACCCACTAACTTGTTTTCCAGTTCTCGGCTCCGGCATTTCTTGAATGGCTTTTACCTTTGTTAGATCCACCTCGATTCCCCTTTCATTGACAATGAAGCCCAGAAGCTTTCCAGATCTTACCCCGAAAGTACATTTATTCGGGTTCAGCCTCAGTCTGAAATTTCTTAACCGCTCAAACAACTTTTTCAAATTTATCAAATGCTCCTCTTCTGTTTGTGATTTGGCAATCATATCATCCACATAAACTTCAATTTCTTTGTGAATCATATCGTGGAAGAGTGTTACCATGGCGCGCTGATATATAGCCCCAGCATTCTTTAAACCAAACGGCATCACCATATAACAGAATGTACCCCAAGGGGTAATAAATGTAGTTTTTTCCATATCCTTGGGCGCCATCTTAATCTGGTTGTATCTGGAGAACCCATCCATGAAAGAAAACACAGAGAATTGAGCCGTATTGTCCACCGACACGTCAATGTGTGGTAACGGAAAATCATCTTTTGGACTCGCCCTGTTCAAATCTCGATAATCCACACACATTCTGACTTTGCCATCCTTCTTCGGCACAGGCACAATATTAGCGACCCACGGCGGATAATTAGTAACAGCTAGAAACCCCGCATCCAACTGCTTTTGTACCTCCTCTTTGATCTTGACGCCCATCTCAGGTTTGGTTCTCTGAAGCTTCTGTTTGACAGGAAAACAACCCTCTTTCAGCGGCAATCTGTGCACAACGATGTCTGTATCCAACCCCGGCATATCTTGATAAGACCAGGCGAAAATATTGACATACTCTCACAACATCTCAATTAGCTCTTCCTTTACATTCTCAGCCAAGCCTGCCCCTACTTTAACCTCTTTCCTTACCTCTTCAGTACCAAGATTGACAACTTCTACATCTTCCTGATGAGGCTGAATGGCTCTTTCTTCCTGTTTCAAAAATCTAGCTAACTCCTCTGGCAGTTCACAGTCTTCCTCGTCTCCCTCTTCGGCTTGGTATATTGGATTATCGAAGTCATAATAAACCATAGCAGAGTCATCATCAATGAGATCCAGAGGAATACTTCTGCATGAATGATAATTCATGCCTTTAGAAACTGCTCTTTGAAAGGAAAAAAGAAAGAAAAAAATGCAAGAAAACTGTGAAGAAAACATTGTCATTTTTATTTAAATGATAAAAAATAAAAAGAAAGACAGGGAGCACAATTTGAATACAAAACGTCCTTTTATTAATGATAAAAACTTGCATGAAAACAAAATGGGGGCCCTACAATGAAGTCACTATGCCTTGGGCAGAGCATAGGACTTTTGCATGCTTAATGGAAGAAAACAAAGAAAATTACTTATTTGGCAGAGTAACTTGGATGAGATCCTCCGAAAACAAATTGTTCAGCTTCACTCCTGGGGCACATGGACGCACCCAGTTGTCCAGGTCACAGTCACTATCTTCACCGTCTTCAATTGCTGCACAGGTATAGCTTGGATATATGACCCCTCCACTTGAGAAGAAAACTGGCCCTTGGCGCTCTTGACACTGTAGTGGAACCCGACCTTCAGTATGACCAGACTACACCACCTCAAAAGCCTGCTTATCATCCTTGAAAGGTATCTCAACCATTTGTCCCCAACCTTCAGTATGACCAGACTACACCACCTCAAAAGCCTGCTTATATGAAGTCATAGAGGTTCCCACTCTTGCCTCACCAGACGAAGACGGAGAATCTTTCACCATATTCATAGTTTCAAATGCCTGACAGAGAGTTTCGTGGATCTCTCCGTCCATCTCCACGTACTTGAAGGATGACAGATGGCTGACAAAAATATCTTCTTCTCCGCATACCGTAACAACTTGACCATCAACTACAAATTTTATCTTCTGATGCAAGGTTGAAGATACGGCCCCAGCAGCGTGGATCCAGGGACGACCCAATAGACAACTATAGGCCGGTTGGATGTCCATCACATAAAACACTATATTGAAGACCTGGGGTCCTATCTGGACAGGTAACTCTATCTCTCCAAACACTGATCTCCTTGAACCATCAAACGCTTTCACCACTAGATCACAAGGTCTAAGTATCACCCCTTCCACATCCAGCTTGGCTAATGCTTTCTTAGGCAACACATTGAGAGACGAGCCAGTGTCCACCAATACATGAGATAACATAGCACCTTTACATTCCATTGATATATGGAGAGCCTTATTGTGATTCCTTCCTTCTGGCGTTAAGTCAAAATCTGTGAACCCTAGACCGTTTCCAGCATTAACATTGGAGATCACACCTTCAAGCTGGTTCACTGATATTTCTTGCGGTACGTATGCCATATTCAAAATTTTGAGCAAAGCATTCCGATGGGCTTCGGAACATAGCAACAATGACAATATGGAAATCTTAGAAGGAGTTTGATGTAGATGGTCAACGATCTTATAATCGCTCTTTCTGATTATTCTCATGAATTCCTCACATCTTTCTCAAATGACTTATCAAATTCTGCCTCTGGCACCGGTTCAGCCCCTGGCGTTGATTCATCATTCAGTACCCGCTTCCCTTTGGCCCTTTCTAATGCTTCAGTATTGTCTTTCCTGAGTGTCTGAGGAGCAAAAAGCCTTCCGCTGCGAGTAAAACCACCCACTCCTCCAACATTTCCGACACTTGAACCACTTTCTTTAGGAGTCTGCACCTCCTGCCTCTGTCTTTGACTATTAGTCCCATAGTACCACGAGATAGCAACCTTATTCTCATTTGGGACATAGCTGGGAACATTTATAGTTATAGGAGCTACTCGTTCAGGTGCAGATATCTGTGCAGGAGCAGGCACCGGAATTTCCACAGGATCAAAGTAAATTGTAATAGTAGAAACTTCATCATCATTCTTTTTCAACTGATCAAATTGTAAACATCCTTTATCTATCATACTCTGAAGGCCAGTTCTCAACTTTACACAACCATTATCAGCAATCAAGTAATCTTCACAACTCTCTGAACAACCAGGAAATACGGCCCCTTTCAGCAAGCGTTCTTTCACAACTTTCAACGGAGTCTTGACATCATTAATGTCCCTTACCAGATTCAGCCCTCTATCTTCTTCAATGGCATGCACCCCCGGTCCACCATGCGGGGGCATGGGATTTTGAATTACATTAGGTATCGGAGCAAAATTAATAGCCTTTGAATCAACAAGGTCTTGCACCACATGTTTGAAAGCCTTGCAGTTTTCCATGTTGTGTCCCGGCGCATTGGAATGAAAATCACACTTTTCATTTGCATCATATCCAGCGGGTAACCTGCCCACTGGGGGAGCGAAAGTCCTCAACTGTACCAAATTTAAACGAAGTAAGTTCTATAGCATCTGTGAACAAGTCATAGGGAAAACATCAAAATGTCTATCATTCATTCTCTTTCTTGGGTGATACTGCCTCTGAGTTGCAGTTTGAGCCTCCTTACCCGGAGTTGGAATAGTTATAGATGCTGCCTGGTGATGTGCACCCTGTTGTCCTCTACCTCTCCCTCCTTGTGAATACACAGCATTAGCGTCACCTTCACGCTTTCTGTTATTGTTGCCAAAAAAACTTCTTTGTAGGAGCTGAACTTGTACCACTTCCGTCCTGAATTTTCCTCATCTTTAACAGACTCTCAATTCTCTCCCCAGCAATTACTATGTCAGCAAATCCAATAGATGGACAAGCGGCCAGCCTATCAAGATACAGACCTTGCAAAGTATTCATGAACATGTCAGCCATTTCTCTATCTGCCAACGGAGGTTGCACCTGAGCAACAAGTTCACGGCACCTCTGGGCGTACTGGTTAAAGCCTTCCTTGGGGTCCTGTGTCATGCTTTGTAACTAAGTGCGATTCGGTGCCATGTCGATGTTATATTGGTATTGCTTTAAGAAAGCCAAGCACAACTCTTTCCAACTTCTGACGCTGGCCCTGTCCAATTTTATGTACCATTCTAGTGAGGCTCCAGACAAGCTGTCCTGGAAAAAATACATCCATAACTTCTGATCATCAGAATAAGCTGCTATCTTCCGGTTGTAAGCCTGGAGGTGAGTTTTGGGACAAGTGCTACCATTGTACTTGTCGAAAGTAGGTGGTTTGAACTTCGAGGGAATCTTGACACCCTGTACCAGTCCCATATCCTCGACATCAATTCCCAAAGGATTATGACTTTCTATAGCTTTCACTCTCTCAGCCAATCCCTCGTATTTCCTTTCATCATGGTAGAATCCCATATCAGCATTAAGTACAGAAAACTGTTCATCTTGATGATCTTCCACCAGCCCAGTGTTGCCAGGAGCAAAACCCACATTAACCCCAACCGGAGGAGGAGTAACCACAGGAGGATTGACCATAGGAGGGTTGACCACAGGAGGGTTAACCCTAGGGGGATTAACGTGATCACCAGTAGGAATCTCAGTCTCCAACCTCTGGATGGTAGCTCTCATGTCTTCTTGCCCTGCTCTCAGGTCCTGCTGCCCCTGAGCGACCCCTTGCATCAGATTCATAAATTGTTCCATACGTGCCCTCAACTCAGCCAACTCTATCTGTACCTGATCCATAGCTCTAGCCTGGTTTCGTCTGGTTGCGTACCGGTGAATGGGAGATTCAGCTATTGTGCCTGAAACCAAATAAAGGTTAGAGAGCTCCTGCAGCAAGTACCTGTTATGCAAAAAAATGCTTATGCTTATGAGGATGCAAATGCAATGTTTATTCATTTTGAGGCATTCCTTCCTTCGATTCCAGTTTGACCAAAAGAGAAGAGCGCATATCCCAGCAGCTGCTAACAGTAACAGAACGCCAGAGGTGTACATTAATAATTCAGAATACCCATCATACAGCCCAGTGAGTGTGTGAATCATTGTATAATCTGACGAAGAATCCACCTCAATAATTACCAACAAATCCAAAAGCATAAAATAAAAACCCACAGCCAGGTGTGGAACAATCAAATACAAATTATTTTTGAACAAATACAACTGAATAGTATGAATAGAAATAAAGGGAAACCCATCAACAAGCCTGATGGTGACTCCCAGAATAGCAACAATACAACTCTAACACTGAGCCCATACAAATCTTCCTGGACCTCTTTGAGAAGCGCTTCAGTAGCCGGATCATTTGGGCGTTCGATAAGACTTCTGATCAGTTGACTCCTTAACTTGATAGCCTCTTCTAACTTTCGGATTTTATCTTTGACAGCTGACTCTTTGGCTCTCTTTACTCCGGCGCGGATCTTCAGATCTTCGATCTCTTGATTAGCTAAACTTAGTTGTTGGAGAAATTCACTTTCTTTGCTCTTCAAATTTTTCCTCAACTCGTCGTTTTCAGCCCTGATTCTCGCCTCGATCTCCCTTCGGCATTCAGGAAACTCATCCCACCTCTGTTGTCCTTTGGCAAGGGCACTCTCTGACTTGGTCAACTGCTCATTGATGCGCTTGCACGCCTCCTTTAGTGCCATCTCATTCTGTTTGACCTTACGAATATAGATAGTGTCTTCGGCAATTCTTTTCTCATTGGCCTCATGACGCTCAGTCAGCTTCTGCAGTTCACACTCAACCTTACGCTTATCACAAAGAGTCTTTCTGAGTCCTTCACTTAGCTTCTCATTCTTTTTGACAGTCTTATCCATCTCTGCTTTAAGCTTGTCATATTCAACAATGCTTATCATGGTCACTGGTTCTTCAGCCACTAGGTCTGACGGTCTTTCTTGAGAAAATGGCAAAAGAGTAATCTGAACCCTTCTTTTCAACCAGGCATCATATTGAGAGGAAGACACATTGTTGCACTTTCTGAAGACGACTTTACCCTTCATTTGCAGATTAACCCAAGCTCCAGCCGCTTGCCTTACCAACAAAAGGTTATCCTTCACAGGGAAAAAGAAAGACTCTTCCAAATCACTGTCCCTCGGAGGCTCTACTAAGGCAAATCCTATTTGTCTCCTGAGAATAACAGGGTTATAATTAATGCAACCTTTTACTCCCAGGAGTGGCACGTTAGGATGTCTTCCACAGCTGCTGATGAAATCTCCCCCCATTATCCTCTGATTGAGCCAACGGATATCCTTTATTGTCAACTGAATCATCCTCTTAGCCCAGTTCTTTGTAGGCTGAGGATTCAAAAAGGCCTCTGAATTTGGTAAATAACCCATAAGCCACCTATGGAACAGAGGTGTACAACATCTAACCAGACCTCCTCGCTTCTTCTCATTTTTGAAGTGCACAGAATAGTACAAATCACCCAGGAGGGTAGGTATGGGGTTCTTCATTACAAAAATATGGATTGCACTCATGTCCACAAACCTAGGTTCATCAGCAAACAGCATAAGTCCATAGATACTCAAATCCAGGATTGCACAAATGGTTTCCCACTGAGATTTAGCAGCACACTCTTCAGCTTTGGCAACCAAGAAGTCTAGGTGAAAACCAGATAAACCTCCTTTGGTGGCGAGGTTATCTGCTACCACAGGTACGCTCAGATGGAAAGCCTTAGCTATTTCCTCAGGATTTGGAGGGCGCATGTCAGAGTTGAAAGGAATCTGGTACTTGAGAGGCACACTTAGCAGCAAAGCATACTCTTCTAGCATCGGGCCCAACTGAAAATATGAGAAAGTGAAGTACCTTAACTGTGGGTCATAAAACTGTAAGCACGTATGGATGACACTCCTCTCTGAAGCATCTAAGTCAACAACCACAGTCATAATCTCCCCATAAGCCTTTCGGAACATACCCACATGGTCTGGAGTAATAAGAGAAATCATCTTTCGCAACTGTCCCACCTTTGTGTCAAAGAAAGTATAATGCACATTGTTCTTCCTCGGAGCATCCATAACTGCAAAAGGGAACTGTTAACTGGAACCGAAAGGAATTATACCCTGCAAATGAATAAACATGAAGGTTAAATGCAAGAATGCTAATGATGATATGTATGCAGGGGCATGTGATCACTGCTGCATAAATAAAGCCGAATCCACTGTACTGCAATCTGAGTTTGATAAGAAGTCCAATAACCAATACAGAACCACATGTGAGCTGATCAGGATCATAACTTTAGTAATCAATCCAGAACAAATAAGAAAACCAGGTATTCTGAAGGTCAAGGGTTCTTGCACACCTGTAAACAATCCCCCTAATATCACATGTAGGTACTAGGATGTTCAGTATCCCGGGCTCTCAGGTCGAGAAATGATGATACGTTCACCATTTCTGGTTTGGCATCATCATCAATTGAGGAGGCCTCAACTGATTCTCCAAAACGGAAGATCCTCAGCTTCAGAGGTTTGAGAAGCAATAGCACATTCAGCCCGAAGGATACAATACTACCGCCAATCAAATAGGTCGTCTACTGATTCGCTTCAAAATAAAGAGGGGTCATCCTAACAGGTCATCCAGACTTAGCAGCTCTTCCAGATAGCTCTACCATCGTGGGAAATCCACAACGCAGAATTCTCTAGAGAGAACCACATCCAGATTGTGTTTCATATTCCCTCCTCGGACCGAGATGGAACGCGAGAGGATATGAAACACGCTAATCCTAAGTGCACTCAGGCCTGTGTATTGGGCCTATCTCTCAGAATACCCCATCCTGCCAAGCAGAAAACAGTACAGCAGTGCAGCATAATACATCATATGAAATGAAAATGCAAAAATGCAGTAAATACAGTAATATACAGTAAAGCAAAAATACTGTAAATAGCAATACAGTACAACAGTAATACGGCACAACAATAACACCCAATGAAAGAAAACAGACAAGCGCTAGGATTGACTCGCTAAGGAAACTAGAGTCCCCAGTAGAGTCACCAGCTGTCGCTCCCGGGATTTTCATCCAAGTACAAACGCGAAAGTGGCACCGAAACAGAGTCACCAGCAATGTGTATTTATCCCAAGAGAGGGAAAGGAAACACCGCATAAACCTGAAGGAAGGAAAGAGCATGGTCTTGCGACCAAGAGAAATGGGTTCGGGAGTCGGTTACGCGATAGGAAGGTATTAGCACCCCCACGCGTCCATCGTACCCGATGGCTTGCTTGTCTCGATCAAAGGGTGTCGTCGTCTGGAGCTCCACTGCTACTGGAAAGGGAAAGGAACGGGAAAAAAGAAAGGGAAAAGAGAGAGAGAAAAGAAACAAAATGTAGGGAAAATAAAAGAAGTGATCGCATGGGCCCTACCCCACTGCCTACGTATCTCATCGGGAGCATGAGAATCAGAGCGACGTAGTTCCCCTCACTAGGGGTGGATTGTGTTTTTTAGGGAACGACTTACGTTCTAGCTCAGGTGTTGCAGCTCGCTGTATGGAGACTTAGACGTTACCGTCTTGCAAGAGAACGAGTAGGAGCACGTTCGTACGCTGAGAGTGAGTGAGATGAGAAGAGAATTCCCGAAGAAAATACGCTATTGTTTGTTTGAAGTTTATTAGAAAGAAATGTTTTGATTGTTTTGTGTTTTGTAACGCACATTGTATTTAAGTCCCTCAGGTAAAATCGAATGCCTCGCATAACGACCTGAGATGGGACGCACGCTAAACATTCCAAGAAAATGAGAGAAGATCCCTCACTATCTTGTTCTTACATGAAAGGCCTAAATACAATGTTTGTTTTGCCTTTATTAAGTATTTTTTACTTTTGTTTGAAGATGAGAAGAGAGAAAACGCAAAGGAAATTCTAAAGGGAAACTAAGAGTCCTAACGTTATCATACATGGATGTCCTATGGTTAGTGAGGTTTAGGAGAAAAGACTAACTAACACCTAATGCTAATCCTACTCCAAGCTTAATCAAAAATTAAGTTGGACTAGGTAGCTCTAAAGGGAGAGAATCCAAGACTTAAACAAGTCTTGAGATTCATGGGATGAAAAAGAGTGAAAGAAAAGAAGAAGAATGAGAAGGAAAAGATAAGATACAATAAGTGGAAGCAAGCACATCATATCATAAATGTTCAACTCAAATCAATCAACACGTCTCAAAGATCAATGCAAAACCATTCAAGCAAGTATACAAAGCTAAACATGAAAGGAAGCTAACATACTTGAATTAAATGCACAATTAAACACACATAGATTTCATATCAAAGTGAAATGAAGGAGGAAAGATGAAAATGAAACAAGACCAGAACTCACATCATATTATCATCATCAATTCACATGTGCAAAAGAGATTCACATTATGCAATATTATGCACCAAAGAAGTTACAAAGCAAAGGGGATGATATGCATCACATAATTCAAACCACGATGATCAAGGGAGATGAAAAAAAAAAGGTAATGAACCCAAAGGGCAGTAGCATACACATTAGCACCATGCCAAGATCAAACTCAAGTCATACAAGATTAATCATCAAGCAACACATTCAAAACATGTATCAACATTGAGGAAGACATTCACTTATCATTCATGCAAGCAAGCAAAGAAATGTGAGGCATAAAGTGAAATGAAAATCACATAGTGAACCCTAAATCAAGAGGACCAGAACCTCAAGCATATCATACAAGTCAAATAAAAGGTTTCATACATGAGTGAATTCACACAAAGAAGCCATCACAAGATTAGGTTGAACATATCACAAGATTCAAGTCCAAAACAACGTCAACTTGTAAAATCAAGAAAAAATTGAAAAATGATCAAATGAGGATTATTCCAAAGCCACAAGTAAGCTCAATCAGAACATGTTCATAAAATAAAAACATCTCAAGCATCACTCCATCACAAGTAAGCAAATTCACTCAAACTAGATCATGTATCAAAGTATACCTCAATCCAACTTGCATCACAAGTAAAAATCAATAACAAATAGCAAAGTGGCTCAATAAAATCCCATAAAATAATCAAATGGAATTTAACTTAGTCAAGTAACATATCCAAAAAGATTGGATAAAAAAGAGTTAAAGAGCTTGTCAAAAAGTGAACCACAAGTCAAGATGTGCAAAGAAGTGTCAAGATATAGTCATGCATAATTTACTTAAGCACAAATAATAAAACATGCATCATATGACATTCTAAAATTATGAAATTTAAAATCAAATGATATAGATCAGAATACAATCACCTGTTAAAAGATTTCCCAAAAATTCACAAGTTAAACTATTCAAACAAATAAGCAAGGGTCAAGTAAGCACCATGTATCAATATGCAAAAGAGAGGGACCAAAATGCAATATGGAAAAGTTTTAAAAATGAAACAAAAATGTTTTTCTGCAATTCAGAATGTCATCTAACAAATGCAAAAAGAATGGATTGATAATGTTTTATAGATGATGAGAAAGAAATTCTACAAGTTAAAATGTGCAAGTGAAACAATTTAAAAAGAAAATTAAGTAATTAATTAAATCAGATGCCAAAAAATAAAATAAAATGAGAAAATAAAATATGGAAAAATTTTATAAAACTAAAAAGAAGTTTCATGATTTTTTTTTATGATTTTTAGATGCATAAAAATGATTTTAAAAATAAAATGCAAATGCTACATGAAAAAATAAAATAAAGCAAATGAAATAAACCAAGGGGGTGCCATCAGCAATGCAAACATGTTGGAATTATGAGATGGGCTAAAAAAGGAGGTGCAAATAGAAAGGCCCAAGGCCAAAGGTCCAAATGCGCTGGTCAAAAAGGAGCAATGGAATTAGTCAACGTGCAGATCCAATATCAGCCAATGGATTAATCTAACGCTCATCAACAAGTCAACACAATCAAAGAGTATTCAAGATCAAGGGACCAGATAAACATGCACACCATAATTCAAAACACACGCGCGCACCAAAGTAATCAGCACATAATACACTCCCACGTGATAGGCACATGGATCATTTAATGTGTTGTCACTCTCTCAAACACACGATCAGATCAACGTACCACATTACATCAACAATTCAAAAATTAAATAAAATCAAAGGACAGGATTGTAGGCACATGGTAACACGCGTAGGATGGCATACACACAAGCTAAAAATTAAAAACAAAATAAAACAAATGTGGAAGCATGAGAGACGTTAGATCCAAGGAACGGACGACCAGATTGCTTCTTCTCCATTAAACTCCCCTCGCCGGACTGAACACAAGCAGCCGCCAGAGCTAGGGCTCCGGCCACCCTCTCCGGTGAGCTGTAGTAAAAAATTCTCCAGAAAATGCGTATAGGTATACCAAATTGATCAGAAAAACAAGAGGATCTCAAATATCCAATCCATTTCAACAAACAGTCAACCAATAATGCAAATCGAAGAGAATAAAATATAGATCCAAAACTTTAAACTCACAATACAGACAAACTACACGTCCAAACTTCAAATAAAATAGATCAGGATAATCAGTGAACATCATAGATCATAATGCACAAAAGAAAATTGATTTCTGTGAGTATGAAAAATTCACCGACCTGAACCTTGTAGAACTTGAAAACCTCCAAGAAATCCCTCCAAAAACTGCAGATCCACTCCCTGGAACCTCTAGATGCAAAATAAATGCAACTAGAGCTTAAAATCGTGCTAGATCTTGAGATTTAAGTTTGAACCCTCTTGAATGGTACTTGATGAAATCCTCAGTATGAGCTCAAAATAGCAGTTGATTCTTGCTCTATTCTCTTCACTGATCAAGAATATGAAGAGAAAACTCAAAGAAGCTCCAAGAAGAGTGAGATTCAATGAGAGGAAGTGTGAGAGTAAAAAACCAAAACTGTTCAAATGAGAGTCTCTGCCCTAGCTGTGAGGGTATGAGTACGCATATATACTCTTGATTAGTTCACTGATTAGGATTAAGAAGTGATTAGAACCTTGGTTAATGAGATTTGGGTGAAATTGCAAAAATGCATTTTGTGCTACTACTCTTAAACCACACGTGTAAACCCCCTTGTAATCAGCATGATTCACCTCCAATTTACTCATGTATCACCTCTGAATTGAATTTGGGCCTTGCACTTTCTTGGTTTGTAAGTTTTGAATCAATTTGCATTTTTGTACTTTGTGAAAATAATGAGAAATATGGCATGAAATAAATTGATTCCAAGGCCAAAAATACTCCTCTTGACTTGCATTTTGATGTTGTAATATGACATGAAGCAAAAAGATCAATTACAAGTCCAATTGTGTACAAATGCAAATGGTGGAAAATTTGACATATAAGAAATCCATGAAATACACCTTGCATTGTTTTGGCCATAACTTGAGTTCCACAAATGATATGGAGATGTTCTAGTACTTTTTGGAAATGGGAGAGAAATATATTCAACTTTCATGTGCAAGGAAAATTCATTTGGAGCTTCCTTGATGATGAAAAGTCAAGTTGAATGTGGTGGAAAAATTGCCAAAAATGGAAAGTTTGTATTATAGGTCATTTTCCAAATTTAGTAACTTTTGCACAAACTCTTGATTCTTGAAGAATGGCATGAATCTTGACAATTGAAGACCTTAGAGGATGTGAGGCCTTGAAAACCATGAAAAGACCCTCAAAATTCCACAGTTGACTTTCTCCTTTACAGTTGACTTTTGCTTATTTCACCAGCAACTGATCCACTGAACATTCTTCACCATGAACCATGAACCAAATCTCCATCCATGAACACTTGTGAGCATATGGAAACCATAAAACATGCTTGAACCTCCAAAGTCTTCAAGAAGCTCTCTTGAAACCAAAAACCCTAATTGGCCTCTCTGGTTAGGAGGGAGAGATCCACTTGCAATCTTTTGCCATGTTTGATCTTAAGAAGATATGATGAACCCCATGAGCCACCTTGAAGCTTGAGACTTGAGAATATGGACCAAGTGCCTTGATCCCATGCCTTATGCTGAATGCCATGCTATGCAATCTATGACCTACTATGGAATGCAAAAAGAGTAAAGCATAGACCAATTTGTTGAGAAAACATGAAGGTAAATTTTGAGGTATTACACACACACCTCATAAATATCATATAGAAGTGATCCAAACACTCACATAACATCCAAAACCCCAAAATCACAAAATCACCAGCCAATTGCTCAAGCCTTTGACAGATTTGCAGTTGAGGTGCCAAATCAAGTTCCAGCTCAAATCAATCCACTCCAAGCATCCAGACACACTCCATAGCACCTAGGGAAGTTGTCCATAACCTTGGAACCAAGCTGTAACACCTCTAACACAAAACACGATCACCAGTTGCAAGTGGTAAGCATGAACTCTTCTAACTCTATGATCCATGCAATTTTTGTTGCACAATAATTTGGCCATATGTTCATAATCATGCATAGAGTGTTTACCCTCAATCAATTGCTTTGTATGAATCGTGTATGGAATTTCTGAACCCTCATGCAAAATTTAGGCTTCTTGAGGTTTCCCTTTGATTTCTTATTCCATGCTTAAAATAAATTAAATTAAAGATCATAGACATGATCGTGAGGTGAAAACGAGCAAATTGATATGTAGATTGCATGATATAATCAAGTATTCAGTGAGATTGGATAGAAAATGCAAATATGGGAAAAACAGAGCACGCGGGCAAGGCCAAGATGTTCTTGGCGCCCTTTTTCAAATATTTGAATATTTGAATTTTTGTGATTTTATTTAATTGATTCAAAAATAAATTTCTCTCTGAGTTTTAATGATTTTGAGTTGATTCTTTTTTTAATAATTCACAAAAATGTTAAAATATTTTATTTTACCAAAAAATCCCAAAAATATTATTTATTTCATATAATTGATATTTTTTCCAAGAATTAATATTTTAATTGTTTTTGACATTTAAAATATTTTTTCCTTCTTGATTTTGCAAAGTTTAATGATTTCTAATCATTTTGTAGGTATAAACATGATTTTTGAAACATTAATCCAAGATCACAATTTATTTTCCACATGTTAAACAATTTTGATCATTTTAATTGAATTTTTTATTCAATTAAAATACATTTTGGAAACAAATTAGGGTTTTGATTAATTTAACCCTCATCAAACCTTTTAAAAATACTTTGGGTCTCTAATAGAGTGTAAGCCCCAATCCTTTGTAAATACAAACCTATTTTGGGCCTCAAATGTTGTATAAGTCCCGTTGTATTTCAAAAGTTCGGCGCGATCATCGCCTGTTTAAAACAAACCATCTGGGCCTCTCCTTGAGCTATAAGACCCATTCAAAATCATTTTGGGCCTCTAATAGAGTGTAAGACCCAATCCCCTTTTTGAAACCAAAAACTTTTGGGCCTCAGTCATTGAATAAGACCCACGGTGTTTTCAAAACCTCGGCGCGATCGTTGCCCTTTTCAAAATGAACATGGGCTTCTCCTTGAGCTATAAGACCCATCTTTGTTCACTTTCAATCATTTTGGGCCTCTTGAGAGAGTGTAAGACCCATCCCATAGTACAGAAAATCTTTCTTGGGCCTCAGTCACTTGTATAAGTCCCTGTACAAAACGACAGTGCGTTCACTGATAAAACCCTGGGCCTCTCCTTGAGCTGAAAGCCCCAATTTTCCTTTCAAAAGCACTTTCTCCTTTGATTTTGTAACATACTATTATTTTCAATTTCTTTGTTGAACAAATAACCAAACAACATGGAAGCTCTACAACCGAGTAAGTGTTTACCCGCTTTCATATGTATATAACTGTATTGTGGGGCTGTTTCACCATAAGTTTTCTTTCATAAACTCATATCGACTGTGTAATACTAGTATAGATAATTAGAATTTCCCTGGCAACTATGTCTAGAACTAGACAAAACCTCGTCTCTTTACATCTGACGTTCTCCCGGATATTTCAAAATAACCTAAACCATGAGAATTTTAATTTTAGATAACTAGATCTAAGAAATCTCCCCCTTGAATAGTTCATATACAGAAGGCCAATGTTCCAAGTGAAACCCCTTCTGGAACTGTTCATCTGCCTCCTCTTGGGCTTAGTGCAAGGACCCACAGGCTTCCTAAAAGCATCCCCGCCTCCTCTTGGGTGTTGTACAAGGACCCATCGGCTTCTTATAAGTTTTCACAGCCTCCTCTTAGGCTTCGTATAATGATTCTTCCTCCGGGAAGATAGCCTCCTCTTGGGCTTCGTACAAATTTTCCCTTCGGCTTCTTAAAAGTTTTTCTCGCCTCCTCTTGGACTTCGTACAAATTGTCCTGACGACCTCTTAAAGGTATAGGAACAGAAATTAGTCATCTTAATAGAATAGTCTTTCAAAGAGTCTAGATCTTTCTACCGCGAATATACTGTCTTTTAATCTCCCTTAAGCATAGTACAAAAGATAAAACTCTAGACTTGGACAGTCTAATCTCCTTGAGTCTCGAAGACATTTTCAAGTTCCTTTCAAAAATGGGGAAAAACACCCGTAGACTTGGGCAGTCTCAATACCCTTCGGATTCTCTGTTTCCTTAAAGAACAGGAAATAATCCTAGTCCTCAGATCAAATCCATGAGTACAACATTACCCATATAAGAACTGATTTTCTCTTTTAACCAACATACTGGACCTGTCACTCAAATGAAACAGTAACCCTAGCCTCCTCTTGGGCTCTGTATAATGATTCTCCCCAGCAGAGTTAACCAATTTAGGCTTCATCTCGGGCTTTCTACGAGATACAAAAACACTCTCTTGTTGAGTATAAAAGACTCTCTTGTTGAGTCATACATTTTAGCCTTCATCTCGGGCTTTGTACGAGATACAAAAACACTCTCTTGTTGAGTATAAAAGACTCTCTTGTTGAGTCAAACACTTCTAGCCTCCATCTCGGGCTGTGTACGAGATACAAAACACTATCTTGTTGAGTCTAAAAGACTCTCTTGTTGAGTCAAACATTGTCAGCCTCTATCTCGGGCTTCGTATGAGATACAAATCACTCTCTTGTTGAGTATAAAAGACTCTCTTGTTGAGTCATACATTTTAGCCTTCATCTCGGGCTTTGTACGAGATACAAAAACACTCTCTTGTTGAGTATAAAAGACTCTCTTGTTGAGTCAAACACTTCTAGCCTCCATCTCGGGCTGTGTACGAGATACAAAACACTATCTTGTTGAGTCTAAAAGACTCTCTTGTTGAGTCAAACATTGTCAGCCTCTATCTCGGGCTTCGTATGAGATACAAATCACTCTCTTGTTGAGTATAAAAGACTCTCTTGTTGAGTCAATCCTCTTTTAGCCTCTATCTCGGGCTTCGTACGAGATACAAATCACTCTCTTAGTGAGTATAAAAGACTCTCTTGTTGAGTCAAACCCTTTTAGCCTCCGTCTTGGGCTTCGTACAAGACACATATAAAAACACTCTTTTGTTGAGTCAACCCTTTTAGCCTCTATCTCGGGCTTCGTACGAGACACAAAAGCATCCTCTTGTTAGTTCAATAGCCTCCTCTTAGGCTTTGTATAAAGAAATCCCCGTTTGATTCAATCAATCTTTTAGCATCAAATCATGCTTTAGTCTCAGCATACAAACATCAACAACTCCTTTTCCCCCATTTTATTGCTGTAAGCGGCAAGCCTCTGGATTATTTACATCCACGCCACTGTCCCTCTTTTAGCATGAGAAATTCCTAAGGAAATATGGCATTGCTTTAAACTGAGTTAAAGTCTTCTCCTTCAGGTTGAAAATCCCCTATAAAGGAAATTATGGCATTGCTGGATTCACATATCCCAGTTAAAGTAATTCTCCTTTATAATTAATCACCCAACAGTTGTGACAAACAGACCAAATACCCCCCTTTAGAGATGACAAATTCTCTCTAAAGTCAACACCCTTTTAGCTTCACATCTTGGGCTTCTAACAAGATACAAATAGACCCTTCAGCTTCACATCTTGGGCTTTGAACAAGATACAAACCTCCTTTAGCTTCACGTCTTGAGCTTTGAACAAGACACCAAAATAACCTTTTTCCTCCCATAGAATAGGAGGAACTACGATCGCTCTAATTTCCTTATCCCGGGAATACGTAGGCATAAGATTGAAAAAAGAATCTTAGCGAGCACACTAATTAAAAAACCCCAAAGACCCCTACCTCCAGCCAATCTAGCACAGCATCCCAACAAATTCCCCATGAACAATCCCGATATTTCGTTTTGAACAAATTAAGCAGAGAGAGACCCACGAACTAAAGCCGCATCTGTAAACCAATAGTTTTGACTGTTTAACCTCAGTTTGCAAGCAGGGTTAATTGGAGACATCTATTTCCCTTCCTTCATCAGCTTCAATAGGATAAAAAATGAATCGAACTGTAGTACCAAGGCAATAGTGATTCGAAACCACAAAAACCGCGCTACAGATATGTGAATCTAGTAATGCCATAATTTCCTTTATAGGGGACTTTTAACCTGAAGGAGAAGACTTTAACTCAGTTTAGAGCAATGCCATCTTTCCTTAGGAATTTATCATGCTAAAAGAGGGACAGTGGCGTGGATGTAAATAATCCAGAGGCTTGTCGCTTACAGCAATTTAGATGAAGGAAAAGGAGTTGTTGATGTTTTTATACTGTGAACAAGGCACAACTTTTGACGCTAAAATGTTGATTGACTTAACCAGGGTTTCCTTATACAAAGCCTAAGAGGAGGCTATTGACCCAACAATAGGGTGTTTTTATGTGTCTCGTACGAAGCCCGAGAGAGAGGCTAAAAGGGTTGACTCAACAAGAGAGTGGTTTTTTATGTGTCTTGTACGAAGCCCAAGACGGAGGCTAAAGGTTTTTGACTCAATAAGAGAGTCTTTATACCTCGTACGAAGCCCGAGATAGAGGCTGAAGATGTTTGACTCAACAAGATAGTTTTTTATACTCAACAAGAGAGTGATTGTGTATCCCGTACGAAGCCCGAGATGGAGACTGAAAGGGAAGTGACTCAACAAGAGAGTATTTTATACTCAACAAGAGAGTGTTTTTGTATCTCGTACGAAGCCCAAGATGGAGGCTGAAAAGGTTTGACTCAACAAGAGAGTCTTTTATACTCAACAAGAGAGTGATTTTGTATCTCGTACGAAGCCCGAGATGGAGGCAAAAAAGGTTAGCTCCGCTGGGCAGAATCATTGTACAAAGCCCAAGAGGAGGCTAGGGTGCTGGTGACTGTTTTAGTTTAGTGACAGGTCTAGTATGTTGGTTAAAAGAGAAAATCAATTCTTATATGGGTAATGTTGTACTTTGGGATTGATCAGAGGATCAGGGAGATTTCCTGTTCTTTAAGGAAATGGAACATCCAAAGGGTATTGAGACTGTCCAAGTCTATGGGTATTTTGAGAAATCGATTCTCAGATAGTGAATGATCTTTGTATGATGCCGAAGAGAAGGCTGGTATGTTAAGGGATGAAGGTCAACCCATTAACTGGTCTGACACTTGACTCAGAAAGGCAGCTCTAGCAAATTGATGACTAGGTTCTTTTCCTATACCTGTAGAGATCTCTAGGTCCTTATACTAAGCCCAAGAGAAGGCATGAGAGCTTTTAAGAAACCGAAGGGTCCTTGTACAACACCCAAGAAGAGGCGGGGATGCTTTTAAGAATCCTGTGGGTCCCCAAACCCCGAAAAGTTTAAGACAAGCCATTCACCGAGAATAGATCAAGCCAGGAAAGTCCGAGAATTTGGAAGAAACTCAAGAGATGCCATTAACGGAGAAAAGATCATCTCTGGGGAGTAGAGTCTCTTTGACAATTTTTAAGGGTGACAGTCTGAGAAAGGGTTCACCGAGAGTACTGCCTTTCACGTCTCTATATTGTTTAACCCCAAGAGGAGGGAAGACTGTGTCTGGTAATCCTATGGGGAGATAGTTTTGTTTGTATTTAAGAGTGACCAACAGGGCTTTCCCTAGTGCTAGACGTAGTTGCCGGGGAAAACTCTAAATAACTATACTAGTATTACACAGTTGATATTTGACAAGTATATAAAAGTTTATGAAAGAAGACTTACAGTGAGCAGCCCCACAATACAATTATATATATATATATATATATATATAAATATATATATATGAAAGCAGGTAAAGAAAGCGGGTAAACACTTACTCGGTTGTAGAGCTTCCATGCTGTTTGGTTAGTTTGTTCAACAAAGAAAGCTTTGATAACAATATTATATTCAAAATCAAAGGAGAAAGTGCTTTGAAAAGATTGTTGGGGCTTACAGCTCAAGGAGAGCCCCAAGATTTTATCAGTGATTGCATTGTGGTTTTGAATTTGTACAGGGACTTATACAAGTGACTGAGGCCCAAAAAGGTTTTTTGTACAAGGGGATGGGTCTTACACTCTCTCAAGAGGCCCAAAGGTTTATTTTTGTACAAGTGGTGGGGCTTACAGCTCAAGGAGAGGCCCAAAGATTTGTTTTAAAAGGCGACGATCGCGTCGAACTTTTTGGTGGTAACAGGACTTATACAATACACTGAGGCCCAAATTATTTTGGTTTCTAAGAGGGATTGGGTCTTACACTCTATTAGATGCCCAATGGTTTTGAATGGGTCTTATAGCTCGAGGAGAGGCCCAAGGGTTTTTTTTTTCAACTGGCGATCGCGCTGAGGTTTTCTTTTAACGCATAGGGACTTATACAATGACTGAGGCCCAAAATATTTTAGTTTTCAACGGGGATTGGTTCTTACACTCTATTAGAGGCCCAAAGTATTTGAAAAAAGTTTGATGAGGGTTGAATTAATCAAAAACCCTAATTTGTTTCCAAAGTGTATTTTAATTGAATAAAAATTCAATTAAAATGATCAAAATTGTTAAACATGTGGAAAACAAATTGGGATCTTGGATTAATGTTTCAAAAATCAGGTTTTGATCCACAAAATGATTGGAAATCATTAAAATTTGAAAAATCAAGAAAGAGGTAATATTTTAAATGTCAAAAACAATTAAAATATTAATTCTTTACAAAAATATCAAGTATATGAAATAAATAATATTTTTGGGAATTTTTGGAAAAATAAAATATTTTGACATTTATGTGAATTATTAAAAAAAGAATCAACTAAAAATCATTAAAACTCAGAGAGAAATTAATTTTTGAATCAATTAAATAAAATCACAAAATTCAAATATTCAAATATTTGAAAAATGGCGCCAAGAACATGGCAAGAACACGCACCCTTCCTCTGTTTCTGCAGATTTGCGTTTTCTATCCAATCTCACTGAATACTTGATGATATCATGCAATCTACATATCAATCTACTCGTTTTCACCTCTCGATCATGTTTATGGATTTTAATTTCATTTATTTTAAACATGGAATAAGAAATCAAAGAGAAACCTCAAGAACCCTAAAATTTGCATGAAGGTTCAGAAATTCCATACACGATTCAAACAAAGAAATTGATTGAGGGAAAACACTCTATGCATGATTATGAACATATGGCCAAATTATTGTGCAGCAAAAAATGCATGGATCATAGAGTTAGAATAGCTCATGCTTACCACTTGCAGCTGGTGATCATGTTTTGTGTTAGAGGTGTTACAGCTTGGTTCCAAGGTTATGGACAGCTTCTGTAGGTGCTATGGAGTGTGTCTGGATGCTTGGAGTGGATTGATTTGAGCTGGAACTTGATTTGGCACCTCAACTACAAATCTGTCAAAGGCTTGAGCAGTTGGCTGGTAATTTTGTGATTTTGATGTTCCAGATGTTATGTGAGTGTTTGAATCACTTCTATATGATGTTTATGAGGTGTGTGTGTGTGATTGGTTTGATTGGAATAGCTCTCAAACTCAAAACCCGATAGTGACTTGCTTTGGAAGGCAATTTTGGAGTGAAAGAAGAGATTTTGAGGAAAGCATCTGTTAGATGGCTTTGGTGTACTCAAAATGATCACAAATGAGCTCTATTTATAGTAGAGCAAGTTTGTTTTGCAAGGAATACTGAATGGCAACAGCTGCATAGGTTTGGCCAATGTTGATCAATGAGAATCCAAGTCTCCTCTAGCCATTGACAAGAGGTTAGGGCACAGGATGCTGGTTCCCTTGGTCTTGGATAAGTCTTGACTGAATTCAGGTGGAAATGGCTCAGTCCATGCCACCTTGGTGTATGCATTGAATGCTCCAAAACAAAATTGGACTCTTGTCCCTCTTTTAGGGATTTCTAGGTTTGGCATGCTATTTTTGGTTCCAAAGACTTGGGAGGCTTGGGATCAGATGGAGAGAGTTGCTTGCCCTTTGCAAAATTTGAGCAAATTGAGCAAAACTCCAAAATCTTCCTTGCCATGATAGTTTGCAGCAAGGCATGTTGGCATTGTCATATCTCATGGCTCAAGGGGACTTTGATGGAGTTCTTGGCCATTTTGGAAAGCCCTCATATGATAGAACAATTGTTTGATCATAATTGGTTTTGATAATTTTTGGATCCAAGTGAAAAATTCCCCTACATTTGGAAAAAAGTAAGGCAGATTCTGACTTAGTGAAAATTTCACTAAGTGTTGGAAAAAATTGAGATTTTCACTTTTTGTGATTTTGATCATTCCACAACTCAAAATCCATGATGAATTGGAATAAGGTGTAGTTGAAGCTTTTGTAGAGTGGCATGAGATCTACAAATCCAGCTTTGAATGGGGGAAAATGGCCTTGTGGATTAGTAGTTATGATCCTCCAAAGTTGGTACCCTAGCCACTTTGTTCCATAACTTAGAAAATTTTCTAAGTTTTTATGGTTACCTCTTTTACAAGTTATCCCACTTTTCTTAATTTTTCTTGATGAATGATGATTCTAACCACACATTAACATCATTTTAGGGTTAAGGAACCATAATTATGAAAAATCTCAAAAAGTCAAAGTTGACTTTTGTGCACAGTTGACTTTTTGTCAGATGAATTCCAAATTGTGCGATCCTCTATGAAATCAAGTCCTTGACCTAAATCAAACTTGATGGATTGATTTCATAGGTGTTATAGGGTGTATTGAATCATGTCCTAGGGTTTGGGAGCATGTATTGGTCAAAAGTCAAAGATACAGTTGACTTTTTCCTCAAAACCCTAATTGTGGTTCTGATGAGCTTGAAACTTGTTGATCAAGCTTCTTGGATCAATCCATTGTTACAAATGGATCAATGTGGTTTATTAGAGACCCTCAAATCAAGTCTTGAGGTCTTGGCTCATGCTTTGCCCCAAAAGTCAACTAAGGGGTGAATTAGGTCAAGAAACCCTAATTCCTGATTTTTAGTGAATGCATCCCCTGAGGTTAAATTGACCTGATGATTGGGTCCATGAGGTTCCATGGAGTATTTTAGGATATGCTTTGAAGCATTGGCTCATGCCAAAGGAAAATTTCCATCTGGAGGCCCTGTCGACCAAACCCTAATTTGGTGACACTGACGATCTTGTGCTTGATCCTTGATGTAGGAGTCTTATTGATCCATTGGGGATGTTTGAGAGGTTTAGACAAGTTGAAGATCATGTCATTCCTTGATTGATCCTTTCTCTAAAGCTCAAAGAGGGCTTGAAACCCTAATTCTGATTGTAGTGAATGCTCACCCGTCTTTGGGGAGACTAATGGTTCATCCATATTGTGATAATGATTTACCCAGTGATGGGAAATCTTAGTGGTCAAAATTTGGGGTATGACAGATGCCCCTACTTAATCTTCTTGGACCCGAAGGTGTGAATGGCGAAGGTATTCGGACATTCAGGGTTCAAGAGGATTAAATATCGAAATACCCAAAATTTTGATGGTGGTTAAGAATGGTAGTTCACGCATCCTTCTTCTTTTGCTAAGCGATGATGCTTAGAAAAGGTAAAACTTCCCCTCGATCCTGGTTTCCTACCAAGGAACTGGTCTCAGTTTCTGATGAAAACTTCCCCTCGATCCTGGTTTCCTACCGAGGAACTGGTCTCAGTTTCTGATGTAAACTTCCCCTCGATCCTGGTTTCCTACCAAGGAATTGGTCTCAGTTTCTTTTGTAAACTTCCCCTCGATCCTAGTTTCCTACCGAGGAACTGGTCTCAGTTTCTGATGTAAACTTCCCCTCGATCCTGGTTTCCTACCAAGGAACTGGTCTCAGTTTCATTTGTCAATAAACTTTCTTGACAAGGGACGCTGTTCGTAGCAGTTTTCCTCAAACTTCTCGCCAAATTTTCCTGGGGAGATGCCATTTGATGGAAAAAATTTTGATGTCAGACTTACTGGGGAACCCATATGTCTGAATGGTAGAGGGGTTCAAACTTATCTGTTGGAGATGCCATTTGTTGACTCTACCGGGGAAAACGAGTCTCTTGAGAGACTGCTTCCAGCTTAGGTATTTACATCATACTTTTCTCGGGATCTTCTCCGAGAAATGCCATATGATATGATCCAATTTTGAGGTGCCGATGACCTCATTAGCATCGACTCTCCAGAGAGCAAAATCAATGTGTTGCTGAAAGTCTTTAGTTGTGAGGCTTTCTATGGAGATTTTCCTTAATTCGGGAAAGCGAAGATATCATATTTAATGGCGAAGAGTGATATTTGTCGAAAGTTTCTCTGGTCTTCTAAAAGGTTCAAGTTATCAAAGTGGTCGAAGATCGTCTCTACTAGAGAGAAATTGCTTAGATGATCTACCTCCTGACGAGGAAAGAACTGACAACTCAATTGAGAGGACTTTTATCACTAGGGGATAAGACCGACTAGAGTGACAGTGATGCAAAATGAATGCGAATGTAAATCAATAATGCATGATGCATGTATGTATATGCTGACAAAACTGACGTGACATACAGACTAACAGATGAACATGACTGGATACTCGGCCACTGCAGGGGATAAAAAGTATCGCTGGTTCAAGATAGGAATTCTGCCTTGCTTAGGAGAAGTAGTCCCTGCAGGGGAACAACAGTTGGTCGGGCTTAGGAGATGAGAACTCGACCGAGGATGTCAGATGGAGTATTCGCATCTGACATAACTAATCCTTCGTTTAGGCGCACTGGTTTTGAAGGAGTACTTTGATTCTGTACTTTGAAGTTCGATTACTTCGATGAAGCGATCGATGTTCTTTCGATGTTCAACAGTCAAAAGAAATTGCCATTTTTATTTTAAAAGCAGAAAAAGTTTAACAAGTAAATTCATTTTTGTTTCGTTTCAAGAATCGTTGATCATGTTAAAATGTCATTCTGTAAAGCTAAAACAAATAAGAATTGCAAACAAAAGTACAAGGGCTCAAATTTTATTAATAGGATGGAAATTAGCCAAACGCGTGATTCCATAGAGTATTTACAAAGTTAGAAAATGGTAATTTAAGGGAAAAGGGCTACATTGAAACATAACGACCGTTATCCTTCTACCAACTTTGAATTCTGGGCATCCTGAGCTTTTGTCGAAGATGACCTTGACTGGAGTTTTTTGATGGATGGCAGGACTGCTACTAGGGAATTTACCCCTGTTGGACGTAGTTACTTGCCACCGGGATGATATTTTTTTTTATTATGTCTCTAACTTTTGCCTGGACCTCCCTTTCGGGTTTTCAATCCACCGAGACATTTTTTTAGGCAAAGTATTTCTTGACTACATCAACATTTGTGGGGTAGGAAAATTCCTCTCCATCCCTGGTTGCGAGTCTCAAGGCGCCGCCTGAGAAAGCTTTCTTGACCACATAGGGGCCGTCATAATTCGGAGTCCACTTGACCCGAGAATCAGTGAGAAATGATTGTATCTTTTTGAGCACAAGGTCTCCTTTCCTGAAGACGCGAGGTCGAACCTTTTTGTCGAACGCCTTCTTCATTCTTTGCTGATACAACTGACCATAGCATAGTGTCGTTATTCGTTTCTCTTCGATCAGGTTGAGTTCGTCGTGTCGATTTTGACACCATTCAGCCTCTATTAGCTTAGCTTCCATCAATACTCGGATCGATCAGATCTCTACTTCGATGGGGAGCACTGCTTCCATGCCATAAACTAGAGAGAAAGGGGTTGCCCCTGTTGAAGTGCAGACAAATGTGCGATAACCGTGGAGAGAAAAGGGTAGCATCTCGTGCCAGTCTTTGTAGGTTACAACCATCTTCTGAACAATCTTCTTGATGTTCTTGTTAGCCGCTTCTACCGCTCCGTTCATCTTGGGTCGGTAGGGAGATGAGTTATGGTGTTCGATCTTGAACTCTGTGCACAACTCTTTCATCATCTTGTTGTTCAAGTTAGATCCATTATCAGTAATTATCTGGCTCGGAACACCATAACGGAAGATGATATTATTTTTGATAAATTGGACCACCACTTGACGGGTTATATTGGCATATGACGCTGCTTCAACCCCCTTGGTGAAGTAGTCAATGGCTACCAAGATGAACCGGTGTCCGTTCGAAGCCTTGGGCTCAATCATGCCAATCATGTCAATTCCCCATATGGAAAAAGACCATGGGGAAGAGAGAACTTTGGGATGGGTTGGCGGTACATGGATTTTGTCTGAATATAAGTGACACTTGTGACACTTCCTCGTGTACTTGTAGTAATCGGATTCCATGGTCAACCAATAGTACCCTTCTCTTAGAATTTTTCTCGCCATTGTGTGTCCATTGGCATGAGTTCCAAAGGATCCTTCGTGAATTTCTTTCATCAGCATGTCTGCTTCTGGTCTGTCTACACATCGGAGCAAGACCATGTCAAAATTTCTCTTATAGAGTGTATCACCGCTCAGAAAGAAACTGCCTGCCAGCCTTCTGAGGGTTTTCCTGTCTTTCCTTAGTGCCCCAGGTGGGTACTCTTGTTTCTGAAGGAAGCATTTGATATCGTAATACCAAGGTTTGTCGTCTATGACTGCTTCAATCGTGAAGATGTAAGCGGGCCGTTCAAGGCGCATGATGTCGATCTTAGGTAAGTCGTTCCATTTACCTACGCTAATCATGGAAGAGAGGGTGGCTAAGGCATTAGCCATGTGATTCTCTACACGAGGGATATGATGAAACTCAATTCTGTTGAAGAATGGTAACAACCTTCTCGCATAGTCTTTGTAAGGAATCAATATGGAATGGTATGTGTTCCAATCTCCTTTGATCTAATTGACGACCAAAGCGGAGTCGCCATATACATCCAAGTTCTTGATCCTTAAATCAATTGTTTCCTCGAGACCCATAATACAAGCTTCGTATTCGGCCTCGTTGTTTGTGCACATGAATGTAAGTCTGGCGGTGAAAATGTGGGTACCCTGAGGTGTTATGATGATTGCCCCAATTCCGTTTCCGTAATGATTGACTGCTTCGTCAAAGATTAGTCCTCATTGGGAACCTGGTTCTGGCCCTTCATTGAGTAGCGGTTCATCGCAGTCTTTCATTTTTAGATACATGACATCTTCATCTGGGAAGTCAAACCCGACTGATCCTTGATCGTTAATCGGTTGATGCGCCAAATGATCGGCTAAAACATTTCCTTTAACGGCTTTCTGAGCGTGGTATTCAATGTCGTATCCTGATAACAACATCTGCCAACGGGAAATTCTTCCCGTGAGAGCAGGTTTTTCAAATACATACTTGATTGGATCCATTTCAGAAATCAACCAAGTAGTGTGACAAATCATGTACTGGCGAAGACGTTTGGCTGCCCAGGCCAAAGCGCAGTAAGTTTTATCAAGCATAGTTTACCGAGTTTCACAGTCGGTGAATTTCTTTCTCAAATAGTAAATGGCAGAATCTTTCCTTTTTGTTTCATCTTGTTGGCCAAGTACACAACCCATAGAGTCTTCCAAGACTGTTAAGTAAATGATCAGTGGTCTTCCTTCCACTAGAGGTGATAGAATTGGTGGGTTTAACAGGTATTCCTTGATACTGTCAAAGGCAGTTTGGCATTCTTCTGTTCAAACACAGTCCTGATTCTTTTTGAGTAATTTGAAAATCGGAGCACATGTTGCGGTCATGAGGAATATGAATCTGGAAATGTAATTCAAACGTCCCAAGAATCCCCTGACTTATTTTTTAGTTTTCGGAGAAGGCATTTCTTGAATGGACTTGACCTTGTCAGGATCAACCTCAATTCCTTCCTGGCTGACGATGAACCCTAAGAGTTTCCCTGAACGGACACCGAAGGTGCACTTGTTGGGATTCAAGCGGAGTTTGTACTTTCTCAACTGCTCGAATAGTTTTGACAGGTGGGTCACATGATCCTCTTCTGTTTTTGATTTAGCAATCATGTCATCGACATAAACCTCAATTTCCTTGTGTATCATGTCATGAAACAGAGTAGTCATGGCCCTTTGATAGGTTGCTTCGGCGTTCTTCAAACCGAACAGCATTACCTTGTAACAAAAGGTCCCCCATGGGTAATGAACGAAGTTTTCTCCATGTCTTTCGGTGCCATTTTTATCTGATTATAGCCCGAGAATCCATCCATGAAGGATAAAACTTTGAACTTTGTTGTACTGTCTACCCGCATGTCAATGTGTGGTAAAGGAAAGTCGTCCTTTGGACTAACCTTGTTTAGATATCTGTAATCGACACACATTCTGACTTTTCCGTCTTTTTCGGAACGGGTACTATGTTGGCTAACCATTGAGGGTATTCTGACATGGCGAGGAAACCCGCATCAATCTGTTTGTGTACCTCCTCTTTGATTTTGATGGCCATGTCTGGGTGAGTCCGTCTCAACCTCTGTTTTACTGGCGGACATTCTGACTGTAACGGTAGATGATGTTCCACGATGCTGGTATCCAACCCGGGCATGTCCTGATAGGACCAAGCAAACACATCGGGAAATCCTCTGAGAAGCTTTGTCAAACTTTCTTTGACAGTTGGACTGAGTAGCGCCCCAATCCTGATCTCCTTTCTCTCTTTTTCTGAACCCAAGTTGATCGTTTCCAACGGATCTTTGTGAGGTTCAATGGACCTTTCCTCCTGTCCAAGTAATCGGAAGATCTATTCTGGAATTTCGTCGTCAACTTCTTCTTCAGCCCCAAATACCGGGAACTCAAAGTCGGGAGAAGGCATCGGATCGTATGTTTCAATGGGGTTTAAAATAAGCAATCTGCATGACGCGGTGATTTATGTTTAGAAGAGATAGAGAAAATGCAAGTGTGTGCAATGTTTCATCTTTGAAAAACTGCTTGTTTTTACCATTTGAGATGTTTTTTATTAATGAACAAGTCGATTCTTGAAACTACAGCCCTATAAAACAAAACTCTGTCGCTTTGGGCGAAGCGAAGAAGGAAATTTACAAAAAGTGAGCCCTATCAAAACATCTGTTTCACCTGGGCAGGGTGAAAGGTTAAAAGACGGCAATTACTTTGACTTATGAACAATCTTCAAAACATCGACAGCAACCCATTGGCGGCGAACTCCTCGCTGAATCACAAAGTCTGGTACCTTCCTTGATTTGTCTTCGGAAATGACGCTGATTTCTGGCAGAACAGCATCATTGGAATCTGTCTCCCAGGCAGAGTTATCGTAGGAGAATGCCTCTGTTGTATTTTGCATAGTATTTATGCTCTCAGGTGGATCTCCCCATCCAGTTGGCTGGATGTCTTCGAACCTGATACGAGAGCTCTCAGGAGCAGTGTACTTGATCATGTAGTCGTATTTTCCACTTGGTTGTCCCAAGGTGTCCCATACTTCTTTGGAACTGGAGGAGTCATCCCTTTCGATGACGTTGACCTCGGGAAAAGCATAGCTGATGAATTCTAGTCTGACATTTTTTTCCAATTCATCGTCGTACTGGATATTTTCTGAATGTCCTGAGTGTTGATCCTGTAACACCCTATTTTTAATTATTTAATCGTCTGGTTTTATTTTAATTGTTGGCCGTGTTTGGGGTGTATGTCTGAGTACGTAGGGGGTAATGTTAGTAATGTGGAATTATTATTATTATTATTATTATGGTTATTATTATTATTTAGTAAAATAAAATCTGATATAATTAAGTAAATAATGGGATAATAGAATTAATGAGGGCAGTTTAGTAATTAGAGATTAATTAGTGGAAATTGGTGAGGGCTTAGCATAATCAGAATTTTAGAGATAGAAAGAGAAAGGCTAAGGAGAGGAAGAACAAGGGTGTGCTAGGGCTAAGATCTTCATCAATTTTCGCAGGAATTAATCAAGGATTCGAGGTAAGGGGAGAAACGGGTTTAATATTGGTGATACGATCATGATGGGGTAGTGGGGAGTCCTTAACCCGTACGAATTTGTATGCAAAATGTTGTGCTGATGATTTATTATATATGTTTGATATGATGATGAGATTGTGCATGAATCGATCTGTGTTAATATGATTTTTCTGTTGTTGTTGCTGTTGTATGAGCATCTCTGTTGTAGATTTGTTTTGACCCAAATTGGGAGAACAATTGGGAATCTGAGACCTAAAAGTCAGGTAGTAATAATAGGTGAAGTGATAAGATGAAATTATGAGTACTAAAACTGATGTAGAACCAATTTGTAGTGGAAATTGAGGAATCCCGTAGCAGAATTCAGTCTGTTGTGGGAATGGTGAATTTGCGTAATAGATCTGGCCATACGTGTATGGGGTGGGGTGATACGCGTATGGGCTGGGTAGGGCAAGGGCCATTACGCGTAAGGGGAGGCCAAAAGGAAGAATTGACACGGCCCTCTGCCCATACGCGTAACGGTATGCGTATGGTGGCAAGGCAATACGCGTATGGGAGTAGCCGTACGCGTAAGCAGATCTGGAAGTTGGATTTTGGAGGAAAAATGGGTCTCTGCCCATACGCGTATGAAGCTGGTAAGTACGCGTATGGTGGGGCGAGGCAGGACGCCTTACGCGTCTGGTACGCGCAGGAAGGGCGAGGGAGCTGGTCATTACGCGTATGACCCAGGTCAATACGTGTATGGACAGCGTGAGTGAAAAAATTCCCCGCTTTGCGATTTCTTTCCTGTTTTCGCATCAAAATTGGGTTCTCTTGGATTGATAGGTTAAGGATAGATGCCAGATGTTGACGGATGTAACAATGGTTATGAAATTGATTAATTTAATAATTTTTCGAGGATTAATTAATAATTAAGTGGGTTAGGTGATGTGAAATAATCTTATGGTGTTGGATGATGATAGTGTGTTTGATGGTGTGATCAGGAGGATCGTGAGCATGTACCTATGTTATAATACATGTGTTTTAATATGCATCATGTGTCATGCATTTCATGGTGATGGTGGGATGAATCATTGCTCAGGAGGAGTGTATGTGATTCATCCGTACTCCGATATGGAGAATGGTGGGGATAGATCATTGCCAAGGAGGGGTGTATGTGATCTATCCAGGTTCGATTGAATGAACCATGATGTTGGTACCACATGCATTGTGTCCATAGTTATATCGCGTTGCATTTTGTTGTTATATGAAGTATTATATGGTGATGGTTGTGACTAGTGGGTCTTGTTTTTATGATTGTGCGTGAATACTACTTTTATCTTGTATTTGTTCACCGTATATATTGAATGTGATTTCTCACCCCTTTGTTGTTGTTGTATCTGTGCTTCTTCGGAAGTACAGATAATCCAGGTACTTAGGTTGCTGGAGTACGTGTTGCTTGTACGAGTCGTAGGAGTCGCTCTGATACGTAACACGGGATTTATGGGAATTTCAGTTATTTGTTATTTGTTACTGTTTTTGTTACATATCTTTATTTTGATGGATTTATGGTGAACCACGATGTTATGTGGAGTTTTCTTGAGTTGTTGGCATGTGGCCGTGAAATAAATAAATAAATTATTTTCCGCTGTTTATTTCATTCAATAAAAAGGAGTTTTGATGTTGTTTTCATGAATGTGACATCCTACTTTATTTTGGTGTAAAAACTCTGATTATTTTCATAGAATTTTATGTATTTTTCATAAATGGGAAAGTGGGGTGTTACAATTGGTATCAGAGCTAGACCTCTCCCAGTACGATGTGGTTCGAGGAAGAACCAAACGGAAGATGGTGGGCATGTAACACCCGAGTGCGAGGGAGTGGTTGTCGGTGCACAAGGCATGACAATGAGACACTCCTAGCAGCTTGGCGAGGGAGTGGTTGTCGGTGCATGAGGCATGACAATGAGACACTCCTAGCAGCTTCCAGGGAAAAACCGAATTCACATCGGAATGAGAGGGATCCTGAGGCTATGCATGTGTGAGACTGTATGGTTGAAGGAAGACTTATAAGGATTAATTGGTACTACCTATACCAACAAGATGCTTCTTCTTTTTGGGAGCCCGTTCCATAAGAACTCCACAGTTAAGCGTGCTTGACTTGCAGCAATTTTGGGATGGGAGACCTTCTGGGAAGTTTCCTGGAAAGCATGTGAGTGAGGAAAAAACATGCTGAAAAGACCCATGTTGGTTTGTGGGGTCAGTCGGTAATCCTGAAAGCAGTCTGGGGCGTTACAATTGGTATCAGAGCAGGTCGGTCCGTCCGGCCAGGTGTTAGAGTTGAGTCTGTCCTTAGAATAGGAGTTGATTTGGTGTTCTGACCTTATGTTGATTGTTGAACAGTATGGCAGGAAGGAATGATGTTGCTCTTGCTGCGGCTATGCAAGCCATGGCACAAGCTGTAGAGAACGTCAATCAGGCCGGAGATTCTCAGTTTCGTGACTTAGCACAGTTCCAGAGTAACAAGCCGCCTACTTATGAGGGAGGTATCTTGGATCCAGAGGCTGCACAGAAATGGCTGAAGGCTGTGGAGAAGATCTTCAGGACCATGGAATGCAGTGATGCTCAGAAGGTACGGTTTGGTACGCATATGCTGGAAGGAGAGGCTGAGGCTTGGTGGGACAATAGTCGTCAGAGACTGGAAGCTGCGGGTACTGAGATTACTTGGGTTGTGTTTTAAGCTGAGTTTCTGGAAAAGTATTTTTCGGAAGACATTCGTAGTGCAAAAGAGGTTGAATTTTTGGAGCTAAATCAGGGTGATAAGACAGTTGCTGAGTATGCCGCTAAGTTTGAGGAGCTGGTTCAGTATTGTGCCCATTACAATACTGAAGAAGCTATGACTTCGAAGTGTTTGAAGTTTGAGAACGGGCTGCGTCCCGAGATCAAATTGGGTATCGCTTGTCAGAAGATAAGAAACTATCCAGAGCTGGTGAGCAGAAGCAGAATTTATGATAATGATAACAGAGCCAGAATTGCTCATTACAAAGCTGTGAATGAGAAGAAGGGTAAGCAGAGATTTGGAGGTACTCTTTACAGTGCTCCACCTGATAAGGGGAAACAGAAAACTGATGTGGGGAAGAAACCAAAGGAGAAGGGAGCTGGTACTGATACTCTCAAGTGCTTCAGATGTGGTGGGGTGGGTCACCGTGCTAACAACTGTCAGAATGAGGTGAAGAAGTGTTTCAAGTGTGGCAAAGAAGGTCATGTTATAGCTGATTGTAGAGCCACTATGCCTACTTGTTATAATTGTGGAGAGAAGGGTCACATCAGCACTCACTTTGAGAAGCCGAAGAAGTCTCAGGCGTCTCAGACTGGTGGGAAAGTGTTTGCCTTGGTGGGAGCTCAATCCACTGATGAGGAGCGTTCCGTCAAAGGTACTTGCTTTATTAATGATGTTCCTTTGATTGCTATCATTGACACGGGTGCAACGCACTTGTTTATTTCTGTTGACTGTGTGAAGAGGTTAGGGATTGTGCCATCTACTCTAGAGCAGAGGATGATAATTGAAACTCCATCTATTGGTTCCGTGGTTACTTCTTTGGTGTGTTTGAAGTGTCCGCTGACCATGTTTGGTAGAGATTTCAGAGTGTACTTGATTTGTTTGCCACTCGGTAATCTTGATGTTATTTTGGGAATGAATTGGTTGGAGTTCAACCGGGTGTATATTGATTGGTTCAGGAAGACATTACTGTTTCTTACTCCTGAAGAGGAAGCATTAGCAGATTCGCTATCTAGCAGGGAGTTGAGGGCATTGTTGGAGGATGAAGCGAAGCTGTTTACAATGTTTGCCTCGTTATCTGTTGAAGGCAAGGCTTCAGTTAATGAATTACTAGTAGTGAATGAATTTCCTGAAGTGTTTCCAGATGACATCACAAAATTGCCTCCGACAAGGGAAGTTGAATTCACTATTGATCTTGTACCGGGTACCAGACCTATCTCTATGGCAACGTACTGGATGTCTGCATCAGAATTAGCAGAGTTGAAATCTCAGGTCAGAGAATTGCTCGATAAGAAGTTTATTAGACCTAGTGTGTCGCCATGGGGAGCTCCAGTGTTGTTGGTGAAAAAGAAGGATGGTAGTATGCATCTATGCATTGATTACCGTCAGTTGAATAAAGTGAACATTAAGAATAAGTATCCACTTCCGAGGATTGATGACTTAATGGATCAGCTGGTAGGAGGTCGGGTTTTCAGCAAAATTGATCTGAGGTCGGGTTACCATCAGATTAGAGTAAAGGAAGGTGATATTCAGAAGACTGCTTTCAGAACTCGCTACGGATATTACGAATATGCAGTGATGCCTTTCGGAGTATCTAATGCGCCGGGTGTATTTATGGAATATATGAATCATATTTTCCACTCTTATCTGGATCAGTTTATTGTGGTATTTATTGATGATATACTGATTTATTCTAAGTCTGACGAAGAACATGCAGGTCACTTGAGAATTGCATTGCAGGTGTTGAAAGATAATAAATTGTTTGCAAAGTTCTCGAAGTGTGAGTTCTGGTTGAAGACTGTGAGTTTCTTGGGTCATGTTATTTCTGGTGATGGTATAGCGGTGGATCCATCTAAAGTAAGCGCAGTACTTCAATGGGAAGCTCCGAAGACAGCAACGGAGATTAGAAGCTTTTTGGGTTTGGCCGGTTACTATAGAAGGTTCATTGAAGGGTTTTATAAATTGGCGTTGCCATTGACTCAGTTGACCAGGAAGAATCAAACTTTTGTCTGGGATGCTGCCTGTGAGGAGAGTTTTGAGGAACTGAAGAAGAAATTAACTACAACACCAGTGTTAATTTTACCAAGTCCAAATGATTCTTTCGTAGTGTATTGTGACGCGTCTAAGATGGGATTAGGCGGTGTGTTGATGCAAGGTGGCAAGGTAGTGGCTTATGCTTCAAGACAGTTGAGGGTGCATGAGAGAAACTTTCCTACTCATGATCTGGAATTAGCTGCAGTGGTGTTCGTGTTAAAAATCTAGAGACATTATTTGTATTGATCAAGATTTGAAGTATTCAATGATCACAAGAGTCTGAAGTATCTATTCGATCAGAAAGAATTGAATATGAGGCATAGAAGGTGGTTAGAGTTCTTAAAGGATTATGATTTCAATTTGAGTTACCATCCGGGAAAAGCTAATGTTGTGGCAGATGCTCTGAGTCAAAAGACAATCCATATGTCTGCGTTAATGGTGAAGGAAATGGAATTGATTGAACATTTCAGAGATTTGAGTATGGTTTGTAAAACTACACCGGGAAGTATCAGATTGGGTATGCTGAAAGTGAATAATGACTTTTTGGATGTAATTAAGGAAAATCAGAAACTGGATGTGAAATTAGTGGACTTGATGCCTACAGGAGGAGATGATTCTGATAGTGACTTTAAAGTGGATAATGTGGGTGTGTTGAGATTCCGGGGCAGGATTTGTGTGTCGGATAATGTGGAATTGAAAAAGTCAATCTTGGAAGAAAGTCATCGGAGTAGCTTGAGTATTCATCCGGGAGCTACCAAGATGTACCATGATTTGAAGAAGTTGTTTTGGTGGTCCGGTATGAAGAGGGACATAGCCCAATTTGTCTACACTTGTTTGACATGTCAGAAGTCAAAAGTAGAGCACCAGAAGCCTTCGGGATTGATGCAACTATTAGAGATTCCTGAATGGAAATGGGACAGTATTACTATGGATTTTGTGACTGGTTTGCCGAATACGGCGAGGGGCTTTGATGCTATTTGGTTAGTGGTGGATCGACTTACGAAGTCCGCACATTTTATACCAATTAACATCAGTTTTCCGTTGTCGAAGCTGGCGGAGATTTACATCAGGATAATTGTGAAGTTACATGGTGTTTCGTCGAGCATAGTGTCGAATAGAGATCCGAGGTTTAATTCAGAATTTTGGAGGAGTCTGCAGGAAGCCTTGGGTTCTAAGTTGAAGTTGAGCTCGGCTTATCATCCACAGACCGATGGTCAGTCGGAGAGGACTATTCAGTCGTTGGAGGATTTGCTGAGAGCCTGTGTATTGGAAAAAGGTGGTGCGTGGGATACTCATTTGCCACTGATTGAGTTCACGTATAATAACAGTCACCACTCCAGCGTTGGAATGGCGCCTTTCGAAGCTTTGTATGGTAGGAGGTGTAGGACACCTTTGTGTTGGTATGAAACAGGTGAGAATGTGGTGCTTGGACCAGAAATTGTGCAACAGACTACTGAGACGATTCAAATGATCCGTGAAAAGATGAAGGCGTCTCAGAGTAGGCAGAAAAGTTATCATGATAATCGGAAGAAAGAATTGGAATTCAGTGAAGGGGATCACATGTTCTTGAGAGTTAACCCAATGACCGGTGTGGGTCGAGCTTTGAAATCTAAGAAGTTGGATCCTAAGTTTATTGGACTGTATCAAATCTTGCAGAGAATTGGTACAGTCGCTTATAGAGTGGCATTGACACCAGAACTTTCGAACTTGCATGATGTGTTTCACATGTCGCAACTTCGAAAGTATGTTTCAGATCCGTCTCATGTTATTCAGATGGATGAAGTGCAAATCAGGGAGAATCTTACAGTGGATACGATGTCTTTAAGGATCGAGGATCGTAAGATGAAGCAACTCATAGGAAAGGAGATACCTCTGGTGAGAGTAGCTTAGGGAGGAGCTGCTGGCGGAAGTGTGACCTGGGAATTGGAGAGCAGGATGCGAGAGTCGTATCCAAAACTGTTTCCATCAGGCACATTTTCGAGGACGAAAATAATTTAAGTGGGGGAGAGTTGTAACACCCCATTTTTAATTATTTAATCGTCTGGTTTTATTTTAATTGTTGGCCATGTTTGGGGTGTATGTCTGAGTACGTAGGGGGTAATGTTAGTAATGTGGAACTATTATTATTATTATTATCATTATTATTATTATGGTTATTATTATTATTTAGTAAAATAAAATCTGATATAATTAAGTAAATAATGGGATAATAGAATTAATGAGGGCAGTTTAGTAATTAGAGATTAATTAGTGGAAATTGGTGAGGGCTTAGCATAATCAGAATTTTAGAGATAGAAAGAGAAAGGCTAAGGAGAGGAAGAACAAGGGTGTGCTAGGGCTAAGATCTTCATCAATTTTCGCAGGAATTAATCAAGGACTTGAGGTAAGGGGGAGAAACGGGTTTAATATTGGTGATACGATCATGATGGGGTAGTGGGGAGTCCTTAACCCGTAGGAATTTGTATGCAAAATGTTGTGTTGATGATTTATTGTATGTGTTTGATATGATGATGAGATTGTGCATGAATCGATCTGTGTTAATATGATTTTTCTGTTGTTGTTGCTGTTGTATGAGCATCTCTGTTGTAGATTTGTTTTGACCCAATTTGGGATAACAATTAGGAATCTAAGACCTAAAAGTCAGGTAGTAATAATAGGTGAAGTGATAAGATGAAATTATGAGTACTAAAACTGATGTAGAACCAATTTTAGGATCAATTTGGAGTGGATATTGGGGAATCCCGTAGCAGAATTCAGTCTGGTGTGGGAATGGTGAATTTACGTAATAGATCTGGCCGTACGCGTATGGGGTGGGGTGATACGCGTATGGGCTGGGCAGGGCATAGGCCATTACGCGTAAAGGGAGGCCAAAAGGAAGAATTGACACGGCCCTCTGCCCATACGCGTAACGGTACGCGTATGGTGGCAAGGCAATACGCGTATGGGAGTAGTCGTATGCGTAAGCAGATCTGGAAGTTGGATTTTGGAGGAAAAATGGGTCTCTGCCCATACGCGTATAAAGCTGGTCAGTGCACGTATGGTGGGGCGAGGCAGGACGCCTTACGCGCCTGGTACGCGCAGGAAGGGCGAGGGAGCTGGTCATTACGCGTATGACCCAAGTCAATACGCGTATGGACAACGTGAGTGCAGAAATTCCCCGCTTTGCAATTTATTTCCCGTTTTCGCATCGGAATTGGGTTCTCTTGGATTGATAGGTTGAGGATAGATGCCAGATGTTGAGGGATGTAACAATGGTTATGAAATTGATTAGTTTAATAATTTTTGGAGGATTAATTAATAATTAAGTGGGTTAGGTGATGTGAAATAATCTTATGGTGTTGGATGATGATAGTGTGTTTGATGGTGTGATCAAGAGGATTGTGAGCATGTATCTATGTTATAATACATGTGTTTTAATATGCATTCTGTGTCATGCATTTCATGGTGATGGTGGGATGAATCATTGCTCAGGAGGAGTGTATGTGATTCATCCGTACTCCGATATGGAGAATGGTGGGGATAAATCATTGCCAATGAGGGGTGTATGTGATCTATCCGGGTTCGATTGAATGAACCATGATCTTGGTACCACATGCATTGTGTCCATAGTTATGCCGCGTTGCATTTTGTTGTTATATGAAGTATTGTATGGTGATGGTTGTGACCAGTGGGTATTGATTTTATGATTGTGTGTGAATACTACTTTTATCATGTATTTGTTCACCATATATATTGAATGTAATTTCTCACCCCTTTGTTGTTGTTGTGTATGTGCTTCTTCGAAAGTACAGATAATCCAGGTACTTAGGTTGCTGGAATACGTGTTGCTTGTTCGAGTCGTAGGAGTCGCTCTGATACGTAACACGGGATTTATGGGGATTTTAGTTATTTGTTATTTGTTACTGTTTTTATTACGTATCTTTATTTTGATGGATTTATGGTGAACCACGATGTTATGTGGAGTTTTCTTGAGTTGTTAGCATGTGGCCGTGAAATAAATAAATAAATTATTTTCCGCTGTTTATTTCATTCAATAAAAAAGAGTTTTGATGTTGTTTTCATGAATGTGACATCCTACTTTATTTTGGTGTAAAAACTCTGATTATTTTCATAGAATTTTATGTATTTTTCATAAATGGGAAAGTGGGGTGTTACAGATCCCATGACAGGGTGGGAACGCAAGTATTCTATTCAATGATGCTCAGCTGATTTTCATTGTTCGGCTAATTTTCTTGCCCCGAGTTTCCTGGGTACGGCTGCCAGATAGGCAGACCATCCATTGGGCCATAATAGTCGTGGTCAAAGTTGTATTTCATCGGAGTGTCTTCCTCTAATGAGTTTGGCGGAGCACAGCATCCTTCCGGATCACAATCTCCATATATCATTTCGACGTCTGACCTCGGTATAAATATCGGACTATGTGCGGGATAGAAAAATGGCGTAGGCACTTCTTCCTGTGACATATAACCGTCCTTATTAAGATAGGACTTCCACTCTTCCTCTGTATCGAAGGGATCTCCCTCGTTGATGGTATGGACTACTTGAGGCATTGGGTGAAGGAAACCTCCACTGTGGAAGAAGTTCTGAATGGGATGAAGACTTTCACCGTTAGCAGCTGTCTGGGTGCAGGTCACAGAGAAACCAAGACCCTTCTTTGTTTTGTTATCAATGGGAATGACAAGTTGTCCCCATCCTTTTGTTTTGTTATTCTCGATCACTTTGAGAGCATCTCTATATGAGGAAATCGAGGTTCCTTTCTCTGATTGATTCTCATTGCTCACCGACAGTGCTTGGAACTGAGTTCCAACAACCTCATCGGGTTATACACAAGTAGATAATGACAAGTTGCTCACGAGCAAGACTTGTTCTCCGCAAACCGTGACGAGTTGATCGTTCTTGACCAACTTCAGTTTTTGGTGCAGCGTCGAAGTGACTGCCCCAGCCTGGTGTATCCAAGGTCTTCCTAATAAACAACTGTATATTGCCCGGATGTCCATGACCTGGAAAGTGATTAGGAAAGTGTGAGGACCAATAGTTATGGGAATGTCGACTTTACCGATAACTGCTTTCCGAGACCCGTCAAATGCTTTGACAATGACCTCACTGCCCCTCATCGGGGGTCCTTTGAATGATAGTCGCATTAAAGTGGACTTCGGCATAACGTTGATGGTCGATCCTGTGTCTACCAATACGCTGGCTAAAGCATCGTCCTGGCAGTTAACTGTGATATTGAGCGCCATGTTGTGGCTTTTGCCCCCTTCTGGAAAATCCTCATCACTGAATCTTAAGTTGTTGCAGGAATTGATGTTAGAGATGATGCTATCAAACTGTCGTATTGACACATCCTGTTCCACAAAGGCCTGTTCTAAGACTTTATGTAGAGCCTCTCTATGGGCTTCAGAACTGAGTAAAAGTGATAGCACTGATATCTTTGAAGGAGTTTGTAACAGCTGATCAACAATGTTGTATTCACTCCTCTGGATGAGCTTCAGCATCTCATCATTTTTTTTGAAAGATCGGGATTACTGGATTGACTGACTAGTGGATCAGGAGCTTCTGTCTGAAGTTCCTTTTTTCTTAGGGAGAGTACAACCGTATCCTTTTGTACTACTTGATGATCCAGCGTCTTTTACTAAACGTCCTTCTTGGACTGCTTCCTCAAGATGAACCCCCATGCCCACCATCTCGGTGAAGTCATTGGGCGCACTAGCGACCATTCTGTCGTAGTAAAATAAGCTTAAGGTCTTTAAGAAGATATTTGTCATCTCTTTTTCCTCCAGAGGTGGAGAAATCTGAGCGGCAATTTCACGCCATCTCTGAGCGTACTCCTTAAAGGTTTCCTTGTCCTTTTGTGACATTGATCTGAGTTGATCTTTGTCCGGTGCCATGTCTAAATTGTATTTGTACTGTTGAACAAAAGCAGTGCCAAGATCTCTGAATGTGCCGATCGTAGCGCAGTTTAAACCCATGTATCATTTAAGTGCGGCACCGGTTAAACTATCCTGAAAGTAATGAATTAGTAGCTCCTAGTTCTTTGTCTGAGCTGACATTCGCCGAGCGTACATCACTAAATGACTCTGAGGGTAAGAATTACCCTTGTATTTTTCAAATTCGGGCACTTGGAACTTGTGTGGAACTTTCACATTGGGGACCAAGCAGAGGTCTGCGACGTCCTTTCCAAATAGATCCTGACCGCAAAAGGCCTGCAGTTCTTTCTGCATTTACAAGAACTGTTCCTGGAATTCATTCATTATGTTGAACATGCTGTCGTTTCCACCAGAAGGTATCTTTGGAATCTGTCGTTACGTGATAGTGTGTACCACGGGCGGTGGTATAGTCATTATGGCCGAGACCCTCGGTGCCTCCCAAAGTTTATAACCTTCAGGAGTTGTTGTCATGCCCCTGGCATCTTCACTTTCCCGAAGGTTGTAACCTTCAGGCCCAGCGACTCCTGCTGAGGTTCCAAGATCTTCAGTGATTGGCGGAACATATCCTTCTGGGATATATTTGATAGTCATGCCCCAGGGACGATCTTTCGGCATCTTGTACCTAGGATCATACTTCTCCACTATGGGCGTTGATGTGATCTCTGAGATCACAGTCCTTTGTTGTTGCATTTGAGCTTCTGCTAGAGCTTGCATGTCGTTATAAAGCTTTCTCAGATCCTCTTTTAGAGTGTCGATCTCTTCTCTCAACTCTCTGTTCTCTTCCTCGAGATCATCCATCTTTTTCTGACGATTGGCCCGAGTATTGTACGAATGAGACAGTTTGACTCTAGAATCGAGACGTAAACGTGAGATTTGTAGGTAAGAAGAATGCGTTTATGAGAATGATGAATGCAATGATTATTAATTATTTTTGTTTATTCAAAGTAAACTTCGACAATTGGATTGCAAATATCAAACAGTGGGGAAACCCCGTCTTATTAAATTCAAAGGATTGCGGAAATGGAAATACAGTAGATTACACAGTGCTGAAAAAGGAAATTTAAACTAATGGATCCCGAGTCCTCTCTGAAGAGAGCTCAAGTGCTGGTTCGGGTGCTTTCCTTTTCTTTGACCGGGGCTCTAGGGCGGTTGTCGGGTTGTCATTCCCTTTCCAAGTGAAAGGAGCGAGCAAATTCCTTTGGTCATCCTGATTTTCTACATCATGTTGCTCTAAAATCTCAATCAGAGCATCCTTTTCTCTTAACAGTTGCTGTATTTTCTTACACTCCACAATGAGAATACGGTACTTGTTCCTCCAAGACCTCTTCTCCTGCTGAACTTTGTTGAGAGTAACCTGAATTTTTTCCGTCTCAGACATGAAATAAATGGCAGAGTCCCTTAATGGAAGAACTTCTTGATGAGGGTAAGGCATCTTCAACTTGAGAGCTCTAGTTTGTACCCAGTGGAGATAAGGCTCCACGGAGACACAACCTGGTTTTCCTAGAGACTCTCGTCCTTTCTTATGAACGTGTTTCCAAGCGTGGACTATTTCCGTCTTTAGTGTCCTGTCATTTTCTCCTTTCTTGAAGAAAAGACCTTCCAGATGAGCATTCTGTGGGATGTGCCTCATCGGGTATCCGAATTGACGACGAACGAGAATTGGATGATAGTTGATTCCCCCCTTAGTTCCTATAAGGGGTACATTTGGGAAATTTCCACAATGGTCAATGATCCTGATCCCATCGTAGATTCGATTGTACCTATCGATGTCGGAGTTGGTAAGAGACATGATTCTCTGCGAGCAACGTAAAGTATTCTTTTGATCCCAAAATGCAGCAGACTTGGGTAAGTGGGAAGTGAACCATTTGTAAAGCAGGGGTACACAGCACGTGATCATTCCTCCGCTGTATAAATTCCTTAAGTGCACTGAATGATACGCATCTGCGAGTAAGGTCGGTACGGGGTTTCCAATCAGGAAAATCTTAATGGCGTTGATATCTACAAAGTTTTCGATGTTGGGAAACAAAAATAACCCGTAGGTGAGCAAAACAAAGATGCTCTCGAAAGCGGCCACCTTCCCTATACTAGCAAAGTACAGGGCTTTCTTTGTCAAGAACTGGGCTGGCAAACCTTGGATGCCACCCTTAGTGGTCATGTGAGTCCTGACTTCTGACTCGTCCAAATAAACTGCCCTTGCAATGGTTTGATCCTTTAGAATTTCTTCCAGTCCAGAAAAGAGAGCTTGATCAGTAATATGTATATCAGCCAGGTGAGAATACTCCTCCAGCGTTGGTGCAAGCTGATAATCCGGGAATGTGAAACAGTGATAGACCGGATCGTAGAACTGGATTAATGTGGACAAGATTCCTTAGATTACATGGACCCTTAACAAGGACAGCAGTTCTCCATACTTGGCTCTGAAAGCCTCGTGGTTGGTGATCATTCTCGCCAACCCTCTCAAATCCTCTAACTTTGGAACCTTGAAGGTGTACTTATGAGTTTTCCTTCTACCGAAATCCATTAGCGTAATCTCCTTTCTCTGATATTTGCAATCATTGTCTCAGTTTAATTTGAAAAAGAGAGACTAGAAGAGAAGATTTTCTTTGTCTTAATGTTTTTTAAATGAATGTATGAATGCAGCACACAAAAACTTAGAAAAAACATGAGGTCAAAGGGTCGGTGTCATGAAGTCAAGGCTCTACCCCCCCCCCCCCCAAAAGGTTTATACTGGTATTTTTTGTACCTGTCCGCAAAATCATTGACCCCTCTGGGATAACAACAGCAAGCGGATCGCCAGCGAGTTGATGTACCCTGGAGTGATCTCAGATGAGGGTAGTATCGCGTGACAACTATTTTCGATAGCTTCTGCACTACAAAATGGCTTAAGTCTGCTAAAAACCTCAGCTTCTCAGATAACCCAGTCGACCACACTACTTTCAACAACCGAAGTCGTATAGGCAATGTATCTGCAAAGGGAGTATCCACTGAGTTTGATGGTCGATCGTGGGCTCTTAACTGGAATTCACTCCCAGTAAGATTACCCGCATTGCCATCACCTATCTTAGGTGTATACTCAATCTTTCCACATGCGGCATCACACGCATTCCCATTAGCAGAAAAATAAACACAGATATCAATTAGGAAAAGCAGTATATATATTTGTCCTAATCATCCTAGACCTCTAGTCTTATGATCCTATACAGACAATGACTCCCCAGCAGAGTCGTCATTTCTGTGACATGAATTTAGGGTTTCAACCAGAGAGATACGAGGGACAAAATGCCCTGCGTGGCCCCACGGTGGGCGCCATTTTTCTGTAGCGAGTGATTTTGGACGTGGTTCTTAAGCACTGTCGCTCTGGGGTACTACAGGTCGATTCATTTTTTATCCTATTGAAGCTGATGAAGGAAGGGAAATAGATGTCTTTAATTAAACCTGCTTGCATACTGAGTTTCAACAGCGGTCTGTTAGGTTACAAATGTTATGTGGATGTGGGGCCTCTCTCTGCTTATTTCGCTAAGAATGCAATGACGGGACTATGCTATTGGTAGAAAGTTAGGACTGATGCTTTTCGATTGATGTGTGAAGGTATGGGATTTTGGGTTTTTGATTAGTGTGTTCGCTAAGATTTTTCAATCTTATGCCTACGTATTCCCATTTAATGAAACAGGGAAATCAGAGCGATCGTAGTTCCTCCTATTCTATGGGAGGAAATAGGTTGTTTTGGTGTCTTGTTCAAAGCCCAAGATGTGAAGCTAAAGGTGGTCTGTATCTTGTTCAAAGCCCGAGATGTGAAGCTGAAGGGTCTATTTGTATCTTGTTCGAAGCCCAAGATGTGAAGCTAAAAGGTTTTTGACTTTAGAGAGAATTTGTCATCTCTAAAGAGGGGTATTTGGTCTGTTTGTCACAACTGTTGGGTGACTTGTTATAAAGGAGAATTACTTTAACTGGGATATGTGAATCCAGTAATGCAATAATTTCCTTTATAGGGGATTTTTAACCTGAAGGAGAAGACTTTAACTCAGTTTAGAGCAATGCCATCTTTCCTTAGGAATTTCTCATGCTAAAAGAGGGACAGTGGCGTGGATGTAAATAATCCAGAGGCTTGCCGCTTACAGCAATTTAGATGAAGGAAAAGGAGTTGTTGATGTTTGTATACTATGAACGAGGCACAACTTTTGACGCTAAAAGGTTGATTGACTTAACCAGGGTTTCCTCATACAAAGCCTAAGAGGAGGCTATTTACCCAACAAGAGGGTGTTTTTATGTGTCTCATACGAAGCCCAAGAGAGAGGCTAAAAGAGTTGACTCAACAAGAGAGTGCTTTTGTATGTGTCTTGTATGAAGCCCAAGACGGAGGCTAAAGGTGCTTGACTCAACAAGAGAGTCTTTGTACCTCGTACAAAGCCCGAGATGGAGGCTGAAAATGTTTGACTCAACAAGAGAGTTTTTTATACTCAACAAGAGAGTGATTTTGTATCTCGTACGAAGCCCGAGATGGAGGCTGAAAGGGAAGTGACTGAACAAGAGAGTCTTTTATACTCAACAAGAGAGTGTTTTTGTATCTCGTACGAAGCCCGAGATGGGGGCTGAAAAGGTTTGACTAAACAAGAGAGCCTTTTATACTCAACAAGAGAGTGATTTTATATCTCGTACGAAGCCCGAGATGGAGGCTAAAAAGGTTAGCTCCCCTGGGGAGAATCATTGTACAAAGCCCAAGAGGAGGCTAGGGTGCTGGTGACTGTTTCAGTTTAGTGACAGGTTTAGTATGTTGGTTAAAAGAGACAATCAGTTCTTATATGGCTAATGTTGTACTTTGGAATTGATCAGAGGATCAGGGAGATTTCCTGTTCTTTAAGGCAATGGAACATCCAAAGGATATTGAGACTGTCCAAGTCTACCGGTGTTTTGAGAAATCGATTCTCAGATAGTGGATGATCTTTGTATGATGCCCAGGAGAAGGCTGGTATGTTAAGGGATGAAGGTCAACCCATTAACTGGTCTGACACTTGACTCAGAAAGACATCTCTAGTAAATTGATGACTAGGTTCTGTTCCTATACCTGTAGAGGTCCTGGGTTCTTATACTAATCCCAAGAGAAGTCATGAGAGCTTTTAAGAAGCCGAGGGGTCCTTGTACAATGCCCAAGAGGAGGCGGGGATGCTTTTAAGAAGCCTGTGGGCCCCGAAACCCCGAGAAGTTCAAGACAAGCCATTCACCGAGAATAGATCAAGCCAGGAAAGTCCGAGAATTTGGAAGAAACTCAAGAGATGCCATTCACGGAGAAAAGATCATCTTTGGGGAGTAGAGTCTCTTTGACAATTTCTAAGGGTGACAGTCTGAGAAAGGGTTCACCGAGAATGCTGCCTTTCACGTCTCCATAATGTTTAACCCCAAGAGGAGGGAAGACTGTGTCTGGTAATCATATGGGGATCTCGTTTTGTTTGTATTTAAGAGTGACCAACAGGGATTTACCTAGTACTAGACGTAGTTGCCGGGTGTAATAACTCAAAATTTTCCCTCTTATCTCTCTCCAATAATTGGCTTATGTTTCATTCATTTGTATTTCATCATAGGTCATACTAAATCATACACATCATTGGTTGCAAGGCATGGTATCAAGTACATCAAGGTGTGGGCAGTTCAAAGCCAGAGGACAAGTGAAAATGCTTTTCCAAATAAGCCACAAGGGCTCCTCATATCTCAATTCATCTCATTTGAGCCCTCAAGGTATCACAAGGTGGGAATTCAATATAAGGTTGAAGGAAGTCATATTCTCCTAGCCAGTACAAACTAGGGTTTTGGAATTCTGAAGTATAACACCCCAATGGGTAAGATCTTTGAGCTTTTATCATTTCCAAATGGCATATCTCATCTTTGTTGGAGAAGATATACATCATACTCAGAGGAATTTGGATTTGGAGGATGTGCTGATTTCTCCTAGACTGAGGGGTCAAAATTAGTGTTTGCCATAAAATCAGTTTATTTCTTATTTTTTGGGCAATACTTGATTCTATGGTATTCTACATGTCCTCAAGGGTCTAAGGATGAAGAATTGTCCATCAATTTGATTTGGAAGGGTCTCAATTGATCAATTGATTGAGAATCAAGAGAATTGGGGAAAAGTCAACTGTGCAGAGGAAAAAGTCAACCCTTGACCTTTTGAGGTCAAATTCATGTTCCTCATGTCAAATATGATCATGGTGAGGGTTTGATCAAGAAGTAATGAGAGATTCATCAAAAATTAAGAAATATGCAAAGTTGCCAAAAATAGCAATGTAGGGTTGCCATTTATGGCAAGTTTTGACATGCTGAAGGGTCAACTTTAGAGCTTTCTTTCTCCATGCTCCAAGAACCAAATGGAAAGGCTAGGAAGGCCTATCAAAAGTTCACATTTCAAGCTTCAAATCCATACCAAGAACATGCCCATTGGATTAAAATTGAGGGAGATATGATGTTTCAAAGTGGAGAGAAATCAAGGCAAAATGGCAAGTCATGACCAGTCAGCACGCAGTCATATCATCAAACATCTTGTGTGCATGTTTTGTCCAACTTCCAAGCCAAATATCTCATTGCTAGAGGCTTCATTTGGAAAATTGGTCAACATCAATTTTGTTCCTCTTGATCCCCTCTTCAACTTTTATGTTGAACAAATTTTCATTTGATCAACCATTGGAGAGATATAGTAGCTTAAAGTGGGAGTCTCAAACCGATTCATTCACATGTACATGGGGAGGGCACGACCAAGGCAAGGTGGTCATTCAAGTCAGTCATGACCAGACAATTTCATGATCATTTTTAGGCACTTTAATGGATCCTATTGCAATTGTCATTGACATCAATCTTGTTCTTCTTCATATATTCTTTCCAAATAACCAAAAACCTTGTGTTCTCATCCCATAATCATGAAGTTTCATTGCTTCAAAGTCACCATCACCATGTCTGCTTTCCTCCATGCCAAACCAAGACAAGAACCTTGTTTCTCTTTATATCATGCGCATGCTCATTACAGTCATACATCACCATGCTATTTTAAACCAAACCAACCCTTACATAACATACATGATCATCCACTCTTTGCCATTTATGTTGAAACCAAACAAAGAAAAGAGAAGCTTGTGGGAGAAGCAATTGAACAGTTTCCATTTAGTACATCATCACCACCATGATATCATGCTCCTCACCATAATCAAACAATCACACACGAGCTCATCATCATTCCTTTTTCCAACTCAGTTAACCTCACTCAGTTAACCCTGGTTCTAACTGTCAACCATGATAGTTAGAAGCTAACCATGGATATAAAGCCATTTCATAACAGAATTTGAGAGAGGTTGGTTTTCACTTTTCACCAAAATCTCACACATTCTCTCTCTGATTTTTTTCCATCTCTTTCTCCCTCAAGTGTCTCTCTTTTTCTCTCGAAGCTTCATTCTCCTCTCTGAATTCCTCATCACTGAATCATCAATGGAGTAAGCAAGAAAGCATAGCATTACATCTTGTTTGTTACACCTGCATCCACTGATTTTCAAGAGAATTCGAATTTCATTTGCCTTTATTTGGCCAAGCATTGAGATCAAGCAATAGTAAGGACCATCACCTCTGGTTTTCTTGTGTTCAAAGGTCCTTCAAGTTCAGGTTTCTTTCTCAAATTCTATTGCACTCGTTTTGTGAATTTTGAGTTGTTTTTGCTAGTTCAGAGGCTCAATAGAAGCAACGTGAATATTCGGCTAGTTGATAGGCATCCTAGATGCTTAGTTGAAATTTCTAGGGCATTTTGTTTTGCTTCGATTTGCATTGTGTGTACATTGTTTGTGAGAACTAAGCCTGGATTGGTGACCTATGTGGTAAGACGAGCATTTTGATGTGTGTTTTGTGCATTTCTGTGGTGTTTGGCAACTGAACACGGCGGAGAGGTCACCGGAGAAGGTGACCGGAGAGACCAGTCCGGCCACCATCCATAAACCCTAATCTCCTCCCATATTTAATCTCAACCACACGTTTCTTTTAATCCAACGAACTTGAACGTGCCAGCGAATAAATGAGAACGTTCCCAATTACGTGCCTCATTCAGACTTTGTTTTTTATTACATGTGGTTGATGTACTTTATGGTAACGTGTGCGTGAGTTGTGAACCATTGGATCATCATACTTTCTTGATCATCACACGAAGACTGCATCTGATGGCTCAGGATGAGTCAAAGATTTGACTAACACCCATGGAATAGACCTCTTCAGACCACGCGCCTTGGGCCTAACATTTCTTGCTATCTACACACCCTCCCCTTAAGCCCAATTGCATTTGAACCTGGATAATTGCTAATGTAGCACCCCCCTGACTCATTTCACTTTATTTTTATTTTCTTTTGCATAGTTGTTCCATTTTTATTTTTTAAAATTACGTTTAAGCATCCAAAAATTCCATAAAAATTCAGGAAGCATCTAAACACATTTAAATAATTTTTTATTATTTTTATTTCTGATTTCATCATGTTTTGGCATATTTTCATGAATATTCTTTTATTTTCTTTTGTGTGTGCTCTAATCCATGACCTATGCTTCATTGTGGATTTTTTTGACATAGTTGTTCACTGAATTTCTGCCTAATAATTGGTACATACATTTATGATATGTTGAGTCATGGTATGCATTTTTCATGGATTTTTCAAATCTTTTCTTGTTGACTTTTGAGTGAGGTATTTGAGCCAATTATTTGTGTATTTTGTATGGCATTGTAAAGCATGTTTGTGCATGTTTGGTCATGGTTCTTGAGCCATTCTTTTGAAGTATGTTTGCTCTCTGATTGCACCTTAATTCATTTGCCTTTTCTTAATTTTATCATCATCTTAGCATGACCTTTTGGATTGTTTGAAAGCATGTTTGTTTTGTGTAAATGTTAGAAGACATATGCTTAGGGTTTATTGATTGTTGTTCACCATTCTTCTTTGACCATTTGTTGAGACATATTGGTACATGTTATGTCAATATTATAGGTCCTTTTTATCATGTTATAGGTCATTGCTTGTCTATCTTGAATTGACTTGTATGCTCTTATTCAAACTTGAAATGTTGTGTGGATTTGTATTCCTCTCCTTGCATGTCTTTGATGTTTTGTTTTCTTCAATGCTTGTGTGATCTTAAATGTGCATTTAAAATTGATTCATGTTCTGTTTGTGATCATTTTCAATCATATAACATGACTTGTAATTGCTTTTTTGCATCTTCCATAAGTTCATAAACTTGTGGCACTTGCTTGAACTTGTTAGAACCTAATTTGTTTCTCCTCTTCTTAACTTGTTAACATGAGTTGTGTATGAACTTCACATGTCATTCTTGCATTCTTAATTGCATCTTATACATCATATGCTACTGGTTTGTATCCATTAGACATATATGATCTCATTTCATCTTCATCTTTAATTTGCATTACAAGTATGCATCATTGTTGAACTTAAATTGTTGTTTGTTCACTTCTTCTTGCTTCATTTCTTAAATGCTTGCATCCATGACTTGTATGTTCATTCAATGACACTAATATACATTCCTAAATGTCATTTAATTCTGAGCTTGACTTATGATCATGCATTAATACATGTTTACCTTTCATAAGCATTCATTCTTCATAAGTAATACATAACTTGCATTTGTGTGAATTCTTAGTGCATAGTTTGACATTATTTGGTTTCACTTGGCATGATTACTTTGGTATGGACCCTTGACATGTACCTATTGACTTTGAATGTCCCTTAACCCTTAGGACTCATTTCTTTTTGGTTTAAGCCTTGTTTTCTTCTTAAGTAGTCTTCTTAAAGCAACTAGTTTTGTTTGATTTACTTTTTAGCACTTGTATGCAATACTTGTGATATTTTTGTGCTAACCTTTTGTGTAGGGGCAGAGGTAAGACACTTGGGCATGTGGATGCTTATCCATGCTGATTCCTTATTTCATCTCTCATATATCATACTTCTCTTTCTCTTTATGGATTACATGATATAATGCTTGATTCTGTAGAACTTTCTCACATCCCTTTGGGATCCTAGCTCATCCTTAATATTTGATTAAGGTGAGGTAGGATAAGCATTAGATAGTGCTATCCCTCTCTTTTCTTTAGACTTAAGTGGTTCTTATACCCCACATAACCATAGGATTTCCATGCATGACAACATTAGCATAATTAATCCCCCACTTAGACTTTTTCCCTTTCTTCCTTTGAGTTTCCCTTCTTCATCTCAAAACAAAAAGCAAAAAAATCTAATCAAGGATTAATATGTATTGCACATGAGCCTTGCATGTGGGAAATACGATAGTGGAAGATCTTCTTTCACTTTCTTAGAGTGTTAGCGTACGTCCCGTCTTGGGTCGATATGCGAAGCATTCGATCCTATGTCATAGACTTTAATGCAATATGTGTTATAAAGAGAAAATATCAAAACACTTCTTCTAAAGGACAATAAACAAACAACAATTCTCTTCTCGTCTTACTCATTCCATTCATAAAGGATGCGTCACTTCCGTTCTACCGCAAACAGGTAAATGCCTAAGACTCCGTACAACGAGCTGCGACACCTAACTGCTTGAACGCGAACCTTGGCGTCTTCCGCTAAAAAACATAAACAAAGCAGATCCATCCCTATTAAGTCGAACTACGACTGCTCTGATTTCCTTCTTCTGGTTAGATTGAGGATACGTAGGCACAAGACGGCGATGTCTTGGCGAGCAAACTTCCCCCTAGTTCGTGTCTGAACTACGTTGACTCTGACTTTCCCATTGCACGAGGGAATACGTAAGCCTAGGACTCCGAGGACGTCCTACCGAGTCACTTCTTTCCTTTTCTTTCCCGTTTCCTCGTTCCTTCCCGTACCTGTTCCTTTTCCTTTCCAGTAGCAGTGGAGCTCCAAACGACGACACCCTTTGATCGAGACAACCAGCGTGGATCCCATCGAGTACGATGGATGCGTGGGGGTGCTAATACCTTCCTCGCACGTAACCTACTCCCTTACCCGTTTCTCTTGGTCGCGAGACCATGCTCTTTTCCTTCCCCTCAGGTTTACGCAGTGTTTCCTTTCCCTCTCTTGGGATAAATACACATTGCTGGCGACTCTGTTTCTGCGCCAATTTTGCATTTGTACTTGGATGAAAATCCCGGGAGCGACAGTTGGCGACTCTGCTGGGGACCCTGGTTTCCTAAGTGAGTCAATCCTAGCGCTTGCTTGTTTTCGATTATAGGGTGTTTTATCTGTTTGCTTTACTCACTTTATTTATGGCATTATTGCATGTTTATTATTTTATTACATTTACTTGCTTTTCATCTAATGTTGCCATATATTGCTTGTGCTGGACTGTGCTGTTGTTTTCTGTTTGGTGGGATGGGTGTTCTGAGAGATAAGCCCATTACACAGGCTTGAGAGCACATGTAGGACTAGAGTGGAAAGTAGTGTGTCCTACGTAGCATTTTGGTACGTATGGTTTACACGAAATCCACACCCAGACGAGGTTTTCTTGGGAGATGTTCTGATTTGCGCGTCTTGTGCATTTCAGGGTGTTAACCTAGGAAGTTGTCGACTCTGATGACCATTCCCGAGGACTCGGTCGCGACACTCCTCCCGAGATGTGATAATGGCAGACCATAAATGGCAAACCCATTACGCATTCTTGATCCGAGGACCCAATGTTGGGAACTTGCTATAGGATATCATTTTTAAGGGGAATCAGTTGAGGCCTCATCGATTGATGATGATGCCAAACCAGAAATGGTGAACGTATCATCATTTCTTGACCTGAGAGTCCGTGATATTGAGGATCCTCGCCTTTCTAGTACCCACATGTGAGAAGGGGCAGGTGTTTGCAGGTTTGCAGGTAACTATAACCTCCACATACTCGGTTTTCTGGTATTTTCACACAAAGGAAATAGTCATCCTACTATAGTTAGACGGTTCTTGTTCACAGTTCTATGTTGTTCTCAGATCTACACTGACACTCTTCACATTCCAGCACAGACACGCGGCACTCTGATACCATGCCTTTTGCATTGCATTATCATATCATAACATTCATGTTTATCATTTCCAGGTGCTCATTTTACCTCTGATTCCAGTTAATGGGTTCAACAGAGATGAATGCTAAGAGTAAGAATAATGTCGCTTACAGATTTCCAGAGCCAACGTTAGACCTACTTCACAAGGTGATAGCCATGGCTGACCCGGGTGTTCTTATTACTTTCCAAAGGAAATATGGGAGATTGGTGAAAATGGTTCGTAACATTACAAAATATGAGCATGATGCTCTCCACACATTGTTGCAGTTCTATGAGTCGTCGCTGAGATGCTTTGTCTTTCCCGAGTATATCTTGATGCCTACGTTGGAGGAGTTTTTTGTTCATCCTGGATATCTCAGTCAAATCAACAGTACCATTCTTTTCTGGAGATCATCCTAGCATAGAAGAAATTGCAACTGCCATACAGATGGAACAATCAATGCTGAAGAGAATTGTTGCTAGTAAGAATGGAGTTAAGGTTTTTCACTTGGAATTTCTTGCCAACCAAGCTCAAGAGTGTGCCAATGCCAAGAATTAGGCAGTCTACAATTCTATCTTGGCCTTGTGTATCTACAGTATCGTCTTGTTTCCTAACCAACACTGCTTTGTGATATGCACGCAGTAAGGGTTTTCGTCTTGGAAAATCCGGTTCCTACTCCGTTGGGTGATTTCTACCACTCCGTGCATTTCAAGAATGAGAAGAGAAGGGGAGGACAAGTCAACTGCTGTACTCCACTCTTATCCAACTGGTTTTTGAAGCATTTACCTCAAAAGGGTGCCTTTGTAGACACGAAGGATTCTCTAAAGTGATCTAAACGGATAATGGGGTTAGCTGCTGACAATCTTGTTTGGTTTGACCATCAGTTGCGAGGAATAGAGATCATTACCAGTTGTGGGGATTTTCCGAATGTGCTTTTGATAGGAAGGGGGAATTAATTATAACCCTATCCTGGCTATCAGGCAATTTGGATATGCCTCAAGGAACCCTCCTGAAGACCAACATATAGAAGAATCCTTGTTCTTTAGCGGGAGTGAAGCTACAGAGGTGCTAAGGAAGGCTGTGCACGCTTGGGGGCACATCCATAAGACTGGGAAGATTGTTTTTGGTAAAGGTGATTGTAGAGCCTATCCGCAGTATACAGTGAAATTCTGGTACCAGATATGTGTGATGTCACACACGAAGTTACAACAACACACTCTGCACAATGGACAAAATAAACAACAGAAGAACACACCAAATTGTTAACCCAGTTCAGTTCAAACAACCTAATCTGGGGGCTACCAAGCCAGGGATGAAATTCACTACTTGTAGAATTAATTTACAGACTCAACAACCCAGTTGACAATCTCCTAAACTTAATTCCTACTAGTGACTTTCTACCTAAGAAACCAATTAGATATGAGAACACTACTCAATCCCTAAAACACTCAAAGAACAACCTCTTTGAGAAACCTTGATCCTGCTTCACAGCTTTGATCAAGTTACACAACTCTCTATCGCTTCACAGCTTCTAAGAGAGGACAGAAAACAACTCACCAATTCAAACTAGAATGGTGTATACAAAACTCGTACAAAATACTCAAGACACTCAGCCTATGCTCTTGATCTTCTCTCTGTATTTCTGTCACTTCTTCCTTTGATCTATGCGCTTTATATAGCCACCTGAATTGGGCTTGGATCTCCTGCAATATCTTACTTGATTTGTTATTTTAAAACTGAATCTTCAAAACAGATTTTCTCTTAAAATCTTTTCAAATCATCAACCTTTTAAATCTCTTACAAATCTGCACCAGATCTCCTATGCAGCGAAGAATATCTAATCCAAGATATTCGCATCCAATGAGACGACTTGCTCTCCACAATTCCAGCTAAAACGCAAACCCTAACATAATCACTAAACCTGATGTTATTAATTCTGCAGATCTAATGTCACAACATCGCTTGTGACATCAGACATCCAACTTAACTTTTAACACATCCCAATGTTAAGACTTAATGTTGTGACATCACCCTTATAACATCAAAGTTAAACACTTAACACAACATAATTTTAAGACTCAATGTTGTGACATCACCCATATGACATCAAACATTGAACAACCTTTGGTTTACCAAAATTCCAGCCAATCCAAGAAACTAACAATCTCCCCCTTTGGCTAATTTTGGCTAAAACAATCTCTGCACCTTCAGAGACTTCAGCAGCGGAATAAACTTGAATATTTTTTGAAACTTCAAGCAGCAGCATCTTCAATACATAAAGACTTCACTTCACACAAAACTCTGCTGCAGCACCATCTTCAACAGCTACAATTTTCAACAATCAACAATGGTGCTTCTCCTCAAAACAAGTACCAGCATAACAGCTGTTCAGCAGATCAGCAATTACTCCCCCTTAATTTCTGCACTTCTGCATCACATCACTTTAGCAGCATTTGACATTTGTAATTTTTGATACTCTTGGCTCACTTGGCTATTTCCCCCCCTTTTTAGCCACAATTGGACAAACCTCAACAAGTAAGTCCTATGACACCCTGTATAAAACCATACTTCTTCTGTCAGCAATATCCATATTTTGAAAATCCAGACATATTCTTCATCCATCCAGTTATGAAGGCTTCACACAATCATCCACAAGATCTGAAGCACACACACAATGCCTTCCACTGAACTCTAAGTCAACTCCTCACACTTAGAATAACACACACCAAGACAAGTGTACAATCTATTCAAGGCCATGATTCAATCTTGTCTTCAGACATCTCCTCAGAAGCATGTGCGCACAAGATTCAAACAATTTGCTTCATATGACTAGAACTATTCAAGGCCACACCAAAACACCAATCAACACAAGCTTGATCAGCATGCAATCTTCACAATAACTGCACCTTTGCTGCAAAATCCATAGACAAGTACTCCCCCTGTCATGATTAACAAATGCTCTAGATGGAGATGAACATTTGAGCACTTTTTTTGAGTAGATGTATTTTGGTACCACTGTCCCTTTCTCCAAAGGCTATCATACAATTTATCTTCACCATCCAAGGCAAACCTTATACTTCATCATTCTCCCGTATGACTATGTAGATGCTCCTTAGATATAATGTAAGCACTAAGCTTCAGATCCAGAACAAAGACATCCTTCACTAAGGATACTCTTGACACTCTTGACACCAGGGTATCACATATGCTCCATTACTGGATTCACTATCAGCAAAATAATCCAAACTCGACACTGTGTCACAACCTCCACAAATTCTCAGCTTACTTATAAGCTTTACTGAGATCCAGTCTCTTCAAGAGATCACAGTTCCTCTATCCTTACATCCACCAGTAGTTGTTGAAACTGGTGAAGTCTTCAAAGACCGTAGTCATGCTTTGCCAGAACAAACTACTAAACACATGACCATAATCTCCACCTCTTCTGACCAAAAATGCTAGAGCATCCAACTCCACATGTCCAATCTTAATCATCTTCCAGATATAACCACCAGCAAACATGATGTTATAACATCTTTTGGGACATCAACTTCTCATCACCATTCGAAGGACTCATTACACAAAGAAGTCCTTCAAGAAGCTCCCAATAAAACACAGTCAGAGCAACTTATTCATACACACCTGAATACCATAAGTTCCCACACCCTCTCTGAACCATATCCTAGCTAACTCAACCATATCCAGAGTATCTATACCAAATTCTTTTTCCAGACATACTTCCACCATTTTATGAAAAGCACAAGAATGTTATCTAGTATGGCCTTTTGAATTTTCTCAGAAGTTCTAACATCAACGGCTTCCTTTATTTGAGAGATATCCTGGATATTATCATTAGACTTATCTCTGATCTTCCTATTTCTAGAAGAGATGAACACTTTACTCCTGGATTTTGTAGTACCATCCACATAGATCTTCTGCTTATCAGTTCTCATCTTTGGAGGTGACTCAATAGCTTTCCTCTTCCTTGATTTCAGTCTTTTAGCAACCCCAGGAACCACTTTTGCAATTAGTTCATCATCACTCTTCTTTATTTTAAGGCTAGAAGTACCTTTCTTGACTTGAGATGTTTTAACATTAGCTCTAACATCTGCATCTTCCAACCTAAGGATTGTCAACTTGTGAAATTTTTCTTCTGAACTATAGGAGTCATTAGTCAGGTTGTCATCTTTCTTGGCCTTGCAAGTATTCAGCTCCCAACACTTCTTAAGGTCACAGCTTTTGATCCTTCCATCAGCATTGTTGACTCCTTCATCTTGCTCACATAACTGACTACTCAAGTTGGCTTTTAACACATCATCCAACTTAGGAGTAACAGCACCATAAGTCATTAACCCAGATTGACTTTTCACTATGCTCAGATTTTCACACTTAATGTTACAGTCTGATGTTACAACATCATCCTTAACATCACCAGATGAGTTGACAGCTTGAGGTACCCATTGATAGCAATTATCTCTGGATCTGGCTCCTTTCATAACTACCTCATTCTGCCCATTAGTCACCACACACTCATCTTTGGTGTAGCTTACTTTATAACCTTCATCACAAAGTTGACTTATGCTAATCAAATTAGCATTCAACCCTTGGACAATAACTACATTATCAAGAGTAAGACCATCATGATTCTTTACTTTTCCAACTCCTGCAACTACACCTTTTTCACCATTGCCAAAAATAACCTCATGTGAGGGACAATGACTGACTTCAACTAACAGAATTTTGAATCCAGTCATATGCTTTGAACATCCACTGTCAAAGTACCATGTATCCTTATCAACCTGTCTATCTGAGGTGTGGGCTAAAAGACATTTCACTTTCTCCTTAGGAACCCATTGTTTAGCAACTTTGGGTCTGACCTCCTTTAGTTTGGTTTGAGGAGCAAATTGTGGATAACCATGCAGTTTAAAACACGAGTACTGCATATGTCCAAACCTTCCATAGTAGAAGCACCTAACTCTGTCATCTCTAAAGTGGTTAAACCTTCTGCCACCATGATGATGATGTTGCTGGTGCTGCCATCCATAGTGTTGATTTCTTCTTCTATGGTAAGGCTGTTGTCTTCTACTACCATAGTTTGACTGTCTTCTATGGTAAGGATACTGTCTTTTGAACTGTCTCCTATGGTGATGAGGCTTCCTTCTTCCATAGTAATGAGGCACAACATTGTTATATCCATATCCATATTCATACATGATCCCCTGATGTGATGAAACATGTTCTGATTGAACCTAGCAGCCTTCATGCTCTTGTGATATTGAGGTGGCTTATACTGACTAGCTCCCTGTGACTGCACCTTCTTCTAATGATGAGCATTCTTCTTCTCAACATTCTGAGGTTGTGGATGAGTAACCTTCTTAGGTGTAGAATCATGTCACTTTGTTTGATGCAGAGACATTAGTTGGAACACCTCCTTCTTTGTTCCAGAAGTGCTTGCTTCTGTAGAACTCTTTTCCTCAACCACATATCCTATACCTGATTTATCTCCAGCAACTTTCTCTGACTGAAGAATCTTATCAAGAGTGGATGTACCACTGTTCATCATCCTAACAGATTTTGTCATTTGATCAAGTTGAGATTTAACTAGTACAACTTCATTTTCCAGATCAGCTTTTACATTCTCAAGCTGAGCAATCTGTTGCTTGTGACACTTGTTTTCTTGACAAATCTCAGCACTTTTTAAACACAGCTCTTGATAAGTAGATGCTAACTCCTCAAAAGTTATTTCTCCATCACTATCATCATCAAAAACAACAGTTCCTGTTAAGGCTCTAACACGCTTTGCTGACTCACCTTCACTTTCACTATCAGATTCAGACCAGGAAATTGTCATGCCCTTCTTCTGCTTCTTCAAGAATGTGGGACATTCTTTCTTAACATGTCCATAACCTTCACATTCAAAGCACTGAATACCCTTGTCTTGAGCAGTCTTCTCCTCATCCTTCTCCTTAGTCTTGCTGATGTCAGAAGCGATGTTCTTGACATTAGGCTTGTAGTTATTGTTCATCCTCTTGAACACCTTGTTGAACTGCCTTCCCAACATAGAAATGGCCTGAGATAGATCCTCCTGAGAATCATCACTATTCCCTTTCTCTTCTTGATCATTTGAAATCAAGGCTATACTCTTTGGCTTCTTTTCTGGTTCTTCCTCATTCAACCCAAGCTCAAAAGTTTGAAGAGATCCAATGAGCTCATCAACCCTCATCTTGCTGATGTCTTGAGCTTCTTCAATTGCAGTCACCTTCATCTTGTACCTCTTAGGAAGGGACCTAAGGATTTTCCTTACAAGCTTTTGTTCTGACATCTTTTCTCCAAGAGCACTGGATGCATTGGATAGCTCAAGAATACTCATATGGAAGTCATGGATAGTCTCATCTTCCTTCATCTTCAGACTTTCAAACTTTGATGTCAAAAGTTGAAGTCTTGAAATCTTAACTCTAGATGTTCCTTCATGAGTAGCCTTCAAAATATCCCATGCAACCTTAGCAGTTTCACATGAGTTGATCAGCCTAAATATGTTCTTGTCAACTCCATTGAAGATAGCATTCAGGGCTTTAGAGTTACCAAGGGCAAGCTCATCTTCTTCCTTGGTCCATTCTTCTTCAGGCTTCGGCTTTGAGGTGCCCTCTTTATCTTTCCTAGCATCATCTTTCTCAAACACAATAGGTGCTTTCCATTTTTAACAATAGCCTTCCAAGCCCTGATGTCCAAGGATTTCAAAAAAGTGATCATCCTTGGCTTCCAATAATCGTAATTCGAGCCATCCAAAATAGGGGGTCTATTGACAAATCCTCCAACTTCTTTGTCCATCTTTACAACAGAAAGTAACTTCCCTAGATCTCACCCAGAGACAGACAGGATGCCTGCTCTGATACCAATTGAAATTCTGGTACCAGATATGTGTGATGTCACACACGATGTTACAACAACACACTCTGCACAATGGACAAAATAAACAACAGAAGAACACACCAAATTGTTAACCCAGTTCAGTTCAAACAACCTAATCTGGGGGCTACCAAGCCAGGGATGAAATTCACTACTTGTAGAATTAATTTACAGACTCAACAACCCAGTTGACAATCTCCTAAACTTAATTCCTACTAGTGACTTTCTACCTAAGAAACCACTTAGATATGAGAACACTACTCAATCTCTAAAACACTCAAAGAACAACCTCTTTGAGAAACCTTGATCCTGCTTCACAGCTTTGATCAAGTTACACAACTCTCTATCGCTTCACAGCTTCTAAGTGAGGACAGAAAATAACTCACCAATTCAAACTAGAATGGTGTATACAAAACTTGTACAAAATACTCAAAACACTCAGCCTATGCTCTTGATCTTCTCTCTGTATTTCTGTCACTTCTTCCTTTGATCTATGCGCTTTATATAGCCACCTGAATTGGGCTTGGATCTCCTGCAATATCTGACTTGATTTGTTATTTTAAAACTGAATCTTCAAAACAGATTTTCTCTTAAAATCTTTTCAAATCTTCAACCTTTTTAATCTCCTAAAAATCTGCACCAGATCTCCTATGCAGCGAAGAATATCTAATCCTAGATATTCGCATCCAATGAGACGATTTGCTCTCCACAATTCCTGCTAAAATGCAAACCCTAACAACATCACTAAACCTGATGTTATTAATTTTGCAGATCTAATGTCACAACATCGCTTGTGACATCAGACATCCAACTTAACTCTTAACACAGTCCAGTGTTAAGACTCAATGTTGTGACATCACTTATATGACATCAAACTTAAACACTTAACACAGCCCAGTGTTAAGACTCAATGTTGTGACATCACCCAAATGACATCAAACATTGAACAACCTTTGTTTTACCAAAATTCCAGCCAATCCAAGAAACTAACATACAGAGTGGATCCAGAGGAAGGTTGAAGAAATGTGAGTCTTAGGACAGGTACTGCCATTATACTTGTCAAAGGTTGGGGGCTTAAACTTTGGAGGGATCCTCACCCCTTGCACCAGCCCCATGTCAGCAACGTTAATTCCCATGGAGTTCTGACATTCCATGGCTCTTACCTTCCTAGCCAACTCTTCGTACCTTCTGTCATTACCATCATTATGAACCCCCATGTCAGCATTCAACACAGAGAACTGTTCATCTTGATGGTCCTCCACATGTTGATGATTAATATGGCCAATGCCTCCAGGAGCTCCGCTAGGAGGATCAACTGCCACTCCGACAGGAGGGTTAACTGCCGCTCCGCCAAGAGGATTAACTGCCGCTCCTCCAGGAGGATTAGCATTGGGGATTTCCACTTCCAACCTTTGAATTGTAGTTCTCAAATCTTGCTGCCCCTTGGCTATACCCTGCATAAGGTTCATGAACTGTTCCATACGGGTCCTCATTTCAGTGAGTTCTGCCTGCACCTGTTCCATGATTCTGGCTTGATTTTGTCGAGTCGCGTAGCGATGAATGTTGAAATAAGCTATTCTTCCTGCAACCAAATAAAGGTTAGAAACTCCCTGGGACGAGTACCTGTTATGCAAAATGATATGTTATGAAATGCATGCATATGCCATGTCCTTCATTTCCATGGCTTTTCACCCTGATTCCAGTCTTAACCACAAGAAACTGAGCCATATACATATATTGTCAAGAGAAATTCTTTGAGAAGAAACGTGCTATGATAAAATGTTGTGATAATGTACCGGTGAACAGAACCCTGCTAAGGAACCATTTCTGAGTAAACCAATCATTTGAATTAACAGAGAGCCAAAAAGTGCTGAAGCATTCTACAACGAGTTTGCAAACTGGAAATACATCAAGAAAGGGCTTCATCACTAGGGAAAACTCTAAATAACTATACTAGTATTACACAGTTGATATTTGACAAGTATATAAAAGTTTGTGAAAGAAGACTTACAGTGAGCAGCCCCACAATCCTGTTATATATATATGAAAGCGGGTAAAGAAAGCGGGCAAACACTTACTCGGTTGTAGAGCGTCCATGCTGTTTGGTTAGTTTGTTCAACAAAGAAAGCTTTGATAACAATATTATATTCAAAATCAAAGGAGAAAGTGCTTTGAAAAGATTGTTGGGGCTTACAGCTCAAGGAGAGGCCCAAGGTTTTATCAGTGATTGCACTGTGGTTTTGAATTTCTACAGGGACTTATACAAGTGACTGAGGCCCAAAAAGGTTTTCTGTACAAGGGGATGGGTCTTACACTCTCTCAAGAGTCCCAAAGGTTTATTTTTGTACAAGTGGTGGGGCTTACAGCTCAAGGAGAGGCCCAAAGATTTGTTTTAAAAGGCAACGATCGAGTCGAACTTTTTGGTGGTATCGTGACTTATATAATACACTGAGGCCCAAATTATTTTAGTTTCTAAGAGGGATTGGGTCTTACACTCTATTAGAGGCCCAATGGTTTTGAATGGGTCTTATAGCTCGAGGAGAGGCCCAAGGGTTTGTTTTTTCAACTGGCGATCGCCCCGAGGTTTTCTTTTAACGCAGAGGGACTTATACAATGACTGAGGCCCAAAATATTTTAGTTTTCAAGGGGGATTGGGTCTTACACTCTATTAGAGGCCCAAAGTGTTTGAAAAAAGTTTGATGAGGGTTGAATTAATCAAAAACCCTAATTTGTTTCCAAAGTGTATTTTAATTGAATGAAAATTCAATTAAAATTATCAAAATTGTTAAACATGTGGAAAACAAATTCTGATCTTGGATTAATGTTTCAAAAATCAGGTTTTGATCCACAAAATGATTGGAAATCATTAAAATTTGAAAAATCAAGAAAGAGGAAATATTTTAAATGTCAAAAATAATTAAAATATTAATTCTTTACAAAAATATCAAGTATATGAAATAAATAATATTTTTGGGATTTTTTGGGAAAATAAAATATTTTAACATTTTTGTGAATTATTAATAAAAGAATCAACTCAAAATCATAAAAACTCAGAGAGAAATTAATTTTTGAATCAATTAAATAAAATCAAAAAATTCAAATATTCAAATATTTGAAAAAGGGCGCCAAGAACATGGCAAGAACACGCGCCCTTCCTCTGTTTCTACAGATTTGCATTTTCTATCCAATCTCACTAAATACTTGATGATATCGTGCAATCTACATATCGATCTACTCGTTTTCACCTCACGATCATGTCTATGGCCTTTAATTTCATTTATTTTAAACATGGAATAAGAAATCAAAGAGAAACCTCAAGAACCCTAAAATTTGCATGAAGGTTCAGAAATTCCATACACGATTCAAACAAAGCAATTGATTGAGGGAAAACACACTATGCATGATTATGAACATATGGCCAAATTATTGTGCAGCAAAAAATGCATGGATCATAGAGTTAGAAGAGCTCATGCTTACCACTTGCAGCTGGTGATCGTGTTTTATGTTAGAGGTGTTACAGATTGGTTCCAAGGTTATGGACAGCTTCCCTAGGTGCTCTAGAGTGTGTCTGGATGCTTGGATTGGATTGATTTGAGCTGGAACTTGATTTGGCACCTCAACTGCAAATCTGTCAAAGGCTTGAGCAGTTGGCTGGTGATTTTGTGATTTTGATATTCCAGATGTGATGTGAGTGTTTGGATCACTTCTATATGATGTTTATGAGGTGTGTGTGTGTGTGATTGGTTTGATTGGAATAGCTCTCAAACTCAAAACCCGATAGTGACTTGCTTTGGAAGGCAATTTTGGAGTGAAAGAAGAGATTTTGAGGAAAACATTTGTTAGATGGCTTTGGTGTACTCAAACTGATCACAAATGAGCTCTATTTATAGTAGAGCAAGTTTGTTTTGCAAGGAATAGTGAATGGTAACTGCTGCATAGGTTTGGCCAATGTTGATCAATGAGAATCCAAGTCTCCTCTAGCCATTGACTAGAGGTTAGGGCACAGGCTGCTGGTTCACTTGGTCTTAGATAAGTCTTGACTGAATTGAGTTGGAAATGGCTCAGTCCATGCCACCTTGGTGTATGCATTGAATACTCCAAAACAAAATTGGAGTCTTGTCCCTCTTTTAGGAATTTCTAGGTTTGGCATGCTATTTTTGGTTTCAAAGACTTGGGAGGCTTGGGATCAGAGTTGGTTCCTCCTTGGCCCCCCCCCCCCCCCTTGAGGTGTTCAGATGGATAAAGTTGCTTGCCCTTTCTAAAATTTGAGCAAATCGAGCAAAACTCCAAAATCTGCCTTGCCGTGACAGTTTGCAGCAAGGCATGTTGGCATTTTCATATCTCATGGCTCAAGTGGACTTTGATGGAGTTCTTGGCCATTTTGAAAAGCCCTCATATGATACATCAACTGTTTGATCATAATTGGTTTTGATACTTTTTGGATCCAAGTGAAAAATGCCCCTACATTTGGAAAATAGTAAGGCAGATTCTGACTTAGTGAAAATTTCACTAAGTGTTGGAAAAAAGTGACATTTTCACTTTTTGTGATTTTGATCATGCCGCAACTCAAAATCCATGATGAATTGGAATGAGATGTACTTGAAGCTTTTGTAGAGTGCCATGAGAGCTACAAATCCAGCTTTGAATGGGGGAAAATGGCCTTGTGTTTTAGGAGTTATGATCCTCCAAAGTTGGTACCCTAGCCACTTTGCTCCATAACTTAGAAATTTTTTTAAGTTTTTATGGTTACCCCTTTTATAAGTTATCCCACTTTTCTTGATTTTTCTTGATGAATGACGATTCCAACCACACATTAACATCATTTTAGGGTTAAGGAACCATAATTATGAAAAATCTCAAAAAGTCAAAGTTGACTTTTGTGCACAGTTGACTTTTTGTCAAATGAATTCCAAACTGTGCGATCCACTATGAAATCAAGTCCTTGACCTAAATCAAACTTCATGGATTGATTTCATAGGTGTTATAGGGTATATTGAATCATGTCCTAGGGTTTGGGAGCATGTCTTGGTCAAAAGTCAAAGATACAGTTGATTTTTTCCTCAAAACCCTAATTGTGGTTCTGATGAACTTGAAACTTGTTGATCAAGCTTCTTGGATCAATCCATTGTTACAAATGGATCAATGTGGTTTATTAGAGACCCTCAAATCAAGTCTTGAGGTCTTGGCTCATGCTTTGCCCCAAAAGTCACTTAGGGGTGAATTAGGTCAAGAAACCCTAATTCCTGATTTTTAGTGAATGCATCCCCTGAGGTTAAATTGACTTGATGATTGGGTCCATGAGGTTACATGGAGTATTTTAGGATATGATTTGAAGCATTGGCTCATGCCCAGAGGAAAATTTCCATCTGGAGGCCCTGGTCGACCAAACCCTAATTTGGTGACACTGGCGATCTTGAGGCTTAATCCACTCAGAAGGTTGCAGCCTTGTGCTTGATCCTTGATGTGGGAGTCCTCTTGAACCATTGGGGATGTTTAAGAGGTTTAGACAAGTTGAAGATCATGTCATTCCTTGATTGATCTTTTGTCTAAAGCTCAGAGAGGGCTTGAAACCCTAATTCTGATTGTAGTGAATGCTCACCCATCTTTGGGGAGACTAATGGTTCATCCATATTGTGATGATGATTTACCCAGTGATGGGAAATCTTAGTGGTCAAAATTTAGGGTATGACTGGTACTCTTCAACATCTTCATTCCTTTTATCTTGGTTTATGTTGTATATGCTCAAATATTCACCCTCTTCCTTCATTTGATTCCTCAGCTTCGAAGTACGGTACTCTTCAACATCTTCATTCCTTACATGCATAAGATTCTCAGCTTCGAAGTACGGTATTCTTCAATATCTTCATTCTTTTTTTCTTTATTTATGTTGTATATGCTCAAGTTAGTATGAGAGTACATGTTTTATATGCTTTAGGTTATGATTGTCTACTGGGTTGTACTTTGGTATAACTTACCAATTTGTAATACATACCATGGTAATCGGATTTCATTGGCTATGATATGACATTTGTTGGTTATCATAGATAGAATTTTGATTTCTCTTGTGGAAGTTACAGGTATATAGAACAGGGTTCTGCAAAGTTCTGCAAGAAATCTCGTAGCTATGATGTTCAAGTTGGTGTTAGGTAACACTTGTTATATTGCCAATATCATCAGTGGTGTGTTATTTATGCCTCGCTTGCTATATACGCTATGTTTTAATGGAACAATGACATCAAAGCTGACCGTGCATCTTTTTTGGGTAGCAGTCCGGGAAATAAGCATGTCAGTTCTATTTTCTTCTACATCAAACTTAATTTATTCGTAATCTGGTCTAGTTTAATGTTTGTGTACTAAAACTTCTAATCTAAATTTTATCATCGTAATCATGTACATGCATCATCAATGAATGCTTTTATATCATCATTATTTAATGTTTTGTGACAGGTTATTTAGTAATGTTTTATACATAACGAAAATTTATAGGAAAGGCCTATAATAGTTTACAACAACATCATGGTGTGGCATCTTAGGGCCCATTATTCCTTAAACACACATTACCACTTCTTATGTAAATAGCATTAGGGCCTATATTAGTTTATTTAATGTTTTGACTTCTAATGCCCCGTCTTAAATAAGAATATAATAAAAAATGAATGAGTAACTTGACCATCACTATTCAATAACCAGCAATGGTTTTTGAATTAAGGAAATAATAATGACTTTCAACTAAAAGGATTAGATTTTCAATGTAGAGAGAAGATGAAGAATCAGAGAAATCATTATAAATACGTTGTTCCTCTTCTTACCATCACACAAGCAACATCATTGAAGAGTAATAATCAAAATGAGTTCCAACAATGCAGTCCAGATCCAACAAACTTTAGATGTTCAACAACCTGTCCAGGTTAAATATACTGTAGAGGTTCAAGAAGTTGTCTAGGTCGTAGAGGCTGTAGAGGTCCAACAAGTTGTCCAACCCAAACAAGTTGTACAGACTCAACAGGCGGTCGCCTTGCAAGGAATACGAACAAGTAGGAGAATAAGGAGATCAAGAAGAAAGAGAAGGAGGACAACTACAGTCGATTCAGATGATGATGATGTAGCACCGTATAGTTGGAGTAACTTTATGTTAGCTAGGGCATTTGGATTTGATAATTAAAACTTAAAAGTGTTTTTGTTCTCTTCAATATTCCAGGAGTTTTAGATGTATTAAATATGAAACTTGCACTTGTGAAACATTTTGTTGTCTACGATATGGCACACACTTCTTATTAAAAGTACTTGAATGAAAACTTTATCACAAATGTGAGTTGTATTTTCTGCTGTGATATGATGAACAATAATACAGGTTAAAAAATGGGATTATATATAAAAGCAGGATGATATTTGTTAATCCTGCAGAATATATAACAACGGTTATACATCATAATCATTATAATATCTCGCACGCTGTCCAGAAAAAAATAAATATCAAAACGGTACAGCTGGGAATTGATCCTAAGACCATTAATTTTATCACAACGTTCCTTTAGAAAATCCGTTGGGATAGGGTGCGTGGTTTCTAGTTTATTAAAACGGTTTCTGGGTCGTCATAGTACGTATCATATATACAACGACACTCTACATAACAACGCATGCGCCCACATGATTATATATCTTTCCCAACCGTTGTTAAATGGGTTTTTCGTAGTAGTAGCTCCTTTAACACTTCGAGAGAAATGGGGAGTATCATATGAAAACAACCTACCATCTTTGTCAGTATATTAAAGGTGCAAAAATTCCTGAAACTTCTAGTATTCCCTTTCAATATTTGTGGAAGGAAATCTGGAGAGCAAAATTTCATGTCAGAACTCGAAACTTTCTCTGGAGGTTGGCTAAAAATGTCCTTCCCACCAAGGACAACCTGGGAAAGAAAGGAATTCATTTGGATCCGCTTTGTTCTTTCTGCAATGCTGAGGTGGAATCCTGCCACCATCTGTTTCTGAATTGTTTTTATGCTAAACATGTTTTCTTCTCTTCTGTTCTTGGATACAAGGCACCTATGGACCTATGAATTCTGGACTGGCTTGCGAAGATCCTCAAGTGTGGTGACTTGTTGTGCACACAACTACTATACACTATGATGCAGAGGATTTGGAAAGCTCACTGCTACCTTGTGCACGATCAGAAGATGACAAAACCTCAAATGGTGGCTGTAATACCTTAATTTTTACCCCTAAGATCCCACATGTCTTTCTGCATCTCATATCACAAACAAGTTCGCCAAGCACCTCTGTTCTCTTGTTTGTGTAACGTTTGTATTTGTTTATGTTTACTAACCATATATTAAAATCCAAAACTATGTTTGTTTTTCCTTTACTAACTTTTTCAAGAAGAATTTGGATCAAGGATATCAAAATCTGTCCCTCAGCTCAAATGAATTTCATCTGAACAAAGTCAAAGTTGATCTGCAGACAATTCAAAAATCATCTGATCAAGAGTTTCCAAGGTTTAATTGATTATTATTTAAGAGTCTCTAAGGTTCATGTGTTTATTTCCATGCCTTCTTTGACAAGCCAAAAGAACCGAGTCAGAGCCAGGACAACACTTGAAACAGGCCAATTTTCACAAACTCTCACTGTGGTAATCGATTATCAGCTTTAGGTAATCGATTTCTCTGTGCGTTTTTTGAAAAAAAACCTGTGCCAAATTCAAATTCAGTAGCTTTTGGCACCAATTTCATCATTTGAGAATATTCTAGATCACCTCTTTTTAATTCCCCTACCTCATCATAATTAATTCCCACCATACACCCGCATTAATCACCACTTGATTTTGATTTTACCACCAAAATTCAAATTCCAATCCTAATTTTGATTCCAAACCAAATTCCAAACCACCAAAATTTCCAAGCCTAAATCCTATAAATAGAGGCCTCATTTCATTCATTTCACAAGCTTTTGATAGCCAAATTCACCTTGTCAAAATTCTTCTTGACTCTCTCAATTTTTTCCAACTACCAAATTCACCAAAGTTCTTTCTTGCATTGAAAGTTAGTAAGTTCATCATTAGAACTTACTAATCTTTGAGCTAAACCTTCATCCATTCACTTTTTCATCATCAATTTTTGTAGATCAAGGCTTTGGAGTGTGGTTCTTGGAATTGATTTGAAGAATTTTCAGATTTTGAGTGGTAATCTCATTTTCCACCATTGTTATTCTTGATTCATCTTCCATAATGTGATCCTTTAATAATTCTTGTTTCTTGATCTTTGGATCTTGCAAATTGTGTTTCAATTGGTGTATTTACTATTGTTTACATTGAAGTTTCGTGAACAATCCATTCCTTGATCATGCTGTATTTTGAAGGAATGCTGAATTTTGGAGATGCTGTATTTTTGCTGTTTTTTCTACTGTTTTTACAGTAGTAATCGATTACAGGCTTTAGGTAATCGATTACCCTGAGGCAGAATGGTGTTTTTCACTTGATTTTGGGATTGTTTTGGTTGTTTCTTCATTCCTTCCCCCTTCCCTTTGTTCTTAGCCTTAGATCACATAATTTCGTGGTTTAATTTGGCTTTCTCTTCATCTATTTCTCTTTTATTTGGATCGATGAAAGTCTTATGGATCTTAGAATTTCTTTGTTGAATTCTTGATCAAGACTAGATCATTACCTTTTTTCTTTTTGTGTGGTATTGCTTTCGGATGACAATCTACATATTGTTCATCTAGCATACATTAGCACAAAGATCATTTTGACCGGCCTCGAGTAGGGTGACTTCTATATAAGTCACTTGGCGATTTCTTAACATAGCGCTACATTTGTCCCTCTCCGAATCGGAATATGAACTTTCGTGGCCCAAACTTATGATTGTAAGCCCAAGGATGGTTGATCTTTTGTATTAGGTTCAAAATCTATGAAGCTTGTTGCGTAGATGCTTTGATTCTATCAATCTTCTAGCAAGTCTTCATTAAACTTGACCTAAGTATATTTGTTCATTCATTATAGTTCATGACGCGAGACGAAAAACCGAATATTTTTGTAAGCGAGATTGTTATAGTCTACTACTTTCCATGGCGTGGTTTGAAATAGATTAACCTTTGGGTTCTTCACGAGATTAAGTCGGATATCCGTCGATTTCATCCGGATTGAAGTTTTTCTTGTGATTAATGTATGGGGTTATGTTTTCATTCTCATGGGAACTAGCGAGTGGCTCCGGAAAATACTCAAATCGGTGTTACCTTTTGAAGGCTTTTGGAATTGATACTTTTGTGGTGTTATTGTGATATTTTGATTATGTTTCCTTCTTGCTCCCTAATTCTATTTATTTTTTTTATTGATCATTGCTCATTATATCATATCATGTTTATGTTTATGTCATTTTTCTTTTGTCCACTTGGACCATATTATCTTGTGCTTTTGTTTTTCTTTTTTTCATTTAGACCCAAAACATTAATAAAGGCTTAAACCACTAAAAGACTTGTGCTCTTAATTGTGGACTATGGTCACTATCCCTTGCATTGGAGGATCTCTACTCTTAAACTTCTTATCTTGATTATGGACTTATGGACTTAGAATTAAGATTCTCTCCCTTATGCTTTGGATCATTATGGAGTTGGTATTCTAGCCTTTGTTTGACTTGCTTATTGGGTCAAGAGGATGAAATTCCTTTTTTATTATGCTTTGAAGAGTGCCTCCATGCGGTTAGACCTTTCTTACCTTAGCTTATATTTTATGCAATAGGATAGCCACTTCTTCTCCACCCCTTCTTGGATTTTCAAAAATCTTCTCTCTTTTTCAAAACCTTCTTGTTTTCGAACTCAAAACCACTTTCATAATAAAACCTTGACTTTGGTCAAGTGATTTTCAAACTTTGTCTTTTTTAATAAAAGTCAATCAATATTAATCATATTTTGACCATTCAAAAAGACATAAAAAATACAAAACTCATTCAAACTTTCTGTGTTTTTATGCACCTTTTTCTTTTAAACTTTTCAAAATGATTAGACATGAGTCATCTTCTTTGGCGAGATGTAAAGCTCCTAACCATGGTATTTTGTGTAAAGTATGGTCATTTTCCACTTAGATGTTGAAGTGATAGTCTTGTTGATTTTAATCCAAGCAAATCCTCCATCTTAATGTGATACAAATGCCTCTTTCCCATACCTTTGGGTGATTAGTTGAGTATTCTCTCTTGAGAATGACGGGTTGTCTTTTCAAGATAAAATGAATCATAACCAATATTATTTTGTTATTTGTACCACAAACTACGAGGTTTTGATCCTATATACGTAGGCATGAGGCGATAAGTCTCTCCAAACACAAAAATCTTAAAAAAAATTCTCTTCTCATCTCTCCAATCTCTTTTCAAACAAACCATTTTCAAACCAAAAAATCGTTGATATTTCAAAGGGTTCCTATAGAGTACGATAGAAGTTTTGGGTGCTAACACCTTCCCTTAACGTAACCAACCCCCTTACCCAGTCTTTGTTTTATTTGTTCTTGTTTTAGAACTTGTTTAGGTTTTGTTTGCTCCTTTTCCTTTCCTTTTGGATAAAATAAAAGTATGGTGGTGACTCTCGTTTTATGAGTTAAATTAATCAATAACTTACACTCACAATTTCCCCGCTACAGAAAAGTGGCGACTCTGCTGGAGAAATCTCTGGTTCCTAGTGGTTCAGCCTACTTTGATTTATTTATCGCTTTTTGTTTGATTTGGTTGTTATTGGTTTTTCTGTTTGGGTGACCTTGAGAGGTGAGATAGATCCTATACCCGGATCTGAGAGCTCTTATGATAGGCGGTGGTATAGTAAAGGAATCTTCTAGGGAGTAATCTCAAACAAGTGAACTTGAGAACCCACCACTCAGTGGAGGCCCCTTTGAGGATGGTATGTGTCGATCGAGTAATCGTGAAAACATTGCTATTTTCGACCTGGGAGCCTGAGAAGTTGAGGACCTTAGTTTTCCTTTAACCCATCTTGGCCAATTAGGACGTAGTGTGGTAACTATGAGGGTGTAAACCTGAAATAGTTGATACACGATACTACACTTAGATGAGGTTCTCTTGAGAATATTACTGATTCCCGAGTAATCGGCGTGCTAGTAATATCCGAAAGAGGATTGAGGAATCTGGGAACTTTTTAGAACCTTGTTCTACAGGTGCTGATAAAACCTTAGTACACGACATTAGGGATTGGTTCTTGTCCCTTGACTCCATGCTCGTGACTCGAACCTTTGAACCTATGTGCTTTATGTGATCTTGTTTGTGGGCGTTGCATCCATGCATTCATTCATTCATAGCATCATTTTGACCAAGTCTTCAAGGAACTTAAAGATGTATGCTGCAAACAATGTAGGGATTTTTCACCATGGATTTTGGAAGAAGGAAAACTCAAAATTACACTTTCAAGAGTCCTAAGTTAGAAGGTCTGCGAGAGCTAGGGTCTTTGATTACTGATACTGAAGCTTTCAAAGATAGATGTGGAAAGGTTGTTGTCTCTTCTAAAGATCGATATGGTAAATGGATTTCTGGCTACTTTGATTCAGTTCTATGATCCGGTGTACCACTGTTTTACGTTCCCTGATTACCACCTCATGCCCACACTTGAGGAGTATTCTGGTCTACTTAGGTTACCTATCCCTGATCGAGTCCCTTTTTCTGGTTTGGAAGAGACTCCTAAGTATCAAGATATTGCTAAAGCTACTCATTTGAAGGTATCTGAGATTAAAGCTCACATGGCTACCAAGGGATGTATTCTTGGGTTACCTGCTAACTTTCTGATGAATAAGGCTCGTTGCTTCGCTAGCATAATGAGCATGGATGCCTTCGAGGCTATCTTCGCCTTGCTTGTTTATGGGTTGTTCCTATTTCCTAATGGTGACAAATTTGTCGACATTAATGCTATTAGATCTTCTTGATTGGAAACACATTTCCCACTTTACTCGCTGATGCCTATCACTCCGTTCATCTCAGGAATTCTCATGGTGGAGGGACGATTACTTGTTGTGCACTGTTGTTATACAAGTTGTTTATTTCTCACTTGCCTCAGTCTATTGCTTTTTGGGACCTCAAGGATGGTCTATTATGGTCGCAGAAAATCATGGCGCTTACTCATTCAGATATTGTTTGGTACAACTTTGATTATGGTAAAGTGAAGATCATTGATAGTTATGGCGGATTTCCTAATGTACCTCTTCTTGGTACAAAAGAAGGTATTAGTTACAACCTAGTTTTCACCCGTCGTCAGTTGCGGTATCCAATGAAAGACAAGCCAAGTAATATCTATTTGGAGGGTTTCTTCTTCAAGGAGGATGAAGACAACAAAGTATTCAAGGAGAAGATTGCGCGAGCTTGGCGTTAGATCCATAGAAAAGGAATGGAAGATTTGAGAAAGCCGAATTGCGTTTCTTTGGAGCCTTATCTCAAATGGGTACAAGCTAGAGCTATCACATTAAAGATGCCTTATCCACGTCAAGCGCCTTTACCTCTAGCTGCTAGAACACCCGTTCTTATTTTCATGAATGAGGCAGTGAAAATTAAGATTGCTTTGAATGAGATGCGTCAAGAGAGGGATGCTTGGAGGAATAAGTATCAGATTGTTGACATGGAGAATGCAAAACTTCAGAAGCAGTGGAAGCAAGGAAATGAAGAAGAAATGGTTAACAAGAAGAGAAAAGTACAAGAGGATTTATTTTCCTTTAGCATTCAGAGTTCAGACACTTCCTCTACCTCAGTTGCTTGGAAGTTGGTGGTCGACAAGCTCATAGTTGAGAAAACTCAGATGGAGGACTAGATCAAAGAGCTCAGTAAGAAGCTGCAAAGTGGTTCTTCTTCTTATGGGATTTCTTAGGATTTCTAGTTTCTAGTTTTCTATTATCTTCTATTTTGATTAGGATTCTTGAAAGTGTACTCCAAAAGTTGTAAACCTTTTCCATTATCAATAAAATGAGATTTTTCACTATTTCGCAATGTGTTGTCTCAATATAATGTTTGCAATATTTGCTTGGTATCTTTAAAGTTCCTTGAAAGCTTTGCATTTGCATATTCCACATCAAGCATCATCTCTTACATTGTTTCTCGCCTTTTCCAGGTGTCTTATGTTTCTCTTGGTCTTCATTAGGCCAAGCTGTCGCACCAGTATAATACTCGAGCTAATCTAAAGAAAAAGATGGATCAATTGCAACAAGAGAACCGCGAGCTTCGCGAGGAAGTGACAAATCTAAAGGATAGTTTAGAGAGACTCAATGCTATAATTGAAGCATTGGTGGCTGCTCAGAATCAGCCATCCCTCCTCCTCCGCTTTCGACTCCTGTGCAAAGGACAATCATTTTTGAGATTGTTTCTACGCCCATCTCCGTGGCTCCTGCTAGTGTTCCTCAACACTCCAAGCCTCCTGGCTTCCCCTGGGCCATGCCTTTTAACTTTGTTCCTGAAGGTTATTAACCACCACCTCCTGAAATTCTAGCTGTTTCTACTGTCCAGCCTGTGATGTCTGTACCACCGCATGTGGTTCATACCGTTCCTTTTGGTGAAGAACACATTTTCCACACTGCTCCAGCGAGAGTGTTGATGCTTATGAGAAAATGTAAGAGATTCAAGATCAATTTGCTGAAATACAAAAAGAAATCAAAGCTTTGAGAGGTAAAGAACTGTTTGGGAATAATGCCCATGAGTTGTGCTTGGTTCCTAATGTGAAGATCCCGCATAAGTTCAAGGTCCCTGATTTTGAAAAGTATAAGGGTAACTCTTGTCTTATGAGCCATTTGACTATGTATACTCGTAAGATATCGACTTAGACTGATAATCATCAGCTTATCATTCACTACTTTCAAGACAGATTGTCTGGTGCAGCCTTGAAATGGTATATGGGACTCGACAGCACTCGAATTTGCACTTTCGAAGATTTGGGTGAGGCTTTTGTAAAGCCGTATAAGTATAATGTGGATATGGCTCTCGATCGGGACCAGCTTCGAGCAATGGCTCAGAAAGATAAGGAGACATTCAAAGAATACGTGCAGAGGTGGCGCGAGATAGCTGCTCAGATCAATCCTCTTTTGGAAGCAAAAGAGATGACTAAGATTTTTCTGAAAACTCTGAGTCCTTTCTATTATGAGCGTATGATTGCTAGTGCCCTGAGTGATTTCACTGAGATGGTTAATATGGGGATGAGATTGGAAGAAGGTGTCTGTGAGGGGCGATTATCAAAAGACGGTAATTCTACTGGTAATTCCAAGAAATATGGGGGACGACTTGCCAAGAAGAAAGAAGGTGAGACCAATGCTATTTCTCGTGGAAGACGCAGAAAAAGTTGTGGTAAGAATAATCAATGTCAACAACATGTTGCATCTGTTACACCTGTTATTAATCAACTCCTGTTGTTCAAGCTGCTCATTAAAAACACTCTAATCAACAGAACAATCAACGGGGCCGTTATTAGAAGGATTTTGATCCAATTCTGATGACATATACAGATTTGCTTCCTAGTTTAATTTAGAAGAATCTTGTTCAGACTCGTGCAACATCTGCTGCTCCGAAAGATTCACCGTGGTGGTATAAGCCTGAAGCTCATTGTGCTTTCCATCAGGGAGGAGCTGGGCATGATACTGAGAATTGTTATCACTTGAAGATGGAAGTCCAAAGGTTGGTTAGAAGTGGTATTTTGTCTTTCGAAGATACCAATCCTAATGTACAATCGAATTCGTTGCCCAATCATGGTAAGACGTTTGTCAATAGGGTACAAGGTTGTCCTGTTACAGATTATTCTACAGTTACGTTTCTGGAAGATGACTCTAAAGGCTACATCCCATTTGGTTCTGAAAATAATTCTATTCCTGCTGAAGATTGGGAGCCTTATTTGGAAGACCCTGGATACGATTCTGAGACAGAGGATGCATATGCGCACTTTTATTCCCCTCGGAAGAAGTATAAGGAACCTGAATATGAAATTAGTGCCATCATTGAAGATGATGAAGAGGAAGAACTTCCCAATTTTGTGACACATGGATAAATATGCCAGAATTGGATAGGTGTTGATGTTCCCACTGTTATTCATATTTCAAAGTAATTTTTTTTGTTTCTTTCAAAAATCCTTTCACTCCGCCCAAGGTGAAAGTGAATTTGTGTGGGCTTTGTTTCAAATTTTATCATCATCAATAAAATGTTATTTTGTTTATCCATATTATGTTTTCCCTTTTTACTTTATTTCTGAAAAAATGGTAACATAAAAAACCAAAAATAATAATGTGATAATCACTTTTATCTCCACAATACTTGCACTTCTTGTTCATATTCTAAAATCTAACATAAAATCATTGTGCAGATTGATTGTTAAACCCATTGAAAAAATGACCCTATGCCCTCTCCCAACTTTGAGTTCCCTGTGTTTGGAGCTGAAGAAGAGGATATTGAGGAGATTCTAGATGAAATTTCTCGGTTGTTTGAGCATGAGGAAAAATCCATTCAGCCTCATGAAGAGCCAGTAGAATTGGTTGATTTGGGTTCAGATGATGATAAGAAAGAAGTTAAGATTGGGGTACTGCTTCAGTCAGATGTTAAGAAGAGGATTGTGGAGCTTCTTAGAGAATATGTTGACGTGTTTTCTTGGTCCTATCAAGACATGCCTTGTCTTGATACTGATATTGTGGAGCATAGATTGCCATTGAAGCCTGAATGTCCGCCTGTTAAACAGAAATTGAGAAGAACTCATCCTGACATGGTTGTGAAGATCAAATAGGAGGTTCAAAAGGAGATTGATGCTAGTTTTCTTGTGACTTCTAGTATCCTCAATGGGTGGGTAATATTATGCTTGTTCCAAAGAAAGACGGAAAAGTCCGAATGTGCATTGACTATAGAGATTTGAATAAAGCAAGTTCGAAAGATGATTTTCCACTGCCACACATTGATATGCTGGTAGATAATACTCCTAAGTTCAATATCTTTTCCTTTATGGATGGATTTTTCGGTTATAATCAGATATTGATGGCACCCGAGGATATGGAAAAGACAACATTCATTACACCCTGGGGAACATTCTGTTACAGAGTGATACCTTTCGGTTTGCAAAATGCTGGTGCAACATACCAGCGAGATATAGGGGTGTTCACGGTTCGGTTTGGATCGGTTTTGAAGCAAAATATCATCTGATCCAAAGATAAATTTACTCACGGTTTGGTTCGGTTTTGGATGATTGATTAAAAAAATCCGATCCGATCCAATCCATATTAATGCGGTTTAATTTGGATCAGTTTTTTGGATATCCAAATTACAAATTATATCCTTTATTAATATTCTAAAAGTACTAATAAATAATAAGTTTGACATAATATATAATATACTAAATCAAAAGTTAAAGTCAAAAGTTAAAGGTAATAGTACAATATTAAAATAATAAAAATAAATAGATTAAATCAAAGTAATAAATATTATTTAAAACAATAAGTATCATCTAATATTAAATTAACACAACATATATACTAATAAAAAATAAATAAGTATAAAAAGTATATATATGCGGTTTGGTTTGGTTTGGATCGGTTTTGAAAAAGCAATCCGAAATCCGATCCGAACCGATCGGTTTTTACAAAATGACATCCAAATACATCCAAAAAATTTCGGTTTTTTGCGGTTTTCGGTTTTTTTTGGATCGGTTTGCGGTTTTTATTTGGATTGGTTTGGATTTGAACACCCCTAGCGAGATATGACTACTTTTTTCCATGATATGATGCATAAAGAAATTGAGGTCTATGTGGATGATATGATTTGTAAGTCGAAGACTAAAGAAGATCATATTGAGTACTTATTGAAGTTGATCCTAGTAAAGTTAAAGCTATTCAGGAAATGTCTGCGCCCAAAACAGAAAAACAAGTAAGAGGATTCTTGGGACGTTTGAATTATATCTCCCGATTCATATCCAATATGACTGCCACATGTGCGTCGATCTTCAAGCTTCTTCGCAAAGATCAGGGCGTGTCTGGACAGAGGATTGCCAGAAAGCTTTTGATAGTATTAAAGATTATCTGCTTGAACCTCCGGTTTTGTCTCCTCCCGTGGAAGGAAGACCTTTGATCACGTATTTGACTGTGCTGGAAGAGTCTATGGGCTGTGTTCTAGGTTAACAAGATAAATCTGGTCGAAAAGAATTTTCCATTTATTATTTGAGCAAGAAGTTCACCGATTGTGAGTCTCGATACTCAATGCTTGAAAAGACATGTTGTGCTTTAGCTTGGTCCGCCAAGCGCCTCCGCCAGTATGTGTTGAATCATACAACTTGGTTGATATTCAAAATGGATCCAATTAAGTATATCTTTGAAAAGCCTGTTTTAACTGGGAGGATTACTCGTTGGCAAATGTTGTTGTCAGAATACGATATCGAGTACCGAACTCAAAAAGCGATAAAAGGAATTGTTTTGGCTGACCATTTGGCACACCATCCAATTGATGATTATCAACCTATCAGGTTTGATTTTCCTGATGAGGATGTGATGTATCTAAAGGTTAAAGATTGTGAGGAACCATTACCTAAAGAAGGACCTGAGCCTGGATCCCGATGGGGTTTGATTTTTGATAGAGTTGTTAATGAGTATGGCAGTGGTATTGGGGAAATAATTATTACTCCTCATGGTTCTCATATTCCTTTCACTGCAAGGTTGATGTTCACTTGCACAAATAATGTGGCAGAGTATGAAGCGTGTATTATGGGCTTGGAAGAAGCTATTGATTTAAGAATCAAGATTCTAGATGTATACGGAGATTCAGCCCTGGTGATTAATCAGATTAAAGGGGAATGTGAGACACGTCAACCTGATTTGATTCCTTTTCGAGATTATGCAAGAAGGTTGTCAACTTTCTTCAATGAGGTTGAGTTTCACCATATACCCAGAGTAGAGAATCAAATGGCAGATGCCTTAGCAACTATATCCTCCATGATTGTGGTGAATCGGTGGAATGATGTGCTAAAAATCGATGTTATGCGTCTTGATAGACCAACTCATGTGTTTGCGGTTGAAGAGGTCGTTGATGATAAACCATGGTATTATAATATTAAATACTTTCTTCAGAATCAAGAGTACCCACTTGGGGAATCGAAGAAGGATAAGACGACTTTGAGAAGATTGGTTGGTAGTTTCTTCTTAATGATGATGTGTTGTATAAGAGAAATTATGACATGGTGTTGCTCAGATGCGTGGATAAACACGAAGCAGACATGTTGATGAAAGAGATTCATGAAGGATCTTTTGGTACCCATGCCAATGGGCATGCAATGGCTAAGAACATGTTAAGGGCAGGTTACTATTGGTTGACAGTGGAATCTAACTGTTGCAAATATGTGAAAAAATGTCATAAGTGCCAGGTTTATGCTGACAAAATTCATCACCTCCAACTCCTCTTAATGTTATCTCTTCTCCATGGCCTTTCTTCATGTGGGGCATTGATATGATTTGAATGAATGAGCCTAAAGCGTCGAACGGACACCATTTCATATTGGTGGCTATTGATTATTTTGCCAAGTGGGTTGAAGCGGTATCATATGCCAATGCGACGAAGCAAGTGGTGGTCCGATTTATCAAGAACCAAATCATCTATCGGTATGGTGTACCGAGCAAGATTATCACTGATAATGGGTCGAATCTAAATAACAAGATAATGAAGGAATTATGTGATGAGTTTAAGATTGAGCATCATAATTCTTCTCCTTACAGACCTAAGATGAATGAGGCTGTTGAAGCTACTAATAAGAACATTAAGAAGATCATTCAGAAGATGGCTGTTACATACGAGGATTGGCATGAGATGCTCCCTTTTGCTTTGCATGGGTATCGTACATCTGTCCGTACTTCAACAGGGGCAACCCCTTTCTCTCTTGTTTATGGTATGGAAGCAGTGCTCCCGGTAGAAGTTGAAATCCCTTCTATGAGAGTTTTGATGGAAGCCGAATTGTCTGAGGCTGAATAGTATCAGAGCATATATGATCAGTTGAATTTGATTTAAGAGAAAAGGATGACTGTAACGCCCTATTTTCCTTTTATTATTATTTGCGAATAATTATATGTTGTTGTGATAGATTATATGTTGTTGTGATCGATTATGTGTTGTTGTACTTTCATTATGTTTTGTGTACCCGTGGTGAAGGGTAGTGACCTTAAGTAGTAGGTCTTGGGCGTATAGGGGTGTATAGCTAATAACATAGAGATTAGCGGTGCGTTGAGTAATGTTGATTGGATGATTTAAATTTATCATTTGTTGACTAATTTATTTCATTAGTTGAGTGATAATGTTAATATAATAAGATAATTAAAATAATTAAGAGGTGTAGTGAGTGGAAGGGCTTTATGGTAATTAAGCGAGGGTTAAGTGAGGGAAAATAAGGCGATTCATTAATTGGGGTATATAAGAGAATTAGAGAGTGAGAGTTCATTATTCTCATTCCACGTGAAAAAGTGAAAGAGGGAGAAGAGCTAGGGCAAGAGAAAGAAAGGGAGAATCCATTGAAGTTAGGAAAGCTCATCACTTTTAAGGTAAGGGTGGGATTTCTTTCATCTCTCAAGGGTTAGATGATGTAAGTATTGAAGTAGAAATTACTAAGTTGGAATCCATGGGGTTGAATGAGGGGTTTAGGAAGATTTTGTGATAATATGATTGGAATTGATGAATTAGTCTTGTTTGATTTGTTTGGTTGAATTGCAAATGTTAGATGTAGGCTATTGGTGAAAAATCTATAAAAAAATGCTGCTAAAAATCGAGTTAGTGCAGAAAAACGCAGGTGGTTTGTTGCTGTCATCGCAAGGTTTTGGGTTGTAGAATCACAGGGCCCGCTTGGCGCGGTCTAGCGCGCTAGTTTGGAGAAATTTCGCCTCTTCGAAGCAGAAAGCTGTGCGTTTAGCGCGGGTGGGGCTCGCTTAGTGCGACCTGGGACTTAAAAATATTATTTTTATTGACTTAAAATTTATGGAAAATATCTGTTTTATATTATATTAATGTTGCGTTGTTGTTGTTGTATGGTGAGCATGTATTGAGGTGTTTTGTGCTTGTTTTGTTGATGTTGATGCGATAATGTGAATTGCATGATTGAATGATGCAAAGATGTGTAGTTGTTGTATTGGTGCAATGATGTACGTTTAGATGAATGCATGTTGACTGTTAAATGATGTGGGTATAAAGATGAGTATGCTATGTGTATGCATGAGTCGTTGTTGCATGTTGTCGTTGATGGTGCATGGCATGTGCATAGTTGTGGGATGGCGTGCCCAGGTGGGGTGTTATTGTCTATCCAAATTCCTTGATGGAATCGTTGTTGTTGGCATAATTGTGTTCCCAGATGGGGTGTAAGCAATCAAAGTTGTTGGTGCGATCATGAAATAGGGGTCGTACGTGACCATGAAACAGGGGTCGTTGGTGTGATCATGAAATAGGGATCATATTTGACCATGAAATAGGAGTCGAGAGTTCCGACGGGAGCCGTGATCATGAAACAGGGATCTATTTTGGTACCACATGCATTGACTCTAGTTGAGTCTCCTTTGCATTCTCTTGTTGGTTGTGTCGCATGATGGTTGGTATAATTATCGGTGATTGTCTGTGCATAAGTTGAGGTGTGTGATTCTTGTTGGATTTTACGATATGGTGAATAACTTGATGATGTAGGCTTTTCTATTTATATCATCTCTCTCTTTCGTTGATTTAAGAATCTCACCCCTTCTGTGTTTGATGATGCTTTATACGGCATCCTGCAGATACTCTGGAGTAGTTGGAGTCGTGGTCGGTGAAGATGAGGTACTTCACCTTGTGGCGTCTGCTCTGATATGTAACATGGCGAGTCGGGAACGCTTATTGCATGAGTTGTCTTATTAAAAGGATTTTGTTGTCTTTATAGTTTCGAATTAAAAGTTGTCAGTTAAAACCGTTATGTTTCTTAATCTTTGTTATGATTGATTTTTCCGCTGCATAATAAAAGTTGGTTTATTGAATTATACAATATGTTACATGTCTAATAAAGAGCAAGTATGTTGTCGAAAGTAACGCCTTAAATTGAATTGGATGATTTTACTCTGATTTTTTTATTAAAAATTACGGGGGAATTTAGGGTGTTACAAAGTGGTATCAGAGCAGGCCGGTCCGTCCGACCAAGTTGTCGAGTCGTTGTCGTGTGTGAGTTGTTTAGTGTCGGTGTCATTTCCTTATCCATTGTATTCTGTTGTTGGCATGTGAAAGATTTAGAATGGCTGGAAGGAATGATGCTACTCTTGCTACTGCCTTGCAAGCTATGTGTCGCTACTGGGATTTTCATCCAAGTACAAACGCGAAAGTGGTGCGGAAACAGAGCCGCCAGCAATGTGTATTTATCCCAAGAGAGGGAAAGGAAACACTGCGTAAACCTGAGAGGAAGGGAAAGAGCATGGTCTCGCGACTAAGAGAAACGGGTAAGGGAGTCGGTTACGCGAGAGGAAGGTATTAGCACCCCCTCGCGTCCATCATACTCGATGGGATCCACGCTGGTTGTCTCGATCAAAGGGTGTCGTCGTCTGGAGCTCCACTGCTACTGGAAAGGAAAAGGAACATGTACGAGAAAGAACGAGGAAACGGGGAAGAAAAGGAAAAGAAGTGACTCGGTAGGACGTCCTCGGAGTCCTAGGCCTACGTATTCCCTCGTGCGATGGGAAAGTCAGAGTCAACGTAGTTCGGACTACAGTTTTGGGGAAGGTTGCTCGCCAAGACATTGCCGTCTTGTGCCTACGTACCCTCAATCTAACCAGAGAGAGGAAGTCAGAGCAGTCGTAGTTCGACTTAACCAAGTATGTGTTTTTTATGAGCGACGTTAAATTGGCGTCCGACAGTTAGGGTCGATGCCTGTTTGCGACGAGACGGAAAATAACATGCCCTTTTTCTAAAAATAGTTTGAAACTTAACAATCCCGAAGGATGAAAAGGTTTTGAATTTGTTTTGTGTTTTTTAGACAGAAGTGGATTGAAGTTAATTCATAACTTGCATTGCACCCAAGTCTACAACATAGGATCGAATGCATCGCACATCGACCCAAGACGGGACGCGCGCTAAACACTCTAAGAAAGTGAAAGGAAGCCCCCCACTCTCCATTTCCCATGTACAAGGCTCATGCGCAATACATGTTAACTTTATTAAGTGTTTTGAAGTGGTTATGAGATGAGAAGAGAAGACTCAAGGAAAAGGAAACTCTAAAGGGAATTTCTATCCTAATGTTATCATGCAAAGGTGGCCCTAAGGTCAAGGTTTAAGAACCTAAATCTAAAAATAAGAGAGGGATAGCACTACCTAATGCTTATTCTATCTCACCTTAATCAAAATTTAAAGATGAGCTAGGATCCCAAAGGGTGTGAGAAAGTCGTACACAAAGCATTATATCATGTTATTCACAAAAGTAAAAGACAAGTAAGATAGATGAGAGATGAAAGAAGAGATGAACATGGATAACAATCCACATTTTCAAGCACCTTACCTCTGCCCCTACATAAAAGATTAGTACCAAATGGTTACAAGTAATGAATACAAGTATCAAAAGTAAACCAAACAAAGACTAGTTGCCTAAAGAAGATAACATGAGAAGCAAACAAGGTTTAAACCAAAAAGGAAAGGTCCTAAGGGTTGAGGATGTTTCAAAGTCAGTAGGTACATGTCAAGGGTCCTTACCAAAGTAAACATGCCAAATGAAAGCAAACGATGTCAAACTATGCATTAAAAGTTCACACAAATGCAAGTTATACCATAACTATGCAAGATGAATGCAAATGGTTCATAAAAATGAATGAATGCATATGTAAACATCAAAGTCAAAAGTGAATGACATTTATTAATGCATGTATATGTAATTAAGATAGCATGCAAATCATAAATGCAAACATTGATCAAGTATGAAGAAGTGGGAGCAAACATCATTCAAGTTCAAACAATGAAGCATACTTGTAATGCAAGTAAGAAATGAAGATGTAAGATGAACAATCATGGAATATGAATGCAAGTCAGTAGCATATGGCATTAGAGATGACATGTAGAAGTCAATAATGTATGCACAAAGTTCACACAAGTATCATGTTAAAGCACATTGAATATTAGAAGTAAACATGGTTCAAACTAGGTCAAACAAGTTCAAACAAACACCTTAAGATTTATGAACTTAAAAGACATGTGAAGTGATGTTAGAAGCCATGGAATAGGGTCAAGAATGATTACAAACAGAAGTGGAATCATGTTTAAGTGAATGTGCAAGATCATACAAGAATTGACACAAACATGTGCTCAAAGAAAGTCAAGTGAGAATGCACAATTACACAACACGTTTTCAAGTTAAGACATGTGCATACAAGTCATGTAAGGATGAACTTTGAGTGACCTATAACATGAGAAAAGTGGCCTATAATATTCATGCAGCATGGATTAAAAGGTCTCAACAATTATCAAAAGGCAATGCACACAATGCATATTAAAACCCTAGCACAAGATCTCTAGCATTCACACAAACAAACATGCTCTAAGAATAAACCAAAAGTGGTATTAGAGGATAAATAAAATTGGAAGATTCAAGTCATTTGAAGTGCAACCAGTGTGCAAACATGTCCTAAAAGGATGGCTCAAAAGCAATTACCAAACATGCTCAAAGATGCTCCACAATGTCTTACAAATCATACAAGAAAATGGCTCAAAGATAGCATCTAAAAGTCAAACAAAAATGACCTAAAGAATCTATGAAAAAAGTATAAGATGCATCAATACATCACAGAGGCATGTATCAATTATCATGGAAAAATTCAATCCACAACTATGTCAAACAATTCCAAAATGAAATATGTATCATGCATAAATGCACAAAAAAAAGAAATTAAAAGAATATTCATGGAGAAATGACAAAATATGATAAAAATCAGAAAATAAAATATGTCAAAATTATTTAAATGTCTCATAATGCTTCTTGAATTTTTTTGGGATTTTTAGATGCTTGGAAGTAATTTTAAAAATTAAAAATGAATCAAATATGAAAAAGAAAATAAAAAATAAAGAAAAATGGGCCAGGGGGTGCCACACTAGCAATTATTTAGTTCAAATGTGCTTTGGGCTCAGGAGCGAGGGGTGCGCATAGAAAAACAAGCCCAATCCAATAACACGTATTCAGATGAGGTGTATAGCATGTTCAGCAGTCAAACATTGACTCAATATTAGCCTTAGGATGCAGTCAAGTCAAGATGATCATGAAAGTAGTGCAATCACATGGTTCAGAAAGCGTGCACATGTTAAGCAATGATGAAACACACACATACAATCACAACATTCAAAAATATTCAGAAAATAAGCACGTGCAGGGGAGGTGGTTTCATTAATGCGCTGGCGTGTTTTGGTGCGTTGGATTCCAACGATCAGACGGCTGTGTTTTAAACTGGCCAAATGAATTAGGGTTTGTGAGGTGGATGAACACCACCGGCCGAAGAAGACTCCGGTCATCTTCTTCGGCCACACACCACTGTGGTACAACTTTCAGGTCATCAGAAATTAATAAATCATAGATCAAAATAATCCTCAAGTCATGTAGATCATGGATCCAGCATCAAAATTCACAAACAAAGTATACACAGAGAGAATCAAAGCCATGAAGTTTGCCATAGGATTTTGAAACTATGCACCTATGGTGCCTATCAACTACCCGGTGATCACATGGCTCCTACTGAGCTCAAGAACACACAAAACTATTTCAAATCAGAGCAATACGAGAGCAAAAAGTTTGAGATGCAACCTATTCTCTTGATGAATTCTTCAAAAACAAGAAAACCAGAGGTGAAACACTTGATCCTTGCAGTGATTATTGGCCAAATAAAGGCAATGTAAGAGGTGTAGATTGCTTGCAAATTCAGAATAAGAAAGATGAGAATGAAGTTGAGGAAGCTGCTACACGATCTATTGCTTCATTCTCTTAATGCTTGATGATTAAGAGAAGAGAGAATGCAGAGAATCTTGGAGTGAAGATAAAGATTCGAAGGAGAAAGCTCAGAGAAAGAGAGAGTGAAAATTTTGGAGAGTGAAGAATGAGGTGAACCTCTCCCAAATTCTGTTGGAGTTTCTATTTATACGTGAGGTTAACTTTTAACCAACTGTGGTTAACAGTTAGAAACTTGGTTAACTGAGTTGGGAGTGAGTCAAGTTAGTTATTGCTCGAGTTGAGTGAATTTGAAATGGAAAAGAGAGTGAGAGGTGGAAGAATGAAGTGTGCACAGGTTTTTTGTTCAATATGGAGGAGAGCATGACATGTTATGGTAAGGTTTAAGTTGCATGGTGATGATGTTATGATGCTGCAGCCACACCAACTTCCCTCACAAGCTTCTTTTTCTCTCTTTTCCTTGTTTGTGTAAATGTGGTAGTGAAGGTACATGTGCATGTATGTCATGTAAGAGCTATGTTTGTCCCAAAAAGGCAATATTCTTGACATGGGATGGTACACAATGGTCAGCATGCGCATAAATACCAACAATGCAACTTGTTTGGTTAGGTTTTGTTAACTTGGCTTGGAATAAAAGCAGTTGCCATGTAGTGATCTTTGGACCATGATATCTTCATGATTATGGAGTTAAATGACATGGCCAAGGGTGATTTGGAAAGAGGAGATGTAATACAACAATATTAGTATTGAAGACAAATGCAAAGGGAACCTTTAAGGTGCTTAAAATTGGCTATGGAAGTGCTTGCACATGACTATATTGGCATGTCACCTGACCAGGCCTCGACCAGCTTACCTGCGGGTGGGGGATTCAGTGATGAGTTACCTACTTTGAACCAAAATATCTCTCCAATGATTAATCAAATGAAAAATTGTTCAACACTAAAGTTGGAGAGGGGATGGAAATAAACAAGATTGATGTTAAACAATTTTCCAATTGAAACCTCCATCATGGAGATAAATGACCTATAACTGGGACACAATATGCACACCAAGTGTTTGTGAAAATTATGGCGCGCTGACTGGTCATGACTTACCATTTTGCCTTGATTCCTCTCCACTTTGATCCATCATATCTCTATCAATTTTAACCCAATGGACATGTTCTTGGTATGGTTTTGAAGCTTGAAATGTGAACTTTTGACAGGCCTCCATAACCTTTGAGTTTGAAGCTTGGAACATGGAAAAAGAATGCCTCAAAAGTAACCCTTTAACTTGACTACACTTACCATTTTTAGAAACCCTAATTTTCTATTTTTGGAAACTTTTCACATTTCTTGATTTTTGATGAATCCCTAGACATTCCTTTATCAAATCTTCACCAATGATCATAATGAACTTGAAGAACATGAATTTGACCTCAAAAAGTTAGGAGTTGACTTTTTCCTCTGCACAATTGACTTTTCCCCAATTCTCCTAATTTTCAATCAATTGATCAATTGAAAACCTTCCCAACCAAATTGATTTACAATTCTCCCACCTTAGACACTTAAGGACATGTAGAATACCATGAAGTCAAGTTTTGCCCAAAAAATCAGAAATAAACTGATTTTATGGCAAACCCTAGCTTTGTACCCTCAGTCTAGGAGAAATTAGCACATCCTCCAAATCCAAATTCCTCTGAATATGAAGTGTATCCTCTCAAACAAAGATGAGATATGTCATTTGGTGATGGAAAAAGCTCTAGGATCTTGCTCATTAGGGTGTTATACTCAAGAATTCCAAAACCCTAATTTGAACAACCATGCTAGGAAATGATGAACTGCTTAAATCCTTTGTTGAATTCCCATCTTTTGATGACTTGAGGGCTCAAATGAGATGAATTGAGATATGAGGAGCTCTTGTGACTTGTTTGGAAAAGTTTGATTCTTGTCCTTTGGCTTTGCACTATCCATACCTTGAGAAAACTGATCCCATTCCTTGCAACCAATGATGTATGTATGATTTGTATGACCTACATGCAATGCAAAAGATGAAGCATAAACCAATTATTGGAGAAAAATAAGAGGGAATATTTTGAGGGTTACATTATGGCTCAAGCAGTACAGAATCTTCCGGGTACTTTTAAGGGAAGATATGATCCGGATAGAGCGCAAACATGGCTCAAGGAGATTGAGAGAATCTTCCGGGTTATGGAATGTCCTGAGGCACAGAAGGTGCAGTTAGGTACTCATATATTGGTTGAGAAGGCTGATGACTGGTAGGTTAGTACTCGTCAAGTATTGGGAGCAGCAGGTGAGGCAATTACTTGGGTCGTGTTCTGTAGAGAGTTCTTAAGGAAGTATTTTCCCGATGATGTCCGCGGAAAGAAAGAGATTGAGTTTTTGGAACTGAAGCAGGGTAATATGATGGTTATCGAGTATGCTAATAAATTCTCAGATTTGGCTAAATTTTATCCTGACTACAGTGTGGCGACAGCTGAATTCTCGAAGTGTGTCAAGTTTGAGAATGGGTTGAGACCTGAGATTAAACAGGCAATTGGGTATCAGCGGATCAGAAGGTTTCCTAATTTAGTGGATTATTGTAGGATATTTGAGGAAGATAGCAAGGCTCGATCGGCTCTGTAACACCCCAAATTTCGTAGAATATTTAATTTATTTATTTAAATATTATATTCGTAGATTTCTGTGATTTTTGGTGGATTGTGTCGATATCAGTGTTTTTGTGAAGTTTTGTTTATTTTAAGTAAATAATAGTATATAATATGAATATATTAGTATTATTATTAATTTAAAATAGGCTAAAATACAGTTTTGGTCCCCCTATTTGTTAAAATTCACGGTTTTGGTCCCCCCATTTTATTCTTTAACAGTTTTGGTCCCCCACCCCAATTTTGGCCCAAAAAAAATGATGAACAGTAACTAGTCCGTACATGAACAGTACACGTCCGTACATGAACAGTACACGTCCGTACATGAACAGTGCATGAACAGTGAGGGGTGGGGGACCAAAACTGTTAAAAAATAAGATGGGGGGACCAAAACCGTGAATTTTGACAAACAGGGGGACCAAAACTGTATTTTAGCCTTTAAAATAATATTAGAGGAATTAAGGGCGAAGTGGACATTTGAGGAGAATTAGTGGGGGTAAGATGGGAAGTGCACATTTAGGGGTATTTTAAGAGAGAATAGTGAAAGGAACTCATTATTCGTATTATTTTGGAGAAAGAAGCAAAGGTGCTCTGAAGAACAAATGAGAAGGAGGCTAGGGCATACAAGATTTCCGGTGAAACTTCGAGAGAAAATCGAAAGAATCAAACTCTAAGGTATGGAGAGTATCACCTTGCAATATTTTGATATAACGATTAGGTGTTAGTGGGCAATTGGGGATTTGAGGGAAAACCTAGGAATTGTAGGTTAGGGATGATGGATTTTGATGATTTGATATGTGATGTTTGTTGTTGTTGTTGTTGTATATGTGGTAGATATATGTTACAAGGTCATAATCTGTGGTAAATTGATGTTAAAAACCTGTTTAAGGGTAGGAAATCGCAGAGGGATCAGTGCTGTTATCGCAGGGTTTTTCTGCAGAAATCGCAGAGCCCGCTTAGCGCGGTCAAGGAAAATTTCGCCTCTTCGAGGCAGTGAGCAGCGCGCTTAGCGCGACCTGGTACTGAAAATACTATTTCTTTTCTGAATTAAAATTCATGAAAAATATATGTTTTGTGTTATATTGATGCTGGGATGTTGTGGTGAATTTCCGCTATGTGTTGACGTGTTATATGTGATGAAAATGATGTTTTGATGATTATATGATGATATAACGTTATTGATGTTTATTAGCGGTTTGTATGTGATGTTTGATGATAAAAGGATGATGTGAAATACGATGAGTATATTGACGATTATGAGATGACGATTCATGATGTTTTGATGATTAAATTACGATGTGGAATGACATGATATTTGATGAATGATGATGCACTTAATAACTTTTGTTGTTGATGATGATGATTACGATGTTGTGCATCATGCATTCATAGAATTTAGACTTCGGTCTATTGATGATGTTAGACTTCGGTCCAGTGGTGGCTTCAATCCCATTGTGCGGATTGGAGTATTTTGTGACGTGCTCCCTTGTGGAGGGTTGATGGCCTAGTGTCCATTATTATGACGATTTGGTACCACATGCATTTTTATGAGGCTGCATTTCATTCTTGGTGGCATGGCATGATTGCATATGAGTGATATTGGTGATGTGGTGTTTTGTGTGATGTTTTGGGTGAGTCTGTGTAGTGTTTGAGGAAAGTAAATGTTGCCTTGTTAATGTCTTTTCTTTATATGATTATATTGAATTGTGATTACTCACCCTGCCTGTTTGAATGTTGCCTCCACGTGGGTAACGTGCAGGTGATCAGGTTTAGCTGTGGACGTCTTCGAGGACTTAAAGTTTATTTGCTTTGGTCGATTTAGAGGGTCTTGCTCTGATAGTGTAACAATGGGTTGGGGTCCTTTGAGTCGAACTATGTTGTTTCTTTATTTTGGTGCTATTTGATGACGTAGTTTTAATTGAATTATAATGACGCTTGTTGAAAACCGTTTTAATTGGAAGTTTTGAATTCCGCTGCCATGTGAAGGCTTTTGATTTAATTTTGATGGAAGTCCCTTGGTGTATAGGGCAATTGTGTTATTTTGAGTTTATTGAGAAATATGCACCCTTTGAGGTGATTATTACTCTGATATTTTGTGTATTTTGCCGTGTTTATTCGTGGGGTAGAAAAGGGTGTTACATTAGTGGTATCAGAGCAGGTCGGTCCGTCCGGCCAGGTTTTTACTTGATGGCCGTCCCTGTCAGTCGACGAGTTTGTGTACACTGTCGATGTTTTAGTTCTTCTAACCTTGTTGGTGGTGTACAGGATGGCTGGAAGAAATGATCGTGCAATTACTGATGCGTTGGAATTGGTTGCTAATGTGGTGGCGCAGCTGAATCCAAATGGTGGAGCTCCTGATGAGTTTCGTGCTTTGGGGAAGTTCCAAAGGAACAATCCACCGAATTTTGTGGGTACGCATGATCCAGCAAGTTCACACAAGTGGCTGAAGGTGATCGAGAAGATCTTCCGGGTGATGGGGTATTCTGATAAGCAACGGGTTCAGTTTGGAACGCATATGCTGGAAGAGGAGGCTGAGGACTGGTGTCATAACACCCGCCAGAGGCTTACTGATGTTGGCACTGTGATAACTTGGGTTGTGTTTAAGAAGGGGTTTCTGGGCAAGTATTTCCCAGAGAATGCTTGTGGCAAGAGAGAAGTGGAATTCCTTGAGCTGAAGCAAGGAGATATGACTGTGGCAGAGTATCCGCACTACAATCGTGTTGATACTGAGATGTCTAAGTGTCTCAAGTTTGAGAATGGGCTAAGACCAGAGATTAAGCAGGGTATTGGGTATCAGCAGATCCGCAGGTATGCTGAGTTGGTTGACAAAAGCAGAATCTACGATGCGGATAGTCGAGCTCGATCTGCTCACTACAAGCAGTTGAGTGAGAATAAAGGGCAGTATAGGGGTAAGCCTTATACAACTTCAGCGGACAAAGGAAAGCAGAAGGCTTTAGAGGGGAAAAAGACAAGTGGGAGAGCAGCTCCCGCTTCTGGAAAGTGTCATAAGTGTGGTGAGCAGGGTCACCGTGCTGATGCGTGTACCATCAATGTAGTGAGGTGCTATCGATGTGGTAAGAAGAGGCATACGGCTACTGAATGCAAAGATGAAGGTCTGACCTATTTCAATTATGGTGAGAAAGGTCATATCAATACTCAATGTCAGAAGCCGAAGAAGACTGCTACTGTCGTCTAGACTAGTGGCCGTGTGTTTGCTTTGAGTGGTACAGAAGTTCCAGAGAAGGACAACCTGATTCGAGGTACTTGTTTTATTAATAATATCGAGTTGGTTGCTATTATTGATATTGGTGCTACTCATTCTTTTATTTCGCTTGAATGTGCTAATAGAGTGGCTTTGAAGTTATCTGATTTGAATAGTAATATGGTAATAGAAACTCCAGCTAATGGTTCTGTTACTACTACCCTTGTGTGTTTGAGATGTCCTGTGATGATTTTTTAGAAGAGTTTTGTGATGGGTTGTTGTGCTTACCCTTGCATCAGATCGATGTGATATTTGGAATGAACGGGTTGGAGTTCAACCATGTTCATATCAATTGTTATACCAAGGCTGTAGAGTTTCCTGAAATTGATGATAGTGGGGAGTTGATGTTCTTATCTGCTAAGCAAGTAGACGAACTTCAAGAAGACGAAGCGTTGGTTTTTGCAATGTTTGCATCATTCCAAATTGGTCGTGAAGCTGCGAGTGTGGAGGTGCCAGTTGTCTGTGAGTTCCCAGATGTACTTCCAGATGACATCAGTGATTTGCCCCTAGAGTGTGAAGTAGAGTTTGCAGTGGACTTAATACCAGGTACGAGTCCAGTGTCGATGGCTCCTTACCGAATGTCAGCTTCTGAGTTAAGTAAATTGAAGAAACAGTTGGAAGAATTGCTTGAGAAGCAGTTTGTTCAACCAAGTGTTTCTCCATGGGGTGCTCCTGTGCTGCTGGTGAAGAAAAAAGATGGAAGTATGAGGTTGTGTGTCGATTATCGGCAGTTGAATAAAGTGACCATCAAGAATAAGTATCCGCTACCGGGAATCGACGATTTGATGGATCAGCTAGTAGGTGCCTATGTGTTCAGTAAGATTGATTTGAGATCTGGTTATTGTAGAGAGCAATTTTGGACGTGGTTCTTAAGCACTGCCGCTCTGGGGTACTACAGGTCGATTCATTTTTTATCCTATTGAAACTGATGAAGGAAGGGGAATAGATGTCTCCAACTAACCCTGCTTGCATACTGAGTTTAAACAGCGGTCTGTTAGGTTACGAATGCTATGTGGAAGTGGGGCCTCTTTCTGCTTATTTTGTTAAGAATGAAATGACGAGACTATGCTATTGGTAGGATGTTAGGACTGATGCTTTTTGATTGATGTATGAAGGTACGGGATTTTGGGTTTTTGATTAGTGTGCTCGCTAAGATTTCTCTTTCAATCTTATGCCTACGTATTCCCGTTTACCGAAACAGGGAAATTAGAGCGATCGTAGTTAAGCCCAAGACGTGAAGCTAAAGGTGGTTTATATATTGTTCAAAGCCCAAGATGTGAAGCTAAAGGTGGTTTATATCTTGTTCAAAGCCCAAGATGTGAAGCTAAAGGGTCTATTTGTATCTTGCCGCTTACAGCAATTAGATGAAGGAAAAGGAGTTGTTGATGTTTGTATACTGTGAACGAGGCACATATTTTGATGCTAAAAGGTTGATTAACTCAACCGGGGTTTCCTTATACAAAGCCTAAGAGGAGGCTATTGGCCCAACAAAAGGGTGTTTTTATGTGTCTCGTACGAAGCCCGAGAGAGAGGCTAAAAGGGTTGATTCAATAAGAGAGTGCTTTTGTATGTGTCTTGTACGAAGCCCAAGACGGAGGCTAAAGGTGTTTGACTCAACAAGAGAGTCTTTTATACACAACAAGAGAGTGTTTTGAATCTCGTACGAAGCCCGAGATGGAGGCTGAAAGGGATGTGACTCAACAAGAGAGTCTTTTATACTCAACAGGAGAGTGTTTTTATATCTCATACGAAGCCCGAGATGGTGGCTAAAGGTTTGAATCAACAAGAGAGTCTTTTATACTCAACAAGAGAGTGATTTGGTATCTCGTACGAAGCCCGAGATGGAGGCTAAAAGGTTTGCTCTGTTGGGGAGAATCATTTGTACAAAGCCCAAGAGAAGGCTATGGTAACTGTTTCAGTTGAGTGACAGGTCCAGCATGTTGGTTAAAAGAGAAAATCAGTTCTTATATGGGTAATGTTGTACTCATGGATTTGATCTGAGGATCGGGATTATTTCATGTTCTCTAAGGAAACGGGGAATCCAAAGGAGCTTTAGACTGTCCGAGTCTACGGGTTTTATCTTCTGTACTATGCTTAAGAAATAGTAGTAGTAAGATCTAGACTCTTTGAAAGACTGTTCTATTAAGATGACTAATTTCTGTTCCTATACCTCTAGGAGGTCATTGGGACAATTTGTACGAAGCCCAAGAGGAGGCTATCTTCCCGAAGGAAGAATCATTATACGAAGCCTAAGAGGAGGCTGTGAAATCTTCTAAGAAGCTGATGGGTCCTTGTACAACGCCCAAGAGGAGGCGGGGATGCTTTTAGGAAGCCTGTGGGTCCTTGCACTAAGCCCAAGAGGAGGCTGATGAACAGTTTCAGAAGGGGTTTCACTTGGAACATTGGCCTTCTGTATATGAACTAGTCAAGGGAGAGATTTCTTAGATCTAGTTATCTAAAATTGTTGTAAAAGAAAATTCTCATGGTTTAGGTCATGTTGAAATATTCGGGAGAACGTCGGATGCAGGGAGACGATGTTTTGTCTAGTTTTAGACGTAGTTGTCAGCGAAACTCTAAATATCTATACTATTATTTCACAGTCGATATGAGTTTATGAAAGAAGACTTACAGTGAAACAGCCCCACAGTACAGTTATATACATATGAAAGCGTAAATGAAAGCGGGTAAACACTTACTCAGTTGTAGAGCTTCCATGCTGTTTGGTTAGTTGTTCAAAAAAGAAATTGAAAATAACAGTATGTTACAAAATCAAAGGAGAAAGTGCTTTTGAAAGGAAAATTGGGGCTTACAGCTCAAGGAGAGGCCCAGGGTTTTATCAATGATTGCACTGTAGTTTGAAATTATACAGGGACTTATACAAGTGACTGAGGCCCAAAAGGTTTTCTGTACAAGGGGATGGGTCTTACACTCTCTCAAGAGACCCAAAATGATTGAAAGAAAAAAGAATGGGGCTAATAACACGAGGGTAGCCCCAGATGATTCTTTTGAACTGGCGATCGCGCCGAGCTTTTCTTTTAACGCAGAGGGACTTATACAATATCTGAGCCCCAAAGATTGCTTTGGTTAAAAGCGGATGGGTCTTACACTCTATTTGAGACCCGAGGATTTTGAATGGGTCTTATAGCTCGAGGAGAGGCCCAGATGGTTTGTTTTAAACGGGCGATGATCACGCCGAACTTTTGAAATACAACGGGACTTACACAATAAGTGAGGCCCAAAAGGTTTGTATTTACAAAGGATTGGGTCTTACACTCTATTAGAGGCCCATGAGTGAATGAAAAAAGTTTGTTTGAGTGAAAATCAAGGAAACCCTAAATTTGTTTTCTTTTAAAAGGAAATATTTAAAGAAAATCAAATAAAAATGATAAAAATACCAAATAAGTTTGAATAAACCACTTGTGATTTTTATTGAAGGTTTGAAAAATGAGGTTTTCATCACAAGATGAATTAAAACCTACTTGGTTTTGATTTTCCAAAATGGATATTTATTTTTAAAAGAGTTTAAAAACAAATAAAAGATATTTATTCGCAAAAATACTAATTATATTAAATAAATAATATAAATCTAATTTTTTTGGGGAATAAAATATTTCAACATTTTTGTGATTTTTTACAAAAAGAACCAATAAAAAATAATTAAAATTGAGGGAGTTATTAATTTTCCAATTAATTAACAAAACATGAAAATATTGGAAAAAATAGCAAAATGTGAGAAAACACAAAATGGCATGGGTGGGGTTTGAACCCACGACCTCAAGGTTATAGGGTGCGCGCCTTACCACTGGGGTGGTGATACATCCGTTGATTAAAACAAACCAACAAATATACAAGGCTTGCCTTGTTTTCTAGGCCTGGCCAAGGCAAGGCAAGGCAAGTTTTGGCAAGAAACGGGAAGGTCCATAACTTTCTCATTTCTCCAAGGTCGGGGACAAAATTTATATGCATCTGGCCTAGAATTTCACAAGGAATCCAATGGTGGTGGTATTTTTTTTAGATCATGCTCCCTCCTCAAAATCCGATGGTGGTTTTGAAATAGGCCTATAATTGCATTTTCTATGATACACTTTGGTACAGGCATGAATTACATGATGAATTAGTTCAAACACAACATATATAACATGTATGAGATGTGCATGATCAGTGGACTTCAAAGCAATGCATATTTTGGAAAGTTCAAGTCATGATGCCTACCTCTCTTTTGAGCTTTTGGAGTTTTTGTGCAATCTGCCAAGTTTCTTGTTCCAGAAATGGTTTGTTGCTTTAGACACTCTCAAATGATCAATTAGAACCTTTTAGGATGAATGGAATCAGCTGGAACCTGCAAAAACACAAACTGGCCCTTTCTTGCAAAAGGGGTTAAAATGGCTAAAATAGCAACTCCCTCAAATGATGTTCCAGATGGGGGGAACCATTTGGGACAGTTCAAGGATGATATTTGGAGTGTGTTTGAGGTTTTATCTGGTTTGGAAAGTGACTGAATCAAGGCATGGCTTGAAAAATGCACAAAAGTACTATTTTGAGGTTTTGAGAGGTGACTTTGTGACTAAGGATTACAGGTCACTTGTGAGAGTTTGGATAGCTTAGATATGATATATTGGAGGTGTTAGGATCATGAGCTGTGATGGAAATGATCTATAACTCAAAGACTCAGAGTTACCTTGCTAAAGAAGGCATTTTCGCCTAAAGAGAGGGATTTTGAGGAAAGCATATGTTTGATGGCTTTGGTGAACTCAAACTGAACACAAATGAGCTCTATTTATAGTAGAACAAGTTTGTTTTGGGATCAATAGTTAATGGCAACCACAGCAGAGGTTTGGCCAATGTTGGCAAATGAGAATCCAAGACTCCTCTAGCCATTGACTAGAGGTTAGAGCACAGACCTTTGGTTCCCTAGTTGTTGGATCATTCTTGACTGAATTCAGTTGAAAATTTGTCAATCCATGCCACCTCTTAGCATCCATTAAATGCTCCAATCCAAAATTGGAGTCTTGTCCCTCTTTTAGGGATTTCTAGGTTTGTCATGCTACTTCTTGTTCCAAAGACTTTGGAGGCTCGGATCAGTGTTTGTTCCCTTTAGATTTGATCCTCAGATGTGTCCAAAGTGATGACAAGGCTTGGAATTATATGATTTTGCCAAATCGAGCAAAAGTGCAAAATTCTGCCTAGCCTTGGCAGTTTTCAGCAAGGCATATTGCCAATGTCATATCTCATGACTCAAGTTGAATTTGGTGATGTTCTTGGCCATTTTGGAAAGCCCTCATATGATACAACAACTGTTTGATCATAATTGGTTTTGATACTTTTTTGATCCAAGTGAAAAATCCCCCTACATTTTGTGAAAAGTAAGACAGATTCTGACTTAGTGAAATTTTCACTAAATGTTGGAAAAAGTGGCATTTCATGTTTTCAGCCACTTTGATCATTCCATAACTCAAAATCCATAATGAATTGGAATGAGGTGTAGTTGAAGCTTTTGTAGATGTCCATGAGGGCTACAAATCCAGCTTTGGATGGAGAAAAATGGCCTTGTGGTTTAGGAGTTATGATCCTCCAAAGTTGGTACCCTAGCCACTTTGTTCCATAACTTAGAAAATTTTCTAAGTTTTTATGGTTACCCCTTTTACAAGTTATCCAACTTTTCTTGATTTTTCTTGATGAATGATGAGTCAAATCACACATTAACATCATTTTAGGGATAAAAAACCATAATTGTGAAAAATCTCAAAAAGTCAAAGTTTGACTTTTGTGCACAGTTGACTTTTTGTCAGATGAACTCCAAACTGTGCGATCCTCTATGAAATCAAGTCCTTGACCTAAATCAAACTTGATGGATTGATTCCATAGGTGTTATAGGGTGTATTGAATCATGTCTTATGGTTTGGGAGCATGTCCTGGTCAAAAGTCAAAGCTACAGTTGACTTTTTTCGCGAAACCCTAACTGTGGTTCAGATGAAATTGAAACTTGTTGCTCAAGCTTCTTGGCTCAATCCATTGTTGCAAATGGATCAATGTGATGTGTTAGAGACCTTCAAATCCTCTCTTGAGGTCTTGGCTCATGATTTGTCCCAAAAGTCAACCTAGGGGTGAATTAGGTCAAGAAACCCTAATTCCTAATTTTTTTTATGAATGCATCCCCTGAGGCTAAATTGACTTTATGATTGGGTTTATGATGTCCCTTAAAGCATCATAGGTTATGCTTTGAAGCATTGGCTCATGCCCAGAGGAAAATTTCCATCTGGAGGCCCGGGTCGACCAAACCCTAATTTGGTGACACTGGCGATCTTTAAGGCTTGATCCACCTAGAAGGGAGAATCCTTGTGCTTAATCCTTGAAGTGGGAGTCCTCTTGATCCTTTGTGGATGTTTGAGAGGTTAGACATGTTGAAGATCATGTCATTCCTTGATCTGATCTTTTGGCTGAGGCTCAAAGCGAGCTTGAAACCCTAGTTTTGATTGTAGTGGATGCTCACCCATCTTCGAGGAGACTAATGGTTCATCCGTATTATGATGATGATTTGTAAAATGATGGGAAATCTTAGTGGTCAAAATTTGGGGTATGACAGATGACCCTATTTAATCTTCTTGGACCCGAAGGTGTGAATGGCAAAGGTATTCGGGCATTCTGGGTGCAAGAGGATTAAATATTGGAATACCCGAAATTTTGATGGTGGTTAAGAATGGCAGCTTGCCTATTCTTCTTCTTTTGCTAAGAAATGATGCTTAGAAAAGGTAAACTTCCCCTCGATCCTGGTCTTCAGCCGAGGAACTAGTCTTAGTTTCTGATATAAACTTCTCGTCGATCCTGGTTTCCTACCAAGGAACTGGTCTCAGTTTCTGATATAAACTTCCCTTCGATCTTGGTTTCCTACCAAGGAACTGGTCTAAGTTTCTGAAATAAACTTCCCCTTGATCCTGGTTTCCTACCAAGGAACTGGTCTAAGTTTCTAAAATAAGCTTCCCCCCGATCCTGGTTTCCTACCAAGGAACTGGTCTAAGTTTCTTTTGTCAATAAACTTCCCCTCGATCCTGGTTTCCTACCAAGGAAATGGTCTCAGTTTCTGAATTAAACTTCCCCTCGATCCTGGTTTCCTACCAAGGATCTGGTCTTAGTTTGTGAAATAAACTTCCCCTCGATCCTGGTTTCCTACCAAGGAACTGGTCTAAGTTTCTGAAATAAACTCCCCCCCCCCGATCCTAGTTTCCTACCAAGGAACTGGTCTATGTTTCTTTTGTCAATAAACTTCCCCTCGATCCTGGTTTCCTACCAAGGAACTGGTCTCAGTTTCATTTGTCAATAAACTTTATTGACAAGGGACGCTACTTGTAGCGGTTTTCCTCAAACTTCTCGCCGAATTTTCCTGGGGAGATGCCATTTGATGGAAAAAGTTTTGATTGTAGAGAGGCACAAACTTCTCTGTTGGAGATGCCATTCGTTGACTCTGCTGGGGGAGAACGAGTCTCTTGAAAGACTATTTTCGCTTGGGGATATTGCATCATACTTTTCTCGGAGATCTTTTCGGAGAAATGCTATATGATGTGATCCAATTTTGAGGTGCCGATGACCTTATGAACACCGATTCTCTGGAGAGGAAAATCAATGTGTTGCTGAAAGTCTTTAGTCGTGAGGCTTTCTCAGAGGATTTTCCTTAATCCGGGAAAGTGAAGATATCATCTTCAATGGCGAAGAGTGATGTTTTTTGGAAGCTCTCTGGCTCTTCAGAGGTTCAAGTTATCAAAGTGGTCAAAGAACCACCTTCAATCCAGAAATAAACTGGAGGAGAGATCGCTTAGATGATTCATTTCCTGACGACTCGATTGAGAGGACTCTTATCACTAGGGAACAAGACTGACTAGAGTGATAGTGATGCAATATGAATATGAATGTAAATTAATGATGCATGATGCATGTATGTATATGCTGACAAAACTGACACGACATACAAACTAACGGATGAACACGACGGGATACTCGGCCACTGTGGGAAATAAAAAGTATCGTTGGTTCAAGATAGCAATTCTGCCTTGCTTAGGAGAAATAGTCTCTGTCGGGAGCTATGTTGGTCGGGCTTAGGAGATAATGGTAATTTAAGGGAAAAGGGCTACATTGAAATATAACGACCACTATCCTTCTACCAACTTTGACTTCGGGGCATCCTGAGCTTCTGTCGAAGATGACCTTGACTGGAGTTTTCCTGACGGATGATGTAACTGCTGCCGAGGGACTTGCCCCTTTGTCGAACGTAGTTACTTGCCATTATCCCTAATTTTTGCCTGGATTGTACTTTGAGATTTCCAATCCTTCGGGATGATTTTTGATCATGTCTCTAGTTTTTGCCTGGACCGCCCTTTGTGGGGTAGGAAAATTCCTCTCCGTCCATGGTTGCAAGTCTCAAGGCGCCGTCTGAGAACGCTTTCTTGACCACATAGGGGCCGTCATAATTCGGAGTCCACTTGCCACGAGAATCAGTGAAAAATGATTGTATCTTCTTGAGCACAAGGTCTCCTTTTCTGAAGACGCGAGGTTGAACCTTTTTGTCGAACGCCCTCTTCATCCCTTGCTGATACAACTGACCATGGCATAGTGCCGTAATTCGCTTTTCTTCGATCAGGTTCAGTCTTCGTGTCGAATTTGACACCATTCAGCTTCTGAAAGCTTAGCTTCCATCAATACCCGGATTGATGGGATCTCTACCTCTATGGGGAGTACTGCTTCCATGCCATATACTAGAGAGAAATGGGTTGCTCCTGTTAAAGTGCGGACAGATGCGCTATAACCGTGAAGAGAAAAGGGTAGCATCTTGTGCCAGTCTTTATAGGTTACGACCATCTTTTGAACAATCTTCTTGATGTTCTTGTCAGCCGTTTCTACCGCCCCGTTCATCTAGGGTCGGTTGGGAGATTAGTTATGGTGTTCAATTTTGAACTCAGCACACAACTCTTTCATTATCTTATTGTTCAAGTTAGATCCATTATCTGTAATGGTTTGACTCGGAACACCATAATGGCAAATGATATTGTTTTTGATAAATCGGATTACCACTTTCGGGTTACATTAGCGTACGACGCTGCTTCGACCCATTTGGTGAAGTAATCAATGGCTACCAAGATGAACGATGTCCGTTCGAAGCCTTAGGTTCGATCATGCCAATCATGTCGATTCCCCAAATGGAAAAAGGCCATGGGGAAGAAAGAACTTTGAGATGTGTAGGCGGTACATGGATTTTGTCTGAGTATATCTGACACTTGTGACACTTCCTCATGTACTTATAGCAGTCGGATTCCATGGTCAACCAGTAGTACCCTGCTCTTAGAATTTTTCTCGCCATTGTATGTCCGTTGGCATGAATGCCAAAGGATCCTTCATGAATTTCCTTTATTAGTGCGTCTGCTTCTGGTCTGTCAATGCATCGGAGCAAGACCATGTCAAAATTTCTCTTATAGAGTGTGTCACCGCTTAGAAAGAAACTGCCAGCCAGTCTTCTGAGGGTTTTTCTATCTTTCTTGGATGCCCCAGGTGGGTACTCTTGTTTTTGAAGGAAGCATTTGATATCGTGATACCAAGGTTTATCGTCTATGACTGCTTCGATTGTGAAGATGTAAGAGGGCATTTCAAGGCGAATTATGTCGATCTTAGGTAAGTCATTCCATTGACCTACACTAATCATGGAAGAGAGAGTGGCTAATGCATCAGCCATGTGATTCTCATCACGAGGGATATGATGAAACTTGACTCTGTTGACGAATGGTAACAACCTTCTCGCATAGTTTTTGTAAGGAATTAGTCCGGATTGGTATGTGTTCCAATCTCCTTTGATCTGATTGACGACCAAATCGGAGTCGCCATATACATCCAAGTTCTTAATCCTTAAGTCGATTGCTTCTTCGAGACCCATAATACAAGCTTCGTATTCAGCCTCGTTATTTGTGCACTTGAATGTGAGTCTGGCAGTGAAAGGAATGTGGGTACCCTGAGATGTTATGATGATTGCCCCAATTCCGTTTCCGTAGTGATTGACAGCTTTGTCAAAAATAAGTCCCCATTAGGAATTTGGTTTTGGCCCTTCACTGGGTAGTGGTTCATCGCAGTCTTTCATTTTTAGATACACGACATCTTCGTCTAGGAAGTCAAATCCGACTAATTCCTGATCGTCAATCGGTTGATGAGCCAAATGATCGGCTAAAATTCTCCCCTTAACGGATTTCTGAGCGTGGTACTCTATGTCATATTCTGATAACAACATCTGCCAACGGGCAATCTTTACCGTGAGAGCAGGCTTTTCAAAGACATACATGATTGGATCCATTTTGGAGATCAACCAAGTAGTGTGACGAATCATGTACTGGCAAAGACGTTTGGCTGCCCAAGCCAAAGCGCAACAAGTTTTCTCAAGCATAGTGTACCGAGTCTCGCAGTCGGTGAATTTCTTGCTCAAATAATAGATGGCAGACTCTTTCCGTTTGGTTTCGTCTTGTTGGCCAAGTACACATCCCATTGAGTCCTCCAGGACTGTTAAGTAGATAATCAATGGTCTTCCTTCCATTGGAGGTGATAGAATCAGTGGGTTCAACAGATATTCCTTAATACTGTCGAAGGCGGTTTGACAGTCTTCTGTCCATACGCAGTCCTGATTCTTTTTTAGTAATTTGAAAATCGGCGCACATGTCGCGATCATGAGGAATATGAATCTGGAAATATAGTTCAAACGTCCCAGGAATCCCCTGACTTGTTTTTCAGTCTTTAGAGAAGGAATTTCTTGAATGGCCTTGACCTTGTCAGGATCAACCTCAATTCCTTTCTGGCTAACGATGAACCCTAAGAGTTTCCCTGAACGGACACCGAAGGTGCATTTATTGGGATTCAAGCGGAGTTTGTACTTTCTCAGACGCTCGAATAGCTTTGACAGGTGGGTCACATGCTCCTCTTGTGTTTTAGATTTGGCAATCATGTCATCGACATATACCTCGATTTCCATGTGTATCATGTCATGAAACAGAGTAGTCATGGCCCTTTGATAGGTTGCACTGGCGTTCTTCAAACCGAATGGCATTACCTTGTAACAAAAAGTACCCCATGGGGTAATGAACGAAGTTTTGTCCATGTCTTTCGGCGCCATTTTGATTTGATTATAGCCCTAGAATCCATCCATGAAGGAGAAAACTTTGAACTTTGTTGTACTGTCTACCAGCATGTCAATGTGTGGTAAAGGAAAGCCGTCCTTTAGACTTGCCTTGTTTAGATCTCGGTAATCGACACACATTCTAACTTTTCCATCCTTTTTTGGAACGGGTACGATGTTGGCTAACCATTGAGGATATTCTGACGTAGTGAGGAAACCCGCGTCAATCTGTTTCTGTACCTCCTTTTTTATTTTGATGGCCATGTCCGAGTGAGTCCGTCTCAACTTCTGTTTTACTGGCGGACATTTCGATTTCAATGGTAAATGATGTTCCACAATGCTGGTATCCAACCCTGGCATATCCTGATAGGACTAAGTGAAAACATCGAGAAACTCTTTGAGAAGTTTCGTCAAACTCTTTTTGACAGTTGGACTGAGCAGTGCCCCAATCTTGACTTCTTTTCTCTTTTCTTCCGATCCTAAGTTGATTGTTTCCAGCAACTCTTTGTGAGGCTCAATGGAACTTTCCTCTTGTATGAATAGTCGGGAGATCTCCTCTGGAATTTCGTCATCATTTTCTTCTTCAGCCTCAAATACCGGGAACTCAAAGTTAGGAGAAGGCATTGGATCGTATGTTTCAATGGGGTTTAAAACAAGCAATCTGCATGACGTGATGATTCGTGTTTAGAAGAGATAGAGAGAATGCAAGTGTGTGCAGTGTTTTTTCTTTGAAAACCTGCTTGTTTTTATTATTTGAGATGTTTTTTAGGATTACCATTTTCTGAGAAAAGCAAAAAGAGAAAACAACAATTAATGCAGACATTACAGAACGACGTTATTTTATTTATGAACAAGTCAATTCTTGAAACTACAGCCCTATAAAACAGAACTCTGTCGCTTTGGCGAAGCGAAGAGGGATATTTACAGAGAGCGAGCCCTATCAAAACATCCGTTTCACCTGGGCAGGGTGAAAGGTTAAAGTAAAGATGGCAATTACTTAGACTTATGGACGATCTTTGGAACATCGACAGCAACCCATTGGCGGTGAACTCCTCGGTGAATCACAAAGTCTGGTACTTTCCTTGATTTGTCTTCAGAAATGACGCTGATTTCTGGTGGAGCTGGATCATTGGAATCTGTCTCCCAGGCAGCGTTGTCGTAGGAGAATTCCTTTGTTGTATTTTACGTAGTATTTGTACTCATTGCTGTATCTCCCCATCCAGTTAGCTGGATGTCTTCAAACCTGATACGAGAGCTTTCTGGAGCGGTGTATTTGACCATGAAGTCGTACATTCCACTCAGTTGTTCCAAGGTGTCCCACACTTCTTTGGAACTGGAGGAGTCATCCCTCTCGATGACGTTGACCTCAGGAAAAGCATAGTTGATGAATTCTAGTCCTGCAAATGTTGCGAATTCATCGTCGTGCTGGGTATTTTCACAATAACCTGGGTGTTGATCCCATGACATGGTGGGGACGCAGGTATTCTTTTCAATGATGTTTAGCTGATTTTCATTGTTCGGCTGATTTTCTTGCCCCAAGTTTCCTGGGTAAGTCTGCCAGATAGGCAGACCATCCATCGGGCCATAGTAGCTGGTGTCAAAGTTGTCTTTCATCAGAGTGTCCTCCTTTAATAAGTTTGGCGGAGCACGACATCCTTCTGGATCACAATCTCCATCTAGCATTTCGACGTCTGACCTCGGTATAAATCTCGGGCTCTGTGCAGGAAAGCAAACGGGAGTCTGCATTTTACCCTGAGACGTATAACCGTCCTCGTTGAGATAAGACTTCCATTCTTCATCTGTATCGGAGGAATCATCTTCATTGATGGTATGTACTTCTTGAGACACTGGGTGAAGGAAACCTCCACTGTGGAAGAAGTTCTGAATGGGACGAAGACTTTCATCGTTGGTAGCAGCCTGTGTACAGGTTGAGGAAAAGCCAAGACCTTTCCTTTTCTTATTGTCAATAGGAATGACAAGCTGCCCCCATCCTGTTGTGTTGGTACTCTCAACCGCTTTGATAGCATCTTTGTATGAGGAAATCGAGGTTCCTTTCTCTGATTGATTCTCATTGCTCACCGTAAGTGCTTGGAACTGAGTTCCAACAACCTCCTCGGGTTCTACACAAGTAGATAATGACAATTTGCTTACGAGAAAAACCTGTTCTCCACAGACTATGACGAGTTGGTCATTCTGGACGAACTTTAGCTTTTGGTGGAGGGTCAAAGTGACTGCCCCAGCCTGATGTATCCAAGGTCTTCCAAATAAACAACTGTATGTTCCCCGGATGTCCATGACCTGGAAAGTGTGAGGACCAATAGTTATGGGAAGGTCGACTTCACCGATAACTGTTTTTCTGGATCCGTCAAATGCTTTGACGATGACCTCGCTGGTTTTCATCAGAGGTCCTTTGAATGATAATTGCATCAAAGTGGACTTCGACATAACATTCAGGGCTGACCCTGTGTCTACCAGTACGTTGGCTAAAGCATCGTCTTGGCAGTTGACTGTAATGTTGAGCGCCATGTTATGACGGCGACCTTCTTCAGGTAATTCCTCATCACTAACTCCCAAGCTATTACAGGAAGTGATGTTAGAGACAATGCTATCGAACTGTCTAATTGTTACATCCTGTTCCACAAAGGCCTGCTCCAAGACTTTCTATAGAGCCTCCCTGTGCGCTTCTGAACTAAGTAACTATGATAATACCGAGATCTTTGAAGGAGTCTGTAACAGATGATCAACAATGTTATATTCACTCCTTTGGATGAGGTTCAACATCTCATCATTGTTTTTCGAAAGGTCGGGATTACTGGATTGACCGACTGGTGGATCGGGAACTTTTGTCTGAGGTTCCTTTTCTTTGTTGGGTTCTCCAACTCCTCTGTTGAAGATTCTACCACTCCGTGTTACTCGACTGATGTCTGTAATATTCACGACGGAGGGTAATGGAATTTCCTTTCCATTCTCAACTGTTGTTGCACCGTATTTGTAAGGGATAGCCTTAGTTGATTTATACGGTAGTGGTCCCGGTAGATAATGGTACAAACATCCCTAGCCCTCTGATGATCAGAGATTACGACAACGTCCTTGATTTGATCGGTGAAGTAGTTGACTGATCCAGAACTTGACCCTGGTTGAATCTCTTTGCGGTCCAACTGACTTTGAAGGGCTGCTCGTACGAGGTAGCATCCTTGATTATCCACACTGCTCATAGTTGTGTAGTGGCACCTGGCAACGTCCGCTTTGAATACAGTGTAACCTTACTAGATCTGTTTCCATCGATCGAACATCCTGACTTTGATATCTAGTAGGATTCCCATTAGTGATACTAATTTGCTGGGTGTCTTCATCCATATAGATTGGAAGCCACCAGTGGTTCAACAAGTTCTGAAGTGTTTCCTGGACAAGGGCACACCCCTGATCATCTTTGCAACCCGCTTTATAGTTCTGATAATCATGTGATACCAGGAACCCGAGCCGGACCTGTTTAGCATGTAACTCCACCAGGCTGGTATTCATCAAGTGAATATCGAAGATTTGAATCATGTTGATTTGATAATGATTCCTATCATGGTAGTCTTGAATCCATCCAAGATCCATCTAACGCTGGAGGGCCTCTTGTACAAAAGAGCATCCTTGTTCGTTTACAGAGCAAGTCAGGCAGGAATTATAATCGTGACGCGGTAGATTATGATACTGGATTTTCCTTGAGTGCATTGCCACCAGGTTGACATTCATCGCACGGATATCGTGGTTTTGAATGATGTTGGAATTCGTATAAACCATGTTAACCCCACGAACTCGGTGCTCTTGGATCCATCCGAGATCCATCTGTTCCTGTAGAGCTGATTGCACCACAGAACATCCTTGATTGCTTTTAGAGAAGATATCACACTAGTGATAATTATGAGGTGGCACATGGCCATATCCACTCTGTCTACAATGCATCTTGACAAAGTTGGCCCTCAATAAGAGTACATCGTGAATTTGATAGGTGTTGTTAGACTCTCCCTCTATCAAATTGACTGCAACTTTCTCATGTTGAGGAAGCGGGTTCGTGAGAACATTCGGATTCGTATCTTTGAAAGATAAGACCCCGCTCCTACCAAGATTTTGCACGTCGGATTTGAAACTGAGACAGTTTTCTATGTTATGCCCTGGTCCTCCTTGATGGTAAGGGCAAGTCTGATCCACCTTAAACCAAAAAGGCGGATTTTCTGGTACTGTAAGAGGAGACTTAGTCTGGACATGCCCCTTGGCCAGTAGTAACAGAAATAATTCTACGTACGATACGGGTATAGGATCAAATCCTGGTGGCCGCGTTGTACGGTTGTTGTTGTATTGAGGACGAGCCTGCTGAAGAGGCTGTTGTGTCCTTTGCTGAAATTGCTGCGAATGCGGTTGGCTTTGAGCAACCTGAGGTTGATACGTAGAAACAGGCGCAAGGTTGATAGCAGGAGTTACAGCTGCTACTGGTTGGTACCGTCGCCTTTGCTTTTCGAGAGAGATATTCCCAATATCTTGCCCTTTTTTCTTAGGGAGAGTACTACCGTATTTTTTAGTACCGCTTGTCGACCCAGTGTCTTTGACTAGACATCCTTCTTGAACGGCTTCCTCGAGACGCACTCCCATACCGACCATTTTGGTGAAGTCGCTGGGCGCACTGGCAACCATTATGTCGTAGTAAAATGAGCTCAAGGTCTTTAAGAAAATCTTTGTCATCTCTTTTTCCTCAAGACGTGGACAAATTTGAGTGGCAATTTCACGCCATCTCTGAGCGTATTCCTTAAAGGTTTTCTTGTTTTTTTGCGACATTGATCTGAGTTGATCTCTGTCTGGTGCCATGTCCAAATTGTATTTATATTGTTGGACGAAGGCAGTGCCAAGATCTCTGAAAGTGCTAATCGTAGTGCGGTTGAAACCCATGTACCATTTTAATGCGGCACCGGTTAAACTATCTTGAAAGTAGTGAATCAGTAGATCCTGGTTCTCTGTCTGAGCTGACATTCGCTGAGCGTACATCACCAAATGGCTTTGAGGGCAAGAGTTACCCTTGTACTTTTCAAAATTGGGTACTTGGAACTTGTGTGGGACTTTCACATTGGGGACCAAACAAAGGTCTGCGGTGTCTTTTCCAAATAAATCCTGACCGAGAATAGCTTGCAGTTCCTTCTACATTTCTAGGAACTGCTCATGGAATTCATCCATTCCATCGAACATACTTTCCTTTCTACTAGAAGGTATCTGTGGAATCTGTCCTTCCGGGACAGTGTGTACCACGGGGGTGGTACCGTTACTACGGCAGTGAATCTTGGTGTTTCCCAAAGTTTGTAACCTTCAGGAGTCCTCATTAGGCCTCTGGCATCCTCGCTTTCCCGAAGTTTGTAACCTTCAGGCCCAGCGGCTTCTGCTATGATTCCCAGATCTTCAGTGATCTGCGGAACATATCCTTCCAGGATATAGTTAACAGGCATGCCCCAAGGACGATCTTTTGGCATTTGATACCTAGGATCATACTTCTCCACTATGGGTGTTGAGGTGATCTCTGAGATCACAGTTCTTTGTAACTGAGCTTCTGCCATGGCTTGCATGTCGTTACGAAGCTTTCTCGTATCCTCTCTCAAAGCGTCGATCTCTTCTTTCAACTCTCTGTTCTCTTCCTCTAGATCATCCATCTTTTTCTGACGATTGGCCCGAGTATTGTACGAATGATACGGTTTGACTCTAGAACCGAGACACAAACGTGAGATTCGTAGGTAAGAAGAATACGTGACGTGAGAATGATGAATGCAATGATTATATTAATTGTTTTTTTGGTTTAGTCAAAATAAACTTTGACAATTAGATTAAAAATATCAAACAGTGGGGAAACCCTCGTTTTATTGAATTCAAAGGATTGCGGAAATGGAAATACAGTAAATTACAAGGTACGGAAACAGAAACCTAAGCTAATGGGTCCCGAGTCCTCTCTGAGGAGAACTCGGGTGCTGATTCTGGTACTTTCCTTTTCTTGGACCGGGGCTATTGGCCCGTTGTCGGGTTGGCATTCCTTTGCCATGTGAAAGGAGCGAGCAAATTCCTTTGTTCATCCTGATTTTCTACAGCATGTTGCTCCAAAATCTCAATTAGAGCATCCTTATCTTTCAGCAGTCGCTGTATTTTGGTACACTCCACATTGAGAATGCGGTACTTGTTCTTCCAAGACCTCATCTCCTGTTAAACTTTGTTGAGAGTAACCTGAAGATTTTCTGTCTCAGTCATGAAGTACATGACAGATTCCCTTGGCGGAAGAATTCTGTGACGAGGATAAGGCATCTTTAGCTTGAGAGCTCTAGTTTGTACCCAGTGGAGATAAGGCTCCACCGAGACACAGTCTGGTTTTTCTAGAGACTCCCGTCCTTTCTTATGAACATGTTTCCAAGCGTGCACTATTTCCGTCTTTAGTGCCCTGTCATTTTCTCCTTCCTTGAAGAAAAGACCTTCCAGATGAGCATTACGCGAGACATGCCTCATCGGGTATCCAAATTGACGACGAACTAAAACTGGATGGTAATTGATTCCTCCCTTAGTTCCTATGAGGGGTGCGTTGGGGAAGTTTCCACAACGGTCAATGATTTTGATCCCGTCATAAATCCTATTGTACCAATCTATGTCAGAGTTGGTAAGAGACATGATTTTTTGCGATCAACGTAAAGCACTCTTATGATCCCAAAATGCAGCAGACTTGGGAAAATGGGAGATAAACCATTTATATAGCAGGGATACACAACACGTGATCACTCCTCCACTGTATAAATTCCTTAAGTGTACAGAATGATACGCATCTGCGAGCAAGGATGGTACAGGGTTTCCAATCAGGAAAATCTTAAGGGCGTTGATATCGACGAAGTTATCAATGTTAGGAAACAAAAATAACCCTTAGGTGAGCAAAACAAAGATGCTCTCGAAAGCAGTCACGTTCCCTATACTAGCAAAGTACATGGCTTTCTTTGTCAAGAACTGAGCTGGCAAACCCCGGATGCCACCCTTAGTGGTCATGTGAGTCCTGACTTCTGACTCGTCCAAATAAATTGCTCTTACAATGGTCTGATCCTTTGGAATATCTTCCAGTCCAGAAAAGGGATCTTGATCAATAATGGGTAGATCAATCAGATGAGAATACTTCTCCAGCGTTGGTGCGAGCTGGTAATCCAGGAATGTGAAACATTGATAGACCGGATCGTAAAACTAAATGAGTGCCTCCAGGATTCCTTCAATTACATGGGCCCTTAACAGAGGTACCAGACCTCCGTACTTGGCTCAGAAAGCATCAGGGTTAGTGATCATCCTTACTAATCCTCTCAAATCCTCTAATTTTGGAACCTTGAAGGTATACTTGTGCGTTTTTCGTCTACCGAAATCCATGAGCGCAATCTGTAACGTCCTAGTTTTAGTTATTTTTATTTAATTGAGTCGTTTTGATTATTTTATTATTATATTATTTTATTTCTGACTTTTATTCGAAAATATGTTATTTTTCATCGAGATTATATTTTATCGCGTTTTGGGAGCATTTGCGAGATATTTGAGTGTAGGGGTATTTTGGTCTTTTGGTTGGGTAGATATTATATTTTCCATATAATAGAATAGAAAGAGAGAAAATTAGAAAGAAAAGAAAAATAAGAGAAGAAAAAGAGGAAGAAAGAAAAGAGAAAGAAAAGGAGAAAGAGAGAAAATTTGGAAAATCTAAGAACCGATTCAACCGACTTTTCTAAACACGATTTAATCGGGTAAGGGTGCAAAACTCGATTATACTATGCTTGTGTATGATTATGAATGTGTGTATTAGATTGTTTGTTGTGTTTTCATAGTTTTCGATTCTAGGTCGATAGAGAGAAATCGATGTTTTCGCGGTTGGAAATTGATGTAAAGGCGGTAGAATACTTGTTACCATGATTAGACTAGGTTCTGATTGTTATATGTTGGTTTGGAAATGTTTTGGTTGAGAAAATATCATTTTGGGTTGTGTAACAGCGCTGCTGGGATTTCTGGTTTTCGCAGGTTCGCACCGCGAATCCCCTAGCGAAGGGGAAAGCGAGCATTCGCTGACTATTCGCACTGCGAAGGTGGGGACGAGCATTCGCCAGAGGTTTGCACTACGAACTTTGGGTTATTTTGTGTTGTTTGCTCTCTGACTTAGTTCGCTGGGGAACTCGCACTGCGAAGGGTGTAGCGAAGGTTCGCACTGCGAATGTTGGGAATTTTATAGGCTATTCTCAGTTCTGACTTGGTTCGCTGGGACATTCGCACTGCGAATGAAGTAGCGAAGAACTCGCTAGGAGCTTCGCAATGCGAATGTGACAGTTTTTCCCAATTTGTTTTCTTTACAACTTTTGATCCGTGAGTCGGTTTGAGGCGTGATTTGGTGCGTTGGAAAGCTTTAGGCGTGTTCTTTCTTATATTAATGGTTTCAAGATTGTTAGCCGATTTAGTTATGTTGAGAATTTGGAACGTATTATTGTTGGCTTTTATTGTTTTAATGATCTGCATTTGACGTGTTATTATGCAATATGCGTGTGATATGTACTGTATGACTGGGGTGATGTTATGTGATGTGAATGTATGTGTTTGGATGGGGTAATGATGGTTTGTGGCCGTATGGAAAATAAATGCATTGTTTTGGGATTGAAATGCAAAACATGATTATTGTTGATGGAGATTGTTGCATGTATGTGTGCATTTGAATGTCATGAGTCATTGTATGCCAAGCATCGTGATATGCATTCTTGTGATGTCGTGTGCCTGTGTGGGGTGTGAGCGATGGTTATAGACGATCGTGTGCCCGTGTGGGGTGTGAGCGATCGGGTCGTGTGCCCGTGTGGGGTGTGAGTGATCCATAAACGTTGTGTGCCTTATACAAAAGAGGTGTGAGCAACGGGGAACATCGTATGCCCGACGGGGAGTTACACTAAGTAACGAGCGATGGTTCCAATAGTTCCTGAGTGAACTGGTGTTGAGAAATGATGTATGGATGGTACCGTATGTGCATATGCATAGAGTCGTTGTGTTGGCCTCTTTGCATTTGCATAACTCATGAATGGTTTGATTCTGTGTGGAATTGTGAATGAAATTGATGAGTTGAATTATGAATATACGTGTTGGTGATAATTGATTTGTGTATGATTGATATGCTTTTGTGACCGATATGTGAGAAAATTCATTGTGTTGGTTTGTAATTGGATTATGGCATATAATGTGGTGAGAATATTATGGTTGTGTAATTGTGTGTTATTATATATTTATATGCAATTATATCATGATTGTGTTTCTCACCCTTCTGCTATTTTTAATGCTCTATGAGGCATTGCAAATTAGATTGCTGGAGGTCTTTTTGTGAATCTTAGGTCTTCATTCTTTTGTCGGTCGGCTCTGATATGTAGCACCGGGTAGTCGGGGTGATCGACTGTGATTATTTTGTATTATGTATATGTATCTTTTGGATTGTACATGTATGATGTTGGATATGACAGGCAAACTTTTTATATATATACGTGTGATTCAGTTACGGATCTTCCGCTTTTATTCTGTAATTGAATTGTGGGTTGTAGGAACTCAGTTCCTTTGTTTTGTGCTACCTGAATTGTTGCATATCTATATGAGCAGGTTGTTGTATGTTTGTTTCGAATTGATGTGACCCCTCGGTCTATGCCGTGAATTTTAATTATACTCTGATTAATTTTTATCGCTTTAATAGCTTGGGGGTATAGATTGGGGGTGTTACATTAAGTGGTATCAGAGCCAGTCCGTGTCAGTTAGTGTCAGTCCTTGTTGGTCTTTGTGGTTCGGTGAGCTGTTTGTTTAACCATAGTTGCTGTTATTGGAAATGAACAGAATATGGATGGTAGGAATGACGTTGCTTTAGCTGCTGCGATGCAAGCTATGGCTCGGGCTTTGCAGGGTGCACCTAATGCGGCTGTTAATGATGAGTTCAGGAAGAACAAACCGCCTATCTTCAAAGGGAGATATGATCCTGATGGTGCACAGATTTGGCTGAAAGAGATTGAAAGAATTTTCCGAGTGATGGATTGTGATGAGGATCAGAAGGTGAGACTGGGAACTCACATGTTACTGGAAGAAGCTGATGATTGGTGGGTTAGTACTCGTCATGTGTTGGAAGCTGCAGAGGAGGAGATTACTTGGGCTGTGTTTAGCATTGAGTTTCTGAGGAAGTATTTTCCTGAAGATGTAAGAGGAAAGAAAGAGATTGAGTTCTTGGAATTGAAATAAGGTAGTATATCTGTTGTTGATTATACTGCTAAGTTTGTGGAGCTGGTGCAGTTTTATCCATACTATGCTGAAGTGACTGCGGAATTTTCTAAGTGTGTGAAGTATGAGAACGGATTGCGTCCTGAGATAAAGCAGGCAATCGGTTACCAAAGAATTTGAAGGTTTTCAGACTTGGTGGATTGTTGTAGGATTTATGAAGAAGATAGTAAAGCTCGTTCTACTCACTATAAGAGTGTGAGCGAGAGGAAAGGGAAGCAACAGTTCCGTGGTGGTCCTTATGTGACACCAGCTGATAAGGGTAAGAAAAAGGGTAATTTTGATCGAAGGCCCAGTGGAGGAGGTATGTCTAATTCTTTGAGATGTTATAGATGTGGTGAATTGGGACATCGTCAGTTCGAATGTAGGAAAGATATGAGGAAGTGTACCAATTGCGGAGGTTTAGGGCATGTAGCGGCTGATTGTAAGAGGCAGAATATGGTGAAGTGTTTCAACTGTGGTGAGCCTGGTCATATTAGTACGAAGTGTCCGAAACCGAAGCAAGCTCCAGGTGGTGGGAAATTTTTTGCCTTGGCAGGGACTCAGACTTCAAGTGCAGACCGTCTGATCCGAGGTACTTGTTTTATTAATAATACGCCTTTAGTTGCTATTATTGATACTGGAGCGACTCATTCGTTTATTTCATCTGAGTGCGCGAAGCGTTTGAATCTTTTGTTGTCTTCGATGGTTATTGATACTCCAGCAATGGGGTCAGTAACTACTTCATTGGTTTGTTTAAGTTGTCCTTTGACCATTTCAGGTAGATACTTTGAGATGGATTTGGTGTGTTTGCCATTGGAAGGGTTAGATGTGGTTTTGGGAATGTATTGGTTATAATTTAATCAGGTTCATATTGATTGTTATCATAAGCTAGTAAGATTTCCTTCTCTTGAGGAAGACGAAGACTCGAGTTTCTTATCTACCAAAGAGTTGAAGAAACTTTTGGCGGATGAAGCTCGGTTGTTTGGGTTGTTTGCATCATTGACTGTGGATAGTCAAGTTTCACTTGATGTGTTTCCTGTTGTGTGTGATTTTCTGGAAGTGTTTCCTGAGGATATTTCAGATGTGCCGCCAAAGAGAGAGGTGGAGTTTTCTATAGCTCTAGTTCCAGGTACTAGACCTGTATCGATGGCCCCATATTGAATGTCGGCATCTGAGTTGGTTGAGTTAAAGAAGAAATTGAATGAATTGTTGGAAAAGAGGTTTGTGAGACCAAGTGTGTCGCCTTGGGGTGCTCCAGTTTTATTGGTGAAAAAGAAAGATGGATGTATGCGGTTGTGTATTGATTATCGCCAGTTGAATAAGGTGATGATTAAGAATAAGTATCCGCTTCCGAGAATTGATGATCTGATGGATCAGTTGGTTGGTGCGTGTGTGTTTAGTAAGATTGACTTGAGGTCAGGGTATCATCAGATAAGAGTGAAAGAGGAAGATATTCAGAAGACGGCTTTTAGGACACGGTACGGTCATTATGAATATTCTGTGATGCCGTTCGGGGTTTCTAATGCGCCAGGTGTGTTTATGGAATATATGAATCGTATTTTCCACGAGCATTTGGATCGATTTGTTGTTGTGTTTATTGATGATATCTTAATTTATTCTAAGTCCCGGGAGGAACACGCGGAGCATTTGCGTATTGTTTTGCAGGTTTTGAAGGAAAGGAAACTTTTTGCCAAACTGTCCAAGTGTGAATTCTGGTTGTCAGAAGTGAGTTTTCTTGGACACGTAATTTCAGGTAATGGTATTGTTATGGATCCATCTAAAGTAGAGGCAGTTCTACAATGGGAGGCTCCGAGATCCGTTATTGAAATTCGAAGCTTTTTGGGATTAGCCGAATATTATCAAAGGTTTATTGAAGGTTTTTCTAAGCTAGCACTTCCTTTGACCAAGTTGACTTGTAAAGGTCAAGCGTTCATTTGGGATATTCGGTGTGAGGAAAGTTTTAGTGAGCTGAAGAGAAGATTGACGACAGCTCTGATTTTGATTTTTCCGAATCCTAATGAACCGTTTGTGGTGTATTGTGATGCGTCTTTGATTGGTCTAGGTGGTGTGCTGATGCAAGAAGGTAAGGTGGTGGCTTATGCTTCGAGGCAATTGAGGGTTCATGAGAAAAATTATCCTACTCATGATCTTGAGTTAGCGGTTGTGGTTTTTGTGTTGAAAATTTGGAGGCATTATCTCTATGGTGCAAGATTCGAAGTCTTTAGTGATCATAAAAGTTTGAAATACTTGTTTGATCAGAAAGAGTTGAATATGAGGCAACGTAGATGGTTGGAATTTTTGAAGGACTACGACTTTGGCTTGAATTACCATCCGGGTAAAGCTAATGTGGTAGCCGATGCGTTGAGTCAGAAATCGTTGCATATGTACGCTTTGATGGTTAAAGAGTGGGAACTTTTGGAATCGTTTAGCGATTTGAGTTTGGTATGTGAATTGACGTCGGATAGCGTGAGGCTTGGAATGTTGAGGGTTACTAATGATTTTCTGTTGACGGTTAGTGAGAAACAGAAGATGTGTGTGAAATTTGTGGATTTGATGACGGTTGGAGAGAAAAGTGTGAATAAGGACTTTAAAGTGGACGATAAAGGTGTTTTGAGGTTCCGAGGTCGAATTTGTATTCCGGATGATGCGGAGTTGAAAAGGGTGATTCTGGAGGAAGGACACCGGAGTAATTTGAGTATACATCCAGGAGCTAATAAGATGTACCAAGATTTGAAGAAGATTTTCTGGTGGTCTGGATTGAAGAGAGATGTGGCTCAGTTTATGTATGCATGTTTGACTTGTCAGAAATCGAAGGTAGAACATTTGAGGCCTAGTGGTTTGTTGCAACCATTGGATATTCCTGAGTGGAAGTGGGATAGCATTTCCATGGATTTTGTGATGGGGTTGCCGAATACTCATCGAGGGCATAATGCTATTTGGGTGGTTGTAGATAGGCTGACTAAATCGGCTCATTTCATTCCGATTGACATCAGTTTTTCTTTGGAGAGGTTGGCTGAGATTTACATCTGTGTGATTGTGAAGTTGCATGGTGTTCCGTTATGTATTGTTTCTGATCGAGATCCAAGGTTTACCTCGATATTTTGAGAAAGTTTACAAAAGGCGTTGGGTTCTAAATTGAGATTGAGTTCGGCTTATCATCCGCAGACGGATGGACAGACGGAGAGAACGATTCGGTCATTGGAAGATTTGTTGCGGGCTTGTGTTCTTGAACAAGGTGGTGCGTGGGATAGTTATCTTGCGTTGATTGAATTCACGTATAACAACAGTTTCCATTCGAGTATTGGAATGGCACCGTTTGAAGCGTCGTATGGATGGAGGTGTCGAACACCGTTGTGTTGGCACGAATTTGGTGAGAGTGCGGTGGTTGGACCGGAGTTGGTGCAACAGACTACGGAAAAAGTGAAGCTTATTCGCGAGAAAATGAAGGCTTCTCAGAGTAGGAAAAAGAGTTATCATGATCGAAGAAGGAAAGATCTTATGTTTCACGAGGGCGATCATGTATTTTTGAGAGTTACGCCGGTAACGGGTGTTGGTCGTGCATTGAAATCGAAGAAGCTTACTTCTCAGTTTATTGGTCCTTACCAGATATCCGCGAGAGTTGGTGTTGTGGCTTATAGGGTGGCGTTGCCGCCGAGTCTGTCAAATTTGCATGATGAGGTGGAGGTAAGGGAGAACCTTACGGTTAAGGCGTTGCCAGTTAGGATTTTGGATCGCGAGTCGAAGCGATTGAGGGGCAAGGATATTGCACTGGTGAAGGTAGCGTAGGGAGGCGCTGCTGAGGGCAATTTGACTTGGGAGTTAGAGAATCGGATGCGGGAGTCGTATCCAGAGTTGTTCGTCTCATGTACTATTTTTGAGGACGAAAATTTCTAAGTGGGGGAGAGTTGTAACGCCCCAGTTTTAGTTATTTTTATTTAATTGAGTCGTTTTGATTATTTTATTATTATATTATTTTATTTCTGACTTTTATTCGAAAATATGTTATTTTTCATCGAGATTATATTTTATCGCGTTTTGGGAGCGTTTGCGAGATATTTGAGTGTAGGGGTATTTTGGTCTTTTGGTTGGGTAGATATTATATTTTCCATAAAATAGAATAGAAAGAGAGAAAAATAGAAAGGAAAGAAAAAGAAGAGAAGAAAAAGAGGAAGAAAGAAAAGAGAAAGAAAAGGAGAAAGAGAGAAAATTTGGAAAATCTAAGAACCGATTCAACCGAATTTTCTAAACACGATTTAATCGGGTAAGGGTGCAAAACTCGATTATACTATGCTTGTGTATGATTATGTATGTGTGTATTGGATTGTTTGTTGTGTTTTCATAGTTTTCGATTCTAGGTCGATAAAGAGAAATCGATGTTTTCGCGGTTGGAAATCGATGTAAAGGCGGTAGAATACTTGTTACCATGATTAGACTAGGTTCTGATTGTTATATGTTGGTTTTGAAATGTTTTGGTTGAGAAAATATCATTTTGGGTTGTGTAACAGCGCTGCTGGGATTTCTGGTTTTCGCAGGTTCGTAATGCGAATCCCCTAGCGAAGGGGAAAGCGAGCATTCGCTGACTATTCGTACTACGAAGGTGGAGGCGAGCATTTGCCAGAGGTTCGCACTGCAAACTTTGGGTTATTTTGTGTTGTTTGCTCTCTGACTTGGTTCGCTGGGGAACTCGCACTGCGAAGGGTGTAGCAAAGGTTCGCTGGATGGTTCGCACTGCGAACGTTGGGAATTTTATAGGCTATTCTCAGTTCTGACTTGGTTCGCTGGGACATTCGCACTGCGAATGAAGTAGCGAAGAACTCGCTAGGAGCTTCGCAATGCGAATGTGACAGTTTTTCCCAATTCGTTTTCTTTACAACTTTTGATCCGTGAGTCGGTTTGAGGCGTGATTTGGTGTGTTGGAAAGCTTTAGGCGTGTTCTTTCTTATATTAATGGTTTCAAGATTGTTAGCCGATTTAGTTATGTCGAGAATTTGGAACGTGTTATTGTTGGCTTTTACTGTTTTAATGATGTGCATTTGACGTGTTATTATGCAATATGCGTGTGATATGTACTATGTGATGTGAATGTATGTGTTTGGATGGTATAATGATGGTTTGTGGCCGTATGGAAAATAAATGCATTGTTTTGGGCTTGAAATGCAAAACATGATTATTGTTGATGGAGATTGTTGCGTATATGTGTGCATTTGAATGTCATGAGTCATTGTATGCCAAGCATCGTGATATGTATTCTTGTGATGTCGTGTGCCCGTGTGGGGTGTGAGCGATGAATCGATTCCAGAGGGAATCCGCTATAAGATCGTGTGCCCGTGTGGGGTGTGAGCTATGGTTATAGACGATCGTGTGCCCGTGTGGGGTGTGAGCGATCGGGTCGTGTGCCTGTGTGGGGTGTGAGCGATCCATAAACGTCGTGTACCTTATACAAAAGAGGTGTGAGTGACGGGGAACATCGTATACCCGACGGGGAGTTACACTAAGTAACGAGCGATGGTTCCAATAGTTCCTGAGTGAACTGGTGTTGAGAAATGATGGATGGATGGTACCGCATGTGCATATGCATAGAGTCGTTGTGTCGGCCTCTTTGCATTTGCATAACTCATGAATGGTTTGATTGTGTGTGGAATTGTGAATGAAATTGATGAGTTGAATTATGAATATACGTGTTGGTGATAATTGATTTGTGTATGATTGATATGCTTTTGTGACCGATATGTGAGAAAATTCATTGTGTTGGTTTGTAATTGGATTATGGCGTATAATGTGGTGAGAATATTATGGTTGTGTAATTGTGTGTTATTATATACTTATATGCAATTATATCATGATTGAGTTTCTCACCCTTCTGCTGTTTTTAATGCTCTATGAGGCATTGCATATTAGATTGCTGGAGGTCTTTTTGTGAAGCTTAGGTCTTCATTCTTTTGTCGGTCGGCTCTGATATGTATCACCGGGTAGTCGGGGTGATCGAGTGTGATTATTTTGTATTATGTATATGTATCTTTTGGATTGTACATGTATGATGTTGGATATGACAGGAAAACTTTTTATATATATACGTGAGATTCAGTTACGGATCTTCTGCTTTTATTCTGTAATTGAATTGTGGGTTGTAGGAACTCAGTTCCTTTGTTTTGTGCTACCTGAATTGTTGCATATCTATATGAGCAGGTTGTTGTATGTTTGTTTCAAATTGATGTGACCCCTCGGTCTATGCCGTGAATTTTAATTATACTGTGATTAATTGTTATCGCTTTAATAGCTTGGGGTATAGATTGGGGGTGTTACACAATCCTTTTCTCTCTGACATTTGCAATCAATGTCTTAGTTTAATTTGAAAAAGAGAGACTAGAAGAGAAAATTTTTCTTTGCTTAATGTTTTTTAAAATGAATGCATGAATGCAGCACACAAAAACATAGAAAAAACATTGAGTCAAAGGGTCGGTGTCATGAAGTCAAGGCTTTACCCCCCTCCCCCCAAAGGTTTATACTAGTGATTTTTGTACCTGTCTCTTAAAATCATTTATTCTTGTCGAGATAACATCATCGGGCCGGGAACCGTGCTAGGTGATGTTATTTCGAAGAACCTCAGGAGAGGGTAGTATCGCGTGACAACTATTTCTGATAGCTTCCGCACTACTGAAAGAGGTTTTTCCTATGTGTATACTCAATCTTTCCACATGCAGCATCACACGCATTCCCATTAGCAAAAAAATAAACACAGATATCAATTAGGAAAAGCAGTATATATATTTGTCCTAATGTCCTAGACTTTTTAAAAGCTATGAATCCTATGATCCTAACAGAAAATGACTCCCCGGCGGAGTCGCCATTCTGTGGCACCTTCCCAATTTAAAGGTTTTTGACCTAAGATCCTAGTGAGGGCCGATCCTAGCAATAATGACATTCCCCGATGGAACCGTCATGAAAATAACTTGTCCAAGGTTTTCACCTTAAATTGTAAGAAAGAAAGACGGGCCCCACGGTGGGAGACACTTTTCTGTAGCGAGCGATTTTGGACGTGGTTCTTAAGCACTGCCGCTCTGGGGTACTACAGGTCGATTCATTTTTTATCCTATTGAAGCTGATAAAGGAAGGGGAATAGATGTCTCCAACTAACCCTGCTTACATATTGAGTTTAAACAGCGGTCTGTTAGGTTACGGATGCTATGTGGAAGTGGGGCCTCTTTCTACTTATTTTGTTAAGACTGAAATGACGGGACTATGCTATTGGTAGGATGTTAGGACTGATGCTTTTCGATTGATGTATGAAGGTACATGATTTTGGGTTTTTGATTAGTGTGCTCGCTAAGATTTCTCTTTCAATCTTATGCCTACGTATTCCCATTTACCAAAACAGGGAAATCAGAGCGATCGTAGTTCCTCCTATTCTATGGGAGGAAACGGTGTTTTGGTGTCTTATTTAAAGCCCAAGACGTGATGCTAAAGGTAGTTTATATCTTGTTCAAAGCCCAAGATGTGAAGCTAAAGGTGGTTTAGATCTTGTTCAAAGCCCAAGATGTGATGCTGAAGGGTCTATTTGTATCTTGTTCGAAGCCCAAGATATGACGCTAAAGGGTTTTGACTTTAAAGAGAATTTGTCATCTCTAAAGTGGGTCTGTTTGTCATAACTGTTGGGGTGACTGATTATAAAGGAGAATTACTTTAACTGGGATATGTGAATCCAGCAATGCCATAATTTCCTTTATAGAGGATTTTTAACTTGAAGGAGAAAACTTTAACTCAGTTTAGAGCAATGCCATCTTTCCTTAGGAATTTCTCATGCTAAAGGAGGGACAGTGGCATGGATGTAAATAATTGAGAGGCTTACCGCTTACAGTAATTAGATGAAGGAAAAGGAGTTATTGATGTTTGTATACTGTCAACGAGGCACATATTTTGATGCTAAAAGGTTGATTGACTCAACCGGGGTTTCCTTATACAAAGCCTAAGAGGAGGCTATTGGCCCAACAAAAGGGTGTTTTTATGTGTCTCGTACGAAGCCCAAGAGAGAGGCTAAAAGGGTTGACTCAACAAGAGAGTGCTTTTGTATGTGTCTCGTACGAAGCCCAAAACGGAGGCTAAAGGTGTTTGACTCAACAAGTGAGTCATTTATACTCAACAAGAGAGTGTTTTGTATCTCATACGAAGCCCGAGATAGAGGCTGAAAGGGAAGTGACTCAACAACAGAGTCTTTTATACTCAACAAGAGACTGTTTTTGTATCTCGTACGAAGCCCGAGATAGAGGCTAAAGGTTTGACTCAATAAGAGAGTCTTTTATACTCAGCAAGAAAGTGATTTGGTATCTCGTACGAAGCCCGAGATAGAGGCTAAAAGGTTTGCTCCACTGGGGAGAATCATTTGTACAAAGCCCAAGAGAAGGCTAGGGTAACTGTTTCAGTTGAGTGACAGGTCCAACATGTTGGTTAAAAGAGAAAATCAGTTCTTATATGGGTAATGTTATACTCATAGATTTGATCTGAGGATCGGTATTATTTCCTATTCTCTAAGGAAACGGGGAATCCAAAGGAGCTTTAGACTGTCCGAGTCTACGGGTTTTATCTTCTGTACTATGCTTAAGAAACAGTAGTAGTAAGATCTAGACTCTTTATAAGACTGTTCTATTAAGATGACTTATTTCTGTTCCTATACCTCTAGGAGGTCATTGGGACAATTTGTACGAAGCCCAAGAGGAGGCAAGAAAACTTTTAAGAAGCCGAGGGACAATTTGTACGAAGCCCAAGAGGAGGATATCTTCCCGGAGGAAGAATCATTATACGAAGCCTAAGAGGAGGCTGTGAAAACTTCTAAGAAGCCGACGGGTCCTTGTACAACGCCCAAGAGGAGGCGGGGATGCTTTTAGGAAGCCTGTGGGTCCTTGCACTAAGCCCAAGAGGAGGCTGATGAACAGTTCCAGAAGGGGTTTCACTTGGAACATTGGCCTTCTGTATATGAACTGTTCAAGGGGGAGATTTCTTAGATCTAGGTATCTAAAATTGTTGTAAAAGAAAATTCTCATGGTTTAGGTTATGTTGAAATATCCAGGAGAACGTCGGATGTAGGGAGACGATGTTTTGTCTAGTTCTAGACGTAGTTGTCGGGGAAACTATAAATATCTATACTATTATTACACAGTCGATACGAGTTTATGAAAGAAGACTTACAGTGAAACAACCCCACAGTACGATTATATTCATATGAAAGCGGTAAATGAAAGCGGGTAAACACTTACTCGGTTATAGAGCTTCCATGATGTTTGGTTAGTTGTTAAACAAAGAAATTGAAAATAACAGTATGTTACAAAATCAAAGGAGAAAGTGCTTTTGAAAGGAAAATTGGGGCTTACAGCTCAAGGAGAGGCCCAGGGTTTTATCAATGATTGCATTGTTGTTTGAAATTGTACAGGGACTTATACAAGTGACTGAGGCCCAAAAAGTTTTCTGTACAAGGGGATGGGTCTTACACTCTCTCAAGAGGCCCAAAATGATTGAAAAAAAAGAATGGGGCTTATAACACGAGGGTAAGCCTAGATGATTCTTTTGAACTGGCGATCGCGCCGAGCTTTTCTTTTAACGCAGAGGGACTTATACAATATCTGAGGCCCAAAGATTGTTTTGGTTAAAAGGCAATGGGTCTTACACTCTATTAGAGGCCTGAAGATTTTGAATGGGTCTTATAGCTCGAGGAGAGGCCCAGATGGTTTGTTTTAAACGGGCGATGATCGCGCCGAACTTTTGAAATACAATGGGACTTATACAATAAGTGAGGCCCAAAAGGTTTGTATTTACAAAGGATTGGGTCTTACACTCTATTAGAGGCCCATGAGTGATTGAAAAAAGTTTTTTTGAGTGAAAATCAAGGAAACCCTAAATTTGTTTTCTTTTAAAAGGAAATATTTAAAGAAAAACAAATAAAAATGATAAAAATACCAAATAAATTTGAATAAACCACTTGTGATTTTTGTTGAAGGTTTGAAAAATGAGATTTTCATCACAAGATGAATTAAAACCTACTTGGTTTTGATTTTCCAAAATGGATATTTATTTTTAAAAGAGTTTAAAAACAAATAAAAGACATTTATTCACAAAAATACTAATTATATTAAATAAATAATATAAATCTAATTTTTTTTGGGGAATAAAATATTTCAACATTTTTTTGATTTTTTGCAAAAAGAACCAATAAAAAATAATTAAAATTGAGGGAGTTATTAATTTTCCAATTAATTAACAAAACATGAAAATATTGGAAAAAATAGCAAAATGTGAGAAAACACAAAATGGCATGGGTGGGGTTTGAACCCACGACCTCAAGGTTATAAGGCACGCTCCTTACCACTGGGGTGGTGATACATCCGTTGATTAAAATAAACCAACAAATATACAAGGATTGCCTTGTTTTCTAGGCCTGGCCAAGGCAAGGCAAGGCAAGTTTTGGCAAGAAACGGGAAGGTCCATAACTTTCTAATTTCTCCATGGTTGGGGATAAAATTTATATGCATCTGGCCTAGAATTTCACAAGGAATCCAATGGTGGTGGTATTTTTTTCAGATCATGTTCCCTCCTTAAAATTCGATGGTGGTTTTAAAATAGGCCTATAATTGCATTTTCTATGCTACACTTTGGTACAGGCATGAATTACATGATGAATTGGTTCAAACACAACATATATAACATGTATGAGATATGCATGATCAGTGGACTTCAAAGCAATGCATATTTTGGAAAGTTCAAGTCATGATGCCTACCTCTCTTTTGAGCTTTTGGAGTTTTTGTGCAATCTGCCAAGTTTCTTGTTCCAGAAACGGTTTGATGCTTTGGACACTCTCAAATGATCCCTTAGAAGCTTTTAGGATGAATGGAATCAGCTGGAACCTGCAAAAACAGAAACTGGCCCTTTCTTGCAAAAGGGGTTAAAATGGCCAAAATAGCAACTCCCGCAAATGGTGTTCCAGATGGGGGGGACCATTTAAGACAGTTCAAGGATGATATTTGGAGTGTGTTTGAGGTTTTATCTGGTTTGGAAAGTGACTGAATCAAGGCATGGCTTGAAAAATGCACAAAAGTACTATTTTGAGGTTTTGAGAGGTGACTTTGTGATTTAAGGATTACAGGTCACTTGTGAGAGTTTGGATAGCGTAGATATGATAAATTGGAGGTGTTGGAATCATGAGCTGTGATGGAAATGATCTCTAACTCAAAAACTCAGAGTTACCTTGCTAAAGAAGGCATTTTGGCCTAAAGAGAGGGATTTTCAGGAAAGCATATGTTTGATGGCTTTGGTGTACTCAAACTGAGCACGAATGAGCTCTATTTATAATAGAGCAAGTTTGTTTTGGGATCAATATTGAATGGCAACCACAGTAGTGGTTTGGCCAATGTTGGCAAATGAGAATCCAAGTCTCCTCTAGCCATTGACTAGAGGTTAGAGCACATGCCTTTGGTTCCCTAGTTGTTGGATCATTCTTGACTGAATTCAGTTGCAAATGTGTCAGTCCATGACACCTCTAAGTATCCATTAAATGTTCCAATCCAAAATTGGAGTCTTGTCCCTCTTTTAGGGATTTCTAGGTTTGTCATGCTACTTCTTGTTCCAAAGACTTTGGAGGTTTGGATCAGTGTTTGTTCCCTTTAGATTTGATCCTCAGATGTGTCCAAAGTGATGACAAGGCTTGGAATTATCTGATTTTTGCCAAATGGAGCAAAAGTGCAAAATTCTGCCTAGCCTTGGCAGTTTTCAGCAAGGCATATTGCCACTGTCATATCTCATGACTCAAGTTGAGTTTGGTGATGTTCTTGGCCATTTTAGAAAGCCCTCATATGATACAACAACTGTTTGATCATAATTGGTTTTGATACTTTTTTTATCCAAGTGAAAAATGTCCCTACATTTTGTAAAAAGTAAGACAGATTCTGACTTAGTGAAAATTTCACTAAGTGTTGGAAAAAGTGGCATTTCATGTTTTCAGCCACTTTGATCATTCCATAACTCAAAATCCATAATGAATTGGAATGAGGTGTAGTTGAAGCTTTTGTAGATGGCCATGAGGGATACAAATCCAGCTTTGGATGGGGAAAAATGGTCTTGTGGTTTAAGAGTAATGATCCTCCAAAGTTGGTACCCTAGCCACTTTGTTCCATAACTTAGAAAATTTTCTAAGTTTTTATGGTTACCCTTTTTACAAGTTATCTAACTTTTATTGATTTTTCTTGATGAATGATGATTCAAATCACACATTAACATCATTTTAGGGTTAAAAAACCATAATTGTCAAAAATCTCAAAAAGTCAAAGTTTGACTTTTGTGCACAGTTGACTTTTTGTCAAATGAACTCCAAACTGTGTGATCCTCTATGAAATCAAGTCCTTGACCTAAATATAACTTGATGGATTGATTCCATAGGTGTTATATGGTGTATTGAATCATGTCTTAGGGTTTGGGAGCATGTCCTAGTTAAAAGTCAAAGCTACAGTTGACTTTTCCCGCGAAACCCTAACTGTGGTTCAGATGAAATTGAAACTTGTTGCTCAAGCTACTTGGGTCAATACATTGTTGCAAATGGATCAATGTGATGTGTTAGAGACCCTCAAATCCTATCTTGAGGTATTGGCTCATGATTTGTCCCAAAATTTAACTTAGGGGTGAATTAGGTCAACAAACCCTAATTCCTGATTTTTTTTATGAATGCATCCCCTGAGGCTAAATTGACTTTATGATTGGGTTTATGATGTCCCTTAGAGCATCATAGGTTATGCTTTGAAGCATTGGCTCATGGCCAGAGGAAAATTTCCATCTGGAGGCCCTGGTCGACCAAACCCTAATTTGGTGACACTGGCGATCTTTAAGGCTTGATCCACCTAGAAGGGAGAAGCCTTGTGCTTAATCCTTGAAGTGGGAGTCCTCTTGATCCTTTGTGGATGTTTGAGAGGTTAGAAAAGTTGAAGATCATGTCATTCCTTGATCTGATCTTTTGGCTGAGGCTTAAAGAGAGCTTGAAACCCTAATTTTGATTGTAGTGGATGCTCACCCATCTTCGGGGAGACTAATGGTTCATCCATATTATGATGATGATTTTCACAATGATGGGAAATCTTAGTGGTCAAAATTGGGGGTATGACAGTTATCATCAGATTCGAGTTAAGCCTGATGATATTTCGAAGACGGCTTTCAGGACGAGGTATGGTCACTATGAATACACTGTGATGCCATTTGGTGTATCCAATGCATCTGGTGTGTTCATGGAGTATATGAATCAGATTTTTCATGAGTATTTGGATAAGTTTGTGGTGGTGTTTATCGATGATATCTTGATATATTCTAGATCCGAAGAAGAGCATGCTGAGCATTTGAGGAATGTGTTACAAGTGTTGAAAGAGAAGAAGTTGTATGCAAAGCTGTCGAAGTGTGAATTCTGGTTGAAGGAAGTGAGTTTCCTTGGCCATGTGATTTCAAGTGGCGAGATTGCAGTTGATCCTTCTAAGATTGATGTCGTGTTACAGTGGGAGACTCTGAAGTCTGCGACTGAGATATGAAGTTTTCTGGGATTAGCGGGTTATTACCGCAAATTTATTGAAGGCTTTTCTAAGTTGGCATTACCTTTGACTCAGTTGACTCGAAAGGGTCAAGCTTTTGTGTGGGATGTAGCTTGTGAAGGGAGTTTTATGGAATTAAAGAAGAAGTTGACGACTGCTCCAATATTGATCCTGCCTAATCCGAGTGAATCTTTTGTTGTGTATTGTGATGCGTCGAAGATGGGTCTTGGTGGAGTATTGATGCAGAATGGATAAGTGGTTGCCTACGCTTCGAGACAATTGCGAGTTCATGAGAGGAATTACCTACACATGACTTGGAATTGGCCGCTGTGGTGTTTGTGTTGAAGATTTGGAGACATTATTTGTTTGGCTCTAAATTTGAGGTGTTCAGTGATCATAAGAGTCTGAAGTACTTATTTAATCAGAAGGAATTAAATATGAGGCAGAGCAGGTGGTTAAAGCTGTTGAAGGATTTCAATTTTGATCTGAGTTATCATCCGGGCAGAGCAAATGTAGTGGCCGATGCATTGAATAGAAAGTCATTGCATATGTCGATGCTTATGGTAAAATAATTGGAATTAATTGAGAAATTCAGAGATTTGAGTTTGGTATGTGAAGTGACTCCTGATAGTGTGAAGTTGGGAATGTTGAATATGACTAGTGGTATTCTGGAAGAAATCAGAGCGGGACAGCAATCTGATTTAAAGTTGGTTGACCAATTGACTTTAATCAACCAAGGTAAGGGAGGAGATTTCCGAATTGACGAGAATGGTGTTATGATGTTCAGAGACAGGGTGTGTGTCCCAGATGTCCCAGATATTAAGAAGAGCATTCTTGAAGAAGGGCATCGAAGTGGGTTGAGCATTCATCCCGGTGCTACGAAGATGTACCAGGATCTGAAGAAGTTGTTTTGGTGGCCGGGTATGAAGAGGGATGTTGCAGAATTTGTTTATGCGTGTTTGACTTGCCAGAAGTCGAAGGTTGAGCATCAGAAGCATTTAGGTATGATGCAGCCGTTGAGGATTACAGAATGGAAATGGGATAGTATTTCCATGGATTTTGTAGTAGGATTGCCGAAGACTGCTAAGGGAAATGATTCAATTTGGGTGATCGTGGATAGATTAACTAAGTCGGCTCATTTCTTGCCGATGAGGATTAATCATTCTATGCAGAAGTTAGCTGAGTTGTACATTTAGGAGATTGTGAAGTTACACGGGGTACCTTCGAGTATTGTGTCGGATAGAGATCCGAGGTTTACATCGAGGTTTTGGAAGAGTTTGCAAGATGCCTTGGGTACTAAGTTGAGGATGAGTTCTGCCTATCATCCGCAGACGGACGGTCAGACAGAAAGGACTATCCAATCTTTAGAAGATTTGCTGAGGGCTTGTGTGTTGGATCATGGGGGATCGTGGGATAGCCATTTGCCATTGATTGAGTTCACGTACAATAATAGTTTTCATGCTAGTATTGGAATGGCACCTTATGAAGCTTTGTATGGGAGAAGGTGTAGGACTCTGTTGTGTTGGTATGAATCGGGCAAGAGTGTTGTACTCGGACCTGAAAATGTGCAAGAGACGACCGAGAAGATTAAGAAGATCCAAGAAAGAATGAAAGCTTCGCAAAGTCGTCAGAAGAGTTACCATGATAAGAGGAGGAAAGCACTTGAGTTCCAAGAGGGAGATCACGTGTTTCTGAGAGTGACGCCATTGACTAATGTGGGTCGAGCTTTGAAGTCTAGGAAGCTCACTCCATATTTTGTTGGTCCATATCAGATATCGCAGAGGATAGGAGAGGTAGCCTATCGAATCATTTTACCATCGCCACTTGCGAATTTGCATGACGTGTTCCATGTGTCTCAATTGAGAAAGTACATTCCGGATCCGTCGCATGTGATTCAGATTGATGTTGTACAAGTGACAGATAATCTGATTGTGGAAGCATTACTGGTGCGTGTTGATGGTTGAGAGACGAAGCAACTGTGGGGTAAAGACATAACTTTGGTGAAGATGTTGTGGGGTGGACCAGCTGGTGAGAGTTGGACTTGGGAACGTGAAGATCAGATGAGGGAGTCGTATCCGACTCTATTCCCTTGAGGTAATTTTCGAGGGCGAAAATTCTTTAAGTGGGGGAGAGTTGTAATGCCCCAAATTTCGTAGAATATTTAATTAATTAATTTAAATATTATATTCGTGAATTTCTGTGATTTTTGGTGGATTGTGTCGATGTCGGTGTTTTTGTGAAGTTTTGTTTATTTTAAGTAAATAATAGTATATAATATGAATATATTAGTATTATTATTAATTTAAAATAATATTAGAGGAATTAAGGGTGAAGTGGACATTTGAGGAGAATTAGTGGGGGTAAGATGGGAAGGACACATTTAGGGGTATTTTAAGAGAGAATAGTGAAAGGAACTCATTATTCGTATTATTTTGGAGAAAGAAGAAAAGGTGCTCTGAAGAACAAGTGAGAGGGAGGCTAAGACATAGAAGATTTCCGGCGAAACTTCGAGAGAAAATCGAAAGAATCAAACTCTAAGTTATGGGGAGTATCACCTTGCAATATTTTGATATAACAATTAGGTGTTAGTGGGCAATTGGGGATTTGAGGGAAAACCTAGGAATTGTAGGTTAGGGATGATGGATTTTGATGATTTGATATGTGATGATTGTTGTTGTTGTTGTATATGTGGTAGATATATGTTACAAGGTCATAATCTGTGGTAAATAGATGTTAAAAACCAGTTTAAGGGTAGGAAATCATAGAGGGATCAGTGCTGTTATCGCAGGGTTTTTCTGTAGAAATCGCAGAGCCCGCTTAGCGCGGTCAAGGAAAATTTTGCCTCTTCGAGGCAGTGAGCAGCGCGCTTAGCGCAACCTGGAATTGAAAATACTATTTCTTTTCTGAATTAAAATTCATGAAAAATATCTATTTTGTGTTATATTGATGCTTGGATGTTGTGGTGAATTTCCGCTATGTGTTGACGTGTTATATGCGATGAAAATGATGTTTTGATGATTATATGATGATATAACATTATTGATGTTTATTATAGGTTTGTATGTGATGTTTGATGATAAAATAATGATGTGAAATACCATGAGTATATTGACGATTATGAGATGACGATTCATGATGTTTTGATGATTAAATGACGATGTGGATTGACATGATATTTGATGAATGATGATGCACTTAATAACTTTTGTTGATGATGATGATTACGACGTTGTGCATAATTCATTCATAGCATTTAGACTTCGGTCTATTGATGATGTTAGGACTTCGGTCCAGTGGTGGCTTCAATCCCATTGTGCGGATTGGAGTATTTTGTGACGTGCTCCCTTGTGGAGGGTTGATGGCCTAGTGTCCATTATTATGAAGATTTGGTACCACATACATTTTTATGAGGCTGCATTTCATTCTTGGTGGCATGGCTTGATTGCATATGAGTGATATTGGTGATGTGGTGTTTTGTGTGATGTTTTGGGTGAGTCGGTGTAGTGTTTGAGGAAAATAACTGTTGCCTTGTTAACGTCTTTTCTTTATATGATTATATTGAATTGTGATTACTCACCCTGCCTGTTTGAATGTTGCCTCCACGTAGGCAACGTGCAGGTGATCAGGTTTAGCCGTGGACGTCTTCGAGGACTTGAAGTTTATTTGCTTTGGTCGATTTTATGACGTAGTTTTAATTGAATGTTGTTTCTTTATTTTGTTGCTATTTGATGACGTAGTTTTAATTGAATAATTATGACATTTGTTGAAAACCATTTTAATTGAAAGTTTTGAATTCCGCTTCCATGTGAAGGCTTTTGATTTAATTTTGATGGAAGTCCCTTGGTGTATAGGGCAATTGTGTTATTTTGAGTTTATTGTGAAATGTGCACCCTTTGAGGTGATTATTACTCTGATATTTTGTGTATTTTGCCGTGTTTATTCGTGGGGTAGAAAAGGGTGTTACAGGCTCACTATAAGGGACTGGCCGAGAGAATAGGAAAACAACCGGTGAATCGTGGGAAGCCTTATGCAGCTCCCGCTGAGAAGGGTAAACAGAAACACGCTGATGGCAAGAAGCCAAGTGGGACATCGTGTCAGTGAATGCACGAGCGATGTGAAGAAGTGCTTCAAGTGTGGTTAGGGAGGACATCTGATTGTTGATTGCAAAGCTAATTCGGTTACTTATTACAATTGTGGGGAATAGGGCTATATTTGTACTCGTTGTCAGAAACCAAAGCACGCTTCGACTGGAGGAAAAGTGTTCGCTTTGACAAGGACTCAGACTTCCAGTGAGGAGAGATTGATCAGAGGTACATGTTATATTACTAATACGCCTTTGATTGATATTATTGATACTGGTACTGCTCACTCTTTTATTGCTGTTGATTGTGTAAGAAGGCTAGGCCTTCTTAATTCTCCTATGAAGGGAGAGATGGTTATCAAAACTCCTGCTAAGGGATTAGTGACTACTTCTTTGGTCTATTTGAATTGTCCATTATCAATCTATGGTAAGGACTTTGGTGTAGATTTGATTTATTTACCGTTGGTAGGTCTCGATGTGATTTTGGATATGAACTGGTTGGAGTACAATCATGTTCATATTAACTATTTTAACAAGTCGGTTCAATTTCTTACTCTTGAAGAAGATGGAGATGATGGTTTTCTATCTGCTAGAGAGTTGAAGGAGCTTTTGGAAGAAGAAGTTCAGGTGCTTGCATTGTTTGCATCTTTGTCAGTGGAGGGTAATTTAGTGATTAACGAATTGCAAGTGGTGCGTGAATTCCCTGAAGTGTTTCCAGATGACATTACTGATGTGCCACCAGAGAGAGAAGTAAAGTTTGCTATTGATCTTGTCCTTGGTACCAGACCTATCTCTATGGGACCATACAGGATGTCGGCGTCAGAATTGTCAGAGATGAAGAAGCAACTGGAAGACTTGTTAGCAAAGAAATTTGTGAGACCGAGTGTATCGCCTTGGGGACCCACAGTGTTGTTGTTAAAGAAAAAGGATGGTAGTATGAGGTTGTGTATTGATTACAAACAGCTGAATAAAGTGACGATTAAGAATAAATATTCACTTCCGAGAATCGATGACCTAATGGATCAATTAGTGGGTGCCCGTGTGTTTAGTAAGATTGATTTGAGGTCAGGTTATCATCAGATATGAGTAAAAGATGAAGACATTCAGAAGACGGCTTTCAGAACTCGATATGGACATTACGAGTATATGGTAATGCCATCCAGAGTTACTAATGCACCTGGTGTATTCATGGAATATATGAATCGTATCTTTCATGAGTACTTAGATCAATTTGTGAATGTCTTTATTGATGATATCCTAATCTATTCTAAGTCAGAAGAGAAGCATGTTAAACATTTGCGGATTGTGTTGCAAGTGTTGAAAGAGGAGAAACTCTATGCCAAGTTATCTAAGTGTGAATTCTGGTTGAGAGGGGTAAGTTTTTTTGGCCATGTTATTTCTGGTGATGGTATTGCTGTAGATCCATCCAAGGTAGACGGTCTTCTACAATGGGAGACTCCGAAGTCGGTGGCCGAGACTAGAAATTTCTTGGGTTTGGGAGGTGTGCTGATGTAGGATGGTAAGGTTGTGGCTTATGCTTCACGGCAGTTGAGGGTACATGAGAGGAATTATCCGACTCATTATTTGGAGTTAGCCGCAGTGGTTTTTGTATTGAAGATTTGGAGGCATTATCTCTATGGTTCCAGATTTAAAGTGTATAGTGATCATAAGAGCTTGAGGTATCTGTTTGATCAGAAGGAATTGAATATGAGGCAAAGAAGATGGTTAGAATTCTTGAAGGATTATGATTTTGGCTTGAACTATCATCCTGGCAAAGCTAATGTCGTGGCTGATGCTCTGAGTCGAATGTTGCATGTATATGCTATGATGGTTAAAGAGTTAGAATTAATCGAACAGTTCAGAGATATGAGTTTGGTTTGTGAACAGACACCGCATAGTGTAATGTTGGGTATGCTGACGATTAATAATGACTTTCTTAAAAATATCAGAGATAGTCAGAAGTTGGATGTGAAGCTAGTGGATTTGATGATTGGAGATAACCAAGCAGAAGGTAATGAGTACAGATTGGACGAACAAGGTGTGTTGCGATTCCGTGACAAGATTTGCATTCCTGATAATACGGAGTTGAAGAGAATAATTTAAGAAGAAGGTCATCGGAGTAGTTTGAGTATCTATCCAAGAGCTACGAAGATGTATCAAGACTTGAAAAAGATATTTTGGTGGCCTGGATTGAAACGCGATGTGGCTCAGTTTATGTATGCTTGTTTGACTTGTCAGAAGTCAAAAGTGAAACATCAGAAACCTGCTGGTAAGATGCAACCGTTAGATATTCCAGAGTGGAAGTGGGACATTATTTCTATGGATTTTGTGACAGGGTTGCCTAATACGCCGAGAGGACATGATTCTATTTGGGTAGTAGTGGATAGGCTGACGAAGTCGGCACATTTCATTCCGATTAATATCAGTTTTCCTTTGTAGAAGTTGGCAGAGGTTTATATTCAGGTGATTGTGAAGTTGCATGGAATCCCGTTGAGTACTGTGTCGGATCGAGATCCAAGGTTCACTTCCAGATTTTGGGAGAGTTTGCAGGAAGCTTTTAGATCAAAGTTGAGGTTGAGTTTAGCTTATCATCCGCAGACGGATGGTCAGACGGAAAGAACTATCTTGTCCTTGAAAGATCTGTTGAGGGCTTGTGTACTTGAACAAGGAGGTGCTTGGGATAGTCATTTGTCGTTTATTGAGTTCACTTATAATAATAGTTATCATTCCAGTATTGGAATGGCGCCTTTTGAAGTGTTGTATGGTCATAGGTGTCGAACACCTTTGTGTTGGCACGAATCTGGTGAAAGTGTAGTGCTCGGACCTGAGATTGTTCAGCAAACTACCGAAACAGTGAAGCTGATCTAGGAGAAGATGAAAGCTTCGCAGAGTAGGCAGAAGAGTTACCATGATAAGAGAAGGAAGATCTCGAGTTTCAAGAAGGAGACCATGTGTTTTTTAGAGTCACTTCGGTGACCAGTGTTAGACGTGCTTTGAAGTCGAGGAAGCTTACTCCTAGATTTATTGGTCCATATTAGATTTCGGAAAGAGTTGTTCGTGTTGCATATAGAGTGGCGTTGCCGCCGTGTTTGTCGAATTTGCATGATGTGTTCCATGTTTCGCAGCTTCAGAAGTATGTTCTGGATCCGTCGCATGTGATTCCGACGGATGATGTGGAAGTGAGAGATAATCTCACAGTCGAGGCCTTGCCAGAGCGTATTAATGATGGTGAGGTGAAGCAGTTGAGGGGCAAGGAGATTGTTCTCGTGAAGGTAGTATGGGGAGGTGCTGCCGGTGGGAACATGACTTGGGAATTGGAGAGTAAGATGCGAGAGTCGTATCCGAGTTTGTTTGCGTTAGGTAAATTTTTTAGGACGAAAATATTCTAAGTGGGGGAGAGTTGTAACGCCCCATTTTCCTTTTATTATTATTTGCGAATAATTATATGTTGTTGTGATCGATTATATGTTGTTGTGATCGATTATGTGTTATTGTACTTTCGTTGTGTTTTGTGTACCCGTGGTGAAGGGTAGTGGCCTTAAGTAGTAGGTCTTGGGCGTAGTAGGGGTGTATGGCTAATAACATAGAGATTAGTGGTGTGTTGAATAAATTGATTGGATGATTTAAATTTATCATTTGTTGACTAATTTATTTCATTAGTTGAGTGATAATGTTAATATAATAAGATAATTAAAATAATTAAGAGGTGTAGTGAGTGGAAGGGCTTTATAATAATTAGGCGAGGGTTAAGTGAGGGCAAATAAGGCGATTCATTAATTGGGGTATATGAGAGAATTCGATAGTGAGAGTTCATTATTCTCATTCCACGTGTAAAAGTGATAGAGGGAGAAGAGCTAGGGCAAGAGGAAGAAAGGGAGAATCCATTGAAGTTAGGAAAGCTCATCACTTTAAGGTAAGGGTGGGATTTTTTTCATCTCTCAAGGGTTAGATGATGTAAGTATTGAAGTAGAAATCACTAAGTTGGAATCCATGGGGTTGAATGAGGGTTTTAGGAAGATTTTGTGATAATATGATTGGAATTGATGAATTAGTCTTGTTTGATTTGTTTCGTTGAATTGCAAATGTTAGATGTAGGCTATTGGTGAAAAATCTATGAAAAATTGCTGTTAAAAATCGAGTTAGTGCAGAAAAACGCAGGTGGTTTGTTGCTGTCATCGCAGGGTTTTGGGCTGCAGAATCGCAAGGCCCGCTTGGCACGGTCTAGCGCGCTTAGCGCGGTCTGGAGAAATTTCGCCTCTTCGAGGCAGAGAGCTGTGCGCTTAGCGCGACCTGGGACTGAAAAATATTATTTTTATTGACTCAAAATTCATGGAAAATATATGTTTTATATTATATTAATGTTGCATCGTTGCTGTTGTATGGTGAGCATGTATTGAGGTGTTATGTGCTTGTTTTATTGATGTTGATGTGATAATGTGATATGCATGATTGAATGATGCAAAGATGTGTAGTTGTTGTATTGGTGCAATGATTTATGTTTAGATGAATGCATGTTGACTGTTAAATGATGTTGGTATGAAGATGAGTATGCTATGTGTATGCATGAGTCGTTGTTGCATGTTGTCGTTGATGATGCATGGCATGTGCATAGTTGTGGGATGGCGTGCCCAGGTGGGGTGTTATCGTCTATCCAAATTCCTTGATGGAATCATTGTTGTTGGCGTAATTGTGTGCCCAGATAGGTTGTAAGCAATCACAGTTGTTGGTGCGATCATGAAATAGGGGTCGTACGTGACCATGAAACAGGGGTCGTGTGTGTGATCATGAAATAGGGATCATACTTGACCATGAAACAGGGGTTGAGAGTTCCGACGGGAACTGTGATCATGAAACAGGGATCGATTTTGGTACCACATGCATTGAGTCTAGTTGAGTCTCCTTTGCATTCTCTTGTTGGTTGTGTCACATGATGGTTGGTATAATTATCGGTGATTGTCTGTGCATAAGTTGAGGTGTGTGATTCTTGTTGGATGTTACGATATGGTGAATAACTTAATGATGTATGATTTTCTATTTATATCAACTCTCTCTTTCGTTGATTTAAGAATCTCACCTCTTCTGTGTTTAATGATGCTTTATACGGCATCTTGCAGATATTCAGGAGTAGTTGGAGTCGTGGTCGGTGAACACGAGGTACTTCACCTTGTGGCGCCTGCTCTGATATGTATCATGGGGAGTCGGGAACGCTTATTGCATAAGTTGTCTTGTTAAAAGGATTTTGTTGTCTTTATAGTTTCGAATTAAAAGTTGTTAGTTAAAACTGTTATGTTTCTTTATCTTTGTTATGATTGATTTTTCCGCTGCATAATAAAAGTTGGTTTATTGAATTATACAATATGTTACATGTCTAATAAAGAGCAAGTTTGTTGTCGAAAGTAATGCCTTAAATTGAATTGGATGATTTTACTCTGATTTTTCGATTAAATATTACGGGGGAATTTAGGGTGTTACAATGACGGCCTTGTGTCATGGCCAGTTGTATCAACAGAGAATGAAGAAAGGTTTTGATAAAAAGGTTCGACCTCGTCTGTTCAGAGAAGGCGACCTCATGCTAAAAAAGATCTCGACTTTTACCAATGATTCTAGGGGCAAGTGGACTGCTAATTATGAAGACCCATATGTTGTTAAGAGAGCTTTCTCTGGTGGTGCATTACTTCTTACAACTATGGATGGTGAAGAGTTCACTCGTCCTGTAAATGCCGATGCAGTCAAGAAATACTTCGCCTAAAAATAAAAAGAATAGCTCGCTAAGTTGAAAACCTGAAAGGGTGGCTTAGGCAAAAATGAGAGTCTCGATGGGCAGAAAACCCGAAAGGCGGTCCAGGCAAAAATTAGAGACAAAAACAAAAATAATCATCCCGGAAGATGGAAAATCTGAAAGGGCAATCTAGGCAAAAGTTAGGGATTTTGGCAAGTAACCGCATCTGGCCAGTCTTGATCGTTGAAAGCAACATTGCCTATTAAGGATTTTGCTTCAAATCATCCTCAGCTGAAGTTCTGAGCACATCGAAATTCAAAGTTGTTAGGGATAATAGTGGTCATTGTATTTCAATGTAACCCTTTCCATGTATTTACCATTTTTCAAACTTTGTAATGATCCATGGAGTTACGCCATTTGTAGACTACCATTCTATTAATAAAATTTGGTCCTTTGTCCTTTTGTTTGCAATTCTTATTTTGTTTCTATTTGTAAAAATTTCATTTATTTTTTATTATGATTTTTAAAACAAAATGTGAATAATTGATTTAAATTTTGAAAATTATAAAAACATTTTCCTTTAATTTATGAATACAAATAGGAATGCCAACGGTTATTCCAAGAATGGTTGGATCAATGTTTCCTCAGCAGGATTAGTTCTTGTTCCTCTAGTAGAATTTATTGACAGCTCCTCAGTAGAGTTTGTTGATATTTCCTCAGTAGAGTTTGTTGATGCTTAATCAGCAAGGTTTGTTCAAATAACCAGTTGTTGACAAGATGATGTGTTCCTTCAAAAGTTTGTTATGATGTGTTGGACTCATAAGATCCAGTATTCCTGAGTTGAATACCGATTTGAGTTTTCTCCAGACGAGTGATGTTCGATTTTTCCCCAGCTAAGCCTCGATCTAGATCTTTTCCAGCTTATTATGTTATTGGTCAGACAATTGAGCAGTTTTGAAGACCATCTCTCATGGGTGTTAATCCCCACGCAGAGATTCAATCTTTTGCTATCCCCCGCAAAAATCATATGAAGAATCCTCACTCAGAGTTTTACCCTCTAGACATGTTGTTGTTGCTTTGGATGTCCCCAAACAGAGAGCAATGTTATTTTCCTCTAAGAAGCATTGACATAGTGACCGCTTGTCGGATTTTATATTGCCTTGTGGATGTATTTCTCTCCAGGTTATTCTACCCAGAGATTATATCCTTGCAAATTCCCCAACGGAGGCAGTGCATTATTGTTTCGATTGTTTCCTAAGCATAGAGCAATGATGTTAACTTCTTATTTTCCCTAGCAAGTCCAGGATGTATTTCTCTCCAGATTGTTTTTTATTCAGAGATTCCTCTTAGTGAAGATTGTGCATCACTATTTTGGATGTTCCCCAGTGAAGTCGCTGATGACGTCTCTATTCAAGGAATATTGATATAATAGTCACCTATTAATCTAAAATCCCCCACAGTTTGACCTTTTGCTGTTTTCCCCAGCAAGTCCAGGATGCTTTGCTCAGAATTGGTTAAACCTCTGAGAGTTTTCTCGTATCTCTAGCAGATCTGCTTTGCTTTCCCAGTGGATTTTTGTGTAAATGTTTACAATCCCCAGCGGTTTCATTTTTTTCCGCAGCAGTTCTCTTCATCCTTTTGAAATGAAGGTTCATGTGAATTCTTTATTATCCCCAGGAAGAGTCAGAAGGATTTGGGTTGTTATGATTCCCCAACAGCTTTCCTTCCACCCTCGAAGCAGAGTTTATGTTGTTATCCTTTTGTGGATCATTGACGTTAGAAGATTGATATTTGGGTTTCTCCCCAAGAAGTATCTTCCCTTTCTCCAACAAAATTTGAGCCTTGTAGTAGGATTTATTTTCCTTTGATGGCTTTTGTTTATCTCTTACAGGATTTCTTCAGTTAAATCCCTAGCAGAGCTTCTTATGATATCTCCATTTTGTTGAGATTAGTCGAGTATTCAGCGGTGTTGTGATGTTTATTTCACTCTTGGTTTATCCTTATGTCTGTTTTGTCAGTATATTCATACTCATACGCATTGCATGCGCTTTCTTTTGTTGTGCATAACATATTGTTGTTGCATTGTGCATCTTGCATCTGCGTTGGTGTTTCTTTGCTCTCTGGTGTTGTTATCCCCGCAGAGCGTGTGTGTCCTCTCTCCATTAGAGTGTCGACCCGTAAGCAGAAAAATGCATATCTTTGTTAATTCCCCACTGAGTTTATGTCTCGTGAAAGATATTTGTTTTAGCTTTCCCCCCTAGTTCATTTGTTAGGAAAGAATTAATCCCTAGTTGAGATATTTCCTCCTCGGGATGGGTCTTGTTTGATCGTTTCTCTCTGGATTATTCTCGGATTGAATTTTTTCCCTTGCTTTGGCAATGAAAGCTTATCACCTTTGTTGTCCTACCCTTTAGTTGGTAGTAGGTGATATAGCTGGCTTATTGCCTTTGTCATCCTGCCCATTTAGTTGGTAGTAGGTAATATAGTCAGGTTTGATTAACTTGTTGTAGCTGTCACTTGGTTGATAGCTGGTAATCTTTCCCTTGTTCGGGTTTATCACCTTTGTCGTTTTGCCCTTTAGTTGGTAGTAGGTGATATTTCTCGGACCTTTTTGAGATTATTACCTTTGTCATCCTGCCCTTTGTTGGTAGTAGGTAACATTTCTCATATCCTCTTGGTTGATTACCTTGTTGTAACTGTCACTTGGTTGATAGTTGGTAATCCCTCTTTTTGAGCTTATCACCTTTGTCGTCCTACCCTTCAGTTGGTAGTAAGTGATAAAGTTGGCTTATTACCCTTGTCGTCCTGCCCATTTAGTTGGTAGTAGGTAATATAATCGGGTTTGATTAACTTGTTATAGCTGTCACTTGGTTGAGAATTGGTAATCTTTCCCTCGTTTGGGCTTATAACCTTTGTCATCCTGCCCTTTTGTTGGTAGTAGGTGGTATTTCTCGTACCCCTTTTTTGAGGTTATTACCTTTGACGTCCTGCCCTTTGTTGGTAGTAGGTAATATTTCCCATATCCTTTTGGTTGATTGCCTTGTTGTAGCTGCCACTTACTTGGTAGTTGGTAATCTTTCCTTTTGATCATGCTATTACCAGGTGTCTGGTAGTAGATGACCTTTTCCCCAGTGGAAAATTTTCCCTCCCTGTTGGGACGAGTTCTCCCTCTTTTATTTCTGGTGTTGGTAATTTTCCCTTGGTGGAATCTTACTCTTTTATCTTCCCTAGTGGAGTTTGTTTCCTCCCCTGTTGGGATATGTTCTCCCTCTTTTGTTTTCCCCCGTCGAGTCTTTTCTCTTTGCTCCCCAGCTTTTTTGTTTGTCTCCTATGGCATTTTTCTCCACAGAGGTCTTGTGTCTACATATCATTTGCATGATCATATCATTTTGTGGTCTCTTAGGGCCAAAAATTGGGTTATTATTATATTTAAGTCTCTTCTCTCTCATTGAGACAAAGATGCCCATCTTCGTATCTCTGGATAGAAGAAACTTAAATAGGGGCAGCTGTAATACCCTAATTTTTACCCCTAAGATCCCACATGTCTTTCTGCATCTCATATCACAAACAAGATAGCCAAGCACCCTTGTTCTCTTGTTTGTTTGACGTTTGTATTTGTTTATGTTTACTAACCATATATTAAAATCCAAAAATATGTTTGTTTTTCCTTTACTAACTTTTTCAGGAAGAATTTGGATCAAGGTATTCAAAATCAGTCCCTCAGATGGAATGAATTTCATCTGAACAAAGTCAAAGTTGATCTGCAGACAATTCAAAAATCACCTGATCAAGAGTTTCCAAGGTTTAATTGATTATTATTAAAGGGGCTCTAAGGTTCATGTGTTTTTTTCAATGCCTTCTTTGACAAGCAAAAAGAATCGAGCCACAGCCAGGACAACACTTGGAAAAGGCCAATTTTCACAAGTTCTCACTGTGGTAATCGATTACTAATTTTAGGTAATCGATTACTCTATGCGTTTTTTGAAAAAAATGTGCCAAATTCAAATTCAGCAGCATTTGGCACCAATTTCATCATTTAAGAATATTCTAGATCACCTCATTTTAATTCCCCTACCTCATCATAATTAATTCCCACCATACACCCTCATTAATCACCACTTGATTTTGATTTTACCACCAAAATTCAAATTCCAATCCTAATTTTGATTCTAAACAAAATTCCAAACCACCAAAATTTCCAAGCCTAAATCCTATAAATAGAGGCCTTATTTCATTCATTTCACAAGCTTTTGATAGCCAAATTCACCTTGTCAAAATTCTTCTTGACTCTCTTAATTTTCTCCAACTACCAAATTCACCAAAGCTCTTTCTTCCATTGAAAGTTAGTAAGTTCATCATTAGAACTTACTAATCTTTGAGCTAAACCTTCATCCATTCACTTTTTCATCATCAATTTCTGTAGATCAAGGCTTTGGAGTGTGGTTCTTGGAATTGATTTTAAGAATTTTCAGATTTGGAGTCGTAATCTCATTTTCCACCATAGTTGTTCTTGATTCATCTTCCACAATGTGATCCTTTAATAATTCTTGTTGCTTGATCTTTGGATATTGCAAATTGTGTTTCAATTGGTGTATTTACTGTTGTTTACATTGAAATTCCGTGCACAATCCATTCCTTGATCATGCTGAATTTTGAAGAAATTCTTAATTTTGGAGATGTTTTTTGGCTCTTTTTTCTGCTGTTTTTACAGTGGTAATCAATTACCAGCTTTAGGTAATCGATTACCCTGAGGAAGAATGGTGTTTTTCACCTATTTTGGGGACTGTTTTGGTTTTTTCTTCATTCCTTCCCCCCTTCCCTTTGTTCTTAGCCTTAGATCACATAATTTTGTGGTTTAATTTGCCTTTCTCTTCATCTATTTCTCTTTTATTTGGATCGATGAAAGTCTTATGGATCTTAGAATTTCTTTGTTGAATTCTTGATCAAGACTAGATCATTACCTTTTTTCTTTTCGTGTGGTATTACTTTCGGATGACAATCTACATATTGTTCATCTAGCATACATTAGCACAAAGATCATTTTGACCGGCCTCGAGTAGGGTGACTTCTATATAAGTCACTTGGCGATTTCTTAACATAGCGCTACATTTGTCCCTCTCCGAATCGGAATATGAACTTTCGTGGCCCAAACTTATGATTGTAAGCCCAAGGATGGTTGATCTTTTGTATTAGGTTCAAAATCTATGATGCTTGTTGCGTAGATGCTTTGATTCTATCAATCTTCTAACAAGTCTTCATTAAACTTGATCTAAGTATATTTGTTCATTCATTATAGTTCATGACGCGAGACGAAAAATCGAATATTTTTGTAAGCGAGATTGTTATAGTCTCCTAATTTCCATGGCGTGGTTTGAAATAGATTAACCTTTGGATTCCGGAAAATACTCAAATCGGTGTTACCTTTTGAAGGCTTATGGCATTGATACTTTTGTGATGTTATTGTGATATTTTGTTTATGTTTCCTTCTTGCTCCCTATCTCTATTTTTTTTTATTGCTCATTGCTCATTATATCATATCATGTTTATGTTTATGCCATTTTTCTTTTGTCCACTTGGACCATATTATCTTGTGCTTTTGTTTTTCTTTTGTCCATTTGGACCCAAAACATTAATAAAGGCTTAAACCACTAAAAGACTTGTGCTCTTAATTATGGACTATGGTCACTATCCCTTGCATTGGAAGATCTCTATTCTTAGACTTCTTAGCTTGATTATGGACTTATGGACTTAGAATTAGGATTCTCTCCCTTATGCTTTGGATCATTATGGAGTTGGTATCTATCCTTTATTTGACTTGCTTATTGGCTCAAGAGAATGTAATTCTTTTCTTATTATGCTTTGAAGAGTGCCTCCATGTGGTTAGATATTTCTTACCTTAGCTTTTATTTTATGCAATAGAATAGCCACTTTTTCTCCACCCCTTCTTAAATTTTCAAAAATCTTCTCTCTTTTTCAAAACCTTCTTGTTTTCGAACTCAAAACCACTTTCATAATAAAACCTTGACTTTGGTCAACTGATTTTCAAACTTTGTATTCTTTAATAAAACTCAATCAATATTAATCATATTTTGACCATTTCAAAAAGACAAAAAATACAAAACTCATTCAAACTTTATGTGCTTTTATGCACCTTTTTCTTTTAAACTTTTCAAAAAAATTAGACATGAGTCATCTTCTTTGGCGAGATGTAAAGCTCCTAGCCATGGTATTTTGTGTAAAGTATGGTCATTTTCCACTTAGATGTTGAAGTGATAGTCTTGTTGATTTTAATCCAAGCAAATCCTCCATCTTAATGTGATGCAAATGCCTCTTTCCCATACCTTTGGGTAATTAGTTGAGCATTCTATCTTGAGAATGACGGGTTATCTTTTCAAGATAAAATGAATCATAACCAATATTTTTTTTGTTATTTGTACCATGAACTACGAGGTTTTGATCCTATATTGCACTTTATAGGTACGTAGGCATGAGGCGATAAGTCTCTCCGAACACAAAAATCTTTAAAAAATTTATCTTCCCATCTCCCCAATCTCTTTTCAAACAAACCATTTTCAAACCAAAAAAGCGTAGATATTTCAAAGGGTTCCTATAGAGTACTATAGACATTTTGGGTGCTAACACATTCCCTTAACGTAACCAACCCCCTTACCCAGTCTCTGTTTTATTTGTTCTTGTTTTAGAACTTATTTAGGTTTTGTTCGCTATTTTTCCTTTGCTTTTGGATAAAATAAAAGTGCAGTTGCGACTCTCGTTTTATGAGTTAAGTTAATCAATAGCTTACACTCACAATTTCCCCGCTACAGTGGCCCTCGAAGCTTTAAATTTCGTGGATGAATTCAACTGGTCTAACCCAGGAATAGGGCAGAGGAAAGTGAGCAATGCTTAACCGGACCTCAATCAAACTGCTGGGAAGGTTTTTGTGATGCAGGTGGATGCGGGGATCGTGGAGGGAGAGGCTGCTAGCTATGGTTGTATTATTAGGAGTTCTGATTCTGAAATATTTCTTACTGCCAGTAAAAAAGAGTGCAGGATTGTGGCTCCGGTGGTTGCAGAAATTCTCGCAATCCGTTGGGCTTTGAATCTTGCTTTGGAGTTAAAAGTGGAGAGGATGATCATCCAATCAGACTCTCTTTCTGTAGTGGAGTGTATTAATGCCTGTGAGGAAAATTCCGACATCAAGCTCATTGCAGCGGATTGTAGGCAGTTGCTTAGTAGTTTTAATTTCTACTCTATTATGTTTATCAATAGGGAGTTGAATATTGATGCTCATAACATTGTTGGTTTGGGGAAATCTTTTGGTTCTAGAACTTGGATTGGGGGTTATCCCACTATAAACTGGGAGGTTCCAAACTCCCCTTTGCTTTCTCTTTAATGAATTTGTTTTCACGTAAAAAAAAACCCATTATCTCAAATCCACTCAAACCATCAAAATTTACAAATACTTGTGTTTTTTGCTTGAATCCAACATCATAAAATCTTATTTCATCATCAATTCTTTATCATATCCTTCATTAATCCATCAATTTCTTCATTTCTCTCAAAATTTCAAAAAACTCACTTTATCTCATCATAATTCAAATTTATCCATTGTTGTGAGTTTGTAGTTGTTTCTTTGTGTTAGTTTGTTGCTATTGCATGTGTTTGAGTGCGTGGGTGTTATTGTATCACTCATTCTCACACGAGTTTCATTCAAACATTTCCACAATTACCTTGTGTGCGAGTTGGTTTTTACAAATTCAATGGCCTCTAAGTTAAAGAATGCATCCAAAGGAAAAGGTAAGGCTTCGTCATCCACTCCTGCCTCCGAGAATCCGTTTTCTTTGATTTCAAAGAAGTATGAGAGAGATTTTGAGCTTAAGCTTGTGACTCGCCTTGTCGTCAAGAAATACATATTGAAGAAAAAGATGGTTGAAGGTTTAGCTCTACCCGAAGTCATGACTCGTGTTGAGCATCAAAACAGAGACTATTTCCTTCAGCTGGCTCAAGATTACATCGAGGATCTTATTCGCGTGTTCTACTCTGGGCTACATGAATAGGAGGGTGCAAGTTTCAAATTTTCTATAGGTAACAAAGTGTATCATTTCACGAATGAGTTATGGAGCACTCTATTCGGTATTACTGTCAGTGATCCTGAAATTGATGAAGAGTTTGATGAAGAAGAAACTGATGAAGTGGTAACCGACTCTGATAAGCATAAAGATTTCAATTGGAATGTTCACTTGAACGAAATGCTAAAGGTTCTTCGAGCTGCAAACTATTATGAACCAATTACCACAGGTCAATTAAGGATGTTACCTCGAATATTATTGTGGATTGTATCTCATGTCTTACGTCCGAAAAATTGTGGATTTTCAAGAGTCGATTTTGCAGAAATTCATCTTGTGTATATCTTGATGCACGGTCAAAATCAGATGGCCACACTACTTTGTTGATCGCATGTTTTCTGTTGATTCTTGCAACAAAGGTACCTCTTTATGCTATTCTTCCATGATTGCAAGAATTTTAAAGCATTTCAAGATTGGTGTGGCAAATCTCATTTACAAATCACCAAATTCTTCTCACGAGCTTTCACAACGTACTCTCACTAACATGAGTTATTTATGGGATATCGAGCATTGAACATACTATCTCCGTAATAATGGTAGGAAGATTTTTAACTTTGATGATCAAAATGTAGCTGTTGACAAAGCTGGAGAAAATCAGATGGAAAATGAGAATCCTGATGAGAATCCTCATGGCGCTCCAGATGGCGATGCAAATATGCAAGATGCGAACCAAGAAGTTGGTCACGGTGGTAGTTTTTATGCTGGCCCTAGTGACACTGCTGATATTATTACCATGTTGCAAAGTATGCAAGTGCAGCAAGATGAGAGATATGTTATACAATCCAAAGAGCTATGTCTCATGAGGGAGCACATGGCCACTCAAGATGCCGATTTCCATTCCTTTGTTGCTTACACTACGGAAAGCCTCTTGCGCAACACTATTAATGAAAATTACACTGCTGAGATAGATCGGTTGAATCACATCATTCATACCCAGGAAACAGATGGAGATCATTATGAGAGCTTCTACCGTGAGCTCGGTACATTCAATGCAAGACTAAGGCTAAGAAGACGCGGAAGGCATTGACTGGGGTTATGATATGGTGTTTTGTGGTGTCTTTTTCTCCCTTGGTTGTGTTCTTTGAGTTTCTTCTGTTTGCATTTATTCTGTTGTACTAAGTGTTGACTTGTGTATTTCCTTTGGATATTGGTGTTGTTAATTATTATGATTATGCTATTTACATATGTGTTGTATGTGAGTGCATCTCATTTCTTTGCAATTGCCTCTGTATGGTATTTCATATTTGCGTAATGAGCATCTACGTGATGCTTCTAATAGATTGATTGTTTTCTTTCTTTTTGATGTTGTTAAAGGGGAGAAGATGAGATGATGAAGAGGATTATGCATGATATATGCACACACTTAGGGGGGCTATAAAAAAAAATGCTTAAAGTCAGGGGGAGTTATTCTGTGTATCAATAGAAACGCAGCAGGGTACGACTACATTATATACGTTTGCCATCATAAAAAAGGGGGAGTATGTGAGTGCTACATATTGCTAACTACAAATTCAACCAATTTTTGAATTATGTTAAACAAGGAATAAGATAGCTTATCGTAGTGCTCTTGTATATTGGACAGTGTCAACTTACGTTTAGATGCTCATTTGTCCCCTTAACTTTATGATGCATAAAAAGAGTATTCGAACAAGTTTGATAGGTATTAGGCATGTCATACACATCAACAATCAAGTTTGTGTGTCAAAACAACAGCATAAGCCGACCTACACATGATCAGGCCGACCTATGGAAGCTTCAACTTCAGTATAGGATGACACATCAATGTTTTAGGCTGTCTCCTACGCTCCTAGAATGAAGCCTGTAGATTATGCCCACAGGTTGTATTTCAGGTCACCTCATAGGTTGGTCTGAACGCCTTAATAGGCCGACCTATTCAAGTTAAAACTTGAAAAATTCTTTTTGCATCTTATTTTTCTTGTATCCTTTTACCCATTTTCTTCATATACCTATATATACTCATACATGCATCTTCTTCTAGGCAAGGGTTCCTAGTGAATAAAACCTAAACGAAACCAGATTATAAAGTTGCCCATCAACTTCATCTCTTCTTCTATGCATACACACAATTGAACTACACATAATCATTTTTTAATTGGATAACCATCTAGATTAGGGTTGATAACATCCTATTAGGTTTGGTATAACCGAGAATATTGGGTTGGGGGTTTGTGTGTTTCAAATAAGAAAACTAAGGTGGGATTTTCCTTCAATATCGGGTTGATTTGAAGGTTTTGGACGAGATCACGTAAACACAGATTCAACCGAGTGAAAGCCTGATGATAAGGTAGTTTCCTTGCAAGGGAGTAGCGTGAGATGGTGAATTGTGTTCGGGAATCTAGGGTTTCAACAAGTTGCTTGCTCGGGATAATCGAAGGATTATAGCCGCATTATTGGTCACTTGATTAAGCTTTTATCAAGGGTTTGAAGGTGGAAGAATCAACACAAAACAAAAGGGTTTTTGGGGTTTTCATTCTTCATCTCTTGTATAAACATTTTTGCAAATAACAGGTTAATAGCACTATCTCAATTTGATTTTGAATTGAGGGCAAACACACCCATAGCGAGGCCGATTGGAGAACTGCCTAAACAATTTCTGGTCTCTCTCTCTCTCTCTCTCTCTCTCTTCATTTCTTTATTTGTTTTATTGGTGATTACACAATTTATCGAGTTCATCGTTGTTTGATTAATTCGATTGGAAATTGTTTTCTACTATCTTTTAAAGGTGTTGTTGTTGATATAATCACAATCACTTTGACTATGATAGTTTTAACATCAACAAAACAAACTATATTTCCAATTGTTATCGATCGCACATCAAGCGTTCGATAAATTGTTTTTGTGTATTTTGTTGCATTTTGATTCATTGGATATACGAGTTACAATTAGCATTGCATTTAATTGACCCGTAGCTTGATTGTTGTTGAACATTTATGTTTGTTATCACGCCATTTGGTTTATGATACGTATATTGCTTTTCGATAGTAGGTTCGTTTAGACGATTCGATCCAGGTCGTTTTTCTGCTGCACCATATTTTGAAAACACATTTTTTCCAAAGGTTTTTTGTTGTATAATTTGTGATTTATTCACGCCCCCTCTAGATCGGAGCCTATCTTCTAACAATCACTGATCCTCGGTTAAAACACCAATCTCTCCTTCTTTGGGTTAATCACCACTTCTTGGTTAACAAACCCTACAACTCCTCTCTTTTGGTTAATCACCGATTCTCGGTTAAAACACCATCTCTCTTATCACTTTTAAACTCTACTTCTTCTTTGGTTAAAACACATTTCCTATCACTCTTATTCCTTCTCTTGGTTATGACACCACTTGTTTCATATCCCTAGTTCCACGAACTATGGAGCTCTAACTTCCTCATTGCACCATGAGTATACGTAGGCACAGGATTCCAAGATCTTGGAAAGTAACCTTCCTTCATTTTCTCCCCTAGTTCCATGAACTACGGAGCTTTGACTTCCTCATTGCACTATGAGGATACGCAGGAATGAGGGCCCCAATCCTCCGCGAGCACTCTCTTCGTCCCCCTTACTTTCTCTCTTTCACGAGTAACCTTTAGATAGAACACTCATCCAAGCAAAGAGCAAGCAATATAGTTTGCGTCGGGTACGACAGATGTGAGGGATGATAATACCTTCCCCTTGCATAAACAACTCCCATACCCATTTCTCTTCCCCTTGGTTTTTATCGATATTTCCCTTTTCTTTTGGAATAAATAAAGTTCAGTGGTGACTCTGTTGTACCATCGAGCGTGCGATGCACTCGAGTATATTCTCACTAGCTTCAGCTGGTGACTCTGCTGGGGAGTCCTCAAGAGTGTCTAGTCTAGTTTTTTTTCTTTCTTGCATGTTTGGGATTTTATATTTATACTCTACTTGCTTTATCCTTATGTTATTTATCGCATTCTTTTATTAATTTAAATATTCATATTCTGTATATTCTTGATATCTGTCGTATTCTCTATTGTGGGCTGGGATGATGCTACATGAGAGAGAAGTTCTATACTCGAGCTTGAGCATACACACATGATTGTATTGTGACTAGAGTCGTGTTGACCTACTGGGAGCAAGTCCTTGTTAGTGTCGACACGAGATGTCACGCCTCGAGTAGATTCTTTTGGGAGCATCAGACTCTGACGAGTCAGTCGTCCTAGACAGTGGTATCTCAAAATGGGTCCATGACACTATGGACCTTTTTAGGATCACCTTCGAAGGCTAGTCCATACCTGCGAGGGGATATTGGGTTTTTGTAGGAAACCAATACCCTACATACCTTTGTTCTCACGTAACTTCGGAACTATGAACATATAACAAACAATATTTGCAGATTATCCAGAATATGTTGAATCTCTGAATCCATGATCATTGCATTGTCATTACATCATAATAAAATTGATTTTAGCATGTGCATTTTTCAGGGAATCCTCAGTCTGTCGTGCATTTTAGCTCATTAAGTTATGGAGAAGTCTGACAGAAGGAACACTTATCAGTACAATCTTAGGGATTATAAGCTTGGGGAGTTGAAAAAGCTTGGGGTCATTTTGGTTGGTGACTACATGGATGACTTTAAGTATGCGTATGGTAACTTGATGGGTATTTTACTGACTAAAGAAGATGATGGATTGGTCCTCACATTTGCACAATTCTATAGTCCTACATTTCACTGTTTCAAATTCCAGGATTTTATTTTGGCTCCCACTTTGGAGCAATTTGCTCATGTCATTCGTATTTCAGTCAAGGATCAGATTCCTTATATGGGTACAAAAGGTTTTCCAGACTCCATTGTAATTGCATGAGCTCTTCATCTCCAGAAGAATGTGGTAGACTCCAACATCCGCTCCAAGGGTAATTCCAAAGGTTTTCCTTCGAAGTTTCTGTTTGAGAAGGCCACTACATTTGCTGATAATGGAAGCTGGGAGGCTTTCTATGCCACCTTTTCCCTCCTTATCTATGGTTTGGTGCTCTTCCCAAACATCGAGGGGTTCATTGATAAAACTGCCATTGTTATCTTTATCTCCGGAAACCCAGTCCCTACTCTTCTAACCGATGTTTTCTTCTCTTTCAACTGGAGGGAATAAGAAGAAAGATGGACAGATTAATTGTTTCATTCCTTTATTCTACAAGTGGATATTGACGTATTTTCTGAGGAAAGGTCCTTTTGCTGACAACGTAGGAGCGTTGAAGTGGTCTCAAAGGTAGATGTCACTAAGTATTGATGATATAGTTTGCTATAACCGCGATTATAATGGGGTTGAGCTCATCTCTAGTTGTGGTGAATTCCAAAATGTTCCCCTTGTTAGTTCCAAAGATGGGGTGATCAATTACAACTCGGTCCTTTATATTCGTCAGTTAGGTTATGCGCTAAAAGACAAACCTGAAGAAAAGTATTTGGAAGAGTTATTGGTAGCCGAAGGGGTTGTTGAATATGAGCTGTTAAAGAAGATACACCATGCATGGGGAAAATTCATCGCATTGAGAAAAAGGAGATTGGTAAGCAAAAATTCATTGCGATGGATCCTTATATAGATTGGATTCGTTCGAGAGTGAAGATCGTCAAGTTGCCATATCCTTGGGAACCGAGCATGAATTTGAAGCCTTCTACATCTCCTATGACTTCTGTTTCAGAGGTAGACAAGCTCAAGGAGATTAACAAGGGATTAGAAAAAAAATGCCGACCTCCGCACTGATCTAGGAAAGCTCATGCTGGAAAGAGAAAACTTGAAGTTTAACCTCAACCAGAAGAATGAGCGAGTGCTCAAAGCAGCTGAAGACACTCAAGTAGAATATAACAAGAGAAGGAAGGTAGGGGAGGCTCTAAAAGGAACCTGTGATGGCCTTGCTGCTAAGAAGAAATAACTAGCTGAGTCTCAATATCAAGCTACCAAGACGGAGTTAAACTATCAGACACAACTCAAAGAGCTTCAAAGCAAGTTGGAAGACTACCAGAAGAAGCTAAAGCGTGAACAAAGTTGTGCCGCAAAGATAGCAGAATCTCTCTCTCAACGCCAAACCAAACTCGATGAAGCCTTCAAGGAAATCTAGGGTTTAAAGGATCAAGCGCATCAGAAGCAAGAAGAAGCCAACCAACTCAATCTAGAGATCACTCACTGGGAGAGACAAAGCCGTCATCTTGAAGTTCTTTTGAATCAAAAGGAGGCATTCTTGCAAGATCTCATCCAAGGGCCGAATTACTCCTTGTTGCAGAACCTCCTCAAAGATGCATAGTACTAGAAAGACATACACACGCACCTAGCCTTATTTGTTAACCACGCACTCGAAGATCTGCTGGAGTTGCTGGAGAAGGCATATGTTGTTGTGTTTCCATATAGCATCCTGTGGGTTGTGTTTCATGTCATATATGTATGTAGGGTATTGTTCAAAAGGTTCAAAGTCGACCTTCTTATAGCTCCTGGAGCAGATATCGGAGAATGTAACTGTTGTACTCTTTGATCTTCTTTAGTGAACAAAAGGAGTATTTTTACTATCAATTTTATAGTCTGTCTTACTTTCTCCACTTGTATGACTATTTTGCACTATTGACAATATATGGATTCCCTAAAATTAAAAAAAATTATTTTTGCATGCATTCATTCACTCATCCACACATATGCACATCTCGTGCCAGAAAATCAAAATGCTTACACCGTCTTTCTCCAAATTGTAGCAAAGATGACGACTCAACATCGGTATTTCACAAGAGACAACAAATCATAGATCATGGCTGAATATGAACTTGAGAATGTTGCCTACAAGGAAACCTTGGCTCAGTTCCAAGGAAAGATGGACCTGTTACAAGGAAATATGGATGCTATCATGGAGTTCCTTCGCGCTTAGAAGGACGCTGTTATACCCTAATTTTTAACCCTAAGATCTCATCCTCTTTTTGCATTTTTTCATACAAACAAGATCAAAAGCTTGGTTGCTTTCTTACCCTCTCATCTTCGTATTTGCTTTTGTAGGGATCATCAAGCACCTCTTTGTGTATCTTTTTCATTTATGTTTATGTGCTTTATGTTTCACTAACTACTAATCAAAATACTAAAAATATGTCTTGTATCCTTTTGTTTCTTTGCAAGGTAGGGTGCTATATGAAGAACACCAAGCATGATTCATCAGCTAGGGTTTTGCTCCCTCAAGGTTAAAATATGGTCAACCATTGATTCCCAAGGGCTATCTCATCAAACCATGGCTTCTAATACCAAAGTACAAGGTTTCAAGTATCATTCAATCTCATTTTGATCAAAGATATCTCAAGTTTTAGTAGCTTGTCCCTCAAGAAAAGTCAAAGGTTCATGTGTTTATTTCCATGCCTTCATCAATAAGTTACCTCAAGCTTTGGTCAATTTAATCAAAGGAAATTCAAGGAAAAATTATTCTGAGTTCATATGATTATCCATGTGCTTTGAAATGCAAGGAAAGTCCAAGTTTACAAGTTGATTTGGAAGTTTGACCTAAAAAGTCAATATTTCAAGTCAAATTTCAAAAGATCACAACTCCTTCAATTCTCAATATTTTTTAATGTTTCTTTTTGCATATGAATCTTCTCAACATCCTTTTCAACTTCTCTCAACATCAAAAGACATTATAGGTCATTTGTGGAGTAAGTGAAATTTTGCTTATTTTCAAGTGATTTTTTCTCAACTTTCAAGAATCACAACTTCTTCAATTTTAAAAATTTGGATCTCATTATTTTTTCACAATATCATTTGTGAAGCCCTCTACAAGATTGCTTCAATGTTCAAAGTCAAATTGTGCTTGGAAGGCCATGGAATTCATTGATACATTATAGGTAAGTTTTAGCCATTTGGACTAAAAATATTTCAGGTTTGGTTTGCCGGATTTTTGTACCAATTTCAACATGACATAAATTTTTTCTCAAGCATCCAAATGAAACCTTTCTTGGCACATTGTGATCTTTGTTATGATGTTAACCAATTGCAAAAAGATTGGAATCAAAAAGCCCCGTGTATAAGATGCCCCATTGAGTTGAACATGGTTACTTGGAACTGAAGTTTTCACCATAATAAGAATTTTTACCTCAACCAAAACTTGTTTACATGCCAAATTACCATGCATTTTGGAGCTAAACATGATTAATGAAGTTCCCTGAAGTTAATTGACTCCTAAAACGTATCATTTGGCTGAGTTTTGAGGCACATGGAGTAACATTTTTCTCACTTGAAGGGTGCACAATTACACTGAATTCTGGATCATTCCACCCTTCTCAGCATTCCATCACCATCTCCTATAAATATATACCTAATTCCAATCATTTCTCAAGCTTTTGATAGCCAGAAAACCCCTGCTCCGCTCTCAAATTTTTCCAAAAAATTGAGCTATCGTGTTTTAATTTCTAGCTAGTTTCAACTCAATTTCTTGATTCAGTTAGTTGTATCATACTTCTCTGAAGCTTCTACAACAATTCCTAAGCTCTAAGAGTCCCAGAATCGCTCCAATCAAATCCAGTTTCAGAGCTCCTCCGATCTTTTTTTGGACAAGGTAGTTTGAGGCTCCATTTTTAATCAAACAAGTTACCACGATGCAGCCTTTAACCTTCTAATTGTTTCCCCTAACTTATCTGGAATTGATAGCTTATTTTCATCATTTAATTTTTGTTTTCGTGAGTTTTGTTTCACTGAGTTTTCTTTGCAATTCTCTCTACTCTCTTTCAATAAATGAAAATGGAGTATGAGGGTGAGTTCGCCTTGATGAGACGGTTGCAATGATGGTGGTCTCATGCCCTAACTTTACCACTTAGCAATCTCCGGTGATCCTCTCACCGGAGAAGATGACCAGAGAGGTGGACGATGACTTTCTGAGATGAGCCACGCTAGTAGAATGTTATAATTTGATTGGCTGCATTTGAATGTGATCCAGCGTATTTTCTTTATTATTTTCCACCGTGCACCATCATCTGAGGAGCGTTGGACCTGCCACGTTAATTAATGAAGTCAGATCCTACGCTCCTCCTTTTTCCTTTTATATTCTTTTCTCATTTTCAATTTTTTAAATTGCATTTCCTTCAAAAATTCATGGAAAATTCATTTTAACTCCAAAAAATCCCAAAATAATTTTTAAAATTCTCTTTTATTTTCCTCTTTCTGATTTTATATTTTTCATATTTTATTTTCATCATTTTCTATTTTTCTTGATTTTTTGCCTTTTTGAAGCATTTTAAATAGTTTAAAAATAGTTTTATGCATTTTTAAATTCTCAAAAAATTTATATAACATTCTTGACTTGTTTCTGACTTGCTTAAATTTTCTTGACCATTTGTGATTTGATTTGAAGTATCATTTGCATTTTCATATTTATTTTCATTTTAAAATTAATTTTAAAAATTATTTTGATGCATTTTAATTCATATTTTTGCCTTTTTGACTTGTGTTGACTTCTGTTGGCCTTGGAACATAGGTGATTTGATCGTAAGTTTCATCAAACTCAATGGATATTGGGTGTTGATGGGGTGAGAACCCTAATCCACCAAAATGGTTGATTGATTTTGATGATAACTTGATCATCACTTGGATCCAATTTGGTTTTGCTATCTTGTTTGACCCTCTCTTCTTCATCTCTTTATTTTTTCTTTTTCACCTTTCTTTTGATCAATTGGAGGATGTGTAGGCCATCTTGTTCATGAGATCTTGAGTGGTGCTTGATGAACTTTCATCATTTCAAATCTACCATTTGATTGATCGATTGATCAATTGAGGTATTTTGGATTGATGCATAAGTTTGTCCTAAGTATCATGAAAGGTTGATTGATGTAATTGATTCATCTTTCCTTGACTTAGGTCTTGATCCACCTTGTTTTGACTTGTGCTACATGTCTTATTAGTATGATCTTTATATCATGTCTCTAACATGTATGGTGCTTAAATTGTTTTTGACCGACCTCCCATAGTATGATTTTCCTTATAGATTATGCTACGATTGCTTAAAATAGCGTTAAATTTGTCCCTAATTGGAAAGTGATCATTTGGTCCAATTTTAGATATGAGTCTTTTTTAGTTTAGATGTAATTCTCTTATCTCCATAGTGTGTAGATTTTTTTCCACCTAAGAGAGCTAGTGGCATACATGTTGATTTTATCCAAGTTGGAGCCCTTCTCAAAGGATGATGCAAAGTTCTCATACTTGTAGGGTTGATTAGTTGAGTAATCTACTTTAAATGACAAAATGTCTTCTTCCTTAACTTTAACACTAACATTAACTTTAATTGTGCTAACTTTTACTTTATGCCATTTATTTTTATGCACTTTTATCTTTATGCTCTTTATTTTATGTTTATCATTTCATATCATATTTTCATCTTGTTTATGTTTATGCCTTTTTCTCTTTGTCCACTTGGAATTTTTTTCTTCTTTTTAAGACATTAATAAAGGATAAACACCCTAAAAGACCTTAATGGTTTCCTTGGACTATTGGTTATTATCCCTTGTATGGATTTGGAGTTTTGGACTTAGATTTAGGTTCTTTGTCCTATGCTTTGGATTTTTGACTTGAGACCCTAGAATTCATCTAGTACCTTTGACCTTGAGTTAACCTCTTTGAAGACTTGGCTTGGATACTTGGTTTTCATCTGATGCTTGGTTATTTCTCTGTTTATCTTGTTGCTTGAGTCCAAAGGATGAAAGTTTTGGCTTGTTTATGTCAGAGGCTTGGTATCTTGGTTAGATCTTTCATTCCCTAGATTTTTTTTTATGCTTTAGGATAGCCTCTTCATCTCCTCCCCTTCTTAAGTTTTCAAAATCTTCTCCCTTTTTCAAAACCTTCTTTTTTCAAACTAAAACCATTTTCTTAATAAACCTTGACTTTGTAAAGTGCATTTTCAAACTCATTTTCTTAATAAATGTTAATCAATCTTAAGCATATCAAGACCATTTTCAAAAGACTTAAAAAATATAAAACTCATTCAAACCATTTTGTACCTTTTGTGCACTTTTTGCTTTTAAAACTTTTCATAAAGTTTAGACATGAGTGTTGCGGTGAGAATCGGATATCAAGCTATTGTACTAACTTGAATCACAAATCATTGAATGTTCATCCCCGAACTTTGATTTATCCAAAGGACAGGTAAAAGATCGAATAAAACCCTATTTGTGCAATGTAACAACAATGCTAAGAGATATAAGGTTGGGGGTGGTTATACTAAGGGAAGGTATTAACATCCTAAGTATCTATAGTACTCTATACGAACCTCTTGTTGTATTTATGTTATGTTATTGTTTGTTTCCTATTAATTGGGAGTATTCTATGGGGAAAGGGAACCTAAGGAGGTTTTACTAAGTATGCTCGCAAAGACTTCACGGTCTTATGCCTACGTATCCTAAAAAGGGTGGAATCAGAGCAATCGTAGTTCACCTAAACAAAGGTGAAAAACACTTGATAGTGATCAAGATTCAAGGGTGAGGTAAGTGTTCATAAAAATAACACTTACATAGAGTTTACAAACTCTAACCTAAATCTAAGTTGAAAAGGTAATGACTCTAACAAGGTCAAGAGGGTGGTTTAGGTAAGGTTAAGCTACCTATGACTTAAAGTCAACAAAGACCTTTCCTTTGGATTTGATAACAAAAGAGAAAAAAGAAGGATGAAGGCTAACAAGTTAACATCACTAAGGGATAATTTGACAAAGTTAAAGTAAGCATGAACAAGATGGGTGAATATGGATGAGATGGACAAAGATGATATTCAAACATGATATCAATTATAAGGTAACTTCCAAACATGATGTTAATCAAGGAAACATACAAGTGACATGGTTCTAACAAGACAAAAACATTCACGTGACATGGTTCTAACAAGACAAAAACATACATGGATGAAAACAAGGATTCAAGTGTACAACTAAGATAAGCAAGGATTAGGATTTACTAACACCACTTAATCATGAATACAAGACAAACATGGATAACAATTCAAAGTTCAAACAAGACATGTATAAGTCATAACAATACTTCAACATGGATAAGATTCAAAGTTCAAACAAGACAAGTATAAGTCATAAAAATACTTAAACATGGAGAAAGTGCAAACAAGACATGTATAAGTCATAACAATACTTAAACATGGAGAAAGTGCAAACAAGACATGTATAAGTCATAGCAATACTTAAACATGGATTCCATGCCAAAATAATCATGAAAAACAAGTCAAGACATTACTTTAATCATGCAAACAAGTTTGGACATGGTTCAAGACATAGTTATCAACCTAGAGTACATGTGAAGGTTCAAAGTGATCATATTCAAGGATTAAAACATCACAAAGATTTGAACATGGCCAACATACAAGCTATTAATCATGTAAAGACATGTCATTAAAGTTAAAGCCATATATAAACAATACACAAAGGAGTACAAGTTCAAGGACTTACATATATACAAATATTCCATAAGGTATGAAAGAATTAACAAATATCATGGCAAAGGTAAAAAAGAAAACTTTATAATCATGCATGGGAAACAAGTTCATTTATACATGAAAAATAATGCATTTAAGTACCATAAACTTAGGAAAAACCAAAAGCAACATGTTATTAACATTGTACAAGGTTCACACATGGTATATTACATTCACACAAGTCAACGTGGCCAAGAGAAATCAAAGAACAAGGCAAATAAGGTCAACTAAAGGACCTAAAAACCCTAAAAAGGTGCCTATGTTAACTATGCAAATGTGTGTGAAAAATAATTATTTTGTGGAATTTTAAAATATAATCATAAAATAGGCAATGTCATGAGAAAATAGGAAAAATAATGACTCAAAAAGGTTAAAGGATCAAAGAGTTATGAGTATTTAAAGTTGTGAAGAAAACAAGAAAATACAAGTGATAAAAATATGGTTTTGGTCCAAGAGGGACTTGAACTCATGACATGGAGGTTGCAGCTTCAAAGTAAACCATCAGGCCATATGCGCGCGTGTGAAATGTTATGGAAACAAACATATATATTTAATAAATGCTTCAGAACCATATCAAAAAATAAAATAAAAGGAACTGGGACGAGGGGGGATTCGAAACCTAGTTCCTATAGTCACAACATCACTTAACATGCTCGCTTCAGCCACTGGAGTAGTTTGAAAATTGGCGCGCATGTCGCGGTCAAGAGGAATATGAATCTTGAGATGTAATTCAGACGTCTCAAAAATCCTCTTACTTTTTTTTCAGTCTTTGGAGCAGGCATCTCTTGAATGGCCTTGACTTTGTCGGGATCAACCTTAATTCCTTTTTGGCTGACAATGAATCCTAAAAGCTTTCCTGATCGAACACCGAACATGCATTTATTGGGATTCAAGTGGAGTTCGTATTTTCTCAGACGCTTGAATAACTTTGATAGGTGTTCCATATGTTCTTCTTCTATTTTAGATTTGACAATCATGTCATCGACGTACACTTCAATTTCTTTGTGCATCATGTCGTGAAATAGAGTTGTCATATCCCTTTGATAAGTTGCTCCTGCGTTCTTTATATCAAACGTCATTACTTTGTAACAAAAGGTTCCCCATGGAGTGATGAATGAAGTTTTCTCCATGTCTCCTGGTGCCATTCTGATTTGATTATAGCCCGAGAATCCATCCATGAAGGAAAAGACTTTGAATTTTGATGTGTTGTCAACTAGCATGTCAATGTGTGGTAGGGGAAATCATCCTTTGGACTTGATTTGTTTAAATTCCTATAGTATACACATATTCTAACTTTTTCGTCTTTCTTGGGAACTGGCACTATGTTGGCTAGCCATAGAGGATATTCTGAGGTGGCAAGGAAACCTGCGTCGATCTGTTTCTGCACTTCTTTGACAGTTGGACTGAGTAGTGCTCCAATTTTAACTTCTTTTATCTCCTCTTCTGAACCTAAATTGACCGTTTCCAACGTTTCTTTGTAAGGTTGAATAGATTTCTCCTTATTTTTTAGTAATCGAGAGATCTCTTCTGGAATTTCTTCGTCTCCTTCTTCTTTCAAATACCGGGAACTCAAAGTTGGGATAAGGCATTGGTTCATATGTTTCAATGGGGTTTAAAACAAGTAATATGCATAACGTGATGATTCTTTTTTAGAAAAGATAGAGAGAATGCAAAAGTGTGTGCAGTGTATTTTGAAAAACGTTTATTTTTATTTTATTTTGTTTTTTAGGATTACCATTTTCTGGAAAAGCGAAAAAGTGAAAATAGCAATAAATGCAGGAATTCAGAATGACATTCTTAATTTATGATTTGTCGATTCTTGAAACACAAACCCTATAAAAGAAAACTCTTTGGCTCTAGGCGAAGCGAAGAGGGACATTTACAGAAAATCAAGCCCTATAAAACATCATTTTCACCCGGGAAAAGTGAAAGGTCAAAACAAAGGCGAGACAATTACTTTGATTTATGAACGATATTTGGGACATCGACTGCGACCCAATGGTGACGAACTCCTCTGTGGATCACAAAGTCCGGTATTTTTCTTCCTGGATTGTCTTCAGTAATGACACTGATTTCTGGCGGAGCTGGATCACTAGTGTCTTCTTCCCATGCAACGTTATCATAAAAGGACTCTTCTATTGTATCTTCAACAGTATTTTCATTTTCAAGAGGATCTCCCCATCCAATGGGTTGGATGTCTACATATCTGATGCGAGAGCTTTTTGGAGCAGTGTACTTCACTAGAAAGTCATACTTGCCGCTTGGCTGCCCCAAAGTATCCCAAGTTTCTGAGGGGATAGATGAGTCATCTTCTTCAATGACATTGACCTCAGGAAATGAAAAGTTGATAAATTCTTGTCCTGCGATTCTTGCAACTTCATCAACATGATGTTTGACTCTTTCAGAATCTTCCTGGTAAGGTTCCCACGACTCTGGGAGAATAGGTGGATTTTTCTCAAGGTCATTCAGCAGATATGCATTCTCTGGCTGACGCTTTTGCCCTGAATTTTCCATGTAAGGTTTCCAGATGGGCAAATCATCCATATGATCATATGAGTTGTAATCAAAGTTTTCTTTCATTAGAGTACCTTCTTCCAATGAGTTGGGTGGAGCACGGCATCCCTCAGGATCGCAATCTCCAGATATCATTCTGAGATCTGATCTTGGTGTATATCTAGGACTTTGCATCGGAGAGCAAAATGGCATGTATGTTTCTTCTTGAGATATATATCCTTCATCGTTGAAATTGGATTTCCACTCTTCATTTGTATCAGAAGAGTTGTTCTCCTTGATGGTATGGACCTCCTGAAAAATTGGGTGGAGGAAGCGTCCACTGTGGAAGAAATCTTGAATGGGACGAAAGCTTTCATCCTTTTCTGCAGTCTGGGTAAGTGCTGGAGAAAAACCGAGACCTTTTCTTGTCTTGTTATCAACAGGAATCACAACCTACCCTCATCCTTTTATGTCACTGCTTCCCATTATTTGGAGAGCATCTTTGTACGAGGAAATCGACATTCCTTTTTCTTGATGATTCTCATTGCTCACAGAGAGTGCTTGAAATTGAGTTCCAACGACCTCTTCTGGTTCTAAATATGAGAATGATGATAGGTTGCTCACAATTAAAGCGTGTTCTCCGCATACTGTGACCAACTTGTCGTTATTGACAAACTTCAGCTTCTGGTGAAGTGTCGAAGTGACTGCCCCTGATTCATGTATCCAAGGTCGTCCCAATAAACAACTGTATGCCACTCGGATGTCTATGAATTGGAAGGTAGCTTGGAAAATGTGGGGACCAATGGTTATGGGAAGGTCGAATTTGCCAATAACTGTCTTCCTGGATCTGTCAAAAGCTTTGACAATGATCTCACTGCCACTCATCGGAGTACCTTGAAAAGATAACCGTACCAAAGGGACCTAGGCATAACTTTCAAGGATGAACCTGTGTCTACCAGTACGCTGGCTAAAGCATCGTCTTAGCAATTGACTGTGATATTGAGTGCCATGTTTTGATTATTGCCTTCCTCTGGAAGTTCTTCATCACTGAAACCCAAATTATTGTAGGAAGTGATGTTGGAAATAATGTTGTCAAACTGACCCACTGTTACATCTTGTAATAAAAAGGCATGTTGCAAGACTTTATGTAGAGCTTCTCTGTGAGTTTTTGAACTGAGCAGGAGAGATAACACGGATATCTGAGAAGGAGTTTGTAATAATTGATCCACAATGTTATATTCACTTCTCTGGTTGAGTTTTAACATTTGATCGTTATTTTGCACAGGCTCTGCACTGTTGGATTGGCCAATTTGTTGATTAGGAACTTCAGCTTGAGGTTCCTTTTCTTCTGCAGGTACTTCAACTCCTCTGTTGAAGATTCGACCACTTCGGGTGACTCGATTAATATCAGCAATGTTGACAACGGATGGTAGTGGAATATCTTTTCCATCTTCTATTATGGTCGCACCGTATTTGTACGGAATAGGTTTTTCTGATTCGTGTGGCACCGGGCCTGTCAGGTAGATGACCAAAGGGGTTATTTGGGTCTTTTGACTGTCAAAAGTAACCTCAAATGGTTCTAGCTAGAGACTGTTGGAAATTTTTCCACTGTCGAAAGGGATTCCCGAGTGCTTTGGCTTGTTGAGCAGAGGGATCATGGTGAAAATGTCATAGTCAATTCCATAATTAACAGGTACTCTTTCATTTAAAACTGTGATGGTTCTTTTGTCCAACAACTCTTGAATCTCATTTTGGACAAGGAGGCAACCATGTAGACTTTTGCGACATTTTCTGCAAGCCGGATGATCGTGGTGATTCGGACCAAAATAATCAAGTCCGCACACGCATTTGTGAAATTTGACCAGTGACATTTCAATGTTTTTAATGTCATAAACTGCATGCTGCCCTAGGTAACCTTGCACCATATTGATGGACTGATAATTTAGGCACAGTTGGGTTTCCCCTTGGTCCACTTAATTCTGGAGAGTTGCTCGCACGGTGTAGCACCCTTGGCTATTTTCTGAACATATTCGACAACGTTCATAATTATGAGATGGCACCCGACCGTATCCACTCTGTATGCAGTGCATCTTTACTAAATCTGTTTCTAGCAAGCGGATGTCACAACTTTGGTTTCTGCCTGGATTTCCATTGGTTATGCTAACTTGATGTGTGTTTTCATCCTGGTAGACTGGGAGCCACCAATGGTCCAACAGATGCTAAAGAGTTCTTTGTACGAGTTCGCAACCTTGATAGTTTTCGGAGCAATCTTTGCAGTTCTGATAATTATGGTCTGACAGATAACTGAGCCTGACTTACTTGGCATGTTATTCTACCAAGCCGGTATTCATTAGACGAATGTCAAAAATATGAACCATATTTACCTGGTGACTATTCCTTCTATGGTAGTCTTGGATCCATCCAAGATCTATTTGACGCTGAAGTGCCTCTTGTACAAAAGAACATCCTTTATTGTCTTTTGAGCAAATCGGGCAAGCGTTGTAGTCGTGTAGCGGCAGATTATGATACTGACTTTTTCTTGAGTGCATTGCCACTAGATTGACATTCATTGCGCGGATGTCAAGATTTTGAACAATGTTCGGATGTTGATAGGCCATATTTATTCCATGAATCCTATGATCCTGGATCCAGCCTAAATCCATCTGCTCTTGAAGAACTGCTTGTACAATGATGCACCTTGATTGTTTTTGGAACAAATGTCACATTGACGATAGTTGTGAGATGGCACATGGCCATACCCGCTTTGCCTACAATGCATTTTTACCAGATTTGTTCCTAATAGGCGTACATCGTGGATTTGATAACTGCTGCCAGGTCCTTCATCTATCAAGCTTACTGAAGCTTTTTCATGTTATGGCAACGGGTTCGTTTGAACATTCGGATTCGTATCTTTGAAAGATAAAACTCCATTTTTGATGGGCCTTTGCACGTCAGATTTGAAGCTGAGGCAGCTCTCAATGTTATGCCCTGGTCCTCCTTGATGATAAGGGCAAGATTGATCAGCTTTGAACCAATAAGGGGGATTGTTCGGCACTGTGAGAGGAGTCCTGGTTTGGACATGCCCCTTGGCTAGTAAAAGTGGGAATAGTTCCGCATATAACATTGGTATGGGGTCAAACCCTAGAGATCGTGGAAAACAATTGTTGTTATTGTATTGTGAGCGAGCCTGTTGAAGAGGTTGTTGTTGCCTTTGCTAATATGGTGGTTGATTTGGATGCCTCTGAGCAAGCTGTGATTGATATACTGGGATTAGCGCGGGACTAACAACAGTAGACACCATTGCTACTTGTCGAGGTTGGTACCTTCGCCTTTGCTTACTTTGCGAGATATTACTGATATCATATTCTTTCTTCTTTTAGAAAGCACTCCCGTATCTTTTAATACTATTGGATGGTCCCGATTCCTTAACCAATCGACCTTCTCGAACTGCTTCTTCAAGGCGTACCCCTATGTTTACCATCTCGGTAAAATCACTAGGTGCGTTGGCGACCATTCGGTTATAATAAAATGAGCTTAATGTTTTCAAGAAGATTTTCTTCATTTCTTTCTCCTCAAGAAGAGGACAAATCTGGGTGGCGATTTCACGCCATCTTTGAGCGTATTCCTTGAAGGTTTCTTTATCCCTTTGGAACATAGCTCTGAGTTGATCTCTGTCGGGTGTCATATCCAAATTGTACTTGTACTGCTGAACAAAAGCTGCTCCAAGATCTCTGAAGATACTGATCTTGGTACAGTATAATCTCATATACCATTTGATCGCGTCACCGGTTAAACTGTCTTGAAAGTAGTGGATCAGTAGCTATTGGTTTTCTGTCTGGGTAGACATCTTCCGGACGTACATTACCAAATGACTTTGAGGGCAAGAGTTACCTTTGTATTTTTTAAACTCAAGCACCTTAAACTTGTGTAGTATTTTGACGTTTGGGACCAAACACAGGTCAGCGGCATCTTTATCAAACAAGTCCTGTCCGCAAATGACATGCAGTTCTTTCTGGATTTCCAAAAAATGTTCTTGGAATTCATTCATTCTTTCGTAAACTTCTTCATCTTTGCCAGGGGTGGCATGAAGGATCTGTTCCTCTAGGATAGTATGTATCAGAGGTTGCGGTATAGACATTATTGCAGTAACTCTTGGCGCTTCGGTGACCTGAAGTTTATAACCTTCAGGTACAAGAGTCTATGTCGTAGTCCTTGCATCTTCGTTCATCTGAATTTTGTAACCTTCAGGTCTGGAAGTTCCGGTTGTGGCCCCTAGGTCTTCCGTGACTGGTGGTATATATCCTTCAGGTTTTAAATTAAAAGGCATTCCCCAGGGAAAACCTTTAGGCATGTTATACTACGAAAGATTGAATGGTATCTAAAACGCTGGTGTAGATACAATTTCTGAATTTGCAGTCTTTTGAGGTGGTTGATCCTGAGCTGCTGCCAGGGATTCAATCATGTTGTTGAGTCTTTCCAGGCTTTCCTTCAAAGTGTTGACTTCCTCTCTTAGCTCTCTATTTTCCTCCTCAAGATCGTCCATTTTCTTTTGCCGATTGGCCCGAGTATTGTACGAATGAAACATTTTGACTCTAAAGTGCAACACATGTGTGAGACTTTGTGACAAAGATGTGTAATGCAAGAATGATGAATGATATGCAGAGAATGACCGTTTTTTTTCAAAAGAACTTTTAACAATTGTATTGAAAATATCAAACAGTTATGGAAACCTTTTATTGAATTCAAAGGATTACAATATCTTACAGGGAAAAGTACATATTTTACAAAGTGCAGAAAGGAAAACTAGGCCTATGAATCCTAAGGAATCTCTGACGAAGGTCTAGATGTTGGCTGTTGATCCCCTTTTCTCTTCTTTGATCGGGTCTCCTTAACCGTTGTCGGGTCGATGATCCTTTGCCATGTGAAAGGAGAGAGCAAACTTCTCTGTTCCTCTTGACTTGTTACAGTGTATTGCTCTAGTATTTCAATCAGAGTATCTTTCTTCTTCAGTAACTCTTGAATCTTTGTGCATTTCAAGCTACAATCTGGTATTTGTTCTTCCAAGAGTTCTTTTCAAGTTGAGTTTTGTTAAAAGCGACCTACAGTTTCGCTGTGTCACTCATGAAGTAGAGGACAAATTCTTTTAAGGGAAATACTTCTTGATGAGGGTAAGGCATTTTTAACTTGATGGCCCTAGTTTGTACCCATTGGAGATAAGGCTCTACGAAGATGCAGTTTGGTTTTCCCAGAGACTCTCTTCCTTTCTTATGAACATGATGCCAGGCGTGCACAATTTCTTCCTTGAGTGCTCTGTCATTTTCTCCTTCCTTGAAGAAAAGACCTTCCAGATGAACGTTGTAAGGTACGTTCTTCATCGGGTATCCAAGCTGACGACGGGCTAAAACTGGATGATAATTGATCCCTCCCTTGGTACCAATAAGGGGTACACTGGGTCAGAATGGGTGAGAGACATAATCTTTTACGACCATCGCATACCACTTTTGAGATCCCAAAAAGCACCAGATTTGGGTAAGTGAGAAATAAACTATTTGTAGAGTAAGGGTACACAACATGTAAGCATCCCTCCGTTGTACAAGTTCTTTAAATGCACTGAGTGGTAAGCATCTGCCAACAAAGTTGGGACTGGGTTCCTAATTATGAAAATCTTAATAACGTTGATATCGACGAAATTGTCGATGTTAGGGAAAAGGAATAATCCATAAATGAGTCAAACAAAGTTATCCTCGAAAGCAACTATGTTTCCTATACTTGCAAAGTATAAGGCTTTTTCCAACAGAAACCTAGCTGGTAGACCTTGAATTCTTGATATCTGATATTTCAAAAGAGGTGACTCTTTCAATGACCTGATCCTTAGGAATTTCTTCCTGTCCAGAGAATAGATCCTGATCAGTAATAGGTAAATCAATCAGATGAGAGTACTCTTCCAATGTTGGTGTGAGCTGATAATTTGGAAATGTAAAGCAGTGGTATACCGGATCATAGAACTGAACCAATGTAGACAAGACTCCTTCCACGATGTTGACTTTTAAAAGAGACAAAAGTCCTCTATACTTAGCTTTGAAAGCTTCCAGATTAGTAATCAACCTTCCCAATCTTCTTAGGTCTTCAAGTTTTGGATTTCTGAAGGTGTACTTCTGAGTTTTTCTTCTACCAAAATCCATAATGTGGTTTATGATATTTGCAACATCTTTTTTTCTTAGTTCTTTTGAAAAAAATTTGAGAAAAGATTTTCTTCTTAAGTTTTTATGAATGCATGAATGCAGCAAACACAAGTATATGAAAACATGGGTTTAAGGGTTCACGAGCATGGAGCCATGGATCTACCCAATCCCAAAGGGTATGTGCTAGGGGTTCTTTTTTGTACCCGTAGAACGGGTTCTAACAAGGTTCCCAAAATCATTAACCCCTCTTAAGAATATTACCAGCAAACCGACTAACTCATGAGAGCTGTAATATCCTTAAGATGAATCTCATTTGAGCGTAGTATCGCGTATCAACTATTTCTGATAGTCACCGCACTACATCCTTAAAATGGCCAAGGTTAAATGTTTACTAATCCTCAATTTCGCGGGTGCCTAGTGGTAAAGTAATGTTTTCACGACTTTCTCGTTTAACATCAGTAATTCCAAAAGGGTACCTCCACTGATTTGGTGGACTTTCAAGTTAGCTTGGTCGGGATTCACTCCCTATAAGCCTTCTTGAGTTTGCCACCTCCTATCTTAAAATATGCTCTTAAGCCCACTGAGGACTTTTTGACTCGTCACATGTGTATTAATCAATACTACAAAACGCCCAAACAACAACACCAAGTTTACAACGACATCCTATACACCGTTGTTATAGTGCGTACGGGATGCGCGCACATTATTTTAATTAGAAATTTGAAGGGTATAATAACGGTTGTTGTGAACACCGTGGATTCATAAAAACTAATAAGGATATCACTACGGTTATTTCTTAAAACCGTTGTTACAAACTGAAGCTTCTTTTTATGTATTAATTTAAACACCAAGTATATATCAATTTATCCACTGAAAAAAGAAACAAGACGAAACAACCCTAACACTAACGCCGTCACCATTGTCGGGAAGACAACAGCAACAAGAAAGTGTTCTACTTTAAGGTGTTGCAATGTCGCATTTGAAGACAAAATCATCCCAAGGTGTTTCTATGTCTTCTTCCGCTGTAAAATCTCGATCTGGAAATTTTTGTGGTTGTGATGGTCGTATGGTTTCGTACCAATGCAAGAAGGGACAAAATAAAGGAAGGCTTTTTTGGAGATGTCCATTTTGGAGGAGCGATGAAACATGTAATTTGTTCATATGGGATGAAGACGTGGGAGAAAGAGATGGAAATGAAGATGAAAGCATTATGAAGTCAGAGTTGGAAGTTGTGGGCTATTTGAAGGTTATGTATGAGGATTTAAAGAAAAAGAACAAGAATTTGAAGAACAAACTGAAATCAGAGATATTTTTTGGAAATCTCAAGATGTTATGTTTTCTTGTCTCCTTTATGTTTAATGTTTACTTTGTTATGAAATGTAATAGTTGAATTAGGGTTTGAATTACATTGTTGATGTTTAAACTGCAGATGCATTGTGAATTACATTGTTGATGTTTGAATTACATTATGAAGACAGGAATGAAACTAATAAAACTTTCGTCGGTTAGAACCTCAACGCCATAAAATATTTTATTCCTTTAACATTAAGGCGCATATTTTCTTTTTTATTTATTTTAAAATTCACAAAAAAAGAGTTTCACTACGGTTCTTCTAGTTAACCGTAGTGATATATTTATAATAAACAAATTCCTATCTAAACGGTTGGTATTGTTAACCGTTGTGAAATAGTTTACCCATATATAAGCGAAATAACTTTCACTTATTAACAGTAGCGCCGTTGCCTTCAAAGTGAAACCCTAAAACCCATTTTTTCTCTTCGTTTTCACAATTAGCCGTGAATCTTGTGCTTCATACATTAAGGTATTCTTCTTCTTCCATCTATTGTTAGATATTTCCCATTATCTCGTTTGTTGCATGTTGTTTTTGCTGATTGTTCTCATTTTTTCAGATTCGTTTTCACTACCTTAACAAAGACCATACTTTGGAAACTTTATAATGTTTGTGTTGCTATGGAAAAATGTATAAGAAGCATGAAGCTATGATGGAAACTTCATCCACCTTATACTTTTTTTTTCATAGCATCACGAACAAGATGTTAGTAAATGAAGAAACAACAGTGTAAGCAAACTTCATCTAGTTTTAGAAACAATGAAAAGAAATATAAGAAGTATGAAGCTTTTGTGTAAGCTTCTTCCTCCTTATATTTCTTCTTCATTGATTCCCAAACTAGTTGAACATCATAATTGATTCTTGTTCCGTGATTAGTTTCATTAAAAGGTGTGTTATTCCTGTTCCTCTCTTTACTCTTCACTGGATTATGGTTTTAGGGTTTGTTTTCAACTGAGGATGCTCATTTTTGAAGTTTGCTGTGTTTCCTTACAGGTTAAGGAGGTGATACAGGGTGATGATGCTGGTGGTAGCAAGCATATTATATGAGTTTATAATATCTGGATCTGGTATAAAATGTTGTTTGAGTTTATTATATTTTATTTAGATTGTTTGTTTCACTAACCCTCACTTAAAGTTTGCTGGTGGTAGCAAGCGTATTATATGAGTTTATAATATCTGGATCTGGTATAGAATGTTGTTTGAGTTTATTATATTCTATGTAGATTGTTTGTTTCACTAACCCTCACTTAAAATACATTCATTTAATTTGACATAGATACTTATAATCTGCAAATTAAGTTGTATTTGAAAGCCAACTTATATGAATCAATGTTTTCGAATTGCATCCCTCTCATCGTTCATCTCACGATGTTTAATATATATATTATGGTATAATGATCTGGATCCTTAGATGCATCGCCATCTTCCATTATAGTTAAATTTCATTAACAACAAATTATTAGTTAATCTGCCTCTCCATCAACACTTATAATCGTAAAACTTTCGACTATAAAAATTATGATGATAAGTGATGATGATGAGGCAGATTATCCAATGTCTTGTTCTTATGGAAATTTAACTATAATCGAAGATAGTGATATATCAAAGGAGTCAGATCAATAAACCATAATATATATGTAAAACATCGTGAAATTCACGATGAGACGAATGCAATCAGAAAATATTGGTTTGTTTAAGTTGGTTTTCAAGAACAATTTAATTTGCAGATTATATACTTCTTCATCAAATTGATTCCATGTATATTTCTTTAGTGAGGTGTTTGGAAAACACGCAATCTACATTTAATATAATAATCTCAGGGTACTTACAACAACAGTTATCTATTGTAACCGAGATCATAGGTAATTTATGTTTTAAATAATTCACTGCTGATGGCTTTCAAACCCAGTACCTAAGTGTATGTATCACAACGGTTTATTATCATAACCGTTGTGATTTATGGCGCACGTCCTGCCTTTCAATAACGGTTTCCAGACCGTTGTAGAAACAGCGAACTTACAACAACAATCTAAATAACAACGCCTTCACCCGCGTCATTTTATGTCATTCCCAACCGTTGTTAAATGAGTTTTTCGTAGTAGTGAATCACATTCCCGAATAACAGTAATTTAAACAATTATGGCAGATAAACAGATAGTATGATGGAAAACAGTAAATAATATCAAAATGAGAAAGCAAATAAACAGTAAAAAAGCAAAGCAAGGCTTAACCCTCCTAGAAAAAATTAAAGTCCCCAACGGAGTCTCCATTTTTCTGTAGCATCGATTTTGTTGACGCGACCACCACCGTATTTAATGCTACTTTCTGATTTCTGTATTTATCCTATGAAGCTTAAAAGGAAGGGGAAGATATCTCAAACTAACCTTGCGTGCAAATGTTTTCCTTAACAAATGCGAAGAGATCGGGGATCGGGGGTTGGTTATACAAAGGGAAGTTGTTAACACTCAAAGTATCTATAGTAATCTATAGGAACCTTTATTTGCATATATTTCTACTGTTGAATTGCTTGGTTGCTTAAATTCATTTACTCTTGAATAGGTAAAGTTTCTCCTTTGAGAAGGCCGAGGAAATGTTTTTGTTGTTTTTGGATTTTCTATTGTTATTGGGAAGGTACTGGACCTAAAGTTTTTTATTAGTGCGCTCGCTAAGATTTCGCAATCTTATGCCTACGTATTCCCGTAAAGAGATTTGGGGAAATTAGAGGGTTCGTAGTTCTTCCTATTCTATGGGAGGAAAAATATTTGGTGTCTTGTTCAAAGCCCAGGATTGAAGCTAAAAGAGTATTTGTGTCTCGTTCAAAGCCCAAGATTTAAGCTAAAGGAGTATTTGTGTCTTGTTCAAAGCCTAAGATTGAAGCTAACGGAGTGATTGAGAGAGAATTTGTCATCTCTAAAGGGAGATATCTCACTTATTCATCACAAACATTGAGGAATTAATTATAAGGGAAGTTGCTTTAACTGGGATGTGTGGAATCCAGCCATGCCACATCTTCCTTTATAAGTTTTTGCTTGCTAAGAGAAGGACATTGACTTGGATGTGTAGAATCCAGAGGTTTGCCACTTACATCACTTATATGAAAGGGAAATTTTAGCCATGATAAAGGAGGGACTCCAGCTTAGATTTTGAATCAACAAGTGTGCCACTTACATCAATTATCTAAAAAAAGGTTTTTGGTTGTTTGTTTTCAAATGTGATGTATATAGGAAATTTCCTCCTACAGAGAGTACTCATGGTCTCATCTGTGGGGATGTTGGATTTTATACCTTGATCAAAGCCTAAGGTTGAAGCAGAAAAAGTTAAAAACTGCCTCAACTGGGGGAGTATTATATTTTTCTTGTACAAAGCCCAAGATTCAGGCTGTTTGGGAAAATCATTATATGAAGCCTAAGAGGAGGCTGACTCTTGCTGAGGATTTTAATTCCAAGAGAGGGTCTAAACTGTTTTGAGGAATCCAAAGGGAAACTAACTCTTACTAGAGATTAGAGAAGAGTTGAATTATTAGATGCCTTGAGGAATTGATTCTTTTGGGGATTTGTGTAATGTTAAAGATGACTAGGATCTATCCTATGCTTTTAGAAAGCCTGAGGGTCCTTGTATGAAGCCCAAGAGGAGGCTAGGGATGCTTCTAGGAAGCCTGTGGATCCTTGTATGAAGTCCAAGAGGAGGCTAGGTGTTGAGACTTTCCATGTCTAGGAAGAGTTCAAGAAAGGTTTCAACGGGAAATAATCTTTTCTTTGTTGAACTGTTCCAGGGTTAAAGGGGATTAAAGAAGAGGTTTCACCGGGAAATAATCATTTCTTTAATGAAGTGTTTCATGGTTGATCAAATTGAACAAAGCCCAAGAGGAGGCTATCTTCTGGGGAGATTCATTGTATGATGCCCAAGAGGAGGCAATAATGCTTGGATAAAGGCCAAGAGGAGGTTAGGGAAGTAGTTCTTTGAACTAAGTTAGGATTGAAGGGATCCTATTGTTTGAACTAGTCTAAACCAAGGATGCTTTGAATGCTAAGAGGAACTTAACAAAAATATGTACAAGTATATATACAGACATATGAACAAGTATATAAACAAGTATTAATTGAATTGAAAAAAAGTGGTGGGTTTTATTCTCTGGATAGAAGCCCAAGTGTATTGTGATTAATCAGATGTTTTCTTCAAGATTAGATTAGGGTTTTGAAGAAATTGAAGAAAGTTTTGAATTTTGAAGATGACTAGATCTCAAGTAGGAGAGTGTCGCGGTGAGAATTGGATATCAAGCTATTGATTAACTTGAATCGCAAATAATTATTCACCACCAGTCTTTGATTTATCCAAGGGAAGGGAGAAAGATCGAATAACCCACAGTATGCAATGCAATGCAAAGCTAGAGAATCTAAGGTTCGGGGGTTGTTTATACCTAGGGAAGGTACTAGCATCCTAGATATCTATAATTGTCTATAGGAACCTCTTGTTAATACTAATGTTATCTACTAATCGTTATCTGTTTGCTAAGGGTTTAAAGGATAGGAGACCTAAGGTGTTATTTCTAAGTATGCTCGCCAAGACATCGCATCTCGTGCCTACGTATCCTGACGGGAATGGAATCAGAGCATTCATAGTGACCCTATGAGGGTGAGTTAAAGTTTGAATTGGTTTAGGAGAAAAGACGAGTCGTCATCTTAAGAAGAGTGTTTAAACCATCACAGATTTATGAGAATGTACCTTTGCTTCATCTTAGGAGAAGGGCTCCAACTCGGATATAAAATTGACCAGTATGCCACATACCTCTCCTAAGTGGAAAAGGAATCCACATCTTGACTATATTGTAGGGTAGGAGATGTATATCTCTTCTAGAGATGACTCACATCTAATTCTCTTGTAGGGAGAATCAGGGAACTAAGTTGTAAGTGTGTAATAAACTTAAAGGGAACTATCCTAGTGTATTATCTTAAAGTAGTTATCTAAGGATATTTATCTTAAGAGGGCATAAGAGCCACTAAGAGGGGAGTATGATAAATGCAAATGATATGCAACATGCACGACATGATAGTCATGCACGGGTTCTTCCCTTGGACATGCAAGCAATCATATTATAAGAGTATATAAAAGCATTAGGCATAAAATCATGAATGAATATTGACATAATAGACATGCAATATAATGATCAATCAACTTATAAAGCGAGATATCATGCAATAGGAATTGATTCTAATGTCTAATATTAATTCAGTTTAATCGAGGATCAAATAGAACCGAGACATCCTAAGGGATCATGGCAAATCGCACATCAAAATTATCTAACAACCAACAAGACCAACTTGGATTTTATTTAATCAAAAATTTAATAAGTAGAATTTCAATCCACTAATTAAAACTTCAATTTACTAAAATTCACTACTAGAGGTTTTAAACCAAAATTTAAATTAAAAGCTAATTAATAAAATAAAATCTAATTAAAATTAAATACTAAACTAAATACTAATTAAAACCAAAATAAACTCTAATTAAAATTATATTAACTTAAATTCTAATTAGAATTAATTAAATTAAAAACTAATTAAATTGATTAAACTAAAAAAAAAACTGAATTTATTAAAATCTATTTAAATTAACTTAAAATAAATAAATTAAGTTCTAGGGGAAAAAAAGCTATAATGGACCTCTCTTTAAAGCCCAAAAGAGAGGAATGTTGGGTTGGAAATGGTGTGTCGGGTCATCCGACCCGGGTTGCTAAAGAGGTACGGTTCACACAAGGTGAACCCTAATTCCCAATTGTTAACACAATTCTGAGCAATTCTTACTCTCTCGCTCTTTCTTCCTCTTCGCTCGTTGCCAAATTGTAATCCGAAACCTAGCTACCGTCCTCAACCTTTCAATTCGCTCAAACGACCAACCTTACCTCCGGTCATCCCTCTTGTTCTTCCCCACAGAACATCAATACAGCATGCATTCACACCCTATTCTACGCGTAACACGACAAACCACCAAGCACAGAAGAAGAAACGTGTCAATAGTGACGGACGGAATCCGGCGAGTAGATGAGTAACGACTTGAAGGCTCCGTGAAAAGAAATGTTTCGTTGGCAACGACAAAGATTGAATTGCACAAATCAAAGGTAGTATTATAAAAACCTAACTCCAAATTCAAATACGATTCCCGCCTGCTGATTTTGAACTTACTTATTCCTCCTTATGTTTCCAGATCAATGGTTATTGACAAACAAATGATTATGGAAATGGTGGGTACTCACTATTGGTGTGTTTTTTAATTAATTAATTCCTGGCGAAATTCACATGGAAAAAGGAAAGATAAACACACGGCAACCACAATTATCAGTTATCAATTTCTAAAGAGATAGTGGAGGAAAACTTACGATGATGGGTGCAATTGGAGGGATGAAATCCAGCGGTGGTGTACGGCTTCGCAAAATTCAGGATTTTTGAGATAAGTCTTCTCTTCTCTTTCTTACACTCTTCAATGCATATATGTTGCTTCAGTGAATTGTTGTTGTCCTTGTTGTTGTGTGATGTTGCTCGATGTATGTGATATTGTGAAGATGTTCGTCCTTGTTTACTGCTATTTTGTCGTAGATGTGACTGTTGTATGTTCTGTGCATATGTTGCAACTGATTTTTTTAACGTGACTTTCTGCTATGTTCTCCCTGTGAATCGATTGTGTCATGAATTCGTGTGTGTACTTTGAATTCTTCTCCTTTTTATGGCGTATGTGTGTGTGGCATCCTTGATCAATGCTTTAGTGCTCGTGTGTGTCTTCTTCTTGTGTGGTTTGTTGTGGAGTTTCAGGTGTGAATTTGGATCTTTGATGGATGTTCTGAGGTTCTTGGTGTTTCCTCACTGATGGTGATACTGAACGTGCTTTTCGGTGTTGTATGTATGTTATTCTTTATGATTTTGTATGATAAGTGTGATAATGATTCAAATCGTGTGGCCTTGTAACAAGAACTGTGAACTTTGTGTGTATGTGAATCTTTGTGAAATTGGTGTGGGGAATTTCTGATAACTTTTCCTCGTCTCTTTTTGAACCTTTTATAAGCCTCTTTTTAGAATTAAAAATCTGATTTGCATTGAATGCTGTCAATGATTGCGGTTAGGAACTTACCTTTTCAAAAGGAACATGTTTGATCATAATAAATTTTTGTCTGTTTTTATTTTGACATGCTTGTAGACAGTTTTGGAAGGTATTTGAATCCTGTCTGGGCTTGGTTTTGGAAAGATTTTAAGTTTGCTGAGACATGTTTGGAACATCTGATAAATTCCTCGATTGTGTCTGATTGTGTTCCGGTAATATTCTTTAATTCTTTTCCTTGTTTTACGATTCATTATTTTGGGATGAATTTTGAGTAGGTTTGGATGGTTATTTGTTGAAATGTTTAAGCAAAGTCACAATGTCTTCTAAACTATTTTTTAATTTTGTAGTCTCATTGTTACGGAAACGACAGAGAATGGCGGAGGTTCCTGTACTGTTCATATTTTTGGTTTGAATGCACTTAAAGGTCATAATAGTGAATAACGTAGAACAAATGGTCCAAAGGTATTTTGGCTTGTGAAGGTTAGCAATTCTCTTCAATTTTTCAACTTGCTTAATAGTTCTTAATATGTGATATTATTGTTGCAGGCTGTAGAAAGCTCAATGGCTTGCGAATGCTTTGTAATTTCGTTTTTCAGAACGCCTTGAATAGTAGTTACAGGAAGTTATCCAATCTGCAAAAGATCTGAAATGCTTCCTAGTAGATGAAAGTGTAATGTCATCTCTGATGCTTGTAACATCCACCATGCTCATAACTTGAGTTTTTCTCAAATATTTTCCTGTACTCTTTACATTTTCGGGATGCTGAATAACATTGTTATTTTGATCGATTTGTTCTAATGCAGGACCGTAAGATGTAGCTGTAACATGGGATTTTTGTCGGTGACGTGACCACCTTATCACAGATGGGTTCCTCCTCACCGCAACGGTAGGAGGGGGTGCTACTTTCTGATTTCTTATTTATCTCGTGAAGCTGGGAGGAAAGGGAAGCAATATAAAACTAGCCTTGCACGTGAATGTTTAACTAAACAAACGCTTAAGATATTCGGGGAGTTCGGGGTCAGGTTATACAATGGGGAGTTATCAATTATCCATCATATATGTGGTTATCCACAGGTTGTTAGCATTAGGTTCTGCTTTGTACTTGATGGTGTTTATCTGTAAATGGGAAAGTTTCTTTTTTGGGGATGTCTATGGGAGAGAGTGTTTTTGATGATTTTGGTGAGGTACTGGACCTAAGTTTTGATTGGTATGAAGGTACGGGACCTAAAGTTTTTGATTGGTATGCTCGCTAAGATTTCACAATCTTATGCCTACGTATTCCCGTTTAAAGAAATAGGGAAATCAGAGCAATCATAGTTCCTCCTATTCTATGGGAGGAAAGAGATGTTTTGGTGTCTTGTTCAAAGCCCAAGATTGAAGCTAAAAGGGTATTTGTGTCTTGTTCAAAGCCCAAGATTGAAGCTAAAAGTTTGACTGAGAGAATTTATCATCTCTAAAGAGAGACATCTCTGTCTGTTTATCACAACTATTGGGTGACTGATTATAAAGGAGGATTACTTTAACTGGGATATGTGAATCCAGCAATGCCATAATTTCCTCTATGAGGGATTTGTCCTGAAGGAGAAAACTTTAACTCAATGTAGAGTAATGGCATTTTTCCTTAGGAATCGTTCATGCTAAGAGAGGGACATTGGCTTGGAGGTAAATAATCCAGAGGCTTGCAGCTTACAGCAATTAGATGAAAAAGGAAGTTTACCAGGATAAGAGATGGACTACATATTGGATGTTTGAATCAACAAGCGTGCCGCTTATAGCAGTTATCTGGGATTAAGGTTTGTTTTGATTTTCTGTTTTGATGTGTGATAACACAAAGAAATGTCTTCCTGCAGAGAGATTTGGATTTCCTCTGAGGGGATGGCGGTTTTTGTATGTGTGCCTTAATCAAAGTCCAAAGTTGAAGCTAAGAGATTGCTTGACTCCACTGGGGAAGTTCTTATACAAATCCTAAGAGGAGGCTGGAAAAGGCTGACATAATAAGAGAGCAATTATGTGTCTTGTACAAAGCCCAAGATTGAGGCTAAAAAGAGACTTGACTCTTTTTGGGGGTATCATTATATAAAGCCTAAGAGGAGGCTAAGAGGAATCGACCCCGTTGGGGAGGTATTTATCTGTCTTGTACAAAGCCCAAGATTGTGGCTAAAAAGTATTTTTGATTGTGATTCCACTAGGGAATATTGTATGTGTCTTGTACAAATCCCAAGATTGAGGCTAAAAGGGGAAGATTGACTCTGCTGGAGAGTATGGTTTTATCTGTCTTGTACAAAGCCCAAGATCGAGGACGGAAAGAGGTTTGACTCTGTTTAGGGAAATTTATATGGAGTCTTGTACAAAGCCGAAGATTGAGGCTAAAAGGCCAACTCACTCAGCTGAGGATATTTTAGGTGTCTTGTACAAAGCCCAAGATTAAGGCTGAACATGCTGGAGAAATCATTATACAAAGCCTAAGAGGAGGCTAACTTCTTCTCGAGGAAATCATTATACAAAGCCTAAGAGGAGGCTGGAAAGATTGACTCAATAAGAGTGTGTTTTTATCTGTCTTGTACAAAGCCCAAGATTGAGGCTAAAAAAGGGGTGATTCAACAAGAGAGTACTTTTGAGGTTTACTCTGCTGAGGAAAATCATTATACAAAGCCTAAGAGGAGGTTGGCTTCTGCTGAGGATTATTGAGATCCAGAGGCAGGTCCAAGTTGGGGGATCAACTCTAGAAGAGTTGAGGTATCAGATGCCTTGAGGTTCTGATGATAAGCTGACCCTAGTTGGGAAACTTAGGGTAAAAGACTGAGTTTTAGATCCTGTGAGGATTTAACTCCACAGGAGATTAATCAAACGATTCGGGTTTTCCCTATGTTTGTGGGGAAATTGAGAATGTCTTTTAGATTTAGACTGTCCAGGTCTATTGAATAGGTTTATCTTTGTATGATGCCCAAGAGGAGGCATGTGTTTTAAGGGATAAGTATCAACCCTAAACATGATATGAGGTTTTGACTCTTTGGAAAGACAGCTCTAACAAAGGATGACTAAGTTCTATCCTACACCTTTAAGAGGTCTTCAGGGTCCTTGTATTAAGCCCAAAAGAAGGCATGAGAACTTCTAAGAAGCCGGAGGGTCCTTGTACAAAGCCCAAGAGGAGGCGGGGATGCTTTTAGGAAGCCTGTGGGTCCAAACTTTAGAAAAGTTCCAGAAAGGTTTCATCGAGAATTAATCCTTTCTGTAGTGAACAGTTCTAGGGTTTGAAGAAATTCAAGAGAGGTTTCACCGAGAATTAATCCTCTCTAGGGAAATGAATTTCTTTGACAATTTCTAATAGTGACAGTCTGAGAAAAGTTTCACCGGGAATAATGCCTTTCTCTTTGTTCCATATTGTTTAAGCCCAAGAGAAGGAAAGATTGTATCTGGAATTCCTATGGGGAACTAGTTTTGATTGTGTTGAAAGAGTGACCACTAGCTCTATCTAATTCTAAACCTAATTGTCGGGGAAAACTCTAAGCAGATATACAAGTATATATACAGTTGATATATGACAAGTATTTAAAAGGATATGAAAGAAGGACTTACATGTGAGCAAGCTTCCAGCAATACAGTTATATATATATATATATATATATATATATATATGAAAGCATGTAAAGAAAGCTGATAAAACTTACAGGCGAGAAAGCTTTCATAGTAACAACTGTATGGTTAGTTGTTCAAGAAATTAAAGAAATTTTTTATAACAACTATTAGTTGGATCTTAAATCAAAAGGAAATTGTTTTTCTTTTAAAGATAGTTGGGGCTTATACTCAAGGAGAGGCCCTGATGAAAAACAGTAATCGTACCGTTGTTTTGTAAACTGTATTGGGGCTTATACAATGACTGAAACCCAAATTAGGTTTTCAGTGCAAAGAGATGGGTCTTATAACTCAAGGAGAAGCCCAAAGGTTTGAAAAAGAAAAGAAATGGGACTTACAACACAAGGGTAGACCCAGTTGATTTTGAAATGAAATGGCGATCGCGCCGAGATTTTTGAAATTGCAGTGGGTCTTATACAATGACTGAGGCCCAAAATAGTTTGGTTTTCAAAAGGGGTTGGGTCTTACACTCTATTAGAGGCCCAAAAGTGTTTTGAAAGATTTGTTAGGGTGATAGTGATCAAAACCCTAATTTTTTGTTTTTAAATGTATTTTAATTGAATAAAAATTCAATTAAAATAATCAAACATGTGAAAAAAGGTTGTGATCTTGGATTTATATTTAGATAATCATGTTTCATTCATGGGATGATTTAAAAATCATTTGAATTTTGCAAAACCAAGAGAAAGAAATATTTTTTAATGTTTAAAAACAAATAAAAACATAATTCTTTACAAAATATCAAATATATAAAATAAATAATATTTTTGTGAAATTTTCACGGAATAAAATATTTTAATAGTTTTGGGAATTTTCAGAAAAAGAACCAATAAAAAATAATTAAAATTGAGAGAGAAATTAATTTTTGAATTAATTAACAAAAACCATAAAAATATTGAAAATCGCAAAAATATGACAAAGTAGCAAAAAAGGTCTGGGTGGGGTTTGAACCCATGACCTCCTACACAAACACATGCGCGCGCTACCACTGGGGTGGTGATACATCCGTGTATCAAAACCACCCCATAAATACATAAGGGGTGTCAAGTTTTTAGGCCTAGCCAAGGCAAGGCAAGGCAAGTTTTGGCAATTTACGTGAAGCCTCTAACTTTCTCATTTCTCCACGTATTGGGACAAAATTTAGGTGGATCTGACCCAGAATTTCACGAGGAATCCAATAGTGCCCTTGGAATTTTCAGAAAATGTCTCCTCCTCAAATCCAATAGTGATTTCAAAATAGGCCTATTTTTGCATGTTTTATGCTATCTCATGGTACAGGCAAGAATTGCATGACAAATTGATTCAAACACAACATATACAACATGTATGAGATGTTTATGATCAGTGGACATCAAAGGAATGCATAATTTAAAGAGTTCAAGTTTTCATGCACTTACCTCTTGGAGCTCCTTGTGCTATCTGCCAAGCTTCTTGTGCCATAAGTGATCCAATGCTTTGAACACTCTCACTTGATCCCTTAGAAGCTTTTAGGATGGTTAGAACCAGTTGGAATCCTCAGGAACAAGTATATGCCTTTTCTTGCAAAAGGGGCAAAAGTGACCAATATAGCAACTCTCTCAAATGGTGTTCCAGATGAGGGGAACCATTTGGGACAGTTTGAGGATGATATTTGGAGTGTGTTTGAGGCCTGGTTTGGTTTTGGAAGTGACTGAATCAAGACATGGCTTGAAAAATGCAGAAAAGTCAATTTGTGAGGTTTTTGAGGTTGACTTTGTGATTTTGGAGTTTCAGGTCACAAGTGAGTGTTTGAACAGCTTAGATATGCTATATTAGAGGTGTTTGGATCATGAGCTGTGGTGGAATTGCTTTCTAACTCAAAATCTCAGAGATAACTTGCAAAAGAAGGCATTTTGGCCTAGAAAAAGAGATTTTGAGGAAAGCAAGTATTGTAGTGCTTTGGTGTACTCAAACTGATCACAATTGAGCTCTATTTATAGTGTGTCAAGTTTGTTTTGGCAGCAATAGTGTGTGGCAACTGCAGCTGGCCTTTGGCCAATGTCGATCCAAGGGAATCTTAAGTCTCCTCTAGCCATGGACTTGAGGTTAGGGCACAGGCCTATGGTTCTTTGATTCAGTGCTGATTCTTGACTCTGTTAGGAATGTGTCAGTCCATGCCACCTTGGTGTATCCATTGAATGCTTGGAAACGAAATTAGAGTCTTGGCACCTTTTTAGCCTTTTTAGGTTTGTTATGGCTAAGTGTAGATTCTTGGACTTTGGAGGCTTGGGGATCAGATCATTATCTTCTAGTTTTATCCTCAGATGTGTCCAAATGGATGACAAGGCTTGGAGTTGTCCAAATTTGCCAAATCGAGCAAAATGCCAAAATCTGCCTTGTTCAAGACAGTAGGAAATGGTGATTTTGAGGGATTCATATATCCCTGCTCAGGTTGAGTTATGGGAGGCTCTTGTGCTTTTTAAAAAGCACTCATATGATACAAAACATGTGTGATCATAGTTTGTTCTGAAACTATTTGGATCCAACTAAAAAACCTCATGAACATTGATGTTCAAGGCTGGTAACTTAGGCAGATTTTTACTAAGTGTTGGAAAAATGTCACTTTCATGTTTTTTGCCATTTTGATCATTCCATAACTTAAAATCCATAAGGAATTAGAGTTTGAGGTAGTTGAAGCTTTTGTAGAGTGTTGCAAGACCTACAAATCCAACTTTGGATCACCCAAAATTGTTGCTTGGATCACAAGTTATGATCCTTGGAAGTTAGTACCAAAATCACTTTTGTTCCATAACTTAGAAATTTTTTGGTTTCTTATGGTTGCCCCTTTTGCAAGAAACCTCACTTTTCTCGATTTTTCTTAATGAATGATGATCAATATCATACATTAACATTATTTTTGACTTAGGGGAACCATATTTGTGAAAAATTCCAAAAAGTCAAACTTGATTTTGTGCACAGTTGACTTTTTATCGGATGAAATCCAAACTGTGCGATCCTTTGTGAAATCTAGTCCTTGACCTAAATAAAACCTAATGGATGGACTCCATAGGTGATATAGGGTGTATTGAATTATGTCCCAAGATTTGGGAGCATGTCCTGGTCAAAAGTCAAAGGTACAGTTGACTTTTTCTTCAAAACCCTAACTGTGGTCCAGATGAAATCGAAACTTGTGAATCAAGCTTCTTGGATCAATCCATTGTTGCAAATGGATCATTGTGGTGTATTTGAGGCCCTCAAATCATGTCTTGAGGTCTTGGCTCATGCTTTGTCACAAAAGTCAACTTAGAGGTGAATTAGGTCAAGAAACCCTAATTCTTGATTTTTGTTAAATGCATCCCCTGAGGTTAAATTGACTTGGTAATTGGGTCCATGAGGTCCCTTGTAGTATCTTGGGTTATGCTTTGAAGTATTGGCTCATGCCTAGAGGAAAAATTCCATTTGGAGGCCTTGGTCGACCAAAACCCTAATTTGGTGACACTGGCGATCTTGAGGCTTGATCCACTTGGAATGGGGCAACTTTGTGCTTGATTCTTGATGTGGGAGTCCTCTTGATCCTTTATGGGTCTTTTTAGGAGGTTAGACAAGTTGAAGATCATGTCATTCCTTGATTGATCCTTTGTCTAAGTGCTCTGAGAGGGCTTAAACCCTAATTCTTAATTGTAGTGAATGCTCGCCCATCTTTGGGGAGATTGATGAGGCATGAAAGTACATCAATATTGTGGTGATGATTTGCACAATGATGGGAAATCTTGGTGGTCAAAAGTTGGGGTATAACAGATGCCCCTATTTAATCTTCTTGGACCCGAAGGTGTGAATGGCGAAGGTATTCGGGCATTCGGGGTGCAAGAGGATTAAATATCGGAATACCCAAAATTTTAACGGTGGTTATGAATGGCAGTTTGCTCATCCATCTTCTTTTGCTAAGCAATGATACTTAAAAAAGGGTAAAAACTTCCCCTCGATTTGGGTGTTCAGCTACGGAACTGGTCTTAGTTTCTGAAATAAACTTCCCCTCGATCCTGGTCTTCAGCCAAGGAACTGGTCTAAGTTTCTTTTGTCAATAAACTTCCCCTCGATCCTGGTCTTCAGCCAAGAAACTGGTCTCAGTTTCTTCTTGTCGAGTTCCTTCCTTGACAAGGGACGCTATGTGTAGCGGTCTTCATCAAACTTCTCGCCAAGCTTACTAGGGGAGATGCCATTTGATGGAAAAATTTGAGGTCAGACTTACTGGGGGACCCATTCGTCTGAGCTGTAGAGGTATTCAAACTTCTCTGTTGGAGACGCCATTTGCTGACCCTTCTGGGGAAAATGAGTCTCTTGATAGACTACTTTTCTGTTTGGGGATATTACATCCTACTTTTCTTCAAAATCTTTTTGGAGAAATACCATGTGATGTAATCCAATTTGGAGGTGTTGATGACCTTGTTGACAGCAAACCTTTCAGAGAGAAATTGCTGTATTGCCGAGAGTCTTTGGTTGAGAGGCTTTCTCTGGGGATTTTCCTTAATCCGGGAAAGCGAAAATATCATCTTCAATGGTGAAGAGTGATGTTCCAAAAAGTGTTTGTTGACTATTTTCTAGCCTTTCAGAGGTTCAAGTTATCTAAGTGGTCGAGGACCGTCTCTAATCCAGAAATAAACTGGGAAGAGATTGTTCAGACAAAACATTTCCTAACGAGGAAATGACTGACAACTCGATTGACAAGATGACTTTTATCACTTGGGAAATGAGTGTGACCAAAGTGATAGTAATACAATAGGATTATGAATGTGAATCAATTATGCATGATGTATGTATGTTTATGCTGACAAAACTGACGCGACATACAAACTAAGTGGATAAACACGACTGGATACTCGGCCATGACGGGGGACGAAAAGTATCACTGGTTCAAGATAGCAATCCTGCCTTGCGTAGGAGAGGTAGTCCCTATGGGGACAAGAAAATTGTTGGTCGGTCTTAAGAGGTAAGAACTCTGCCGGGGGATGTCAGATGGGACACGACATCTGACATAGTTGATCCTTCATTCAGGTGCACTGGTTTAGAAGGAGTACTTTGATTCTACACTTTGAGGTTTAATCACCTTCAGAGAAGCGATCGATGTTCTTTTGATGTTCAACAGTCAAAAGAATTGCTATCTTTATTTTAAAAGCAGAAAAATTTTGACAAGTAAATTCATTTTTGTTTTATTTCAAGAATCGTTGATCATGTTAAAAAATGTCAATCTGTAAAGCTAAAACAAATGAGAATTGCAAATAAAAGCACTAGGGCTCAAATTTTATTGATAAGATGGAAATCAGCCAAGCGCGTGATCCCATAGAGTATTTACAAAGTTTAGAAAATGGTAATTTAAGGGAAAAGGGCTACATTGAAACATAACGACCGTTATTATTCTAACAACTTTGAATTCTAGACATCCTGAGCTTTTGTCGAAGATGACCCTGACTGAAGTTTTCCTGATGGATGGCATTACTGCTGGGGAATTTACCCGTGTTGGATGTAGTTACTTACCATGAATCCCTAATTTTTGCCTGGATTGTACTTTGAGATTTCCAATCCATCGGGATGATTTTTGCTTATGTCTCTAATTTTTTCCTGGACCGCCCTTTCGGGTTTTCAATCCACCGAGACGTTTTTTTTAGGCGAAGTATTTCTTGACTACGTCAACATTCGTGGGGTAGGAAAATTCCTCTCCATCCATGGTTGCGAGTTTCAAGGCGCCGCCTGAGAAGGCTTTCTTGACCACATAGGGGCCGTCATAGCTTGGAGTCCATTTGCCCCGGGAATCAGTGAGAAATGATTGTATCTTCTTGAGCACAAGGTCTCATTTTATGAAGACACGGGGTCAAACTTTTTTGTCGAATGCTTTCTTCATTATTTTTTGATACAACTGACCGTGACATAGAGCCATTATTTGCTTTTCTTCTATTAGATTCAGTTCATCGTGACGACTTTGACACCATTCAGCTTCAGTTAACTTAGCTTCCATCAATACTAGGATTGATGGGATCTCTACTTCGATGAGGAGCACTGCCTCTATGCCATATACTAGAGATAAAGGGGTTGCCCCTATTGAAGTACGGACAGATGTGCGATAACCGTGAAGAGCAAAGGGTAGCATCTCGTGCCAATCTTTGTAGGTTACAACCATCTTTTGAACGATCTTCTTGATATTCTTGTTAGCCGCTTCTACCGCTCCGTTCATCTTAGGCCGGTAGGGAGATGAGTTATGGTGTTCGATCTTGAACTCAGCGCACAACTCTTTTATCATCTTATTGTTCAAGTTAGATCCATTATTAGTAATGATCTGGCTCGGAACACCATAACGAAAGATGAAATTGGTCTTGATAAAGCGGACCACTACTTGTCGGGTTACATTGGCGTAAGATGTTGCTTCGACCCACTTGGTGAAGTAGTCAAAGGCTACTAGAATGAACCGATGTACATTCGATGCTTTGGGTTCAATCATTCCAATCATATCGATTCCCCATATGGAAAAAGGCCATGGGGAAGAAAGAACTTTGAGATGTGTTGGCGGTACATGGATTTTGTCTGCGTATATCTGACACTTGTGACACCTCCTCATGTACTTGTAGCAGTCGAATTCAATGGTCAACCAATAGTATCCTGCTCTTAGAATTTTTCTCGCCATTGTGTGTCCGTTGGCATGAGTACCAAAGGATCCTTCGTGAATTTCTTTTATCAGCATGTTTGCTTCTGGTCTGTCTATGCATCGGAGCAAGACTATGTCAAAGTTTTTCTTATTGAGCATATCCTCGCTTAAGAAGAAACTTCAAGCCATTCTTTTGAGAGTCTTTCTGTCTTTTCTGGATACCCCGGGTGAGTACTCTTGTTTCTGAAGGAAGCATTTGATATCGTGATACTAAGGTTTGTCGTCTATGACTGCTTCAATCGTGAAGATGTAGGCGGGCCTTTCAAGGCGCATTATGTCAATCTTAGGTATGTCGTTCCATTGACCTACACTAATCATGGAAGAGAGAGTGGCTAATGCATCAGCCATGTGACTCTCTTCACGAGGGATATGATGAAACTCGGTTCTGTTAAAGAATGGTAACAACCTTCTCGCGTAATCTTTGTAAGGAATCAATCCTGATTGGTATGTGTTCCAATATCATTTGATCTGATTGATAACCAAGGCTGAGTCTCTATATACATCCAAGTTCTTAATCCTTAAGTCAATTGCTTCTTCGAGACCCATGATACAAGCTTCATATTCGGCCTCGTTGTTTGTGCACTTGAATGTTAATCTGGCAGTGAAAGGATTGTGGGTACCCTGAGGTGTTATGATGATTGCCCCAATTCCGTTTCCATAATTGTTGACAGCTCCGCAAAAATTAGTCCCCATCGGAAACCTGGTTCTGGCCCTTCACTGGGTAGCGGTTCATCGTAATCTTTCATTTTTAAGTACATGACATCTTCGTCTGGGAAGTCAAACCCGACTGATTCTTGATCGTCAATCGGTTGATGAGCCAAATGATCAGCTAAAATACTCCCTTTGACGGCTTTCTGAGCATGGTACTCGATGTCGTATTCTGACAACAACATCTGCCAACGGGCGATCCTTCCCGTGAGAGCAGGTTTTTCAAAGACGTACTTGATTGGATCCATTTCGGAAATTAACCAAGTAGTGTGACAAATCATGTACTGGCGAAGACGTTTGGCTGCCCAAGCCAGAGCGCAGCAAGTTTTCCCGAGCATAGTGTACCGAGTTTCACAGTCGGTAAACTTCTTGCTCAGATAGTAGATGGCATACTCTTTTCTCTTCATTTTGTCTTGTTGGCCAAGCACACACCCCATTGAGTCTTCCAAGACTGTTAGGTAAATGATCAACGGTCTCCCCTCCACTGGAGGTGACAGGATAGGTGGATTCAACAGATACTCTTTGATACTGTCGAAGGCATTTTGGCAGCCTTCTATCCATACGCATTCCTGATTCTTTTTGAGTAATTTGAAGATTGGCACGCATGTCGCGGTCATAAGGGATATGGATCGTGAGATGTAATTCAGACGTCCCAGAAATCCTCGGACTTGTTTCTCTATCTTTGGAGAAGGCATTTCTTGAATGGCCTTGACTTTGTCAGGATCAACCTCAATTCCTTTTTGGCTGACGATGAACCCTAGCAGTTTCCCTGAGCGGACACCGAACGTGCACTTGTTGGGATTCAAGCGGAGTGTTTACTTTCTCAGACGCTCGAATAGTTTTGACAAGTGGGTCACATGTTCCTCTTCTGTTTTAGATTTGGCAATCATATCATCGACATACACTTTTATTTATTTGTGTATCATGTCATGGAACAGAGTAGTCATGGCCCTTTGATAGGTTGCACCGGCGTTCTTTAGACCGAACGACATTACCTTTTAACAAAAAGTGCCACATGGGGTGATGAATGAAGTTTTCTCCATGTCTTTCGGTGCCATTTTGATCTGATTATAGCCCGAGAAACCATCCATGAAGGAGAAGACTTTGAACTTTGTTGTGCTGTCAACCAGGATGTCTATGTGTGGTAAGAGAAAGTCATCCTTTGGACTGGCTTTGTTCAGGTCCCTGTCATCTACACACAGTCGGACCTTTCCGTCCTTTTTCAGAACTAGCACTATGTTGGCCAACCATTGAGGATATTCTGAGGTGGCGAGGGAACCAGCGTCAATCTGTTTCTGTACTTCCTCTTTGATTTTGATGGTCGTATCTGGATGAGTCCATCTCAGCCTTTGTTTTACCGGCAGACATTCTGATCTTAATGGTAGATAATGTTCTACGATGTTGTATCCAACCCTGGCATGTCCTGATAGGACCAAGCAAATACATCAGGAAAATTTTTTAGAAGCTTTATCAAGTCTTTTCTGATAGTTGGACTGAGCAGTGCCCCAATCTTGATTTCTTTTCTCTCTTCTTATGAACCCAAGTTGACCGTTTCTAAAGGCTCTTTGTGAGGTTCAATGGACCTTTCCTCTTGTCTGAGTAATCGGGAGATCTCTTCTGGAATTTCTTCATCTTCTTCTTCTTCTTCAGCTTCAAATACCGGGAATTCAAAGTTGGGAGAAGAAATTGGATCGTATGTTTCAACGGGGTTTAAAACAAGCAATCTGAATGATGTGATGATTTGTTTTTAGAATAGATAGAGAGAAATGCAAGAGTGTGTGCATTGTATTTTCTGAAAAATGCTTGTTTTTATTGTGGAGTTTGTTTTTTAGGATTACCATTTTCTTGAAAAAGCAAAAAGTGAAAATAGTAATAACTGCGGAAATTACAGGACGACATTATTTATTCATGATTTTGTCGATTCTTGAAACTACAGCCCTGTAAAACAAAACTCTGTCACTTCGGGCAAAGCGAAGAGAGACATTTACAGAAAGCGAACCCTATAAAACATCTGTTTCACCTGGTCAGGGTGAAAGGTTAAAACAAAGGCGGCAATTACTTAGACTTATGGATGACTTTCAGGACATCAATAGCAACCCATTGGCGGCGAACTCCTCGGTGAATCACAAAGTCTGGCACCTTTTTTCATGGTTTGTCCTAAAAAATGACACTGATTTCTGGCGAAGCAGGATGGTTGGAGTCTTCCTCCCAAGCAGAGTTGTCGTAGACGAACTCTTCTATTGTATCTTGCACAGTATTTTCATTCTCAGGTGGATCTCCCCATCCAGTAGGTTGGATGTCTTAGAGCCTGATGCGAGAACTTTCAGGAGCGGTGTACTTGACCAAGTAGTCATCCTTGCCACTCGGTTGTCTTAAGGTGTCCCATACTTCCGTGGAACTGGAGGAGTCATCCTTCTCAATGATGTTAACCTCAGGAAAAGCATAGTTGATGAACTCTTGTCCTGCAATCTTTGCAGATTCGTCATTGTGTTGGATATCTTCAGAATGTCCTGAGTAATGATCCCATGATGTGGGGGGGATGCAGGTATTCTTTTCAATGATGCTTAACTGATAAGCATCGTTAGGCTGACTCTTTTGCCCCAAGTTTTCTGGATATGGCTTCCAGATAGGCAAGTCATCCATTGGGTCATAATAGTCATAGTCAAAAATGTCTTTCATCAGAGTGTCCTCCTCTAATGAGTTTGGTGGAGCACGGCATCCTTCCGAATCACAATCTCCGTACATCATCTTGACGTCTAATCTTGGTATATATCTCAGACTTTGCGTGGGAAATCAAAATGGCGTAGGTATTTCTTCCTGAGACATATAACCGTCCTCGTTGAAATAGGACTTCCACTCTTCATCTGTATCGGAGGAGTCACCCTTGTTGATGGTGTTAGACGGTGTGGCTAGTGATCGAGAGGGGGGGTGAATAGATCACCTCCTTTTGGACCCAAGGATTTAAAAAAGTTTATCAGAGTCTTTCAAGTTAGCGGAAAAATTATGATCCCGAATCGACTTCCGTCTATTCTGAACCAGCTACTAGAAAACCGGACACACGAGTTTATGCTGGATTTATTAGGATGACAAAGATATATTAACACCAGATATGAATCGACTCAAATGCACTTATCATACAAAGACTGTTTCCAATGAACAAAAACACAGCAAACAATTTTGTCAAACACTTGGCGTGTATGCATTCAACGATTAACAATAATGGTGATTTTGACAAAGATTTTCATACCACTATTGTATCTTGAAACTTTAATACGCAACACACCAAACGAATCACAAAATTGTTGAAAGCGTAAAGAGATAAAGATAGAATACGATACGCAGAGATTTGGTAAGGAAGTTCCCCACTTCCGTCCTCGCGTATGGGTACGTCTCCCTCTCAATTTCAAAATGAAATTGAGACCTGTTATATCAATAATGCTGAATTCGTTCTTTACAAAGTTACAATACAAATCCAGAAATCTAAACCCCAAGATCTTCCTATTGTATGAACCTTCACTTGATCTGAGCTTGATCAAGAATTTTCCTGCAAGAAATACAGACAATTCACCGGTTCCACGACCTGTTTGCGAAATCTCCAGATTTCCAAACCCTACGCTGCGGCTGAATCTGTTCTGCAATCGTGACTAACAAACCCTCAAGAACACACCCGTTCTTGAAGGACAAACCAAATGGTTTTTCCTCGAAACCCCCTTTGTATCTTCAACTCAGCTAGATCAATGATCGTACCACTGAACGTTATCTCAAAGATCCCTTAATCCGAAGAACAAAAATGATTATGTGTTGATGTTCTTGAATTAACGAGATTGAGAAGATGATGAAGACAAAGTCTCTTTCAGGTTTCTAACACTGCTCTTGAAAAATCATGCACACCAAACTTGTCTTTTGCTTTGATTGCACTTTTTCACTCTAACCAGAATTCTTCCTCCAAACTGAACTGTCATAACACTTATATATGAAAACAGAAACGGTTAAAAGAAACAAACAGCTCTATGTATCGATACAAGAGTCGTATGCGTCGATACATAGTGAGTATAACACATGCATGAGTCGACACATGGTTGTATGCATCGATGCATACTGTACCTGTTAATTTTCAGTATGTAAAATAAATCATGCATCGATACATGATGCACATGCGTCGATACATAGCTCAATTACAAAGGAACATGTGTCGATACAAGTATCGTATGAATCGATACATACTGAAGCAAAATTATTTCAGAATGTGAAGTAAATCATGCATCGATACATGATGCGTATGCGTCGATACATACCCTAGTTACAAAGGATCATGTATCGATACAAGTGTCGTATGAATCGATACATACTGAAGCAAAACGGTTTTTTTTTTTGTGAGTTTATCAAAGGTATGTGTCGATACAAGCCACGTATGAATCGATGCATACATAGGGAAAAACGTTTTTATGATTACAATGATGATATGAATCAATTTGCATTGTCTTTTAAATCATAGTAGGTATGAAATCATATGTATGTACAAACTAATCATGCATACAAATCTTATATCATGCATATCACACAATTTGCAATCATACAAAAACTTAAAGGCTTGCTCACAGATGGTGTGTACTTCTTGAGACACTGGGTGAAGGAAACCTCCATTGTGGAAGAAATCTTGATTGGGATGAAACTTTCATCATTAGTAGCAGTCTGAGTACAGGTTGAGGAGAAACAAAGACCTTTCTTTGTCTTGTTATCAGTAGGAATGACAAGTTGTCCCCATCCTTTTGCGTTGTTACTCTCGATTGTTTTGAGAGCATCTTTGTATGAGGAAATCGACGCTCCTTTCTCTGATCGATTCTCATTGCTCACCGAGAGTGCCTGTAACTCGGTTCCAACAACCTCCTCCGGTTCTACACAGGATGACGATGATAAGTTGCTCACGATCAAGGCCTGCTCTCCGTAGACTGTGACTAGTTTGTCATTTTTAACGAACTTCAGCTTCTGGTGAAGTGTCGAAGTGACTACCCCAGCTTCGTGTATCCAAGGTCTTCCTAATAAACAGCTGTATGCTGCCCAGATGTCCATAACCTGGAAAGTGACTTGGAAAGTGTGAGGACCGATAGTTATGGGAAGATTGACTTCGCCGATAACTATTTTTTGGGATCCGTCAAATGCTTTGACAATTACCTCGTTGCCTCTCATCGGAGATCCTTGAAATGATAGTCGCATCAGAGTTAATTTTGGCATAACATCCAGAACTGATCCTGTGTCTACCAGTATGCTGGCTAGAGCATCATCCTGGCAATTGACTGTAATGTTGAGCGCCATGTTGTGATTTTTGCCTCCTTCTGGCAGTTCTTCATCACTAAATCCTAAATTGTTACAGGAAGTGATGTTGGAGATGATGCTGACGAATTGTCTTATCGTCACATCTGGTTCCATAAAGGCTTGCTCTAAGACTTTCTGTAAGGCTTCCTTGTGTGCCTCGGAACTGAGTAATAGAGATAACACAGAGATTCTCGAAGGACTTTGCAACAGTTGGTCTACAATGTTGTACTCGATCTTCTGGATGAGCTTCAGCATCTCATTGTTGTTCTTTGAAAGGTCGGGATTAACTTGATTGCCCGGCTGGATGATTTGGAACTTCTGTTTGAGGTTCCTTTTCCTTAGTGGGTTCTCCAAGTCCTCTGTTGAAGATCCGACTGCTCCGTGTTACTCGACTGATGTCGGCAATGTTTATGACGGAGGGTAATGGAGTTTCCTTTCCATTTTTTATTATTGTTGCACCGTACTTGTAAGCGATAGCTTTATCGGATTTGTACGATATTGGTCCCGGTAGATAGATAACCACAAAATCTTTTTGATTTTTCTGACCATCGTAGGCAGCCTCAATTGGTTCTAGGTTGAGAATCTTTCTACTATCAAGAGGAACTCTTGATTCATGGAGTAGAGGGATTATGGCACATACATCTTTGGTCATTTCATGATTAGAGATTATAACAATGTCTTTGCTTTGATCTGGAAGATAGTCTTGTGTCACGTTGATCGAACCAGAACTTGAACATGGTCGAATCTCTTTTCGATCCGACTGATTTTGAGGAGCTGCCCGCACAAGGTAGCATCCTTCGTTGTTCTTTGAGCAAACTCTACAGCGCTCATAGTTATGTGGTGGCACCTGGCCACGCCCGCTTTGTATATAGTGCAACCTTACTAGATCTGTTTCCATCTGTAGCGGGATTTTTGTGGTCTTGAATCACTAACGCTTGGGCACTACAGTTCGATTCATTTTTTATCCTGTTGAGCTGATTAAGGATGTGAAATAGATATCGCCAATTAACCCTGCTTGCATACTGAGTTTAAACAGCGGTCTGTTAGGTTACGGATGCTATTAAGATGTGGGTCCCTCTTCGGTTATTTTGTTAAGAACGCAGTGTTTGGACTATTTGTGAGGTTTTAGGTAATGTGTCTAGATTTGAAGCTTTTGGGTTGATTTGGTGGAGATATTGGATTTTGGGTTTTTGATTAGTATGCTCGCTAAGATTTTGCAATCTTATGCCTACGTATTCCCGAAACAAGGAAATCAGAGCGATCGCAGTTCCTCCTATTCTAAGGGAGGAAAAAGGTGTTTTGGTGTCTTGTTCAAAGCCCAAAACATGAAGCTAAAGGGGTGATTTGTATCTTGTTCAAAGTCAAAGATGTGAAGCTGAAGGGTCTATTTGTATCTTGTTCAAAGCCCAAGATGTGAAGCTGAATGGTTTATGCTGAGAGAGAATTTGTCATCTCTAAAAAGGAGTTGTTGATGTTTGTATGCTGTGAGCAAGGCACAACTTTGATGCTAAAAGGCTGATTAACTCAACTTGGATTTTCTTTATACAAAGCCTAAGAGGAGGCTAGAAGTTGACTTTTTCGGGGAAATTTTTTTTTCTGTCTTGTACAAAGCCCAAGATTGAGGCTAAAAGGGTTTGACTCACAAGAGAATCTATCATACTCAACAAGAGAGTAATTTGGTGTCTCGTACGAAGCCCGAGACGGAGGCGAAAAGGGAAAATGGACTCAACGAGAGAATCTGAAAAGGTGATTGACTCAACAAGAGAGTTTGAGAGTTTATTGACCCAACAAGAGAGTCTTTTATACTCAACAAGAGAGTGTTTTGCTGTCTCGTACGAAGTCCGAGATAGAGGCTAAAAGGAAATTGACTCAACAAGAGAGTCTGAAAGTTAATTGACCCAACAAGAGAGTCTTTTATACTAAACAAGAGAGTGTTTTATATGTGTCTTGTATGAAGCCCACGACGGAGGCTAAAAAGGAAAGGGACTCAACAAGAGAGTCTTTTTTACTTAACAAGAGAGTGTTTTTATATGTGTCTTGTATGAAGCCCAAGACGGAGGCTAAAAGTTGGCTGACTCAACAAGAGAGTCTTTTATACTCAACAAGAGAGTGATTTTCTATCTCGTACGAAGCCCGAGATGGAGGCTAAAAGTGGGTGACTCAACGAGAGAGTCTAAATAGATTAGCTCTGCTGGGGAGAATCATTATACAAAGCCCAAGAGGAGGCTAACTTACCGCTGTGGATTTTGGAGATCCTGAAGCGGGTCCAAGCGTGGGGTCATGAGAGAAACCAGGTTTCTGCCTATGTTTGAAAGGGAACTTGAGAATGTCTTTGAGACTCAAGAGATTTAGACTGTCCAAGCCTAGAGTTTTATCTTTTGTACTATACCCAAGAGGAGGCACGGGCATTAAGGGATGAGTATCAACCCTACAACGGCCGGAGTTTTTTGATGCTGGAAAGACTGCTCTAGCAAAGGATGACTAAGTTCTGTCTTATACCTTTAAGAGGTCACGGGGTCCTTGTACGAAGTCCAAGAGAAGGCATGAGAACTTCTAAGAAGCTGAAGGGTCCTTGTACAACGCCTAAGAGGAGTCGGGGATGCTTTTAGGAAGCATGTGGGTCCCCAAACCCCGATAAGTTTAAGACACGCTATTCACCGAGAATAGATTAAGGCAGGAAAGTCCGAGAATTTGGAAGAAACTCAAGAGATGACATTCACGGAGAAAATATCATCTCTGGGGAGTTAAAGTTTCTTTGACAATTTCTAAGGGTGACAGTCTGGGAAAGGGTTCACCGAGAATGCTGCCTTTCACGTCTCCATATTGTTTAACCCCAAGAGGAAGGAAGACTGTATCTGGAAATCCTATGGGGATCTAGTTTTGTTTGTATTTAAGAGTGACCAACAGGGCTTTACCTAGTGCTAGACGTAGTTGTCGGGGAAAACTCTAAATAACTATACTAGTATTACACAGTTGATATGTGACAAGTATATAAAAGCTTGTGAAATAAGACTTACAGTGAAACAGCCCCACAATACAGTTATATATAAAAAAGGAATAAATGAAAGCGGATAAACACTTACCCGTTGTAGAGCTTCCATGCTGTTTGGTTAGTTGTTCAACAAAGAAAGCTTTGATAACAATATTATATTCAAAATCAAAGGAGAAAGTGCTTTGAAAAGATTGTTGAGGCTTACAGCTAAAGGAGAGGCCCAAGGTTTTATCAGTGGTTTGAATTCGTACAGTGGGACTTATACAATATGTGAGGCCCAAAAGGTTTTCTGTACAAAGGGATGGGTCTTACACTCTCTCAAGAGGCCCAAAGAGTTTAAGGAAAAGAAATGGGGCTTATAACATGAGGGTAGGCCCAGATGATTTGTTTTTGAATTGGCGATTGCGCCGAGATTTTTGAAAATGCAGTGGGTCTTATACAACGACTGAGGAGAGGCCCAAAGGTTTCAAAAAGAGGTTGGGGTCTTACACTCTATTAGAGGCCCAAAGAGTTGATTTTTGTACAAGAGATGGGGCTTACAGCTCAAGGAGAGGCCCAAAGGTTTTTGTTAAAAAGTCGACGATTGCGCCGAACTTTTTGATGGTATCGGGACTTATGCAATACACTGAGGCCCATATCATTTTGGTTTTCAAAAAGGGGTTGGGTCTTACACTCTATTAGTGGCCCAAAGATGTTTTAAAAAGATTTGTTTTAGGGTAATAAACCCATAAAACCCTAATTTCATCATTTTAAAGTAATTTATTAATAAAATGACAAAAATACCAAATAAGTGCTAATAAACAACTTATGATTTATGCTTAAGGTTTGGAAAATGAGGGATTAATCACAGGATGAATTAAAACTCATTTGGTTTTTGATTTCCAAGATGAATATTCACTTTTAAAATGTTTAAAAACAATTAAAATGAATTTATTCATAAAAATACTAACTATATTAAATAAATAATATAACTTTGATTTTTTTGTGGAATAAAATATTTCAACATTTTTTTTTTATTTTTTGCAAAAAGAACCAATAAAAAATAATTAAAATTGAGGGAGTTATTAATTTTCCAAACTATTAAAAATAATATGAAAAATAGTAGAAAAGTGGAAAAAAATAGCAAAAAGAGGGTCTGGGGCGAGGGGGATTCGAACCCCAGACCTCTTGTGTACAACATGCGCGCCTTACCACTGGGGTGGTGATACATGCATTGATTGAAACACAACCACAAATATACAAGGCTTGCCTTGTTTTTGGCCTGGCCCAAGGCAAGGCAAGGCAAGATTTTGGTTAGAAACGTGAAGGCCATAACTTTCTCATTTCTCCATGGATTGGGACAAAATTTAGGTCTATCCTGCCTAAATTTTCACAAGGAATCCAATGGTGGTGGTGTTTTTTTCAGATCATGCTCCTATTGAAAAACCCGATAGTGGTTTTGAAATAGGCCATGATTTGTATTTTCTGTGCTATCTCTTGTTACAGGCATGGATGACATGATAAATTGGTGCAAACACAACACATATAACATGTATAAGATGTGCATGATCAGTGGACATCAAAGGAAAGCATGGTTCAGAGAATTCAAGTTGTGATGCTTACCTCTTTTTGGAGCTTTTGTGCAATCTGCCATGTGCTTTGTTCCAGAAATGATTTGTTACTTTGGACACCCTCAAATGATCTCTTAGAAGCTTTTAGGATGGTTGGAATCAGCTGGAACCCTTAGGAACAAGTTTGAGCTCTTTCTTGCAAAAGGGGCAAAAGTGGCCAAAATAGTAACTCTCTCAAATGGTGTTCCAGATGTGGGGAACCATTTGGGACAGTTCAAGGATGATATTTGGAGTGTGTTTGAGGTTTTATCAGGTTTAGAAAGTGACTGAATCAAGACATGGCTTGAAAAATGCACAAAAGTCCTATTTTGAGGTTTTGAGATGTGACTTTGTGATTTTGGTGTTACAGGTCACTTGTGAAGGTTTGGACAGCTTGGATATTACATATTGGATGTGTTTGGATCATGAGCTGTGGTAGAATTGCTCTCTAACTCAAAAACTCAGAGTTACCTTGCTAAAGAAGGTATTTTGGCTAAGAGAAAGAGATTTTGAGGAAAGCAAGTGTTGTAGTGCTTTGGTGCACTCAAACTGAGCACAAATGAGCTCTATTTATAGTAGAGCAAGTTTTTTTTTGCTGCAATAGTGAATGGCAACTGCTGCAGAGGTTTGGCCAATCAAGATCAATAGGAATCCAAGTCTCCTCTAGCCATTGACTAGAGGTTAGGGCATAGGCTGCTGGTTCCCTAGTTCTTGGATCATCCTTGACTGAATTCAGTTGGAAGAGGCTCAGTTCATGCCTCCTTGGTGCATCCATTAAATGCTCCAAACCAAAATTGGAGTCTTGTCCCTCTTTTAGGGATTTCTAGGTTTGGCATGTTACTTTTGGTTCCAAAGACTTGGGAGGCTGATGGAGCAGTGTTTGTTCCTCCTTGGTCCCCCCTTGAGGTGTTCAGATGGATAGATTTGCTTGCCCTTTGCAAAATTTGAGCAAATCGAGCAAAATGCACAAATCTTCCTTGCCATGACAGTTTGCAGCAAGGCATATTGGCATGGTCATATCTCATGATTTAAGTGGAGTTTCATGGAGTTCTTGGCCATTTTGGAAATCCCTCATATGATACAACATATGTGTGATCATAGTTTGTTTTGATACTTTTTGGATCCAAGTTAAAAATGCCCTTACATTTTGGAAAAAGTGAAACAGATTCTGACTTAGTGAAAATTTCACTAAGCATTGGAAAAAGTGACATTTCATGTTTTCAGCCATTTTGATCATTCCATAACTCAAAATCCACGATGAATTGGAATGAGGTGTAGTTAAAGCTTTGTAGAGGGCCATGACAGCTACAAATCCAACTTTGAATGGGGAAATATGGCCTTGTGGTTTAGGAGTTATGATCCTCCAAAGTTGGTACCCTAGCCACTTTGTTCCATAACTTGGAAAATTTCTAAGTTTTTATGGTTACCCCTTTTACAAGTTATCCCACTTTTCTTGATTTTTCTTGATGAATGGTGATTCCAATCACACATTAACATCATTTTAGGGTCAAAGAACCATAATTGTGAAAAATCTCAAAAAGTCAAAGTTGACTTTTGTGCACAGTTGACTTTTTGTCAGATGGATTCCAAACTGTGCGATCCTTTGTGAAATCAAGTCCTTGACCTAAATCAAACTTAATGGACATGTTCCATGGGTGTTATAGGGTGTATTGAATCATGTCTTAAGGTTTGGGAGCATGCCTGGGTCAAAATTCAAAGGCACAGTTGACTTTTTCCGCGAAACCCTAACTGTGGTTCTGATGAACATGAAACTTGTGAATCAAGCTTATTGGATCAATCCATTGTTGCAAATGGATCAATGTAGCTTATTAGAGACCTTAAATCATGTCTTGAGGTCTTGGCTCATGTTTTGTCCCAAAAGTCAACTTAGGGGTTAATTAGGTCAAGAAACCCTAATTCCTGATTTTTTTATGAATGCATCCCCTGGGGCTAAATTGACTCGATGGTTGGGTTCACGATGTCCCTTGGAGCATATTAGGTTTTGCTTTGAAGCATTGGCTCATGCCCAGAGGAAAAATTCCATCTGGAAGCCCTGGTCGACCAAAACCCTAATTTGGTGACACTGGCGATCTTGAGGCTTGATCCACTTAGAATGTTGCAACCTTGTGCTTGATTCTTGATGTGGGAGTCCTCTTGATCCATTGTGGATGTTTGAGAGGTTTAGACAAACTGAAGATCATGTCATTCCTTGATTGATCTTTTGTCTAAAGGCTCTGAGAGGGCTTGAAACCCTAAGTTTGATTGTAGTGGATGCTCACCCATCTTTGGGGAGACTAATGAGGTATGATGGTACATTCATATTGTGATGATGATTTGCGCAATGATGGGGAATCTTAGTGGTCAAAATTTGGGGTATGACAGATGCCCCTATTTAATCTTCTTGGACCCGAAGGTGTGAATTGCGAAGGTATTTGGGCATTCGGGTTGCAAGAGGATTAAATATCAGAATACCCGAAATTTTGATGGTGGTTATGAATGGTAACTTGCGCATTCATCTTCTTCTGCTAAGCGATGATGCTTAGAAAAGGTAAAACTTCCCCTTGATCCTTTTTTCCTACCAAGGAACTGGTCTTAGTTTCTGGAATAAACTTCCCCTCGATCCTGGTTTCCTACCAAGGAACTGGTCTCAGTTTCTGATGTAAACTTCCCCTCGATCCTGGTTTCCTACCAAGGAACTGGTCTTAGTTGTTGACATAAACTTCCCCTTGATCATGGTTTCCTACCATGGAACTGGTCTCAGTTTCTTAAATAAACTTCCCCTCGATCCTGGCTTCCTACCAAGGAACTGGTCTCAGTTTCTTTTGTCAATAAACTTTCGTGACAAGGGACGCTGTTCGTAGCGGTTTTCCTCAAACTTCTCGCCGAATTTTCCTGGGGAGATGCCATTTGATGGAAAAAGATCTGATGTCAGAGTTGCTGGGGAACCCAGTCGTCTGAGATGTAGAGGTGTACAAACTTCCCTGTTGGAGACGCGATTTGTTGACTCTACTGGGGAAAATGAGTCTCTTGAGAGACTGCTTCCGGCTTAGGGATATTACATCATACTTTTCTCGGGATCTTCTTGGAGAAATGCCATATGATGTGATCCAAATTTGAGGTGCCGATGACCTTTTCGTCAGCGAATTTTCCGAAGAAGAACTGTTGTATTGCCAAATATTTGATTAAGAGGCTTTCTTTGGGGATTTTCCTTAATCCGGGAAAGCAAAGATATCATCTTCAATGGTGAAGAGTGACGTTTGTCGAAAGCTCTCTGGCTTCTCAGAGGTTCAAGTTATCAAAGTGGTCAAGGGACCGCCTTCAATCCAGAAATAAACTGGAGGAGAGATTGTTCAGACCTGATGTTTCCTGACAAGGAAAGAACTGACAACTCGACTGAGAGGAATCTTATCCCTAGGGAACAAGACTGACTAGAGTGATAGTGATGCAATATGAATATGAATGTAAATCAATAATGCATGATGTATGTATGTATATGCTGACAAAACTGATGTGACATACAGACTAATGGATGAACACGACTGGATACTCGGCCACAGTGGGAGATGAAAAGTATCACTGGTTCACGATAGGAATTATGCCTTGCTTAGGAGAGATAGTCCCTGCGGGGAACAACGTTGGTCGGGCTTAAGAGATGAGAACTCTGCCGGGGGGTATCATATGAAACATGGGCTCTAACATAGCTGATCCTTCATTCAGGCGTACTGGTTTAGAAGGAGTACTTTGATTCTGCACCTTGAAGCTCAATTGCTTCTGGGGAAGCGATCGACGTTCTTTCGATGTTCAATAGTCAAAAGAAATTGCCATCTTTATTTTAAAAGCAGAAAGAGTTTGACAAGTAAATTCATTTTTGTTTTATATCAAGAATCACTGATGATGTTAAAATGTCGTTCTAAAAAGGTAAAACAAATAAGAATTGAAAACAAAAGCACAAGCGCGTGATTCCATAGAGTATTTACAAAGTTAGAAAATGGTAATTTAAGGGAAAAGGGCTACCACTATCCTACTGCCAACTTTGAATTCGGGATATCCTGAGCTTCCGTCGAAGATGACCTAGACTGAGATTTCTGAAGGACGACATAACTGCTACTGGGGAATTTGTCCCTGTTGGACGTAGTTACTTGCCATTATCCCTAATTTTTTCCTGGATTGTACTTTGAGATTTCCAATCCACCGGGATGATTTTTGATTATGTCTCTAATTTTTGCCTGGACCGCTCTTTCGGGTTTTCAATCCACCGAGACGTTTTTTTCTCTCTTTTTTTAGTTTAGGCGAAGTATTTCTTGACTACGTCAACATTCCTGGGATACGCAAATTCCTCTCCATCCATGGTTGCGAGTCTCAAGGCGCCGCCTGAGAAAGCTTTCTTGACCACATAGGGGTCGTCATAATTCGGAGTCCATTTGCCCCGAGAATCAGTGAGGAATGATTGTATCTTTTTGAGCACGAGGTCTCCTTTCCTGAAGACGTAAGGTTGGACCTTTTTGTCAAAGGCCTTCTTCATTCTTTGTTGATACAACTGACCGTGGCATAGTGTCGTTATTCGTTTTTCTTCGATCAGATTAAGTTCTTCGTGTCGACTTTGACACCATTCAGCTTCTGTTAGCTTAGCTTCCATCAATACCCAGATTGATGGGATCTCTACTTCTATGGGGAGCACTGTCTCCATGCCATATACTAGAGATAAAGGGGTTGCCCCTGTTGACGTGCAGATAGATGTGCGATAAACGTGAAGAGAAAAGGGTAGCATCTTGTGCCAGTCTTTGGAGGTTACAACCATCTTTTGAACGATCTTGTTGATGTTCTTGTTAGCCGCTTCTACCGCTCCGTTCATCTTAGGTCGGTAGGGAGATGAGTTATGGTGATCGATCTTGAACTCAGCGCACAACTCTTTCATCATCTTATTGTTCAAGTTAGATCCATTATCAGTATTGATCTGGCTCGGAACACCATAACGGCAGATGATATTGTTTTTGATAAAGCGGACCACAACTTGTCGGGTTACACTAGCGTACGACGCTGCTTCAACCCACTTGGTGAAGTAATCAATGGCTACCATGATGAACCCATGTCCGTTTGAAGCCTTGGGCTCAATCAAGCCAATCATGTCGATTCCCCATATGGAAAAAGGCCATGGGGAAGAGAGAACTTTGAGATGTGTTGGCAGTACATGGATTTTGTCGGAGTATATCTGACACTTATGACACTTCCCCAGGTACTTGTAGCAGTCGGATTCCATGGTCAACCAATAGTACCCTGCTCTTAAAATTTTTCTCGCCATTGTGTGTCTGTTGGCATGAGTGCCAAAGGATCCTTCGTGAATTTCTTTTATCAGCATGTTTGCTTCTGGTTTGTCTACGCATCGGAGCAAGACCGTGTCGAAGTTTCTCTTATAGAGTGTATCACCGCTCAGAAAGAAGTTTCCAGCCAGTCTTCTGAGAGTCCTTCTATCTTTTTTGGATGCCCCAGGTGGGTACTCTTGTTTCTGAAGGAATCATTTGATTTCGTGATACCAAGGTTTGTCGTCTATGACTGCTTCAATCGTGAAGATGTAAGTGGGCCATTCAAGGTGCATTATGTCGATCTTAGGTAGGTCGTTCCACTGACCTACACTAATCATGGAAGAGAGAGTGGCTAATGCATCAGCCATGTGATTCTCTTGATAAGGGATATGATGAAATTCGACTCTATTGAAGAAAAGTAGCAACCTTCTTGCGTAGTCTTTGTAAGGAATCAGTCCTGATTGGTATGTGTTCCAATCTCCTTTGATTTGATTGATAACCAGGACTGAGTCACGTATACGTCCAAGTTTTTGATCCTTAAATCAATTGCTTCTTCGAGACCCATGATACAAGCTTCGTATTCGGCCTCGTTGTTTGTACACTTGAATGTAAGTCTGGCGGTGAAAGGAATGTGGGTACCCTGAGGTGTTATGATAATTGTCCCAATTCTGTTTCCGTAATGATTGACAGCTCCATCAAAGATTAGTCCCCATTGGGAACCTGGTTCTGGTCCTTCATTGGGTAGCGGTTCATCGCAGTCTTTCATTTTTAGATACATGGCATCTTCGTCTGGGAAGTTAAATCCAACCGATTCTTGATCATCAATCGGTTGATGAGCCAAATGATCGGCTAAAACACTTCCCTTAACGGCTTTTTGAGCGTGGTATTCGATGTCATATTCTGATAACAACATCTGCCAACGGGCAATCCTTCCCGTGAGAGCAGGCTTTTTAAAGACGTACTTAATTGGATCCATTTCAGAGATTAACCAAGTAGTGTGACGAATCATGTGCTGGCAAAGACATTTGGCTGCCCAATCCATAGCACAGTAAGTTTTCTCGAGCATATTTTACTGAGTTTCATAGTCTGTAAACTTCTTGCTCAAATAGTAAATGGCAGACTCTTTCCTTTTTGTTTCGTCTTGTTGGCCAAGTACACAACCCATTGAGTCTTCCAAGACTGTTAAGTAAATGATTAGGGGCCTTCCTTCCACTGGAGGTGATAAAATCGGCGGATTCAACAGATATTCCTTGATACTGTTGAAGGCGATTTGGTAGTCATCTGTCCAAACGCAATCCTGGTTCTTTTTGAGAAATTTAAAAATCGGCGCACATGTCGCGGTCATGAGGAATATGAATCTGGAGATATAGTTCAAACGTCCCAGGAATCCCCTAACTTGTTTTTCAGTCTTTGGAGAAGGCATTTCTTGAATGGCCTTGACCTTGTCAGGATCAACCTCAATTCCTTTCTGGCTGACGATGAACCCTAAAAGTTTCCCTGAGCGAACACCAAATGTGCACTTATTGGGATTCAAGCGGAGTTTGTACTTTCTCAGACGCTCGAATAGCTTTGACAGGTGGGTCACATGCTCCTCGTCTGTCTTAGATTTGGCAATCATATCATCGACATACACTTCGATTTCCTTGTGTATCATGTCATGAAAAAGAGTAGTCATGGCCCTTTGATAGGTTGCCCCGACATTCTTCAGACCGAACGAAATTACATTGTACGAAAAAGTACCCCATAGGGTGATGAAGGAAGTTTTCTCCATGTCTTTCGGCGCCATTTTTATCTGATTATAGCCCGAGAATCCATCCATGAAGGAGAAGGCTTTGAACTTTGTTATACTGTCTACTAGCATGTCAATATGTGGCAAAGGAAAGTCGTCCTTTGGACTAGCCTTGTTCAGATCCCTATAGTCTACACATATTCTGACCTTTTCGTCCTTTTTCGGAACCGGTACGAGGTTGGCTAACCATTGAGGATATTCTGATGTGGCGAGGAAACCCGCGCCAATCTGTTTCTGTACTTCCTCTTTGATTTTGATGGCCATGTCTGGGTGAGTCCGTCTCAACCTCTGTTTTACTGGCGGACATTCTGATCTTAATGGTAGATGATGTTCCACGATGCCGGTATCCAACCCTGGCATATCCTGATATGACCAAGTAAATACATCGGGAAACTCTTTGAGAAGCTTTGTCAAACTTTCTTTGACAGTTGGACTGAGTAGTGCCCCAATCTTGAATTCTTTTCTCTCTTCCTCTAAACCCAAGTTGACCGTTTCCAACGGCTCTTTGTGAGGTTTAATGGACCTTTCCTCTTGTCTGAGTAGTCGTGAGATCTCCTCTGGAATTTCTTCGTCCTCTTCTTCTTCAGCCTCAAATATCGGGAATTCAAAGTTGTGAGAAGGCATTGGATCGTATGTTTCAATGGGGTTTAAAATAAGCAATATGCATGACGTGATGATTTGTGTTTAGAAGAGATAGAGAAAATGCAAGAGTGTGTGCAGTGTATTTTTTTGAAAATCTGCTTGTTTTTATTATTTGTTGTTTTTTAGGATTAACATTTTCTGAAAAAGCAAAAAGAGAAAACAACAATAAATGTGGAAATTACAGAATGACGTTTATTTATTTATGATTTAGTCGATTCTTGAAACTACAACCCTATAAAACAAAAATCTATTGCTTTGGGCAAAGCACAGAGATACCTTTACAGAAAGTGAGCCCTATCAAAACACCCGTTTCACCTGGGCAGGGTGAAAGGTTAAAGACGGCAATTACGTTGACTTATGAACACTCTTCGGAACATCGACTGCAACCCATTGGCGGTGAACTCCTCGGTGAATCACAAATTCAAGTACCTTCCTTGATTTGTCTTTAGAAATAACGCTGATTTCTGGTGGAGCAGGATCATTGGAATCTGTCTCCCAGGCAGAGTTGTCATAGGAGGATTCCTCAGTTGTATTTTGCATAGTATTTGTGCTCTCAGGTGGATCTCCCCACCTAGTTGGCTAAATGTCTTTGAGCCTGATGCGAGAGCTTTCGGGAGCGGTGTACTTGACCAAGTAGTCGTACTTTCCACTTGGTTGTCCTAAGGTGTCCCACACTTCTTTGGGACTGGAGGAGTCATCTCTCTCGATGACGTTGACCTCGGGAAAAGCATAGTTAATGAATTCTAGCCCTGCGAGCTTTGTAAATTCATCGTCGTGCTGGATATTTTCAGAATGCCCCGAGTAATGATCCCATGACATGTGGGGACGCAAGTATTCTTTTTAATGATGCTTAGCTGATTTTCATTGTTCGGCTGGTTTTCTTGCCCCAAGCCTCCTAGGTACGGCTGCCAGATAGGCAGGCCATCCATTGGGCCATAATAGTCGTGGTCAAAGTTATATTTCATCAGAGTGTCTTCCTCTAATGAATTTGGTGGAGCACAACATCCTTCTGGATCACAATCTCCGTATATCATTTTGACGTCTGACCTTGGTATAAATCTCGGACTCTGTGCGGGATAGCAAAATGGCGTAGGCACCTCTTCCTGAGACATATAACCGTCCTCGTTAAGATAGGACTTCCATTATTCATCCGTATTGGAGGAATCTCCCTCGTTGATGGTATGGACTTCTTGAGACACTGGGTGAAGGAAACCTCCACTATGGAAGAAGTTTTGAATGGGATGAGGACTTTCATCATTAGCAGCTGTCTGGGTGCAGGTTGCAGAAAAACGAAGACCCTTCTTTGTTTTATTATCACTAGGAATGACAAGTTGTCCCCATCCTTTTGTGTTGTTACTCTGGATTACTTTGAGAGCATCTTTGTATGAGGAAATCAATGTTCCTTTTTCTGACTGATTGTCATTGCTCATCGAAAGTGCTTGGAACTGAGTTCCAACAACCTCCTGGGGTTCTATACAAGTAGATAATGACAGGTTACTCACGATCAAGGCTTGTTCTCCACAGACTGTGACGAGTTGGTCATTCTTGACAAACATCATCTTAAGGTGAAGTGTCGAAGTAACTTCCCCAGCCTGGTGTATCCAAGGTCTTCCTAATAAGCAACTGTATGTCGGTCGGATGTCCATGACTTAGAAAGTGACTAAGAAAGTGTGAGGACCAATAGTTATGGGAAGGTCAACTTCGCCGATAACTATTTTCTGAGACCCGTCAAATGCTTTGACGATGACCTCACTGCCTCTCATCGGAGATCCTTTGAATGATAATTGCATTAGAGTGGACTTCGGCATGACGTTGAGAGCCGATCCGGTGTCTACCAGTACGCTGGCTAAGGCATCGTCCTGGCAGTTGACTGTGATATTAAACGCCATGTTATGGCTTTTTCCTTCTTCTGGCAATTCCTCATCACTAAACCCCAAGTTGTTGCTGGAAGTGATGTTAGAGACGATGCTATCAAACTGTCGTATTGACACATCCTATTCCACAAAGGCCTATTCTAAGAATTTATATAGAGCCTCTCTGTGGGCTTCGGAACTGAGTAAAAGTGATAGCACAAAGATCTTTGAAGGAGTTTGTAACAGCTGATCAACAATGTTGTATTCACTCCTTTGGATGAGCTTTAGCATCTCATCATCGTTCTTGAAAGGTCGGGATCATTGGACTGACCGATTGGTGGATTAGGAACTTCTGTTTGAGGTTACTTTTCTCTGATGGGTTCTCCAACTCCTCTGTTGAAGATCCTACCTCTCCGTGTTACTCGACTGATGTCTGCAATATTCACGACGGAGTGTAATGGAATTTCTTTCCCATTCTCAATTGTTGTTGCACCGTATTTGTAAGGGATAGCCTTAGCTGATTCATATGATAACGGTCCTGGTAGATAGATAACTACAGGAGCCTTCTGACTTCTCTTGCTGTCGTAAGTAACTTCAATATATTCCCGGCTAGGAACCTTTGATTCGTCCAGGAGAGGGATGATGGCACAAACATCCTTGGTCCTTTCATGATCAGAGATCACAACAACATCCTTAATCTGATCAGCGAAATAGTCTGGCGTCCAGTTGATAGACCCCGAAACTGAATATTGTTGGATTTCTTTGCGGTCCAACTGACTCTGAAGGGCTGCTCGCATGAGGTAACATCCTTGATTATTTTCCGAGCAGACTCTACAGTGCTCGTAATTGTGTGGTGGCACCTGGCCACGTCTGCTTTGAATGCAGTGTAACCTCACTAGATCTGTTTCCATAGATCGGACATCCTGACTTGGATGCCGAGTAGGGTTCCCGTCAACGACAATGATTTGTTGCGTGTCTTCATCCATATAGATTGGAATCCACCAGTGGTTTAACAAGTGTTGCAAAGTTCTTTGAACGAGAGCGCACCCTTGGTTACTCTCACAACATACTTTACAGCTCAAATAATCATGTGAAGTGTGAAACCCGAGTTGGACTTGCTTGGCGTGTAACTCCACCAAGCTGGTATTCATCAAATAAATATCGAAGATTTGAATCATGTTGATCTGATAGGGATTTCTATCACGGTAGTCCTGGATCCATCCAAGATCCATCTGACGCTGGAGGGCCTCTTGTACGAAAGAGCATCCCTGTTTGTTCACCGAGCAAGTCAGACAGGAATTATAATCGTGCCGCGGCAGATTATGATACTGGCTTTGCCTTGAGTGCATGCCACTAAGTTGAAATTCATTGCACGGATGTCGTGGTTCTGAATGATATTGGAATTCGCATAAGTCATGTTGACACCACGAATTCGGTGTTCCTGGATCCATCCCAGATCTAATTGTTCCTGTAGAGCTGCTTGCACCACAGAACATCCCTAATTGTTTTTAGAGCAGATATCACACTAGTGATAATTATGAGGTGGCACATGGCCATATCCGCTCTGTCTACAATGCATCTTGACAAAACTGGCCCTCAATAAGAGTACATCATGAATTTGATAGCTGTTATTGGACTCTCCCTCTATCAAATTAACTGCAGCCTTCTCATGTTGAGGCAGCGGGTTCGTGAGAACATTAGGATTCGTATCTTTGAAAGATAAGACCCCGCTCCTAACAAGCTTTTGCACGTCGAATTTGAAACTGAGACAGTTTTCTATGTTATGCCCTGGTCCTCCTTGATGGTAAGGGAACGTCTGATCCATCTTGAACCAAAAAGGCATATTTTCCGGTATTGTACGAGGAGACCTATTTGGACATGGCCCTTGACCAGTATTAATGGAAACAGTTCCGCGTACAACACATGTATAGGATCAAACCCTGGAGGTCGAGTTGTACGATTGTTGTTTTACGGAGGACAAGTCTACTGAAGAGACTGTTGTGTCCTTTGCTGAAGTTGCTGTTGATTAGGTGGGCTCTGAGCAACCTGAGGTTGATACGTAGGAACAGGTGCGAGATTGATAGCAGGAGTTACAGCTTCTACTGGTTGATATCGTCGCCTTTACTTTCCGAGGGAGATATTCCCAATATTCTGCTCTTTTTTCTTAGGGAGAGCACTACCGTATCATTTTGTACTGCTTGATGGTCCAGCGTCTTTTACTAAACGTCCTTCCCGGACCGCTTCCTCAAGACGAACTCCCATGCCCATCATCTCGGTGAAGTCACTGGGCGCAATGGCGGCCATTCTGTTGTAGTAGAATGAGCTCAAGGTTTTTGAATTTTCTCTTTGGTAGTGTGAAGCAAATGAGTTTGGATAAAACTTTTGAATCGAGTTCAAATTAACTCATTGTTTTCGCAAAGCTTGAGATTTGATTGAATTCGTCCAAGTTGAAGAATGCAAGAGTTTTGGTTCAAATTTCACTAATTCAAATTTATAAACCCAAACATTCTTTTATTTACAAGTGCATATATTAAAAGGTATACAATGTTCAAAATTTGTGGATGATGTACAAAATCAATACTGATGAGATTAGAGATTGAAGGGAAGTTTGGTAAATCATGAGTTTGATGCTCCCTCGAACCCTAGCCGAATTGAACATCTGTCACGAAAATACAAATTCCATGAAAAGAAATGTTCAGAGACATTAAATCGACCATTCAAAGAAGAATCAATTTGGATAAAGAAATAGAGACACAATTCCAAGGCATAAAGTATTTGTCCAACAAGTTTCCTAAACCATACATAGCAAGCTGAACTGAGAAGGAAAGAATTCATCACGATAGTACACAATTGAACATGTCCCGTTTGAGAAAAGGCAAGTTCTGATCCATAATCATTGTTGGCATTCAAGTATGAAAAGGCAAGGAGACAAGAATTCGAAATATTTCCAAAAAAAACAAATCAGACATTGCAAATCCAAAAAGGGAAACATATCTCATCACATAATCAGGGAAACTCATCATCAATTTTCAATCTCAGCATAATTCCAAACACAATCATAGGTTCCCAAAGTTAAAAAGATCAAGTTTAAATCGGTTAATGAAAAAAATCAGGAATTATTCCAATCTGATCCACAACAATCAATGACCCAATCTCGTCCTTAATTTCGGTATCGAAAATTTAAGATCGTAGAGGCTATATAAAGCAAATACACCAGAACAGAGGGGGCGGTAGAAACATTCACAAAGAAAAAGATACATAATACACATTTTGTTACTGTTCAACCAGAAAAAGTTTCTAGAAAATAAGCTTCTCAATTGCGCCCTCTCGTGTGTTCGTCTTGAAACAACACCATCCTCAAATCATCTGTGAACACGCTGCAAAATTCAAAACCAAACTCACCACCAGTGTTTCAGTCCGCACGGTCGATCCTTCTCTAACGTCTCCGCCGAAGTCCTCCAAAACCACAAACACACAGAAATCGGAGTTAGAGGTATTACATAAAGGAGCAAAGCATACACACCATTTGCAGTCACAAGATTCACAACTCACACTCTACAGAATACTCTCAGAAAACCAACATTATAGAGTTTCACCAACACGTACCTGTGTAATTGTCGATTTCGCCGACAAACCGCCACGCCAAAAGCCTTTGAAGCGCAGCAGCAGCAAGTTGGACCATCCCAAGAGCCATTTCATCGCACCACGTACACCGCAGAACCATTGGGAAATCGCCCCCGCCTCCAAGCCGTCGACCGCCGTGAGTGCATCGTCGGAGGTTCACTTTCCCCTTTTTACTTGTTTTTCATTTCTGAATGTTAGATCCTTTTTGTGATGCTTTATGATTTTCTGGTTTTCTTTTCGATTTATTGAGCTGCAAGAGAGTGTAGAAGAAGAGGGTTGTTTGTTCTTTTCCGACGAAATAACGAGAATGAGCGAGAGTGAGGAGACGAAGAGGAAATAGGGTGTACTGAGAAGAGAAATTGAGATAGACGCTGAGTTTTTTTTCTCCTATAGTATTATTGTTTGAGTTGAATCGGGTGGGCTTAATACCACAGCCCAAGTTTTAGTTATTTTGCTCTTATTTTAAAATTTAATTAGTTTTGTTTACTTGTTTTAATCTCAATTTCGTTAATAATTTTACTAATCACTTTGTTAATAATCCCTACTAAAAATCTTTGTTCATAATTTTCATTAGAAAATCTTTGGTAGTCATATTAATTTGTCTTTAGATTTAATTAGAGTTTTATTTTATCTTATTTCTAATAAATTGTTAACATATTGTTTTTTTAGGACTTAACTTCTCATTGAGTTTGTTTGTTAAAAAAAAAATTGAAAAATGTCAAAAAATATTTATTTTTTTCTCTTGATATTTTGTTTATATTTATTTATATTTAAAAATCCAAAAAATTTCAGTTATCCTTTGATTAATTAAAAATAAATTTTTTACTTTTATTTCGATTCTTATTCAAACCCTTTTTTCAAAAATAAACTCTCGATCAACATCGAGCCATTTTTTCCCTTGTGAGTCGATTGCTTTTTTAAGCATCGCCATCAACCTTTAGGTCCTTACCTTAGCAGACGCCCTTAGCAAGCAAGCAATAGATAAACATAAGTAATAACAAGAGGTTCCCGTAGAGTACTACGGACGTTTAGGATGCTAATACATTCCCTAGGCGTAACCAACCACCGAACCTTAGATCTCTTAGGTTTTTTTTCATTCTTTAAACCTTTCCTTTGGATAAAATAAAGACCGGTGGTGAATTTCAAAAATTACGATTCAAGTTAACCTAATAGCTTGGTATCCGATTCTCACCGCGACAGAAATGGCGACTCTACTAGGGACAGAATTTCGAGGGTTTCCCCTAACTTGTTTATATCTATGTTATTTATTTGCTTGTCTTCCTATATATCTTTATATCTGTATATATACCTGTTTTGCTTGGTTTTTCTGTGTGCAGGGTACTATTTGTGTGGTGAGACAAAGTCCTACACCCGGACTAGAGTGAAATTAAGATAGGAAAACGGTGAGACTTCAATGATACTTTGAGGGAGTCGATTCCTGAAAAAGTAAATTGAGACTTCACCACCCAGTCTAGGCCCTCTCGAATAAAATATTTGTCCAACGAGTTCATTCGTGAAGACGATATGGTTTCGATCTAAAGGCCCTCGGGACTGGGGACCGTAGTTACCTTTAACCCAACTTGGCCTATTAGGATGTAGTGCGGGGACTATGCGGGAGTCTATTTCTGCAATAGTCGCTATGTGATACTACACTCAGACGAGATTCTCTTGAGAATATTATTGACTACCAAGTGATTTGGAAAATCGATAATATCCGAAAGATGGATTGTAGACTCTGGGAACTTTGTAGAACCCGTTCGGCAGGTACAAATAAACCTCTAGTACATACCTTGGGAAGGGTAGACCATGGCTCGATGCTCGCGATCTTCAAGCCTAGGCCTTTGTTTGCCTGTATATGTGTATACCTGTGCTTATGCATCCATTCATGTATTCATGCATAACCATTCGGTTTCAAGAAACTCAATTGTTCTTTCATTTGCAAAATCAATAAAAAATCCTGGATTATAAAATGAAACTTTTTTCAGCCTTTCCGAAATGTTTGCAACCTACTCTTGAGTTCCTTGAAACCATTGCATCGCATTGCATATCAATTGCATCTTTGCATGCATCCGTTTGTACAGCAACTCATTTCCAGATGTCTCTATCTTCCAGTGTCACCTGTGAGTCGTCAAGTTGATTCCTCGACACAGTTATCGGACTAGAGCTAACTACAGACGCATAATGGCAGAGCAAGAAGCACACAATACTGAGATACGAATGGAGATCGACGACCTTAAGTCAAGCATGGTAAAGCTCACTGAAATGCTCCAAGTTTTAATTGCTAGAGGAGAGCAACCCCAAAGGACTGTCATCCAAGAAGTTTCGACTGCTGATCCTCAGCCTGTTCAGGTGCCACCTTCCACTTGGCCAGAGTTTGGTTTACCTTCCAACTACTCACCACCTCTTGCATCTACTGGTATGATTGTTCAGACTGCTGGACCAGTTTTTCAAGCTCCTATTTTTGCTGAGCCTCAACCTATAGTTCAGACTACTCGGGCTCCTTTTGAGAACCCTCTCTATGAGTACAATGCCGCCAGTGCTCAGGGTGAAGACCGTGAAGACTTTGTTGAACCTGAGGTTGTCCGTGAACAGTTTCAGACTATAGACAAGAGACTTAAAGCTGTAGAGGGTACTGACTTCTTCAACATTGATGCAGAAAACATGGGTTTGGTTTCTGACCTTGTTATGCCTGCTAAGTTCAAGGCTATCGATTTTGTGAAGTACAAAGGGGATTCCTGTCCAAGAGCTCATTTGGTCATGTATACCCGAAAGATGGCTGCTCATGCCAAGAATCAGAAGTTGCTTATCCACTGTTTTCAAGATAGTCTGAGTGGAGCTTCTCTCAAATGGTATATGAATCTTGAACAGAACAGCATTCACTGTTTCCAGGATCTTATTAATGCCTTCATGAAGCAATACAAGTATAACCTCGACATGGCTCCTGACTGCCGTCAGCTGCAAAACATGTCTCAGAAGGATAAAGAGTCTTTCAAGGAATATGCTCAGCGTTGGAGAGAACTCGCTTCCCAGGTTGAAACTCCTCTAGCAGAGAAAGAATTAACTCGATTGTTTATGGACACCTTGTCTCCATTTTACTGGGAGAAGATGATTGGTAGTGTTTCCTCTAATTTCACTGATTTGGTTACTATTGGCCAAAGACTCGAGGAAGGTCTTAAGAATGATAAAGTATCCAAAGCTGCTGAATCTTCTAATGGAGCGAAGAAATCCTATGGGAACTTCCAGAAGAAGAGAGAAGATCAGACTAATGCTGTCATATTTGAAACAAGAAGGCCTCGACCCCAGCCTCATTATTCTGATAACCCTGCTATTGCTACTGTTACTCCCGTGATTACTACTCCATGACCGACTCAAGCTACTCAACGTCCGGCTGTTAGACAGAATCAGTACCATAATAGGAGTCATTTTGATCATATTCCAATGACGTACACTGAATTATATCCTGGTCTGGTTTAGAAAGGTTTGATTACCACTAAGGCTTTGCCTCCTCCTCCAGATCCACTTTCACCTGGGTTCATATCTGATCTCCACTGTGAATTCCATGAAGGTGCCGCCGGCCATGACTTGGAACATTGCTATGCACTAAAGGCTAGAGTGCGTGACTTGATTAAGGTCGGAATCATCAACTTTCGTGACACCAATCCTAATGTCCAGACGAATCCTCTGCCAGAGCATGCCAAGTGAAGCTTCAGTCGACTTCAGCAGACTTCAGTGTTTTAGACAGGATAGCTCACTCTTTGTTTCTGATTAGCCATTAAGCCATGTTTCTTATTGTTTGCACTTTATTTGTACTAGTGGTTTGCATTTGAATTGTGTTTGTACTTTCATGATTGATGAAATAAGCATTTGCAACTTTTAATTCAATTCATTTGTGTTTGCTATTTTACGCTTTATATTTAAAAAAAAAAACACAAAAAACAAAAACAAAAAAATTATCTCTTTTCCACTTTCCTTCTGATTATGCTAAGATTGGAGGGAGGATGATGAAAAAGTTATACTCATAATTGTTGTTGGTATGCTTTCAAATCAAAACTTTGCTGACGATGTAAGGCATTGTTTCAATTCCTAAACACTGGAGAAATAAGGAAGATAAACCCTCGTCAACCCCTTTGAGCCTTGAAGTAGGAGTTTCTTTTCTTTACAAATAAAAACCCGCAATCTTAACCTGGGGCAGGGTAGTTCTCAGTTAACTTGATTGTGCATTCAAATACAAGAGTTTCGTGCAAGACACCTCTCACATAAATGTGGCATTCTCAAATTTTCCTTTGCATGCAACAAGCAAGTGTCGAAGATGTCTTTCAAGTCAAAAGTCGATGATGGTTCGCCGTAATCATTAAGCCAAACAGTCACTTTCTTTCAAAAATAAAAAGATAAAAAAAATCAAAAAAGGAAAAAGCCCGCTAAGTCGAAACCTGTGAAGGAGACTTAGTAGACAAAAAACTGGGGCATCCCGCTGACTGTAAGATTCACGAGAAACAGTTCAGGCAAAAGTTAGGGATAATAAAAAGGAGAAATCTTTAAATCCTTACCATGAAATCCTCAATGAAAAAAACAACCAAGAGTTATAAGGAAGTAGTGACTGTCACCTCAAAAGTCCCTTAACTTCTGAAACATCATCACTATCATCAATGCAATCCCTAACCTATGGGAACCTGAGTGCAAAGTATGAGTTAACTGAGTGTAGGACTGGAGATTATCATGAAGATTGGGTGGGTACAAATAAACTTTGAGCCTTTATCCTTTGTTTCTTAAACCGTGAACCAGGCCACGTTATAACCCTCAAAAAGACCTAATTGAAGCAAGGTTATTTTGAAAGCATACTACAACGAGGTTGCGTAAACTAACTCCTAAAGATCTTTGCAGATCATTTTTTTTGGCATCACGCCTTTTTGTTTTATCTTTCACTTTTAAACGTGTTGAACCACCGTGTTCTGACCAGTGACCCTATTGCTCTACCTCTTTCCAAAAATGATTTTGATTTCAAAAGTTGCATGAACTTTGCATTTACTATGTTTGTATGAACACTTTTGTGTGCAATCTGCCTTCCGCTTAAGGAATTTTCAAACATTTGAAAAACTTGGTCAGTGATCCAATCAGGGGCAAGTTCCTTCCAGATCCTATTGAGAATCAATTCAAGGTTTGTTACAGTGCAAGTCCTTTTCAGAATTGGTTTATCCAGAAGATTTTTTCAAGACTCGTGCCGGGACAAGCTTTCCAAGAGCACAACAATTCAGTCATTTACAAAATCATTCCAGCTGAAGCAATTATCAGTTCATCTACAATAGTTAGCTAGTCTGGGGCAGTTAACTTGAAGAATCCCCATACAGCTTTCCATCATTCCTACAAGGATCAGCAAATTGATACAGTTTACCAGTGTGGCAGATTTGTGCTCAGTAGCATCTTTAGTTCCAAAGCAGAATGGCAGTGATCTCTGTGTTGAGGAATCAGTATTCCAGTTTTGTCTTCTTCACAAAAGAGTCGAGCCGTGTCTTCGACGTCTACATTGCATTTACATTTGCATTTAATCATATATCATCTACATAATTCATATACATATGCATAGCAAGAGTGTCATCCTCATTTGCACTCATTTGCATTCTCCATGGGTCGTGATGTTATCCACGTCTTACCTTGTGGTCAAAGTCCAACTCACTTGGCACCTACCTTAGACGATGTGATTCCTTTTATCCAATACTTTCTTGGGTATCTCCTTGTTCATTTTTGTTCAATGCTTTCTTGGACGTTATGATTTCTTTACATCCAATGCCTTCTTGGATCTCACCTTTTACCTCATAGTCATCTAAAGCCATTATTAGATATTGTGATTATACCTTTCATTCAAAGCCATTAGTGGATGACTGGTTTCTTTACCATCTAATGTTCTTCCGGATGGGTCCCTCTTTCTGATGTTCTTCCAGATCGAGTCTCTGTTCACATTCATCTAAATCCATTATTAGATATTGTGATTATACCTTTCATTCAAAGCCATTATTGGATGTCTGGTTTCTTTATCATCTGATGCTTTTCCGGATGTGTCCCTCTTTCTGATGTTTCTTCTAGATCGAGTCTTTGTTCACAATCATCTAAAGCCATTATTAGATATTGTGATTGTACCTTTCATTCAAAGCCATTATTGGATGTCTGGTTTCTTTACCATCTGATATTCTTCCATATGTGTCTCTCTTTCTGATGTTTCTTCCAGATCAAGTCTTTGTTCACAATCATCTAAAGCCATTATTAGATATTGTGATTGTACCTTTCATTCAAAGCCATTATTGGATGTCTGGTTTCTTTACCTTATTCACTTTCATCTGAAGCCATTATCAGATATTGTGAGTGTACCTTTCGTTCAAAACCATTATTGGATGACTGGTTTCTTTGTGTCCGATTCATTCTCGGATTACATTATTTTGTCTCATTCTCATTTGTGCCTTCTTAGATATTATGAGTTTACCTTTCATCCAAAGCTATTATTGGAAGTTTGGTACATTTTTTTCATCCAATGCCATTCTTGGGTGATGTTTTCCAGATACTTTGCTTTGTCTCAATTCGTTTCTGACACAACTGTAACACCTTTTCTCCTGTGGTACCATTCCCCATAGGATCCCTGTCTTTGCATTCATATCATACCATATCATATCATATCATATCATATCATATACATTTGTGGCATCTTAGGGCCAAAAATTATGCATGTTTATATTTAAGTCTCTCCTATCTCGTCGAGACGAAGATTTCAATCTCCATATCTCCGGATAGAAGAAACTTAAATAGGGGCATCTGTCATACCCTAATTTTTTACCATAAGATCCCACCATCTTTGTCTATCATCTTGCATATATGCATGCTTTATTACTAATAGGTTTGTGCAGGAACTTTAATTTCAAGTGGAGGTAGTTCTCTTTCTCACAATTCAGTGTTTCAAGAGGTGACCAATAGATTCTGATTCAAGAGGTCCTATGGTTTTCTACTGGTCCTTTTTTTACTCAGAATTTCTCGGAAGCTTCAGTGTATTCCCCAAGGAGGATTAAGGTTTTCGTCCTACAGGTATCGAGCGTGGTCATTTGGTGATTGGTTGTGGTTTTCGTGGCAAACAATATTATAAGTTATATTCTCTTGGTTGTGTGGGTAACAAAGGTCGAGTAAGATTTTATTTGAAGTGGATTATTACTGGTTGTTTATTTCCTTTCGATCTTAAGTGAAGGAGTTTGAATTTTCTCTTTGGTAGTGTGAAGCAAATGAGTTTGGATAAAATTTTTGAATCGAGTTCAAATTAACTCATTATTTTCGCAAAGCTTGAGATTTGATTGAATTCGTCCAAGTTGAAGAATGCAGGAGTTTTGGTTCAAATTTCACTAATTCAAATTTATAAACCCAAACATTCTTTTATTTACAAGTGCATATATTAAAAGGTATACAATGTTCAAAATTTGTGGATGATGTACAAAATCAATACTAATGAGATTAGAGATTGAAGGGAAGTTTGGTAAATCATGAGTTTGATGCTCCCTCGAATCCTAGCCGAATTGAACATCTGTCACGAAAATACAAATTCCATGAAAAGAAAATGTTCAGAGACATTAAATCGACCATTCAAAGAAGAATCAATTTGGATAAAGAAATAGAGACACAATTCCAAGGAATAAAGTATTTGTCCAACAAGTTTCCTAAACCATACATAGCAAGCTGAACTGAGAAGGAAAGAATTCATCACGATAGCACACAATTGAACATGTCCCATTTGAGAAAAGGCAAGTTCTGATCCATAATCATTGTTGGCATTCAAGTATGAAAAGGCAAGGAGACAAGAATTCAAAATATTTCCAAAAAAAACAAATCAGACATTGCAAATCCAAAAAGGGAAACATATCTCATCACGTAATCAGGGAAACTCATCATCAATTTTTAATCTCAGCATAATTCCAAACACAATCATAGGTTCCCAAAGTTAAAAAGATCAAGTTTAAATCGGTTAATGAAAAAATCAGGAATTATTCCAATCTGATCCACAACAATCAATGACCCAATCTCGTCCTTAATTTCGGTATCGAAAATTTAAGATCGTAGAGACTATATAAAGCAAATACACCAGAAAAGAGGGGCGGTAGAAACATTCACAAAGAAAAAGATACACAATACACATTTTGCTACTGTTCAACCAGAAAAAGTTTCTAGAAAATAAGCTTCTCAATTGCGCCCTCTCGTGTGTTCGTCTTGAAACAACACCATCCTCAAATCACCTGTGAACACGCTGCAAAATTCAAAACTAAACTCACCACCAGTGTTTCAGTCCGCACGGTCGATCCTTCTCTAACGTCTCTGCCGAAGTCCTCCAAAACCACAAACACACACAAATCGGAGTTAGAGGTATTACATAAAGGAGCAAAGCATACACACCATTTGCAGTCACAAGATTCACAACTCACACTCTACAGAATACTCTCAGAAAACTAACATTACACAGTTTCACCAACACGTACCTGTGTAATTGTCGATTTCGCCGACAAACCGCCACGCCAAAAGCCTTCGAAGCGCAACAGCAGCAAGTTGGACCATCCCAAGAGCCACTTCATCACACCACGTACACCGCAGAACCATTGGGAAATCGCCCCCGCCTCCAAGTCGTCGACCGCCGTGAGTGCATCGTCGGAGGTTCACTTTCCCCTTTTTACTTGTTTTTCATTTCTGAATGTTAGATCCTTTTTGTGATGCTTTATGATTTTCTGGTTTTCTTTTCGATTTATTGAGCTGCAAGAGAGTGTAGAAGAAGAGGGTTGTTTGTTCTTTTCCGACGAAATAACGAGAATGAGCGAGAGTGAGGAGACGAAGAGGAAATAGGGTGTACTGAGAGGAGAAATTGAGATAGATGCTGAGTTTTTTTCTCCTATAGTATTATTGTTTGAGTTGAATCGGGTGGGCTTAATACCTCAGCCCAAGTTTTAGTTATTTTGCTCTTATTTTAAAATTTAATTAGTTTTGTTTACTTGTTTTAATCTCAATTTCGTTAATAATTTTACTAATCACTTTGTTAATAATCCCTACTAAAAATCTTTGTTCATAATTTTCATTAGAAAATCTTTGGTAGTCATATTAATTTGTCTTTAGATTTAATTAGAGTTTTATTTTATCTTATTTCTAATAAATTGTTAACATATTGTTTTTTTAGGACTTAACTTCTCATTGAGTTTGTTTGTTAAAAAAAAATTTGAAAAATGTCAAAAAATATTTATTTTTTTCTCTTGATATTTTGTTTATATTTATTTATATTTAAAAATCCAAAAAATTTCAGTTATCCTTTGATTAATTAAAAATAAATTTTTTACTTTTATTTCGATTCTTATTCAAACCCTTTTTTCAAAAATAAACTCTCGATCAACATCGAGCCATTTTTTCCCTTGTGAGTCGATTGCTTTTTTAAGCATCGCCATCAACCTTTAGGTCCTTACCTTAGCAGACGCCCTTAGTAAGCAAGCAATAGATAAACATAAGTAATAACAAGAGGTTCCCGTAGAGTATTACGGACGTTTAGGATGCTAATACCTTCCCTAGGCGTAACCAACCCCCGAACCTTAGATCTCTTAGGTTTTTTTTCGTTCTTTAAACCTTTCCTTTGGATAAAATAAAGACCGGTGGTGAATTTCAAAAATTGTGATTCAAGTTAACCTAATAGCTTGGTATCCGATTCTCACCGCGACATTAGTGCAAGCTGATAATCCGGGAATGTGAAATAGTGATAGATCGGATCGTAGAACTGGATTAATGTGGACAGGATTCCTTCGATTACATGAATCCTTAACAGAGATAGCAGCCCTCCGTATTTGGCTCTGAAAGCCTCGTGGTTGGTGATCATTCTCGCCAGACCTCTTAAATCCTCTAGTTTTGGAACCTTGAAGGTGTACTTATGAGTTTCCCTTCTACCTAAATCCATTAGCGCAATCTTTTTATCTGACATTTTCTATCATAGTCTTAGTTTAATTTGAAAAAGAGAGACTAGAAGAGAAGATTTTTTTTTTGTTTTAATGTTTTTTAGATGAATGCAGCACACAAAAACATAGAAAAAACATGGGGTCAAAAGGTCGGTGTCATGAAGTCAAGGCTCTACCCCCCCCCCCCCCCAAAGGTTTATACTGGTGATTTTTTGTACCTGTCCGCAAAATCATTGACCCCTCTTGGGATAACAACAGCAAGCGGATCGCCAGTGAGCTGATGTATCCTAGAGCGATCTCAAATGAGGGTAGTATCGCGTGACAACTATTTCCGATAGCTTCCGCACTACAAAATGGTTTAAGTCTACTAAAAACCTCAGCTTCTTAGATAACCCCGTCGGCCACGCTACTTTCAACAACCGAAGTCGTATAGGCAATGTATCTGCAAAGGGAGTCTCCACTGAGTTTGATGGTCGATCGGGGACTCTTAACTGGGATTTACTCCCCGCAAGATTACCCGCATTGCCATCACCTATCTTAGGTGTATACTCAATCTTTCCACATGCGGCATCACACGCATTCCCATTAGCAGAAAAATAAACACAAATATCAATTTGGAAAAGCAATATATATATTTGTCTTAATCATCCTAGATCTCTAGTCTTATAATCCTATATAGACAATGACTCCTCAGCAGAGTCGCCATTTCTATGACACTTCGATAACTTAAGGTTTCCACCAAAGATTGTAAGAAAGTCTCTTTTTTCGTCCCAACGGTGGGCGCCATTTTTCTGTAGCGCGATTTTTATGGTCTTGAATCACTATCGCTTGGGCACTACAGTTCGAATCATTTTTTATCTTGTTGAGCTGATTAAGGAAGGGAAATAGATGTCTCCAATTAACCCTGCTTGCATACTGAGTTTAAACAGTGGTCTGTTAGGTTACGGATGCTATTAAGATGTGGGCCCCTCTTCGGTAATTTTGTTAAGAACGCAGTGTTTGGACTATTTGTGAGGTTTTAGGTAATGTGTCTAGATTTTATGCTTTTGGGTTGATTTGGTGGAGATACTGGATTTTGGGTTTTTCATTAGTATGCTCGCTAACATTTTGCAATCTTATGCCTACGTATTCCCAAAACAGGGAAATCAAAGTGATCGTAGTTACTCTTATTCTAAGGGAGGAAAAAGGTGTTTTGGTGTCTTGTTCAAAGCCAAAGACATCAAGCTAAAGGGGTGATTTGTATCTTGTTCAAAGCCTAAGATGTGAAGCTGAAGGGTCTATTTGTATCTTATTCAAAGCCCAAGATGTGAAGCTGAAGGGTTTATGCTGAGAGAGAATTTTTCATCTCTAAAGAGGAGTTGTTGATGTTTGTATGCTGTGAGCAAGGTACAACTTTGATGCTAAAAGGTTGATTGACTCAACCGGGGTTTTCTTTATACAAAGCCTAAGAGGAGGCTAGAAGTTGACTTTTCTTGGGAATATGTTCTTTCTATCTTGTACAAAGCCCAAGATTGAGGCTAAAAGGGTTTGACTTAACAAGAGAATCTGCCATACTCAACAAGAGAGTAATTTGGTGTCTCGTATGAAGCCTAAGACAGAGACAAAAATGGAAAATGGACTCAACGAGAGAGTCTGAAAAGGTGATTGACTCAACAAGAGAGTCTGAAAAGGTGATTGACTCAACAAGAGAGTCTGAGAGTTTATTGACCCAACAAGAGAGTCTTTTATACTCAACAAGAGAGTGTTTTGATGTCACGTACGAAGCCCGAGATAGAGGCTAAAAGGAAATTGACTCAACAAAAGAGTCTGAAAGTTAATTGACCCAACAAGAGAGTCTTTTATACTCAACAAGAGAGTGTTTTATACGTGTCTTGTATGAAGCCCAAGACGAAGGCTAAAAAGGAAAGGGACTCAACAAGAGAGTCTTTTATACTCAACAAGAAAATGTTTTTATATGTGTCTTGTATGAAGCCCAAGACGGAGGCTAAAAGTTGGTTGACTCAACAAGAGAGTCTTTTATACTTAACAAGAGAGTGATTTTATATCTCGTACGAAGCCCGGGATGGAGGTTAAAAGTGGGTGACTCAATAAGAGAGTCTAAAAAGGTTAGCTCCGCTAGGGAGAATCATCGTACAAAGCCCAAGAGGAGGCTAACTTACCGCTGTGGATTCTGGAGATCCTGAAGCGGGTCCAAGCGTGGGGAACTCTCATGAGAGAGACCGGGTTTCTGCCTATGTTTGAAAGGGAACTTGAGAATGTCTTTGAGACTCAATAGGTTTAGACTGTCCAAGCCTAGAGTTTTATCTTTTATACTATTCCCAAGAGGAGGCACGGGCATTAAGGGATTAGTATCAACCTTACAACGGCCGGAGTTTTTTGACGCTGGAAAGACTGCTCTAGCAAAGGATGACTAAGTTCTGTCTTATACCTTTAAGAGGTCGTTGGGGTCCTTGTACGAAGCCCAAGAGAAGGCATGAGAACTTCTAAGAAGACAAAGGGTCCTTAAACAACGCCCAAGAGGAGGCGGGGTTGCTTTTATGAAGCCTGTGGGTCCCCAAACCCCGATAAGTTCAAGACATGTTATTCACCGAGAATAGATCAAGCCAGGAAAGTCCGAGAATTTGGAAGAAACTCAAGAGATGCCATTCACGGAGAAAAGATCATCTCTGGGGAGTTAGAGTTTCTTTGACAATTTCTAAGGGTGACAGTCTGAGAAAGGGTTCACCGAGAATGTTGCCTTTCACGTCTCCATATTGTTTAACCCCAAGAGGAGGGAAGACTGTATCTGGAAATCCTATGGGGATCTAGTTTTGCTTGTATTTAAGAGTGACTAACAGGGCTTTACCTAGTGCTAGACGTAGTTCCCGGGGAAAACTCTATATATAGAAAAGAGCCCCACAATACAGTTATATATAGAAAAGCAATAAATGAAAGCGGATAAACACTTACCCGTGGTAGAGCTTCCATGCTGTTTGGTTAGTTGTTCAACAAAGAAAGCTTTGATAACAATATTATATTCAAAATCAAAGGAGAAAGTGCTTTGATAAGATTGTTGGGGCTTACAGCTCAAGGAGAGGCTCAAGGTTTTATCAGTGGTTTGAATTCGTACAGTGGGACTTATACAATATGTGAGGCCCAAAAGTTTTTCTGTACAAAGGGATGGGTCTTACACTCTCTCAAGAGGCCCAAAGAGTTTAAGGAAAAGAAATGGGGCTTATAACACGAGGGTATGTCCAGATGATTTGTTTTTGAACTGGCGATCGCCCCGAGATTTTTAAAAATGCAGTGGGTCTTATAGAACGACTGAGGCCCAAATAATTTTGGTTTCAAAAAGAGGTTGGGGTCTTACACTCTATTAGAGGCCCAAATAGTTTATTTTTGTACAAGAGATGGGGCTTACAGCTCAAGGAGAGGCCCAAAGGTTTTTGTTAAAAAGGCGACGATCGCGTCGAACTTTTTGATGGTATCAGGACTTATACAATACACTGAGGCCCATATTATTTTGGTTTTCAAAAAGGGGTTGGGTCTTACACTCTATTAGAGTCCCAAAGATGTTTTAAAAAGATTTGATTTAGGGTAATAAACCCATAAAACCCTAATTTCATAATTTTAAAGTAATTTATTAATAAAATGACAAAAATACCAAATAAGTGCTAATAAACAACTTATGATTTATGGTTAAGGTTTGGAAAATGAGGGATTAATCACAAGATGAATTAAAACTTATTTGATTTTTGATTTCCAAGATGAATATTCATTTTAAAAATGTTTAAAAACAATTAAAATGAATTTATTCATAAAAATACTAACTATATTAAATAAATAAAATAACTTTGATTTTTTTGTGGAATAAAATATTTCAACATTTTTGTGATTTTTTTCAAAAAGAACCAATAAAAAATAATTAAAACTAAGGGAGTTATTAATTTTCCAAAATATTAAAAATAATATGAAAAATAGTAGAAAAGTGGAAAAAAATTGCAAAAAGAGGGTCTGGGGCGAGGGGGATTCGAACCCCAGACCTCTTGTGTACAGCATGCGCGCCTTACCACTGGGGTGGTGGCACATCCGTTGATTGAAACACAACCACAAATATACAAGACTTGCCTTGTTTTTGGCCTGGCCCACGGCAAGGCAAGACAAGATTTTGGTTAGAAACGTGAAGGCCATAACTTTCTCATTTCTCCATGGATTGGGACAAAATTTAGGTCTATCCTGCCTAGAATTTCACAAGGAATCAAATGGTGGTGGTGTTTTTTCAGATCATGCTCCTATTGAAAAACCCGATAGTGGTTTTGAAATAGGTCATGATTTGCATTTTCTGTGCTATCTCTTGTTACAAGCATGGATTACATGATAAATTGGTGCAAACACGACACATATAACATGTATAAGATGTGCATGATCAGTGGACATCAAAGGAAAGCATGGTTCAAAGAATTCAAGTTGTGATGCTTACCTCTTTTTGGAGCTTTTGTTTAATCTGCCAAGTGCTTTGTTCCAGAAATGATTTGTTGCTTTGGACACCCTCAAATGATCTCTTAGAAGCTTGTAGGATGGTTGGAATTAGGTGGAAACCTTAGGAACAAGTTTGAGCTCGTTCTTGCAAAAGGGGCAAAGTGGTCAAAATAGTAACTCTCTCAAATGGTGTTCCAGATGTGGGGAACCATTTGGGACAGTACATGGATGAAATTTGGAGTGTGTTTGAGGGTTTATCTGGTTTGGAAAGTGACTGAATCAAGACATGGCTTGAAAAATGCACAAAAGTCCTATTTTGAGGTTTTGAGAGGTGACTTTATGATTTTGGTGTTACAGGTCACTTGTGAACGTTTGGACAGCTTAGATATGACATATTGGATGTCTTTGGATCATGAGCTATGGTGTAATTGCTCTCTAACTCAAAAACTCAGAGTTACCTTGCTAAAGAAGGCATTTTTGCCAAGAGAAAGAGATTTAGAGGAAAGCAAGTGTTGTAGTGCTTTGGTGTACTCAAACTGAAGACAAATGAGCTCTATTTATAGTAGAGTGAGTTTGTTTTGGCTGCAATAGTGAATCGCAACTGCTGCAGAGGTTTGGCCAATGTTGATCAATAGGAATCCAAGTCTCCTCTAGCCATTGACTAGAGGTTAGGATACAGGCTGCTGGTTCCCTAGTTCTTGGATCATCTTTGACTGAATTCAGTTGGAAGAGGCTCAGTCCATGCCACCTTGGTGCATCCATTAATGCTCCAAACCAAAATTGAAGTCTTGTCCCTCTTTTAGGGATTTCTAGGTTTGGCATGCTACTTTTGGTTCCAAAGACTTGGTAGGATGATGGATCAGTGTTTGTCCCTCCTTGGTCCCCCCTTGAGGTGTTCAGATGGATAGATTTGCTTGCCCTTTGAAAACTTTGAGCAAATCGAGCAAAATGCACAAATCTGCCTTGCCATGACAGTTTGCAGCAAGGCATATTGGCATGGTCATATCTCATGATTTAAGTGGAGTTTCATGGAGTTCTTGGCCATTTTAGAAAGCCCTCATATGATACAACATATGTGTGATCATAGTTTGTTTCGATACTTTTTGGATCCAAGTGAAAAATGCCCTTACATTTTGGAAAAAGTGAAACAAATTCTGACTTGGTGAAAATTTCACTAAGTGTTGGAAAAAGTGACATTTCATGTTTTCAGCCATTTTGATCATTCCATAACTCAAAATCCATGATGAATTGGAATGAGGTGTAGTTGAAGCTTTTGTAGAGGGCCATGACAGCTACAAATCCAGCTTTGAATGGGGAAAAATGGCCTTGTGGTTTAGGAGTTATGATCCTCCAAAGTTGGTACCCTAGCCACTTTGTTCCATAACTTAGAAAATTTCTAAGTTTTTATGGTTACCCCTTTTACAAGTTATCCCACTTTTCTTGATTTTTCTTGATGAATGATGATTCCAATCACACATTAACATCATTTTAGGGTCAAAGAACCATAATTGTGTAAAATCTCAAAAAGTCAAAGTTAACTTTTGTGCACATTTGACTTTTTGTCAGATGAATTCCAAACTGTGCGATCCTTTGTGAAATCAAGTCCTTGACCTGAATCAAACTTAATGGACATGTTCCATGGGTGTTATAGGGTGTATTGAATCATGTCCCAAGGTTTGGGAGCATGCCTGGGTCAAAAGTCAAAGGCACAGTTGACTTTTTCCGCGAAACCCTAACTGTGGTTCTGATGAACTTGAAACTTGTGAATCAAGCATCTTGGAATAATCCATTGTTGAAAATGGATCACTGTAGCTTATTAGAGACCCTCAAATCATTTCTTGAGGTCTTGGCTCATGTTTTGTCCCAAAAGTCAACTTAGGGGTGAATTAGGTCAAGAAACCCTAATTCCTGATTTTTTTATGAATGCATCCCCTGAGGCTAAATTAACTTGATGGTTAGGTTCACGATGTCCCTTGGAGCATCTTAGGTTGTGCTTTGAAGCATTGGCTCATGCCCAGAGGAAAAATTCCATCTGGAGGCCCTGGTCGACCAAAACCCTAATTTGGTGACACTGGCGATCTTGAGGCTTGATCCACTTAGAATGTTGCAACCTTGTGCTTGATTCTTGATGTGGGAGTCCTTTTGATCCATTGTGGATGTTTGAGAGGGTTAGACAAACTGAATATCATGTCATTCCTTGATTGATCTTTTGTCTAAAGGCTCTGAGAGGGCTTGAAACCCTAAGTTTGATTGTAGTGGATGCTCACCCATCTTTGGGGAGACTAATGAGGTATGATGGTACATCCATAATGTGATGATGATTTGCACAATGATGGGGAATCTTAGTGGTCAAAATTTGGGGTATGACACCATCGAGTGGACATCTTGACTTTGATGCCTAGTAGGATTTCCGTCGGCCATACTGATCTGTTGTGTAGCTTCATCTAAGTAGATTGGAAGCCACCAGTGGTCCAAAAAGTGTTGAAGTGTTCTTTGGATGAGTGCACATCCTTGATCGTCTTCACGACACATTTCACAGTCCTGATAACTGTGTGAAGCTAGAAAACCAAGCCTGACTTGCTTGGCGTGCAATTCTACCAGACTGGTATTCATCGAGCGAATATCAAAGATTTGAATCATATTAACTTGATGGATACTTGTATCACGGTAATCCTGGATCCATTTGAGATCCATCTTTATGTTGGAGGGCCTCTTGTACAAAAGAGCATCCCAGATTGTTTATTGAGAAGATCGGACATGAACTATAATCGTGTCGTGGCAGATCATGGTGTTGACTTTGCCTTGAGTGCATTGCCACCAAGTTGACATTCATCGCAAGAATGTTATGGTTCTGGACAATGCTGGTATTTGCGTGAGCCATATTGACCCCACGGATTCGATGATCTTGGATCCATCCGAGATCCATCTGTTCTTGTAGAGTTGATTACACTACGGAACACCATTGATTATTTTTTGAGCAGATATCACACTGGTGATAATTGTGAGGTGGTACATGATCGTACCCACTCTGCCTGCAATGCATCCTAACCAGATTAATTCACAATAGGAGTACATCGTGAATTTGATAACTGCGGCTAAAATCTTCTATCAAATTTACGAAAGTCTTTTCATGTTGAGGCAACGGGTTCGTCTTAACATTTGTATTAGTATCTTTGAAAGATAAGACCCCGTTCCTGACAAGCTTCTGTACATCAGATTTGAAGCTGAGACAGTTTTCAATGTTGTGCCCCGGTCCTCCTTGATGATAAGGGCAAGTTTGATCTGCTTTGAACCAAAAAGGCGGATTTTTTGGTACTGTAAGAGGACACCTGGTTTGGACATGCCCCTTGAACAGCAGTAGTGGAAACAGTTCTGCGTACAACATTGGTATAGGGTCGAACCCTGGTGGTCGTGTTGTATGATTATTATTGTACTGAGTACAAGCCTGCTGAAGAGGTTGTTGTGTCCTTTGCTGATACTGTTGTTCACTTGGTTGGCTTTGAGTAACCTGTGGTTGATATGCTGGAACAGGCGCAGGGTTGATAGTAAGAGTTACTGTTGCTACTGGTTGATACCTTTGCCTTTGCTTTCCGAGAGAGATATTACCAATATCTTGTTTTTTCTTCTTAGGGAATGCACTACTGTATCTTTTGGTACTGCTAGATGGTTCTGCACCTTTGACCATACGTCCTTCTCGGACTGCTTCTTCAAGTCGTACCCCCATGTTCACCATTTCAGTGAAGTCACTGGGCACACTGGCAACCATTCGATCGTAATAGAATGAGCTTAAGGTTTTCGAAAAGATCTTGGCCATCTCTTTTTCCTCAAGAGGGGGACAGATCTGGGCGGAAATTTCACGCCATCTCTGAGCATATTCCTTAAAAGTTTCTTTGTCCTTCTACGACATTGCCCCGATTGATCTCTGTCTGGTGCCATTTCCAGGTTGTATTTATATTGTTGAACGAAGGCAGCGCCAAGATCTTTGAAAGTGAAGATCTTGGTGAGGTTTAAACCCATGTACCATTTGAGTGCGGCACCAGTTAAACTGTCTTGGAAATAGTGGATCAGTAGCTGTTGATTCTCTATCTGAGTTGACATCTTTCGAGCGTACATCACTAAATGACTTTGAGGGCAAGAGTTTCCCTTGTATTTTTCAAAGTCAGGCACCTTGAATTTGTGTGGTCTTTTCACGTTAGGGACCAGACAAAGGTCTGCGGCGTCCTTTCTGAATAAATTCTGACCGCGAATGGCATCCAGTTCCTTATGCATTTCTAGGAATTGTTCCTGGAACTCATTCATTTTTTATTGGTATGCTCGCTAAGATTTTGCAATCTTATGCCTACGTATTCTCGTTTAAAGAAATACGAAAATCAGAGCAATCGTAGTTGCTCCTATTCTATGGGAGGAAAGAGATGTTTTGGTGTCTTGTTCAAAGCCCAAGATTGAAGCTAAAAGGGTATTTGTGTCTTGTTCAAAGCCCAAGATTGAAGCTAAAAGTTTGACTGAGAAAGAATTTGTTATCTCTAAAGAGAGACATCTATGTCTATTTATCACAACTGTTGGGTAACTGATTATAAAGGAGGATTACTTTAACTAGGATATGTGAATCCAACAATGCCATAATTTCCTTTATGAGGGAGTTGTCCTGAAAGAGAAAACTTTAACTCAGTGTAGAGTAATGCCATTTTTCCATAGGAATCCTTCATGCTAAGAGAGGGACATTGGCTTGGATGTAAATAATCCAGAGGCTTGCCGCTTACATCAATTAGTTGAAAGAGGAAGTTTACCAGGATAAGAGATGGACTACAGCTTGGATGTTTGAATCAACAAGTGTGCCACTTATAGCAGTTATCTGGGATTAAGGTTTGTCTTGATTTTCTGTTTTGATGTGTGATAACACAGAGAAATGTCTTCCTGCAGAGAGATTTGGATTTCCTATGAGGGGATGGTGGTTTTTGTATATGTGCCTTGATCAAAGCCCAAAGTTGAAGCTAAGAGATTGATTGACTCCACTGGGGAAGTCCTTATACAAAGCCTAAGAGGAGGATGGAAAGGCTGACTTAATAAGAGAGCAATTATGTGTCTTGTACAAAGCCCAAGATTGAGGCTAAAAAGAGACTTGACTCTTTTGGGGGGTATCATTATATAAAGCCTAAGAGGAGCTAAGAGGAATCGACTCCGTTGGGAAGGTATTTATCTGTCTTGTACAAAGCCCAAGATTGTGGCTAAAATGGATTTTTTATTGTGATTCCACTAGGGAATATTTGTATGTGTCTTGTACAAAGCCCAAGATTGAGGCTAAAAGGGGAAGATTGACTATGCTGGAGAGTATGGTTTTATCTGTCTTGTACAAAGCCCAAGATCGAGGCCAGAAAGAGGTTTGACTCTGTTTAGGGAAATTTATATGGTGTCTTGTACAAAGCCCAAGATTGAGGCTAAAAGGTCGACTCACTCAGCTGAGGATATTTTAGGTGTCTTGTACAAAGCCCAAGATTGAGGCTGAACATGTTGAAGAAATCATTATACAAAGCCAAAGAGGAGGTTAACTTCTGCTCAGGGAAATCATTATACAAAGCCTAAGAGGAGGCTGGAAAGATTGACTCAACAAGAGAGTGTTTTTATCTGTCTTGTACAAAGCCCAAGATTGAGGCTAAAAAAGGGGTGATTCAACAAGAGAGTACTTTTGAGGTTTACTCTGCTGAGGAAAATCATTATACCAAGCCTAAGAAGAGGCTGGCTTCTGCTGAGGATTATTGAGATCTAGAGGCAGGTCAAGTTGGGGGATCAACTCTAGAAGAGTTGAGGTATCAGATGCCTTGAGGTTCTGATGATAAGTTGTCCCTAGTTGGGAAATTTAGGGTAAAAGACTGAGTTTTAGATCTTGTAAGGATTTAACTCCACTGGAGATTAATCGAACGATCCAGGTTTTCCCTATGTTTATGGGGAACTTGAGAATGTCTTTGAGATTTAGACTGTCCAAGTCTAATGAATAGGTTTATCTTTGTATGATGCCCAAGAGGAGGCAGGTGTTTTAAGGGATGAGTATTAACCCTAAACATGATATGAGGTTTTGACTCTTTGGAAAGACAACTCTAACAAAGGATGACTAAGTTCTGTACTACACCTTTAAGAGGTCTTCAGGGTCCTTGTATTAAGCCCAAGAGAAGGCACGAGAACTTCTAAGAACCCGGAGGGTCCTTGTACAAAGCCCAAGATGAGGCGGGGATGCTTTTAGGAAGCCTGTGGGTCCAAACTTTAGAAAAGCTCCAGAAAGGTTTCACTGAGAATTAATCCTTTATGTAGTGAACAGTTCTAGGGTTTGAAGAAATTTAAGAGAGGTTTCACCGAGAATTAATCCTCTCTGGGGAAATGAATTTCTTTGACAATTTCTAATAGTGACAGTCTGAGAAAAGTTTCACCGGGAATAATGCCTTTCTCTTTGTTCCATATTGTTTAAGCCCAGGAGAAGACAAGACTGTATCTGGAATTCCTATGGGGAACTAGTTTTGACTGTGTTAAAAGAGTGACCACTGGCTCTATCTAATTCTATACCTAATTGTCGGGGAAAACTCAAAGCAGATATACAAGTATATATACAGTTGATATATGACAAGTATTTAAAAGGATATGAAAGAAGGACTTTCAGGTGAGCAAGCTTCCAGCAATACAGTTATATATATATATGAAAGCATGTAAAGAAAGCTGATAAAACTTACAGGCGAGCAAGCTTCATAGTAACAGCTGTATGGTTAGTTGTTCAAGAAATTAAAGAAAGTTTTGATAACAACTATTAGTTGGATCTTAAATCAAAAGGAAGTTTTTTTTTTTAAAGATAGTTGGGGTTTATACTCAAGGAGAGGCCCAGATGAAAAACTGTAATCGTACCGTTGTTTTGTAAACTGTATTGGAGCTTATACAATGACTAAGAACCAAATTAGGTTTTCAGTCCAAAGATATGGGTCTTACAACTCAAGGAGAATCCCAAAGGTTTGAAAAAGAAAAGAAATGGGACTTACAACATAAGGGTAGGCCCAGTTGATTTTGAAATGAAATGGCGATCACACCGACATTTTTGAAATCGCAGTGGGTCTTATACAATGACTGAGGCCCAAAATAGTTTGGTTTTCAAAAGGGGTTGGGTCTTACACTCTATTACAGGCCCAAAAGTGTTTTGAAAGATTTGTTAGGGTGATAGTGATCAAAACCCTAATTTTTGGTTTTTAAATGTATTTTAATTGAATAAAAATTCAATTAAAATAATCAAACATGTGAAAAAAGGTTGTGATCTAAGATTTATATTTGGAAAATCATGTTTCATTCATGGGATGATTAAAAAATCATTTGAATTTTGTAAAACCAAGAGAAAGAAATATTTTTTAATGTTTAAAAACAAATAAAAACATAATTCTTTACAAAATATCAAATATATAAAATAAATAATATTTTTGTGACTTTTTCATGGAATAAAATATTTTAATATTTTTGGGAATTTTAAGAAAAAGAACCAATAAAAAATAATTAAAATTGAGAGAGAAATTAATTTTTGAATTAATTAACAAAAACCATAAAAATATTGAAAATAGCAAAAATATGACAAAGTAGCAAAAAAGGTCTGGGTGGGGTTTGAACTCATGACCTCCTACACAAACACATGCACACGCTACCACTGGGGTGGTGGTACATCCGTGTATCAAAACCACCCCATAAATACATAAGGGGTGCCAAGTTTTCAGGCCTGGCCAAGGCAAGGCAAGGCAAGTTTTGGCAATTTACGTGAAGCCTCTAACTTTCTCATTTCTCAATGGATTGGGACAAAATTTAGGTGCATCTGACCCAAAATTTCATGAGGAATCCAATGGTGCCCGAGGAATTTTCAGAAAATGTCTCCTCCTCAAAATTCGATAGTGATTTCAAAATAGGCCTTTTTTGCATGTTCTATGCTATCTCATCGTACAGGCAAGAATTGCATGACAAATTGGTTCAAACACAACATATACAACATGTATGAGATGTTTATGATCAATGGACATCAAAGGAATGCATAATTCAAAGAGTTCAAGTTGTCATGCACTTACCTCTTGGAGCTCCTTGTGCTATCTGCCAATCTTCTTGTGCCAGAAGTGATCCAATGCTTTGAACACTCTCAATTGATCCCTTAGAAGCTTTTAGGATGGTTAGAATCAGCTGGAATCCTCAGGAACAAGTATAGGCCTTTTCTTGCAAAAGGGGCAAAAGTGACCAATATAACAACTCTGTCAAATGGTGTTCCAGATGAGGGGAACCATTTGGGACAGTTTGAGAATGATATTTGGAGTGTGTTTAAGGCCTGGTTTGGTTTTGGAAGTGACTGAATCAAGACATGGCTTGAAAAATGCCGAAAAGTCAATTTTTGAGGTTTTGGAGGCTGACTTTGTGATTTTGGTGTTTTAGGTCACAAGTGAGTATTTGAACAGCTTAGATATGATATATTAGAGGTGTTTGGATCATGAACTGTGGTGGAATTCTTTCTAACTCAAAAACTCAGAGATAACTTGCAAAAGAAGGTATTTTGGCCTAGAGAAAGAGATTTTGAGGAAAGCAACTGTTGTAGTGCTTTAGTGTACTCAAACTGATCACAATTGAGCTCTATTTATAGTGTGTCAAGTTTGTTTTGGCAGCAATAGTGTGTGGAAACTGCAGCAGGCCTTTGGCCAATGTTGATCCAAGGGAATCTTAAGTCTCCTCTAGCCATTGACTTGAGGTTAGGGCACAGGCCTATGGTTCTTTGATTCAGTGCTGATTCTTGACTCATTCAGTTAGGAATGTGTCAGTCCATGCCAACTTGGTGTATCCATTGAATGCTTGGAAACAAAATTGAAGTCTTGGCACCTTTTTAGCCTTTTTAAGTTTGTTATGGCTAAGTGTAGATTCTTGGACTTTGGAGGCTTGGGGATCAGATCATTCTCTTCTTGTTTTATTCTCAGATGTGTCCAAATGGATGACAAGGCTTGGAGTTGTCCAAATTTGCCAAATTGAGCAAAATGCCAAAATCTGCCAAAATTTGCCTTGTTCAAGACAGTTGGATATGGTGATTTTGAGGATTCATATATCCCTGCTCAGGTTGAGTTATGGGAGGCTCTTGTGCTTTTTAGAAAGCCCTCATATGATACAAAACATGTGTGATCATAGTTTGTTCTAAAACTATTTGGATCCAACTAAAAAGACCTCATGAACATTGATGTTCAAGGCTGGTAACTTAGGCAGATTTTCACTAAGTGTTGGAAAAATGTCACTTTCATGTTTTTTGCCATTTTGATCATTCCATAACTTAAAATCTATAAGGAATTAGAGTTGGAGGTAATTGAAGCTTTTGTAGAGTGTATCAAGACCTACAAATCCAGCTTTGGATCACCCAAAATGGTTGCTTGGATCTCAAGTTATGATCCTTGGAAGTTGGTACCAAAATCACTTTTGTTCCATAACTTAAAAAAAATTTGGTTTCTTATGGTTGCCCTTTTTGCAAGAAACCTCACTTTTCTTGATTTTTCTTAATGAATGATGATCAATATCACACATTAACATTAATTTTGACTTAGGGGAACCATATTTGAGAAAAATTCCAGAAAGTCAAACTTGATTTTGTGCACAGTTGACTTTTTATCGGATGAAATCCAAACTGTGTGATCCTTTGTGAAATCAAGTCCTTGACCTAAATCAAACCTAATGGATAGACTCCATAGGTGATATAGGATGTATTGAATCATGCCCCAAGGTTTGGGAGCATGTCTTGGTCAAAAGTCTAAGGTACAGTTGACTTTTTGTTCAAAACCCTAACTGTGGTCCAAATGAAATTGAAACTTGTGAATCAAGCTTCTAGGATCAATCCATTGTTGCAAATGGATCAATGTGGTGTATTTGAGGCCCTCAAATCATGTCTTGAGGTCTTGGCTCATGCTTTGTCCCAAAAGTGAACTTAGGAGTGAATTAGGTCAAGAAACCCTAGTTCCTGATTTTTGTTAAATGCATCCCCTGAGGTTAAATTGGCTTGATGATTGGGTCCATGAGGTCCCTTGGAGTATCTTGGGTTATGCTTTGAAGTATTGGCTCATGCCCAGAGGAAAAATTCCATCTGGAGGCCTTGGTCAACCAAAACTCTAATTTAGTGACATTGGCGATCTCGAAGCTTGATCCACTTGGAATGGGGCAACTTTGTGCTTAATTATTGATGTGGGAGTCCTCTTGATTCTTTATAGGTGTTTTTAAGAGGTTAGACAAGTTTAAGATCATGTCATTCCTTGATTGATCCTTTGTCTAAGTGCTCTAAGAGGGCTTAAACCCTAATTCTTAATTGTAGTGAATGCTCACCCATCTTTGGGGGGATTGATGAGGCATGAAAGTACATCCATATTGTGGTGATGATTTGCACAATGATGGGAAATCTTGGTGGTCAAATTTTGGGGTATGACAGTAGCCGTCTTGCCTTCCAACCTTGTGGGCTAGAGTTGTTTGCTTTGGACTGCACGGTCAGATGCAGGCGATGTAGTATCAGCAGTATGAGGCGTTATGTTTTGAGTCCTGGCTGCAATTAGGAGATCAAGAAGAGAAGTTGGGAGGTGTACTCGATAATCACGTATCAAAAGAAATATAGGTGGATAGAAATAACCCCTGTGTAATTATTGTCTCCAATGTTAATCAACTTTTTTATAACTTAGTAACGGCAATTGTGAAAGGCATCAAAGTATAATCTTGTGGAAATTTGTAATGAGATATTGTCAACGTAAAAAGTATATGTATATGTTTACGGCAAACAAAAATTCGAAGATAACTTGATTTGTTATGTTGATTTGTTGATTCAAATAGTTGTGTCATTGCCAAACATGTTACTAATTATTTCAGCTATTTGATGAATTCAACGTTAATTTCTTCCACGTGATCACAACCATGATTAATAGCATACAAACAAACCTTCTCCAAGTTAAATGGTGACTTGTGATCTTTAAACATTTCAACGCTATCCCACATGCTAGAGTGCATACAAATGTTTCTCCACGTAAGGCATACTTGAGGAGCATTTATCATAATTTCCACAACAGCACCAAGTAAATGGGGTATCCAATTCTTTATCTTGATTGGACTCAAAGCTATTTTGCAACAATACAATGCCTGATGGCTTGAGATTGGTTTGAATATCGTGTGATGTTAATATAAATCTGTTTAATAACAAGTTCAATCAAGCTAGGAGTTTTTTGAATATAATAACAATATCCAAAAGTTGTCTTTTTCTTTAAATTTTGAGGCATCCAAATTCAGATACTCTAAAAATTAAACCAACTTGTTCGAAGCATGGGAGGAATGACGCCTTTCTACTCTTCCAATCCAGCCAGAGTAGACTTCTTAATCTTTAGCAAACTTTTGATAAAACCTCTTATTCCATAGTTTAATCGACAAGAAACATCTCAACTAGGTGGAACTCATAGCAATCCCTTAGGTGATGACGATCTTAGCCTCAACAAGGACCAAACTCGATACCAATAGGAAGAAAGCCATAACCCTCCTCGGATTATACACTAAGATTTCTAAGAAGCTCTAAGGGAAGTGAACAGTAAACTTTAGGATTGTAATCAAGTAGTCACATCTTGAAATACTTGTGAGAGTGAGTATCTTCACTTGAAATTTAAAGCACATGCACAAGCTGGTTAGTCGCAATAAACACGCACATAAAGACCGCATGACCTAAAGATGCTATGCGAAAAGAAAGGGATCTTAGGGTAAAAAATTAGGGTATGACAGAGAGAAATAAAGGTGTTGGGTCTTACACTCTAGATAGAGGCCCAGGTGATTATTTGTATCCTGTACAAAGCCCATGATGTATGAGGGTAAAAGATTTCTATTTATAGAAGGGTGTTGGGTATTACACTCTATTAGAGGCCCAAGATTATTGTGAAAACAGTGATCGCACTGTGATTTTGAAAAGCGCGATGGGACTTATGCTATAGCAGAGGCCCAAAGATTGGTTTATTTACAAAGAGGGTTGGGTCTTACACTATAATAGAGGGTTGGGTCTTACCCGATAGTGGTTTCAAAATAGGTTATGTTTGCAAGTTCTATGCTACAACTCTATACAAGTAATATTAGCATGACAAAATAGTTCAAACACAACAAATATGATATGTATGACATGTTCATGATCAATGTACATCAAAGCAATACATATTTCACAAAGTTCAAGTTCTTATGCACTTACCTCTTGAAGCTCCACTTGCTAACCTTCAAGATACTTGTGACAGAAGCAAACCAATGCCTTGGACACTTCTATAGATCCCTTGGAAGCTTTTAGGATGATCAAAATCCAGAGAAAACCTTTGGAACAGAATCTAGCTCTTTCTTGCAAAATTGGCAAAAGTGACCAAAATGGAAACTCCTCCAAATGATGTTACAGTTGAGGAACTATGCTTGGAACACCTTAAGGATATATATTAGAGTGTGTTTGAGGTGTTGTTTGGTTTTGAAAGGGACTGAATCAAGACATGACTTGAAAAATGCAGAAAAGTCAAAATTTGAGGTTTTGATGGTTGACATTCTGATTTTGGTGATTTGAGATGAAGGCGAGGGTTTGGACACATCCAATGGATGATTTGTGATATGTTTGGATGGTTGTTGGAGTGTTTTAGGCTCTGGTTTTGAGAATTTCTAGTTTTCCCTTTGAAACTTTGAAATTTGAAGTAAGAGAGGGATAATGAGAAAACAAGGCTTTGGTATTGTTTTGGTGTGATTCAAATGACCAGAAACAACTCCTATTTATAGGAGAACAAGTTTGTTTTGGGAGGAATAGTGTTAGATGAGGGATCACTCTATTATCCAATGGATTTTGTCATGTAGCTCTTTCCTAAATGCCAAGGTACCAAAGTCTCCTCTTATCTTGACTTCAACCAAATTTACAGGTTTGAACACTCATGTTTCTTAACTTATCTTGATTGGTTTGTAACTGATTCATGTCACCTCTATGCATCACATAAATGCCAAATGCCAAAATTGAAATTCAAGGCATTTGTAATGATGAATTTGCACATGCCAAGTTGAATTCTTGACTCAATGGTCCAAAGTTGAAAACATCAAGTGATTCATCAAGATTCTTTCTGATCTTGGAAGAGGACAAAGCTTGTAAGATGAATAAATTGAAAATGGAAATTGTGTGGCACAAGAAATGCACAAAATCCGTCTTGAAAATCAGTTTGAGCAAGGCATGTTGTGAGGTTCATAACTCCTTGCTCAAGTTGAATTAATAGGAGTTCTTGTACTCTTTGGAAAGCTTGTATATCATACTTCAAATTTGATGTTTACCTTTGGTCTTGATTCATCTTAGATCATAATGAAAAAAACCTCCAAAGTTGGGCAAAACATGAGACAGATTCTGCCTAAAAAATTCTAAGTGTCAAAGTTCAAAATCTCATGAAACCCTAACTCTAATGCTTTATATCTTAAAATCTAAGCATTTTTTGGGGGTACTTGTGATTTATAATCTTGTTGTATGTAAGAAGAGCTATCATTTGAGCTTTGGATGGGGGAAAATGGTTGCTTGGATCACAAGTTATGGCCTTGCAAAGTTGGGTAAAAACAATTATTTTTCCATAACTTAGTGAAATTTCAAGTTTCTCAAGGTTGCCCTTTTTACAAATAACCTCAATTTTCTTGATTTTTCTTGATTAATCATGATCCAAATCACAAGTTAACATTGTTCGTGACTTAAAGAGACCATGTTTGCAAAAAAAACCCCAAAAGTCAAACTTGGTTTTGATCACAGTTGACTTTTTGTATCAGATGAAACTTGAACTTTGTGATCCTTTATGAAATCAAGTCCTTGGGCTAGATTGAACCTAATGGATGGATTACAAAGGTGTTTTTGAGTGTCTTGAATCATGTCCCAAGGTTTGAGATCATGCTTTGCTCAAAAGTCAAAGGTATGGTTGACTTTTTCTTAGAAACCCTAGTTTGTGGTCCAGATGAATTTGAATCCTTATATTGCTTATTAAACAAGTTCTTTTAATCAATTCAATCTTGTGAATGGATCAATATGATTTATTTGAGGTCCTTAAATCATATCTTGAGGTCTTGGCTCATGCCTTGCTTCAAAAGTCAACTTAGGGACTGAATTTGGTCAAAACCCTAATTCCTGATTTTTGATAGATGCATTCCATGAGGCTATTTTGAACTTATGAAAGGGCTCGTGAGGTTATTTTGAGCTTCATGAATCATATATTGAAGTATTATCTCATGCCCAGATGAAAATCTCTCCCTGGAGGCCTTGGTCGACCAAAACCCAAATTTGGTGACACTGATGATCTTGATGCTTGATCAACTTGAAATGTTGCATTCTTGTGTTAGATTTTTGATGTGGGCGACCTCTTGATCCTTCATGGATGTTTGAGAGGCTTGATAAGTTGAAGATCATGTCAATTCTTGATTGATCTTTTGCCTGAATGCTCTGAGAGGGTTCAAAAACCCAAATCCTTGGTTGAGGTACATACTCAACAATCTTTGAAAGGATTAGTGAGGTATGAAAATACATCCATATTGTGGTTATGATTTGCACAATGATGTGAATTCTTGTGGTCAAAATTTAGGGTATGACAAATGGTACCACCGTACCACCTTAGATTCTGACCGAACCACCATCGTGTGACTTTCAACCACAGCAAAAAGCATGCGTGGACCAACCTTACTACATCACCATCCGCCTGTGAAAACCTATTTTTTTCAAAAGCATACATACATACCCATCCTTAACACTATTTGATCAACTCCCTCTCTCATAAAAAAGAACTTCATTCATATATAACCATCAACCATCATAAGCTGAAGAAAAAAATCAAGACTTTATCCTCCGTAACCAACATAAAACTTCACTCTTTCTCTTTCATAAACATCAAACAATAACTTCTACAAACCTCCATTTTTTCACTAAACGAACCTTACGACAATACCATTCTCACCACTTAAAAATAGTTTCGAGACCTCCGGCAACGTCATCATCACGTCGAAGCTACAACAAAACAAATTCATCATTGTTTCTTCCCAAAAACACAACCAACGGTAACGCCTCCACACCTTCACGTCGACGTACACAACCGACACAACTCCAACCACCAAATTGCATAGCTTCGACATCGAAACTATAACAACACTGCAATCACTTTAGATCTACGTTCGAACCACAACGACGACTTCATTGCTATTGTCGACGGCAATCGAGAGAGAAACAGAGATCGAAAGTGAGACATCCGAAAGGGTGCGATCGCGAGAGAAAGTATTATGGGAAAGAGCACAGCGAGATGAGGAAGAAGAAGCTCGTTTGGCTTTTGTGAAGAAAAGTTGGAACGTTTCTTTCACATGTGTGCGGTACTCCGATGTTTCATTTATTTGATACTCCTATGTTTCTTTTATTTCATGATGATTTTGTCCCTTCTACAAAAATGAAAAAATCTAAAAAATGAGACAACCTGTTTTGTTTAGTTTTTCTTCTTTTTTAGTGATGCTAAACTGAGAAACCTTATTTTGTTTATTCTTTAAGTCTTATCTAATGATGCATCACTTCGATAGTATGAAAAACATGCATCAGGTACCGTTTTACGGTTTTGGTTTTAACTGGAATTTGCTGAAGACAAGTATCTTCATTAGGTGACTCATAGATTAGATAAAAACTTGCTTACTGTATTTAATTAAAATTATTTTGTTTGTTTTTTTTATCAATAATCATTATTGAGAATTTAGAATAAGAATTATTATTTTTTATAAAAAAAAAAAGGCTAAAATACAGTTTTGGTCCCCCTGTTTTTCAAAATTCACAGTTTTAGTCCCCCTGTTTTTTTTTTTAACAGTTTTGGTCCCCCACCCCAATTTTGGCCCAAAAAAAGTGATGAACAGTAACTTGTCCGTACATGTCCGTACATGAACAGTACACGTCCGTACAGGAACAGTGAGGGGTGGGGGACCAAAACTGTTAAAAAAAAAAACAGGGGGACCAAAACTGTGAATTTTGAAAAACAGGGGGACCATAACTGTATTTTAGCCAAAAAAAAAAGAGAAACGTGTTTTGTTTCTCACTCATTTACCTTTTTTATTTATAAATTTTTTTTTCATTTATTGTTTTACTTTATTATTATTATTATTATTATTATTATGACAATGGATCTTTTTCTTGAGTTAGTTATGTTAGACTTGATTTCAAGTTGGGTCAAGTTATTATTTTACTTTTAATTTTTTAGTTTCTTCCTATTATTAGCATATTAGATTTTAAACTTCACAAAACATTTTAAAAAAAGGATAAATTAACAAAATTGAATTACTTTCAAAACTCAACGTAATATTAATATTTTTTTAAATAAATTCGAAAGAAGAGGACTGTTGGAATCTAGCATTCTAGTATAACCCTCGAATGATCTGCCTCAAGTCTCGCACTTTGGGGTAGCTGATTATTCTTTTCGTTCGCTCCTTAAAATATCTAATATCAACTTGGACGAATAAGAGCCGTCAAGATCTAGCATCTTGGCACAACTCTTTGAATAATTGATTAGTTGTCCATCAAACATTTTCAGTATTAACTTGGACGAATAAAAGCCGTCAAAATCTAGCATCTTGGCACAACTCTTTGAACAATTGATTATCATCAAGTGTTCGTTGTCCATCAAACTACTTTAATTATCAACTTGGACGAATAAGAGCCATTGAAATCTAGCATCTTGCCACAACTCTTTGAACAATTGATTATCATCAAGCGTTCATCACCCATCAAACTTTTTCTAAACATTACGAAAGAAGAGGACTGTTGAAATCTAGCATTCTAGCAGAACCCTCGAATGATCAGTCCCAAGCCTTGTGCATTAGAATAGCTGTTCACTCTCCTCTTTCGTCTTCAAAACACCTAATACCGACTTGGACGAATAAGAGCCGTTAAGATCTAGCATCTTGGCATAGCTCTTTTTGAACGATTGATTATCATCAAGTGTTCGTTGCCCATTAAACAATTTAATAACAACTTGGACGAATAAGAGCCGTCAAGATCTAGCATCTTGGCATAACTCTTTGAATAATTGATCATCATTAAGAATTCATTGTCCATCACATAATCTTCATAACAATTTGGACGAATAAGAGCCGTTAGAATCTAGCATTCTAGCACAATTCTTTGAACCATTGATCATTATCAATGTTCGTTGTCTAATAAACAATTTTCATAGTAACTTGAATGAACAAGAGTCGTTGAGATCTGTAACACCCCCAATCTATACCCCCAATTAAATAAAGCGGTAAAAGAAAATTCAAAATTTCATCAGAGTATATTCAAATTATCATGGCATAGACAGGGAGAATCACATTATATTGAAACAAAACATACAACACCTGCTCATAAAGATATGCAACAGTGGGGTAGCAATCAACAGAGGAACTCAGTTCCTTACACCCACATTTCAAATTTTAGAATAAAAGCGGAAAATCTAAAACTGAATATCATATATATATATATATATATATATATATATATATATATATATATATATATATATCACATAAAGGTTTATCTGTTATCAACAGAATCATGTATATATACAACTCCAAAAGATACAGAGGCATATACACAACATCACAAAATAATCCTAATCGATCTCCCGACTACCCGATGTTACATATCAGAGCCGACCGACAAAATAATGAAGGCATAAACTCCACAAAAGACCTCCAACATCTAATCTGCAATGCCTCATAGAGCATTATAAAACAGCAGAAGGGTGAGAAACATAATTATAATATAAATGCATATAATTATATATATCAACATAAAAATACACATATCAAGTATTCTCACCACAATTATCACATGCCCACACGTAAAGCATATATAGATTATATTCACACAATCACCTATTCACACATAATGCATATGTTTATACACCAAACATATCATTCATAATTCAATGCATTTAACACGAATGCACATCAATTCACAAATGCTATCACAAGCTCAATCACATAATTACTCCATTCCCCATTGCATATTAATCATGCACAATACATTTATCACAAATGCATATCACAATGTCTCACACATAATCAATTAAATCATGATTTTCCACATATCAACAATGCAATCATAATTCATGCAGATGCAAAGAGACCGACATAACGACTCTATGCAAATGCATATGCGGGTACCGACTCCATCATTTCTCAACACTAGTTCACTCAGGAACTCTGCTGGAACCATCGCTCGTTACTTAGGATCATTCATGTAACTCCCTGTCGGGCATACGATGTTCCCCGCCGCTCACACCTCTTATTTTTAAGGCACACGATCCGATCCAATCGCTCACAATTCTTATTTTTAAGGCACACGACGTTTATAGATCGCTCACACCTCTTTGTATAAGGCACACGCCCGGATCGCTCATACCCCACATGGGCACACGATCGTCTATAACCATCGCTTTCGGTCCTCTTATTTTTAAGGCTATTCATACCTCTTATTTTTAAGGCTCACGATGTTATAGCAGATTCCCTCTAGAATCAATTCGCCACTCAGGATGTCACAACAATGCATATCATGATGCTTGGCATACAAGGACTCATGACATTCAAATACACATATAAATGCATTCATCTCCGTAAAAAAAATCACACTTTGTACTTAAGCCCAAAACAATGCATTTAATTGCCATACGGCCACAAATCATCACCACACCATCTAAACACATGCATTTACATCATACAACAGCACCTTGCATGATACACATCAATTACGCACAGTTACAATGACAAAAGTCGACAAACCGACACTAATCCAAATTTCCGACATAATTAAATCGGTTAACAATTTCCAAATCATCATAATAAGAAAGTACAGCTCAATAGCTTTCCAACGATACCAAGAATATGAAAATCGGATAAACGGAACCCAAGTTACGAAAGAAAAACGAAAACGATATTTTGAAAAATCCCATTTTACAATTTTCTTGACCATACGCGTATGGCCCCTCTCATACGCGTACGATAAAACCCTCATACGCGTATTATACGCATCTCACCAGAAGGCCAGGAAAAGTGACATCCCATACGCGTATTGGCCCCAAAACTCGCCAATGATACGCGTATCGCCAAGGCCCATACGCGTATGAACATGCCCCATACGCGTATTGCCAAGGTCCATACGCGTATGAACATGCCCCATACGCGTATGACCTGGACTGACCCAGAATTCTGCAGGCTTCTTGCTGTTACGGGTTTTACACCCAAAACCCTTCCAAATCATCATCCAATACTCAGAAAAACACCAGTTTGAGGTATAACAATACATATCCAACATGTATAAACAACAAGGAACACAACTACATGAGTTTAAACACATTTGAAATCAATTTCTACCAATTTCTAAACATTATGATTTTTACTATATTTATCATTTCAATCCAATAACAATCACAAACACACCTACATAATCATACACAAGCATATAATAATCGAATTTCGCACCCTTACCCGATTAAATCGTTTCTAGAAGTTGATTTGATCCAACCTAGCTTTTCCTCTTTTTCTCTCTTTTTCTCTTCTCTTCTTTTTCCTTCTTCTCCTTTTCCTCTTCCTATTTCTTTCTCTCTATTTTTCTCTCCTTTCTATTTCTATCTCTTTTCTTTCTAAGTTATAAAAATATAATATAAAATGACTAAAATGCCCCTACTCTCAAATACCCCGCAAACGCTCCCAAAATGCTATAAAACATAAACATACCGATGAAATATATTTCGGGAAATAAAAGTTGAAAAGAAATAATAATTTAATACAATTATTTTATCTATCAGAGAAATTAACCAATTAGCTCAATTAGCAGGTAAAATACAATAAATCCACACATTTCACAAAATTCACATAAATAAAATAAATAGATACAATTAAACAAATCGGGGCATTACAATTCTCCCCCACTTAGACATTTTCTTCCTCGAAAATATAACTGAGACGAACAACTCTGGATACGACTCTCGCATTCGACCAACAAACTATCAGGCCTACCAAAGGCACACCACGAATAACACAAACTGACGACCCACCTTGCTAACAACAGCTTCCACCACGACACGACAACGACGACAACTACAACGACAAGATGCAAAGCCCATACAATGCACTTGACGACCAACTCACGACTCAAAGAATCCACAAGTTACGAACACGCACAGGTTCACTCTTGAACCAAAACACAACAAGAACACAAGTTCCACGACCCAACATCGTTTCAACAACCTCTACATAGCCACAATGCCAACATCCTTGTCACACCACATTATTACAACAATTCTACGATTCCCCAATCGACCATATAACCAAGACATCCATCTACATAGTAGCCCATGAATAATAGCTAAACCTTTCACCTATCACTTCCATTCTAAAACGTCCAATGGTTCCATCATTCTTACATATTTCCAACATTCAACCTACGAACTCTTACAAGTCACACACTCATATATGAATTATGCCACCTCACGCTTCCGTTGCACACTCTGATTACTCGTAACCATCAAAACTATCAATTCCACATCCAAAGTCTAACTCTTTCTCGTATTCGCCAAAAATCACTGTTCACTTTAATATTTCTAACCTCACACTCTCCTGTGTTATCTCACACACCAGACACAAGTCTCGGAGCTGCTCCAATCATTTCAATTCTCTGACCATCAAAACAGACATGCATAACAACTTTTGACTTAACTTTTCAAGCACAACCTTAGCTTTTCCCAAAGGGTAATCCAAGCCAAATTCATAACTCGTCACGAATTCCAACCTTCCTCGTTGTCTCATACTCTATTCCTTCATACTAAAAAAGCACTCTAAACTCTTGTGATTACCAAACACTTCGAACCTAGAACCTTAAAGATAATACCTCCAAATTTTCCAACACAATATGACCACAAGCAATTCCAAATCCAAAACAGTATAGATCCTTTCATAAATCCTCGATTGTCGTAAAGCATAAGCCATGACTTTACCCTCTTGCATTAACACAATGACTAAACTTGTCAAGGACACATCACAACACCTCACAAACGGTTTATCAGGATCACACATAATTAAAACTGAAGCCGTAGACAAATTCTACTTCAGCTCTCTGAAACTTTCCTCACAATGAACATCCCAAATAAACGACCTACCTTTTGCAAGTCAACTGAGATACCAGAAGTACGAACTTAACAAAGTCTTCCATAACCTGTAATAGCAACCAACTGAGTCCAAAAGTTTCTAATCTCCTTAACCAACTTCAGAGTCTCTCCTGTAGAACTACATCTACTTCCGATGGATCCATAACAATACTCTCATCTGAAATAACATATCCAAGAAAACTAACCTTTTTCAACCAAAATTCTCACTTGAATAACTTAGCATAAAACTTCGTCTCCTTTCAACACTTATACTTCAATTCTCAAACACTCTACTGATTCTTCCTCTGAGTTTATAACATATCTGAATATCCTTACTTAAAGCCATTACGAACTTATCCAAATAAATATGGAAGATAAGATTCCTCTCCTCCACAAACATTACAGACGCATTATTAATACCAAATAACATCACTGTACGTTGTAATGCCCAACCAATTCCAAAAGATATAAATCCTTAAAGCTTTTGCAAAACTTTTCACTGGGCAACAGGTTACTCACATACAAACTTAACCGAGTAAATAACAGCCTAATCCGATGATAACAAACCTAACCAGTCCCATTAAATAGATTAAAGCCTCAACTCACAAAATTCACTATCCTTACTAAACGTTCCAAACAATTGTAATTCCAATCAAACTTAACCAAACCATTCCAATCATCTCTTCCTGAAAGGGGACACTTATTCTCAATCGTTACCTTATTCAACTGTCAGTAATCTATACACAATTCCTTCTCGTGACAGTCCAGATTCCATAAATCCCAACATATATTAACCACCAACCAACAAGAACTCTCAAATATTACATCCACACCTAAGGTCTTCTCAAGATTTCCATTACTGCTCTAAAATTCCAAAGACTCCGAACCTCACCAGAACTCTAAGTTTTGCTTCCCATAGTCTCAATACCGTCATACTTCTCGTACTTGTTATTCCATTCAATCATCCTTCCTTTTTGTTACTAACAATACTGGAGCTTTCTAAGACAACACCTTAATATTCCATCCAAAACACCTCTGAAAACCATGCACAACTGACGGCCTAACACTGTGACTTTCCTGCCAATTTCCAGAACACTAGCCTCACAAATATAACAACCACCTTAGTCTCAACTCCAAAGAGTGTCCTACTCACTTAGCAGATATAACCTCGACTATTCACCTTCATCCAATTTAAGTTCACACTCTACTCTCTGAGTACAACCCTTAGTAATACCCAATCATTCTCCCTCAGAGACATTCCAACTTAACCCACATACACAAACCTCTAATCCGTCTCATCTTCCGATATAAGAATCTTCATCGACTCATCCAAAACAACCCGTAATCATTTTCTTAATTCCAAACAATTCATTGCACACACTATCAAAGCCGGAAAGACACGTCTATTCCATCCAACATAATTCCCGTCTGCTATCAACAAGAGATTAAGGGTGATCAGTTCCTCAATTTGTCAATAGATAGCCAACAATCATGATGGGGCATAAACCGTCTTTACCAAACTATAATAGCATTCCTTACATCCTGTGCACAAAACTACCCAAGGCACCAATCCTTAGTTGACATAAGCCTTGCCTCCGCATCCCTTCTGGAACCGGGAACCACACTGTCCAAAGAGCACTTACAATCTTGCAATTCACAACCCACTGAGCCAACATTCCACACCTGAAGCAACATGGAGAAGTACCAGCTTCTTCCCCACTTATCTCAATCTAAATCCTGCAGACAAAGGACTAGAAAAACCAGAAAGTACTGACAGTGTTCCACACACATATCACGTACTAAGAAACAAACAACACTGACAGTATTCAACTGTCACACCAACAAACTCAACAACTTGGCCGGACGGACCGACCTGCTCTGATACCACTAACGTAACACCCCCAATCTATACCCCCAATTAAATAAAGCGGTAAAAAGAAAATTCAAAATTTCATCAGAGTATATTCAAATTATCATGGCATAGACAGGGAGAATCACATTATATTGAAACAAAACATACAACACCTGCTCATAAAGATATGCAACAATGGGGTAGCAATCAACAGAGGAACTCAGTTCCTTACACCCACATTTCAAATTTTAGAATAAAAGCGGAAAATCTTAAACTAAATATCATATATATATATATATATATATATATATATATATATATATATATATCACATAAAGGTTTATCTGTTATCAACAGAATCATGTATATATACAACTCCAAAAGATACAGAGGCATATACACAACATCACAAAATAATCCTAATCGATCTCCCGACTACCCGGTGTTACATATCAGAGTCGACCGACAAAATAATGAAGGCATAAACTCCACAAAAGACCTCCAGCATCTAATCTGCAATGCCTCATAGAGCATTATAAAACAACAGAAGGGTGAGAAACATAATTATAATATAAATGCATATAATTATATATATCAACATAAAAATACACATATCAAGTATTCTCACCACAATTATCACATGCCCACATGTAAAGCATATATAGATTATATTCACATAATCACCTATTCACACATAATGCATATGTTTATACACAAAACATATCATTCATAATTCAATGCATTTAACACGAATGCACATCAATTCACAAATGCTATCACAAGCTCAATCACATAATTACTCCATTCCCCATTGCATATTAATCATGCACAATACATTTATCACAAATGCATATCACAATGTCTCACACATAATCAATTAAATCATGATTTTCCACATATCAACAATGCAATCATAATTCATGCAGATGCAAAGAGACCGACACAATGACTCTATGCAAATGCATATGCGGGTACCGACTCCATCATTTCTCAACACTAGTTCACTCAGGAACTCTGCTGGAACCATCGCTCGTTACTTAGGATCATTCATGTAACTCCCCGTCGGGCATACGATGTTCCCCGTCGCTCACACCTCTTAGTTTTAAGGCACACGATCCGATCCGATCGCTCACACCTCTTATTTTTAAGGCACACGACGTTTATGGATCGCTCACACCTCTTTGTATAAGGCACACGGCCCGATCGCTCACACCCCACATGGGCACACGATCGTCTATAACCATCGCTTTCGGTCCTCTTATTTTTAAGGCTATTCATACCTCTTATTTTTAAGGCTCACGATGTTATAGCAGATTCCCTCTGGAATCAATTCGCCACTCAGGACGTCACAACAATGCATATCATGATGCTTGGCATACATGGACTCATGACATTCAAATACACATATAAATGCATTCATCTCCGTCAACAAAATCACACTTTACACTTAAGCCCAAAACAATGCATTTAATTGCCATACGGCCACAAATCATCACCACACCATCTAAACACATGTATTTACATCATACAACAGTACCTTGCATGATTTACATCAATTACGCACAGTTACAATGACAAAAGTCGACAAACCGAGACTATTCCAAATTTTCGACATAATTAAATCGGCTAACAATTTCCAAATCATCATAATAAGAAAGTACAACTCAATAGCTTTCCAACGATACCAAGAATATGAAAATCGGATAAACGGGACCCAAGTTACGAAAGAAAAACGAAAACGATATTTTGAAAAATCCCATTTTACAATTTTCCTGACCATACGCGTATGGCCCCTCTCATACGCGTACGGAAAAACCCTCATACGCGTACTATACACATCTCACCAGAAGGTCGGGAAAAGTGACATCCCATACGCGTATTGGCCCCAAAACTCGCCAATGATACGTGTATCGCCAAGGCCCATACGCGTATGAACATGCCCCATACGTGTATTGCAAAGGTCCATACGCGTATGAACATGCCCCATACGCGTATGACCTGGACTGACCCAGAATTCTGCAGGCTTCTTGCTGTTACGGGTTTTACACCCAAAACCCTTCCAAATCATCATCCAATACTCAGAAAAACACCAGTTTGAGGTATAACAATACATATCCAACATGTATAAACAACAAGGAACACAACTACATGAGTTTAAACACATTTGAAATCAATTTCTACCAATTTCTAAACATTATGATTTTTACTATATTTATCATTTCAATCCAATAACAATCACAAACACACCTACATAATCATACACAAGCATATAATAATCGAGTTTCGCACCCTTACCCGATTAAATCGCTTCTAGAAGTTGATTTGATCCAACCTAACTTTTCCTCTTTTTCTCTCTTTTTCTCTTCTCTTCTTTTTCCTTCTTCTCTTTTTCCTCTTCCTATTTCTTTCTCTCTATTTTTCTCTCCTTTCTATTTCTATCTCTTTTCTTTCTAAGTTATAAAAATATAATATAAAATGACTAAAATGCCCCTACCCTCAAATACCCCGCAAACGCTCCCAAAATGCTATAAAACATAAACATACCGATGAAATATATTTCGGGAAATAAAAGTTGAAAAGAAATAATAATTTAATACAATTATTTTATCTATCAGAGAAATTAACCAATTAGCTCAATTAGCAGGTAAAATACAATAAATCCACACATTTCACAAAATTCACATAAATGAAATAAATAAATACAATTAAACAAATCGGGGCGTTACAAGATCTAGCATCTTTGCATAACCCTTTGAGCAATTGATTATCATCAAGAGCTCGTCGTCCATTACATAATTTTCATAACAACTTGGACCAAGAGATGTTAGAGTCTGGCACTCTAGCACAACTCTTTGAATCATTGATCATTATCAATGTTCATAGTCCACAAACATTTTTCTCAATCAAACTTGAATGAAAGCACAAACATTTTTCTCAATCAAACTTGAATGAAAGCACAAACATTTTTCTCAATCAAACTTGAATGAAAGAGAGTGTTGGAGTTTAACACTCTAGCATAAACTCTTTGAACAATTGATCATCATCAAATATTTCATCATTCTTAAAATATATCCAAACTATACTCAAATCTTCATTTTTATGGGCAAACCTTGATTATCATCAAGAGACCAAAACATCTACTCATATATCAGCAAACCTTGATTATCATCAAGTGTATTTTCTTAAACAAAATTTCAAGACATCCAATAAGGTCAAAGATTCCTTTTCAAAATGAAAGATATGTTGTCTTAATAAACACTAGGGCAATCTTTTGCCTACAACCATTGAGTTGAGATAAGTGGAGTAAACGAGATTCGTAAATCCGTTCAATGTAGTGAAAACATTTGCTCCTCACTTGTTTTGGGTAAAACAAAGTTCTTACGTTGATTAATACAATTTAGGTTTTGCTAAAATTAATCAACAAAGTTTAGTTGAACTACGATTGCTCTGATTCCATCCTTGTAAGAATACGTAGGCACGAGACAGCGAAGTCTTGGCGAGCACCCTAATAATAAAAACCTCTTTAGGTTCCCTTTCTCTTAATAATAATCTAAAAACATTTTATCCTCTCTCTTTTCCCACTCCATAAGTAGAAGATTAGAAACCAACATAAGCTAACATACATTTGACCCTAACTAAATGGTTCCCGTTGAGTACAACGGACGTGAGGGGGTGCTAATATCTTCCTCTTGCGTAATCGACTCCCGAACTCAAATATTGGTTGCAATGACCATATCCTTGTCCTTTCTTTTTAGGGGTTTTATTTGATATTTTCCCTTTCCCTCTATGGGAATAAATAAGTATCAGTGGTGGCTCTGTTAAGCCCATCCTGCGGGCGTGTGATTGTGCTTTGTGAGGTTGTTCTCATTTTTTGAGGTAGATGGATGGCGACTCTTCTGGGGACTTTCCCATCCCTAAGTGTGTCAAGCCTAATTTAGTTAGGTTTTTCTATGTATGTGTTAGCTTGTTTGTTTCTCTTTTTTTATTATGTATCTCTGCTTTATTGATTTTCCATTTATATCTCTATATGCTTCATGTGTGGGCTTTAGGGATCTAATATCTTGAATAAAGCTCTATACCCGAGCTTTGGAAAAAGTAGAGAGAAGACATGAGGTTATATTTGATAGTTAGTAGTGTTAGACTTCAAGGGCAAGCTCTTGTAGCAACTAACATGAAGGCTCCTATAGAGTAGACCTGTTTGTAGATCTCATTATAAAACAACTAGCCTGTTGCATGATGCTGATTCATGAAGGGTCCATGACTCTAGGTCCCCTATTTAGAACCAGTGCTATTTTGGTGGTGGCGTAATATTGGACTTCAAGGACATATCCTTGCTTCAACCAATATGAAAACCCGGATCAGAAGAGACCTTTTTGTCACTCTCGTTGTAAAATGGCTAACCCGTTGCATAACGTTGATATGACTATGGTCCGAGACTCTAAAACCTTTATCTAAAAACCTAGAAACTATTATGTGAGTGAGTTTATGGATATATGATCTAGAATAATCCGTTATAGGGAGACCTACCTAATAGGGTGTTCTGATTTACTCGTGTTATCCCAGATCCTAACTATACCTACATTGCATTCTCTTTGCAGACAAATATATCAATCCGTGCATCTGCATTCATCAGCATGCATATCGTTTTTTCAAAATACATAAATATAATCATTCATTCGCATACATTGCATTTGCATTGGCAGCATGCATTGCATTTCATCCAAAGCAAAAACTCATTCCGCCTTTGTCCATGTCACCGGCTGATTTCCCGAGGTAGCTACTGAAAGACGACAGAGCTTTTGAAGCAGGATCATACAGTGATAAGAGGAATATAAACACCTTAAAAGGAGAAGTAGACGTGACGTTGGAACCTGTGGTAGCTATGTCAAATTTTCAGAATGTTGTTGCGGAGAATGTTGGTCCCCCACCAGGCTTTACTGTGGTGACTAACCCAATGTGCGATCACCTCCCTGAATGTCTTCCTCAACAAGTGGATATTTCTACTCGACCTCATTCGGTTCATATCATGATATCTGATGAAGTCCCCATGGTGAAAAAGAACCCCATTGTTCTTATTAATAAAGAGAATCATCAAATCACAAGGAACATGTCAAATTCTCAGAGTACCCGCCCGATTACAAAAATGGAGCATTCTCAAGTGGCTAAAGTTGCAAAAATAAGTCGTCATCTGGAGAAACGATTAAGGGCTTTGGAAAGCTTTGACACAGTGAAACTTGATGACATGTGTTTGGTGTCAGGTCTTGTTATACCTCCGAAATTTAAGGTACCCGACTTCGAGAAGTACAAAGGGGATAGTTGCCCAAGACACCATTTGGTGATGTTCTACCAAAAAAATGGCTTCCCATACGCACGGCGATAAGTTGATGATTCACAATTTTCAAGACAGTTTGAGTGGGCCATCATTGGGTTGATACATGAAACTGGAAAAGATTCATATTCAATCATGGGAAAACTTAGCCAACGCCTTTTTGAAGCGGTACAACTACAATTTGGATGTGGCTCCGGATAGAAGACAATTGTTAAGTATGTCTCAGAAAGACAATGAATCCTTCAGAGGATATGCACAGCGGTGGAGAGAATTGGCAGCCCAAGTGCAACCACTACTCTTAGACAGTTGTGTACTGTGAACGAGGCACAGTTTTGATGCTAAAAGGTTTATTGGATCAACCAGTGGTTTTCTTATACAAAGCCTAAGAGGAGGTTATTGGGCCAACAAGAGGGTGTTTTTTATGTGTCTCGTACGAAGCCCGAGAAAGAGGCTAAAAGGAGTTTGACTCAACAAGGGAGTGATTTGTGTCTTGTACAAAGCCTAAGACGGAGGCGAAAAGGAGTTGACTCAATAAGAGAGTCTTTTGTATCTCGTACGAAGCCCGAGATGGAGGCTAAAGTGTTGATTCAATAAGAACCTTTTTTTTGTATCTCGTACGAAGCCCGAGATGGAGGCGAAAGATGTTCGACTCAACAAGAAAGTCCTTTTATTTTTGTATCTCGTACGAAGCCCGAGATGGAGGCGAAAGAGGGTACTGTTTCATTTGAGTGACCAGTATATGGGTTCAAAGAGAAAATCAGTTCTTATATGAGTAACACTGTACTCAGGGATTTTGATTCGAAGATCAGGGATATTTCCTTTTCTTTGAGGGAATAGGAAATCCAAAGGGTATTGAGACTGTCCGAGTCTACGGGGTTCCTTCCTATTCTTGAAGGGTGCTTGAAAATGTCTTTGAGACTCAAGGAAATTAGACTGTCCAAGTCTAGAGTTTCATCTTTTGTACTATGCTTTGAGAAACAGTAGTAGACTCTTGGAAAGACAATTCTATTAAGATGACTGATTTATGTTCCTATACCTTTAGGAGGTCGTCGAGATAATTTGTACGAAACCCAAGAGGAGGCTGGAAACTTTTAAGAAGCCGAGGGACAATTTGTACGAAGCCCAAGAGGAGGCTATCATTCCCGGAGGAAGAAATCATTTATACAAAGCCTAAGAGGAGGCTGTGAATACTTCTAAGAAGCCGACGGGTCCTTGTACAACGCCCAAGAGGAGGCGGGGATGCTTTTAGGAAGCCTGTGGGTCCCCAAACCCCGATAAGTTCAAGACACGCTATTCACGAAGAATAGATCAAGCCAGGAAAGTTCGAGAATTTGGAAGAAACTCATGAGATGCCATTCACAGAGAAAAGATCATCTCTGGGGAGTAGAGTTTCTTGACAAGTGCTTTTAAGAAGCCTGTGGGTCCCCAAACCCCGAGAAATTCAAGACAGGCTATTCACAAAGAATAGATCAAGCCAGGAAAGTTCGAGAATTTGGAAGAAACTCAAGAGATGCCATTCACGGAGAAAAGATCATCTCTGGGGAATAGAGTTTCTTTGACAACTTCTAAAGGTGACAGTCTATGAAAGGGTTCACCGAGAATGCTGCCTTTCATGTCTCCATATTTTTTAACCCCAAGAGGAGGGAAGACTGTGTTTGGTAATCCTATGGGGATCTAGTTTTGACTATTTAAGAGTGATCAACGGGCTTAATGTTAGACGTAGTTGTCGGGGAAACTTTAAATATCTATACTATTATTACACAGTTGATATGAGTTTATGAAAGAAGACTTACAGCGAAACAGCCCCACAATACAGTTATATGTATATGAAAGCGGTAAATGAAAGCGGATAAACACTTACTCGGTTGTAGAGCTTCCATGCTGTTTGGTTAGTTGTTCAACAAAGAAAGATTGAAAACAACGGTATATTTCAAAATCAAAGGAGAAAGTGCTTTGAAAAAGAAAGATTTGGGGCTTACAGCTCAAGGAGAGGCCCAGGGTTTTATTAGTGATCGCACTATTGAATTTGTACAGAGGGACTTATACGAGTGACTGAGGCCCAAAAAGGGTTTCTGTACAAAGGGATGGGTTTTACACTCTCTCAAGAGGCCTAAAAGGTTTAAAGAAAAAGAGTGGGGCTTATAACACGAGGGTAACCCCAGATGATTTTCGTTTAAAATGGCGGTCGCGCCGAGATTTTCTTTTAACGCAAAGGGGCTTATACAATATCTGAGGCCCAAAGTTGTTTTGGTTAAAAGGGGTTTGGGTCTTACACTATATTAGAGGCCCAAAAAGTTTTGAATGGGTCTTATAGCTCGAGGAGAGGCCCAATTGATTTTTAAAAGGCGACGATTGCGCCGTTTACTTGTACAGAGGGACTTATACAATAAGTGAGGCCCAAAATGGTTTTTCTGTACAAGGGGGTTGGGTCTTACACTCTATTAGAGGCCCAAAAAGTTTTTAAAGAAAAGAAATAGGTTTTACTACTCGAGGGTAGGCCCAAGGTTTGTTTTTCAATGGATGATGATCGCGCCGAGATTTTGAAAACACCGGGGGGTCTTATACAAAGACTAAGGCCCAAAAGTAATTTGGTTTTCAAAGGGGTTGGGTCTTACACTCTAACAGAGGCCCAAAAGTGTTTTGAAATGATTTATGAGGGTTGAATTAATCAAAACCCTAATTTGTTTTCAAAATGTGTTTTAATTGAATAAAATATTCAATTAAAATGATCAAAATTGTTTAACATGTGGAAAACAAATTGTGATCTTGGATTAATGCTTCATAAATCAAGTTTTGTCCTACGAAATGATTAGAAACCATTAAAATTTGCAAAATCAATAAGGAAGAAATATTTTAAATGTCAAAAACAATTAAAACATTAATTCTTCACAAAAATATCAATTATATGAAATAAATAATATTTTTGGGATTTTTTGGGAAAATAAAATATTTTAACATTTTTGTGAATTATTAAAAAAAGAATCAACTCAAAATCATTAAAACTCATAGAGAAATTAATTTTTGAATCAATTAAATAAAATCACAAAATTCAAATATTTGAATTTGAGAGAAATGGCGCCAAGAACAGCTGAAGAACACACGCGTTTTTCAGTTTTGCCCAGATTTGCGTTTTCTATCCAATCTCACTGAATACTTGATTATATCATGCAATCCACATATCAATATGCTCGTCTCAACCTCACGATCATGTTTATGACAATTAATTTCATTTAAATTAAGCATAAAACAAGAAATCACGACAAATTCTCAAGAACCCTAAATTCTGCATGAAGGCTGGGATTTTTGATACACGATTCAAACAAAGCAATTATTTGAGGGGAAACATTCCATGCATGATTATGAACATTTGGCAAAAGTATTATGCGAGGAAATATGCATAGATTGAGAGATGACCAAGTTTAGGCTTACCTCTAGGTCGTGACAGCAAGAGCAAATTGATTTCTGAGTTGGAGGTGTTACAGATGAGTTGTGATGATCTGAACAGCTTCCCTACACCCTATGGAGTGTGTTTGAATGCTTGGACTTGATGAAAATTGGCTGGATCACTTCATGGCATCTCAACTGCAACTTGGTTAAAACATTGAGCAATTGACTGGTGATTCTGAGAAATCGGTGTTCCAGATGTTGTTTGAGTGTTTGATCAGCTCCCATATGATGTATGTGAGGTGTGTGTGTGTGATTGGTTTGAGTGGAATTGCCCTCTAATGAAAAACCCGATAGTGACTTGCTAAGAAAGGCATTTTTGAGAGTGAGAAGTGGATTTTGAGAAATGCAAGTGTTGTAGGCCTTTGGTGTACTTAAAGTGATCACAATTGAGCTCTATTTATAATAGAGCAAGTTTGTTTTGCAAGGAATAGTGAATGGCAAATGCTGAGTAGGGTTGGCCAATGTTGGCAAATGAAAATCCAAGTCTTCTCTAGCCATTGACTAGAGGTTAGGGCATAGGCTGCTGGATCCCTTGGTCTTGGATAAGTCTTGACTGAATTCAGTTGCAAATGGCTCAGTCCATGCCACCTTGGTGCTTCCATTGAATGCTCCAATCCAAAATTGGAGTCCTGTCCCTATTTTGGGCAATTCTAGGTTTAACATGCTATTTCTTGTTCCAAGGACTTTGGAGGCTTGGCTCAGTGATTGTACCCTTTAGATTCAATCCTCAGATGTGTTCAAAGTGATGACAAGGCTTGGAATTGGCTGATTTTGGCAAATCGACCAAAAGTGCAAAAATCTGCCTTGTCTTGGCAGATTTCAGCAAGGCATCTTGCCACTACCATATCACAAAGCTCAAATTGAATTTGGTGATGTTCTTGGCCACTTTGGAAAGCCCTTATATGATACAACAACTGTCTGATCATATTTGGTTTTGATACCTTTTGGATCCAAGTGAAAAATTCCCCTACATTTGGAAAAAAGTAAGGCAAATTCTGACTTAGTGAAATTTTCACTAAGTGTTGGAACAAAGTGACTTTTCTTGATTTTGATCACTCCATAACTCAAAATCCAAGAGAAATTAGGACATAGGTCAGTATGAAGCTTTTGTAGAGGGCAATGAGATCTACAAATCAAGCTTTGGATGAAAAAAATGGCTTTGTGGTTTAGGAGTTATGATCCTCCAAAGTTGGTACCTTTGTCACTTTATTTCATAACTTAGAAAATTTTCTAAGTTTTTATGGTTACCCCTTTTACAAGTTATCCCACTTTCTTTGATTTTTCTTGATGAATGATGATTCAAATCATACATTAACATCATTTTAGGGTTAAAAAACCATTTTTATGAAAAATCTCAAAAAGTCTAAGTTGACTTTTGTGCACAGTTGACTTTTTGTCAGATGAATTCCAAACTGTGCAATCCTTTATGAAATCATGTCCTTGACCTAAACCAAACTTGATGGACATGTTCCATGGGTGTTATAGGGTGTATTGAATCATGTCTTAGGTTTTGGGAGCATGTCCTGGTCAAAAGTCAAAGCCACAGTTGACTTTTCTCGCGAAACCCTAACTGTGGTTCAGATGAAATTGAAACTTGTTGCTCAAGCTTCTTGGATAAATCCATTGTTCCAAATGGATCAATATGGTATATTAGAGACCCTCAAATCATGTCTTGAGGTCTTGGTTCATGATTTGTCCCAAAAGTCAACCTAGGGGTGAATTAGGTCAAGAAACCCTAATTCCTGATTTTTGATGTATGCATCCCCTAAGGCCAAATTGACTTGATGATTGGGTCCATGAGGTTCCATGGAGTATATTAGGATATGTTTTGAATCATTGACTCATGCCCAGATGAAAATTTCCATCTGGAGGCCCTAGTCGACCAAAACCCTAATTTGGTGACACTGGCGATCTTGAAGCTTGATCCACCTTGAAGGGAGCAACCTTGTGCTTAATCCTTGAAGTGGGAGTCCTCTTGATCCATTGTGGATGTTTAAGAAGTTAGACAAGTTGAAGATCATGTCATTCCTCGAGTGATCCTTTGTCTAAGCACTCAGAGAGGGCTTGAAACCCTAATTTTGATTATAGTAAATGTTCACCCATCTTTGGAGAGACTGATGAGGCAAAATAGTCCATCCATATTGTGATGATGATTTTCACAATGATGGGAAATCTTAGTGGGCAAAATTTTGGGTATGACAGATGCCCCTATTTAATCTTCTTGGACCCGAAGGTGTGAATGGCGAAGGTATTCGGGAATTCGAGGTGCAAGAGGATTAAATATCGGAATACCCAAAATTTTGATGGCGTCTATGAATGGTAATTAACACATTCATCTTCTTTCGCTAAGCAATGATGCTTAGAATAGGTAAACTTCCCCTCGATCCTGGTCTTCAGCCAAGGAACTGGTCTCAGTTTCTGATTTGAACTTCCCCTCGATCCTGGTTTCCTATCAAGGAACTGGTCTTAGTTTCTGATTTAAACTTCCCCTCGATCCTGGTTTCCTACCAAGGAATTGGTCTTAGTTTCTGATTTAAACTTCCCCTCGATCCTAGTTTCCTACCAAGGAACTGGTCTTAGTTTCTAATTTAAACTTCCCCTCGATCCTGGTTTCCTACTAAGGAACTGGTCTTAGTTTCTGATTTAAACTTCCCCTCGATTCTGGTTTCCTACCAAGGAACTGGTCTTAGTTTATGATTTAAACTTCCCCTCGATCCTGGTTTCCTACCAAGGAACTGGTCTTAGTTTCTTTTGTCAATAAACTTTATTGACAAGGGACGTTATTCGTAACGATTTTCCTCAAACTTCTCGCCAAATTTTCCTAGGGAGATGCCATTTGACGGAAAAAGTTGACGTCAGACTTGCTGGGGAACCCAATCGTCTGAGTTGTAGAGTTGTACAAACTTCTCTATTGGAGATGCCATTTGTTTCTACTGGGGAAAACGAGTCTTCTGAAAGCCTGCCTTCGTTTGGAGTCTTACATCATACTTTTCTCGGGATCTTCCCAGAGAAATGCCATATGATGGGATCCAATTTGAGGTGCTGATGACCTTTTCATCAGTGGTTTTTTCGGAGAAAAACTGTTGTACCACCGAATCTCTGATTAGGAGGCTTTCTCTCGGGATTTTCCTTAATCCAGGAAAGCAAGGATATCATCTTCAATGGCGAAGAGTGATGTTGACTGAGGGCTCTCTGGTTTTTCAGAGGTTCAAGTTATCAAAGTGGTCGAGGAGCCAATTTCATTCCAGAAATAAACTGGAGGAGAGAGATTGTTCAGACGCGGCATTTCCTGACGAGGAAAGAACTGACAACTCGATTGAGAGGACTTTTTATCACCAGGGGATAAGACCGACTAGAGTGATAGTGATGTAATATGAAATGTGAATGCAAATCAATAATGCATGATGTATGTATGTATATGCTTACAAAACCGACGCGACATATAAACTAAAAGATGAACATGACTGGATACTCGGCTATCGCGGGGCGAAGAAGTACCGTTGGTCCAAAAAGTAGCAATTATACCTTGCTTAGGAGAAGTAGTCCTCGCGGGGAACTATGTTGGTTGGGCTTAGGAGATAACAACTCGGCCGAGGGCATCAGATGGGAAAGCCACATCTGATACAGCTGATCCTTCGTTCAGGCGTACTGGTTTAGAAGGAGTACTTTGATTATGCACTTTGAAGTTCGCTTTAATTCTGGAGAAGCGGTTGATGTTCCTTTGATGTTTAACAGTCAAAAGAAATTGCCATCTTTATTTTAAAAGCAGAAAAAGTTTGACAAGTAAATTAATTTTTTGTTTTATTTCGAGAATCGTTGATCATATTAAAATGTCGTTCTGTAAAGCTCAAACAAATGAGAATTACAAACAAAAGCACAAGGGCTCAAATTTTATTGATAAGATGGAGATCAGCCAAACGAGTGATTCTAAAGAGTATTTACAAAGTTAGAAAATGGTAATTTACAGGGAAAAGGGCTGCGTTGAAACATAACGACCACTATCCTTCTACCAACTTTGAATTCGGGACATCCTGAGCTTCTGTTGAAGATGACCTTGACTGGAGTTTTCCTGGCGGATGATGTAACTGCTGCTGAGGGACTTGCCCCTTTGTTGAACATAGTTACTTGCCATTATCCCTAACTTTTTCCTGGATTGTACTGTGATTTTTCCAATCCACCAGGATGATTTTTGATCATGTCTCTAATTTTTGCCTGGACCGCCCTTTCGGGTTTTCAATCCACCGAGACGTTTTGTTTTATTTAGGCGAAGTATTTCTTGACTACGTCAACATTTGTGGGGTAGGAAAATTCCTCCCCGTCCATGGTTACAAGTCTCAAGGCGCCGCCTGAGAAAGCTTTCTTGACCACATAGGGGCCGTCATAGTTCGGAGTCCATTTGCCCCGAGAATCAGTGAGAAATGATTGTATCTTCTTGAGCACAAGGTCTCCTTTCCTGAAGACGCGAGGTCGGACCTTTTTGTCAAAGGCTTTCTTCATTCTCTGTTGATACAATTGACCATGGCATAGTGCCGTTATTCATTTTTCTTCAATCAGATTCAGTTCGTCGTGTCGAATTTGACACCACTCAGCTTTGGTGAGCTTGGCTTCCATGAATACTCGGATTGACGGGATCTCTACTTCTATGAGGAGCACTGCTTCCATGCCATAAACTAGAGAGAAAGGGGTAGCCCCTGTTGAAGTGCGGATAGACGTGCGATAACCGTGAAGCACAAAGGGTAACATCTCGTGCCAATCTTTGTAGGTTACGACCATCTTCTGAACAATCCTCTTGATGTTCTTGTTAGCCGTTTCTACCGCTCCGATCATCTTGGGTCGGTAGGGAGATGAGTTATGGTGTTCGATCTTGAACTTTGTGTACAACTCTTCCATCATCTTATTGTTAAAGTTAGATCCATTATTAGTAATGATCTGGCTTGGAACACCATAACGGCAGATGATATTGTTTTTGATAAATCGGACCACCACTTGTCGGGTTACATTGGCGTATGACTCTGCTTCGACCCACTTGGTGAAGTAATCAATGGTTACCAGGATGAACCGATGTTCGTTTGAAGCCTTGGGCTCAATCATGCCAATCATGTCGATTCCCCATATGGAAAAAGGTCATGGGGAAGAGAGAACTTTGAGATGCGTAGGCGGTACATGAATTTTTGTCGGAGTATATCTGACACTTGTGACACCTCCTCATGTACTTGTAGCAGTTGGATTCCATTATCAACCAAAAGTACCCTGCTCTTAGATTTTTTCTCACCATTGTGTGTCCGTTGGCATGAGTGCCAAAGGATCCTTCATGAATTTCTTTCATCAACCTGTCTGCTTCTGGTCTGTCGACGCATCGAAGCAAAACCAAGTCAAAATTCCATTTATATAGCGTATCACCGCTCAGGAAGAAACTACCTGCTAGCCTTCTGAGGGTTTTCCTATCTTTTTGGAATGCCCCAGGAGGGTACACTTGTTTTTGAAGGAAGCATTTGATATCGTGATACCAAGGTTTGTTGTCTATGACTGCTTCAATCGTGAAGATGTAAGCGGGCCTTTCAAGGCGCATTATGTCGATCTTAGGTAGGTCAGTCTATTGACCTACACTAATCATGGAAGATAGAGTGGCTAATGCATCAGCCATGTGATTCTCATCACGAGGGATGTGATGAAACTCAACTCTGTTGAAGAAGGGTAGCAACCTTCTTGCATAATCTTTGTAAGGAATCAATCCTGATTGGTATGTGTTCCAATCTCCTTTTATCTGATTGATAACCATGGCTGAATCGTTGTATACGTCCAAGTTTTTGATCCTTAAATTAATCGCTTCCTCGAGACCCATGATACAAGCTTCGTATTCGGCCTCGTTGTTTGTACATTTGAACGTAAGTCGAGCGGTGAAAGGAATGTGGGTACCCTGAGGGGTAACAATTATTGCCTCAATTCCGTTTCCATAATGATTAACTGCTCCATCAAAGATAAGTCCCCACTGGGAACCTGGTTCTGGCCCTTCACTGGGTAGCGGTTCGTCGCAGTCTTTCATCTTTAGATACATGACATCTTCGTCTGGGAAGTCAAATCCAATTGATTCCTGATCATCAATCGGTTATGAGCTAAATGATCGGCTAAAATACTTCCTTTAGCGGCTTTTTGAGCGTGGTACTCGATGTCATGTTCTGATAACAACATCTGCCAACGGGCGATTCTTCCCGTGAGAGCAGGTTTTTCAAATACATACTTGATTGGGTCCATCTCGGAGACCAATCAAGTAGTGTGACGAATCATGTACTGGCACAGATGTTTGGCTGCCCAAGCCAAAGCGCATCAAGTTTTCTCAAGCACAGTGTACCGATTTTCGCAGTCGGTGAACTTCTTGCTTAGATAGTAAATGGCAGACTCTTTCTGTTTGGTTTCATCTTGTTGGCCAAGTACACACCCCATTGAGTCTTCCAAGACTGTGAGGTAGATGATCAGTGGTCTTCCTTCCATTGGAGGTGATAGAATCGGAGGATTCAACAGATATTCCTTAATACTGTCGAAGGCGGTTTGACAATCTTCTGTCCAAACGCAATCCTGGTTCTTTTTGAGTAATTTCAAAATCGGCGCACATGTGGCAGTCATGAGGAATATAAATCTGGAGATGTAGTTCAAACGTCCTAGGAATCCTCTAACTTGTTTTTCACTTTTCGGAGAAGGCATTTCTTGAATGGTCTTGACCTTGTCATGATTAACCTCAATTCCTTTCTGGATGACGATGAACCCTAAAAGTTTTCCTGAGCGAACACCGAAGGTGCACTTGTTGGGATTCAAGCAGAGTTTGTATTTTCTCAACCGCTCGAATAGCTTTGACAGGTGGGTCACATACTCCTCCTCTGTCTTAGATTTTGCAATCATATCATCGACATACACTTCGATTTCTTTGTGTATCATGTCATGAAACAGAGTAGTCATGGCCCTTTGATAGGTTGCCCTAGCATTCTTCAAACCGAACGGAATTACCTTGTAACAAAGGATACCCCATGGGGTAATGAACGAAGTTTTCTCCATGTCTTTCGGCGCCATTTTGATCTGATTATAGCCCGAGAATCCATCCATGAAGGAGAAAACTTTGAACTTTGTTGTACTGTCAACCAGTATGTCAATGTGTGGTAAAGGAAAGTCGTCCTTTGGACTAACCTTGTTTAGATCCCTGTAATCGACACACATTCTGACTTTTCCGTCCTTTTTGGGAACGGGTACGATGTTGGCTAACCATTGAGGATATTCTGATGTGGCGAGGAAACCCGCGTCAATCTGTTTATGTACTTCCTCTTTGATTTTGATGGCCATGTCCAGGTGAGTGCGTCTCAACCTCTGCTTTACTGGCGGACATTCCGACCTTAACGGTAAGTGATGTTCCACGATGCTGGTATCCAACCCTGGCATATCCTGATAGGACCAAGCGAATACATTGGGGAATTCTTTGAGAAGCTTTATCAAACTCTCTTTGGCAGTTGGACTGAGTAGTGCCCCAATCCTGATTTCTTTTTTCTCTTTTTCCGAACCCAAGTTTACTGTTTCCAATGGCTCTTTGTGAGGTTCAATGGACCTTTCTTCTTGTCTGAGTAGTCAGGAGATCTCTTCTGGAATTTCGTTGTCAGCTTCTTCTTCAGGCCCAAATACTGGGAACTCGAAGTCGGGAGAAAGCATCGGATCGTATGTTTCAACGGGGTTTAAAACAAGCAATCTGCATGACGTGATGATTCGTGTTTAGAAGAGATAGAAAAAATGCAAGTGTATGCAATGTATTTTTTATTACTGCTTGTTTTTGTTATTGAATTGTTTTTTTAGGATTACCATTTTCTGAGAAAAAGCAAAAAGAGAAAACGGCAATTAATGCGGAAATTACAAAACGACGTTATTTTATTAATGAACAAGTCGATTCTTGAAACTACAGCCCTATAAAACAAAACTCTGTCGCATTGGGCGAAACGAAGAGGGAAATTTACAGAAAGTGAGCCCTATCAAAACATCTGTTTCACCTGGGCAGGGTGAAAGGTTAAAGATGGCAATTACTTTGACTTATGAACTATCCTTGGAACATCGACAAAAACCCATTGGCGGTGAACTCCTCGGTGAATCACAAAGTCTGGCACCTTCCTTGATTTGTCTTCTGAAATAACGCTGATTTCTGGTGAAGCAGGATCATTGGAATCTGTCTCCCAGGCGGAATTGTCATAGGAGGATTCCTCAGTTGTATTTTGCATAGCATTTGTTCTCTCAGCTCTATCTCCCCATCCAGTTGGCTGGATATCTTCGAGCCTGATACGAGAGCTTTTGGGAGCGGTGTACTTGACCATATAGTCGTATTTTCCACTCGGTTGTCCCAAGGTGTCCCACGCATCTTTGGAACTGGAGGAGTCATCCCCCTCGATGACGTTGACCTCGCGAAAGGCATAATTAATGAATTCTAGTCCCGCAAACGTTGCAAATTCATCGTCATGTTGAGTAGTTTCTGAATGACCTGAGTGTTGATCCCATGACATGGTGGGGAGACAGGTATTCTATTCAATGATGCTCAGCTGAGTTTCATTACTCGGCTGACTTTCTGGCCCCAAGTCTCCTGGGTAAGGCTGCCACATTGGCAGGCCATCCATCGAGCCATAATAATTGTGATCAACGTTGTCTTTCATCAGAGTGTCCTCCTCTAATGAATTTGACGGAGCACGGCATCCTTCCGGATCATAACCTCTGTATATCATTTCGACATCAGACCGTGGTATAAATCTCGGACTCTGTGCGTGATAGAAAAATGGCGTAGGCACCTCTTCCTGAGACATATAACCGTCCTCGTTAAGATAGGACTCCCATCCTTCATCTGTGTCGGAGGAGTCCTCCTCATTGATAGCATGGATTGCCTGAGGCACTGGGTGAAGGAACCCTCCACTATGAAAGAAATTCTGAATGGGATGAAGACTTTCATCGTTAGCAGTTGTTCGGGTACAGGTTGCAAAAAAACCAAGACCCTTCTTTGTTGTATTGCTAGTAGGAATGACTAGCTATCCCCATCCTGTTGTATCGGTACTCTCGACTGCTTTAATAGCATCTTTGTATGAGGAAATCGAAGTTCCTCCTCCAGATTGATCGTCCTTGTGTAGCGAAAGCACTTGGAACTGGGTTCCGATTATCCCTTCTGGTTCCACACAAGTGGGTGACGATAAATTGCTGACGAGCAAGGCCTGTTCCCCACAGACTGTGATGCGTTGGCCGCTCTGGACGAACTTTAGCTTTTGGTGGAGGGTTGAAGTGACCGCTCCAGCTTGATGTATCCAAGGTCTTCCTAATAAACAACTGTACGATGACCTGGAAAGTGACTTGGAAAGTGTGAGGACCAATAGTTATGGGAAGGTCAACTTCACCGATAACCGTTTTTTTTAGATCCGTCGAACGCTTTGACGACGACCTCGCTGGTTCTCATCAGGGGTCCTTTGAAGGATAATTGCGTCAAAGTGGACTTTGGTATAACATTCAGGGCTGAACCCATGTCTACCAGTACGCTAGCTAAAGTATCGTCCTGGCAGTTGACTGTGATATTGAGCGCCATGTTATGACGGCGACCCTCTTCAGGTAATTCCTCATCACTAAATCCCAAATTATTGCAAGAAGTGATATTAGAGACAATACTATTGAACTGTCTGATTGTTACATCCTGTTCCACAAAGGTTGCTCCAAGACTTTCTGTAAAGCCTCCTTGTGCGCTTCTAAACTGAGTAACAGTGATAATACTGAGATCTTTGAAGGATTTTGTAACAGTTGATCAACAATGTTGTATTCACTCCTTTGGATGAGCTTCAACATCTCATCATCATTTTTCGAAAGGTCGGGATTACTGGATTGACCGACTGATGGATCGGGAGCTTCTGTCTGAAGTTCCTTTTCTTTGTTGGACTCTCCAACTCCTCTGTTGAAGATTCTACCACTCCGTGTTACACGACTGATGTCTGCAATATTCACGACAGAGGGTAATGGAATTTCCTTTCCATTTTCAATTGTTGTTGCACCGTATTTGTAAGGGATTGCCTTAGCTGATTCATACGGTAGTGGTCCCGGCGGATAGATGACTATGGGAACCTTCTGGTTTTTCTGACCATTATAAGTGATCTCGATCCGTTCCCGGTTGGGAATTCTTGATTAGTCAAGCAGAGGGGTAATGGTAAAAACATTCCTGGTCCTCTGATGATCAGAGATGACGAACAACGTCCTCAATTTGATTGGCAAGGTAGTTCGGCGACCAATTAATGGGTCTGGAACCTGGATATGGGCGAATATCTCCATTATCCACCTTCCCCTGGAGAGCTGCTCGCACAAGGTAGCACCCTTGGTTATTTTTCGAACAGACTCCACAACGTTCATAATTGTGTGGTGGCACTTGGCCACGCCCACTTTGAATACAGTGTAACCTCACTAGGTTAGCTTCCACAGATCGGACATCCTGACTTTGACGCCGAGTGGAGTTTCTGTTATTGATACTAATTTGCTGAGTATCCTCATCCATGTAGATTAGCATCCACCAATGATTTAACAAGTCCTGAAGTGCCTCCTAGACAAGGGCACATCCCTGATCGTTTTCGCAACCCGCTTTACAGTTGTGATAATTATGTGAGATCAAGAATCCGAGTCGGACCTGCTCAGCATGCAACTCTACCAAGTTGGTATTCATCACGCGAATGTCGAAGATCTGAACCATATTGATCTGATAGGGATCCCTATCATGGTAGTCTTAGATCCATCCAAGATCCATCTGATGCTGGAGAGCCTCCTGTATGAAAGAGCATCCCTGTTTGTTTACCGAGCAAGTTAGACAAGAACTGTAATCGTGCCGCGGCAGATTATGATACTGGATTTTCCTTAAATGCATTGCCACCAGGGTGACATTCATCGCACGGATGTCGTGGTTCTGAATGACGTTGGAATTCGTATAGACCATGTTAACTCCACGAACTCGGTGCTCTTGGATCCATCCGAGATCCATCTGTTCCTATAGGGCTGCTTGCACCACAGAACATCCTTGATTGTTTTTTGAGCAGATATCACACTGATGATAATTATGAGGTGGCACATGGCCATATCCACTCTGTCTACAATGCATCTTGACCAGATTGGTCCTAAACAAGAGTACATCATGAATTTCATAGACGTTGTTAAATTCTTTCTCAATCAGGTTGACTGCAGCTTTCTCATGTTGAGGCAGCGGGTTTGTGAGAACATTGGGATTCGTATCTTAGAAAGATAAGAGCCCGCTCCTAACAAACTTTTGCACGTCGGATTTGAAATTGAGACAGTTCTCTATGTTTTGCCCTGGTCCTCCTTGATAATAAGGGCATGTCTGATCCACCTTAAACCAAAAAGGTAGATTTTTCAGTACTGTAAGAGGAGACTTAGACTGGATGTGCCCCTTAGCCAGTAGTAACGGAAATAGTTCTACGTACAACATGGGTATAGGATCAAACCCTGGTGGCCGCATTGTACGGTTGTTATTGTATGGAGGACGAGCCTGCTGAAGAGGCTGTTGCGTCCTTTGCTGATTAGATTGGCTCTGCGCAACCTGAGGTTGATACGTAGGAATAGGCGCAGGACTAATAGCAGGAGTCACAGCTGCTACTAGTTGGTACCGTCGCCTTTGCTTTCTGAGAGAGATATTCCCAATATCTTGCTCTTTTTTCTTAAGGAGAGCACTACCGTATCGTTTTGTACTACTCGATGACCCAGCGTCTTTTACCAAACGTCCTTCTCGGACAGCTTCCTCAAGAAGAACTCCTATGCCCACCATCTCGTTGAAGTCACTAGGCGCACTGGCAACCAGTCTGTCGTAATAAAATGAGCTTAAGGTCTTTAAGAAGATCTTTGTCATCTCTTTTTCATCAAGAGGTGGACAAATTTGAGCGGAAATTTCACGCCATCTCTGAGCGTACTCCTTAAAGGTTTCTTTGTCATTTTGTGACATTGATCTGAGTTGATCTCTGTCCGGTGCCATGTCCAAATTGTATTTGTATTGTTGGACGAAGGCAGTACCAAGATCTCTGAATGTGCTAATCGTAGTACAGTTTAAACCCATGTACCATTTGAGTGCGGCACCTGTTAAACTATCCTAAAAGTAGTGAATCAGTAGGTCCTGATTCTCCGTCTGAGCTGACATTTGCCGAGCGTACATCACCAGATGGCTCTGAGGGAAAGAATTACCCTTGTATTTTTCAAAGTCGGGCACTTGAAATTTGTGCGGAACTTTCACATTGGGGACCAGACAAAGGTCTGCGACATCCTTTCCAAATAAATCCTGATCGCGGATGGCTTGCACTTCCTTCTGCATTTCCAAGAACTGTTCCTGGAATTCATCCATTCTATCGAACATAGTTTCCTTCTTATCAGAAGGGATCGGTGGAATCTGTCCTTCCGGGACAGTGTGCACCACAGGGGGTGGTACCGTGACTACGGCAGTGAATCTTGGCGTTTCCCGAAGTTTGTAACCTTCAGGAGTCTTCAGTATGCCCCTAGCATCTTCGCTTTCCCGAAGTTTGTAACCTTCAGGCCCATCGGCTTCTGTTATGATTCTGTGATCTTCAGTGATCGGCGGAACATATCCTTCTGGGATATAGTTAACAAGCATGCCCCAAGGACGATCTTTCGGCATTTGATACCTAGGATCATACTTCTCCACTATGAGCATTGAGGTAATCTCTGAGATCACAGTCCTTTGTAGTTGAGCTTCTGCCATGGCTTGCATGTCGTTATGAAGCTTTCTCATATCCTCTCTCAGAGCGTCGATCTCTTCTTTCAACTCTCTGTTTTCTTCCTCAAGATCATCTATCTTTTTCTGATGATTGGCCCGAGTATTATACGAATGAGACAGTTTGACTCTAGAACCGAGACACAAACGTGAGATTCGTAGGTAAGAAGAATACGCGATGTGAAAATGATGAATGCAGTGATTATATTAATTGTTTTTTTGGTTTAATCAAAATAAACTTCAACAATTAGATTTCAAATATCAAACAGTGGGGAAACCCCTTTTTATTGAATTCAAAGGATTACAGAAATTGAAATACCGTAGATTACAAGGTGCAGAAACAGAAACCTAAGCTAATGGGTCCCGAGTCCTCTCTGAAGAGAGGGCTTGAAACCCTAATTTTGATTATAGTAAATATTCACCCATCTTTGGAGAGACTGATGAGGCAAGATAGTCCATCCATATTGTGATGATGATTTTCACAATGATGGGAAATCTTAGTGGGCAAAATTTTGGGTATGACAGATGCCCCTATTTAATCTTCTTGGACCCGAAGGTGTGAATGGCGAAGGTATTCGGGCATTCGAGGTGCAAGAGGATTAAATATTGGAATACCCAAAATTTTTATGGCGTCTATGAATGGTAATTCACGCATTCATCTTCTTTCGCTAAGCAATGATGCTTAGAATAGGTAAACTTCCCCTCGATCCTGGTCTCAGCCAAGGAACTGGTCTCAGTTTCTGATTTGAACTTCCCCTCGATCCTGGTTTCCTATCAAGGAACTGGTCTTAGTTTCTGATTTAAACTTCCCCTCGATCCTGGTTTCCTACCAAGGAATTGGTCTTAGTTTCTGATTTAAACTTCCCCTCGATCCTAGTTTCCTACCAAGGAACTGGTCTTAGTTTCTAATTTAAACTTCCCCTCGATCCTGGTTTCCTACCAAGGAACTGGTCTTAGTTTCTGATTTAAACTTCCCCTTGATTCTGGTTTCCTACCAAGGAACTGGTCTTAGTTTATGATTTAAACTTCCCCTCGATCCTGGTTTCCTACCAAGGAACTGGTCTTAGTTTCTTTTGTCAATAAACTTTATTGACAAGGGACGCTATTTGTAACAGTTTTCCTCAAACTTCTCGCCAAATTTTCCTAGGGAGATGCCATTTGACGGAAAAAGTTGACGTCAGACTTGCTGGGGAACCCAATCGTCTGAGTTGTAGAGTTGTACAAACTTCTCTATTGGAGATGCCATTTGTTTCTACTGGGGAAAACGAGTCTTCTGAAAGCCTGCCTTCGTTTGGGGTCTTACATCATACTTTTCTCGGGATCTTCCCAGAGAAATGCCATATGATGGGATCCAATTTGAGGTGCTGATGACCTTTTCATCAGTGGTTTTTTCGGAGAAAAACTGTTGCACCACCGAATCTCTGATTAGGAGGCTTTCTCTTGGGATTTTCCTTAATCCAGGAAAGCAAGGATATCATCTTCAATGGCGAAGAGTGATGTTGACTGAGGGCTCTCTGGTTTTTCAGAGGTTCAAGTTATCAAAGTGGTCGAGGAGCCAAATTCATTCCAGAAATAAACTGGAGGAGAGAGATTGTTCAGACGCGGCATTTCCTGACGAGGAAAGAACTGACAACTCGATTGAGAGGACTTTTTATCACCAGGGGATAAGACCGACTAGAGTGATAGTGATGCAATATGAAATGTGAATGCAAATCAATAATGCATGATGTATGTATGTATATGCTTACAAAACCGACGCGACATACAAACTAAAAGATGAACATGACTGGATACTCGGCCATCGCGGGGCGAAGAAGTACCGTTGGTCCAAAAAGTAGCAATTCTACCTTGCTTAGGAGAAGTAGTCCTCGCGGGGAACTATGTTGGTCGGGCTTAGGAGATAACAACTCGGCCGAGGGCATCAGATGGGAAAGCCACATCTGATACAGCTGATCCTTCGTTCAGGCGTACTGGTTTAGAAGGAGTACTTTGATTATGCACTTTGAAGTTCGCTTTAATTCTGGAGAAGCGGTTGATGTTCCTTTGATGTTTAACAGTCAAAAGAAATTGCCATCTTTATTTTAAAAGCAGAAAAAGTTTGACAAGTAAATTCATTTTTTGTTTTATTTCAAGAATCGTTGATCATATTAAAATGTCGTTCTGTAAAGCTCAAACAAATGAGAATTATAAACAAAAGCACAAGGGCTCAAATTTTATTGATAAGATGGAGATCAGCCAAACGAGTGATTCTAAAGAGTATTTACAAAGTTAGAAAATGGTAATTTACAGGGAAAAGCGCTACGTTGAAACATAACGACCACTATCCTTCTACCAACTTTGAATTCGGGACATCCTGAGCTTCTGTCGAAGATGACCTTGACTGGAGTTTTCCTGGTGGATGATGTAACTGCTGCTGAGAGACTTGCCCCTTTGTTGAACATAGTTACTTGCCATTATCCCTAACTTTTTCCTGGATTGTACTGTGATTTTTCCAATCCACCGGGATGATTTTTGATCATGTCTCTAATTTTTTCCTGGACCGCCCTTTCGGGTTTTCAATCCACCGAGACGTTTTGTTTTATTTAGGCGAAGTATTTCTTGACTACGTCAACATTTGTGGGGTAGGAAAATTCCTCTCCGTCCATGGTTGCAAGTCTCAAGGCGCCGCCTGAGAAATCTTTCTTGACCACATAGGGGCCGTCATAGTTCGGAGTCCATTTGCCCCGAGAATCAGTGAGAAATGATTGTATCTTCTTGAGCACAAGGTCTCCTTTCCTGAAGACGCGAGGTCGGACCTTTTTGTCAAAGGCTTTCTTCATTCTCTGTTGATACAATTGACCATGGCATAGTGCCGTTATTCGTTTTTCTTCAATCAGATTCAGTTCGTCGTGTCGAATTTGACACAACTCAGCTTCGGTGAGCTTGGCTTCCATGAATACTCGGATTGACGGGATCTCTACTTCTATGAGGAGCACTGCTTCCATGCCATAAACTAGAGAGAAAGGGGTAGCCCCTGTTGAAGTGCGGATAGACGTGCGATAACCGTGAAGCGCAAAGGGTAACATCTCGTGCCAATCTTTGTAGGTTACGACCATCTTCTGAATAATCCTCTTGATGTTCTTGTTAGCCGTTTCTACCGCTCCGTTCATCTTGGGTCGGTAGGGAGATGAGTTATGGTGTTCGATCTTGAACTCTGTGCACAACTCTTCCATCATCTTATTGTTAAAGTTAGATCCATTATTAGTAATGATCTGGCTTGGAACACCATAACGGCAGATGATATTGTTTTTGATAAATCGGACCACCACTTGTCGGGTTACATTGGCGTATGACGCTGCTTCGACCCACTTGGTGAAGTAATCAATGGTTACCAGGATGAACCAATGTTCGTTTGAAGCCTTGGGCTCAATCATGCCAATCATGTCGATTCCCCATATGGAAAAAGGTCATGGGGAAGAGAGAACTTTGAGATGCGTAGGCGGTACATGAATTTTGTCGGAGTATATCTGACACTTGTGACACCTCTTCATGTACTTGTAGCAGTCGGATTCCATTGTCAACCAAAAGTACCCTGCTCTTAGATTTTTTCTCACCATTGTGTGTCCGTTGGCATGAGTGCCAAAGGATCCTTCATGAATTTCTTTCATCAACCTGTCTGCTTCTGGTCTGTCGACGCATCGAAGCAAAACCAAGTCAAAATTCCATTTATAAAGCATATCACCGCTCAGGAAGAAACTACCTGCTAGCCTTCTGAGGGTTTTCCTATCTTTTTTGAATGCCCCAGGAGGGTACACTTGTTTTTGAAGGAAGCATTTGATATCGTGATACCAAGTTTTGTTGTCTATGACTGCTTCAATCGTGAAGATGTAAGCGGGCCTTTCAAGGCGCATTATGTCGATCTTGGGTAGGTCAGTCTATTGACCTACACTAATCATGGAAGATAGAGTGGCTAATGCATCAGCCATGTGATTCTCATCACGAGGGATGTGATGAAACTCAACTCTGTTGAAGAAGGGTAGCAACCTTCTTGCATAATCTTTGTAAGGAATCAATCCTGATTGGTATGTGTTCCAATCTCCTTTTATCTGATTGATAACCAAGGCTGAATCGTCGTATACGTCCAAGTTTTTTATCCTTAAATTAATCGCTTCCTCGAGACCCATGATACAAGCTTCGTATTCGGCCTCGTTGTTTGTACATTTGAACGTAAGTCGAGCGGTGAAAGGAATGTGGGTACCCTGAGGGGTAACAATTATTGCCCCAATTCCGTTTCCATAATGATTAACTGCTCCATCAAAGATAAGTCCCCACTGGGAACCTGGTTCTGGCCCTTCACTGGGTAGCGGTTCGTCGCAGTCTTTCATCTTTAGATACATGACATCTTCGTCTGGGAAGTCAAATCCAATTGATTCCTGATCGTCAATCGGTTATGAGCTAAATGATCAGCTAAAATACTTCCTTTAGCGGCTTTTTGAGCGTGGTACTCGATGTCATATTCTGATAACAACATCTGCCAACGGGCGATTCTTCCCGTGAGAGCAGGTTTTTCAAATACATACTTGATTGGGTCCATCTCGGAGACCAATCAAGTAGTGTGACGAATCATGTACTGGCGCAGATGTTTGGCTGCCCAAGCCAAAGCGCATCAAGTTTTCTCAAGCACAGTGTACCGATTTTCGCAGTCGGTGAACTTCTTGCTTAGATAGTAAATGGCAGACTCTTTCCGTTTGGTTTCATCTTGTTGGCCAAGTACACACCCCATTGAGTCTTCCAAGACTGTGAGGTAGATGATCAGTGGTCTTCCTTCCATTGGAGGTGATAGAATCGGAGGATTCAACAGATATTCCTTAATACTGTCGAAGGCGGTTTGACAATCTTCTGTCCAAACGCAATCCTGGTTCTTTTTGAGTAATTTCAAAATCGGCGCACATGTGGCAGTCATGAGGAATATAAATCTGGAGATGTAGTTCAAACGTCCTAGGAATCCTCTGACTTGTTTTTCAGTTTTCGGAGAAGGCATTTCTTGAATGGTCTTGACCTTGTCATGATCAACCTCAATTCCTTTCTGGCTGACGATGAACCCTAAAAGTTTTCCTGAGCGAACACTGAAGGTGCACTTGTTGGGATTCAAGCAGAGTTTGTATTTTCTCAACCGCTCGAATAACTTTGACAGGTGGGTCACATACTCCTCCTCTGTCTTAGATTTTGCAATCATATCATCGACATACACTTCGATTTCTTTGTGTATTATGTCATGAAACAGAGTAGTCATGGCCCTTTGATAGGTTGCCTTAGCATTCTTCAAACCGAACGGAATTACCTTGTAACAAAAGGTACCCCATGGGGTAATGAACGAAGTTTTCTCCATGTCTTTCGGCGCCATTTTGATCTGATTATAGCCCGAGAATCCATCCTTGAAGGAGAAAACTTTGAACTTTGTTGTACTATTAACCAGCATGTCAATGTGTGGTAAAGGAAAGTCGTCCTTTGGACTAACCTTGTTTAGATCCCTGTAATCGACACACATTCTGACTTTTCCGTCCTTTTTGGGAACGGGTACGATGTTGGCTAACCATTGAGGATATTCTGATGTGGTGAGGAAACCCGCGTCAATCTGTTTCTGTACTTCCTCTTTGATTTTGATGGCCATGTCCAGGTGAGTGCGTCTCAACCTCTGCGTTACTGGCGGACATTTCGACCTTAACGGTAAGTGATGTTCCACGATGCTAGTATCCAACCCTGGCATATCCTGATAGGACCAAGCGAATACATCGGGGAATTCTTTGAGAAGCTTTATCAAACTCTCTTTGGCAGTTGGACTGAGCAGTGCCCCAATCCTGATTTCTTTTTTCTCTTTTTCCGAACCCAAGTTTACTATTTCCAATGGCTCTTTGTGAGGTTCAATGGACCTTTCTTCTTGTCTGAGTAGTCAGGAGATCTCTTCTGGAATTTCGTTGTCAGCTTCTTCTTCAGGCCCAAATACTGGGAACTCGAAGTCGGGAGAAAGCATCGGATCGTATGTTTCAACGGGGTTTAAAACAAGCAATCTGCATGACGTGATGATTCGTGTTTAGAAGAGATAGAAAAAATGCAAGTGTGTGCAGTGTATTTTTTATTACTGCTTGTTTTTGTTATTGAATTGTTTTTTTAGGATTACAATTTTCTGAGAAAAAGCAAAAAGAGAAAACGGCAATTAATGCGGAAATTACAAAACGACGTTATTTTATTAATGAACAAGTCGATTCTTGAAACTACAGCCCTATAAAACAAAACTCTGTCGCTTTGGACGAAACGAAGAGGGAAATTTACAGAAAGTGAGCCCTATCAAAACATCTGTTTCACCTGGGCAGGGTGAAAGGTTAAAGATGGCAATTACTTTGACTTATGAACAATCCTTGGAACATCGACAAAAACCCATTGGCGGTGAACTCCTCGGTGAATCACAAAGTCTGGCACCTTCCTTGATTTGTCTTCTGAAATAACGCTGATTTCTGGTGAAGCAGGATCATTGGAATCTGTCTCCCAGGCGGAATTGTCATAGGAGGATTCCTCAGTTGTATTTTGCATAGCATTTGTGCTCTCAGCTCTATCTCCCCATCCAGTTAGCTGGATATCTTCGAGCCTGATACGAGAGCTTTTGGGAGCAGTGTACTTGACCATATAGTCGTATTTTCCACTCGGTTGTCCCAAGGTTTCCCACGCATCTTTGGAACTGGATGAGTCATCCCCCTCGATGACGTTGACCTCGTGAAAGGCATAATTAATGAATTCTAGTCCCGCAAACGTTGCAAATTCATCATCATGTTGAGTAGTTTCTGAATGACCTGAGTGTTGATCCCATGACATGGTGGGGACACAGGTATTCTATTCAATGATGCTCAGCTGAGTTTCATTACTCGGCTGACTTTCTGGCCCCAAGTCTCCTGGGTAAGGCTGCCACATTGGCAGGCCATCCATCGAGCCATAATAATTGTGATCAACGTTGTCTTTCATCAGAGTGTCCTCCTCTAATGAATTTGACGGAGCACGGCATCCTTCCGGATCATAACCTCTGTATATCATTTCGACATCAGACCGTGGTATAAATCTCGGACTCTGTGCGGGATAGAAAAATGGCGTAGGCACCTCTTCCTGAGACATATAACTGTTCTCGTTAAGATAGGACTCCCATCCTTCATCTGTGTCGGAGGAATCCTCCTCATTGATAGCATGGATTGCCTAAGGCACTGGGTGAAGGAACCCTCCACTATGAAAGAAATTCTGAATGGGATGAAGACTTTCATCGTTAGCAGTTGTTCGGCTACAGGTTGCAAAAAAACCAAGACCCTTCTTTGTTGTATTGCTAGTAGGAATGACTAGCTATCCCCATCCTGTTGTATCGGTACTCTCGACTGCTTTAATAGCATCTTTGTATGAGGAAATCGAAGTTCCTCCTCCAGATTGATCGTCCTTGTGTAGCGAAAGCGCTTGGAACTGGGTTCCGATTATCCCTTCTGGTTCCACACAAGTGGGTGACGATAAATTGCTGACGAGCAAGGCCTGTTCCCCACAGACTGTGATGAGTTGGCCGCTCTGGACGAACTTTAGCTTTTGGTGGAGGGTTGAAGTGACCGCTCCAGCTTGATGTATCCAAGGTCTTCCTAATAAACAACTGTACGTTGCCTGGATGTCCATGACATGGAAAGTGTGAGGACCAATAGTTATGGGAAGGTCAACTTCACCGATAACCGTTTTTTTTAGATCCGTCGAACGCTTTGACGACGACCTCGCTGGTTCTCATCAGGGGTCCTTTGAAGGATAATTGCGTCCAAGTGGACTTTGGCATAACATTCAGGGCTGAACCCATGTCTACCAGTACGCTGGCTAAAGTATCGTCCTGGCAGTTGACTGTGATATTGAGCGCCATGTTATGACGGCGACCCTCTTCAGGTAATTCCTCATCACTAAATCCCAAATTATTGCAATAAGTGATATTAGAGACAATACTATTGAACTGTCTGATTGTTACATCCTGTTCCACAAAGGTTGCTCCAAGACTTTCTGTAAAGCCTCCCTGTGCGCTTCTAAACTGAGTAACAGTGATAATACTGAGATCTTTGAAGGATTTTGTAACAGTTGATCAACAATGTTGTATTCACTCCTTTGGATGAGCTTCAACATCTCATCATCATTTTTCGAAAGGTCGGGATTACTGGATTGACCGACTGATGGATCGGGAGCTTCTGTCTGAAGTTCCTTTTCTTTGTTGGACTCTCCAACTCCTCTGTTGAAGATTCTACCACTCTGTGTTACACGACTAATGTCTGCAATATTCACGACAGAGGGTAATGGAATTTCCTTTCCATTTTCAATTGTTGTTGCACCGTATTTGTAAGGGATTGCCTTAGCTGATTCATACGGTAGTGGTCCCGGCGGATAGATGACTATGGGAACCTTCTGGTTTTTTTGACCATTATAAGTGATCTCGATCCGTTCCCGGTTGGGAATTCTTGATTAGTCAAGCAGAGGGGTAATGGTAAAAACATTCCTAGTCCTCTGATGATCAGAGATGACGAACAACGTCCTCAATTTGATTGGCAAGGTAGTTCGGCGACCAATTAATGGGTCTGGAACCTGGATATGGGCGAATCTCTCCACTATCCACCTTCCCCTGGAGAGCTGCTCGCACAAGGTACCACCCTTGGTTACTTTCCGAACAGACTCCACAACGTTCATAATTGTGTGGTGGCACTTGGCCACGCCCACTTTGAATACAATGTAACCTCACTAGGTTAGCTTCCACAGATCGGACATCCTGACTTTGACGCCGAGTGGAGTTTCTGTTATTGATACTAATTTGCTGAGTATCCTCATCCATGTAGATTAGCATCCACCAATGATTTAACAAGTCCTGAAGTGCCTCCTGGACAAGGGCACATCCCTGATCGTTTTCACAACCCGCTTTACAGCTGTGATAATTATGTGAGATCAAGAATCCGAGTCGGACCTGCTCAGCATGCAACTCTACCAAGTTGGTATTCATCAAGCGAATGTCGAAGATCTGAACAATATTGATCTGATAGGGATCCCTATCATGGTAGTCTTAGATCCATCCAAGATCCATCTGATGCTGGAGAGCCTCCTGTATGAAAGAGCATCCCTGTTTGTTTACCAAGCAAGTTAGACAAGAACTGTAATCGTGCCGCGGCAGATTATAATACTGGATTTTCCTTAAATGCATTGCCACCAGGTTGACATTCATCGCACGGATGTCGTGGTTCTGAATGACGTTGGAATTCGTATAGACCATGTTAACTCCACGAACTCGGTGCTCTTGGATCCATCTGAGATCCATCTGTTCCTATAGGGCTGCTTGCACCACAGAACATCCTTGATTATTTTTTGAGCAGATATCACACTGATGATAATTATGAGGTGGCACATGGCCATATCCACTCTATCTACAATGCATCTTGACCAGATTGGTCCTTAACAAGAGTACATCATGAATTTGATAGGCGTTGTTAAATTCTTTCTCAATCAGGTTGACTGCAGCTTTCTCATGTTGAGGCAGCGGGTTTGTGAGAACATTGGGATTCGTATCTTAGAAAGATAAGAGCCCGCTCCTCACAAACTTTTGCACGTCGGATTTGAAATTGAGACAGTTCTCTATGTTTTTCCCTGGTCCTCCTTGAAGATAAGGGCATGTCTGATCCACCTTAAACCAAAAAGGCAGATTTTTCAGTACTGTAAGAGGAGACTTAGACTGGATGTGCCCCTTAGCCAGTAGTAACGGAAATAGTTCTACGTACAACATGGGTATAGGATCAAACCCTGGTGGCCGCATTGTACGGTTGTTATTGTATGGAGGACGAGCCTGCTGAAGAGGCTGTTGCGTCCTTTGCTGATTAGGTTGGCTCTGCACAACCTGAGGTTGATACGTAGGAATAGGCGCAAGACTGATAGCAGGAGTCACAGCTGCTACTGGTTGGTACCCTCGCCTTTGCTTTCCGAGAGAGATATTCCCAATATCTTGCTCTTTTTTCTTAGGGAGAGCACTACCGTATCGTTTTGTACTACTCGATGACCCAACGTCTTTTACCAAACGTCCTTCTCGGACAGCTTCCTCAAGAAGAACTCCCATGCCCACCATCTCGTTGAAGTCACTGGGCGCACTGGCAACCAGTCTGTCGTAATAAAATGAGCTTAAGGTCTTTAAGAAGATCTTTGTCATCTCTTTTTCATCAAGAGGTGGACAAATTTGAGCGGCAATTTCACGCCATCTCTGAGCGTACTCCTTAAAGGTTTCTTTGTCATTTTGTGACATTGATCTGAGTTGATCTCTGTCCGGTGCCATGTCCAAATTGTATTTGTATTGTTGGACGAAGGCAGTACCAAGATCTCTGAATGTGTTAATCGTCGTACGGTTTAAACCCATGTACCATTTGAGTGCGGCACCGGTTAAACTATCCTGAAAGTAGTGAATCAGTAGGTCCCGATTCTCCGTCTAAGCTGACATTTGCTGAGCGTACATCACCAGATGGCTCTGAGGGAAAGAGTTACCCTTGTATTTTTCAAAGTCGGGCACTTGAAATTTGTGCGGAACTTTCACATTGGGGACCAGACAAAGGTCTGCGGCATCCTTTCCAAATAAATCCTGACCGCAGATGGCTTGCACTTCCTTCTGCATTTCCAAGAACTGTTCCTGGAATTCATCCATTCTATCGAACATAGTTTCCTTCTTATCAGAAGGGATCGGTGGAATCTGTCCTTCCGGGACAGTGTGCACCACAGGGGGTGGTACCGTGACTACGGCAGTGAATCTTGGCGTTTCCCGAAGTTTGTAACCTTCAGGAGTCTTCAGTATGCCCCTGGCATCTTCGCTTTCCCGAAGTTTGTAACCTTCAGGCCCATCGGCTTCTGTTATGATTCTGTGATCTTCAGTGATCGGCGGAACATATCCTTCTGGGATATAGTTAACAAGCATGCCCCAAGGACGATCTTTCGGCATTTGATACCTAGGATCATACTTCTCCACTATGGGCATTGAGGTAATCTCTGAGATCATAGTCCTTTGTAGTTGAGCTTCTGCCATGGCTTGCATGTCGTTACGAAGCTTTCTCATATCCTCTCTCAGAGCGTCGATCTCTTCTTTCAACTCTCTGTTTTCTTCCTCAAGATCATCCATCTTTTTCTGACGATTGGCCCGAGTATTATACGAATGAGACAGTTTGACTCTAGAACCTAGACACAAACGTGAGATTCGTAGGTAAGAAGAATACGCGATGTGAAAATGATGAATGCAGTGATTATATTAATTGTTTTTTTGGTTTAAACAAAATAAACTTCGACAATTAGATTTCAAATATCAAACAGTGGGGAAACCCCTTTTTATTGAATTCAAAGGATTACAGAAATGGAAATACCGTAGATTACAAGGTGCAGAAACAGAAACCTAAGCTAATGGGTCCCGAGTCCTCTCTGAAGAGAAATCGGGTGCTGATTCTGGTACTTTCCTTTTCTTTGACCAGGGCTCTTGGGCCGTTGTTGGGTTGTCATTCCTTTGCCAGGTGAAATGAGTGAGCAAATTCCTTAGGTCATCTTGATTCTCTACAGCATGTTGCTCCAAAATTTCAATCAGAGCGTCCTTATCTTTCAGTAGTTGTTGTATTTTGATGCACTCTATGTTGAGGGTACGGTACTTGTTCTTCCAAGACCTCCTCTCCTGTTGAACTTTGTTGAGAGCAACCTGAAGCTTTTCAGTCTCAGTCATGAAGTACATGACAGACCCCCTCGGTGGAAGAACTCCGTGACGAGGATAAGGCATCTTTAGCTTGAGAGCTCTAGTTTGTACCCAGTGGAGATAAGGCTCCACCGAGACATAGTCGGGTTTTCCTAGAGACTCCCGTCCTTTCTTATGAACATGTTTCCAAGCATGCACTATTTCCATCTTTAGTGCTCTGTCATTTTCTCCTTCCTTGAAGAAAATACCTCCAGATGAACACTCTGTGGGACGTGTCTCATCGGGTATCCAAATTGACGATGAACGAGAACTGGATGGTAATTGATTCCTCCCTTAGTTCCTATATGGGGTACGTTGGGGAAGTTTCCACAACGGTCAATGATCCTGATCCCGTCATAAATCCTATTACACCAATCAATGTCAGAGTTGGTGAGAGACATGATTTTCTACGACCAACGTAAGGCACTCTTAAGATCCCAAAAAGCAGCAGACTTAGGCAAATGGGAGGTAAACCATTTATAAAGCAGAGGTACACAACATGTGATCTCCCCTCCACTATACAAATTACCTAAGTGTACAGAATGATACGCATCTGCGAGCAAAGTTGGTACATGGTTTCCAATGAGAAAAACATTAATGGCGTTGATATCGACGAAGTTATTAATGTTGGGCAACAGAAATAATCCGTAGGTGAGTAAAACAAAGATGCTTTCAAAAGCAGTCACGTTCCCGATACTGGCGAAGTACAGGGCTTTCTTTGTCAAGAAATAGGCTGGTAAACCTTGTATGCCACCCTTAGTGGTCATGTGAGTCCTGACCTCAGACTCGTCCAAATGAATTGCTCTTGCAATGGTCTGATTCTTTGGAATTTCTTCCAGTCCAGAAAATGGAGCTTGATCGGTAATGTGTAGATCAATCAGATGAGAAAATTCCTCCAGCGTTGGTGCTAGCTGGTAATTCGGGAATGTGAAACAATGATAGACCGGATCGTAGAACTAAACGAGCGCATCCATGATTCCCTCAATCACATGGACTCTTAGTAGAGATAGCAAACCTCCGTACTTGGCTCTAAAAGCCTCTTGGTTTGTGATCATCCTCGCCAAACCTCTTAAATCCTCTAGTTTTGGAATCTTGAAGGTGTACTTATGGGTTCTCCTTCTACCGAAATCCATTAGCGCAATCCTTTTCTCTGATATTTGCAATCACAGTATTAGTTTAATTTGAAAAACAGAGAGACTATAAGAGAAAATTTTTCTTTGTTTTAATGTTTCTTAGATGAATGCATGGATGCAGCACACAAAAACATAGAAAAAACATGGGGTCAAAGGGCCGATGTCATGGAGTCAAGGCTCTACCCATCCCAAAGGTTTACTAGTGATTTTTGTACCTGTCTCTCTTCATCATTAACTCTTGTCAAGAAAACACCAGCGGGCCGGGAACCGTGCTAGGTGGTGTTTTTTGAAGAGTCCTCAGAAGAGGGTAGCATCGCATGACAACTATTTTCGATAGCCTCTGCGCCACTAAAGGGGTTTTTCCTAGGTGTATACTCAATCTTTTCACATGCGGCATCACACGCATTCCCATCAGCGGAAAAATAAACACATATATCATTTAGGAAAAGCAGTCTATATATTTGTCCTAATGTCCTAGACAGAAAATGGCTACCCGGCGGAGTCGCCATTCTGTGGTTTCGACACAAGAGATGAAAAGAAAGAAAAAAGAGAAAGAAGAAAAAAAAAAGAGAAGGGCCCCACGGTGGGAGCCATTTTTCTGTAGCGAGCGATTTTGGACGTGGTTCTTAAGCACTGCCGCTCCTTGGGGTTACTACAGGTCGATTCATTTTTTATCCTATTAAAGCTGATGAAGGAAGGGAAATAGATGTCTCAAATTAACCCTGCTTACATACCGAGTTTAAACAGTGGACTGTTAGGTTACGGATGCAATGTGGTAGTGGGGCCTCTCTTATGCTATTTTGACAGAATGACGGATTTATTCTATGGACAGGAAGTTAGGACTGATGTTTTTCAATTGATATGGGATTTAGGATTTTTGTTTAGTGTGCTCGCTAAGATTTTTTTTCAATCTTATGCCTACGTATTCCCGTTTACCAAAACAAGGAAATCAGAGCAATCATAGTTCCTCCTATTCTATGGGAGGAAATGGTGTTTTGGTGTCTTGTTCAAAGCCCAAGACGTGAAGCGAAAGGTGGTTTGTATCTTGTTCAAAGTCCAAGATGTGAAGCTGAAGATTCTATTTGTATCTTCTTCAAAGCCCAAGATGTGAAGCTAAAAGGTCTCAACTTTAGAGAGAATTTGTCATCTCTAAAGAGGGGTTTGTCTGTTACAACTGTTTATAAAGGAGAATTACTTTAACCGGGATATGTGAATCTAGCAATTCCATAATTTCCTTTATAGGGGATTCCAACCTGAAGGAGAAGACTTTAACTCAGTTTAGAGCAATGCCATCTTTTATTAGGAATTTCTCATGCTAAAGGAGGGACAGTGGCATGGATGTAGATGATCCAGAGGCTTGCCGCTTACAGCGATTAGATGAAAGGGAAGGAGTTGTTGATGTTTGTGTACTGTGAACGAGGCACAGTTTTGATGCTAAAAGGTTGATTGGATCAACCAGTGGTTTTCTTATACAAAGCCTAAGAGGAGGCTATTAGCCCAACAAGAGGGTGTTTTTTATGTGTCTCGTACGAAGCCCGAGAAAGAGGCTAAAAGGAGTTTGACTCAACAAGGGAGTGATTTGTGTCTTGTACAAAGCTCAAGACAGAGGCGAAAAGGAGTTGACTCAACAAGAGAGTTTTTTGTATCTCGTACGAAGCCCGAGATGGAGGCTAAAGTGTTGATTCAATAAGAACCTTTTTTTGTATCTCGTACGAAGCCCGAGATGGAGGCGAAAGATGTTCGACTCAACAAGAGAGTCATTTTTTTGTATCTCGTACGAAGCCCGAGATGGAGGCGAAAGAGGGTACTGTTTCAGTTGAGTGACCAGTATATGGGTTCAAAGAGAAAATCAGTTCTTATATGAGTAACACTGTACTCAGGGATTTTGATTCGAGGATCAGGGATATTTCCTTTTCTTTGAGGAAATGGGAAATCCAAAGGGTATTGAGACTGTCTGAGTCTACGGGGTTCCTTCCTATTCTTGAAGGGTGCTTGAGAATGTCTTTGAGACTCAAGGAAATTAGATTGTCCAAGTCTAGAATTTCATCTTTTGTACTATGCTTTGAGAAACAGTAGTAGACTCTTGGAAAGACTGTTCTATTAAGATGACTGATTTCTGTTCCTATACCTTTAGGAGGTAATCGGGATAATTTGTACGAAGCACAAGAGGAGGCTGGAAACTTTTAAGAAGCCTAGGGACAACTTATACGAAGCCCAAGAGGAGGCTATCATTCCCGGAGGAAGAAATCATTTATACAAAGCCTAAGAGGAGGCTGTGAATACTTCTAAGAAGCCGAAGGGTCCTTGTACAACGCCCAAGAGGAGGCGGGGATGCTTTTAGGAAGCCTGTGGGTCCCCAAACCCCAATAAGTTCAAGACAGGCTATTCACGAAGAATAGATCAAGCCAGGAAAGTTCGAGAATTTGGAAGAAACTCAAGAGATGCCATTCACGGAGAAAAGATCATCTCTGGGGAGTAGAGTTTCTTGACAAGTGCTTTTAAGAAGCCTGTGGGTCCCCAAACCCCGAGAAATTCAAGACAGGCTATTCACAAAGAATAGATCAAGCCAGGAAAGTTCGAGAATTTGGGAGAAACTCAAGAGATGCCATTCACGGAGAAAAGATCATCTCTGGGGAATAGAGTTTCTTTGACAACTTCTAAAGGTGACAGTCTATGAAAGGGTTCACCGAGAATGCTGCCTTTCATGTCTCCATATTGTTTAACCCCAAGAGGAGGGAAGACTGTGTCTGGTAATCCTTTGGGGATCTAGTTTTGACTATTTAAGAGTGATCAACGAGCTTAATGCTAGACGTAGTTACCGGGGAAACTCTAAATATCTATACTATTATTACACAGTTGATATGAGTTTATGAAAGAAGACTTATAGCGAAACAGCCCCACAATACAGTTATATGTATATGAAAATGGTAAATGAAAGCGGATAAACACTTACTCGGTTGTAGAGCTTCCATGCTGTTTGGTTAGTTGTTCAACAAAGAAAGATTGAAAACAACAGTATATTTCAAAATCAAAGGAGAAAATGCTTTGAAAAAGAAAGATTTGGGGCTTACAGCTTAAGGAGAGGCCCAGGATTTTCTCAGTGATCGCAATGTTGAATTTGTACAGAGGGACTTATGCAAGTGACTGAGGCCCAAAAAAGGTTTCTGTACAAAGGGGTGGGTTTTACACTCTCTCAAGAGGCCCAAAAGGTTTAAAGAAAAAAGTGGGGCTTATAACACGAGGGTAGGCCCAGATGATTTTCCTTTAAAATGGGGGTCGCGCCGAGATTTTCTTTTAACGCAAAGGGGCTTATACAATATCTGAGGCCCAAAGTTGTTTTGGTTAAAAGGGGATTGGGTCTTACACTCTATTAGAGGAACAAAAAGTTTTGAATGGGTCTTATAGCTCGATGAGAGGCCCAATTGATTTTTAAAAGGCGACGATTGCGCCGTTTACTTGTACAGAGGGACTTATACAATAAGTGAGGCCCAAAATGGTTTTTCTATACAAGGGGGTTGGGTCTTACGCTCTATTAGAGACCCAAAAAGTTTTTAAAGAAAATAAATGGGTCTTACTACTCGAGGGTAGGCCCAAGGTTTGTTTTTCAACGGATGATGATCGCGCCGAGATTTTGAAAACACCGGGGGGTCTTATACAAAGACTGAGGCCCAAAAATGATTTGGTTTTCAAAGGGGTTGGGTCTTACACTCTAACAGAGGCCCAACAGTTTTTTGAAATGATTTATGAGGGTTGAATTAATCAAAACCCTAATTTGTTTTCAAAATGTGTTTTAATTGAATAAAATATTCAATTAAAATGATCAAAATTGTTTAACATGTCGAAAACAAATTGTGATCTTGGATTAATGCTTCATAAATCAAGTTTTGTCCTACAAAATGATTAGAAACCATTAAAATTTGCAAAATCAATAAGGAAGAAGTATTTTAAATATCAAAAACAATTAAAACATTAATTCTTCACAAAAATATCAGTTATATGAAATAAATAATATTTTTGGGATTTTTTGGGAAAATAAAATATTTTAACATTTTTGTGAATTATTAAAAAAAGAATCAACTCAAAATCATTAAAACTCAGAGAGAAATTAATTTTTGAATCAATTAAATAAAATCACAAAATTCAAATATTTGAATTTGAGAGAAATGGCACCAAGAACAGCTGAAGAACACACGCGTTTTTCAGTTTTGCCCAAATTTGCGTTTTCTATCCAATCTCACTGAATACTTGATTATATCATGCAATCCACATATCAATATGCTCGTCTCAACCTCACGATCATGTTTATGACAATTAATTTCATTTAAATTAAGCATAAAACAAGAAATCACGACAAATTCTCAAGAACCCTAAATTCTGCATGAAGGCTGGGATATTTGACACACGATTCAAATAAAGCAATTACTTGAGGGGAAACATTCCATGCATGATTATGAACATTTGGAAAAAGCGAGGAAATATGCATAGATTGAGAGATGACCAAGTTTAGGCTTACCTCTAGGTCGTGAGAGCAAGAGAAAATTTATTTCTGAGTTGGAGGTGTTACAGATGAGTTGTGATGATCTGAACAACTTCCCTACACCCTATGAAGTGTGTTTGAATGCTTGGACTTGATGGAAATTGGCTAGATCACTTCATGGCATCTCAACTGCAACTTGGTTAAAACATTGAGCAATTGACTGGTGATTCTGAGAAATTAGTGTTCCAGATGTTGTTTGGGTGTTTGATCAGCTCCCATATGATGTATGTGAGGTGTGTGTGTGATTGGTTTGAGTGGAATTGCCCTCTAATGAAAAACCCGATAGTGACTTGCTAAGAAAGGCATTTTTTAGAGTGAGAAGTGGATTTTGAGAAAGGAAAGTGTTGTAGGCCTTTGGTGTACTTAAACTGATCATAATTAAGCTCTATTTATAGTAGAGCAAGTTTGTTTTGCAAGGAATAGTGAATGGTAACTGTTGAGTAGGGTTGGCCAATGTTGGCAAATGAAAATCCAAGTCTTATCTAGCCATTGACTAGAGGTTAGGGCACAGGCTGCTAGTCCCCTTGGTCTTGGATAAGTCTTGACTGAATTCAGTTGCAAATGGCTCAGTCCATACCACCTTGGTGCTTCCATTGAATGCCCTAATCCAAAATTAGAGTCTTGTCCCTATTTTGGGCAATTCTAGGTTTAGCATGCTATTTCTTGTTCCAAGGACTTTGGAGGCTTGGCTCAGTGATTGTCCCCTTTAGATTCAATCCTCAGATGTGTCCAAAGTGATGACAAGGCTTGGAATTGGCTGATTTTGGCAAATCGACCAAAAGTACAAAAATTTGCCTTGCCTTGGCAGATTTCAGCAAGGCATCTTGCCACTACCATATCTCAAAGCTCAAATTGAATTTGGTGATGTTCTTGGCCACTTTGGAAAGCCCTTATATGATACAACAACTGTCTGATCATATTTGGTTTTGATACCTTTTGGATCCAAGTGAAAAATCCCCCTACATTTGGAAAAAAGTAAGGCAAATTCTGACTTAGTGAAATTTTCACTAAGTGTTGGAACAAAGTGACTTTTCTTGATTTTGATCACTCCATAACTCAAAATCCATGAGGAATTTGGACATAGGACAATATGAAGCTTTTGTAGAGGGCAATGAGATCTACAAATCAAGCTTTGGATGGAAAAAAATGGCTTTGTCGTTTAGGAGTTATGATCCTCCAAAGTTGGTACCTTTGTCACTTTATTTCATAACTTAGAAAATTTTCTAAGTTTTTATGGTTACCCCTTTTACAAGTTATCCCACTTTCTTTGATTTTTCTTGATGAATGATGATTCAAATCATACATTAACATCATTTTAGGGTTAAAAAACCATTTTTATGAAAAATCTCAAAAAGTCAAAGTTGACTTTTGTGCACGGTTGACTTTTTGTCAGATGAATTCCAAACTGTGCAATCCTTTATGAAATCATGTCCTTGACCTAAATCAAACTTGATGGACATGTTCCATGGGTGTTATAGGGTGTATTGAATCATGTCTTAGAGTTTGGGAGCATGTCCTGGTCAAAAGTCAAAGCCACAGTTGACTTTTCTCGCGAAACCCTAACTGTGGTTCAGATGAAATTGAAACTTGTTGCTCAAGCTTCTTGGATCAATCCATTGTTCCAAATGGATCAATATGGTATATTAGAGACCCTCAAATCATGTCTTGAGATCTTGGTTCATGATTTGTCCCAAAAGTCAACCCAGGGGTGAATTAGGTTAAGAAACCCTAATTCCTGATTTTTTATGTATGCATCCCCTGAGGCCAAATTAACTTGATGATTGGGTCTATGAGGTTCCATGGAGTATATTAGGATATGTTTTGAATCATTGGCTCATGCCCAGATGAAAATTTCCATCTGGAGGCCCTGGTCGACCAAAACCCTAATTTAGTGACACTGGCGATCTTGAAGCTTGATCCACCTTGAAGGGAGCAACCTTGTACTTAATCCTTGAAGTGGGAGTCCTCTTGATCCATTGTGGATGTTTGAGACGTTAGACAAGTTGAAGATCATGTCATTTCTTGAGTGATCCTTTGGCTAAACACTCAGAGAGGGCTTGAAACCCTAATTCTGATTATAGTAAATGTTCACTCATCTTTGCAGAGACTGATGAGGCAAGATAGTCCATCCATATTATGATGAAGATTTTCACAATGATGGGAAATCTTAGTGGGCAAAATTTGGGGTATGACATCCTCATTCAAATCAGCGAGCCCAAAGTCAAGGATATTAGAACCAGTGCCATAGCCAACATAGGCATCGCAACAACTTAGAAAGAAGGAATACTCCTCTTAATCCAATTCTCATGTAATACACTCAACTTCTGCAGCCTCTGATTCAAAGCTCATTGGTAGTCCCCAAGTCTTTGAAGCTTGTTCCAAAACCGTACTTGCTTGGGTACGATCCTTATATGCAATGTGGATATCATGGCGGATCAATAAGACACTCAACTAAAGACTGCAATGCTTTCCAAGCAAAAGTGTAACAGTTGATCGACAAAAAGTATATAGCCTTTTCATCAGAAGGAAACTTGTTGGTGAACGTCAACCTCTCATCCAAATGAGTGTGAAGACCTTAAAGGGTATCTCCTGAAGACAGTGAATCAAACAAGAAGTCATCCTCAATGTCGACAGCCATGGGGCATTTTTATCATTTGCATTCGTATTTTCTTTGTATGTTAAATACTGCACATTTTTTAAACATTGTTTTTCTTTTAATGGTAATATTAATGAAGTCATTATGCATTTTCTGAATCAATCCATTCGTATTCACTCTTGCTATTTTTCCTTCATTCATGAAAAACAAAAAATTCTTCCATTCACTTGTCTTTATCAAACTGTTGTTTTAACAAAGATTGGAAGGAGGGTGATGAAAACCAGTTACCAGAAATTGTTGTGGTATGCTTTCGAATAGAACTTTGTCGATGATGTAAGGCATTCTTTCAAACCCCCAAACACTGGAGAAATAAGGAGTTAATCCCTAGTCAACCACTTTGAGCCTAGAAGTTGGTGTTTCTTTCGGAATTAAAACCCTTAATCATAACTTGGGGCAGGGTAGTTGTGTTCAGATAATTTGATTATGCATTCACTGTCAAGAGAATCCATCCATCTGTACACCCTCCATAGAGGATCAACCACATGTTATCCTTCGCACACAGCACAAAGTGTCGAAGAAGTTGTGAAAATCCAAGAGAAATTATAATGGTTGATCATCATCCACCAATAACATGGCAGTCACAACCTTTTAGCAAAAACAAAAAAAAATGTATAGAAAAAATCCCGCAAAGTCGAATACCACAAAAACGACTTAGGCAAATATTAGGGCATCCTGGTGGACCAAAAGCTTCAAAGAAGTGGTCCAGGCAAAATTAGGGATAGAAATAAATCAAAAGAGATCATCAAAATCCTCGACAAAAATAAAATAAGGTGACTGCCATTTCAAAAAAAATCTCATCTTGAATCCTCATTCTTACCATCACACCTTAAAATCTTCTTAGGCATTGAATGCATGGGTCAATTAACTGAACGTAGGATCGGAGTTCGTCAAGAAGAATGGGCGGGTTAAAATTAAATTTTGAGCCTTATATCCTTTTGTTTCAGAAACTGTGAACCAGGCCACGTTACAACCCTTAAAAGACCTAATTGACGTAGAGTTTATTCTGAAAGTATACTACAACAAGGTTGTGATAACATGACTCCAAACGATCTTTGTTAATGATTTGTGTTAATCACATCACCTTACACACTGTGAATGTCTAAATCAACATTGTGTTATGATCATTGATCTGTTCACTTTATTCACCATCATATCAATAAATCTTAATTTCAAATTTTTCATAAGCACTGCATTAAAATTACTATTTTTGAATGAACTATTTTAAATTTCAAGTAAGCATTTAGCATCAAAGGATTCCTGTTGAAAAGTATTTCAGTGGGGGTTTTTGTTATCGTATCCGCAAGGATTGGCCAATATCGGATTCATATCTTTCGAACTAGAGAAATACATCGATTCGGCTTCAACCATAACCCCACTATTTTGCATTGTACTACGATCACCTTTTGATTTTCTATAAAAGGTATAATGACCAATGTCGTATGCACTCCAAGTAATGACACAAAATTTTGGCTCGTACGACAACCATTTAAGTATCTCGGATGCACTACGATCATTAGATACACTTTTATTAAACCAATCCATGAATCTATTATTATGCTCTATCAACAACAACTTGTCACTCATTCGGGGATATTTTTTCTTCAAAAGTATTTTGGGAGTATCTATGAAAGGTTGAACCTCATCTATATTATTCAATATATAGAAATGTGATTGAATAACTACATCCCAAGCCATTGACCTAACATTTAGATCTTGAATACCTCTTCTGTCTGTGTCAGCATGACGAGACTTTGGAATTCCTATAGAATCTGCATCCGACAAATAGTTTGTACAAAATTCAACAGCATCTTCTGTGATGTACCTTTCAATAATCGAAGCTTCTGGTCGGTGATGATTCTTCGTATATCCTTTAAAGATCTTCATATATCGCTCTATTGGATACATCCACCTTAAATAAACTGGACCACAAATTCTAATTTCTCTTACGAGATGAACAAGTAAGTGAACCATAATGTCAAAAAAATGATGGCGGAAAATACATCTCCAATTGACACAAGATTATGGCAGCCTCATCTTCTAATTCATCCAATTTTTTGAAATCAAGAACTTTATTACATATGGCATTGAAGAATAAACACAGTCTCGTTATAGTTACTCTCACACTTTTTAGAAGGATCCCACGGATAGCCACTGGTAGAAGTTGTTGCATCAATACATGACAATCATGAGATTTTAAACCATTTAACTTGAGATCTTTCATTGGTACAAGTTTCTTGATGTTTGATGAGTAACCTTGCGGAACTTTAATACCTTACAAACACTCGCAGAACATCTTCTTTTCCTTTTTAGATAGATTGTGACATGCTGGAGGCAGATAAGTTCTATTTTCTTTCTCTATTGGAGCCAACTGTTTTCGTATGCCCATCTTCTCCATATCAAGAAGGGAAGTCTTACTATCTTTAGTCTTGCCCGGAATGTTTAGAAGTGTGCCAATCAAACTATCACACACATTTTTCTCTACGTGCATCACATCAAGACAATGTTTGACATCAAGACTTGACCAATATGGAAGATCAAGGAAGATGGACCTCTTTTTCCATATATTTTTCACAACTTCCCCTTTTCTTTTCCTCTCTTCCCACTTTTTTCTTTTTCTCTCTTCCCACCTTTTTCTTTTTCTCTCTTCCCAAAGACAACATTAATGTGTTTCTGTCGTTGATAAACTTCATCCCCGGTTAAAGGTTTAGGAGCCTCACCAAACTCTTGCTCTCCATTAAAAGCCTTTCGCAATCTACGATAAGAATGACCCGGTTTTAGAAATTTTTGATGCCCAAGGTAAACGGTCTTTTTTCCAAACTCAAGTTGGTGATAACAAGTATCATCTTCACATATAGGACACGCTTTATGTCCTTTGAAACTGTATCCATCCAAGTTACCATAAGCCGGAAAGTCGTTAATTATGCAAAATAACATTACACGCATATTAAACTTTTCCCCATAATATGCATCATCAACTTCAACACCTTCATCCCACAAGAGTCGTAAATCATCAATTAATGGACTTAGATAAACATCTATATCGTTACCAGGTTGTCGTGGTCCAGAAATCATCATACTTAACAGTATATACTTGCGCTTCATGCACAACCAAGGAGATAGGTTGTAAATAGTGAGAAGAACAGGCCACGAAGTATGATTAGTGCTCAGATTACCAAAGGGGTTCATTCCATCGGTGGCAAGCCCAAGCCTAAGGTTTCTTGGCTCGACTTCAAAATCCAGAAAAAATGAATCAATTTTCTTCCATTGCAACGAATCAGCTACATGACGAATGTTTCCATCACGAATCCTTTCATCTGCATGCCATCTAAGATTCTTTGCGTCATTCAAATTAGCAAAAAGTCTCTTTAATCATGAAACTATTGGCAAGTACCATAACACTTTAGCAGGAGGATGCTTCCTACTAACATTGTCATAGTGATCATTGTCATCACCATTGTTAGCCTTCAGCTTGTAACGCGACACACCACATTTTGGACATTGAAACAAGTCTTCATACTCTTTCCAGTATAATATGCATTCATTAGGGCAAGCATGTATCTTGATATACTCCAGACCCAGTGGTAACAATATCTTCTTGGCCTCATAGCAACGATCCGGCAATTTGTTATCTTCTGGTAACATTTGCTGTAGCAATTCAAGTAATTCCGTGAAACTTTTATCCAACCATCCATTTTTTGTCTTCAGATTAAACAACTTTAACACCGCCAACAATCGTGTGAACTCTGTGCATCCCTTATATAAAGGGGTGTCTTTATCACTACATAAATTATCATAAATATGAGCATTCATAAAAGAAGATTCCCCAATATCACGGAACATATCCTCTAGTTGATTTTCCATATATTCATCTTCCTCCACTCTTTGACTTTGTGACGCCCGACTTTCCTTATTATCCACCTCACCATGCCACGTCCATATTATATAATTTTGATATATACCATCACAACAAAGGTGATTGTGTATTTCTTTCTTTGTACCTTTTTTGATATTCGTACAAACAACTCAAGGATAATAAAAGATACCATTATTGTTGGGAAGATGTTTATCAACGTATTCAAGGAATTCACGAACTCCGTTCTCATAAACCGGACCTAATCTATTGGCTTTCATCCAACTACGATCCATTACAACTTCTGAAATTTATACATGTATAATAATGTGAATGACACACCAAAATCTAATCCAAAAAATCATACTAAACGTAAATCATACTAATCTATATGCATATACAATATGAACAAAGAAAAAATCAATGAAGATGTACTCTCATACTAAACGTAAAACATATGAAACATCTCATTCTGACTTGAGCATATACAATATGAACAAAGAAAAAAGGAATGAAGATATTGAAGACCGTACTGCAAAGCTGTAATCAAATGAACGTAAGGAATGAAGATGTTGAAGAGTACCGTACGTCAAATCTGAAGAATCAAATGAATGAAGACGGTCAATATTTGAGCATAAACCAAGAAAAAAGGAATGAAGATGTTGAAGAATACCTTACTTCGAAGCTGAGGAAGCAAATGAATGAAGACGGTCAATATTTGAGCATAAACCAAGAAAATAGGAATGAAGATGTTGAAGAGTACCTTACTTCGAAGCTGAAGAAGCAAATGAATGAAGAGGAAAAGGGTAAAGGTTAGGGCGTCTCTGGCTCACTTGTTCGATTAGGGAGTCTTATGAAAGAAATACAAAATAAGTTTTGTTTTAATTTATCAGTAAAGCTTTTAATCTCGGTTGGAGAAACAAACCGTAGTGGAATCTTAAGTGACACACGCTAAATGTATCCTAAAAAATGGAAAAAATGAGTTGTATGGAATCGAAGCTTGTTACATTTCATTTATTATTACGGTTATTCATCTTAATCGTTGTAAAATAATTTACAATTTATTTTTTAAATAATGGACTTAAGTGACACACACTAAATGTACTCTAAAAATTGGAAAAAATGTAGTTGCAGGGAATCGAAGCTTGCTACATTTTATTTATTACTACGGCGGTTTAAGTCAACCGTCATTAAATAACTTTTGATACCCCAGCTTTTTCCTGGGCGCGAAATTTTTAACCTATTACAACGGCGTAAAAGGATGCGTTGTAAGCCTGACGTTGTTGTTTTAGCGTTTTGTAGTAGTGTTACCGTCGTTCTATAGTCGAAATCGTTTTAAACTTTAGGGTAACAAAGAGTTTGGTTGATTTGTAACGGATCGTTTGCATAAGAATTTAATAACAATGGTAAAGAAATTGGTTTTAAAGGTTTGGTAAAAGCATGCCAAGATTAGGGTCCGATAATTTGTTTCATACGTATTTACTCGATAAAGTATGTGAACTTGTTAACAATGAATATAATCACATATCCTCTCAACAAGTTTATCTCTAACACTTGTTGTGGGATTTATCATATTGATCCTTAGATGATCTCTCACTCTAACTATCAATATGATAACATTCAAAGATCAATATTTATGAACATCAACTCTCAAAACTATCTCTAGCCTTATGATTGTTGATGGATTAAAACTTAGGTCAAGTCTTAGAACATATTTCTCAATCATGAACCAAAACAAAGTAAAACCATACAAACAAAGTTTTTCACCATATATTAATCATCAACAAAGTTCACAAACTAAATATCAAGATCAATACATACAAAATATAGGATTACCTACCACTAATCTTGACACAAGAGATGTTTAGCTACCCATTGTCATGGTAGCTTGATCAACAAGTAATAGACAAAGCTTTTGTTGCATCAATCTTCAATGGATCAAGCATTGAAGCATAAAAGCTTTGGATCTAAGAAAAATAATTAAAGATGAAGTTCTTAAGCTCCAAATGTGTTTCTAGGTTACAAAGATTCTTGGAAAAAGTGTTATGTTACAAAATATCTACAAAACACCCTAAATACCACTTTCTGCCTAGACAAATTCTCCAAACAAGCTCCAAAATTTGTCAGGCAAAACCAATAAGCTCAGCCACGTGACAGAATAATGCAGAGAAAGCTGGGAAAAATATCTGAAATCGTCAGGAGAAATTCAACTTCGCCAGGCGAATCTCTTTTGCCTCATCTTCGCCAGGCGAATCTTCTAGTGAAGCACTTCCAGTAGCTACTAGAATTGAAAACATTTTTCACTGGTTGAAGGTCCTATAGCTTGCAGACATGCGACTTTGTTCGTTTCTTCGTGTTTTCTTCCGATTTTTGCCGCGTCCTTTTTACAAAATATGCTGCAAAACTAACAGTAACATTAAAAAGACTAAATATAGACATTGATTCAAAAATCACTTAAAAATAAGCTGTTTCGCATTCAGACATCTATAAAAGTGCTTAAAAATGCCATAAATTGATCTAAAATTCATTCTAATCTAGACACCTATCAAACTCTCCCTAAATTGCCTCGTTGTTCGTCCTCAAACAAAAGTAAGTTTCAACAATCACAGACAAGTTTTCAAAGCACCAAATCAATCGAAAAATATCAATGGTTCAAACTCGACAATCACACACACAAAGTATTTTCACAAAGTTGTATAGAATCAAAACATGAATATGAATTAAGTTATAAACACAACATCATACAATGCAAAATCAAGTACCTACAAGTTCAAGTTGAATCACCTAAATTCACTTATTATCAAACACACTATGTACAAAAATTTACAAGGGACAAAACACTCTCATAAGCAATCGTGCCACATCCAGAATCATTCATACATTCATCTCACAAAGTTATCACAAATAATAGAAACAAAGATCACTAAGGACTTTTTGGTTGTAATTTGGCTTAGGTTAAAAACAAAGGACATATCTACACGACTATTGAACAAAAAACAAGTAATAACTATGAAGAGCATTTCTTGTTCAAATTTTTCATTCTTGTTCACCCTTTATTCCTTTCTTTCACAATGCATTCTCTTCTTTTGGTTTTCTTTTCTTTTTTGTGCTTTTTGTGCTTTTTGTTCTTTTTCTTTCTTTTTGTTTTTAATTTCTTTTTCTTAGAATGCATTGTACCACCAATTCCTTTTTCTCCTTTCAAGGCAAACCATTCTCCCCAACTTTAACATTGATATAAGCTTAGCTTAAATGCTCTTCAAAACGGGTTAAAATTCGGGTTCATGATTCACAATAAAATTTTTCTTCTTAGGCTCAAAAGGTGTTTCAAATACGCGCACACTCACAAGGTTACTTGAAGTGTTTTTGGAATGGTGATTTTTCTCATAGTACTCAAAAATTTGCCTTGATCATTTCTAAGTTTCCAACATTTAAAACAAACTCACAAGATTTAACATGAACAAAACGAGTAAAACAACGAATACTTGAACTCTATTTTTGGTGAACAATGGAAAGCATCTCACTTTTGTGGTTTTGTCCTAATTGATTCACGCATGAACAAGTATTTACAACACAATGCATTACCATAATTTTGTATAAAGCACTAACTCACAATTATGCTAAAAATCTACAAAACAAACATTCACACTTTGGTTGTGCACATTATTAAGAATTCTATCATCACCATCACATGTTTAAGGTTAACAAAACACTCTTTTTCTTCTTGTGCTCGCATACAAAATTTTCAAAAAATTAAGGACAAACATCACTTTCTTTGCACAAACACAAACATAAAAAAATAGAATTTAAATTAAACCAAAATTTAACCAAACTGAAATTTTATAAGTTATGGTGTAAACCCACCGAAGATGTACTCGCCGAAGCGACAAAATGCTACAACAAAAATTCGCCGAAGCGACCCAAAAGTACTTGCTAATAATAGCAAACTGAAAATAAAATAAACATAAAATAAATGAAAAAACAAAAATTCTTCACTTTGTAGTCTCCAACCTCTAATTAACCATAACGTTCAAATCATCTTGCATCTCATCATCTCCATCATCATCATCATCATCAGCTTCACCATCAGCATCAACTCCAGCGACTCCTCCCCCTGAAAAGAATGGTCGCCTGTTGTAGCGAGCGATTTTGGACGCGGTTCTTAAGCGCTGGTCGCTCTCTGCGGTTTGAGTTTGAACTACAGGTCGATTCATTTTTTATCCTATTGTGAGCTGAATAAGGAAGGGAAATAGATGTCTCCAATTAACCCTGCTTGCATACTGAGTTTAAACAGCGGTCTGTTAGGTTACGGATGCTATCAATGTGGGGGGCCTTTGTACTGGTTATTTGTATTTTCGCCAATACGGTTTTCTTTCTTTTAATCTAGGCAAAGGGTTTCTGACGGGGAACAAGGATTAGGATGTTAGGACTGATGCTTTTGAATTACTGCTTTTGATTGACGGAGATATGGGATTTGGTTTTTTTGTTGATTGCGCTCTCTAAGATCTTTTCTTTCGATCTTATGCCTACGTATTCCCGTTTACCGAAACAGGGAAATCAGAGCGTTCGTAGTTCCTCCTATTCTATGGGAGGAAATGGGTGTTTTTGGTGTCTTGTTCAAAGCCCAAGACGTGAAGCGAAAGGTGATTTGTATCATGTTTAAAGCCCAAGATGTGAAGCTGAAAGGTCTATTTGTGTCTTGTTCAAAGTCCAAGACGTGAAGCTGAAAGACCTCGACTTTAGAGAGAATTTGTCATCTCTAAAGAGAGGAGGAGGAGAATTACTTTAACTGGGATACGCGGATCCAAGCAATGCCATAATTTTCGAAGAAAGGGTTTTAACCTGAAGGAGAAGACTTTAACTCAGTGTAGAGCAATGCCATCTTTCCTTAGGAATTTCTCATGCTAAAAGAGGGACAGTGGCATGGATGTAGATGATCCAGAGGCTTGCCGCTTACAGCGATTAGATGAAGGGGAAGGAGTTATTGATGTTTGTATACTGTGAACGAGGCACAGCTTTGATGCTAAAAGGTTAATTGGATCAACCAGTGGTTTTCTTATACAAAGCCTAAGAGGAGGCTATTTTCCGCTAGGAAAATCATTATACAAAGCCTAAGAGGAGGCAATTTTGTGTCCCGTACAAAGCCCGAGAGAGAGGCTAAAAGATTTTGACCCGACGATGGAGTCTTTTGGTATCTCGTATGAAGCCCGAGATGGAGGCGATTATTTGTTTGGCTCAATAAGAACCTTTTTGTATCTCGTACAAAGCCCGAGATGGAAGCAAAAGGGGGATTGACTCAATGAGGGAGTCTCTTATGTGTCTCGTACAAAGCCCGAGAGCGAGGCTAAACGTTGTTTGATTCTGCTGGGGAGAATTTTGGTATCTCGTACGAAGCCTGAGATGGAGGCTATTGTAACTATTTCAGTTGAGTGACAGATCCAATATACTGATTTTAAAAGAGAAAATCAGTTCTTATATGAGCATCACTGTACTCAGGGATTTGATATGAGGATCAGGGATATTTCCTTCTCTTTGAGGAAACGGGAAATCCAAAGGGTATTGAGACTGTCCGAGTCTGCGGGTTTCCTTCCTATTTAACGAAGGGTGCTTGAGAATGTCTTTAAGACTCAAGGAAGTTAGACTGTCCATGTCTAGAGTTTTATCTTTTGTACTATGCTGTGAGAAACAGTAGTAGATTCTATGAAAGGACTGTTCTATGAGGATGACTATGTTCTGTTCCTATACCTTTAAGAGGTCGTCGGGACAATTTGTACGAAGCCCAAGAGGAGGCTGGAAACTTTTAAGAAGCCGACGGGTCCTTGTATGAAGCCCAAGAGGAGGCTATCATTCCCGGAGGAAGAGATCATTATACGAAGCCTAAGAGGAGGCTGTGAATACTTCTAAGAAGCCGTAGTGTCCTTGAATAATGCCCAAGAGGAGGCCGATGCTTTTAAGAAGCTCGTGGGTCTATCATCTCCTTTCCATTAGGAGAGATAACTCTTTTAAAGATAAAAACCACTGGTAAACGTGCGAGGTTTACTATCCAGTGACTTTTAGCTTTTGAAGAGGGTTCCTTAGTTAAGGTCCAAGATTATGACCATAGTGGGTACCCAAACCCCGAGACATTCAAGGCAAGCTATCCACAAGGAATAGATCAAGTCAGGAAAGTTCGAGAATTTGGAAGAAACTCAAAGATGCCATTCACGGAGAATACATTCATCTTGGGGAGTAGAGCTTCTTGACGATTCCTAAGGAGGACAGCAGAAGAGAATACTGTATCTGGTGCTCCTATTGGGGATCTAGGCGTCTATTTCTATGAATAAGTGAAACGGCGTCACCTAGTTCTAGACGTAGTAGCCGGGGAAACTAGAAATATCTATACTATTATTACACAGTAGATATGAGTTTATGAAAGGAGACTTACAGTGAGCAGCCCCACAATACAGTTTATAATATGAAAGCAGTAAACGAAAGCGATAACCACTTACTCGGTTGTAGTGCTTCCATGCTGTTTGGTTAGTTGTTCAACAAAGAAAGATTGAAAACAACAGTATATTCAAAATCAAAGGAGAAAGTGCTTTGAAAAAGAAAGATTTGGGGCTTACAGCTCAAGGAGAGGCCCAGGGTTTTATCAGTGAGCGCACTGTTTGACTTTGTACAGAGGGACTTATACAAGTTTCAGGGGCCCAAAAAGGTTTTCTGTACAAAGGGATGGGTCTTACACTCTCTCAAGAGGCCCAAAAAGGTTTAAAGAAAAAGAGTGGGGCTTATAACACGAGGGTAGGCCCAAATGATTTTTTCGTTTAAAAATGGCGATCGCGCCGAGGTTTTCTTTTAACGCAGAGGGACTTATACAATAAGTGAGGCCCAAAATGTTTTGGTTAAAAGGGGGGTTGGGTCTTACACTCTAATAGAGGCCCAAAGTGTTTTGAATGGGTCTTATATCTCAAGGAGAGGCCCAAGGGTTATTTTGAAAAGGCGACGATCGCGCCGTTTGCTTGTACAGAGGGACTTATACAATGTATGAGGCCCAAAAAGTTTTTGTACAAGGGGGGATGGGTCTTACACTCTCTCAAGAGGCCCAAAGTGTTTTGAAAATGATTTATGAGGGTTGAATTAATCCAAAACCCTAATTTGTTTTCAAAATGTATTTGATTGAATAAAAATTCAATTAAAATGATCAAAAATTGTTTAACACATGGAAAACAAATTGTGATCTTGGATTAATGCTTCAAAAATTAAGTATTGACCTACAAAATTATTAGAAAGCATTAAAAGTTGCAAAATCAATGTAGAAAAAATATTTAAAATGCCAAAAACAATCAAAATATTAATTCTTTACAAAAATATCAATTATATGAAATAAACAATATTTTTGGGATTTTTTGTGAAAATAAAATATTTTAACATTTTTGTGAATTATTAAAAAAAGAATCAACTCAAAATCATTAAAACTCAGAGAGAAATTAATTTTTGAATCAATTAAACAAAATCACAAAATTCAAATATTTGAATTATTCAAAAATGGCGCCAAGAACAGCTGAAGAACACGCGCGTGTTCTTGGTTTCTCAGATTTGCATTTTCTATCCAATCTCCATGAATACGTAATCATATCATGCAATCCACATATCATTATGCTCGTCTCAACCTCACGATCATGTCTATGTACTTTAATTTCATTTAAATTAAACATACAACAAGAAATCACGAAGAAACCTCAAGAACCCTAATTTCTGCATGAAGGCTAGGATTTTTGATACACGATTCAAACAATGCAATTAATTGAGGGAAAACATTCCATGCATGATTATGAACATATGTCCAAATTATTGTGCTAGGGAATATGCATAGATTGAGAGATGACCAAGTATGTGCTTACCTCCAAGTCGTGACAGCAAGTTCAAAGTGATTTTTGATTTGGATGTATTACATATGAGTGGTGATGATCTGAACAGCTTCCCTACACCCTATGGATTGTGTTTGGATGGTTGGACTTGATTGAAATTGGCTGGATCATTTTGTGGTACCTCAGCTGCACTTTGGTTAAAACCTTGAGCAACCAGCTGGTGATTTTGTGAAATTGATGTTTCAGAAGTAATCTAAGTGTTTGGATCACTTCTATATGATGTATGTGAGGTGTGTGAGTGATTGGTTTGATTGGAAAAGCTCTCAAACTCAAAACCCGATATCTACCTTGCTAAGAATGGCATTTTTGCCAAGAGAAAGAGATTTTGAGGAAAGCATCTGTTAGATGGCTTTGGTGTACTCAAACTGATCACAATTGAGCTCTATTTATAGTAGAGCAAGTTTGTTTTGCAAGGAATAGTGAATGGCAGCTGGTAAGTAGGTTTGGCCAATGTTGGCAAATGAAAATCCAAGTCTCCTCTAGCCATTGACTAGAGGTTAGGGCACAGAGCTTTGGTCCCCTTGGTCTTGGATAAGTCTTGACTGATTTCAGATGAGAATGGCTCAGTCCATGCCACCTTGATGGTTCCATTGAATGCCTCATTCCAAATTTGAAGTCTTGTCCCTATTTTGGCCATTCTAGGTTCAACATGCTATTTCTTGTTCCATGGACTTTGGAGGCTTGGCTCAGTGATTGTCCCCTTTAGATTCAATCCTCTGAGGTGTCCAAGTGGATAGGAGCAATTGAATTTGGCTGATTTTGGCAAATCGACCAAAGTTGCAAATTCTGCCTTGCCTTGACAGATTTCAGCAAGGCAACTTGGCAATGTTGTATCTCATGGTGTAGGTTGAATTTGGCAATGTTCTTGGCCATTTTGGAAAGCTCTTACATGATACAACAACTATTTGAACAAGTTTGGTTTTGATCTCTTTTGATTCCAAGTGAAAAATCCTCCTACATTTGGCAAAAAGTGAGGCAGAATCTGACTTAGTGAAAATTTCACTAAGTGTTGGAAAAAGTGACATTTTCACTTTTCAGCCACTTTGATCACTCCATAACTCAAAATCCTTAATGAATTGGAATGACTTGTAGTTGAAGTTTTTGTAGGTGATAATGAGGGTTACAAATCCATCTTTGGATGAGAAAAAATGGCCTTGTGGTTTAGGAGTTATGGTCCTCCAAAGTTGGTACCTTTGCCACTTTATTTTTAACTTAGAAAAAATTCTAAGTTTTATGGTTACCCCTTTTACAAGTTATCTCACTTTTATTGATTTTTCTTGATGAATGATGATTCAAAACATACATTAACATCATTTTAGGGTTAAAAATCCATTTTGGTGAAAAATCTCAAAAAGTCAAAGTTGACTTTTGTGCACAATTGACTTTTTATCAGATGAATTCCAAACTGTGCAATTCTTCAGGAAATCATGTCCTTGACCTAAATCAAACTTGATGGGCATGTTCCATGGGTGCCATAGGGTATATTCAATCATGTATTAGGGTTTGGGAGCATGTCCTGGTCAAAAGTCAAAGTTACAGTTGACTTTTCCCTTAAAACCCTAATTGTGGTGCAGATGAAATTGAGACTTGTTGCCCAAGCTTCTTGGATCAATCCATTGTTCCAAATGGATCAATATGGTATATTAGAGACCCTCAAATTATCTCTTGAGGTCTTGGCTCATGGTTTGTCCCAAAAGTCAACTTAGGGGTGAATTAGGTCAAGAAACCCTAATTCCTGATTTTTGATGAATGCATCCCCTGAGGCAAAATTGACTTGATGCATGGGTTCATGAGGTTCCATGAAGTATATTAGGTTATGTTTTGGATCATTGCCTTGTGCCCAGATGAAAATTTCCATCTGGAGGCCCTGGACGACCAAAACCCTAATTTGGTGACACTGTCGATCTTGAGACTTGATCCACCTAGAAGGGAGTAGCCTTGTGCTTAATCCTTGAAGTGGGAGTCCTTTTTGATCCATTGTGGATGTTTGAGAGATTATACAAGTTGAAGATCATGTCATTTCTTGATTGATCCTTTGTCTAAGCACTCAGAGAGGGCTTGAAACCCTAATTTTGATTGTAGTGGATGCTCACCCATCCTTGGGGAGACTAATGAAGCATAAAGGTACATCCATATTGTGATGATGATTTTCACAATGATGGGAAATCTAAGTGGTCAAAATTTGGGGTATTACAGATGCCCCTATTTAATCTTCTTGGACCCGAAGGTGTGAATGACGAAGGGATTCGGGCATTCGGGGTGCAAGAGGATTAAATATCGGAATACCCAAAATTTTGATGGTGGTTATGAATGGTAGCTTACGCATTCATCTTCGTTAGCTAAGCAATGATGTTTAGAAAAGGTAAACTTCCCCTCGATCCTGGTCTTCAGCCAAGGAACTGGTCTCAGTCTCTTTTGAAATAAACTTCCCCTCGATCCTGGTTTCCTACCAAGGAACTGGTCTTGGTTTCTTTTGAACTTCCCCTCGTTCTTGGTTTCCTACCAAGAACTGGTTTCAGTCTCTGAAATGAACTTCCCCTCGTTCCTGGTTTCCTACCAAGGAACTGGTCTTAGTTTCTGATTTAAACTTCCCCTCGATCCTGGTTTCCTACCAAGAACTGGTCTTAGTTTCTTTTGTCAATAAACTTTATTGACAAGGGACGCTATGTGTAGCGGTTTTCCTTCAAACTTCTCGCCGAATTTTCCTGGGGAGATGCCATTTAACGGAAAAAGGTTTGATGTCAGACTTGCTGGGGAACCCAACGTCTGAGTTGTAGAGTTGCACAAACTTCTCTGTTGGAGACGTCATTTGTCGATTCTACTGGGGAAAGCGAGTCTCTTGAGAGACTATTTTTATTTGGGTTCTTTCATCATACTTTTCTCGGGATCTTCCCGGAGAAACGCCATATGATGGGGTCCAATTTTGAGGTGCCAATGACCTTCTCATCAGTGGTTTTTCGGAGCAAAACTGGCGTGCTGCCGAATCTCTGATCACGAGGCTTTCTCTGTGGATTTTCCTTAATCTGGGAAAGCAAGGATATCATCTTCAATGGCGAAGAGTGATGTTTATTGAAAGTTCTCTGATCTTTCAGAGGTTCAAACTATCAAAGTGGCCAAGGACCAACTTCTTTCCAGAATTAAACTAGAAGCGAGGTTGTTCAGACACAGTATTTCCTGACGAGGCAAGAACTGACAAATCGATTGAGAGGACTTCTACCACTAGGGGACAAGACTGACTAGAGTGATAGTGATGCAATATGAAATGTGAATGCAAATAAAAAATGCATGATGTATGTATGTATATACTGACAAAACAGACACGACATACAGACTAATGGATGAACACAATTGGATACTCGGCCATCGCGGGGCGAAGAAGTACCGTTGATTCAAAATAGCAATTCCACCTTGCTTAGGAGAGATAGTCCCGTTGGGAGCTATGTTGATCGGGCTTAGGAGATGAAAACTCGGTCGAGGCGTGTCAGACGAAACAAGGTCTCTGACACAGTTGATCCCTTCATTCAGGCATACTGGCTTAGAAGGAGTACTTTGATTCTGCACTTTGAAGTCCGCTTACTTCGGGAGAAGCGATCGATGTTCTTCTGATGTTCAACAGTCAAAAGAAATGCCAGATTTAATTTAAAAGCAAAAAAAGTTTAACAAGTAAATTCATTTTTGTTTTATTTCAAGAATCGCTGATTAAGTTTAAACAACGTCGTTCTGTAAAGCTAAAACAAGTAAAGAATTACAAACAAAAGCACAAGGGCTCAAATTTTATTGATAAGATGGAGATCAGCCAAACGCGTGATTCCAAAGAGTATATACAAAGTTAGAAAATGGTAATTTACAGGGAAAAGGGCTACGTTGAAACATAACGACCACTATCCTTCTACCAACTTTGAATTCGGGACATCCTGAGCTTCTGTCGAAGATGACCTTGACTGGAGTTTTCCTGGCGGATGATGATGCAACTGCTGCTGAGGGACTTGCCTCTGTTGAACATAGTTACTTGCCATTATCCCTAATTTTTTCCTGGATTGTACCTTGATGTTTCCAATCCACCGGGATGATTTTTTCATGTCTCTAACTTTTGCCTGGACCGCCCTTTCGGGTTTTCAATCCACCGAGACATTTTTTTTTAGTTTTAGGCAAAGTATTTCTTGACTACATCAACATTCGTGGGGTAGGTAAATTCCTCTCCGTCCATGGTTGCAAGTCTCAAGGCGCCGCCTGAGAAAGCTTTCGTGACCACATAGGGGCCATCATAATTTGGGGTCCATTTGCCCCGAGAATCCATCCATGAAGGAGAATACTTTGAATTTTGCTGTGCTGTCAACCAACATGTCAATGTGTGGTAAAGGAAAGTCGTCCTTTGGACTTGCCTTGTTCAGATCTCTGTAATCGACACACATTCTAACCTTTCCATCCTTTTTGGGAACGGGTACGATGTTGGCTAACCATTGAGGATATTCAGATGTGGCAAGGAAACCCGCGTCGATCTGTTTCTGTACCTCCTCCTTGATTTTGATGGCCATGTCCGGGTGAGTGCGTCTCAACCTTTGCTTTACTGGCGGACATTCCGATCTCAACGGTAAGTGATGTTCCACGATGCTGGTATCCAACCCTAGCATATCCTGATAGGACCAAGCGAATACATCGGGGAATTCTTTGAGAAGCTTTATCAAACTTTCTTTGACAGTTGGACTGAGCAGTGCTCCGATCCTGATTTCTTTTCTCTTTTTTTCTGAACCCAAGTGTACCGTTTCCAACGGTTCTTTGTGAGGTTCAATGGACCTTTCCTCTTGTCTGAGTAGTCGGGAGATCTCTTCTGGAATTTCGTTGTCATCTTCTTCTTCAGCCTCGAATACCGGGAACTCAAAGTCAGGAGAAGGCATCGAATCGTATGTTTCAACAGGGTATAAAACAAGCAATCTGCATGACGTGATGATTCGTGTTTAGAAGAGATAGAGAAAATGCAAGTGTGTGCAGTGTTTTAATTTTACTGCTTGTTTTTATTATTAAATGTTTTTTAGGATTACCATTTTCTGAAAAAGCAAAAAGAGAAAACAGCAATTAATGCGGAAATTACAGAACGACGTTATTTTATTAATGAACAAGTCGAATCTTGAAACTACAGCCCTATAAAACAAAACTCTATCGCTTTGGGCAAAGCGAAGAGGGAAATTTACAGAAAATGAGCCCTATCAAAATATCCGTTTCACCTGGGCAGGGTGAAAGGTTAAAGATGGCAATTACTTTGACTGACGAACGACCTTCGGAACCTCGACGGTAACCCATTGGCGGCGAACTCCTCGGTGAATCACAAAGTCTGGCACCTTCTTTGATTTGTCTTCAGAAATGACGCTAATTTTTGGTGAAGCAGGATCATTGGAATCTGTCTCCCAAGCAGAATTGTCATAGGAGGATTCCTCTGTTGTATTTTGCATAGCATTTGTGCTCTCAGCTGTATCTCCCCATCCAGTTGACTGGATATCTTCGAGCCTGATACGAGAGCTTTCGGGAGCAGTGTACTTGACCATAAAGTCGTATTTTCCACTAGGTTGTCCCAGAGTGTCCCAAACTTCTTTGGAACTGGAGAAGTCATCCCTCTCGATGACGTTGACCTCAGAAAAAGCATAGTTGATGAATTCTAGTCCTGCAAACGTTGCGAATTCATCTTCATGTTGAGTAGTTTCTAAATGACCTGAGTGTTGATCCCATGACGTGGTGGGGACACAGGTATTCTGTTCAATGACGCTCAGCTGAGCTTCATTACTCGGCTGACTTTCTTGCCCCAAGTTTCCTGGGTAAGGTTGCCACATTGGCAGACCATCCATCAGGCCATAGTAATTGTGGTCAAAGTTGTCTTTCATCAGAGTGTCTTCCTCTAATGAATTTGGCGGAGCACGACATCCTTCCGGATCACAATCTCCGTAGATCATTTCGACATCTGATCTTGGTATAAATCTCGGACTTTCTGTAGGAAAGCAAAAAGGCATAGGCACCTCTTCCTGAGACATATAGCCGTCCTTGTTAAGGTAGGGCTTCCATTCTTCATCTGTGTCAGAGGGATCTTCCTCATTGATAGCATGAACTGTCTAAGACACTGGGTGAAGAAAACCTCCACTGTGGAAGAAGTTTTGAAGGGGATGAAGATTTTCATCGTTGGCGGCTGTCTGGGTACAGGTCGCAGAAAAACCAAGACCCTTCTTTGTTTTATTGTCAATAGGAACGACGAGCCGTCCCCATCCTGTCGTATCGGTACTCTCGACCGCTTTGATAGCATCGTTGTATGAGGAAATTGAAGTTTCTTCTTTGAACTGATTGTTCTTGCTTACCGACAGTGCTTGGAACTGAGTTCCAATAACCTCCTCGGGTTCCACACAAGTAGATGATGATAGGTTACTCACAAGCAAGGCTTGTTCCCCACAAACCGTGACAAGTTGATCGTTCTGGACGAACTTTAGCTTTTGGTGGAGGGTCGAAGTAACCGCTCCAGCCTGATGTATCCAAGGTCTTCCTAATAAACAACTGTATGTTGCCCGGATGTCCATGACCTAGAAAGTGATTTGGAAAGTGTGAGGACCAATAGTTATGGGAAGATCAACTTTGCCGATAACTGTTTTTCTGGATTCATCGAATGCTTTGACGACAACCTCGCTGACTCTCATCGGAGGGCCCTTAAATGATAATTGCATCAAAGTGGACTTCGGCATAACATTCAGGGCTGACCCTGTGTCTACCAGTACGTTGGCTAAAGCATCGCCCTGGCAGTTAACTGTGATATTGAGCACCATGTTATGACGACGACCCTCTTCAGGTAGTTCCTCATCACTAAATCCCAAATTATTGCAGGAAGTGATGTTAGAGACAATGCTATCGAATTGTCTGATTGTTACATCCTGTTCCACAAAGGCTTGCTCCAAGACTTTCTGTAGGGCCTCTCTGTGGGCTTCTGAACTGAGTAACAGCGATAATACTGAGATCTTTGAAGGAGTCTGTAACAGTTGATCGACAATGTTATATTCACTCCTTTGGATGAGATTTAGCATCTCATCTTTGTCTTTTGAAAAGTCTGGATTACTAGATTGACCGACTGGTGGATCAGGAATTTATGCCTGAAGTTCCTTTTCTTTGTTGGATTCTCCAACCCCTCGGTTGAATATTCGACCGCTCCGTGTTACACGACTGATGTCTGCAATATTCACGACGGAGGGTAATGGAATTTCCTTTCCATTCTCAATTATTGTTGCACCGTATTTGTAAGGGATCGCCTTAGCTGATTCATACGGTAGTGGCCCCAGTAGATAGATGACTATAGGAACCTTCTGATTTTTCTGACCATCATAAGTAACCTCGATCCGTTCCTGGTTAGGAACTCTAGATTTGTCAAGTAGAGGGATGATGGCAAAAACATCCCTGGTCCTGTGATGACCAGAGATCGTGACAACATCCTCAACTTGCTCGGCAAGGTAGTTCGGCGACCAAATGATGGGTCCTGAACCTGGACATGGACGAATTTCTCCACGATCGACCTGACCCTGGAGAGCTGCTCTCACAAGGTAACACCCTTGGTCACTTTCCGAACAGACGCTACGACTGTCATAGCTGTGTGGTGGCACCTGGCCACACCCACTTTGAATGCAATGTAACCTCACTAGGTTATCTTCCATTGATCGGACATCCTGACTTTGACGACGAGTAGGATTCCTGTGATTGATACTAATCTGCTGAGTATCTTCGTCCATATAGATTGGCATCCACCCGTGATTTAACAAGTGCTGAAGTGCCTCCTGGACAAGGGTACAACCTCGGTCGTTTTCGTAACCTGCTTTACAGTTTTGATAATCATGTGATATTAAGAATCCAAGTCGGACCTGCTCAGCATGTAATTCTACCAGGTTGGTATTCATCACGCGAATGTCAAAGATCTGAACCATGTTGATTTGATAGGAGTTCCTATCATGGTATTCTTGGATCCATCCAAGATCCATCTGACGCTGGAGGGCCTCTTGTATGAAAGAGCATCCCTGTTTGTTTACCGAGCAAATCAGACAGGAACTGTAATCGTCCCGCGGCAGATTATGATACTGGCTTTGCCTTGAGTGCATCGCCACCAAGTTGACATTCATCGCACGGATGTCGTGGTTTTGAATGACGTTGGAATTCGTGTAAACCATGTTAACTCCACGAACTCGGTGCTCTTGGATCCATCCAAGATCCATTTGTTCCTGTAGAGCTGGTTGCACTACAGAACATCCCTGGCTGTCTTTAGAGCAGATATCACACTGGTGATAATTATGAGGTGGCACATGGCCATATCCACTCTGTCTACAATGCATCTTGACCAGATTGGTCCCCAATGAGAGTACATCGTGAATTTGATAGACATTGTTAGTCTCTTTCTCAATCAGATTGACTGCAGTTTTCTCATGTTGAGGCAGCGGGTTCGTAAGAACATTAGGATTCGTATCTTTGAAAGATAAGAGCCTGCTCCTAACAAGCTTTTGCACGTCGGATTTGAAATTGAGACAAGTCTCAATGTTATGCCCCGAACCTCCTTGATGATAAGGGCATGTTTGATCCGCTTTAAACCAAAAAGGCGGATTTTCCAGAACTGAAATGGGAGACTTAGTCTGAGTGTGCCCCTTAGCCAGCAGTAACGGAAACAGCTCTGCGTACGTTACGGGTATAGGATCAAACCCTGATGGCCGTATTGTACGATTGTTGTTATATGGAGGACGAGCCTGCTGAAGAGGCTGTTGTGTCCTTTGTTGGTCAGGTTGGCTCTGCGCAACCTGAGGTTGATACATAGGAACAGACGTGGGGCCGATAGCGGGAGTAACAGCTGCTACTGGCTGATAACGTCGCCTTTGCTTTTCGAGAGAGATATTCCCAATATCTTGCTCTTTTTTCTTAGGGAGAGCACTACCGTATTTTTTAGTACCGCTCATTGATCCAGTGTCTTTCACCAAACGTCCTTCTTGGACGGCTTCCTCAAGACGTACACCCATGCCGACCATTTCGGTGAAATCACTGGGCGCACTGGCAACCATTCGGTCATAGTAAAATGAGCTTAAGGTTTTTAAGAAGATTTTTGTCATCTCTTTTTCCTCAAGAGGTGGACAAATTTGAGCGGCAATTTCACGCCACCTTTGAGCATACTCCTTAAAGGTTTCCTTGTCCTTTTGTGACATTGATCTGAGTTGATCTCTGTCGGGTGCCATGTCCAAATTGTACTTGTATTGTTGGACGAAGGCAGTACCAAGATCTCTGAATGTACTGATCGTAGTACGATTTAAACCCATGTACCATTTCAGTGCGGCACCGGTTAAACTATCCTGGAAGTAGTGAATCAGCAGGTCCTGATTCTCCGTCTGAGCTGACATCCGCCGAGCATACATCACCAGATGGCTCTGAGGGCAAGAGTTACCCTTGTATTTTTCAAAGTCGGGCACTTGAAATTTGTGCGGGACTTTCACATTTGGGACCAAGCAGAGGTCTGTGGCATCCTTTCAAAATAAATCCTGACCGCGAATGGCTTGCAGCTCTTTCTGCATTTCCAAGAACTGTTCCTGGAATTCCTCCATTCTGTCAAACATAGTTTCCTTCTTACTAGAAGGTGTCTGTGGAATATGTCCTTCTGGGACAGTGTGCACCGCAGGGGGTGGTACCGTGACTACGGCAGTAAGTCTTGGCGCCTCCCGAAGTTTGTAACCTTCAGGAGTCTTGAGTATGCCCCTGGCATCTTCGCTTTCCCGAAGTTTGTAACCTTCAGGCCCAGCGGCTTCTGTTGCGATTCCCTGATCTTCAATGATCGGCGGAACATATCCTTCCAGGATATAGTTAACAGGCATGCCCCAAGGACGATCTTTCGGCATCTGATACCTAGGATCATACTTTTCTATGATGGGCGTTGAGGTGATCTCTGAGATCACAGTTCTTTGTAGCTGAGCTTCTGCCATTGCTTGCATGTCGTTATGAAGCTTTCTCATATCCTCTCTCAGAGCGTCGATCTCTTCTTTCAACTCTCTGTTTTCTTCCTCAAGATCATCCATCCTTTTCTGACGATTGGCCCGAGTATTATACGAATGAGATAGTTTGACTCTAGAATCGAGACACAAACGTGAGATTCGTAGGTAAGGAGAATACGCGATGCGAGAATGATGAATGCAATGATTATATTAATTGTTTTTTTGGTTTAATCAAAATAAACTTCGACAATTAGATTGCAAATATCAAACAGTGGGGAAACCCCTTTTTATTGAATTCCAAAGGATTACAGAAATGGAAATACAGTAGATTACAAAGTGCAGAAACAGAAACCTAAACTAATGGGTCTCGAGTCCTCTTCTTTGACCGGGGCGCTTGGGCCGTTGTCGGGTTGTCATTCCTTTGCCAGGTGAAAGGAGCGAGCAAATTCCTTTGGTCATCTTGATTCTCTACAGCATGCTGCTCCAAAATTTCAATCAGAGCATCTTTCTCTTTTAGTAGTTGCTGTATTTGGATACACTCTACGTCGAGGGTGCGGTACTTGTTCCTCCAAGATCTTCTTTCCTTTTGAACTTTGTTGAGAGTAACCTGAAGCTTTTCAGTTTCCGTCATGAAGTACATGACAGATTCCCTCGGCGGAAGAATTCCGTAACGAGGATAAGGCATCTTTAACTTGAGAGCTCTAGTTTGTACCCAATGGAGATAAGGCTCCACCGAGACACAATCTGGTTTTCCCAGAGACTCTCATCCTTTCTTATGAACATGTTTCCAGGCTTGCACTATTTCCATCTTTAGTGCTCTGTCGTTTTCTCCTTCCTTGAAGAAAAGACCTTCCAGATGAACACCCAGTGGGATGTGTCTCATCGGGTATCCAAATTGACGAAGAACTAATATCGGATGATAGTTGATTCCTCCTTTAGTTCATATGAGGGGTACGCTGGGGAAGTTTCCACAACGGTCAATGATTCTAATTCCCTCATAAATCCTATTACACCAATCTATATCGGAATTGGTGAGAGACGTGATCTTCTGCGACCAACGTAAGACACTCTTGCAATCCCAAAAAGCAGCAGACTTGGAAAAGTGAGAGATAAACCATTTGTAGAGCAAAGGTACACAGCATGTGATCTCTCCTCCGCTGTACAAATTTCCCAAGTGTACATAATGATACACATCTGCGAGCAAAGTCGGCACATGGTTTCCAATGAGAAAAACCTTAATAGCGTTGATATCGACGAAGTTATTGATGTTGGGAAACAAAAATAACCCGTAGGTGAGCAAGACAAAGATGCTTTCAAAAGTAGTCTCGTTCCCTATACTAGCGAAGTACAGAGCTTTCTTTGTCAAGAACTGGGCTGGCAAACCTTGGGTGCCACCCTTAGTGGTCATGTGAGTCCTGACCTCAGACTCGTCCAAATGAATTGCTATTGCAATAGTCTGATTCTTTGGAATTTCTTCCAGTCCAGAAAATGGAGCTCGATCAGTGATATGTAAATCAGTCAGATGAGAATACTCCTCCAGCGTTGGTGATAGCTGGTAATCCGGGAATGTAAAACAGTGATAAACCGGGTCGTAGAACTGAATGAGCGCGTCCATGATCCCCTTAATCACATGGACTCTTAACAGTGGTAGCAAACCACCATGCTTGGCTTTGAAAGCCTCTGGGTTAACGATCATCCTCGCTAACTTTCTCAAATCCCCTAGTTTTGGAACCTTGAAGGTATACTGGTGAGTTCTCCTTCTACCGAAATTCATTAGCGTAATCCTCTTCTCTGATATTTGCAATCACAATCTTAGTTTAATTTGAAAAACAGAGAGACTAGAAGAGAAAGTTTTTTGAATGTTTTAATGTTTTATTAAACGAATGCATGAATGCAGCACACAAAAACATAGAAAAAACATGGGGTCAAAGGGTCGTTGTCATGAAGTCAAGGCTCTACCCATCCCCAAAGGTTTATACTAGGGTGATTTTTGTACCTGTACTCATTATCATCAACTCCTCCCAGGAAAGCAAAACAACAAGCGGATCGCCAGCGAGTTGTAGAGCAATCTTAGAGTAAGTACCATTCACCGAGAATAGATCACCAGCCCCAAATGAGGGTAGTATCGCGTAACAACTATTTTCGATAGTTTCCGCACTACAAAAGGGTTTGGCTCCTCAGCTTCTCAGACTTAACAACCGGCCCATTGGCTATAAGAGTGAATGGGTTGCGTTGGTCAGCCTCCACTGAGGTTGATGGTCGACCCCGTCGCCATCACTTATCTTAAGTGTATACTCATTCTCACCACATGCGGCATCACACGCATTCCCAGTAGCAGAAAAATAAACACGTATAGCAATTAGGAAAAGCAGTATATATATTTGTCCTAATCATCCTAGACTTATAAAGCTATGATTCCTAAGTTCCTAACAGAAATGGGTTCCCCGGCGGAAGCCCCAATCTGTGGTATCAACCAAAGAGGTGAAAAGGAGGAAAAAGGAAAGAAGCTGAAGAGATAGGCCCCACGGTGGGCGCCACTTTTCTGTAGCGAGCGATTTTGGACGCGGTTCTTAAGCGCTGGTCGCTCTCTGCGGTTTGAGTTTGAACTACAGGCCGATTCATTTTTTATCCTATTGTGAGCTGAATAAGGAAGGGAAATAGATGTCTCCAATTAACCCTGCTTGCATACTGAGTTTAAACAGCGGTCTGTTAGGTTACGGATGCTATCAATGTGGGGGGCCTTTGTACTGGTTATTTGTATTTTCGCCAATACGGTTTTCTTTCTTTTAATCTAGGCAAAGGGTTTCTGACGGGGAACAAGGATTAGGATGTTAGGAGTGATGCTTTTGAATTACTGCTTTTGATTGACGGAGATATGGGATTTGGGTTTTTTGTTGATTGCGCTCGCTAAGATCTTTTCTTTCGATCTTATGCCTACGTATTCCCGTTTACCGAAACAGGGAAATCAGAGCGTTCGTAGTTCCTCCTATTCTATGGGAGGAAATGGGTGTTTTTGGTGTCTTGTTCAAAGCCCAAGACGTGAAGCGAAAGGTGATTTGTATCTTGTTTAAAGCCCAAGATGTGAAGCTGAAAGGTCTATTTGTGTCTTGTTCAAAGCCCAAGACGTGAAGCTGAAAGACCTCGACTTTAGAGAGAATTTGTCATCTCTAAAGAGGGGAGAAGGAGAATTACTTTAACTGGGATACGCGGATCCGAGCAATGCCATGATTTCTGAAGAAAGGGTTTTAACCTGAAGGGGAAGACTTTAACTCAGTGTAGAGCAATGCCATCTTTCCTTAGGAATTTCTCATGCTAAAAGAGGGACAGTGGCATGGATGTAGATGATCCAGAGGCTTGCCGCTTACAGCGATTAGATGAAGGGGAAGGAGTTGTTGATGTTTGTATACTGTGAACGAGGCACAGCTTTGATGCTAAAAGGTTAATTGGATCAACCAGTGGTTTTCTTATACAAAGCCTAAGAGGAGGCTATTTTCCGCTAGGAAAATCATTATACAAAGCCTAAGAGGAGGCAATTTTGTGCCCCGTACAAAGCCCGAGAGAGAGGCTAAAAGATTTTGACCCGACGATGGAGTCTTTTGGTATCTCGTATGAAGCCCGAGATGGAGGCGATTGTTTGTTTGGCTCAATGAGAACCTTTTTGTATCTCGTACAAAGCCCGAGATGGAGGCGAAAGGGGGATTGACTCAACGAGGGAGTCTCTTATGTGTCTCATACAAAGCCCGAGAGAGAGGGTAAACGTTGTTTGACTCCGCTGGGGAGAATTTTGGTATCTCGTACGAAGCCCGAGATGGAGGCTATTGTAACTGTTTCAGTTGAGTGACAGATCCTATATACTGATTTTAAAAGATAAAATCTGTTCTTATATGAGCATCACTGTACTCAGGGATTTGATTTGAGGATCAGGGATATTTCCTTCTCTTTGAGGAAACGGGAAATCCAAAGGGTATTGAGACTGTCCGAGTCTACGGGTTTCCTTCCTATTTAACGAAGGGTGCTTGAGAATGTCTTTGAGACTCAAGGAAGTTAGACTGTCCGTGTCTAGAGTTTTATCTTTTGTACTATGCTGTGAGAAACAGTAGTAGATTCTATGAAAGGACTGTTCTATGAGGATGACTATGTTCTGTTCCTATACCTCTAGGAGGTCGTCGGGACAATTTGTACGAAGCCCAAGAGGAGGCTGGAAACTTTTAAGAAGCCGACGGGTCCTTGTACGAAGCCCAAGAGGAGGCTATCATTCCCGGAGGAAGAGATCATTATACGAAGCCTAAGAGGAGGCTGTGAATACTTCTAAGAAGCCGTAGTGTCCTTGAATAATGCCCAAGAGGAGGCCGATGCTTTTAAGAAGCTCGTGGGTCTATCATCTCCTTTCCATTAGGATAGATAACTCTTTTAAAGATAAAAACCACTGGTAAACGTGCGAGGTTTACTATCCAGCGACTTTTAGCTTTTGAAGAGGGTTCCTTAGTTAAGGTCCAAGATTATGACCGTAGTGGGTACCCAAACCCCGAGACATTCAAGGCAAGCTATCCACAAGGAATAGATCAAGTCAGGAAAGTTTGAGAATTTGGAAGAATCTCAAAGATGCCATTCACGGAGAATACATTCATCTTGGGGAGTAGAGCTTCTTGACGATTCCTAAGGAGGACAGCCGAAGAGAAGACTGTATCTGGTGCTCCTATTGGGGATCTAGGCGTTTATTTCTACGAATAAGTGAAACGGCGTCACCTAGTTCTAGACGTAGTAGCCGGGGAAACTCGAAATATCTATACTATTATTACACAGTAGATATGAGTTTATGCAAGGAGACTTACAGTGAGCAGCCCCACAATACAGTTTATAATATGAAAGCAGTAAACGAAAGCGATAACCACTTACTCGGTTGTAGTGCTTCCATGCTGTTTGGTTAGTTGTTCAACAAAGAAAGATTGAAAACAACAGTATATTCAAAATCAAAGGAGAAAGTGCTTTGAAAAAGAAAGATTTTGGGCTTACAGCTCAAGGAGAGGCCCAGGGTTTTATCAGTGAGCGCACTGTTTGACTTTGTACAGAGGGACTTATACAAGTGACTGGGGCCCAAAAAGGTTTTCTGTACAAAGGGATGGGTCTTACACTCTCTCAAGAGGCCCAAAAAGGTTTAAAGAAAAAGAGTGGGGCTTATAACACGAGGGTAGGCCCAAATGATTTTTCCGTTTAAAAATGGCGATCGCGCCGAGGTTTTCTTTTAACGCAGAGGGACTTATACAATAAGTGAGGCCCAAAATGTTTTGGTTAAAAGGGGGGTTGGGTCTTACACTCTAATAGAGGCCCAAAGTGTTTTGAATGGGTCTTATAGCTCAAGGAGAGGCCCAAGGGTTATTTTGAAAAGGCGACGATCGCGCCGTTTGCTTGTACAGAGGGACTTATACAATGGATGAGGCCCAAAAAGTTTTTGTACAAGGGGGGATGGGTCTTACACTCTCTCAAGAGGCCCAAAGTGTTTTGAAAATGATTTATGAGGGTTGAATTAATCCAAAACCCTAATTTGTTTTCAAAATGTATTTGATTGAATAAAAATTCAATTAAAATGATCAAAAATTGTTTAACACATGGAAAACAAATTGTGATCTTGGATTAATGCTTCAAAAATTAAGTATTGACCTACAAAATAATTATAAAGCATTAAAAGTTGCAAAATCAATGTAGAAAAAATATTTAAAATGCCAAAAACAATCAAAATATTAATTCTTTACAAAAATATCAATTATATGAAATAAACAATATTTTTGGGATTTTTTGTGAAAATAAAATATTTTAACATTTTTGTGAATTATTAAAAAAAGAATCAACTCAAAATCATTAAAACTCAGAGAGAAATTAATTTTTGAATCAATTAAACAAAATCACAAAATTCAAATATTTGAATTATTCAAAAATGGCGCCAAGAACAGCTGAAGAACACGCGCGTGTTCTTGGTTTCTCAGATTTGCATTTTCTATCCAATCTCCATGAATACGTAATCATATCATGCAATCCACATATCATTATGCTCGTCTCAACCTCACGATCATGTCTATGTACTTTAATTTCATTTAAATTAAACATACAACAAGAAATCACGAAGAAACCTCAAGAACCCTAATTTTTGCATGAAGGGTAGGATTTTTGATACACGATTCAAACAATGCAATTAATTGAGGGAAAACATTCCATGCATGATTATGAACATATGGCCAAATTATTGTGCGAGGAAATATGCATAGATTGAGAGATGACCAAGTATGTGCTTACCTCCAAGTCGTGACAGCAAGTTCAAAGTGATTTTTGATTTGAAGGTATTACAGATGAGTGGTGATGATCTGAACAGCTTCCCTACACCCTATGGATTGTGTTTGGATGGTTGGACTTGATTGAAATTGGCTGGATCATTTTGTGGTACCTCAGCTGCAGTTTGGTTAAAACCTTGAGCAACCAACTGGTGATTTTGTGAAATTGATGTTTCAGAAGTAATCTAAGTGTTTGGATCACTTCTATATGATGTATGTGAAGTGTGTGAGTGATTGGTTTGATTGGAAAAGCTCTCAAACTCAAAACCCGATAGCTACCTTGCTAAGAAAGGCATTTTTGCCAAGAGAAAGAGATTTTGAGGAAAGCATCTGTTAGATGGCTTTGGTGTACTCAAACTGATCACAATTGAGCTCTATTTATAGTAGAGCAAGTTTGTTTTGCAAGGAATAGTGAATGGCAGCTGGTAAGTAGGTTTGGCCAATGTTGGCAAATGAAAATCCAAGTCTCCTCTAGCCATTGACTAGAGGTTAGGGCACAGAGCTTTGGTCCCCTTGGTCTTGGATAAGTCTTGACTGATTTTAGATGAGAATGGCTCAGTCCATGCCACCTTAATGGTTCCATTGAATGCCTCATTCCAAATTTGAAGTCTTGTCCCTATTTTGGCCATTCTAGGTTCAACATGCTATTTCTTGTTCCATGGACTTTGGAGGCTTGGCTCAGTGATTGTCCCCTTTAGATTCAATCCTCTGAGGTGTCCAAGTGGATAGGAGCCATTGAATTTGGCTGATTTTGGCAAATCGACCAAAGTTGCAAATTCTGCCTTGCCTTGACAGATTTCAGCAAGGCAACTTGGCAATGTTGTATCTCATGGTGTAGGTTGAATTTGGCAATGTTCTTGGCCATTTTGGAAAGCTCTTACATGATACAACAACTGTTTGAACAAGTTTGGTTTTGATCTCTTTTAATTCCAAGTGAAAAATCCTCCTACATTTGGAAAAAAGTGAGGCAGAATCTGACTTAGTGAAAATTTCACTAAGTGTTGGAAAATGTGACATTTTCACTTTTCAGCCACTTTGATCACTCCATAACTCAAAATCCTTAATGAATTGGAATGACTTGTAGTTGAAGTTTTTGTAGGTGATAATGAGGGCTACAAATCCATCTTTGGATGAGAAAAAATGCCCTTGTGGTTTAGGAGTTATGGTCCTCCAAAGTTGGTACCTTTGCCACTTTATTTTTAACTTAGAAAAAATTCTAAGTTTTATGGTTACCCCTTTTACAAGTTATCTCACTTTTCTTGATTTTTCTTGATGAATGATGATTCAAACCATACATTAACATCATTTTAGGGTTAAAATTCCATTTTGGTGAAAAATCTCAAAAAGTCAAAGTTGACTTTTGTGCACAGTTGACTTTTTATCAGATGAATTCCAAACTGTGCAATTGTTCAGGAAATCATGTCCTTGACCTAAATCAAACTTGATGGGCATGTTCCATGGGTGCCATAGGGTATATTCAATCATGTATTAGGGTTTGGGAGCATGTCCTGGTCAAAAGTCAAAGTTACAGTTGACTTTTCCCTTAAAACCCTAATTGTGGTGCAGATGAAATTGAGACTTGTTGCCCAAGCTTCTTGGATCAATCCATTGTTCCAAATGGATCAATATGGTATATTAGAGACCCTCAAATCATCTCTTGAGGTCTTGGCTCTTGGTTTGTCCCAAAAGTCAACTTAGGGGTGAATTAGGTCAAGAAACCCTAATTCCTGATTTTTGATGAATGCATCCCCTGAGGCAAAATTGACTTGATGAATGGGTTCATGAGGTTCCATGAAGTATATTAGGTTATGTTTTGGATCATTTCCTTGTGCCCAGATGAAAATTTCCATCTGGAGGCCCTGGACGACCAAAACCCTAATTTGGTGACACTGTCGATCTTGAGACTTGATCCACCTAGAAGGGAGTTTCCTTGTGCTTAATCCTTGAAGTGGGAGTCCTTTTTGATCCATTGTGGATGTTTGAGAGATTAGACAAGTTGAAGATCATGTCATTTCTTGATTGATCCTTTGTCTAAGCACTCAGAGAGGGCTTGAAACCCTAATTTTGATTGTAGTTGATGCTCACCCATCCTTGGGGAGACTAATGAAGCATAAATGTACATCCATATTGTGATGATGATTTTCACAATGATGGGAAATCTAAGTGGTCAAAATTTGGGGTATTACACCTGCCCACAGGCTAGTTTGCATAATTATCATAATCAGCCCGAGTAGGAAAAGGGGCAACTTCCTGCGGAGTGGTCTGAAATTGGTACAGCTGTTGCATATAGTTAAAACTAAATTCTAATGATATTTGGTATGCTTCCGCCATATCCCAAGAATAATTGAATGCCACTCGCATCCTAGGATCCCAGGTTGAAAAATCAAGAGCCTCAGATGGCTCACTAGTTTGCGAACGAGATGATTGGCCCACATTAATGCCCTTCCTCTTTTCAATCAACTTATTTTTGCAATACCTCTCAATATAGTCATCTTTGACAACTCCCCTCACTTTCTCATTAATCACATCAGGCATCAGTACCCACTTCTTAAGACAAAGAGCAGTGACAAAGCAAGGAAAAATGATAGGTGCACCAGAATGTACCTCAGGTCTTCGTGTGTTCTCAATAAAATTCTTCATTTCATTCGGAATCACTCGGGCTACATTGACCTCGTTATCTTCCATGATGTAGTATAAGAGTAGGGCAACATCAACCGGTATTGTGGATCGGTGCATCTTGGGCTTGATGTTGTAAAGAATGAGAAGAAGGACGACTTGCACATCCGAAGGCATGTCTTCCCTCTTGTACCAGATTGCTTCTCCTTGATGGTTCCTTTCCACACTTTTCATTTTAAACAGAATGGTCTTGGCTATTTTATTGTGATCCAAATGAGTGCCAAGTTCCTTAGTGTAATCATCCTTTTCAAACATCCCTAAAGAACTTGGTTTTCCAAACAGCTCATTTATGGCCTCACGATCGAATCTGATTTCCTTGCCTCGGACACAAGTGATGAACTTGAACGTAGCCGTCTCCCCTTCAGTTTGGAGAGAATTTGCATAAAATTCACGGACCAGCTCGTAGCTGATTCGATCCACAGGATTTATCAAATGCCCCCAACTCTTACTTTTGGAAATAGCAGCCAGCCTCCTATACAGTCCCTCTAGATGAATCTCAAATCTTTTCTCAGACAGAATTTACTGGCCTTCAAGCATGGTATATCTGGCAGCATGAGCGTCACTCAAGAACCGAGTTAGATCAAGTTCACTTTGCTGCCCGGAACTGCTTCCGACCACAGTCTTTTGCTTCTTGCCTCCGGTTGCTTTGGTTTTAGGGGCCATCTGAAAAAATAGAAAAGACACACAAAGCAACATAAATTTTTTCAATTGTTAGCGCAATTCAAACAGCAAAAACAAGATCAAAAGCAAGAATAAAAAAAAATAGAACAGAATTGAAAACTGCACAGCAAAAAAAAATGAAAAAGGTCATTCGCCCCATGTTCGCCAGGCGAAGCAGGGGCGACGTCTCGCTGCACACTCGCCAGGCGAAGCTGAAGCGAATGCTCGCCTCATGCTCGCCAGGCGAATTTTCATGTACCCAGAAAGTTTGAACAGGGCAGGGGTCACTTTCAACATCCTCAACCCATAATTTCTGACCCTAAAAAACAGCAACAATTCAACAACTCTTCTAATCCTACCATAGTTTCTAGGATTTCAACAATTACCCTAACAGTATGAAATTCTAACCCTAGTCTAACAAAAATTAACACGTTAAACTAAAACAAAATTAAGAACAAGAAATCATACCTCAAGTGAGATTGAGAGTGAAGTGAGTGGAGATTAGGAAGAGTAAGGTTTGGAGTGAAAGAGTGTGTGAGAGAGAGAGAGCGAAAGTGAAAAATGAGTGAGAGTGAAAATGAAAGGGTGAAAGTGAAAGTGAGAGGGAAAGAGAAGATAAGAAAAAAAAATTATATGGGCCCACGTGGACCCTAAATAAAAATATTTTCTTTTTCTTTTTTTTTTCTCTCTGCAGAACCCAAGCCAGCAATGTCACACCAGCTTTACCTGGCAAAGCAGAAGCGAGGGGCTGGCGAAAATTAGTTTTGCCAGGCGAATTACACCAGATGCAGAATATTCTGCTGTCAAGGATGTAATGCAGAATTTCCAAATTTTTTCTAAATTCAACCACTATTATCACACAATTCCAAATTTAAAACAGTAAAGATGAAATACTTACAACGTCGGGGTGCCTCCCAACAAGTGTTTTGTTTAACGTCGTCTGATCTCGACGGTCCAAGATGACCTCAATGATCATCTAGAAACACTGTGCAATTTTCTCAATCAATCTCGTCTCCGAGATAGATTTTAAGTCGTTGGTCATTCACAGTCCAACTTTCCTTTCTCTACAAGTCCTCTATCACAATAGCTCCGTAGTGCTTCACCTCTTTAATCACAAACGGTCCAGACCACTTGGACTTCAATTTTCCTGGAAAAACCTTCAAACGGGAATTGAATAGAAGAACCATTTGGCCTACCCATAATTCTCTCTGACGAACTTTCTTGTCATGATACCCCTTAACTTTTCCCTTATAGAGCTTGCTAGAATGATAAGCATTATTCCTCATTTCTTCCAACTCGTGTAATTGAACCTTTCTTTCAATTCAACTGGTAAATGATATGTTTTGCCATCAACCATTTGGAAAGGAGATAAACCTATTGGAGCCTTGTAAGTGGTGCGATACGCCCACAAAGCTTCATCAAGCTTTTGCGACCAATCCTTACGAGAGCTTGACACTGACTTTTCTAGAATCTTTTTTACCTCCATATTTGAAACTTTGACCTGACCATTGGTTTGCGGGTGGTAAAGGGTTGCAACCTTATGCTTTACACCATAGTGCTCTAAAACCTTTTCAAGCGGTGTATTGCAAAAGTGCGACCCTCCATCACTAATCAACACACGAGGGGTGCCAAAACGGGAAAATATATTTTTCTTTAGAAATTTGATCACCGTTTTGCCATCAGCCCTCGGTGATGCAATTGCTTCCACCCACTTAGAAACATAGTCAACCGCAACCAAAATGTACTCATTTGAAAAAGATGGGGGAAATGGTCCAACAAAATCGATACCCCAACAATCGAAAACCTTTACTTCTAAATAGTTTGTAAGGGCATTTCATCCTGTTTTCCAATCCCGCACTTTTTTGGCATATGTCACAACTTTTCGCATGGAGGTTTGCATCTTTAAACAGCGAAGGCCAATAAAAGCCCTATTGGAGGACTTTTGTTGCCGTTCACAAACCATTGCAATGCCCTCCATATGGCGGATTATGACAATGCCAAAGGATACTTTTAGCTTCATCACTAGTGACACACCTTCTCAACAAATTATCACCACCTAACTTAAAAAGATATGGTTCATCCCAAACATAAAAATTGGCATCCGATAAGAATTTCCTTCTTTGGTTCCAAGTTAGATCCACTGGTATAAATCCGGTTGCTTTGTGGTTAGCAAAATCTGCAAACCAAGGTCTAATTTGTACCCGAAACAGTTTTTCATCCGGAAACTCTTCTCAGACCTCACTTTCTCGATGTGTTACTTCTACATTGACCAAACGGGATAAATGATCTGCTACCAAGTTTTCAGACCCCTTCTTGTCACGAATTTCCAAATCAAATTCTTGTAACAAAAGGATCCACCGGATTAGCCTTTGCTTTGAATTCGGCTTGGTAAGAAGATATTTAATGGCCGAGTGGTTAGTGTAGACTAAAACTTTTGAACCAATTAGGTAAGGCCAAAATTTCTCGAGAGCATACACTATATCGAGTAATTCTTTTTCAGTGGTAGCATAATTCACTTGTGCCTCATTTAAAACTTTACTTGTTGCCGGTGCATTGGACAAGCCAAAAGGCATCTTTCGGTATGCAAAAATTCCAAAGGGACAAGTGAAAGCCGTCTTCTCATGGTCTTCTAGATCAACCGAGATTTGGTTATAACCGGAATAGCCATCTAGGAAGCAGTAAAATTCTTGATCCGAAAATATCTCAAGCATTTGATCCATAAACGGAAGTGGGAAGTGATCTTTTCTAGTAGCGGTATTAAGCCTCCTATAATCGATACACATTCTCCAACCCGTTACAGTTCTCGTCGGAATCAATTCATTTTTTCATTTCTTATAACGGGCATCCCCCTTCTTGGGCACAACTTACACAAGACTCACCCACAGACTATTGGATATCGGATAAATCATTCTGGCATCCAATAGCTTAACAACTTCCTTTCTCACCACTTCCTTCATAGTAGAATTCAAACGGCGTTGAGGTTGAGCTACCGCTTTGAAGTCCTCTTCCATTAAGATATTGTGCATGCAATAGGCCAGACTAATTCCTTTCAAATTGGAAAGAACCCAACCTATAGCTTGTTGATGTTTCTTCAAAACTTGAATCAAACGGTCTTCCTCTTTGTCGAACAAAATGTTACTAATGATTACCAGTTTGTTACAACCGTCATCAAGGAACACATACTTCAAATTAGAAGGAAACACCTTCAATTCAAGTTGAGATTTATCATCATTCGCCTCTTTCTTCAACACTTCCATTTCACTTTCCCATGGTTGTAATTCTTTTAAAGATTCAAGTTCCTTCAAGCATTCTTCAAGTTCCCTTTCTTCCTCATTGGTAAGTATTTCGAATGAGTCACCAAGAGCTCTTTCCAAGGGAGATGCTATGTGAACTTGCTTTGAGACTTCCATTATGGCTTCTTCCATTGCATCAATACGGAAACTATCATGCTTATATTTGGAATGCTTCATTACTTCAAAAAAATTAAAGCACACCTCTTCATTTTGAACTCTTACTTTCATAAGGTCGTCGTCAACATCAATCAACATTCGAGCGGTCTTCATAAAAGGGCGTCCAAGAATCAATGGAGCATCCTCATCTTCCTCCATATCAATTACAACAAAGTCAACCGGAAAGAAAAATTTATCCACCTTAACCAATACATCTTGAGCCAATCCATGAGGATGAGTTGTAGATTTTTCGGCCAATTGTAATGTCTTTCGAATTGCTTTCATTTCAATGTTCCCAAGCCTCTTCACAATAGACAATGGAATTAAGGTGATGCTTGAGCCCAAATCAATTAAGCCTTTGCCAACATAAACATCACCAATTGTTACCGGCAAAGTAACACGCCCCGGATCGACTTCTTTCTTTGGTAGAGTTCTTTGAATTATTGCACTATAACTTGCATCAAGGATAATTGTTTCCGGCTACGAATATCTTCGCTTTTTTTTTAAGAATGTCTTTCATGAACTTAGCGTATTTGGGCATTTGCTTTAGCGCTTCGTAAAATGGAATATTGATTTGTAATTGTCAAAATATATCCATGAAACGAGTGTAATGCCTTGCATTATCTTTCTTGGTGGGCACATGAGGGTAAGGTAGATTTTGGATAGGAATAGGATTCACTTTCTCCTTCCCTTTTTTTACTCTTCTCTTATTTTCTTCTATCTTTTCTTTTTCAAGGTTCTCATTTTCAACTAACTTCTCATTCTCATTTTTAACTTCTTCCTCATCATTCTTTTCAAGTTCTACCTCACTATTTTTGTCTTCCTCCACAATCTCATCACTTCTCACATAAACATTTTTCTCATTTTTGTCTCCTCCAATCAACTCTTTTCCACTCCTAGTCACATTAGCTTTGCAATGTTCCTTCAGGTTGGTTTGAGTATTTGTGGAAAAAGATGGCCCCGTTGTTGATCGGCTAATTGTTTTGCAATTTGCCCAACTTGGTTTTCAAGATTTTTGATTGATGCTTCATTAGTCTTTTGGTTGGCCATTGACATTTGAATGAATTGGTTGAGAGTTTCTTCTAACTTTGAACTACCACCTTGAGGTTGTGTCTGTTGATAAGGATTTTGTCGGTATCCTTGTTGATTTTGATAATTCCCTCTTGGTTGGTATCCTTGAGGGTTTTGATAAGGTTGTTGAGAATTGTTTTGATAAGGTTGTTGTTTCCTTTGATAACCTTGTTGTCGATTTTGATTTGCCATGTAATTTGCTTCTTCATTCTCCTGAGGACAATAGCCAGTGGGGTGATCTCCTTTACATAGTTCACAAACGGCTATTTGCACATTCTTGCTCGGTAAATCTTGTATCTCTTTAATTTGTTGAGGGAGCTTTGACATTTGTTGCGTTAACAACTCCACTTGTTGAGATAACAATTTGTTCTGAGCGAGAATTGCATCATTAGTCCCCAATTCAAGCACTCCCGGTTTCTTTTGCGGTTGGCCACGGTTATGATTCCCTTGATGATCGTTTAGTTCCATCTTGTCGATGATAGAAATGGCTTCCTTGACGCTTTTAGTCATTAAAGATTTGCCCACGGTAGCATCCAACAAGGTCTTATGAACCATTTGGAGATCATTTCTGCAAATATGCACTTGTGTAAGCTCATCAAAACCGTGCCCTTTACATTTTCTAAGCATGGATTTGAATCTCTCCCAAGCTTCGTTGAGGGATTCATTTCCACCTTGTGAGAAAACTGCGATCGCCGTTTTCGCTTTCATAAAACGATTATATGGAAAAAATGGTTCCAAGAATTTCTCTTCCAACATGTTCCAATCTGTCATAATAGCAGTTAATTGGTCAAGGTACCATTCCTCTGCCTTCCCAATTAGGGAATGTGGAAACAGTCTCTTGAACAAATACTCTTCTTCAGCTTCAGGCGCTCCATCTGCACTCGCAATTTAGTAAAATTTGGTCAAATGAGTGAGGGATCCTCGTGATCCATACCGGTGAATGGATTTTGGTATAGAAGAGTAAGGATGCCAATCTTCATTTCAGAGTGCCTTCCGTTATGGAAATTGCGTGCAAACTGAGCTGTGTGCCTCGGACTGTTAACACATGGTGTTGAAATAGGTGGTGGTACAGTTGGTGCAGCCATGGTTGGCGTTAACTGTGGCGTTGGTGTCGAAATTGAACTTTCTCCTCTTTCTCGTCTTTCTTTAGAAAGTTACCTCCTCCGTCTAGTTTTGTTATTCAACTTACGCGCAGTTCTATCAATCTCAGGATCGAAAAGAAGTTGATCTGCGGGTAACTTTCCTCGCATAAACAGAGTCTGCACAACTTAACCAAACAAATTAACAAGTACAAGAAAAAGTTATACAAGTTTAAAACTTAACAACTATTGCAATGCTTGCAATATCAAACAATAATCCCCAACAACGGCGCCATTTTGTTGAAAAGTATTTCAGTGGGGGTTTTTGTTATCGTATCCGCAGAGATTGTATGGATATTACCACCACTCTATAGTCGAAATCATTTTAAACTTTAGGGTAACAAAGAGTTTGGTTGATTTGTAACGGATCGTTTGCATAAGAATTTAATAACAATGGTAAAAAAATTGGTTTTAAAGGTTTGGTAAAAGCATGCCAAGATTAGGGTCCGATAATCCATTTCATACATATTTACTCGATAAAGTATGAGAGCTTGTTAACAATGAATATAATCACATATCCTCTCAACAAGTTTATCTCTAACACTTGTTGTATGATTTATCATATTGATCCTTAGATGTTCTCTCACTCTAACTATCAATATGATAACATTGAAAGATCAATATTTATGAACATCAACTCTCAAAACTATCTCTAGCCTTATGATTGTTGATGGATTAAAACTTAGGTCAAGTCTTAGAACATATTTCTCAATCATGAACCAAAAAAAAGTATAAACCATACAAACAAAGTTTTTCACCATATATTAATCATCAACAAAGTTCATAAACTAAATATCAAGATCAATACATATAAATGTAGGATTACCTACCACTAATCTTGACACAAGAGATGTTTTGCTACCCATTGTCATGGGAGCTTAATCAACAAGTAATAGAAAAAGCATTTATTGCATCAATCTTCAATGGATCAAGGATTTAAGCATTAAAGCTTTGGATCTAAAAATAATAATTAAAGATGAAGTTTTTAAGCTCCAAATGTGATTCTAAGTTACAAAGATTCTTGCAAAAACTGTTATGTTACAAAATATCTACAAAACATCCTAAATACCACTTTCTGCCCAGACAAATTCGCCAGGAAAGCTCCAAAATTCGCCAGGCAAAACCAATAAGCTCAGCCACGTGACAGAACATTGCAGAGAAAGCTGGGAAAAATATCTGAACTCACCAGGCGAAATTCAACTTCGCCAGGCGAATCTCTTTCGCCTCATCTTTGCCTGGCGAATCTTCCAGCGAAGCACTTCGTGTAGCTACTGGAATTGAAAACAATTTTCGCTAGTTACCTCGCCAGGCTTTCGCCACCCCTTCGCCTGGCGAAGGTCATGTAGCTAGCAGACACGCGACTTTGTTCATTTCTTTGTGTTTTCTTCCGATTTTTGCCGCGTCCTTTTTACAAAATATGCTGCAAAACTAACAATAACATCAAAAAGACTAAATATAGACATTGATTCAAAAATCACTTAAAAATAAGTTGTGTCGCATTCATACATCTGGAAAAGTGCTTAAAAAATGCCGTAAATTAATCTAAAATTCATTCTAAACCAGACACCTATCAAACTCTCCCTAACTTGCCTCGTTGTTAGTCCTCAAACAAAAGTAAGTTTCAACAATCACAAGCAAGTTTTCAAAGCACCAAATCAACCGAAAAACATCAATGGTTCAAACTCGACAATCACACGCACAAAGTTTTTTCACAAATTTGTATAGAATCAAAACATGATTATGAATTAAGTTCTAAACACAACATCATACAATGCAAAATCAAGTACCTACAAGTTCAAGTTGAATCACCTAAATTCACTTATTATCAAACACACTATGTACAAAAATTTACAAGGGACAAAACACTCTAACAAGCAATCGTGCCACATCCAGAGTCATTCATGATTTCATCTCACAAATTTATCACAAAATAATGGAAACAAAGATCACTAAGGACTTTTATGGTTGTAATTTGGCTTGGGTTAAAAACAAAGGTCATATCTACATGGCCATTGAACAAAAAATGGGTAATAACTATGAAGAGCATTTCTTGTTCAAATTTTTCATTCCTATTCACCCTTTATTCCTTTCTTTCACAATGCATTATCTTCTTTTGATTTTCTTTTCTTTTTTGTGCTTTTTGGTCTTTTTCTTTCTTATTGTTTTTTATTTCTTTTTCTTAGAATGCATTGTACCACCAATTTATTTTTCTCTTTTCAAGGCAAACCATTCTCCCCAACTTCTACATTGTTATAAGCTTAGCTTAAATGCTCTTCAAAACGGGTTTAAATTCGGGTTCATGATTCACAATAAAAAATTTCTTCTTAGGCTCAAAAGGTGTTTCAAATACGCGCACACTCACAAGGTTACTTGAAGTGTTTTTGGAATGGTGGTTTTTCTCATAGTACTCAAAAATTTGCCTTGATCATTTCTAAGTTTCCAACATTTAAAACAAACTCACAAGATTTAACATGAACAAAACGAGTAAAACAACGAATACTTGAACTCTATTTTTGGTGAATAATGGGAAGTATCTCACTTTTGTTGTTTCGTCCTAATTGATTCACACATGAACAAGTATTTACAAAACAATGCATTACCATAATTTTGTATAAAGCACTAACTCACAATCATGCTAAAAATCTACAAAACAAACATCCACATTTTGATTGTGCACATTATTAAGAATTTTATCATCACCATCATATGTTTAAGGTTAACAAAGCACTCTTTTTCTTCTTGTGCTAGCATACAAAATTTTCAAAAAATTAAGGACAAACATCACTTACTTTGTACAAACACAAACATAAAAAAAATAGAATTTAAATTAACCCAAAATTTAACCAAACTGAAAGACATTTAAACATCAAGTCCTTTGCAAAGTGTAACATCACTTACTTTCCGTCAGATTCCTTTGCAAAGTGTAACTGGGCTCCGTTTACATTTTCTCTCCTCGCGGTTTGCAAATTTTGCGGTTCTTTTTGTATTCAATCACCTTGTACCTTGAATGTCTGAAAGCAGTTGCTATCATCCTATCAAGTCCAAGTCGATTGAATAGGGGCAACTGTAGCACCCCAAAATTTGCCCTACCTTTTTTGGCTTTTGCTTCGCGCTCATTTTGTATTTTAGGTCATAACTCATAATCATTCATTGCATTGGTTTTCTGGGACATGGGATCAAGGCATTCTCGTGTGGTTTGAGCTTTCCGTATTCAGAAGTTCATCAGTGTACATCTGGGTGATTTAGGTTTCTATTCATGGTCGCGCTTGTGGATCGTTTATCGGTTGAGATTCTTCAGTGGATCAGGTGAGTGGCCAGATTGTGCGGTGGTAGCTGTGACCATTTTATCAGAGGCTTGTGAATAGTTTGTGATTGGTTTTGAATTCTTTGGGTTATTCATTTTCTATCCATCATGACCAGTTTCAACCATTTTAACCAATTTTCTATCCACATCCTTTTTTTTACCATTTCTACCCAAGTCCATTTTTACCGTTCCTATTACCCATTTTTATCACAAGTAACCACATTTCATCCATTTTTCTAAACCAATTATCCATTGCCAAAGTCCATTTCATATTCAAACCCACATCCATTTAAAAACTATATTTTAGCCCACATTCACATTTATCCATTTGTTAAACCAAAAATCTAATCCATATTTCATATCCATCTCCATATCCAAGTTTATTATCCATTTGAATATCCATTTGCTCACCCAAAATCCAATCATCCACTTTTAACATAAATTCATATCCATTTCTCTAATTCAATTTCCAAATCATAATTCAAATTTTTAATATCCATTCTCGATATCCATAACCATTACTTTTCCATATCCATTGTTAATCATTTCTCTTTATCCAAATTTATCCATCTATTTTTATTCAAAATCCATTTTTTTTTCTAGTCTATATCCAATAAGTCCGTTTCTTTAAACTACTTTTTTAATCCAAATATCCACATTTTTATCCAAAACTTTTCATATCCAATTCATTTTGGATCCATTTTCTTCTAACATCCAAACTAAAATCCATGTCCATTTCATAAGTCACATATACACATCCATATTCTTTTTTAAACCCATATTCAATTTTTGATCCATTCTTGGTCCATGTTCATTTTTAATTGTCCATTTTTCAAACCAAATTAAATCCATATATCCATTTATCACACTCATTTTCTGTATCCAACTCTTCCAATCCAATATATTTCAAATAAATTCATTCTTGCTAGACTCATATCCTTGTTCATTTTCAAATATATCCAAATCGAATTAAGAGAGAAGTTGGTGGTACATAATACATTGTAAAGGGTATCTCAACAGTTTGTCTCTCCATGGTCGTTGTCATCAAGAAAGTTAAATGAACATCGGGTTATGTGCTAATGATGATTACGCCTATTCAAGGACTTGCTCCTTAAAGTCCTGATTGGAATGGATATCAGGCACTTGAAGTGTATCCAGAGAAGCTGATGGAGAACCATAATTGCAAGCCAAAAGAGATACTGGAAGGGATCCATGGTATCACCTTAACGCATAAGCAAGCAGCAAAAGGCGTTGCATCAAAAGAATGGAATTAATAGTGTAACAGCAGTTCATAAAAAACAAATACACGACAGAAAAGTTCAACAGAAAATCAGAAACTTCTAGCAGTTAGAGAATCCATAACATTCCCTAATTAACCCAAAAACATCTAACAGTTTCAATGACCGAAAAATCAAAGATCCTTCTAACACAGAACCAATTCCTCTAACTTCTCTAACAGAATTCTAACAAACTCTAACAGAAATTCAAATGAGATACCTATTCTACCCCTCTAATCCTTGCTATAAATGAAGAAGTGCAGAGCTTCTGAAATGAGTTTTTTCGATACTCATTCTCCCAGCAGCATAGTTCTTCTAGTGCAAATCATCACTTTCTGTTATCTTCAATTCTGCAACTCCAATCAATCTTCATCTCCGTCTTCAATAATTCTCCAAATTCCGGAAACTTCATCTCAACTGCATCACAGAGCTCCAAAATCTCCATTATTCTAGATCTTCGCGAGTTCAAATCGAACCAACCTGTAACAAACTCGTCACCAATCTCCAACAACTTTGTCAGCCAGCAACAACCAGATCAAGGAATCATTCAGCAGAAGCGGATTCGTACAGGAAAATAGAAGAGGAACTCGAAAGCTCGATCAGCAATCACAACAACGCAACACTAACAGAAGTAGAGTAAAGAAGAGAAAGAAGTGGATCGGAGAAGAAAGTGCGTGTTGGAATCGATCATGGATGCACATACCTGAATCGGAGTCGTTGAGTTCACTCCATCGTCATCGCGGTTGAAGAGCCATCGGAGCGACTCTGATAGGTATTCCGAACCTCTTTCTCTTTACCGTTGCTATTGAATTCATTTATAGAACAAGTTTGTTATGGATTTACTTGCGTTTTGGTGTCGTTGAGAGTGTTGTGTTTTTGATGCGTGTTCGTCCTTGTCCTTTTGCTCCTACGTCATATCCGTATCAGCACCTTGTAAAAGAGGCGAAGTCTCGCGTGTCTCGATGGAGGCCGTGTTGTCAACGACGATCTGGAGATGGAGGCATTGCTACGTCGTCAGCGAGGTTTTGTTTTCATGATGTAAGAAGAGCGGACGATCATTAAGTGGCGGAGAGTGACAAGAAGACGGCCATGGAGGAGGAGAGAAGAATTTCAATACGACGGACAGAAGAAGATTGAGAGAGGGTTACGAGATAAAGTTGGCAAAGAAGATGGTGATGTAAGGTTGGATGAAGAGGATGCTGACGGACGGAGGGAGTTTCGCGGTGATGGTACGGCGGCGCCGTTCGCGAAGGAAGAGCGACCATTTGGAGAGGAAGGGTGTGATGTTTTAGTTAGATGTAGATGTTTTTTATTAGGGTTTTCAGAGCTTCATGTTGCAAACCGGGCCTAGGCCCATTGGTCTTTTTCATTCCCACACCATTCACTATCCGCACCCAGTTTTTCAATCTCGCACCCCCTGGCGCCATGAACACAATTCCTTTGGGCCTACTGACTTAAGCCCAGTGCCCGGAAGCTCCTTCCACACCTCCTGTAACGAACTGCACCTCTCTTTCCTTTTCTATTTTATTTTTTATTTTCAAATTAATTCTAACCTTTTAATTAGATAGTAATTAGATTAATTTTGTTTTTTGGTCTCAATTTAGATGTAAGCATAATATTTTAGATTTTAATTAGAAGTTGGTTTTAATTTTAGTTTTTAATTCTAAAATGAGTTTTAGAATTAATTTTCTTTTAATTAGTTTTGTAGAATTAGATTTTAGTTAGAGATTAATTGGAACTAATTCTAGGATGTAATTTTAGAATTAATGTTTAGTTTAGAATTGCCTTGAAATAACTTTAGGTTTAATTTTAGATTTAGAATTAATTTTAGAGTAACTCATCTTGTTAGATTTTAATCTTCTTTCTTTTATTAGCATTTTAATTCTAGCTTGGTTATTCCTGACCATGATTTTAATTGCCTATTCTTGGATTAATTGTTGATTAATTTCTGTTTACCTGATTAAATGTTTCTCTGCTTACTTAATTCTTCTTCATCCCTCTTTAAGATCAACTTAAAGTCCATCTTGGAAGTAAGTTGCTTCTTATGTTCTTCTTCTTTTTTAGGATAGTGTTCTCATACCTCACAAACCTTTAGGATCACTCCCCTTAACTAATCAATTAGGATTGAGTCTTAGTTCACATAGATTTTACCTTTCTCCTCTCTTGAGTCTTTCATCCTTTCACCTCAAAGAAAATCTAAAACATCTAATAAAGGTAAGCATTTATTGCATTTAGGCCTTTCATATAAAGAAAAGATTATAAAGGGGTTTTCTCTTATAATCTTAGAATGTATAGCATTATAGCCCATCTTGGGTCAATGTGTTAAACATTCGATCTTGTATGAGGGACTTGAATGCAATGCTTGTTGAAGGTACAAATAATAAAAAACACTTCTTCATTTCTTAATCAACAAAAACACTTAATAAACACAAGTATGCTAGTGTGTTTGAACCTTGACGATTGGAACTAAGTGTGGGGGTCTTCTTCGCTCTTAGTGTGTCTTCTTGCTCATTCCATCTTGGAATGTGAGAATGTACACATTCCAATGACTAAGATTCAGATACACTGTCATATGCAAACAAACAAATGAAAAAACTTTCAAAAGACAAAAACAAACAATAACGTATTTCCTTCGGGAATTCTTGTCTCACCTCATTCACTCTCAACGTATGAACGCGCTTCTACTCGTTCTCTTGCAAGATGGTAACGCACTCGGACCAGCGAGCCTGCAACACCTGAGCTAGAATGTTAGTCGTTCTCTAAAAAACACAAACAATCTTTCCCTAGTGAGGGGAACTACGTCGCTCTGATTCTCATGTTCCCGATGAGATACGTAGGCAGTGGGGTAGGGCCCATGCGAGCACTTCTTTTATTTTCCCTACATTTGTTTCTTGTTCCTTTTTCATTCTTTCTCCTTTCTTTCTTTCAGTTCCTTTTTCAGTATCCTTTTCTATCACCCTTTGATTGAAGCAGCAAGCGTGGATCCCATCGAGTACGATGGACGCGAGGGGGTGCTAATACCTTCCCCTCGCGTAACCGACTCCCTTACCCTTTCTCTTGGTCGCAAGACCATGCTCTTTCCTTCCTTCAGGTTTATGCAGTGTTTCCTTTCCCTCTCTTGGGATAAATACACATTGCTGGCGACTCTGTTTCGGTGCCACTTTCGCGTTTGTACTAGGATGAAAATCCCAGGAGCGACAGCTGGCGACTCTGCTGGGGACAGGTTGACCTATTGCTGGTCCATCCTAAGCGAGTCAATCCTAGCGCTTGTCTGTTTTTCTTTCATTGGGTGTTTACTGTTGTGCTGTATTTACCGTTTATTGTATGGTTATTTATTGTTTTACTGTACATCACCATATTTACTGCACTTTAGCATTACATATCATATATTATATTGTGTTGCACTGCTTTGTCTGTTTGGAGGGATGGGATTTCTGAGAGATAAGCCCATTACACAGGCTTGAGTATACACTTAGAATTAGAGTGGAGAGTAGTGGGACCTACGTGCCGTCTGGAGTACGTTGGGTATTCACGAAATTCACAGATAGACGAGGCTATCTTGGGACCCATCATGGCGTGCGCATCTTGCGTATTCCAGGATGTCGATCTAGAGAGCTGTCGACTCTAGTGACCGATCATGAGGACCTTAGTGGAAACATCTCTCTTTAGTGGTGACAGTGGCAGACCACATTCTGTGGCAAACCCATTCGCACCCGAGGGCCCACTTTGGAACTTGCATAGGACGTCCTTTTTGAAAGAGAATCAGTGGAGGCACTCCTCGATTGGCGATAGTACTGTACCCCGAGGGATGAATGTACTATTGCTTCTTGACCTCAGTGCCAGAAGCTGAGGACCTTTCGTTTTGGAGAATCAGTTGAGGCCTCCTCGATTAATGATGATGCCAAACCAGAAATGGTGAACGTATCATCATTTCTCGACCTGAGAGCCAGGGATACTGAACATCCTAGTACCCACATGTGAGAGGGGGGGTTGTTTACAGGTCTGCAGGTAACCTTGACCTTCAACATACCCGGTATTTTGGATTTCCTATCAGTGTGGACTTATCAGCCTGGTATTCTGGTATTCTGATCATCCGGTATTCTGGTTATTTCGGTATTCTCTTCAGAACAGACTCATGAACCTATTCAGTCATCAGCACAACACAGTGATTATTCGGATTATGTGGAAGCTGTGATCCCATGTCTTATTGCATTCATTTTATTGCATTGCATTTGCATCTTGCATTTTTTTTGCATATCCTTTCTCGAGGCCAAACCAGTGAGCTCATCCATCCTTTATCTGAACTGCAGTTTGATTTCTCGACTTTTGTATTGGACTTGAATCAACCTTGGGAAGGATCATGAACTCTGGGGAGCAGAATCAGTTTGTGACTAGGGCCGATGTTGAATTGATGAAGCATCAGTTGGACCAACTTATGGAAGCTATGGCCACCATGACAAGGGGAGAGGCCAATATTCAAAGAAATGAGAATGTTATTCCACCTCCGGCGAACAATGTTGCTCAAGCTCAGCCTGTGCAGATCCCTGTTGAGAATCATCCTATACACGAGCGTACCATCTTCCGAGACGGACATTCTTCTTCTCTTGATGCCACAGATTATCAGAGCTTTGCCTTCTCTATGCCAAATGTCCAAGGGGTAGTTTCAAAGATGAAGCCTAAGGATCCACGATCTGTTGATGATGAAAGATACCGCGTGTTGGACGAGAAAATTAAAGCCCTGGAGAGGCGTGATACTCTTGACCTGAATGCTTCGAGCATGTGTTTGGTGTCTGGCCTTGTGTTGCCTCCAAAGTTTGAAATGCCGAAGTTTGAGCAATATAAAGGAGATAGCTGTCCGAAGCTACATTTGGTGATGTTCTGCAGAAGAATGACCTCACATGTCGACAATGACAAGCTCATGATCCACTGTTTCCAGGACAGTCTGAGTGGGGCATCACTGAATTGGTATATACAGTTGCAGAGTGGTAGCATCCGATCATGGTCAGATCTAGCCAACGCCTTTGTGAAGCAGTACGATTATAATCTTGACATGGCTCTCAGTCGGATGCATTTGCAAGACTTGTCTCAAGCAGATAACGAATCATTCCGAGAGTATGCTCAGAGATGGAGAGAGTTAACCGCTCGTGTTCAACCGCCACTTTCGGATAGAGAATTAGTTGATTTGTTCATGGATACCTTGCAAGGGCCGTACTTGGAAAGGATGATTGCCAATGGGGCAACAAAATTTTCTGACCTGGTGATGGTGGGAGAACGTATCGAGAGCCTGCTCAAGTGTGGAAAGCTCCAAGGCCTCTCGAACTTCCAAGCTAATGAAAATGAATCAGTTGTTAGTTCTCAAGAAGAATTCGAGGAAGAAAATAGTTCCATGCAGGAATCTTCACCACCTCGTTCTCAGTGTTCAGACATATCAACTGTTCAGAGTCAGCAATCTTATGGGTCTTCATATCAGGGACAATTTTCTTCTGCAAATCAGAGACCTCCGCAGAGTCAAAGATCATATCACCGTCAGCCGCGTCAGCACGCCCGGCAAAGGCCAAGGAAGCCAGAGAGTAATTTCACTCATTTGCCAATGTCGTATAGTCAGATGTTGCCAGATTTGATCAAAGGTGGATTGATAGTGCCGAAGGAGTTGAAGCCAGTGCCTTTTCCGTATCCACCAGGTTTTGATGCCAATGCCCGTTGTGATTACCACGCTGGGGCACAAGGGCATTCAACTGAAGACTGTAAGGTGCTTAGGAGCAAGGTTCAGACGCTGCTTGACTTCAATATGTTCTCATTCACGCCTCAGGGTATTCAGATCAACAATCCTCCGTCATTCAGTCATGTGGGTTCATCAGTTCAGGTTATGGAAGAATTCACTGAGAGCTGTTGTGCAGATGATTATCAGACTGACTTCGATGAGCAATTTTGAAGATGGCCAGCTCATTAGCAAATCAATCTTGGAAGGCCCAGTTCCTCGAAGCTGGCGACCATTTAGATCATGTCATTTCTTTGCATTTGTAGTTTCTTTTCTGCTAAAAAGTGCAAACTCATTTGTAAAACTCGTTGTTTTCGATTGATAATGATAATGAAATGAATATGCATGTTTTGATTAAATCCAATCGTGTTCACTCATACTTTTTATCGATATCATATGCTTGTTTAAGCAGGATCCTAGGGAGGATGATGACATTCAAAGACGCAGAACTTCCAATTGTATGCTTTGGAACAAAACCCTGCTGATGATGTACAGGCATTGTTTCAAATTCCCAAACACCGGAGACATAAGGAAGATAATCCCTTGTAAACCCCGTTGAGCCTAGTAGTAGGAGTTTCTTTCTGAAAACGAAAAAACCCTCTATCTTAACCCGGGGCAGGGTAGGTGTCAGCTAATTTGACCGTGCGTTCAAATTTTCAAAGGAGTGTCTCATTCGAGGATCAAATCACAGTGATTATCCCTCACCAACCGGAGATTGAGGCAGTCACAACCCTTTACAAGTCAAGACAAACCTGTGTCACACGATTAGTTCAAAAAAAAACAAAAAAAAAGGATTAAAGAAAAAAAAAAAAGAAAAAGCCCGCTAAGTCAAAACTTGAAAGCAAATGACTTAGGCAAAAGTTAGGGCATCCCGCTGGACTTCAAAATCAAAAGATTAAAAAAAAGAATCAGTCCAGGAAAAATTAGGGAAATCAAAAGCAAAAAAAAAGAAAAGCGAAAAGGATTACAAAAGAAAAATCCTTGAATAAAGAACAAATCGTGTGAATACAGACACCAAAGAGAAAATGGGTGACTGTCACTCCGAAAACCGTGTTGGTTCCTTCTATCCTCCTACCATTCATTAACCTTTTTGAAAGGTGAGCGCTTGTGTCAAGTTAGCTGAACGTAGGACTGGAGAACATCAAGAAGATTGGGTGGGTTAAAATAAAACTTTGAGCCTTATATCCTTTCTTTCTCGAACCGCGAACCAGGCCACGTTACAACCTTCAAAAGACCTAATTGAAGCAGGGTTGTTTCGAAAGCATACTTCGGCAAAAAAATCGCGTCAGTTCTGACTCCTAAAAGGATCTTCTTACCATTCATGTTGGTATCGATGTGACATTCTAATAAGTGATTCGTTCACCACATGTCATAACATTTTTCCAGTGAACACACTTGGATTTCAAAACTGCCATGTGCATTGCATCAAAATTATCTTTTCAAAACGAACTGTTTTACTTGCGAGTCAGTACTTGACATCAGAAAAGTTTCTACAATGGAAAGATTGATTAATCTAAGGTGCAAAGTGCCCGAGTACTCCTTTGAGCCGGGGCAAGTCATACCAAATGGGCGATCCATTCCAAGATTCAGTTAATCTGGGGCAACTATGTTGTCAATCTGGGGCAATCAAGTCGAGATTCAACAAATCTCTCAAAGGCCAGTTAAAGGTATTCCTTCACAGATCAGCCAGACAGGGGCACAAATCATTTCAAAGCTGGGGCAAGTCACCCTAAGAGCACAAAAAGTTATTCTCTCCGGAGAACGGTAAATCACAGCCATGGGGCAATATATGTCGGATCTTCACGAGACATCCTGAAGACATGTTCATTTACAGGTTATGCTGCATCGGGGTACCTCTTTTGGTCATATCACATCTGCAGGGTTCACGTTGATAGTTAACACGTGACGTCCCCAGCGGAGTTTCTCTCCTCGACAGAGATGGCTGAAGTTTCATCACTCGTGGCAGAGCATTATGGAGATTGTGATTATTCTCCCCAGCAAGGGTTCAGGAGTTCGCTCTCCCCTGGCCAGTATGACGGAGTTCGTTACTTTTCAACAAGAGTTCATATTCCGGTACAGAGTGTTGGGTTTATGCTTCCATAGATTACGATAAAGTTGTTTCCGTCTCCCCAACAGAGTAAGGGTAGAAGGTAGCATTAAACAAAGGAGTAAGTCTGATTTGGTCCCCTAGCAGAGCTGATATGATCAACCATTGTCCCCAAGCATATTTTTGGATGGTGGTTAGCTTTCCCCAGCAACTCAAAGGTCGATTGTCATTGGCACCTTTCTTCAACGGAGTCCTGGGATATTTCTCCAGCAGACGGTTGTTGATTGTACTTTCCTGCATAATGGAGGTTTAGTTGGGATCTCGAGCAGTTATGACACTGAAGACGGTCCAGTTTGTTACCCCCAGCGGAGTTGGCCTCGTCTCTTCAGCATTTATTTTGCTGGAGTGCTCCTATTGCATATCATGAACATCATTGCATAATCATCATCGCATATCATTCGCATAACATTGCATGAAGCCTTGTAAAACTGAACAGGAAATCCATAGCCCAACCTTGCTCGACATCCTTCCATATCCCAACCTTACTCGACACCATCAACAGCCCACTTTGCTGGCATATTTCAAAAAAAAACCTGAAGCCCTATCCCTATTGGTACTTCATACAAAATCCAATCCCCATTGGTACCCAGAGAGATTTCGCCTTTGAAAAAAAAAAACAACCACCATCAGGTTTCACCTGTTCTTGCCAGCAAAGTTTAATTGTACTTGGCACATCCTTTTTTTCCCGGTAGCCCGAGCATGCGTCGGCTTTTTGCATATAGTGATCATTGCATCCTCAAATCGCGTAGCATTTCCATTTTGTATGGAGCATTACGCCATAAAAAGAAAATTCAAACATATGCATGTGAAGCATAAGCCAGATTTGGTACCTTGCGCGAAAGCCCGAATCAATTTTCAATCAAGACGGTGACATATCCCCAGCAGACATTACAATCTACCCCTCTGCTTACCTTTCTTTTGGGTCGTAGATCAAATGTCGATTTTACCCTCGACCAGTCTTTGTCCATCAACCCCTTGATGACGACATTTCGGTCAGGTCTTTCCATCAAACCCCTTTGATGATGTATTTCTGCGTATGGTTTTCTTTCTGTCATCCCCATGACAATGTGTTATCTTCATTTGGACTTTCCTTCTGTCATCCCTATGACAATGTGTCCTCTTGATCAGGTCTCCTTCCTGTCATCCCTATGACAATGTGTCTCCTTCAGTCAAGTCGCTTCCTGTCATCCCTATGACAATGTGCTCCCTAAGTCAAGTCTTTCTTTCTATCATCCCTATGACAATGTGTTTCCTTCAGTCGTCTTTCTGTCATCCCTATGACAATGTGTTCCTTAAGTCGGGTCGTCTTTCTGTCATCCCCATGACAATGTGTTATCTTCAGTCAGGTTTTCTTTCTGTCATCCCTATGACAATGTGTTTCCTTTGGTCGGGTCTTCTTACTGTCATCCCCATGACAATGTGGTCCCTCGGCCAGGTTTTCTTTCTGTCATCCCCATGAAGATGTGTTCCCTCGGTCAGGTCTCCTTTCTGTCATTCCTATGACAATGTGTTTCCTTCGGTTAGAGTTTCTTCCCGTCAACCCTTTGACGATGTGTTCCGAGCTTAGGTTTCGTACCTTCGGATGTTTCCATTTTTCTTTCCGTCAAATCCCTTTGACGATGTGGTTTGCTGGGTATGTTGTATTTCCGTCAGATTCCTTTGCAAAGTGTAACTGGGCTCCGTTTACATTTTCTCTCCTCGCGGTTTGCAAATTTTGCGGTTCTTTTTGTATTCAATCACCTTGTACCTTGAATGTCTGAAAGCAGTTGCTATCATCCTATCAAGTCCAAGTTGATTGAATAGGGGCAGCTGTAGCACCCCAAAATTTGCCCTACCTTTTTTGGCTTTTGCTTCGCGCTCATTTTGCATTTTAGGTCATAACTCATAATCATTCATTGCATTGGTTTTCTGGGACATGGGATCAAGGCATTCTCGTGTGGTTTGAGCTTTCCGTATTCAGAAGTTCATCAGTGTACATCTGGGTGATTTAGGTTTCTATTCATGGTCGCGCTTGTGGATCGTTTATCGGTTGAGATTCTTCAGTGGATCAGGTGAGTGGCCAGATTGTGCGGTGGTAGCTGTGACCATTTTATCAGAGGCTTGTGAATAGTTTGTGATTGGTTTTGAATTCTTTGGGTTATTCATTTTCTATCCATCATGACCAGTTTCAACCATTTTAACCAATTTTCTATCCACATCCTTTTTTTTTACCATTTCTACCCAAGTCCATTTTTACCGTTCCTATTACCCATTTTTATCACAAGTAACCACATTTCATCCATTTTTCTAAACCAATTATCCATTGCCAAAGTCCATTTCATATTCAAACCCACATCCATTTAAAAACTATATTTTAGCCCACATTCACATTTATCCATTTGTTAAACCAAAAATCTAATCCATATTTCATATCCATCTCCATATCCAAGTTTATTATCCATTTGAATATCCATTTGCTCACCCAAAATCCAATCATCCACTTTTAACATAAATTCATATCCATTTCTCTAATTCAATTTCCAAATCATAATTCAAATTTTTAATATCCATTCTCGATATCCATAACCATTACTTTTCCATATCCATTGTTAATCATTTCTCTTTATCCAAATTTATCCATCTATTTTTATTCAAAATCCATTTTTTTTTCTAGTCTATATCCAATAAGTCCGTTTCTTTAAACTACTTTTTTAATCCAAATATCCACATTTTTATCCAAAACTTTTCATATCCAATTCATTTTGGATCCATTTTCTTCTAACATCCAAACTAAAATCCATGTCCATTTCATAAGTCACATATACACATCCATATTCTTTTTTAAACCCATATTCAATTTTTGATCCATTCTTGGTCCATGTTCATTTTTAATTGTCCATTTTTCAAACCAAATTAAATCCATATATCCATTTATCACACTCATTTTCTGTATCCAACTCTTCCAATCCAATATATTTCAAATAAATTCATTCTTGCTAGACTCATATCCTTGTTCATTTTCAAATATATCCAAATCGAATTAAGAGAGAAGTTGGTGGTACATAATACATTGTAAAGGGTATCTCAACAGTTTGTCTCTCCATGGTCGTTGTCATCAAGAAAGTTAAATGAACATCGGGTTATGTGCTAATGATGATTACGCCTATTCAAGGACTTGCTCCTTAAAGTCCTGATTGGAATGGATATCAGGCACTTGAAGTGTATCCAGAGAAGCTGATGGAGAACCATAATTGCAAGCCAAAAGAGATACTGGAAGGGATCCATGGTATCACCTTAACGCATAAGCAAGCAGCAAAAGGCGTTGCATCAAAAGAATGGAATTAATAATGTAACAGCAGTTCATAAAAAACAAATACACGACAGAAAAGTTCAACAGAAAATCAGAAACTTCTAGCAGTTAGAGAATCCATAACATTCCCTAATTAACCCAAAAACATCTAACAGTTTCAATGACCGAAAAATCAAAGATCCTTCTAACACAGAACCAATTCCTCTAACTTCTCTAACAGAATTCTAACAAACTCTAACAGAAATTCAAATGAGATACCTATTCTACCCCTCTAATCCTTGCTATAAATGAAGAAGTGCAGAGCTTCTGAAATGAGTTTTTTCGATACTCATTCTCCCAGCAGCATAGTTCTTCTAGTGCAAATCATCACTTTCTGTTATCTTCAATTCTGCAACTCCAATCAATCTTCATCTCCGTCTTCAATAATTCTCCAAATTCCGGAAACTTCATCTCAACTGCATCACAGAGCTCCAAAATCTCCATTATTCTAGATCTTCGCGAGTTCAAATCGAACCAACCTGTAACAAACTCGTCACCAATCTCCAACAACTTTGTCAGCCAGCAACAACCAGATCAAGGAATCATTCAGCAGAAGCGGATTCGTACAGGAAAATAGAAGAGGAACTCGAAAGCTCGATCAGCAATCACAACAACGCAACACTAACAGAAGTAGAGTAAAGAAGAGAAAGAAGTGGATCGGAGAAGAAAGTGCGTGTTGGAATCGATCATGGATGCACATACCTGAATCGGAGTCATTGAGTTCACTCCATCGTCATCGCGGTTGAAGAGCCATCGGAGCGACTCCGATAGGTATTCCGAACCTTTTTCTCTTTACCGTTGCTATTGAATTCATTTATAGAACAAGTTATGTTATGGATTTACTTGCGTTTTGGTGTCGTTGAGAGTGTTGTGTTTTTGATGCGTGTTCGTCCTTGTCCTTTTGCTCCTACGTCATATCCGTATCAGCACCTTGTAAAAGAGGCGAAGTCTCGCGTGTCTCGATGGAGGCCGTGTTGTCAACGACGATCTGGAGATGGAGGCATTGCTACGTCGTCAGCGAGGTTTTGTTTTCATGATGTAAGAAGAGCGGACGATCATTAAGTGGCGGAGAGTGACAAGAAGACGGCCATGGAGGAGGAGAGAAGAATTTCAATACGACGGACAGAAGAAGATTGAGAGAGGGTTACGAGATGAAGTTGGCAAAGAAGATGGTGATGTAAGGTTGGATGAAGAGGATGCTGACGGACGGAGGGAGTTTCGCGGTGATGGTACGGCGGCGCCGTTCGCGAAGGAAGAGCGACCATTTGGAGAGGAAGGGTGTGATGTTTTAGTTAGATGTAGATGTTTTTTATTAGGGTTTTCAGAGCTTCATGTTGCAAACCGGGCCTAGGCCCATTGGTCTTTTTCATTCCCACACCATTCACTATCCGCACCCAGTTTTTCAATCTCGCACCCCCTGGCGCCATGAACACAATTCCTTTGGGCCTACTGACTTAAGCCCAGTGCCCGGAAGCTCCTTCCACACCTCCTGTAACGAACTGCACCTCTCTTTCCTTTTCTATTTTATTTTTTATTTTCAAATTAATTCTAACCTTTTAATTAGATAGTAATTAGATTAATTTTGTTTTTTGGTCTCAATTTAGATGTAAGCATAATATTTTAGATTTTAATTAGAAGTTGGTTTTAATTTTAGTTTTTAATTCTAAAATGAGTTTTAGAATTAATTTTCTTTTAATTAGTTTTGTAGAATTAGATTTTAGTTAGAGATTAATTGGAACTAATTCTAGGATGTAATTTTAGAATTAATGTTTAGTTTAGAATTGCCTTGAAATAACTTTAGGTTTAATTTTAGATTTAGAATTAATTTTAGAGTAACTCATCTTGTTAGATTTTAATCTTCTTTCTTTTATTAGCATTTTAATTCTAGCTTGGTTATTCCTGACCATGATTTTAATTGCCTATTCTTGGATTAATTGTTGATTAATTTCTGTTTACCTGATTAAATGTTTCTCTGCTTACTTAATTCTTCTTCATCCCTCTTTAAGATCAACTTAAAGTCCATCTTGGAAGTAAGTTGCTTCTTATGTTCTTCTTCTTTTTTAGGATAGTGTTCTCATACCTCACAAACCTTTAGGATCACTCCCCTTAACTAATCAATTAGGATTGAGTCTTAGTTCACATAGATTTTACCTTTCTCCTCTCTTGAGTCTTTCATCCTTTCACCTCAAAGAAAATCCAAAACATCTAATAAAGGTAAGCATTTATTGCATTTAGGCCTTTCATATAAAGAAAAGATTATAAAGGGGTTTTCTCTTATAATCTTAGAATGTATAGCATTATAGCCCATCTTGGGTCAATGTGTTAAACATTCGATCTTGTATGAGGGACTTGAATGCAATGCTTGTTGAAGGTACAAATAATAAAAAACACTTCTTCATTTCTTAATCAACAAAAACACTTAATAAACACAAGTATGCTAGTGTGTTTGAACCTTGACGATTGGAACTAAGTGTGGGGGTCTTCTTCGCTCTTAGTGTGTCTTCTTGCTCATTCCATCTTGGAATGTGAGAATGTACACATTCCAATGACTAAGATTCAGATACACTGTCATATGCAAACAAACAAATGAAAAAACTTTCAAAAGACAAAAACAAACAATAACGTATTTCCTTCGGGAATTCTTGTCTCACCTCATTCACTCTCAACGTATGAACGCGCTTCTACTCGTTCTCTTGCAAGATGGTAACGCACTCGGACCAGCGAGCCTGCAACACCTGAGCTAGAATGTTAGCCGTTCTCTAAAAAACACAAACAATCTTTCCCTAGTGAGGGGAACTACGTCGCTCTGATTCTCATGTTCCCGATGAGATACGTAGGCAGTGGGGTAGGGCCCATGCGAGCACTTCTTTTATTTTCCCTACATTTGTTTCTTGTTCCTTTTTCATTCTTTCTCCTTTCTTTCTTTCAGTTCCTTTTTCAGTATCCTTTTCTATCACCCTTTGATTGAAGCAGCAAGCGTGGATCCCATCGAGTACGATGGACGCGAGGGGGTGCTAATACCTTCCCCTCGCGTAACCGACTCCCTTACCCTTTCTCTTGGTCGCAAGACCATGCTCTTTCCTTCCTTCAGGTTTATGCAGTGTTTCCTTTCCCTCTCTTGGGATAAATACACATTGCTGGCGACTCTGTTTCGGTGCCACTTTCGCGTTTGTACTAGGATGAAAATCCCGGGAGCGACAGTATGCCTCTGCCATATCCCAAGAATAATTGAATGCCGCTCGCATCCTAGGATCCCAGATTGAAAAATCAAGAGCCTCAGATGGCTCACTAGTTTGCGAACGAGATGATTGATCCACATTAGTGCCCTTTCTCTTCTCAATCGACTTATTTTTGCAATACCTCTCAATATAGTCATCATTGACTACCCCCCTCACTTTCTCATTAATCACATCGGGCATCAGTACCCACTTCTTAAGACAAAGAGCAGTGACAAAGCAAGGAAAAATGATAGGTGCACTAGAATGTACCTCGGGTCTTCGCGTGTTCTCAATAAAATTCTTCCTTTCATTCGAAATCACCCGGGCTACATCGACCTCCTTATCTTCCATGATGTAGTATAAGAGTAGGGCAATATCAACTGGTATTGTGGATCGGTGCATCTTGGGCTTGATGTTGTAAAGAATGAGATGGACGACTTGCACATTCGGAGGCATGTCTTCCCTCTTGTACCGAATTGCGTCTCCTTGATGGTTCCTTTCCACACTTTTCCCTTTAAATAGAATGGTCTTGGCTATTATATTGTGATCCAAATGAGTGCCAAGTTCCTTAGTGTAATCATCCTTTTCAAACATCCCTAAAGAACTTGTTTTCCAAATAGCTCATTTATGGCCTCACGATCGAATCTGATTTCCTTGCCTCGGACATAAGTGATGAACTTGAACGTAGTCGTCTCCCCTACAGTTTGGAGAGCATTTGTATAAAATTCACGGACCAACTCGTAGCTGATTCGACCTACAGGGTTTATCAAATGCCTCCAACTCTTACTTTTGAAAATAGCAGCCAACCTCTTATACGGTCCCTCTTGATGAATCTCAAATCTTTTCTCAGACAGAATTTACTGGCCTTCAAGCATGGTATATCTGGAAGCAAGAACCGAGTTAGATCAAGCTCACTTTGCTGCCCAGAACTGCTTCCAACCACAGTCTTTTGCTTCTTGCCTCCGGTTGCTTTGGTTTTAGGGGCCATCTGAAAAAAATAGACAAGACACACAAAGCAACAAATTTATTTTTTTCAATTGTTAGCACAATTCAAACAGCAAAAACAAGATCAAAGCAAGAATTAAAAAAAACATAACAGAATTGAAAACTGTACAACAGAAGAAAAAAAATTGAAAAAGGCCATTCGCCCCATGCTCTCTAGGCGAAGCAGGGGAGACTCTCGCTGTACGCTCGCCAGGAGAAGCTAAAGCGAAGGCTCGCCTCACGCTCGCCAGGCAAATTTTCACATACCCAGAAAGTTTAAACAGGGAAGGGGTCACTTTCAACATCCTCAACCCACAATTTCTGACCCTAAAAAACAGTAACAATTCAACAACACTTCTAATCCTACCATAGTTTCTTGGATTTCAACAATAACCCTAACAGTATGAAATGCTAACCCTAGTCTAACAAAAATTAACAAGTTAAACTAAAACAAAATTAAGAACAAGAAATCATACCTCAAGTGAGATTGTGAGTGAAGTGAGTGGAGATTAGGAAGAGTAACGTTTGGAGTGAAAAAGTGTGTGAGAGAGAGAGTGAGAGAGAAAAATGAGTGAGAGTGAAAATGAAAGGGTGAAAGTGAAAGTGAGAGGGAAAGAGAAGATAAGAAAAAAAATTATATGGGCCCACGAGGACCCTAAATAAAAATATTTTCTTTTTCTTTTCCTTTTTTTTTCTCACTGCAGAACCCAAGCCAGCAGTGTCACGCCAGCTTCGCCTGGCGAAGCAGAAGCGAGGGGCTGGCGAAAATTGGTTTCTCCAGGCAAATTACACTAGATGCAGAATATTCGGTTGTCAAGGATGTAATGCAGAATTTCCAAATTTTTCCAAATTCAACCACTATTATCACACAATTCAAAATTTAAAACAACAAATATGAAACACTTACAACGTTGGGGTGCCTCGCAACAAGTGCTTTGTTTAACGTCATTTGAGCTTGATCGTCCAAGATGACCTCAATGATCATCTAGAAACACTGCGCAATTTCCTCGATCAATCTCGCCTTCGAGATAAATTTTAAGTCGTTGACCATTCACAGACCAGCTTTCCTTTCTCTGCAAGTCCTCTATCACAATAGCACCGTAGTGCTTCACCTCTTTAATCACAAACGGTCCAGACCACTTGGACTTCAATTTTCCTGGAAAGAGCTTCAAACATGAATTGAATAGAAGAACCATTTGGCCTACCCAGAATTCTCTCTAACGAAATTTCTTGTCATGATACCCCTTAAATTTTTCCTTATAGAGCTTGCTAAAATGATAAGCATTATTTTTCATTTCTTCCAACTCGTGTAATTGAACCTTTCTTTTCTCACAGGCCGAGTTCGAATCAAAGTTTAACAATTTCAACGCCCAAAGAGCTTTGTGCTCCAATTCAACTGGTAAATGACATGTTTTGCCATAAACCATTTGGAAAGGAGTTAAACCTATTGGAGCCTTGTAAGTGGTATAATACGCCCACAAAGCTTCATCAAGCTTTTGCAACCAATCCTTACGAGAGCTTGACACGGTCTTTTCGAGAATCCTTTTACCTCCCTATTTGAAACTTCGGCCTGACCATTGGTTTACAGGTGGTAAGGGGTTGCAACCTTATGCATTACACTATAGTACTCTAAAACCTTTTTGAAATTCTGGTACAGATGTGTGATGTCTCGTGCAATGTCACAACATCGTAATCTACTGTATAAACAAGCCAATAATAGAAATAGTAAATTAACACACTAAATTGTTCACCCAGTTCGGTTCAACAACCTACATCTGGGGGCATACCAAGCCAAGAAGGAAGTCCACTATTAGTAGTATCAAATTACAGACTCAACAGACCAGTTAACAATCTACCTAATTCAATCACTACCCAATGACCCTTCTAACTAAATCCTCCCTAGATAAGAGACTCCATCTCACTCCCAATCATCGCAATGATGTCTAACAGTCAACTTCACCGCCACTGCATCAACAGCTTGATTACCAGCAACTTAACAAACACAGAAAACTAGAAGTCACACTTCCATGACACACCTTGGAGTTGCTTCCAAGCTTCCTCCAAGAACAATACAATACTCATTACCTACAGGTTTCTGAGTAATACCACAGTGACCATCTCACAACCCGAGTGGTTCACTTAGACAAAGCCCTAATGATCTACATCTTGGACCCGTACAAATTCTAGATTACAAGTATTCTATTTATAGCTTTTTCCCACTGGATTTGGGCCTTCAAATACCAGTAAATCTTCTGCTACAAATCTCCAAAAGATTCTGCTATAAAATAGATCTTCAATTAAATCTTCAATCAGCTCTTCATAATTAACTCTTAATTATTCTGCATATCTTTTTACATTAAATTAGCAACAAACTAATCTTCTTCATAACTGATTGTAACAGAATATATCTTCCCCATAATATTCGCCTACAATCTCTAATTCTCTTCAGTAAAATATCTCATTAACACGCGCAGCCCTAAAAACATCCCAACCTGATGTTTTAATGTTCTGGTATAGTGATGTCAAGACATCGCATGTGACATCACTCTTAAGCTCTTTAACTCTTCAACAATTTTCACAAACCAGAATGTTAGCCAAACAATACAATAATGTTAGAAGCTCATGTTGAAACATCAACCGTGACATTAACCTTGTTTTACCAAAATTTCAGCCAATTACAAGAACTTACAATCTCCCTCTTTGGCTAATTTTGGCTAAAACAAATATATAAACATTACAGCTCAAATTACAGCAGCAATTACAACCCTATACTGTTAGAAGTCATCTGATCCTAACAATAATCATCAGTAGCTACTGTGTACATCAACCATGGAGAATCATCTTCTTGAATGATGCTAGGACATCATGTTAGACATAACATCACCATATAACAACAACTCTAGGAAGCACATCAGGACCTAAGTAGTAGACAGTCCTGAAGTCATTTGGTGCACATAAGGAAGAAGATATCTGACACTCCCCCTCAACACAACACGTTTCTTTTTCCTTCCAGGGCAGACCCAGAACAAATGTAGAAGACTCCTCCAGAAAATAAATGTTTGTCTATACATAAACGACCAATGGTGGCATAAGATAATTCTGCACACCTTCATTGATCAGACACTAGGTTTAATCTATGGCATAAGATGAAACTTAAGAAGTGCCATTCTGCCAACCCAGGTAACTCAGAACACAAGTCACAACTTTGCTCATAACTCAGGACACAAGTCACAAAGACTCAACACCAAATAAAGGATAGGACATTGTTGCGGTGAGAATCGGATAACAAGCTATTAATTAACTTGCATCACATTTCTTTGAATTCACCACCGACTTTGATTTATCCAAAGGAAAGGTTCAAGATCGAGAAAAACCTAAAGGGGGGAGATCTAAGGTTCGGGGGTTGGTTATACTAAGGGAAGGTATTAGCACTCTTAATATCTGTAGTATTCTACAGGAACCTCTTGTTTTGCTTGTGTTATGTTATGTTTGTTTGCTAAGGGTAAGGTAAAGATGTTGTTAATGACTATGAGGTCAAAGGCTAGATGGCTATGAGGCCAAGGTGATAATGAGCTATCTATGACTATGAGGTCAATAGAGAGACTTTGTGACTATGAGGTCAATGTTGGAAGGTGGCTATGAGGCCAATGGAGAGGGGCTATGACTATGAGGTCAAAGTTTTGCCTATGACTATGAGGTCAGAGGTAAGATAACCCTATGACTATGAGGTCAAGAGGGGATCCTATGACTATGAGGTCAAAGGAGGGGGTATTGAGCTTTCTATGATTTTGAGGTCAATAGAGAGACTTTTCCATGACTATGAGGTCAATGTTGGGGGGTATCGCCAATGACTATGAGGTCAAGGGCTTCCTATGACTATGAGGCCAAAGGTTGAAGATGTTGCTAATGACTATAAGGCCAAGAGCTACCTATGACTATGAGGCCAAAGGATGAATATGTTGCTAATGACTATTAGGCCAAGAGCTACCTATGACTATGAGGCCAAAGGTTGAATCCTATGACTATGAGGTCAAAGGTTGAATCCTATGACTATGAGGTCAAAGGTTGCCTAAAACTATGAGGTCCAAGGTGATAATGAGCTTTCTATGATTTTGAGGTCAATAGAAAAACTTTTCCTTTGGAAGGAAGGGGAAGAATAACATCTTGTAAACAAGAGTTATTGTGGGGTTGGAATACAGTGAAGCATATTAATTCAAGAATTCCAAATAGTGGGCATTTAATCAATACACGAAATGGAATTTCAAATATGAACATGGCAAACAGCATTGATAGTGGTCATATAAATACGACAAGCAAGGCAAAGAGGACATTCACAATTTGAACCAAATATATTTGAAGTCATGCAAGTTAGCAACAGAGGTAAAATGCAAACAACAATCCCATGAGAAAATTTTGCTCACGGTCAAAGTTTAATAGAATCCACAAGTCACAGCATGCTCTCAAGAAAAACTCTCTTAAAGTCAGTGGTCACATGAACATGTCAAGCATGGCAAAGAAATCACAAGAAACAATTGGATTTAAATCATGCAACTTCGACTGAGAATAAGAAAACAAACAGCAATCTCACTGTAGGGTTTGTTAAAATCAGGAAGACAAAGTTTCAAGAATCACAACATACTTCCAAAAGGACTTACTTTAGAATCGGTGGGCTCGTGCATATACCAAGTATAGTAGAAAGGCATTCTCACAGATTGAAAACAAATGCATTTGGATTTAAGTAGCTTATTAATCAGAAGCCAAAAACAAACAACGTTCTGGTGATATGGTTTTGTTCAAAGTCAATGAATAATTCTCAAACAAAATTTCAGAAGCTTACAAAATACTTCCAACAAAAATCCTTTAACATTTTAGAAAATAACTGATTTTAATTACAGAATAAAAGAAATGACGTGATGAATATTTCATGTTCTTTTTTTGGAAAAGAAAATATAAATGTGAGATAAGTACATAATTGTAACATAAGCAAAAAACAAAAACAAAAAAAACAAAATGCTAAGTGGCTCTCGCCACAAGCACACATGGCTGGCGTCATGAAGAAACCCCATGGTGGCTTGCGCCACCTTTAGGCATGGCTGGCGCCATGGGGTCTTGGTTTCTTTTTTTTTATTGTTATTTTATTATATGTGTGGTGTGTGTTGTGTGAGTGAATGTGGTGGCTTGCGCCACCCCTTGTGTGTGTGGGTGAAGGTGGCTTGCGCCACCTGTGTTTTTATTTTTATTTTGTATTTTTTTTACGTGGTATATTCTTTTATTTTATATGCATGGGCCCTACTATTATATTATATTTTACTCTTTAAAACAAGGTGGCGGACGCCACATTTTCACGTGGCGAGAGCCACCACACTTCTTATTCTTATTTATTCAGTTTTCTTTCAAACGACACGAAAACGAACCAGTTAGATCAACAAAATAAAATCAGTTACGATTAAAAAAGAAACTAAACATGTTATGATTTAACTTCACCGAAAAAAACGATAATCAGATGATAATAAGATCACGACATGATAACAGCATGAAACAGAATGACCATGGATTCAGACAAACATGATGATGACTATAATGACAGCATGGTACAAACATAAAATGAAAACAAAATGAGGTAGGGAAATACCTAGTGGAGAACCTCCACTACTTCTTCACAGGTAGGTGTTTCTAGAGACGATGGATAAACTTCCTTCCTTCAGCCGCTACAGAACCAGCTTCTCAGCAAAAAAGGAAAGAGCTTTTAGTGGTTATAGTGTTGGAGGTTTGGAGTGTTTACGGGAAGGAATAAGTTCTTGCAAGGCTTGAGGGTGACTTGCAGAACTTAACAGGGATGGAAAGGTGAAAAGGTTTTGATAAGTTTCTGGATATTTTCTCAGAGTGTTGGTGGTTATGTTTCTGTTGTGTTACAGAGGAAATGAAAACTAGTGAATTTCTTGCAAGTTTTGGAGGGTTACTTGCAAGATTATGGAGGGAGAAGTTAGAGAGAAATTCTTGGCAATTTCTGGTGTCCTGCACAAAGGAAAAACGACCTCCTTTTATAGGCCAAGCAAGTGGATCCGGGTATTGGAAACACAACGGATAATTGGTTTGTCCACAGGATAAGGAATTAGGGTTTGTATGATCTGCTAAGTAAAAAATTAGGGTTTGTGTATCAATCCTTAGCCGTTGATCTTGGTCAATCACCATGCTGGACAAGTGCAGCGGAGGAGGTGGTGGTACAGTCTGTGACTTTCATCTTTGAGTGTTATTTCAAAACCACCTTTTTGATGTGCCATGAGAGAGAAAGTAAAAAAAGCAATAATTTGAATTTTGAATATGAATTCTCTGCTCATGCATGCAGACCTCTTGTACTGAGCCTCCTCATTTCACTAATTCAACATGAAATCAGTGTCCTTTTGATTTCAACAGTAATGGGTGAGCTTAGAAGGGTAATGTGTAGTGATTCCACGAGACTTGTTTTGGAAGCAAAGCATCTTCAGCATTTTCAACTAACAAATGGCACATGGGCTATCTAAATGTACAAGGCCTTGCTACTTAATCCATACGGGAGCAAAACTTGGAATTTTCACACCTTAAAGCCTTTGATCCAAATGACACCTTTTTGGGCCTAAAAGAAATTGGAGACATACCACATGCCCATTGACCAAAACGAAATGTCACGAAAACACTTAGGATATTGCAAAATTAAATCCTCCCATGGCACCACTTTGGTATGTTACACCTTGATGAATATTTATCTCCATGAAAAATTATTGCACTTGAGAAAAAAAATCTTTAAGGCTCAAAAAAGGATTCCAAGGATGTTTGTTATCACATGGCATAATTTCTCAAGATTTGGGATCACACTTTGACATGAAGGCAATGGTTGACTTATCCTGGTGAAACGTTTGATTTCTTGTTGAAATAGTCTTCTTGGATGCATGTAGATTCAAATGGTTGCGTTTGGCCAAAAAGATGTCTTAGGGAGACCTTGCCGTCTTTATGTAAACCCTATCTTCCACAATAAAAGGAAACAACTTGCACAAAGAAATGGTTAGTTAACAATGCACACATGATTGAGGTCTAAATGTGGATGCAAGAAAAAATATGACATCTAAGGGGTAAAATTTGGGGTACAACAGACATCCTCTTCAACATCTCTAAATCACATTTGTAACTGTAGACTCCAGACATAGCATCTGCGCAAACCATTTAGCAAGACCCTTTCCTTTCTCCCCCTTTTTAGCCACAAATTTGCAAAGAAAGCCCTCACAGAACCAGGCCCAAGTAGTGCTCACCCAAAAACAAATAAATGCCATAAGACTTATGAAACAAGAACACTCACTGGTTGAAGGAGAACAGAATAACCCCTATAAATATTTGATCAGTTACTTAGGAATTAACGAGCTTTGAATATGTCAAGGTTCTTGGTCACAGAAACGCTATTTTAGGTACTAAAAACTCCTTCCAAATTCAATGCCTACCGTCCAAAACAGTCTTGACCACTTTTATTGTTTCCTAACTAATCTTTACCAAAAATTGTGCCAAAACAGTTCCATGCACAGTCGAAGACACGTGTTCCATCTTATCCCAACACCACCGTCCAGAATAATTCCTTGTCTGGCTCAAGACAAACATGTCCTATACCATGTTCTGACATCTTATCAGACATTGTCTGCTAGCTCACAAAATTAACAATACAAGCACGATATCTATTGATCAGCACAACTCACAATCCCTTCAAGATTCCTCCAGAAAAATAACTTTTCCCAGATACAACAATTCTGCTCTTCAGCCTCCTCATAAGCACTAGCATACCAGCCTTAGGAACACTCAACCATACTCAGTAGTTCATGTCCCATCATGTTGATTGACACCACTCTGCGCAATCTTCACAACAATCTGCACCTCTGCAGTAATAGTCCATAGACAACAGCCTTAACTCCCCCTGACATAAACACCCAATGCTCCTTATGAGGATGAATACTTGACACCAGATAAAAGCACAATGAAATTGCCACATTCTCAACATTAAGAACTGCCACTTCTTGTATTTGTTGAGCATAATTTCATAATGTTTATTTCAGATACATGGTCTGCCAAGTCCAATATAAACACCCACTTGAATTGGAATTTCTCACATGTTCCATAACAAATGTCTTTAGATCACTTGCACCACAAGATAAGGGCAGCCACCACCTTTTACTTGTATTAGAAGAACCCTCCTTATCTTCAACTATTCTTATCAAATCATACCACTTCAGACACTAATTCTGCTTCTTCCAACTTCATACACACAGTCCCAGACCTTCACACCAGACAAAGATGTTGTAACATCATGTAGGACATCAGAATTAGATAACTGCTCACATCTTCTGCATTTCATTCAGGTAATCACAACCACTTGATCACAACAGAGAGGAATAAGCTCTCACACAATTCAGAAAACTGAATTCCATCCACACATCAGACAACTTCCAACCTCCCAACAAGGTCTTTACAAATAGCCAGCAGATGATGCTCACTCCTTCATTTACACACTTCTGATACAGTCAGCTGATAAGGCTACCTCAGGTTGTCATCTTCAAATATCAAGCTACTCCATCATGGCCACAAAAATAAATATCCAGACACAGATTTGCATAATTCTCTAGACAAATACTCAGTCTTCCGTCAAAGTATTTACCCTTATGCACAGCATCACTAATAGACAAATACTAAGTATCCCGTCAAAGTATCTACTATTAGACAGAATAGGATTACCTTCTCGCACAAGGCATGACATTTGGTCTGACCTACTTTTATGCACACTTGTGGCACTAGCTGATCCCTCTTTTATAAATTCACACTTCAGATCAGGTAAGTAGCTTGACCTGATACTCCACCATGAGCACAACTAACTTTCTTGGCTGAAAACACAACATGTCTTGACAATAGGTTCATGTCCCCTTCACAGGCTTTTCTTCTGCCTTTAGCAAAACCCTGATCTACTTCAGTATTCACTACATTCTCCCTCCAAGGCAGACCGTCTGTTCCTTCTGCATAATGTAGGCACCAAGCTCCTGAACCAGAGCATGAACATCCTCCGAGAAGAATAATCTCCTTGAGTCTTCAACTCATCACCCTTCTGCCCAAGAGTAACTTGTCCCTCAATAATAACCAGCTGCCACACTCTGATCATCTTGATCCTCCAAGGAAACTTGATCTTCAAGTCACATGTTCCACTTGCTTAAACACAAACACACTTAGACTCCCTAAGCCATGGTGATGTAGCATCTTCTCTTTCCTGCAGCTCCCGCAAACTGCCATGAGAACGATCTTTTTGAAGCATCCTATTGTTCATTCCTGAGATCACCCTATCATTAGTTGATGTGCCACATCACCAGCTGAGACTCCTGATGTTAAGCTAGATGTCAGAACATTATGTCATCCAACTGTTGAATTCAGCACTACCTTCTGCAACTCAGAAGAACCTCCTCCCTTTTCAGAAACAGATTTCCATGCTCTCATAGATTTGATTCAACAATCATGTTTGAGTAGACAACCTCCATCCTGCTTAGAAACTCCAAAGACTTCAAACCTACCACATCTGAGTCTTCAGAAAATTAGTAGTCCAAGACTACCCCATAGCAATACTAAAGAAAGTCACTTCCCTTAGTAGAGCCGTCAGTAGAAAGCCAGAGATAACTGCCACTTATCCTCGACCTTCACAACTAGAGCAACCACCATGCTCCAAACCACTTAGATCAGAAGTAAACTGATCCAACTATCAAGACTATGATGTCTTCATAGTCTTTCATCTCTGTCTTCAACAACATAATTCAGATCTTTACACACCAACACACCACAAAGAGAAAAGTAAATTCTCAACACTTCTGCAGTCCTGCACTTTTACCTCAGACATATATATAGTCTCCCGTCAATGTATATTGTCATTAGTTGAATGCACAACATCCTAGATAAACGGTCAGCTACTGTCAGGATAGCCTTCTCACGCAACCGGCATCTGCTGATTCTTCTTCAAAACAGACCATCATGACAACCATTCCTACAAATGCATTCCAGGTTAGGTCAGAGTTTTGATCTTATACTCCACCCTGAGCAAGGACTGAAATGATGTTTCAACATCAGTTCTGACATTAGTCTACATCACATCTCCTAATCATATTAATCCACACATATCTCACACGAGAGCATAGCAGCATCTGATCAACTGCAGTAACTTGCATAACACACTCTTCCAGAAGCTTCTTCTTAAACGCACAAGGTAATAACTGTCATCCTTCTGCTGAAAGAGCTCAAGCAAACAACAATTGACCACTGGCTGAATTGCTACTGCACACAGACTCTTTGAAGCCTTTTCCCTTTAAAATTGTCCTCAAGGATTACCACTTTTTCTACAACCAGCCCATTTTAGGTGCTATCATCTCAAACAAAGTTCAACTTCAGTGATCCTTCAAAACAGCTATAATCTAATAGAACTTTGACTCAGCATTTACCATAGACTGCTGATGTGTAGCGCGATGACGAGACATATTAAGCTCAGCTTCTTCCTCCTCATTAGGTCACCACAACTAGGCTCAAGAGATAACTTATCAAGATCTTCACTCCCGCATGAAAGATTTGACAGTGATACTCTTTTTGCTTTGGCTCTACCCTCTTCTTTCACCATCAAGAAAGACGATAAAGAAGGAATCACTGTTCTGAACAGATTGGTCTTCAATGTCTGACTTGAAAAATGTTCTTCTTCTGATCCTTCCATGTCAACCAGTCTTTAGAAGATCCATTCACCTTATGAACACTTCTCTCCCAAACAAGGATATGAGATAGTCCTCAAGTAACTTTGGCATCTCTAACCAACCGGTTGAAGCTGTCTTGCATATCCTGTTGAGGAGACCAAACCCTAATGTCTTTCCAAGAGAATATCTTCCTAGAATATCAACACCAGAGGTACAAGAACCAACCAAGGTTACAACAGATACCATGCAGCGGAACACATAACAACTCCTCAACAACCTTCAGGCACTACTCAAAAATCCTTGCACACGATCAACATAAACCACGTGCCAGCAATACTATATCATGAATAGTCCATCCTTCACTCCAAGGGATCATCCAATCAACTCTCTTCCTTGCTCATGAACCAGAAAGTATCTTCCCAAGATCTCATCCAGAAACAGACAGGATGCCTGCTCTGATACCAATTGAAATTCTGGTACAGATGTGTGATGTCTCGTGCAATGTCACAACATCGCAATCTACTGTATGAACAAGGCAATAATAGAAACAGTAAATTAACTTCACTATTAGTAGTATCAAATTACAGACTCAATAGACCAGTTGACAATCTACCTAATTCAATCACTACCCAATGACCCTTCTATCTAAATCCTCCCTAGATAAGAGACTCCATCTCACTCCCAATCATCGCAATGATGTCTAGCAGTCAACTTCACCGCCACTGCATCAACAGCTTGATTACCAACAACTTAACAAACACAGAAAACTAGAAGTCACACTTCCATGACACACCTTGGAGTTGCTTCCAAGCTTCCTCCAAGAACAATACAATACTCATTACCTACAGGTTTCTGAGTAATACCACAGTGACCATCTCACAACCCGAGTGGTTCACTTAGACAAAGCCCTAATGATCTACATCTTGGACCCGTACAAATTCTACATTACAAGTATTCTATTTATAGATTTTTCCCACTGGATTTGGGCCTTCAAATCCCAGTAAATTTTCTGCTACAAATCTCCAAAAGATTCTGCTATAAAATAGATCTTCAATTAAATCTTCAATCAGCTCTTCATAATTAACTCTTAATTATTCTTCATATCTTTTTGCATTAAATTAGCAACAAACTAATCTTCTTCATAACTGATTGTAACAGAATATATCTTCCCCATAATATTCGCCTGCAATCTCTGATTCTCTTCAGTAGAATATCTCATTAACACGCGCAGCCCTAAAAACATCCCAACCTGATGTTTTAATGTTCTGGTATAGTGATGTCAAGACATCGCATGTGACATCACTCTTCAGCTCTTTAACTCTTCAACAATTTTCAGAAACCAGAATGTTAGCCAAACATAACAATAATGTTAGAAGCTCATGTTGAAACATCAGCCATGACATTAACCTTGTTTTACCAAAATTTTAGCCAATTACAAGAACTTACACTTTTAAACGGTGTGTTGCAAAAGTGCGACCCTCCATCACTAATCAACACACGAGGGGTGTGTTTTCCTTGAAAATTAGAAAACAACCACTGGTCGCCTAAGTTTGTGAAAAATTATTTTACTTGCAGGATCGCCCATACAAATCCTAGGACAATGTGCTTTAAGAGTTTCGACAACATGTATAGAAATCAAACCTTTTATTCATTATATTCATCATTGTTTTTCTTATAAATTAATATGATTTGAATGAAAATGGTAAATTTTGTTCTTTTAAAGAAATAACAAAACGTAATAAACATGCAGAAGTAAATTGCAGAAATGTAGAACAACTGTATGTAAATAACTTAAAATTTCATTGAAATGTAAAGAATAAAACTGGTGTTTTTCCAAACGTACATTTTCTCAATGCTAACTCTTTTCTGTCACACGGTACTTTGAGTATTTTTGAGTAACTTGTACAAATTTTGAATACACGCACGGAAATCTAACACTACGACTCCCTATTTATATACAGTCGAAATAACTGTCAACAACGGTCACCATTTCTAACAAAGACAAATGGAATTCAGCATGCCTTCGCCCCTTAGATGCATTCCACGCGTCTTTCTTTAAAAATCAAAATTCCCTCCTTTATTTGAATTTCAAACCTTCCCGTCGAACGACACTTCCTAGTCTTCGGTCGAAAACTCTTCCAAACTCTTAGAAATATTTCTAAATTTTTTAAGTCTTCTCTTCTCAACAGAAAGATGGCTTTCAACTAGATCTTCTTATAGCCACGTCCCTGTTGAAACATTATAAATACTTTAAATATTCTTTCTCTTAGGAGAGACTCTTATCCCAACATCAGGCGTCAAAATTAGGAGCCAACAAATTTCCCCCCAAAAATGTCTTTTTCGACATTGCTGGAGAAAAGGTCATTTTTTTATAATAGCATTCGACGCCTTATTCCCAACTTACATGGATATTGACACAATTAGAACTCCCACGTTCCAACTGTTCAGTTTCTTCTGAACCATTATATGACGTCATGGTCATCATGACAATCCCTGAAAAATCTTTCCTTAAAGCGCAGCAAATCACTAGCCATCATCACCTCCTAAAACCTATGAAATAGTGGGGTATATGTAGTAACTGCCACCGTCCCATCGATCATTCCTAACGAGACACGTGTCCCACTACAACATCAGTCATTTATTGCTGATTTGAGGTCTGTTGATCTTCCGTAGCTTTTAAATAGTTTCTCCCTAAACCATTTTTTCTTTTTACGCTTCCAAACTCTTTGCTTTCTTTCTCAACTTCTCAGAAAAACAAAACCCAAATCTCTTGTTCTTCAACCATGGCATCTTCAACCTCCAGCATCAAAGACTCCAAGAAAATCCAAAAACCAAAGGAGCCGAAGATCCACTTTCCAATTCGACTATGCAAAATTGGTTTGGATAACATATGTTTTATAACATCGAAATGAGAAGAAACAAAACATCCACTGGTTTTATATAGTGCTTCAATTTCATACAGGAAAAGTATAAACATAAACACAATTTTTTTAATATACTATATCTATTTTCCGCATCATTCTCATCCTCTTGAGTCAACATGCTCCCTAATGTCTTGTCCGATGCAGATATGTATAGCCTCATACTCCTACTTCTACAAGGTGACATCAAAATTGGAGGACGCGTCAGGTACTCCTTGATCTTCTCGAAGGCATCCTGCTGCGCTTGCCCCCATTCGAAGTCTTCTTTTTTCAGTCAAAGTAGAGGGGAGAAGGCTTGCGTCTTGCCACTGAGGTTGGAGATAAACCTCCTAAGAAAGTTAATCTTGCCAAGTAGAGACTGTAATTCCTTCTTTGTAGATGGCGCTTTCGCCTCCATTATTGCCTTGGCCTTGTTTTGATTTATTTTGATCCCTTTCTTTTGGACCACAAAGCCTAGGAAGTCTCCCCCCTGCACACAAAATGCACATTTGAGAGGATTCATCTTTAAACCAAACTTCCTCATTCTTTTAAAGGACTTTCGAAGATGGTCTATGTGACTTTTTCCTGAAACAGACTTAACAACAATATCGTCAATATAAATCTACATGAAAGTCTCAATGAAATTGTGAAAAATAGAATTCATTGATCGCTGGTATGTTGCCCCAGCATTCTTTAAGCCAAAAGGCATCACCACCCATTCGTGGGTGCCTAAGGATCCTGGGCATCAAAATGCTGTTTTAGGAACATCTTCCTCAGCAATAAAAATTTGATTGTAACCAGAGTACCCATCAAGCATACCAAGGTACTCATGGCATGCGGTAGAATCGACAAGCATTTCTGCCACTGGCATAGGATATTCATCCTTTGGGGTAGCAGAATTCAAATCTCGAAAATCTATGCATACCCTTAGTTTGCCATTTTTCTTTATCACTGGAACTATATTGGCAATCCATTCGACATACCTGGTCGTGCGGATGAACTTGCATCTGAGGAGCCTTTTAACTTCTTCTTTAATCTTTGAAAGGATCTTTGGTGCGAATCGCCTTGGAGTTTTCTTAATAGGTTTTCTCCCAAACTTTATTGGCAGCTTTAATTCGACCAAATTCCTATCCAGATTGGGCATTTCGTCATAGTCCCACGCAAAGCAATCCTTGAAGTCCTTTAGTAACTGGACTATTTCGACCCTGAGTTGGGGGCTGACTTTTGCACTGATGTAGGTTAGTCTTTTTTCTGCCCCCAACCCCAAGTCAATTTCTTCGAGTGGATCCTGTGCCATCATCTTGATGTCTGGTGCTAATGGATCCTTCTCAAAGCCCAAAGGCTCATCATCATAAATCGCGTCGAGCCTCTGGTATTGTAATTCTGCCAGATCTTTGTCAGGTGGATTCGGAATTTGACCTCCTCCTTTTGCCTTTTGCATAAGCATGTGTATTCGCATCGCTAGCATAAGCATTCGCATTTGTTTCCATATGCTTCTTGCTGCAGGATTTTCAGGTTCTCTAATCCCGATTAATCGAATCTCCACAAGGTCATCACATCATCAAAATAAGCTCACAATAAGGGTTTCTATGTCTATTCACCAAAATAAGAGGTGAAAAATCGAAACGGGACTTCAGAAATTGTTTCAGGGTAAATCTGGGCAAGATTGTACTGAGTAACCGGTTCCTCAATATAGGGTAACCGGTTACCCTGTGGAATTTTGTAATTCCTGCTGTATTTTTGGGACAACAAATCCTCACTCCCTTTTTCTTTGGTTTCTACATGGTTCTAACAGCTGATGGAACATTCTAGACAATTCAAGACCATTCCATACACTACACCTACATTTACTCCAATGCATCACTCGAAATTAAGTGCACCATGTTCCTTGATTTCCAAGCATGTAAACCTTTGGATTTAAAGCTTACATTGGGATTGCTACCAAGTTAACTTCCTAACTAACCGAGTTAACCGCTTGACTCAGTGAGTCAAGTGTAACTAACTCCTATCCTAATTCCAAACCACCCTAAGCTAGCTCCTAGCCTAATTCCAAACCTCTCACACTCCAAACCAAAACTCTATATAAACAAAGCTTCACTAGTTTCACAAGGGTCCACAATCATTCTCACAAATTCTCGCTCTTTGTACTCTCAAGTCTCTCATTTCTCTCTGCATTTTCTGCAACCTTTTCACATATTACTTCATCTTCTTCACCAAATCACACTAAAGCTCTTCATTCACCATTGAAGAAAAACTACTTTCACCTTGAAAGTGCTTTTTCTTGAGCTTAACCGTCATCATCATTCCATTCTACTGGATTTTGTGGAGCTTTAGTAGCTTTTGGATTCATCTCAAGTGATTATTTCAAGCTTCTTCGGTGATAATTCTCATTTCGGAGCTTTCGTCGAAATTTGCTCGGTTTCGCTACAGTTCGAAGTGCAAGTGTAGGATTCTCTAGTTTTATCTGGTTTTCTTCACTTATCTTCATCACATATCACTTGCAACAATCACCAAGCCAAACCTTCGGCTTGTAGGTTGGTTAATTCTCACTTAATTTAACGTCTCGTTCACTTTTTGCGCGTTTACGATGTAGTTTGGACAGTTTTTTGTTTTGATTAATCATACGATTGTTTGATCTTTGATCTACATGTTCATGCTTTCAACTGATGATTAATTGATCCTAATTCCTATAATTTTCGTGCACAAGTTCATACCATAGCAGGTGGTAGTTCAAATAAGTGATTTAAGGGCTGGAAGTGCTTTTTCAGCAGTTGTTTTTGCCATTGTCACAGTGGTAACTGGTTACTCTATTTACAGTAACCGGTTACTTAGTGTATTTTTCACCAAAAACTGAAATTTTCAAGCAAGTAACCGGTTACCCTATTTGCAGTAACCGGTTACCACTGTACATAATGGCCATTTTTGAGTTGTCTCAAGCATGTTTGACATTTTTTCTTCCTCTAACTTCCATGGATTGACATACTTTATATTTATGGATGTTTTAAGTACTGTTAACCTTTGTTTAAAGCATATTTACAATAACTCAATGATTGATTTATCAAATCTTTCAATTAGGTGTGTTCTTGATATTTGTTTGAACGTGTTATTTCTTGCACAATCTTGGATCACTTGACACATGATTTGCGATACATGCTAATATTTGTTTGGCAATATTTTGCACTTTCATTTCTTGATCACATTAAGTTTGCTCTTTATTGAGCAAATTTAATCTTGTACAATCAATAGTTTACACCTTTTGCTTTAATGATTTTCCATTCTCTTTGGAAAATTATTAGCATATCAATTCCCTTTGATTAATTAATCAAAACTTCATTTCATTTAGTTGGTCCTTCCTTTGCGCTTCTCTTTAGGCTTCCTTTAGAGCTTTCTTCTCTTTCTCCCTTGCTGAGACACACGACGCACGACGCACGATGTACGACGCACTGGAGCATTATACAACTTGGAGCTGTTACGCTGTCCGTTTCAACTTCTGCACTACACCCTGTGTGTTAGAGAAGGAATGAGAAGGGATAATTTCTACTCTCATTCTGACTACTTCAGGTAGGGGACGAATGATCCTGTGCGGGTGCTTCATTGGATTGGTACATGAGCTTAGAACGTAGCAAAATCCGCACTTAGAGGGATCTGTCTGAAGCATTCTTGAAACAATACAAATACAATCTTGATCTGGGGCCTACTAGATTGCAGTTGCAGAATCAATCTCAGTGCTCAGCCGAAACATTCAAAAAGTATGTGCAAAGATGGAGTGAGATGGCATCTCATGTGCGACTTGCTCTCTCTGACAATGAGTTGGTTGACATCTTCATGGGCACATTGCAAGGATCTTATTATGAGAAAATGGTGGGTAGTTCTTCATCGAACTTCGCTGATGTTGTAACCATTGGTGAATGGATTGAGAAAGGTTTAAAGACTGGAAATATTTTTGGAGCTGTTTCCCAGCATCCGGCCACTAGAAAGTCTCAGAATAGTCAGTCAAAGAAAAAGGAAGGTGAAGTCAACGCTGTGACAGCTCAAGTTTCTCCTCAGTATCAAGCTCCTTTGGCTCCTATGCCATATTATCCGTATCCATACATTGCTACTGCATAATATCAACAACCTCCATATCAGTATCATTTGCAACAACCAGTTCAGAATGCTCAGAATCAACAACCGCAACGTCAGCAACAGGCTCAACTGAACAACAAAAATCAGCAGAATCAAAACCGTCAAAACAACAACAATCAAGGAAATTGCAAGCGTTCGAATTTTGACAGAATTTCGGTGTCCTACACTGAGTTGTTTCCTTATTTGGTCCACCAAGGGGCAATTATTCCCAAAGAGATCGCACCTGCAATTCCTCCGTTCAACCCGAAGCATAATCCAAATGCATCTTGTGCTTACCACGCTGGATACATAGGGCATGCGATGGAGGACTGTTTTGTTTTCAAAACCAAGGTTCAGGAGCTCATCGATCGGAAGATTTTGACTTTTGCTGAAGAAGGTCCTAACATTCAGCATAATCCATTGCCTAATCACGGTGGACCTGTGGTGAACATGGTTGAGGATAACTCAAGGGCTGAACTGATCATGGATATTGATGAGGCAAAGACCCCGATGACTGTAGTTATCAAGAGATTAAATGGACATGGGTTGTTGAAAGGGTTGCATGGTAAGTGTCGGATTTGTAACGATAATCCCAATCAGTGTCGAAGGCTGAAGGGATGTGTCTAGATTTTGATGAACTGGGGAGAAGTTTAATTTTCCAGATCTAAGCTTGTTGAAGAAGTTGCAACCATCGAGCCATTCACCATTGTCTATAGGAAGGTTCCCGTTGAATCTCCCAAGAAGAAGATACATCATATTGTTGTTTGCCCGCCAAAGCCGTTTCTGTATCAGAATTCTAAGGAGGTACCTTGGAAGTATGGGTCTACTGTGTTTTTGGGAGGTCAAGAGATAAGGTTTGCTGAGTCTGAGATTGTGAATGTTACAGCCGCTGGAGGTATGACTCGTAGTGGACGGGTTTTCGCTCCGAAAGTCACTACAAAGCCTCCTGAAGGAGCTGACCACAACAAAGCATTGCACATATCCGTAACTTACACAGACATCCTGTTATCTCGTGTTCTGGTGGACATCGGTTCTTCTTTTAATGTGATGCCTAAGGGCACATTGAGTCAATTAGTGGTCGAATGGAGCGAGATGAGGCCGAGCGCCTTGGTTGTCCGAGCCTTTGACTGTTCTCGAAGGAAAGTCATTAGAGAAGTGGATTTACCCATAAATGTTGGACCGCACCTGTTCACCATTACTTTCCAAGTGATGGATATCAATCCTGCTTACAGTTGCTTATTGGGTCGTCCGTGGATTTATGCCGCAGGGGTAGTTACCTCCACTTTACATCAAAAATTAAAATTCATGTTTGACGATCAGTTGGTCATCGTCTGTGGTGAAGAAGATCTGATTGTGAGCGAATTGTCATCTTTCTGATATGTAGAGACTGATGAAGGCATAGTTGAGGCGTCGTTGCAGTGTCTCGAGTTCGAAAATGTCAGCTCTGCTTCAACTAGTCATAGTAGATCACCGCAAATGACCTTAGCATCTGTTAAGAGTGCTAAAGAGAAAATCAATAAAGGTGCCTTGCCAGGCTGGGGACATGTGATTGATGTGGTTGAAAAGTATGACCATTTTGGATTGGGTTACCGTCCTGGTCGATAGTCTGGTTCACTTGGACAGAAGCAGTGCAACTCCATCAATTTTAGCAGTGCGGGTTTTCAAATGGGTGACATCGTGGCAGCCATTGATGATGTTGGTCCTAGTACTCAGATTTCAAGCTTTGTGCGCAAGTGCCCACCGGGTTTCCAACTCAACAATTGGACATCTACCGTGATTCATGTGGTTTTTCCATATAACATGCAATGCATTTTGCATTCTCATTCCCTCGTCCTCACCCGAGACGAGTGGATAGCTTGTAAAGGGCCTCACGCTTTTGCAATATTATGTGATCAATAAATAAAAGTTTTTACATTCAAAATCATGCACTATTTTCTTTCTTTATTTTACTTTTTCACAAACAAATGGCAAAAGTTTCTTTTATTTTCACTTTCAAAGTAGCTCATTCTAAACATATTCATAAACATGCAGAACTAATAAAAGCATTGATAACAACATGGCAAACATCTATTGTAATTCTGGAATTCCAATTAACCAAGCCGAAGTAGATGGTGAGGAAGATTCTGGATTACCGGCTGAACTAGCAAGGCTCCTTGAGCACGAGCATAAAGAAATTTAGCCACACAAAGAGCCAGTAGAAGTTGTCAATCTTGGTACTGATGAGGACAGGAGAGAAGTCAAGGTTGGCGCGTCTCTCACAGAGCATGTACACTCTGAGTTGGTCAAGTTATTGAAAGAGTATGTTGATATCTTCACCTGGTCTTATCAAGATATGCCTGGGTTGGATACCAACATCATTGAACATCACTTGCCACTCAAGCCCAGATGTCCTCCTGTCAAGCAGAAGCTCAGGAAAACTAGACCCGACATGGTACTCAAAATCAGAGAAGAGTTAAAGAAATAGTTTAATGATGGGTTCCTCGCCACTTCCGAATATCCTGAATGGATTGCCAACATCTTCCCAATTCCAAAGAAAGATGGGAAGGTTAGAATTTGTGTGGATATTCGAGATCTCAACAAGGCAAGCCCGAAAGATGATTTTCCTTTGTCTCATATTGATGTCTTGGTAGACAACACGGCGCGGTTCTCTGTCTTTTCGTTCATGGACGGGTTTTCAGGGTATAATTAGATCAAAATGTCCCCAGCTGATATGGAAAAGACTACTTTCATCACGCCCTGGATTACATACTGTTACAAAGTCATGCCATTCGGTTTGAAGAATGCAGGGGCAACATACCAACGTGCCATGACAACCCTCTTTCACGATATGATTCATAGAGAGATTGAGGTTTATGTGGACGATATGATTTCCAAGTCCAAAATTGAAGATGATCACTTGGTTCATCTAAAGAAACTATTTGACAGACTCCGGAAGTTTAGACTGCGGTTGAATCCTGCGAAGTGTACATTCGAAGTTTGATCTAGTAAACTGTTAGGCTTTATTGTGAGTCAGAAGGGCATTGAAGTCGACCCTGACAAGGTTAGGGCAATTCAGAATATGCCGCCTCCCAAACAAAAAAAGAAGTACGTGGCTTTCTGGGCAGACTTAATTACATCTCAAGATTCATTTCCCACTTGACGGCTACCTGTGAACCGATGTTCAAATTGCTAAGAAAAAATCAATCAGTCGAATGGAATAATGATTGTCGAGAAGCTTTTGACAAAATAAAACAATACTTGCAAGAACCACCGATCTTAGTACCGCCGGTTCCTGGTAGGCCTTTAATCATGTATCTCACTGTTCTCGATGAATCAATGGGATGTGTATTGGGTCAACATGACGACACTGGCAGAAAAGAACATGCAATTTTCTATATGAGCAAGAAGTTCACTGATTGTGAGACCAGATACTCACTTTTGGAGAAAACTTGTTGTGCTCTGGTCTGGGCAGCTCGACGCCTAAGACAATACATGATTTGCCACACTACTTTGTTGATATCCAAAATGGATCTGATAAAGTACATATTCAAAAAGCCTGTTGTCTCTGGAAGGATTGCTCGGTGGCAGATGCTGTTAACTGAGTATGATATCCAGCATGTTACCCAGAAAGCAATAAAAGGGAGCGTCATGTCTGACTACCTTGCCCATCAACCTGTAGAGGGTTATCAACAAATGAAGTTTGACTTTCCCGATGAGGATGTTCTGTTTATCAGAGATTATGAGACTCCATAACCTGACATAGGACCTGAACCAGGGGCGCGATGGACGCTCGTGTTCGACGGTGCCTCTAATGCCAAAGGTCGTGGAATTGGTGCTATCCTCATCTCTCCAATAGGTTTTCACCTTTCCTTCACTTCCAGATTATGCTTTGCATGCACCAACAATATGGTTGAATGCGAAGCATGCATCTACGGTATTGAAGCGGCAATTGACATGAGAATTAAGATTCTTGAGGTCTATGGAGATTCTGCTTTGGTTATCGGCCAAGTTAGAGGGAACTTTGTGACTCGGGATTCCAAGTTGGTTTCGTACCCACAACACATTGCGAAGTTGATTCCTTACTTTGATGACATCTCATTTCATCATATCCCTAGAGAGGAAAATCAACTAGCTGATGCTCATGCCACTTTAGCATCCATGTTCAAGGTCAAGTGGAAGAATGAAGCTCCTTCTATCCGCATTGATCACTTGAACGAGCTAGCACATTGTCTAGTAATCGAGGATGAGTTTGATTAAAAGCCTTGGTTCTATGACATTAAGAGATATCTGGAAAAACAGGAATATCCAGAGGGTATTACCATCACTGACAAGAAAGCTCTTAGGTGGCTCTGCGCCAAATTCTTCTTAAGTGGTGGTGTACTATACAAGAGGAATTATGATTCTGTGTTGCTCAGATACGTGGATAGACACGAAGCAAACACGGTCATAAGGTCCATACATGAGGGTTGCGAGGGTGTACATGCTAAAGGTCCTGCCATGGCCAAAAAGATCCTTCGAGCTGGGTATTATTGGACAACAATGGAGGTAGATTGTTACAACGTTGCCAAAAGGTGTCACAAGTGCCAAATCTACGGAGACAAGATCCATGTGCCTCCAATTCCATTGAACGTTTTAACTTCACCTTGGACATTCTCTATGTGGGGTATAGATATGATTGGAATGATCGAGCCAAAGGCTTCCAACGGTCATCGATTCATTCTGGTTGCTATCGACTACTTTACCAAATGGGTTGAAGCTACTTCTTACGCCAATGTTACACGTCAAGTGGTTTCCAGATTTATCAAGAAGGAGATAATCTGTCACTATGGCATTCCTAGCAACATTATCACTGACAATGCGAGTAACCTAAACAACAAGATGATGAAAGAGTTGTGTCAAGAATTCAAGATCGAGCACCACAACTCTTCACCATATCGGCCCAAAATGAATGGTGCCATCGAAGCAGCAAACAAAAACATCAAGAGGATTGTCCATAAAATGGTCAAGACTTACAAGGATTGGCATGAAATGCTTCCGTTTGCAATGCATGGCTACAGAACTTCAGTTCGTACTTCTACTAGGGCAACTCCGTATTCGCTTGTGTATGGTATGGAGGCAGTTCTACCCATTAAAGTCGAAATTCCTTCGGTCAGAGTCATCATGGAAGCAGATCTTGACGAAGCTAAATGGGTTCAATCCAGATATGACCAGCTGAATCTCATCGAAGAGAAGCGCCTTACAGCCGTTTGTCATGGTCAATTGTATCAGAGACGCCTCAAGCGAGCTTTTGACAAGAAGGTTCTTCCTCGAACGTTCCGTGAAGGTGAACTCGTGCTCAAGAGATATCCACCTGTTCACGCGGATCCACGTGGACTCCTAATTATGAAGGACCTTTCGTTGTCAAGAAGGCCTTCTTAGGCGGAGCCCTGATCCTCACCACCATGGATGGGGAGGAGTTGCCATCTCCCGTGAACTCCGATACAGTCAAAAAATATTATGCCTGAAAAAATAGATAAAGAGCCTGCTAGATTTGCATCCGCAAGGACAATCTAGGCAAAAATGGGCGTCCAGATGGACCAAAAAAAAGAAATGTCCATGCAAAAGTTAGGGACAATGAAAAAAAACAACAATAATAGTCCGCCAAGTTGAAAACCCGAAAGGGCGACTTAGGTAAAAATGGGTATCCCGGTGGATGAAAAAAAATGTGTCCAGGGAAAATTTAGGGATAAAGGCATTTGACTGTGAACACTTGAGCCTCTCTTCATCATAGCTAGACCTCAGACAGTAACAAAGAAATCAATTCATCATCAACTAGTGCAAGGCGTTGGAACCTAGCCTTACAGTGGGTGGTAGCCAATGTTGTAATCAATGCAAACCATGATTTCCCTTACCATTTATATTTGTTTTTCAATTTTATTGCAAATTTCCTCATCAAGGGTTTTTGCATCCTTGTACACATCTTATGTACATATTTTTCACAATCAATAAAATACATCATTTGTTTTCTCAATTGTTTTCTTTCCAGTATTTTGTTTGCAAAATAAACTATTATTTGTGATCACTTAATACTATAAATTGTTGAGAACAATAAAAATCTAAATCAATGGAGAAAGCACTATGCATTGCATATTTTACTGGTGACTCATGTAGGATGACCTGTAATATCCATTGGCAAGCCTAATGCCCGATTCACACCATGATGTTTCTATGAAGAAGTTGTTATTTCCTCAACAGAGTCATCATTTCCCCAACAATCGCCATTATGGTTCTCCGAAAAGGTTGGTTCCACTTGGTCCCCAAACAGAGAAGATCCTCCAGACCTTGTTAATTCCCTACAGCAGAATTAGTGGCAGCTTAGGAAATCAGAATTTTCTGATTTCATCCCTTAGGTAGAGGCAGTCATGATGAAGAGATGGATTTGATCTTCTCGTCGCCAACAGTGTCGACGGTGATAATCTAGAAATCCGATATTTCTAGGTTTCTTCCTAGTAAGAGTTATCACCATTCGTGGACTTTTTCTCCAGCAGGCCATCTTCATCTGCGGGTCCTCTCCCCGGCCGAGGATGTTGAGTTCGTTTTGCTACAATTTCTGCTTAACCACCGCGCAATACATTGACCCGCACTTTTGCATCACATGATATCAAGCATCATGTAAGACACAGACATGGCATATGCATCAAGCATACTCCCTTCCTTTTGGCCTGATTCATCTCCCAGCAGATATTCAGCCTAACTTCACACTTTCCAACCTCAAACATTTTCAAACCCTTCTTTTTGCCGCCGTCGGCCAAATTTTCGAGGTACTCTTTTATTTAATCCCTTTTTACCTCGAATCATCTAAAAGCTAGCACAATTCGTACATTCATGTCCAAGAGGATTAAAAAGGGGCAGCTGTCGTAACCCGAAATTTGACCTCCTCCTTTTGCCTTTTGCATAAGCATGTGCATTCGCATCGCTAGCATAAGCATTAACATTTTTTTTCCATATGCTTCTTGCTACAGGATTTTTAGGTTCTCTAATCCCGATTAATCAAATCTCCATAAGGTCATCACATCATCAAAACAAGCTCACAATAAGGGCTTCTATGTCTATTCATCAAAATAAGAGGTGGAAAATTGAAACGGGACTTCAGCACTTGTTTCAGGGTAAATCAGGGCAAGATTGTACTGAGTAACCGGTTACTCAATATAGGGTAACCGGTTACCCTGTGGAATTTTGTAATTCCTGCTGTATTTTTGGGACAACAAATCCTCACTCCCTTTTTCTTTGGTTTCTACATGGTTCTAACAGCTGATGGAACATTCTAGACAATTCAAGACCATTCCATACACTACACCTACATTTACTCCAATGCATCACTCGAAATTAAGTGCACCATGTTCCTTGATTTCCAAGCATGTAAACCTTTGGATTTAAAGCTTACATTGGGATTGCTACCAAGTTAACTTCCTAACTAACCGAGTTAACCGCTTGACTCAGTGAGTCAAGTGTAACTAACTCCTAGCCTAATTCCAAACCACCCTAAGCTAGCTCCTAGCCTAATTCCAAACCTCTCACACTCCAAACCAAAACTCTATATAAACAAAGCTTCACTAGTTTCACAAGGGTCCACAATCGTTCTCACAAATTCTCGCTCTTTGCACTCTCAAGTCTCTCATTTCTCTCTGCATTTTCTGCAACCTTTTCACATATTACTTCATCTTCTTCATCAAATCACACTAAAGCTCTTTATTCACCATTGAAGAAAAACTACTTTCACCTTGAAAGTGCTTTTTCTTGAGCTTAACCTTCATCATCATTCCATTCTATTGGATTTTATGGAGATTTAGTGGCTTTTGGATTCATCTCAAGTGATTATTTCATGCTTCTTCGGTGATAATTCTCATTTCGGAGCTTTCATCGAAATTTGCTCGGTTTCGCTACGGTTCGAAGTGCAAGTGTAGGATTCTCTTGTTTTATCTGGTTTTCTTCACTTATATTCATCACATATCACTTGCAACAATCACCAAGCCAAACCTTCGGCTTGTAGGTTGGTTAATTCTCACTTAATTTAACGTCCCGTTCACTTTTTGCGCGTTTACGATGTAGTTTCGACAGTTTTTTGTTTTGATTAATCATGTGATTGTTTGATCTTTGATCTACATGTTTATGCTTTCAATTGATGATTAATTGATCCTAATTCCTATAATTTTCGTGCACAAGTTCATACCATAGCAGGTGGTAGTTCAATAAGTGATTTAAGGGCTGGAAGTGCTTTTTCAGCAGCTGTTTTTGCCACTGTCACAGTGGTAACCGGTTACTCTATTTACAGTAACCGGTTACTCAGTGTATTTTTCACCAAAAACTGCAATTTTCAAGCAAGTAACCGGTTACCCTGTTTGCAGTAACCGGTTACCATTGTACAGAATGGCCATTTTTGAGTTGTCTCAAGCATGTTTGACATTTTTTTCTTCCTTTAACTTCCATGGATTGACATACTTGATATTTATGGATGTTTTAATTGTTGTTAACCTCTGTTTAAAGCAAATTTACAATAACTCAATGATTGATTTATCAATTCTTGCAATTAGGTGTGTTCTTGATATTTGTTTGAACATGCTATTTCTTGCACAATCTTGGATCACTTGACACAGGATTTGTGATACATGCTAATATTTGCTTGGCACTATTTTGAACTTTCATTTCTCGATCACATTAAGTTGGCTCTTTATTGAGCAAATTTAATCTTGTACAATCAATAATTTACACCTTTTTCTTTAATGATTTTCCATTCTCTTTGGAAAATTATTAGCATATCAATTCCCTTTGATTAATTAATCGAAACGAAGTTTCGATTAGTTGGTCTTTCCTTTGCGCTTCTCTTTAGGCTTCCTTTAGAGCTTTCTTTCTCTTTCTCCCTTGTTGAGATGCACGATGCACGACGCACGACGCACTGGAGCATTGTACAACTTGGAGTTGTTACGCTGTCCATTTCAACTTCTGCACTACACCCTGTGTGTTAGAGAAGGAATGAGAAGGGAGAATTCCTACTCCCATTCTGACTACTTCAGGTAGGGGACGAATGACCCTGTGTCTGGCTTAGTCACCTCTATCCTCAGGCAGTAGTGTATCTCCTCCCTCAGTCGAGTCTATCCTTGATCACTCTTACCTCCTTCAATTCCTTTTATGGTCAATCACCATCCTTGGTTAAGATCATTGTCTTTGGGTTAGAAAACTCTTTTTTTTTTATGCCCTACTTCTTCTCTTGTGGTCAATCATCGTCTTTTGATTCCCCAGAAGAACCTCAATTCCTTTTTCTTCGGTTAAGCACAGTTTTCCTGTTAAGCACCGAAACCCTAGCAGAGTTCACAACCTTCTCTTGGTTCTTCTCCCTTTGTTTGGTTAACCACTGCCTGTTAGTTAAAACACTAATTTGCACTCCTTCTCAGTTAACCACAGTCTATCTGTTAACATATTGAGTTCCTCTTGGGTTAATCACCTTCTCTCAGTTAATCACCCTTTTCTTCAGTTAATCACGGCCAGTCTGTTAAAACACTGAACCCCTTTTGAGTTAATCACCTTCTCTTGGTTAATCACTCATTTTCTCTTCGGTTAATCACAGTTTCTCTGTTAATACCGCATCCTCAACGGTTAGCAACCTCTTTTAGTTCAACACTTTTTGTTGGTCAAGTACTGTTTATTCAGTCAATACCAACACCCGTCCTTTGGGTCACAACTTCTGCTTGGTTCCACACCCTTTTTCTTTGGTTAACCACTGTTTATCAGTTAATATACCCAAACCCCTTCAGAGTCAAACACCTTCCCTTGGTTCAGTACTCTCTCTTCTGTTTAATCACAGATTATCTGTTAAAACCTTTATCCCCACCAGAGTTCTTATCTCTTTTCCTTCGGTTAACCACTGCCAGTCAGTTAATATACCTAACTTATTTCTCTTGGTTTTGACACCATCCTTTGCTTGTTCCCTAGTAGGGTCGCTTATCCTCTGGTCCCTAGCACAATTCTTTGTTCTCTTACTCCCTAGTGGAGTCCTTTCTTTTCCATTTGCTCCTTTCCTTTTCTTGGTTTCTACACCACTCTTGCACGTTATTCTCAGTACAACTACTGTCTTTCCTTTTGCACTCCTTTCTTGGTTTTGACACCATTTTTTGTTGGGATCCCTAGCGGAGTTTCCTTCTATTTTTCGCTCTTGGTTTTGAAACCACTTTCCTTTTCTTTTCCTTTTCCGTCTTAGTTCCCCAAACTACGGAAGCTCTGATTCTTCATTCATTCAAATGTATGATACGTAGGCACGAGATCGCGATGATCTAGGCAAGCACACTTCCACCCTTCCACCTTCTTCCATTCCTTTCCTTTCCCTGGTTCCTTGAACTACGGCGCTCTGATTTCCTCATTACACTACGAGGGTACGTAGGCACGAGGGCCTCAATCCTCCACGAGCACTTTCTTTCTTTCTTTTCTATTTTCTCCTTTCTCCCTCTCCTTCTTTTAGCTAAAAGCCTTTAGATAAATAACCCATCCAAGCTTGGAAGCAAGTGAAATGGTTCCCGTCGAGTACGACGAATGCGTAAGGTGCTAGTACCTTCCTTTCGCATAACCGACCCCCGTTCCCGTTTCTCTTCCCCTTGGGTTTTATCGATATTTTCCCTGTCCTTTGGGACTAAATAAAGTTCGGTGGCGACTCTGTTGTATCTTTGAGTGTGCGATTCACTCAGGTATAAACCAGCCATCTTCACCATATACTTTACTTCGGCCTCTAAGGCCGCTTTGAGCTTGTTCTCGGCTACATAATTCGCGATCTTCTCAAGAACTAGTGACTCACTCATTGTCACTAAATTCGCTGCCCCAGCCAGTTGGCTGGATGTGTGAGGTTCCAAAAATATAATTTTCTTCACCAACTACCTCTCTATCCCACTCAAACCTGTGGGTGGGATGAAGGTATAGGGAGCAGAAGGCGTTGTCAATTGGTTTCATGTCGAATGTTGCAGGACTACAAGGAGCAATATGAGCCAAATTTCTATCAAAGCTTCGCATGTCAACCTGGTTTACTTCGGCCAGAAAGTAGCTCTGGTCAGCCTTTATATTCTCAACAATCCCGTCGACACACCATATCGTTATTCTTTGGTGCATCGACGAAGGGACGACACCTATGCCGTGTATTCATTCCCTGCTCAACAGCAGGTTGTAATTTGCCTTTGAGGCAATTACCATAAACATTGTTGGCCTTGTAATGGTTCCGATAGCTAGATCCACTTATATTACACCCATGGTGGTTCCCACTTTACCCTCGTAATTCGACAACACCATGTTATGAGGTTTGGTGTTGGAATCATTCTTTCCAATCTTCTTGAGCATGTAATGCGGCATCAAATTGACTGTCGTGCCTCCATCAACCAGAATCTTGTTTACCCCTATGTTGCCCACCTTTCCTTTAATGAGCAGGGGTTTCAAGTGACTCCTCATCGAATCATCCGGTCTTTCAAAAAATATGTTTTGTTCTTCCAGCATCCATTGTTCATAATGTAATAACAAACAAGCATGTTCCTGGCCGTTTCGACTTCCATGGCCTCTTCCTCATCTTTGACTTCCATTATCTGGTCATACTCCCTAGGGAGTACTGACACAACGTTGTACATCACATCGACAGATGCTTCCGACCCCGAGTTGAAATCATTAGTCATTTCATCATCTCTAGTTACGTCCTCCTTCAAAGACGCTTGTTCTGGAGCAACGAATGGCTTTCTATCCTTCAATTCCTCTTTCTGGTTCGAGGTTTGAACATTACTGTTGGTTTCTGGTTTAGCCATTCCTACAGCCTCCTTCTCTGCTTTTTTTCGACGTTGATACCTTCTCCATTGTGACTTTGTCATGGGGTTCTTACCTTTGTAGTTTTCAGATGGATAAGTCATCCTCTTTGATTTTTGGAACTCTTTCCTATACGATAAGGAAGATCCCCTCTGAACTTCGAAATATTTCCACTTCCCTTGCCCTTGGGCTTACTGGATTGGATTGACCCATTTGTCATCTTGAGCCTTATTCGTAGGCTTGAATGTGTTTGGGTACCTTCCTCCTAGTTTCTGCTTGTTTTGGTCTCCTCTTCTGGGGTCGAATCTTTCTCCTCCCGCTGGTTGTGAAGGCTTCCAATTTCCCCTTCTTTTTGCCCTTTCTACTCCTTCTAGGTTTTATGCTGCCTTTTTGTCGAAGACGGCACTACAACGAGGACAGAGCATTATTGCATACCTCTTTCTCTGGCATCTCTAGATGAAATCTGCCAAGTTTTCCTCTTCTTTAGGGTATGCTATTTTGTGGTATTCCTCACGTCGACGATCTTCATCGACTTGCATCGAAACATTTTGAGACACCTCCACCATGTTCACATTGGCAGTTGTCTCTGTGGCAATGCTCAATTTGTTTAACTTCAAACTGAGGCCTTCATTGACCTTGTGATCCTTTTGACACGGTCGAAACCCTCAATGGTTTCCTTTGTTGGTACCTTTGGATGCAAACCCTTGGTAACCTGTTGGCTGACGAATCCGACAGCCCTCTCCTTTGGGTCCTCCATGCTTCTCCGGAGGAGGCCAACAGCAGCCTGTTTGTAGGAACCCTCAGTAGTCCCCCCTTAGTAGTCCCCTTGTTAACCTGTACGAAACCATCAGTGGTCCCGTTATTGACTTGGGTGAAACCTCCAGCAGTTTCGTTGTTGGTTTTAGTGAAACCTTCAGTAGTTTCGTGGTTGACGCCATCAGTGGCCTCACCAATGTAATTCTCTATAATCTTACCATCAAGGTCTTTAGTAACCTTAACCATCACAACCTGGTTTATGAAGTCATTAGTAACTTCGACCATGTCACTTTTGTCGACGGGATCCTCAGCAACCTCCACCATGTTCACAATACTGTCGAAGCCGTCAGCAGCCTCAATCATATTCATGTTGTTGTCGAAGCCTTTGTCAACTTCGAACATATTCACCATGGATGGCTCGGCGAAGTGGGCTTCTGCCACTTGCAAAGGGTTCGAATTTATCTTCATCTGGGGCTTCCACTTGTCGTCGAATTTGAGCCTTCCATCTCTGATTGCATTTTACACTAGATCCCTGAAAAGGAAACATTGAGACGTTTTATGACCTAAAAAATTATGGTATTTTCAAAAACCTATCTTTTTCTGCTATTCTAAAGGAGGCACTTTGGCACCAGGTGGCACTATCATTTGGCCATCCTTGACTAACAAATCAAATATTTCGCCACACTTTGTGACGTCGAACGTATAAGTTCTTTTAGGAAACTTGTCACTCTTTTCCGATTCGATTGGGTTTTTCCCATTCGACGGAGCCAAGACTTTGCAAGCATATGGCGGACCCTGTTTTAATTCTGCCAGATCTACCTCATGTTCGTCGAAATTCAATGATTCATCTTCGTCGTTGTCTTCGCAAACTCCGACATAGGCTACCCTTTCTTTTTTATTCTTGTTAGCCCTAGCTTTCTCGGCTTTTAGTCGTTCGACCTGCCTAACCCTATCAGCCAATTGGGCCATGTCTCTTAAGTACTGGGTATCTAATTTCTTTCTAATTGAATAGTCGAGGCCACCTACGGCCATTTCGACTAACTCGTGTTCGGGCACCTGTGTAAGACACCTTGCCTTGAGCAACCTAAACCTATTCAGGTAGTCATCAATTGGTTCTGAGAACTTTCTCTTGATGCTAGCCAATTCCTTCAAACTTATCTTTGTTTGTCCCATGTAGAATTGTTCATGGAACAATCTCTCCAATTGGGTCCAGGTATGTATCGAATTTGCAGGTAGTGTGGTGAACCAAGTAAAAGCGTTTTTTGTTAGAAACTTAGGAAATATTTTATTTTTAAATTTTCATTATTTACTATTTCATCCGCTTCTATCAAATATCGTGCCACGTGTTTGACCATCGATTCACTAGTACCTCCTAAAAATTTTGTAAACTTGGGAACCTTCCACCTTGGGGGTAAATCTTGCTGCAAAATATATTCAGATAATGGAGAGGTATAACTGGGCCTCTGCAGGCCCACATTCATCCCATTTTGTACCATAATTCTTTCGACCATGGCTGCCAAATTACTTTCCGTAGGCATATCGTTATGTCGCATTTGTTGTATAACATTATCAACATTTTGGTTTCTATTAACTAATACTACCCTTGGTTCTTGTTGAATAGGAATTTCGACTCCTGGCTGTTCGATTACTCTCCTAGGTTCAAAACGTCCGCCTGAGGGATATTTGGTTGTCGTTGATTTATGGTAGATTCTTTTTCGACGGTTACTCCTAGATTATGGATTACATGTTCCCTTTGGGGAGGTTGAGGGACGCCAAAGAAATCGGCAATACGCGTCATTTGTGCTGCCAATTGCTGGTTTGTTTGTGTAGTGTTTTAAATCAAATGGTTAAATATAACCCTCATCTGTTGGGCTAGCATCTGAACCATATCATGGTTGCTTTTGTCAATTTGTTGCCTGATTACTGCTGCAGAATTATTAGTAATGTTTGGCATATATGTTTGATATCTATTTCCTAAAGGTTGGCTAATCCTACCCATATGGTTTATACCGGAACCGGATCCTTGTAAAGGCGAAGTTACATTAACCGTTGGATCTATAAATGCTGATGACGCATTATGTAAACTTGCCATCACTGATATTGGCATTCCATACTGCTGTTCTCGATTTAGTGGAGGCATGGAAAAACCGGATATAAAAGGCCTGTACATATTCCCTGAAGGGGGAGGGGTCATTTGACAAATTTGGGGTCCTGGTAGAGAAACTAGGCGCATTCTGGGGGATTGAATGCGCTGGTGTCGAACCCGCTGTCAATGGTATGGCCTCTGATACTGGTATTGAGGCCGTACTGCCCCCAGTCGATGGAATAGGGGGTGGCACCCCATCATTTATGGAATTCTGATTGTTCGGCGGGTTTGGGTTCGCCATTTTCCTTACTCTTCTTCTTCTGGGTCTTTCTTCGTTATTTATGGCTATCTTACCACTTCTCAGTCTCATATAACAAAGCGAAGAAAGTTTCGTAGGAGTAAATGTAAAAATAAAGGTTTTATGTTGTCAATAGCACAAGGTCCCACTGGGCGTGCCAATTTGTTTGCCTTGAAAATTAGCAAACAACCGCTGGTCTCCTAAGTTTGTGAAAAATTAGTTTACTTGCAGGATCGACCATACAAATCCTAGGACAACGTGCTTTAAGAGTTTTGACAACATGTATAGAAATCAGACCTTTTATTCATTATATTCATCATTGTTTTTTTTATAAATTAATATGATTTGAATGAAAATGATAAATTTTGTTCTTTTAAAGAAATAACAAAAACGTAATAAACGTACAGAAGTAAATTGCAGAAATGTAGAACAACTGTATGTAAATAACTTAAAATTTCATTGAAATGTAAAGAATAAAACTAGTGTTTTTCCAAACGTACATTTTCTCGATGCTTACTCTTTTCTCTCACACGGTACTTTGAGTATTTTTGAGTAACTTGTACAAATTTTGTATACACACACGGAAATCTAACACTACAACTCCCTATTTATATACAGTCGAAATAACTGTCAACAACGACCACCATTTCCAACGAAGACAAATGGCATTCAGCATGCCTTTGCCCCTTAGATGCATTCCACGCGTATTCCTTTCAAAATCAAAATTCCCTCCTTTATTTGAATTTCAAACCTTTACGTCGAACGACACTTCCTAGTCTTCGATCAAAAACTCTTTCAAACTCTTAGAAATATTTCTAAGCTTTCTAAGTCTTCTCTTCTCAGCAGAAAGATGGCTTTCAACTAGATCTTCTTATAGTCACGTCCCTGTCGAAACCTCATAAATACTTCAAATATTCTCTCTCTTAGGAGAGACTCTTATCCCAACATCAGGCGTCGAAATTAGGAGCCAACAGGGTGCCAAAACGGGAAAATATATTTTTCTTTAGAAATTTGATCACCGTTTTGCCATCGGCCCTCGGTGATGCAATTGCTTCCACCTACTTAGAAACATAGTCAACCGCATCCAAAATGTACTCATTTGAAAAAGATGGGGGAAATGGTCCAACAAAATCGATACCCCAACAATCGAAAACCTCTACTTCCAAAATAGTTTGTAAGGGCATTTCATCGCGTTTTCCAATCCCGCCGCTTCTTTGGCATATGTCACAACTTTTTGCATAGAGGTTTACATCTTTAAACAACGGAGGCCAATAAAATCCCGATTGGAGGACTTTTGTTGCCGTTCTCAAACCATTGCAATGCCCTCCATATGGCGAATTGTGACAATGCCAAAGGATACTTTTAGCTTCATCACTAGTGACACACCTTCTCAACAAATTATCATCACCTAACTTAAAAAGATATGGTTTATCCCAAACATAAAAATTGGCATCCGATAAGAATTTCCTTCTTTGGTTCCAAGTTAGATCCTCCGGTATAAATTCGGTTGCTTTGTGGTTAGCAAAATCTGCAAACCAAGGTCTAACTTATACACGAAACATTTTTTCATCCGGAAACTCTTCTCGGACCTCACTTTCTTGGTGCGTTACTTCTACATTGACCAAACGGGATAAATCATCCGCTACCAAGTTTTCAGACCCCTTCTTGTCACGAATTTCCAAATCAAATTCTTGTAACAATAGGATCCACTTGATTAGCCTTTGCTTTGAATTCGACTTGGTAAGAAGATATTTAATGGCCGAGTGGTCAGTGTAGACTACAACTTTTGAACCAATCAGGTAAGACTGAAATTTCTCGAGAGCATACACTATAGCGAGTAATTCTTTTTCAGTGGTAGCATAATTCACTTGTGCCTCATTTAAAACTTTACTCGCGTAATGTATGGCATGAAAAATTTTGGTCTTCCTTTGACCAAGCACCGCACCTACCGCATAATTGCTTGCATCACACATCAATTCAAAATTTAAAGTCCAATTAGGAGCAATGATTATGGGTACGGTGATGAGTTTTTCTTTTAAAAATTGAAAGGCATTTAAACATTCATCATCAAATAGGAAAGAATTATCTTTGTTGAGGAGATTGCTCAAAGGTCTTGCAACTTTGGAGAAGTCTTTGATGAATCGCCTGTAAAATCCCGCATGGCCTAGAAAACTCCGGATTCCTTTAACATTGGTTGGTGGTGGAAACTTCTCGATCACTTCAATTTTTTCTTGATCCACTTCAAGGCCTTTAGAGGAGACTTTGTGGCCGAGCACAATCCCCTCTATTACCATGAAGTTGCACTTCTCCCAATTTAGCACCAAGTTTGTTTCCACACACCGTTCAAGAACGATCTCCAAAATTTTCAAACATAGATCAAAAGAAGCTCCGAACACGGAGAAGTCGTCCATGAACACTTCCATTGATTTCTCAATAAGGTCGGAAAAAATGTCTTGTACACACCGTTGAAACGTTGTCGGTGCATTGCACAAGCCAAAAGGCATCTTTCGGTATGCAAAAACTCCAAAGGGACAAGTGAACGCCGTCTTCTCATGGTCTTCCAGATCAACCGAGATTTGATTATAACCAGAATAGCCATCTAGGAAACAATAAAATTCTTGACCCGACAATCTCTCAAGAATTTGATCCATAAGCGGAAGTGGAAAGTGATCTTTTCTAGTAGCGGTATTAAGCCTCGTATAATCGATACACATTCTCCAACCCGTTACAATTCTTGTCGGAATCAATTCAATTTTTTCATTTCTTATAACGGTCATCCCCCCCCCCCCTTCTTGGGCACAACTTGCACAGGACTCTCGCACGGACTATCAGATATCGGATAAATCATTTCAGCATCTAATAGCTTAACAATATCTTTTCTCACCACTTCATTCATAGTAGGATTCAAACGGCGTTGAGGTTGAGCTACCGCTTTGAAGTCCTCTTCCATTAAGATTTTGTTCATGCAATAGGCCAGACTAATTCCTTTCAAATCGGAAAGAACCCAACATATAGCTTGTTGATGTTTCTTCAAAACTTGAATCAAACGGTCTTCCTCTTTGTCAGACAAAATGTTACTAATGATAACCGGTTTGTTACAACCGTCATCAAGGAACACATACTTTAAATTAGAAGGCAACACCTTCAATTCAAGTTGAGATTTATCATCATTCGCCTCTTTCTTCAACACTTCCATTTCACTTTCCCATGGTTGTAATTCTTTTAAAGATTCAAGTTCCTTCAAGCATTCTTCAAGTTCCCTTTCTTCCTCATTGGTAAGTATTTCAAATGAGTCACCAAGAACTCTTTCCAAGGGAGATGCTATGTGAACTTGCTTTGAGACTTCCATTATGGCTTCTTCCATTGCATCAATACGGAAACTAGCATGCTTATCTTTCGAATGCTTCATTGCTTCAAAAAGATTAAAGCACACCTCTTTATTTTGAACTCTTACTTTCATAAGGTCGTCGTCAACATCAATCATCATTCGAGTGGTCTTCATAAAAATGCATCCAAGAATCAATGGAGCATCCTCATCTTCCTCCATATCAATTACAACAAAGTTAATCGGAAAGAAAAATTTATCCACCTTAACCAATACATCTTGAGCCAATCCATGAGGATGACGTGTAGATTTGTCGGCCAATTGTAATGTCATTCGAATTGCTTTCATTTCAATGTTCCCAAGCCTCTTCACAATAGACAATGGAATTAAGGTGATGCATGAGCCCAAATCAATTAAGCTTTTGCCAACATAAACATCACCAATTGTTACCGGCAAAGTAACACGCCCCGGATCGACTTATTTCTTTGGTAGAGTTCTTTGAATTATTGCACTACAACTTGCATTAAGGATAATTGTTTCTGGCTGCGAATATATTTGCTTTTTTGTAAGAATATCTATCATGAACTTAGCGTATTTGGGCATTTGCTCAAGCGCTTCAGAAAACGGAATATTGATTTGCAACTGTTGGAATATATCCATGAAACGAGTGTAATGTCTTGCATTATCTTTCTTGGTGGGCACATGAGGGTAAGGTAGATTTTGGATAGGAATAGGATTCACTTTCTCCTTCCCCTTTTTGACTCTTCTCTTTTTTTCTTCTATCTTTTCTTTTTCAAGGTTCTCATTTTCAACTAACTTCTCATTCTCATTTTTAACTTCTTCCTCATCATTCTTTTCAACTTCTACCTCACTATTTTTGTCTTCCTCCACAATCTCATCACTTCTCACATCAACATTTTTCTCATTTTTGTCTCCTCCACTCAACTCTTTTCCACTCCTAGTCACAATGGCTTTGCAATGTTCCTTCGGGTTGGTTTGAGTATTTGCAGAAAAAGATGGCCCCGGTTGTTGATCGGCTAATTGTTTTGCAAGTTGCCCAACTTGGTTTTCAAGATTTTTGATTGATGCTTCATTAGTCTTTTGGTTGGACATTGAAATTTGAATAAATTGGTTGAGAGTTTCTTCTAACTTTGAACTACCACCTTAAGGTTGTGTCGGTTGATAAGGATTTTGTCGATATCCTTGTTAATTTTGATAATTCCCTCTTGGTTGATATCCTTGAGGGTTTTGATAAGGTTGTTGAGAATTGTTTTGATAAGGTTGTTGTTGCCTTTGATAACCTTGTTGTTGATTTTGATTTGCCATGAAATTTGCTTCTTCATTCTCTGGAGGGCAATAGCCGGTGGGGTGATCTCCTTTACATAGTTCTCAAACGGCTATTTGGACATTCTTGCTCGGTAAATCTTTCATCTCTTTAATTTGTTAAGGGAGCTTTGACATTTGTTGCGTTAACAACTCCACTTGTTGAGATAACAATTTTTTCTGAGCGAGAATTGCATCATTAATCCCCAATTCAAGCACTCCCAGTTTCTTTTGCGGTTGGCCACGGTTATGATTCCCTAGATGATTGTTTAGTGCCATCTTGTCGATGATAGAAATGGCTTCCTCGGCGCTTTTAGTCATTAAAGATCCGCCCGCAGTAGCATCCAACAAGGTCTTGTGAACCATTTGGGGACCATTTCTGAAAATATGCACTTACGTAAGCTCATCAAACCTGTGCCCTTTGCATTTTCTAAGCATGGATTTGAATCTCTCCCAAGTTTGTTGAGGGATACATTTCCACCTTGTGAGAAAACCGCGATCGCTATTTTCACTTCCATGAAAAGATTATATGGAAAAAATCGTTCCAAGAATTTCTCTTCCAACATGTTCCAATCCGTCATAATAGCAGTTGATTGGTCAAGGTACCATTCCTTTGCCTTCCCAATTAGGGAATGCAGAAACAGTCTCTTGAACAAAGACTCTTCTTCAGCTTCAGGCGCTCCATTTGCACCCGCAATTTTGTAAAATTTGGTCAAATGAGTGAAGGGATCCTCGTGATCCATACCGGTGAATGGATTTTGGTATAGAAGAGCAAGGATGCCAGTCTTCATTTTAGAGTGCCTTCCGTTATGGACATTACGTGCAAACTGAGCTGTGTGCCTCGGACTGTTAACACATGGTGTTGAACTAGGTGGTGGTGGAGGTGGTGCAGCCATGGTTGGCGTTAACTGTGGCGTTGGTGTCGAAATTGAATTTTCTCCTCTTTCTCATCTTTCTTTAGCAAGTTGCCTCCTCCGTCTAGTTTTTCTATTCAACTTACACGCGGTTCTCTCAATCTCAAGATCAAAAAGAAGTTGATCTGCGGGTAACTTTCCTTGCATAAACAGAGTCTGCACAACTTAACCAAACAAATTAACAAGTACAAGAAAAAGTTATACAAACTTAAAACTTAACAACTATTGCAATGCTTGCAATATCAAACAACAATCCCCAGCAACGGCGCCATTTTGTTGAAAAGTATTTTAGTGGGGGTTTTGTTATCGTATCCACAGGGATTGTATGGATATTACCGCCGTTCTATATTCAAAATCATTTTAAACTTTAGGGTAACAAAGAGTTTGGTTGATTTGTAACGGATCGTTTGCATAAGAATTTAATAACAACGGTAAATAAATTGGTTTTAAAGGTTTGGTAAAAGCATGCCAAGATTAGGGTCCGATAATCCGTTTCTACACATTTACTCGATAAAGTATGTGAACTTGTTAACAATGAATATAATCACATATCCTCTCAACAAGTTTATCTCTAAAATTTGTTGTGGGATTTATCATATTGATCCTTAGATGATCTCTCACTCTAACTATCAATATGATAACATTCAAAGATCAATATTTTTGAACATCAACTCTCAAAACTATCTCTAGCCTTATGATTGTTGATGGATTAAAACTTAGGTCAAGTCTTAGAACATATTTCTCAATCATGAACCAAAACAAAGTATAAACCATACAAACAAAGTTTTTCCCCATATATTAATCATCAACAAATTTCACAAACTAAATATCAAGATCAATACATAAAAAATATAGGATTACCTACCACTAATCTTGACACAAGAGATGTTTAACTACCCATTGTCATGGTAGCTTGATCAACAAGTAATAGACAAAGCTTTTATTGCATCAATCTTCAATGGATCAAGGATTGAAGCATAAAAGCTTTGGATCTAAGAAAAATAATTAAAGATGAAGTTTTTAAGATCCAAATGTGTTTCTAGGTTACAAAGATTCTTGCAAAAAAGTGTTATGTTACAAAATATCTACAAAACACCCTAAATACCACTTTCTGCCCAGACAAATTCGCCAAGCGAGCTCCAAAATTCGCCAGGCAAAACCAATAAGCTCAGCCACGTGACAGAACAGTGCAGAGAAAGCTGGGAAACATATCTGAACTCGCCAGGCGAAATTTAGCTTCGCCAGGCAAATCTTCCAGCGAAGCACTTCCAGTAGCTATTGGAATTGAAAACAATTTTCACTGGTTACCTCGCTAGGCTTTCGCCTAGCGAAATACTCCTTTTGCCACCTTGCACACACGCGAGTTTATTCGTTTCTTCGTGTTTTTTTCCGATTTTTGTCGCGTCCTTTTTACAAAATATGCTACAAAACTAACAATAACATCAAAAAGACTAAATATAGACATTGATTCAAAAATCACTTAAAAATAAGCTGTTTCGCATTCAGACATCTGGAAAAGTGCTTAAAAAATGTCGTAAATTGATCTAAAATTCATTCTAAACTAGACACCTATCAATTCCCAACAATGCATAGTCAGTTGAGGAGCTTGATTAGGTGAAAGGAGTCCATTCAAGGGAAAGATCATTTTGAGTATCAGCCAATCCGAGCTGATCACCCCAAGAGTAAGTTAATAAAGAAGCAAATCTTCCAGACTTAGACTAGGGCGAGGCACCACAAAGAGTTCAATGGTTCCAACTCTCCAGAGATCGATCAGTTAGAAGTCTCCCAGTCCAAGAATTGGCCAATCAGGGGGCAGAGCACTGTGAAATTCAAACACTAGGGGCAAGCTACCACAAATTCAGAGTAAGTCATTTCCCAACTCCTTTTAAGGAATTTTTTTTCAAAGACCCAACAAATTGGGGTAGGATGAGCTACAGAGGGGCAAGTTCTCCCCACACTTTTGAACTGGTTAAGCAAGCAAGCCATACGTCAGCAATTGTTGAGTTCAAGAAGAGTGCCAGGGAATCATGTTGTTACCCCATTCATGCCTTTTGACAAAAGGAAATTTGCTGCAAAAGACCCTTCCATTCATTACCCACCACAGGGGCATGTTGGAAACCTTTAAGTCATTGCATAAATTATTCTCATTCATAGATCATTCTTATGCATAAATCATGTCGCTTAGATCTAGCGTTAATCCATACATATCATCTCATTCATCGAGCACATGCCCATAAAAAAATCAAACATAAGAAGAATCAAGTTCCCGTCTGGTAGTCTTTTTTTTTAAAACCAGTTCTTGTCTGGTAAATCATTTGAAAGTCAATTCCCATCTGACAATCAGTTTTACGATCAGTTCCCGTCTGGTAGCCTATTATTTAACTCCAGTTCTCGTCAGGTAGTTTGTTTTATTTTCAAAACTAGTTCCCAACTGGTGGCCCATTTTAAAGTCAGTTCCCGTCTGACAGTCAGTTTTTAACTCCAGTTCCCGTCTGGTAGCCTTTTATTAAAACCAGTTCATGTTTGGTAGCCGACTTTTAACACCAGTTCTCGTCTGGTAGTCAGTTTTCTTTTCAAGCACTAGTTCTCGTCTGGTAGTCTTTTCTTAAACACCAATTCTCGTCTGGCAGTTCATCGTCAAGTCCAGTCGTTACTGGCACTCTGTTTTTAAAGTCCTGTCATAACTGGGATTCCGTCTAAATTTAATCATAATTGGTACTTGAAGTTTGGTTATTGCCAATTTCATTTAAAGTCGAGTTGTACCTGGCATCGGGTTGTTAGAAGTTGGTCATAACCTTTGCTTACGGACTAAGTCCAAATTATTGTTGGTACACACAGAGAGTTTAATTACCCTGTATTTTCCTGATGGCTCTTAGAAGGTCATATTTGAATCTTCATTCCAGAGAGTTTCCAGAAGTTTGGATGTTATTCTTATTTGAAAACTCTAATAATGTTTGTTTTGATAGATTTCTTCATAAAGAATCGTCATAACCCTTTTGTGGATAGTCTTCTCATAAGAAGACTCCAATGTTTTGTTTTTGTGGATGATCTTCTCATTAGAAAGACTCCAGTTTTGTCAACCATATTCTTTTCCCTTCAGGTCATATATGAACCTGTTCGGTGAATCACTTTGATTATTTCCCCAGTATCTTTTCCCCAGCTGTTTATCATCCCCAGTGAGTCTTCACCCATTGTAGACATTTTCCTGTAGATCACCACCACACGTGTCTCCGTTTTCTCCCCACAAGTCTATCATCATTCATCATTAAAAATCATGCTAGGGTCATTTCATTTCATGTCATATTCCCAGCAAACCAAAGAGAGTCCTTCATGCATTCATAACATGTCATATTATTTCATTTGCATTCAGGGACAAAATTTGGGTCTTTTTAATAATTAACTATCTCCCACTGCGATCATACGAAGATTAACCATCTTCATATTCTCTGGTTGAAGATACTTAAATAGGGGCAACTGTCATACCCTAATTTTGACCCTGAATTTTTGAATCGATTCATCTGTCACAACATTCACATCATCTGCATAGCATATCATGCATTTTATTTCATTTAATGCCCAAATTATGAGCCAGAATAAACCTGTCGGATTTACAGCTGAATCGGTCACACTGAAAAGTCAATTGGGCGTAAAATTAGTGGACAAAAAGTTTTAAGATCGAGCTTGCAGCCGTCAGTTATATTAATCTATGTTTCGCATAGTTTAACCTAACGTGCTCTTTTTAATTTTTTGACTACTTTTCAGTCACAATTTTGACCAGTCTGAACATTTTAACCGGAAAAAATTTATTTTAAAATTTGACCAAACGCTGTATTTTTCCAATATGTTCATTTCGCGTTGATCATTTTGGTGCATTCATTTTATTTTTTTGGACACTTCGATGCCAGTCTGCTTATTAGTTTTTAACTGTTTTCTTTTTAATTTTTAACTTAATAATCTTTTTTATTTTTAATCATATTTTTATTTAAGTTTATTTAAATAGTTTATTTTATATTTTTCTTTTTCTTTTTTTAATATTATTTAAATTTTTGTTTTCTATCAATTTTTGGTAACACTTGTTAACCAAGTTTTAAAAAGTTAATTTGTTTTTTACTTATTTTTATTTAATCTAATGCAATGCGGATAGTAGGAAAGAGATAACATGTTCTTCTTTTAAAAAACCTCTCCTTGATAATCACGTTAACTTCTCATAAAAGGGGACAACTTCGTTACCCATCACAAAAAGTTGGGTAGTCTACCTTCAACCAATTCACTAATACCATATCATTTTATTATACTTAATTATTTATTTAATGATTTAAATTTTGTAGATTTCCAATGCAATGTAGTCTAATTTACTCTATGAGTAACTCTACCCAATTTTTTGAAATGGGTAGATAAAAATTCACCCTCATAAAAATCCCTGGAGATAAAAACCAGTTTCTCTCATGAAGACCACCCTTTTTTTTTCTCAGACTTCTAAAAAATGTTTCCACAAGGGTCTTTCTCCCTCACCCAACAATTCTTTTCTCAATAGAATAAAAATACTTTCCCTCAATACTCCTTCCTCCACTTAGTCTTCATCGCCTCTCCTTGCTACCTAAACCACGCCATGTCCATCTCCTATAACCACCTTCAACACTTTTTGACCTCCTCACTTAAACTCAACATGTAATGGTACCACCCTACCACCTTAGATTCTGACCGAACCACCATCTCGTGACTTCTGGCCACAGCAAAAAGCATACGCAGACCACCCTTACTACATCACCACCAACCTGCGAAAACCTATTTCTTTCAGAAGCATACATACATACACACCCTTAACACTATTTAATCAATTCCCTCTCTCATAATAAAGAACTTCATTCATATATAACCATCAACCATCATAAGTTGGAAAAAAAACCAAAACTTTATCCTCCATAACCAACATAAAACTTCACTCTTTCTCCTTCATAAACATCAAACAATAACTTCTACAAACCTCCGTTTTTTCACCAAACGAACCTTACGACAATACCATTCTCACCACCTCAAAATAGTTTCGGGACCGCCGGCAACATCATCATCACGTCGGAGCTACAACAAAACAATTTCATCATTGTTTCTTCCACAAAAACACAACCAACAGTAACGCCTCCACACCTTCACGTCGATGTACACAACCGACACAGCTCCAACCACCAAACCGCATAGCTTCGACATCAAAACCGCAACAACACCTAAATCACTTCAGATCTGCGTTCGAACCACAATGGCGACTTCATTTCTTCTGTCGACGCCAATCGAGAGAGAAATAGAGATCGAAAGTGAGACAGCCGAAAGGGTGCGATCGCGAGAGAAAGTATTATGGGAAAGAGCACGGCGGGATGAGGAAGAAGAAGCTCGTTTGGCTTTTGTGAATAAAAGTTGGAATGTTTCTTTCATGTGTGTGCGGTACTCCGATGTTTCATTCATTTGGTACTCCTATGCTGTGAAGCATCGGTACTCCATTTTAGATAAAGTACCGGTACCAGGTACTTACCGGGGTACCGGTACGTGTACGGTACTCGTATGGTACGTACCGACACCATACCTATTTTTTATTTATTGTTTTTTAAATTGGTACTCCAACGGGTACATATTGGGTACGCGAACTCAATTTTTTTCTTCTAATGGTATAGTTTTATACTTTTTTTAATGGCCTTTTCAAGGGCTGATGTAGAGTTTGACCTATGTGATTCGTTGCAAGATCGGTGGATCTTGAAACCAAAGGAATGGTTGATAACTTATGGATCTTCAATCGCTAAACTGCAATCCATTGCATTGTAACTCCTCGCATAACCAAATTCTTCATCTTTTGTTGAGAAAATCAGAGTACATATGAATTTATACTCGCGTACCCGTACCTTAGTTTTTTAAAAAATGACGTATTTCGTACCAATACCCGTACCAGGTACTGGGTACGCACCCGTATCTTTGCAACACAGCTCCTATGTTTCTTTTATTTCATGATGATTTTGTCCCTTCTGCAAAAAATGAAAAAATCTAAAAAATGAGACAACTTGTTTTGTTTAGTTTTTCTTCTTTTTTTAGTGAAGCTAAACTGAGAAACCTTATTTATTCTTTAAGTCTTTTCTAATGATGCATAAGTTCGATAGTATGAAAAACATGCATCAGGTACCGTTTTACGGTTTTGGTTTTAGCTGGAATTTGCTGAAGACAGATATCTTCATTAGGTGATTTATAGATTGGATAAAAACTTGCTTGCATATATAATTAAAATGATTTTGTTTGTTTTTTTAATCAATAATCATTATTGAGAATTAGGATAAGAATTATTATTTAACAAAAAAAATAAAAGAGAAACGTGTTTTGTTTCTCACTCATTTGCCTTTTTTATTTATTAATTTCTTTTTTCATTTATTGTTTTACTTTATTATTATTATTATTATTATTATTATTATTATTATTATTATTATTAATATTATTATTATTATAATATTATTATTATTACTATTATTTTTATTATTATTACTATTATTATTATTATTATTATTACTATTATTATTATTATTATTAGTATTATTATTATTACTATTATTATTATTATTATTATTATTATTATTATTATTATTATTAGTATTATTATTATTATTATTATTACTATTATTATTATTATTACTATTATTATTACTATTATTATTATAATTACTATTATTATTACTATTATTATTATTATTATTAATATTATTATTATTATTACTATTATTATTACTATTATTATTATTATTATTATTATTATTATTATTACTATTATTATTATTATTACTATTATTATTATTATTATTAATATAATAATTATTATTATTATTATTAATATTATTATAATTATTATTACAATTATTATTTTTATTATTATTAATATTATTATTATTATTATTTTTATTATTATTATTTTTTTTATTATTATTATTATTATTATTATTATTATTATATTTATTATTATTATTATTATTATTATTATTATTATTATTATTATTATTATTATTATTATTATTAAGGCAATTGATCTCTTTCTTGAGTTAGTTATGTTAGACTTGATTTTAAGTTGGGCCAAGGTATTATTTTACTTTTAATTTTTTTGTTTAATCCTATTATTAGCATATTAGATTTTTAAACTTCACAAAACATTTAAAAAAAAGGATAAGTTAAAAAAATTTGAATGAATTTCAAAACTCAACGTAATATTAATTTAAAAATAAAAAAAAAATTCGAAAGAAGTGGATTGTTGGAATCTAACATTCTAGCATAACCCTCGAATGATCGGTCTCAAGTCTCGCACTTTGGGGTAGCTGGTTATTCTTTTTTTTCGCTTCTTAAAATATCCAATATCAACTTGGACGAATAAGAGTCGTCAAGATCTAGCATCTTGGCACAATTCTTTGAACAATTGATTAGTTGTCCATCAAACATTTTAAGTATTAACTTGGACGAATAAGAGCCGTAAAGATCTAGCATCTTTGCACAACTCTTTAAACAATTGATTATCATCAAGTGTTTGTTGTCCATCAAACAACTTTAAATATCAACTTAGACGAATAAGAGCCGTTGAGATGTAGCATCTTGGCACAACTCTTTGAACAATTGATTATCATAAAGCGTTCGTCGTCCATCAAACTTTTTCTTAATCAATACGGAAGAAGAGGGCTGTTGGAATCTAGCATTCTAGCAGAACCCTCAAATGACCAGTACCATGCTTTGCACATTGGAATAGTTGTTCATTCTCATCTTTCGTTTTCAAAACACCTAATACCGACTTGGACGAATAAGGGCCGTTAAGATCTTGCATCTTGGGATAACTCTTTTTGAACGATTGATTATCATCAAGTGTTCATTGTCTATCAAATAATTTAATAACAACTTGGACGAATAAGAGTCGTCAAGATCTAGCATATTGGCATAACTCTTTGAATAATTGATCATCATTCATTGTCCATCAAATAATCTTCATAACAATTTGGACGAATGAGAGCCGTTAGAATCTAGCATTCTAGCGCAATTCTTTGAACCATTGATCATTATCAATGTTCGTTGTCCAATAAACAATTTTCATAGTAACTTGGATGAACATGAGCCGTTGAGATCTAGCATCTTGGCATAACTCTTTGAGCAATTGATTATCATCAAGAGCTCGTCGTCCATTACATAATTTTCATAACAACTTGGACCAAGAGATGTTAGAGTCTGGCACTCTAGCACAACTCTTTGAATCATTGATCAATATCAATGTTCATGGTCTACAAACATTTTTCTCAATCAAACTTGAATGAAAACACAAACATTTTTCTCAATCAAACTTGAAACCATGAGCTCACTCACTCAGTCAGAAAACTTGAATGAAAGAGAGTGTTGGAGTTTAACACTCTAGCATAAACTCTTTGAACAATTGATCATCATCAAATATTTCATCATTCTTAAAATATATCCAAACTATACTCAAATCTCCATTTTTATGGGCAAACCTTGATTATCATCAAGAGACCAAAACATCTACTCATATATGAGGAAACCTTGATTATCAACAAGTGTATTTTCTTAAACAAAATTTCAAGACATCCAATTAGGTCAAAGATTCCTTTTCAAAATGAAAGATATGTTGTCTTAATAAACACTAGGGCAATGTTTTGCCTACAACCATTGAGTTGAGATAAGTGGCGTGAACGAGATTTGTAAATGCGTTCAATGTGGTGAAAACGTCTGCTCTTCACTTGTTTTGGGTAAAACAAAGTTCTTACGTTGATTAATACAATTTAGCTTTTGCTAAAATTAACCAACAAAGTTTAGCCGAACTACGATTGCTCTGATTCCATCTTTGTAAGGATACGTAGGCACGAGACTGCGAAGTCTTGGCGAGCACCCTAATAATAAAAACCTCTTTAGGTTCCCTTTCTCTTAATAATAATCTAAAAACATTTTATCCTCTCTCTTTTCCCATTCCATAAGTAGAAGATTAGAAACCAACATAAGCCAACAAACATTTGACCCTAACTAAATGGTTTCCGTTGAGTACAACAGGCGTGAGGAGTGCTAATACCTTCCCCTTGCGTAACCGACTCCCGAACTCAGATTTTGGTTGTGATGACCATATCCCTGTCCTTTCTTTTTTGGGGTTTTATTCGATATTTTCCCTTTCCCCATATGGGAATAAATAAAGATCGGTGGCGACTCTGTTAAGTCCATCCCGCGGGCGTGCGATTGCGCTTCGCAAGGTCGTTCTCATATTTCGAGGTACGACAAAGGGTAAATGACGAATATTGCTTATCCAGAAACCACATATTTAAAACCAGCGTCTCAATAGGTAAAAACAAAAGGTCCTCCTAAAGAGGTTAAACCAACACCGAGTGACAATTCAACGATGCGGTCTCCTTCATATTTAGAACATGTTGACAAATTTTTTCCAGATTCTCCAAAGTCAAATCTCAAAAAAAATTGTTTTCAAAGGAACTCGAATTAGCAAACCACCTCCTTCTCCACCTTTACTAAAAATCCAATTCATCGACGAGATGTCAATTTTTATGCACTAATACTTTGAACGAGTCGTCAATATTGAGGGTGACAATAAATGCATTTTTAGAGTTATTTATGCTTTTCTTGGTAAAGGAGATAAGGATCATACATTTGTCTGCCAACAACTTACCAATGAGTTAAAGAGCCATAAAGAATCATACTCGCGACTATATGGGAAAAAAGAAAATTTTGATGCAATTCATGAATTTCTTATTCCTTGTATTAGTGGACCGACATCAGAAGAAAAATGGACGTGCTTTTCTGAAATGGGTAATCTTATAGAAGATGCATATAATAAGGTGTGTATTGATCTGACAAGATATGATTTTTCATAAACATTTTTTTCACTACACATTGCCCCACCTCAAAATCCAACTGATTGTACTATCTGTATTGGATGACTTTCAAAAACGTGGCACTTTGTTCAAGTTTATTTGAAACCTAGATGTCATATACCACTGACACCACCAAAGTGGAAAACTCATTCAACAAGGCAAGCTGAGACTTGGTCAGGTCATTTTTTGAAAAGGATGCAAGAGTTCATCAAGTCGAGCGAGATTGAAAGAGAATCAAATAAACAAAAGTCAAATGATGAACCATCATAAATATAGATTTAAACAATGACACATGTTTCAATTCATTTTAATTTTTATTCAATGATATATTTATGTGGTTAGACATGTTTTTTATGTAATCTTGTATTAATATTAATGATGTCAAATATATACATTTTCATATATTTCAATCTGTTTCAGCTTTTAAAATATTTTTCCATTTTCTATTCTAAAACAGACTTTGTTTTTTATATTTGTTATGTGTGAATAAAATCTGGTGCATCCGAAAATGCATTTCCAAATTCACCCCAAATATTAAAAAAAAAATACGACATGGAATTTATTCGGAAATGAATTTTCTGATGCACCATATTTTCACAAATTTCACACAACTAAGTAGGGTGTGTCTGAAAGTACATCTCCAAAATTTCCCCTAAGATAAGATTGAATTTCTTATGCTCATATTGACCTAAAACATGTATAAATATGAGGTATCTCATCTCATATTATTTACAAAAACACACCACACCATAATGTGTATATATTGGCATGTCGAATTTGTTTACTTCAACGGCGCAAATGCCTCACTTGAATTTAAGGTCATTGAATACACCTCTCTTGTAGATCTAAAATCTCTGCTGAAGAATCTCTTAGAATACTCAGACAATCGAAAAGTTGTCAAACTCGAGTACCGTTCACCATCAATTGACAATGAACGAAAGATACAGTTCAACAACTTTGAGGTGAAGACTGATGAAAATTTAAGGGCTATGTGGAACACATTTCACCATTGCAAAACAAAAGGTTTGATTGAGCTTGATGCAAAGATTGCGAGATCCATCGAAGATATTTTGAAGATGTTAAAACATCCTACATGATGATAAAAGTGTATTGTTCGGTTTATGTTAACGATTATCCATGTAATGTTTTATTTTTTATGTATGTCATAACAATTATCGATGTTAATTTATCTTCGTTTCTACATCTATTTCGTGTCTATTCCTGGTTCACTAGAATCCAAAGATACATATTTGTAAGGTACACGTATATGTATTTCCGGATTAGATTTAGTCATAAATTTGAGGTGTGACTAAAAACCAAAAAGGATAATGTGTGAATGTGGTGCGTGCGGAGATGCATCTTCAGATTTTAGAGATAATTTTAATTTTTCAAGTGGAGAAGCAGTATTTAGGGTGCATTAAGCAATCCTCTTGACTAAAGGTCTTCAAAATTTAATTCAAAAATCTTTCAGAATAATTTTTTATACGTTTCAGAATGTTTTTTATTGTCTAAAAATAATTAATTGATTTCTAAATTTTAAGAAAAAAAATATAAAATTTAAAAAAAAAAAATAATTTTTCTTTAAAAAAATGGTTTTCAAAAACAATAGGTTTTATGCTTCCTTATTTAAATCCCTTAAAAATTTACTAACATAAAAATAAAGGGTAAAAATAAAGAGTAAAAAAAAATACTCATTCAATAGAGGTTAAAATAAAGAGTAAAAAAGATAATCATTCAATAAAGAACTTAAAATAAGAGAACAGAGAGTCTAATTAATGAGATTTTGTCATTTAGGTTTTTTTACACTCTACGACAAAGGTCTCTTGCAAAGCTAGAGTGAACAGCTGTCTTTAATCACCACCACTGTTAATATTATTTTATTAATAAATAAATTATAATATTTCATTAATTGTTTTTAAAATTTCAAAAAAAATTGTCATAAAACAATATGTTTATTCGTTTAAAACCGTTTTTCATACAAAAACAAAACAAAACATAACAGCTTTTTTTAATAAAAATAAAGAGAGGACCTAAAAATAAAGAATTAAGCTGAATGAGACATCATTTAAAGATAATCAAAGAAAAATCCTCATATTTGATAAAAAAAATTATTTATTAATGATTAAAATATATCTCTAATACTTTGAAATTTTAAAATTAAAATCCCAAAACTCAATTTCCGATAAAAATTATTTCAATGTTGATTTACAAATATATTATTATGTCTGATATGATTGACAACTTAAAGAAGTCAAAATTCAATTCCATCCCAAATAAAAATATATAATAGATTCAGATCAGTTGTAAGATGCTTCCTATCTCAAACTGATTTTGGGAATCCACCAGAAACAGGCTTCATGAGCAATAGGTCTGCAATTGATTCTGATCCATACCTCTTAACTAGCTCTTCCTGTTCCACCATCAAATCACAGTCAAATTAGTAGCCATCTTGAAAATAGAGCATTGAGAAGCACAATAATGAAAACTAACTTCTTTATAAACCAACATCAAAAGCTTTGAATAAATAATTGTCATCTAAGAAACTTGACATGAACACCTTCATCTTAGGTTACTTACTTAGATAATCGTTGCACTAGCTTATTAGAAGTTGGTTGCAAAGATTATTGGTTATAAAGAATACGAAGGAGAGATTTAAGAGACTTATTTTTTGTTTTGTTTTAGAAAAGAGCTTAGAATGAGATAGAACCAGTAATAATGTAAAGATTTTTCTATCAATTAAAACAATTTTTTCTGTATTTAGAATCAATTCCTATTGATTTGGCTCAAGTGGCTAATTAACTCCACTTAGGAACGAATCGTTCGGGAGAACCCGAGTTTGAATTAATAGTAAAATGCTGGTTTACTAGAACTCCCTTCTACCGAGAACCAGAGAGTTACTGGAAAAAAAAAAAAGTTCCTATCAACTCGGACAAGAGCTCCTTTTCATTTTGAATGAGCTATTTCGCAAAGTTTAGCGGCAATGGGTATCATGCTCAAAGGTCTATGCAAATCATTATGATACCATTGGAGGAAAAAGAAAAATTGCGGCAAGCCATGAGAGCATAGTGGAGGTACAGAATTAGTTACATCAAATGGACAAGTGGGAGTAAGGAGTGCTAGGAGGGGTGCGTGTAAGAAGGTCCTTAACATAGTGGGGTGAGACTTTCAATCCACTTACTTAGATCTACTCGGCCTGTCCCATTTTAGGTTGGTTGGTGGCGGGGCTGGTTGGTCTGTTTTACCATCCCTAGTTGTTTTCTAGGAGGCATTCATGCAGACTATTATTTTTGAATTGAGTTTTACTATTACACAAATTCTCTGAGGCATTCATGCAGACATTTGAATTGAGGTTTAAAGAGATTTCTGTTTATCTGTCCGGTTCACTTTTAGGACATTGTTAATTTGTTTTGTGGGGTGTATTTTTAGTACTTGGCTCGATTAGTTATTTATCAAATCAACCAGTTAGTTGGAAATTGTTAGACAGATGGGTCATACCTTGTCATTTGAAAGAGAATAGAAGAAGACTTTGGAAAAGGGAGGTGCAGATCCTCAAAATTCGGCAGTGTTATATTTTTGCAATTGGAGTTTATCCATATCTTGTTATTTGAAAGAGCATAATTTAATGCAAGCAAAATGTAGTTTTAAAAATAAGGAAGGGACTATAGTCATTTTTAAAACGTGGGGAATAAAACTCTCATTATTATCTGATGCCTATACTCGCAAAAGTTATGTTATTGAAATAGTTTAATACACCCTCAACTAAAAGCAAAGAAGCGAAATATTAGAAAATGAGAAGACACTTTAGCAATCAAAAGTTTAAATAGAAAATATTTTCTCGAACCAAACAAGTATCTTAGTTGAATGAATGATCTAAAATGAACAACTTAAGGAGAATTAAAATGACGGACCTGAATGGAATTGTTTTCATTGGTGAGCTCCTGGCATTCCTCAGAAAGTGTAGCGAGCCTTTGTGTTAGGACGGAATTTTCATCCTTAAGAGTGTCTATCTTTTTAGATAGCTCTTCACATTCTTGCTGCCAAGGCACAAATAATGAGAACATCCGATGAAATACAAATTTCAAGAAAATTATAAAGGTTTATATGTTTCCAAGAGGAAAATGTGTCTAATTCAGAAGAGATGTAAAATAAAGTCAAGGAGAAGAACAAGTAAAATTTGCTACTTCCACAATGGTAATCAAAGAGATTGTTAAGCTGTTTGGAAAGGCAAGATCCTATGATTATACACCAATAATAACAACAAATTTCTGCTCCTTTTCAATTAGGTGGGTTCATTTACATGGATCAATCGATGTCATAAACCCCTACCGTGTTTAATCATAACCACTTACGTACAATCATGTTCTATAGAAATGGAAAGGTTGGTGAGAATGCACCATAAGTTCTTAATAAAGAAACTTTTAGCTTACGTTTTTTTAAAATTAGATTATTAATATAAGCTTGTCTATGAGGTTGTTCATCAATGAAGGAAACTAAGAACTGATGTGTCCTTTTGACCAACCTAGCTGGCCATGTGGCATAACCAACCAAGTTAAAACTATTTCTTTGATATTTTGAAATCTAGCTCTCAATAATTACCAGTATATATATCTTTAGTGTCTAAAGTGCAGCTTAGCTGGAAGAGTTCTGTCATCTGCTTTAATAAATAGGTGGTTATAAAATTGCAAATTAATCCAAGTATCTTGGGTGGGCATGTGGTTCATTTTTTATTTGTCGCTGCCATTTGAATGCATGTTTAGGACATGAGGTCACAAGAAACAGCAAAGGAAAATTGAAACAAGAAAGTAATGAAATGCCAAGTAGAAAAAATAGGACAACAACTAACTAATTGTTTTATGTTCTGTCAACTATTTAATTAGATCACTATAACATTTCATAATTTATTAAATAAAATTAGAATAAAGACTTGAAAAAACATTTGGGGACTAATAGATGAGATGCAAACATGGAAATGAAACAAAAACATTTTTTACATTTTTAATCATATTCAACCATTGTCAATTTCATAGATATTTCAATATTTTCTACAATTATAAGGATACAAATTTATATTGGAAAAACAAAAAACAGACTGCATTGCACCAGTCATGGTCTAGTGCCTACCTGTTTTCGTATCCTTGATCTCTTAGCTGATTCCCTGTTTGACTGTCTTTTCCTTTCTTTTCTTATATCATCACCTTCCTGTCAAAAGAAATGCGGAAAAATATTTAAGAATCAAATTTGGCCACCTTAAGAAGGGGTTTACTTTCTGAAATGTATTCTTCACCAGACATATCTTGCTATAATGCTGGATTAAAATATGATGGTAGTATTCACATGAAAGGCTCATAGATGACAGGAATGAAGTGTAGAAAAAAAAAATGCAAACTAAAGAATTTTTTTAGACATGTTAAAAATTCAACTTCTTACAAGATCAGTGGGCAGAAAGAAAACATACTATAACTATTGCCAATTCGACATGGCAAAGACCATATCGATTTTTTATAGGACTAGGTAGACAGTGTAACTATGGTAGCCAACAAAATTAAGCCTTTCTAACAGGATTCCAGATAGAAAATCAACAATTTAAATATCAATACATACAATGTGTCAATGGGGCATCTAATGTATGTAACTTACGTAATAGCTTATGCTTTTATGAGGAAAATCAGGCCTTGATATTATAGAGTTTTATTTTTGACAGTTTTGATTTTCAAAATCTATGTTACACTCGACACTTAAGACTGAAGGCCTGCCCGAGTGTCCGACATTTATTAGAGTCCAACAGCCATACGAAACAGACATTTGAAGTTACATTCAATCCCATTCCCTTTCATTTTCTCATATCATTACCTGTCTCTACATGTTAGTGATGTGTCCGTGTTTATATTAATGTTTCATAGTTTTAAATAAGTTTATGTTCTAACACGTGGTTTGAACTTATTGGAATAGATCCAAGTCCTACATTGACTACTAATAGGGCCTAATAAGTGCTTATACACCTTGGACATTCCTCACTTTATGAAGCTTACTCGAATATCTAAGAGAACCTGTATGCATAGCCCATACTTCAAGCCAAAAAGGGCTCTTTTATGAGGGAACGTGTAAAATTGGTTTAATGGGCTATAGACGTTAAAACACATGTTATAATCAATGCTATTAAAAAAAAATCTTATGTTATAATAAACATTGCAATATTTTTTATCCTATGTATTTTTTCCATGGTAGTTATAAATGGCTTATGTAGATTGCAAAGAAAAGGTACTTTTATAGAACTTATAAGATATGTCTAAAGATATATAAAGGAGGAGCTAGTCAATGTCATCTTTTCTTTCTTTAAGTTGCTTTCATACTATATTTCAACATTGACTATGCAGTTGATTATTAGCATTAAAAATGCTTTAAAATTTAAGATGCAAAAGTCCAAACTTGGTTATATCAAATATGTGAGTTTATCACAATGATTCAAAAGAGATTTTACAAGTTATCTTAGTAAAAATTGATTGTTTTTAAATTTTAGTTAATACACAAATAAAACCTTTTCATACATGCAACGTAAACCCGTAAATTTTTTAGTACCATATTTTTAAGTTGAGTATCAGCATCAGCATCAGCATCAACATCAGCATCAGATTCCTTGACAAGTGTTTCCAAATTTTGAGTCAGCCCAGATGGAATTTCTACAAGGAAACAAAGATGCAAGACTGTTAGTCGCAAGAATTGCAATACAATTTTTGTTACTTGTTACCATCTGATCATTCAAATTTTAAACAATAAAACATGAATTTACATTACTCAGTTGATAAAAAGATAAATTCATAATCTTACCATCCCCAATTATCATGTTTGGTTTGAGTGTCAAACTTGAAGGAAAAACCTGCCACAAAAAGGATATAATTAGACTTTTTTTCCTAAGATTTTAAGCATATGGCCTGTAGGCCCTGTATTTTAAGTTGAAGCATTTATAAAATTATAATTTCATAAGTGTTTTAACTTCTAAACATAACATTGACAGAACGCCTATTAAATTAATGAACCACATATTTATATAAAAATTTGATGGATCAACATACATTGTTAGTGCCCTCTTGTTCTTCACCGGGTGATCTCTTGCTTCCACTTGGTACACTGAACAGTTTCTTAATCAGGCCAGGAAAAATGTTATCAACATGCTTACCAAAAGAACTAGAACAAAATGTACCTCATTGAGATTCCATCCCGGGCATTTTTTGGTGCTGAAGATGTGTTTCCATGTTCTCCCAAATCCCCAGTTATTAAACTTAAAGGCTGTGAGTTTCCAGCAAATAGTTTGTTGAAGTCTGGCTTTCCTTCGCCCATATTCCTGCGCACCATTTCTGAAAAGGCCAGTGTAGCATCCTGGCCAAAATGCAGAAACATTGGTATATGAATATACAAACTCATACACAGTTCATTATGGAAGTTTCTCTAAGATGAACAAACATTCATTGAATCTATCCACTAAAGAAATACGAAAAATTCCACTAAATATAAACTAACTATAAAATGAATTCCATAAAATTATGATAGAAAAAAAATTAATGAAGTGCAATGAATGAATACATTTGTTGAAAGGTTTGGGTTCACCTTAGCTACGGGAGGTTTATTGGAGAGCCTTGCGGGATCGTTTAGAGCATCATAATGAAGTAGTGCATTGTTTGCCTGCACCAAACAATAAAGAATTTGAAAATGCAGCCGGTAGCTTGTCTAAGAAAGCAACTGTCATACGATGCAGTAATATGTATATCATTACCTGATTTGGCCACATGTGCTGCTGATACAAGTAAGGACCAGCTGCAAGTGGATTATAAAAGGGATTTGGAGTAGACCCAGGATTGTAATAAGCCTATTTAAAATTTAAAAGAAGATAAATGAGTCAGTTTTTTCCCTTTACGTACGAGACGACGCAAGTTACATGGCCAAATACCATCACAAATTAGTTCAGAACAGAAAATATTTTACACCTGCATAGTTGTAGACCAATGTGGGGGCATAGGTTGGTTTGGAGTTTGCTGTTAGAAAGAAAAATCAAAATAATATAAAGCATATCAGCTATAACCATAGGTTGGTTTGGAGTTTGCTGTACATTGAGCCGAGAAAAATCAAAATAATATACTGACATCTTGAGGCACCATAAAATTGTAAGGTCTCCCAAATGGATTGAATTCTTCTTTCCCCATCAAGCCAAGAAACTCGTGAATCCAGCAGCTTCCTAAACAAATAATTGCTTATAAATCAAAACACATTATGATAATGTACATAATATCGGAAAACAATCCTCGACTCTTCAAGTGTTTTCCACAGAAGGATAGTTGCAGAAGAGGTTCATCAATTACTTGACCAAACATTCAAGATAATGGCTGATCAGGTCTGATAGGTTCAAAGTTTGAAGAAACAAGTAGATTATATATCTGTACCAAAATAAATAAAAGTAAACTATTTATGTTCAATCAATACAAAATCGAAAAATCTTGACCCCGATCTTATTTCCTTCAATTGAATACTAGCCAATGTTGACAAGCGCAGATCACAAAAGATAGTGGTTTATTCTAAGTCTTCTATGCAGCCTGTTATAGTGCCGCTATTTCACAATATTTTGTTCAAATGCCGCTATAGCCTCTATTTAACAACACTAATAGTGACAGTCATAAATCTCAGCATCTGTTTGGTCCAAAGAGAAGAGAGAAGCCATGAAGCGGAGAGTGGTTTTAATGTAAGAGAGAGAAAGACTTAATGACAATTTGATTGTATGGAGAGACTGGAAAATGACCCTTTTCTCACTTGATTCACAAGTAAAGTAGAAGATATTATTAATGGAGAGAAAATGCTAATTTAATTTTTTGCACGCATAAAATTTAGAGGAAATAGGAAATGTATGTAAAATAATTTTAAACACGTGTATTCCACCAAATAACGCATATATTTTAAAATTACTTTGATTTTTTATTGGGCAGTGTAAACCTATTTTATCCTATTAATGCATCTCCACTAAACTCTAAAATTTAATGTCATAATATTTCATGTAAAAATATTTCAGTAATTAATACATCTAAAATCTAAAACTTTACTCCACTCGTTACAAATCCCCTAATATTGGAAAACAATCAAAATAAAATAAACACCTACATCATCTCTCTACTAGTCTCTCCTTCATCTTCCCTCAATCAAACACACCATCCCTATATTCAGTTACAAAATCCACCATCAAGAAAACCTAAACAAAAATCATAATCCTACTCCAATCAAAACTGAAATTTAAAAAAAAAAACACACACACACACATAATAATTACCGCATTGTCAGAAATTTAAAAATTAAAATAAAAAAATCACATCTATTTTTATTCCTTTTACGTGTTAAACCTCGATTCGCCGCGAATTCTTCGCGAAAAGGACAGAATTCAATTGAGTAAAGTCTAATTAAGAATTATTTCGATAAAACAGTAAGTAAAATCCGACGAATAATTGTTCAAGTCTGAAATCAAAGTAAACTTAACAAAATTGAAGATAAAAATAATCGATAATCAGCATGTTTGAATCGCTAAAGCAATACTAACGGAAACAAAAATTATCAACAAAAATATTAAAGCAGATAACAATTGAAAATTAAAAAAAAAAATTAAAAAAAAAAAGCTTCAAATTTACCAGAAACTGAAACCGAAGTTTCAGCGAAACGGTGAATGAATGTTAATGGAGAAGAGAAGAGAAATCGTTGTGGCGCGAAAGACAAGTTTGTGTAATGTTATGAAAGTTTGATAAAACGCAACACTGTTTTATTTATTTATCTTCAAAAGCATTGAAATTTTGGAATTTTATTCTGTACAGTCGCACTTTTTGATCCGGTGAATCGTGATCATTCGATGGATATTGATTTTGGTAAAGCGGTAATATCAACTGTTTAAACTTCTTTGCTGCGTCCACTTTTACGCAGGAGATTTTGGTCCCGTGATGTTACTATATCTCGATTAATTTGTATTGTTATTAATTACTTGGATAGTATTATTTTTAGAATAAGGAAAAGTTTTATAACTTTTGTTTTCTGCAATGAAATATTCCATGTAAGAAAAAATTGAAACGGTATCAAACCGATACTTTATTTGACTTTGTTTTCAAAAAGAAAAATACATTATTTGACGTTTGTACTTCATTAGTTCTTTTTTCAATTTCATCTTTTGTTTATTTTATTTATTTATTTATTTATTTTTTACCTATCTAAATAATTAATTTAATTTAATTTAATTCTTAGGTCGATATAAACAAATCAAATCCAAATTATTTATAACTATATATAAATGGAATACCAAATTTTGATATGTGTTTTTCTTTTAGTTTTACCGTTTCTTAAATATATTTTATTCACAATTTTTCTTTATTCTATAACTAATATAATATAATATAATTTTAATTTTAATTTTAAATTAATCTTGATTTTATTTAATTCTAATTTAAATTTTAAATCAAATTTAATATATAACCCATAAATCCTAAAATGGAGAAGTAGTGACAATACATAACAATATTGCATTTATTGAGTTTAATAATTGAAATAATTACCATTTAAATCTCTTAACAAAGATCCATTACGGTTGTTATAAAAAAAAAAAAACTAAGATCCATTATGGTAAGTTTGGTGTCCGCAGTCACTGCCGTAATTTTAATTCTAATAACGTATATTTAAATTGTTACGGTTAAAAGACTTGTACTTGGATATTGTTTGTAACACCTTTGTGATTGAAATAATAATAAACAGAGAAATCAGGACATTCATATTTTATAATAAAGTTTAAATTTTTGAATTTATGAAGACGAACATCTGAAAAATATTGTTAGAGACGTTTTCATTAAAAAAAAACGAAAATTAGGGCTCGAAACCTATAAGCAAAAGGAAAAAGTTAGAAGTGAAAAAAAAAACATGCTTAAGATTCTACCGCACAATGAGATGCAAAATGTAAGTCAAATTAAAATATTGCTAACTTCATGTACGCAATGCCTTTCAATTCTCAACATTTATCTTTCGATTTTTGAGTGTTAGAGATCTTGCCAAATAATTAGGTTGGTTGGATTCTTTCTTCCCAAGTAAGATGTTATTCCATGTCCGGTCAATTGATTTAAATTTGTTCATGGTTATGATTCCAGTCCTTTGTTTTTTTGGTAGAGTTATTTTCTCATATTATTGTGATCCACCATTTTTGCTAAAAATCTATTTTGTGGTAATGCTTCAATAAAGGTGAAAACAATTTTAGCCGAGTTATTTGTATAATGATAAATTGTAACAAATGAAGAATGTCTTATTTCTCTTGTTGTCCGGATTTTGATCAATTATTGAAGCTTTTTTAATGATTAAATTAATAAATATGATTTTTTTGGTAAGTGGGGACTAAAATATAAAATTATTAATATTATTAAGGTATTGTGTGTTCTTTTATTACTCTAATTATGCAACTTATATGATGAAATAAGTGCATCTATGAAATTATCGTGTTTTAAAAATTACATTTAATCGGTTGATGTATAAGGTGAAAAAAATAAAGATGGAAGAAGAGAGAGAAGAGAAAGAGAATAACAAATTCTAACAAACTTTCACTACTCTGTTAAAACGGTTATAACAAAATGGTTGCATACACACTGCACTACAATGCTCGGTGGATACAATTGTTGACAACTACAGTACTATATATACACAAATAATAATGCCATGTATGCTAAATACTAAAATACGGAATTATCCATCAACACAATCCCTTAATTCAGGATTTAATAATAAAACTAACAACACCAATTTCATCTCTCAAGTGGAGAAATTGATCAGTCGTGATCGCTTTCGTCAGAACATCCGCCTGCTGCTTCTGGGTGCTACAGTGCACAACTTCTAGCACTCCATTATGGACTTGACTTCTCAAGAAATGATATTTCGTCTCAATATGCTTGTTTCTACCATGCTGCATTATGTTCTTGTCAAGATTGATTACAGACTACTTATCAATAATCATTTTCAAATGCTTGTTTACCTTGATCTTCAGATCATGCAATAAATTCAGAAGCCAAACAGCTTGACATGCAGCTACAACACCTGCAATGTATTCAGCTTCACAGGTTGACAAAGCAATAACTGATTGCATCTTGAAACACCAAGATATAACGCCTCATAGATGCTTAAACAAATATCCATAAGTATTTCTTATGTCAACTCTGAATTGGTCTTTCCTCCAGAAGGGAACAAAACTCCATACTTCAGAGTCCCTTTAATATACCTCAGAATCCTGACAACAACTTGGTAATGAGACCAATTTGGTTTACTCTGCATAACAAATGTCAGGTCTGGTATTGCACAAATACCTCAGAAAACCAATAACTGCTTGAAATTTGTAGCATCAACATCATCACCTTCAGTATCAAAATGCAATTTGTGACTTATTTCTGACGGTGTGACAACAACCTTACAATTCAATAGCTCAAATCTCTTTAGAAGCTCAAGTTCATACTTCAGTTGATGCAAAATGATACGCTTCTCATAGTATATAAACTTCATCCTAAAGTTAGCGGGATTATACCTGAGCGCATCGCACGTTCAAAGATACAACAGAGTCGCCACCGAACATTATTTAGTCCCAAAGGACAGGAAAAATATCGATAAAATCCAAAGGGAAGAGAAACGGGTAAGGGAGTCGGTTATGCGAGAGGAAAGTATTAGCACCCCACGCATCTTTCGTACTCAATGGGAACCATTCTACTTCCTTCTAGGCTCAGATGGGTTATTTATCTAAAGGCTACTCGCTAAAGAGGCAAGGAAAATGGACAAAGAAAGCGCTCGCGGAGGATTGGGGCCCTCATGCCTGCGTGTCCTCATAGTGCAATGAGGAATTCAGAGCTCCGTAGTTCATGGAACCAGGGAAGAAAAAAGAGAAGGTGGCTCGCCAAGATCTCGCGATCTTGTGCCTATGTATCGTCATAGTGCAATGAGGAATTCAGAGCCTACGTAGTTCGGAGAACAAAGACAGAGAAGGAAAGGGATATGGTGTCAAAACCAAGAGTGAAAAGTAAAGAAATGGTGTCAAAACCAAGAGAGAAGGATAAGAAATATGAATAAAAGAATGGGCAAGGAGTATGAGCAAGAGTGTTGCAACCGAGACTCGGTGTTTGACTCGCTGGGAAATGAAAGTAATCACTCTACTGGGGAAAAGAAGGAAAAGGATCTTAACCCTGGCTGGGGAAAAGAAGGAAAAAGATCTTAACCATGGCTGGGGAAAAGAAAAGGAATTAACTCGACTGGGGAGAAAAGAACTCGGTATATTAACTGACAGGCAGTGATTAACCAAGAAAGAGAGTTTGAATCCATTGGAGAATTGGTCTCTCTGGGGATAAAAAGAATTGGTCTCTTAACTGATAGGAAGTGGTTAACCAATAAAAGAGGGTTGACTCTACCGGGAGGAGCAAGAAATAGGAATTTAACCGACGGGCGGTGATTAACCAAAGAAATGGGTGTTTGAACCAAGGGAAGGTTGTTAACCCAAAAAGGAGACTTGGTGTGTTAACAGGCGGACTGTGGTTAACTGAGAGGAAAGAATGGGTTGGTCTTTTAACTGACAGGTAGTGATTAACCGAGGGAGAGAAGGGTGATTTAACCAAAGAGGTGATTAACCCAACAGGGGTTCGGTATTGTAACAGACAGATTGTGATTAACCGAATTAAAGGGTGAGGTTGGTCTTTTAACTGACAGGCAGTAGTTAACCAACGAAAAGGAGGTTGAAACACAGAGAGAAGGTTGCTTACTCTGTAGGGGATTCAGTATATTAACAGACGGTCTGGGATTAACCGAAGAAAAGAAAAGAAAAGAAAAGACTTCACTAAGGGAGAAGAAAATTAGTGTTTTAACCAACAGACGCTGATCAATCATAGTAACGGGTGTTGAACCAAGAGAAGGTTGTTAACCCAAGAAAGAAGATTGGTTTTAACATAAGGAATGCGATTAACCAGGGAAACGAGTGATGAACCAAGAGAAGGTTATTAACCAAAAGAAGAAGATAGATTTGGGACGAGAAAGAGTGACCAAGGATCGACTCGAAAGACACTACAGTCTGAGGATATAGGTGACTACTCGAGGCACGAGGTCATTTGTCCCCTACCAAAATAGTCAAAATGAGGGTAGGAATTATGTATTCTTATTCCTTCTCTAGCACTCAAAGCGTAATACGGAGATTGAAAACGATAGAATAACAACATAATTTGTACAGTGCTCTAATTTGTTGTGCAGGCGTCTGACTCAGTAGGGAATCCAGAAAGAAAAGATCTAGGATGCTCCTAAAGAAGAGAGCGAGCATCGATTAACTAATCAAAACTAGGTTTCGATCAATCAATCAAAGGGAAGAAAAATGCCAATTATGTTTCAAGCGAGTTGAAAGATCATCGAAGAAAGTGTGTGAAATAATGTTGATCACGATTAGATTTGCTCAAAAAGAACAAATCTAATGCATCAAATTGAAATTGCAAAGCATTAACAAGAACAAGCTAGCATGCATTACTAAGCATAATCATGTTAACAATTAATCAAAAATGCCAAAAGTACTTCAAACATGTGATCAATTTGCAAAATAATCAAGGAAAATCATGTAATTAATCAAGAAAAAGTCATTGCAAGTAGATTATGACCTAAACAGTGGCATTAACATGAATACAAGTAAGCATGTGAAAGCACACAAGAAAACTATGCAAAACAGCCCTCAAAAGCAAGATTTTTTTTTGCAAAAGTGTCAGGTGTAATCGATTAACATCCTGAGGTTAATCGATTACACAGTGTTAAAACTGCGTTTTCAGGCGCATGAAAGGGTAAAATCGATTAACATACTGATGTTAATCGATTACCACTGTAAAAACAGCAAAAACAGAATTTCAAAAAGCACTTTTCAGAATCACTTATCACATGCAATTGTAGTGGATCATAACATAGAAGTAGATGCAAATTTCATGTTAATTAAAATCAATTGAAAGCTAATAGAATCAAACATACAAGGCAAGTATTCAAGTAATAAAGCATCAATTAAGAACTACATTGCGAAAACACGAAATCGATCGAAAACGATAAATTAAGCAAGATTCACCAACCTATAAGGCTGAGATTTTCCTTGGTAATTGTTGTGATCAAAATGTGATGTAGAGAAGCTAAGAAAACCAGAAAATGCAAAGATCTCTAGCAATCCATAGCGAGAAAACCGAAGATAATGCAATAATAGCTTCAGATCCGAATTTACACCAAAACTCCTTCAATTATCAACTTCCAAAGCTTGAATTGAAGTAAATGATGATGTTGTTGGAGAATTCAGAGATGTAATGCAAAGGAATGGAGGTCTAGCTCAAAGAATAACAAGCTTTAATGCAAAGCTTGCTAAGCTTTAATGGTGGAATGAGCTCTAGTGAGGTTTAGGGAAGAAGGTGATGGTTGAGAGAGAAAGTGCTGCAGAAAACTCAGAGAATGAGAATGAAATTTCAGAGCAAAAATGAGAGAATGATCCAGGGTCATTTGCATCAAAGGGATGGTTTGTTTATATAGAGTATAGGCTTGGAGTGAATGGAGGTTTGGAGTTTGGTTTGGAGGTAGTTAATGAGGTTTGGCAGTTGCTTTGGAGTTAGTTTGACCCAACTCACTGAGTTAGGGTCTAACTCAGTTAGTTATTGGTTAACTCAGTTGGAGAATCCCAATGTAACTCAATTGATCAAGTGGTTCAAATGATTGGAAATGAGGGTGTATTGTAAGCATTAATGATAATGAGGTAGTGTAGTAAATGTAGTTGATATTTTCTAGTGTAATCACTTGTCTAGAACCTTCCACAAGATGCTAGAATGATGTAGACCAAAGGAGAAGAGTGGTAGTTGTTGCAGTGCTGTGAAACTACTGAAAATCTGCAAAACTTGCAGGTGTAATCGATTAACCATATAGTGTTAATCGATAAACACATGCAAACTTTCCCTTTTTTGGCTTGAAATAAGGTGCATTAGTCATGGTTCCGTGCTTCAACCCCTTGCTTTTATAAATAGGCATAGAAATCCTTCTGTTTAGCCTGTGTTGATGTTGTGAAGACTTTGTGGAGATCATATTCATAGCCTTGAGATTATGTGGGGATTTGAATATATACCTGCAATGAATTCACAGACAAAAATGCTGATGCGTGTGCGGGGAATGCGAGTGCACATGCTTATGCGAAAAGGTATAAATGAGAGGTCAAATTTTAGGTTACGGCAGCTGCCCTTATTTAATCCTCTTAGTCCTGAATGTACGAATTGCGACAGATTTTCGAATATTCAAGGTGGAAGGGGATTAAATACAAGAGTAGCTCAAAAAATTTGGTTGTTGATGGTGGAAGTGTATTGAAGAGGGAGTATGCATTGAAAAATTGGATTATTTGGAAGTGGGATGTGAGGTCATCTGTTGGGGATATGCATCGGTCATGAAGAATGCTAAATGCTTATGACAAATGTGATATATGCTCGATCTTATATGATGCATGAGATTATGTTATGCAACAGTGCAGGTTAAAGTACAGCGCGACATGTTGACTTCGACTCGACATCCTCAGTCGGGGAGTAAGTGCAACATGTATGGTTCCCGAGCTACTGCCATTACTGCTGTTGGGGAGAAAAGAACACAGAAGATCCTCGAAAAACGACCACTGCTTGGGGAAGAACGGGGCACAGACGATCCTCGGACAACCACCATTGCTGGGGAATGACACCTCCGACCTGGTGGGGATGCTGCGAGGACATTGTTTTGCTGGGGAAAAAGAGCTCAATCATGGCTCTGCTGGAGACATGGAAGACCAACGAACCTCCGGGTAGCCATGGTGATGCTTGATGCATATCAAGCTTGAAATGTAGACTACCGATCCTTCCTTAGGGATTTCCGGTAAATCATGCGATGCATAATGCTTTCTCTGTTGATTTAGCTTTTTATTATTCTCAATGCTATATAGTATTATGTGATCACAAATAATCGTTTATTTTGCAAACAAAATATTGAAAGAGATAATTGAGAAATCAACTGATGAATTTTATTGAATATGAAAAAAATTGTACATAAGGTGTGTCCAAGGATGCAAAAATCCTTGATGAGGAGATTTGCAAAAATTGAAAAATAAAAGTAAATGGCAATGGGAAATTGTGTTTTGCATTGATTACAACATTGGCTACCATCCACTATAAGATATAGGTTCCAACGCCTTTCTTCCGTCAACGATGATTGGATTGCTCAAGTGTTTGCAGTCAAATGCCTTTACCCCTAATTTTTGCCTGGACATTTTTCTCTTTTTTTTTCATCCACCGGGATACCCATTTTTTCCTAAGTCGCCCTTTCGGGTTTTCAACTTAGCGGGCTTATGTATTTTTTTTGTTTTATCCCTAACTTCTGCATGGACATTTCTTTTTTTGGTCCATCGGGATACCCATTTTTGCCTAGATTTCCCTTGCGGATGTCAATCTAGCGGGCTCTTTATCTCATTTTTTTCAGGCATAATATTTTTTGACTACGTTCGGAGTTCACGGGTAGTGGCAACTCCTCCTCATCCATAGTTGTGAGGATCAGGGCTCCGCCTGAGAAGGCCTTCTTGACAACAAAGGGTCCTTCGTAATTGGAATTCCACTTGCCTCGTGGATCTGAGTGTATAGGAGAGTATCTCTTGAGCATGAGTTCTCCTTCTTGGAACGCTCGAGGGAGAACTTTCTTGTCAAAAGCTCGTTTGAGGCGTCTCTGATACAATTGACCATGGCAGACGGCTGTCAGGCGCTTCTCTTCAATAAGATTCAGCTGGTTGTATCTGGATTGGACCCATTCAGCTTTATCGAGATTAACTTCCATGATGACTCTGAGTGAAGGGATTTTGACTTCGATAGGTAGGACGACCTTCATACCACACACAAGCGAATAAGGAGTTGCCCCAGTGGAAGTACGATCTGAAGTGATGTAGCTATGCAATGCAAAAGGAAGCATCTCCTACCAGTCTTTGTACGTTTTGAACATTTTCTGGACAATCCTCTTGATGTTTTTATTTGCTGCTTCGACGACACTAATCATCTTGGGCCGATACGGTGAAGTGTTATGGTGCTCGATCTTGAATTCTTGACACAACTCCTTCATCATCTTATTGTTCAGGTTGCTGGCATTGTCAGTGATAATGCTGTTAGGAATACCATAGCGAAAAATTATCTCTCTCTTGATAAATCTTGCAACCACTTGTCGTGTGGCGTTAGCATAAAAAGCAGTTTCAACCCACTTGGTGAAGTAGTCGATAGCAACTAGAATGAAGTGATGGCCGTTGGAAGCTTTTGGCTCGATTATTCCAATCATATCAATACCCCACATGGAGAAAGGCCAAGGAGAAGTCAAAACATTCAATAGAGTTGGCGGCACATGAATCTTGTCACCATAGATTTGAAATTTGTGACATTTTTTGGGAAAGTTGTAACAATCGGCCTCCATTGTTGTCCAGTAATAACCAGCTTGTAGGATCTTCTTAGCCGTGGGATGCCCTTTTGCATGTACACCTTCACAACCCTCATGTATGGACCTTATGATCGTGTTTGATTTATGTCTATCCATGCATGTGAGCAACATAGAGTCATAATTCCTTTTGTACAATACACCACCACTCAAGAAGAATTTGGCATAGCGCCATCTGAGAGCTTTCTTGTTAGTGATAGTAATACCCTCGGGATACTTTTGTTTTTCCATATATCTTTTGATGTCATATAACCAAGGTTTGTCATCAGACTCGTCCTCGATTGCTAAATAATGTGATGGTTCGTTCAAATGATCAATGCGGTTAACAGGAGCTTTGTTCTTCCACTTGACTTTGAACATGGGTGTCAGGGTGGCAAGCACGTCAGCTAGTTGATTTTCTTTCCTAGGAATATGATTAAAAGTGATTTCATCAAAATAGGGAATCAATTTTGCAATGTGTCTTTGGTATGGAACCAACTTGGAATCCCGAGTCTCAAAATTTCCTCTGACTTAGCCAATTACTAGGGAAGAATCCCCATAGACCTCAATAATCTTAATTCTCATGTCAATGGCTGCTTAAATTCCGTAGATACATGCTTCGTATTCAGCCATATTGTTAGTGCATTCAAAGCATAATCTGACGGTGAAGGGAAGATGAAAACCTGTCGTAGAGATGAGGATAACACCAATTCCACGACCTCGAGCATTGGAGGCACCATTGAACAGGAGCGTCCACCGCGCCCCTGGTTCAGGTCCTATGTCAGGGTCTGGAATTTCATAATCTATGATAAACAAAACATCCTCATCTGGAAAGTCAAACTTCATTTGGTGATAATCCTCCACAAGTTGATGAGCAAGGTATTCAGACAAAACACTCCCTTTTATGGCTTTCTGGGTAACATGTTGGATATCGCACTCAGTTAGCAGCATTTGCCACCGAGCAATTCTACCAGTGACAGCGGGCTTTCAAATATGTACTTTATCGGATCCATTTTGGATATCAATAAAGTGATATGGCCATCATATATTGTCTTAGGCGTCGAGCGGACCAAACCATAGCACAACAAGTTTTCTCCAAGAGTGAGTATCTGGTCTCACAATCGGTGAACTTCTTGCTCAAATAGTAAATTGCGTGTTCTTTTCTGTCCGTGTCATCGTGCTGACTCAATACACAACCCATAGATTCATCTAGGATAGTGAGATACATGATCAATCATTGTTCCATTCAACTGATTAATTTTTTCTTAGCAATCTGAATACTGTTTTACAGGTAGCCGTCAAATGAGAAATGAATCTGGAGATGTAATTAAGTCGGCCCAGAAAGCCTCAGACTTCTTTTTCAGTGTTGGGAGGTAGCATGTCTTGAATTGCTCGAACTTTGTCGGGATCAACTTCAATGCCTTTCTGACTCACAATAAAGCCCAATAGTTTATCAGATTGGACTCCAAAGGCGTATTTTGCAGGATTCAACCGCAGCCTGAACTTTCAGAGCCTAGCAAACAGTTTCCTCAGGTGATCCAAGTGATTGTCTTCAGTCTTGGAATTGGCAATCATATCGTCCATGTAAACCTCAATCTCTTTATGTATCATATTGTGAAAGAGGGTTAGCATGACGCGTTGGTATGTTGCCCTGCTTTTTTCAAACCGAATGGCATGACTTTGTAGCAGTATGTGCCTCATGGCGCAATAAAGGTGGTTTTCTCCATATCAGCTGGGGACATCTTTATCTGATTGTACCCTGAGAAATCGTCCATGAATGAAAAGACTAAGAACTGCGCATTGTTGTCCACCAAGACATCAATATGAGGCAAAGGGAAATCATCTTTCGGACTTGCCTTATTGAGATCACGATAATCCACACACATTCTGACCTTCCCATCTTTCTTAGGAACCGGGACGATATTAACAACCCATTCAAGATATTCAGAAGTGGCTAGGAACCCATCATCGAACTGTTTCTTTACCTCTTCTCTGATCTTGATTGCCATGTCGGGTCTGGTTATTCTGAGCTTCTGCTTGATAGGAGGACATTCGGGCTTGAGCGCTAATTGATGTTAAACGATGTTGGTATCCAACCCAGACATATCTTGATAAGACCAGGCGAAGATATCAACATACTCTTGCAATAACTTGACCAACTCGGAGTGTACATGCTTGGTGAGAGATTCCCCAACCTTGACTTATTTTCTGACTTCATCCGTACCCAGGTTGACGACTTCCACTGGCTCTTTATGGAGCTGAATCTCTTTCTGCTCGTGCTCAAGGACCCTTGCTAGTTCAACCGGTAATTCACAATCTTCCTCATCGTCTTAGTTAATTGGAATCCTAGAGTTACAATGGATGTTTGCCATGTTGTTATCAATGCATTTATTTTCCCTGCATGTGTATGAATTTTGCTTAGAATGAGCTATTTGAAAGGTGAAAAGAAAAGAAACTTTTGCCATTTGTTATTTGCGAAAAAGTAAAATAAATAAAGGAAAATAGCATGATTTGAATGCAAAAAACTTTCATTTATTGATCACATAATATGTCTAAAACGAGAGGCATTTTACAAGTTATCCTCTCGTCTCGGGCGAGGACGAGGGAGCAGGAAAGCTAAATGCATTACATGTTCACGGGAAAGACCATGGGAACCACGATAACCATCTATTTGTTGAGCTTGAAACCGAGAGGACACTTGCGCACAAATCTTGCAATTTGATTGCTAGGACCAGCATCATCAATGATAACCACAGTGTTGCCTTTCTGGAAACCAGCGCTGCTAAACTTGATCGGATTGGACTTGTTCTGACCACATGAGCTGACTTGTTCAGTAGGACGATAACCCAGTCCAAAACGACCATGTTTCTCTACCACTTCCAATACATGCCCCCACCCAGGAAGGGCACCTTTCTCAAGAGTTTCTCTCGCACTCTTAGCAGATGATAGGGCCACTTATCATGATTTGCTTTGATTGGTAGAAGCAGAGCTGACGTCTTCGAATTAGAGACATTGCAACGGTACCTCATCTATGCCTTCTTCAGTCTCGACATATCGAAAGTATGATAACTTACTAACTAACAAATCTTATTCGCCACAGACAATAACCATATGATTGTCATACATGAATTTGAGCTTCTGATGCAACATGGAGGTAACTGCCCCAGCGGCATGGATCTATGGTGTACCTGACAAAAAACTATAGGTAGGGTTGATGTCCATCACTTGGAAGGTGATAGTGAAAAAATATGGTCCGATCTTAATTGGAAAATCGACCTCTCCGATAAGTTACCTTCTTAAACCATTGAAGGCTCTGACAATCAAAGCGCTAGCCCTTATCTCACTCCCTTCCACCAATAATTGACTCAACGTGCCCTTGGGCATCATGTCGAGAGAAGAACTGGTATCCACGAGGACACGAGATAGCAAGGCATCCATGAAAGTCACTGATATGTGTAAGGCTTTGCTATGTGCGGTTCCTTCAGGAGACAATTCAGACTCGTTGAATCCCAGATATTAACTTGCATTATGTTGGCAACCATGTCATCAAACTGGTCAACAGAGATGTCATGCATTACATGCGTAACGTTCAGCACTTTCAATAAAGCCAATTTATAAGTGTGTAGCGAGCGATTTTAGACGCGGTTCTTAAGCGCTGGTCGCTCTCTGCGGTTGAGCTTACTACAGGTCGATTCATTTTTTATCCTATTGAAGCTGATGAAGGAAGGGAAATAGATGTCTCCAATTAACCCTGCTTGCATACTGAGTTTAAACAGCGGTCTGTTAGGTTACGGATGTTATCAATGTGCGGGGCCTTTGTACTGGTTATTTGTATTTTCGCCAATACTGTTTTCTTTCTAGACAGAAGGTTTCTGGCGGGGAACAAGGATTAGGATGTTAGGACTGATGTTTTTGAATTACTGCTTTTGATTGATGGAGATATGGGATTTGGTTTTTTTGTTTAGTGTGCTCGCTAAGATTTTTCTTTCAATCTTATGCCTACGTATTCCCATTTACCGAAATAGGGAAATCAGAGCATTCGTAGTTCCTCCTATTCTATGGGAGGAAATGGTTGTTTTGGTGTCTTGTTCAAAGCCCAAGACGTGAAGCGAAAGGTGATTTGTATCTTGTTCAAAGCCCAAGATATGAAGCTGAAAAAAGTCTCAACTTTAGAGAGAACTTGTCATCTCTAAAGAGGGGGTTGTATGTCACAACTGTTTTATAAAGGAGAATTACTTTAACCAGGATTTGTGAATCCGGCAATGCCATAATTTCCTTTATAGGGGATTTCAACCTGAAGGAGAAGACTTTAACTCTGTGTAGAGCAATGCTATCTTTCCTTAAGAATTTCTCATGCTAAAAGAAGGACAGTGGCATGGATGTAGATGATCCAGAGGCTTGCCGCTTACAGCGATTAGACGAAAGGGAAAGAGTTGTTGATGTTTGTATATTGTGAACGAGGCACATCTTTGATGCTAAAAGGTTAATTGGATTAACCAGTGGTTTTCTTATACAAAGCCTAAGAGGAGGCTATATGTGTCTCGTACAAAGCCCGAGAGAGAGGCTAAAAGGTTTTGACCCGATGAGGGAATCTTTTGGTATCTCGTATAAAGCCCGAGATGGAGGCTAATTGACTCAATTAGAGAGTTTTTTGTATCTCGTATAAAGCCCGAGATGGAGGCGAAAGGGTGATTGACTCGACGAGGGAGTCTCTTATGTGTCTCGTACAAAGCCCGAGAGAGAGGCTAAACGTTGTTTGACTCCGCTGGGGAGGATCATTGTACAAAGCCCAAGAGAGAGGCTATGATTATTGTTTCAGTTGAGTGACAGATCCAATATACTGATTTTAAAGAGAAAATCAGTTCTTATATGAGCAACACTGTACTCAGGGATTTGATTCAAGGATTCGGGTTATTCCTGTTCTTTAAGGAAGCGGGGAATCCGAAGGGTATTGAGACTGTCCGAGTCTGCGGGTTTCCTTCCTATTTAACGAAGGGGTCACTTGAGAATGTCTTTGAGACTCAAGGAAGTTAGACTGTCCAAGTCTAGAGTTTTATCTTTTGGACTATGCTTTGAGAAACAGTAGTAGACTCTATGAAAGGACGGTTCTATGCAAATGACTAAGTTCTGTTCCTATACCTCTAGGAGGTCGTCGGGACAATTTGTACGAAGCCCAAGAGGAGGCGGGAAACTTTTAAGAAGCCGACGGGTCCTTGTACTAAGCCCAAGAGGAGGCTATCATTCCCGAAGGAAGAGATCATTATACGAAGCCTAAGAGGAGGCTGTGGATACTTCTAAGAAGCCGTAGGGTCCTTGTACTAAGCCCAAGAGGACGCGGAGGTACTTTTAGGAAGCCTGTGGGTCCTTGTACGATGCCCAAGAGGAGACTGATTTCTTTCAAGAAGCCGATGGGTCCCCAAATCCCGAAAAATTTAAGGCAATGCTATTCACCGAGAATAGATCAAAGTCAGGAAAGTTCGAGAATTTGGAAGAAACTCAAGAGATGCCATTCACGGAGAAAAGATCATCTCTGGGGAGTAGAGTTTCTTGACAAATGCTTTTAAGAAGCCTGTGGGTCCCCAAACCCTGAGAAATTCAAGGCAATGCTATTCACCGAGAATATATCAAAGTCAGGAAAGTTAGAGAATTTGGAAGAAACTCAAGAGATGCAATTCACGGAGAAGAGATCATCTCTGGGGAATAGAGTTTCTTTGACAACTTCTATGAGTGACAGTCTATGAAAGGGTTCACAGAGAATGCTGCCTTTCATATCTCCATATTGTTTAACCCCAAGAGGAGGGAAGACTGTGTCTGGTAATCCTATGGGGATCTAGTTTAGACTATTTCTAAGAGTGATCAACGGTCTTTAATACTAGACGTAGTTTCCGGGGAAACTCTAAATATCTATACTATTATTACACAGTTGATATGAGTTTATGAAAGAAGACTTACAGTGAAACAGCCCCACAATACAGTTATATGTATATGAAAGCGGTAAATGAAAGCGATAACCACTTACTCGGTTGTAGAGCTTCCATGCTGTTTGGTTAGTTGTTCAACAAAGAAAGATTAAAAACAACAGTATAATTCAAAATCAAAGGAGAAAGTGCTTTGAAAAAGAAAGATTTGGGGCTTACAGCTCAAAGAGATGCCCAGGGTTTTATCACTGTTTGGATTTGTACAGAGGGACTTATACAAGTGACTGAGGCCCAAAATGTTTTCAGTACAAAGGAAAGGGTCTTACACTCCAATGGAGGCCCAAATGAGTTTTCAGAAAAGAGTGGGGCTTATAACACGAGGGTAGGCCCAGATGATTTTTCCGTTTGAAATGGCGATCGCGCCGAGGTTTTCTTTTAACGCGGAGGGACTTATACAGTAAGTGAGGCCGAAAAATGGTTTGGTTAAAAGGGGATTGGGTCTTACACTCTATTAGAGGCCCAAAGTGTTTTTGAATGGGTCTTATAGCTCAAGGAGAGGCCCAGGGTTATTTTTTAAAAAGGCGATGATCGTGCCGTTTATTTGAAAATGTACAGAGGGACTTATACAACGAATGAGGCCCAAAATATTTCTGTACAAGTGGGTTGGGTCTTACACTCTCTCAAGAGGCCCAAATGAGTTTTAAGAAAATGATTTATGAGGGTTGAATTAATCCAAAAACCCTAATTCGATTTCAAAAAATGTATTTAATTGAATAAAAATTCAATGAAAATGATCAAAATTGTTTAACATGTGAAAAACAAATTGTGATCTTGGATTAATGCTTCAAAAATTAAGTATTGACCTACAAAATAATTAGAAAGCATTAAAAGTTGCAAAATCAATGTAGAAAAAATATTTAAAATGTCAAAAACAATTAAAATATTAATTCTTTGCAAAAATATCAATTATATGAAATAAATAATATTTTTGGGATTTTTTTATAAAATAAAATATTTTAACATTTTTGTGAATTATTAAAAAAAGAATCAACTCAAAATCATTAAAACTCAGAGAGAAATTAATTTTTGAATCAATTAAACAAAATCACAAAATTCAAATATTTGAATTTGTGAAAAAGGCGCCAAGAACACAAGCAAGAACACGCGCGTTTTTCTGGGTTTGGCTGATTTGCGTTTTCCATCCAATCTCACTGAATACGTAATCATATCATGCAAACCACATATCATTATGCTCGTCTCAACCTCACGATCATGTCTATAACACTTAATTTCATTTAAATTAAACATAAAACATGAAATCACGAAGAAACCTCAAGAACCCTAATTTCTGCATGAAGGCTAGGATTTTTGATACACGATTCAAACAATGCAATTAATTAAGGGGAAACATTACATGCATGATTATGAACATATGGCCAAATTATTGTGCGAGGAAATATGCATAGATTGAGAGATGACCAAGTATGTGCTTACCTCTAGGCCGTGACAGCAAGTGCAATGTGATTTTTGATTTGGAGGTGTTACAGATGAGTGGTGATGATCTGAAGAGCTTCCCTACACCCTATGGAGTGTGTTTGAATGGTTGGACTTGATTGAAATTGGCTGGATCAATTTGTGGTACCTCAGCTGCAATTTGATTGAAAATTTGAGCAACCAGCTGGTGATTTTGTGAAATTGGTGCTTCAGAAGTGATCTAAGTGTTTGATCAGCTCATATGTGATATATGTGAGGTGTGTGAGTGATTGGTTTGATTGGAAAAGCTCTCAAACTCAAAACCCGATAGTGACTTGCCTTAGAAGGCAAAATTGGAGTGAAAGAAGAGATTTTGAGGAAAGCATCTGTTTGATGGCTTTGGTGTACTCAAACTGATCACAATTGAGCTCTATTTATAGTAGAGCAAGTTTGTTTTGCAAGGAATAGTGAATGGCAGCTGGTAAGTGTTGGTTGCGGTATAGGGCAAGCAAGCAAAAAGATTTGGAAGTATTTTTCCGGGAATTTATCGTGTCCACAGAGATCGGTGCTACTGAATTGCCGTTCGACAATTTAATTGTTAATGAGTATGGTTTTAAATGGTTTTAAACATAAAAACATAAAAGTAAATAAAAACATAAAAACAATTCATTCTTCAACAAGACGAACTTATCAAGCATACATATAATCCACTCGTCACAAACATAAATTTACCGACCAATTATACTCCACCTGCAATACTCGTCAAAATCATCCAGCATCACTCACAATAGTGTCCATCTCTGGCACACTGAGCTGAGAGGCAACCGTATCACTCTCTTCGTCACTCTCGCGCACGAAGCCTCGAAACACGGAAGACATTCAAGTTCCGACACCCAAAAGATTATCATCTAAATCTATCTCTAGCATCTAGACAACAGATATCCATCCCTAATCAAGATTTGTGATGTTTATCTCTAACACAACACAAATCCAAACATAAATGCAAAAAGATCAAGGAAGACATCGATAATGATTTGTAAAGCAAGATTTACATATAATATTAAGATCAACAAAGATACATATGTTCATAGTAACTATACAATACCCAACAAAAAGAAATTACAAAGAGAAGAGAGAAGAGGAACCAAACATTTCTTGGTTTGTCAACACCAATCGACGATAGATTCGACTCCGGATCATCCAAATTCAAGCTCCAATGATGTTTTCTAAGCTAATCTACAAGAAAAATGAAGTTTGATGGAGTTGGGAGAAAAAAATACCCAAAACCATCCCTAAAAATGTGTTTTTTCACTATATTTATTGCTGTCAAAGTCGCAGAGCGCGCTCAGCGCGCTACGGGCGCTCAGCGCGCTCTTTTTAAAGTTAAACCGCCTTAAAAGTGCGCTCAGCGGGCTTGGAGCGCGCTCAGCGCGCAACTTGCTGGAATTTGCTCCTTCCGGGGGCTTGGAGCGCGCTCAGCGCGCTCCAAGCATGCTTCCTGGGGCTTGGAGCGCGCTCATGCTTGAAAATCCAAAGCATGTTTTCTTCATAACTTTTGAACCGTAATTCCGTTTTTCGCCCGGTTCGAAGCGTTGGAAAGCTTATTCAATGCTCTATACAAAAATGGTAAAATCCCACTGCTTGAATACCTACAAAAATGAGATAAAATAATTAAACTCAATGATATTTACACGAATCGCAATATATACACTAAAATGTAAACTATACGCATTTATAAACAAAACAGGGTTTATTCGTATGATATTTAGCAAAAAGCAACGATAAGTGCAACAAAACATATATACAAAAATAGCTACAATTTGCACTTATCAACTCTCCCCAACTTACATAATTGTTTGTCCTCAAACAAAGCCAACAACTAAAGGAACAAAAGTGAAATCCAAGAAATCATGCAACAACAAGTTTTACAAACAAAAACAAATGCAATGATTCAATCGAAAATGGTACACACAAAGTAAATACTTACCACTAAACTACGACGACAACATAGTCACGAAACAAATGCAAAATACAAAAATCATGCCAAACATCCTAAAACAACACAAGTTCCAATGTGAATCACACCTAGCCAAAACAATCATCGGTAGATGAAAAACATAAAATGAGGTACTTTCACTCACACAACAAACTTGCAAACAAAAGACTAAATTATGCATCCATCCAAAAATTCACATTGAACATACAAAGGCAAGAATCACAAGGACTTTTCAAGGTTGTAATGTGGTCGGGTAAACAAACAAGGGGCAATTCCTAAAGCTAATCGAAACAAAAACTTGCCTAAACCTAAGGGAGTGATTAACTCACAAAAGACTCAAACCAAAAATTTCAATAAAACTTCTTCCACACACCCAAGTGTTACACAACAACACTACTTATTTAACACAATTATTGAAACTCTTTTTGTTTCCTTTTTCAAGGATTTTCTTTTTCTCCTTTTTTTTTCTTTCCTTTTCTTTGTCACATTTTTTTTTTCTCTTTTTTTTTTCTTTTCTTTTTCAATCCTCATAGAATCCAACCAATGAGTACACAATCATTCTCTCCCCAACTTGAATTCAACCACATCATCATGTGAATACTCCCTACTTTCTAAGGCAAGGAAAAAAATCCATACAACAACACAAAGTTGAGGGTTCAAGAAAAAACAACAATCAAGATCCACACAAAAAATGATTTTGACACTCATAGACAAGAATCAAACTCAAACAACATGGATAATGACCAAAGGCTCAAAGGGTTTACAAACGATCACACACTCACAAGGTGAATTGACTATTTGGCTAGGGTGGTTGTGCTCAAAATGAAACAAATGCCTTGATCCTTTTCATGCATTCATATACACAACATAAACAACAGATTCAACATAATAAAATCCAGTTAGAACAAGAATGTTGGAACTCCGAGCATATATGAACAATGGAAGGCTTCCTCACAAAAAGGTTGGGAACTAAAGTGATTCACATACGAACAAGTATATAAAAGAATAAATGGCATGAAAGTAGTAAAAAGCCTAAGTATCATGAATATGCTAAAGTCAAGAAAGCGATAAACACATACCTTGAACGTGTACAAAACTTTAAACACTATCATTACCACGCATTCGCAAGTTGAAATGATAAAAAATGGACAAACACCGAATGCGACTTCAAGCAATCGGGCAAAAATTTGAGTCCAAACAACAACAAAAGAATTAGAAAAATTACTAATAATTACTAATATATAAGGCCTTGGTGGAAGTGGGAAAAAGGGGGAACCAAGTGAACAATTAAAAGAATTCACTGGTTCAGCACAGCAGAGTGCGCTCAGCGCATAGGCCCGCGCTGAGCGCGCTACACCAGAACTAGAAAAATCAGGATAGCAACAAGGTTCTGGTGTAGGCCTCCACTTAACACCTACACAATCTCATATACAATAAAAAATTAATAACGGAACAAAAAACGATAAAACACGCTTGTTTTACGTCGTAAGCTCGACGCCTATTATTTATACACACTTCTCCAAGTTTCCTCTTTACACGGTTAGCGCTCACCGACGACGAAACCTAACCAAACACTTAGCAAACGTGAAGAGAAACACACATATACACTAAATTTACAAGTATGTAAAACATGTAAAATTCAAAAATATGGTAAACATATACAAGTATCAATATAAACAAGTGAAAATAGACAATATATACGATATCTACAAAACTCAAAAACAAAGAAACTATCGCAATGCGATCCAATAAAAACACCAATCCCTGGCAACGACGCCATTTTGTTAGTTGCGGTATAGGGCAAGCAAGAAAAAGTTTTGGAAGTATTTTTCCGGGAATTTATCGTGTCCACAAAGATCGGTGCTACTGAACTGCCGTTCGACAATTTAATTGTTAATGAGTTTGGTTTTAAAATGGTTTAAAGCATAAAAACATAAAAGTAAATAAAAACATAAAAACAATTCATTCTTCAACAAGACGAACTTATCAAGCATACATATAATCCACTTGTCACAAACATAAATTTACTGACCAATTATACTCCACCTACAATACTCGTCAAAATCATCCAGCATCACTCACAACAGTGTCCATCTCTGGCACACTGAGCTGAGAGGCAACCATATCACTTTCTTAGTCACTCTCGCGCACGAAGCCTCGAAACACGGAAGACATTTAAGTTCCGAAACCCAAAAGATTATCATCTAAATCTATCTCTAGCATCTAGACAACAGATATCCATCCCTAATCAAGATTTGTGATGTTTATCTCTAACACAACACAAATCCAAACATAAATGCAAAAAGATCAAGGAAGACATCGATAATGATTTGTAAAGCAAGATTTACATATAATATTAAGATCAACAAAGATAAATATGTTCATAGTAACTATATAATACCCAACAAAAAGAAATTACAAAGAGAAGAGAGAAGAGGAACCAAACATTTCTTGGTTTGTCAACACCAATCGACGAGAGATTCGACTCCGGATCATCCAAATGCAAGCTCCAATGATGTTTTCTAAGCTAATCTACAAGAAAAATGAAGTTTGATGGAGTTGGGAGCAAAAAATACCCAAAACCATCCCTAAAAATGTGTTTTTAACCCATATTTATTGCTGTCAAAGTCGCAGAGCGCGCTCAGCGCGCTACGGGCGCTCATCGCGCTCTTTTTGAAGTTAAACCGCCTTAAAAGCGCGCTCAGCGGGCTTGGAGCGCACTCAGCGCGTAACTTGCTAGAATTTGCTCCTTTCGGGGGCTTGGAGCGCGCTCAGCGCGCTCCAAGCATGCTTCCTGGGGCTTGGAGCGCGCTCCAAGCATGCTTGAAAATCCAAAGCTTGTTTTCTTCATAACTTTTGAACCGTAATTCCGTTTTTTGCCCGGTTCGAAGCGTTGGAAAGCTTATTCAATGCTCTGTACAACAATGGCAAAATACCACTACTTGAATACCTACAAAAATGAGATAAAATCAATTAAACTCAATGATATTTACACGAATCGCAATATATACACTAAAATGTAAACTATACGCATTTATAAACAAAACAGGGTTTATTCATATGATATTTAACAAAAAGCAACGATAAGTGCAACAAAACATATATACAAAAATAGCTACAATTTGTACTTATCAGTAAGTAGGTTTGGCCAATGTTGGCAAATGAAAATCCAAGTCTCCTCTAGCCATTGACTAGAGGTTAGGGCACAGAGCTTTGGTTTCCTTGGTCTTGGATAAGTCTTGACTGATTTCAGATGAGAATGGCTCATTCCATGCCACCTTGATGCTTCCATTGAATGCTCCAATCCAAATTTGGAGTCTTGTCCCTATTTTGGCCATTCTAGGTTCAACATGTTATTTCTTGTTCCATGGACTTTAGAGGCTTGGCTCAGTGATTGTCCCTTTTAGATTCAATCCTCAGATGTGTCCAAGTGGATAGGAGCATTTGAATTTGGCTGATTTTGGCAAATCGAGCAAAGTTGCAAATTCTGCCTTGCCATTGACAGATTTCAGCAAGGCAACTTGACAATGTCATATCTCATGGTGTAAGTTGAATTTGGCATTGTTCTTGGCCATTTTGGAAAGCCCTTACATGATACAAAACTGTTTGAACAAGTTTGGTTTTGATCTCTTTTGATTCCAAGTGAAAAATCCCTCTACATTTGGCAAAAAGTGAAGCAAAATCTGACTTAGTGAAATTTTCACTAAGTGTTGGAACAAAGTGTGATTTCTTGATTTTGATCACTCCATAACTCAAAATCCTTAATGAATTGGCCTTAGGTATAGTTGAAATTTTTGTAGAGGGTAATGAGGGCTACAAATCCATCTTTGGATGAGAAAAAATGGCCATGTGGTTTAGGAGTTATGATCCTCCAAAGTTAGTGCATTAGTGGTACTTTTCCATAACTTAGAAAAATTTCTAAGTTTTATGGTTACCCCTTTTACAAGTTATCCAACTTTCTTTGATTTTTCTTGATGAATGATGATTCAAATCATACATTAACATCATTTTAGGGTTAAAAATCCATTTTGGTGAAAAATCTCAAAAAGTCAAAGTTGACTTTTGTGCACAGTTGACTTTTTATCAGATGAATTCCAAACTGTGCAATTCTTCAGGAAATCATGTCCTTGACCTAAATCAAACTTGATGGACATGTTCTATGGGTGTCATAGGGTATATTGGGGCATTTCCTAGGGTTTGGGAGCATGTCCTGGTCAAAAGTCAAAGTTACAGTTGACTTTCCTCGCGAAACCCTAATTGTGGTGCAGATGAAAATGAGACTTGTTGCTCAAGCTTCTTGGATTAATCCATTGTTCCAAATGGATCAATATAGTTAATTAGAGACCCTCAAATCATGTCTTGAGGTCTTGGCTTTTGATTTTCCCTAAAAGTCAACTTAGGGGTGAATTAGGTCAAGAAACCCTAATTCCTGATTTTTGATGTATGCATCCCCTGAGGCAAAATTGACTGGATAGATGGGTCCATGAGGTTCCATGGAGTACATTAGGTTGTGTTTTGGATCTTTGGCTTGTGTCCAGATGAAATTTTTCATCTGGAGGTCCTGGTCGACCAAAACCCTAATTTGGTGATACTGGCGATCCTGAGACTTGATCCACCTAGAAGGGAGCAACCTTGTGCTTAATCCTTGAAGTGGGAGTCCTTTTGATCCATTGTGGATGTTTGGGAGGTTAGACAAGTTGAATATCATGTCATTCCTTGATCGATCCTTTGTCTAAAGCTCTGGGAGGGCTTAAAACCCTAATTTTGATTGTAGTGAAAGCTCAATACTCCTTGAGGAATTTGATGAGGCATGATGGTTCATCCACATTGTGATGATGATTTGCACAATGATGGGAAATATTAGTGGTCAAAATTTGGGGTATGCCAGATGCCCCTATTTAATCTTCTTGGACCCGAAGGTGTGAATGACGAAGGTATTCGGGCATTCGGGGTGCAAGAGGATTAAATATCGGAATACCCGAAATTTTGATGTTGGTTATGAATGACAGATCGCATTCATCTTCTTTTGCTAAGCAATGATGCTTAGAAAAGGTAAACTTCCCCTCGATCCTGGTCTTCAGCCAAGGAACCGCTCTCAGTTTCTTTTGTCAACTTCCCCTCGATCCTGGTTTCCTACCAAGGAACTGGTCTTAGTTTTCGATTTAAACTTCCCCTCGATCCTGGTTTCCTACCGAGGAACTGGTCTTAGTTTCTGATTTAAACTTCCCCTCGATCCTGGCTTCCTACCAAGGAACTGGTCTTAGTTTCTTTCGTCAATAAACTTTACTGACAAGGGACGCTATTCGTAGCGGCTTTCCTTCAAACTTCTCGCCAAATTTTCCTAGGGAGATGCCATTTGAGTGGAAAAAGTTTTGATGTCAGACTTTCTGGGGAACCCAGTCGTCTGAGTTGTAGAGGTGTACAAACTTCTCTATTGGAGATGCCATTTGTTGACTTCACTCGGGGAATGCGAGTCCCTTGAGAGACTACATTCGTTTGGGGTCTTTACATCATACTCTTCTCGGAGATCTCCTTGGAGAAATGCCATATGATGTGATCCAATTTTGAGGTGCCGATGACCTTTTCATCAGTGGGTTTTTTGGAGAAAAACTGCCATACGGCCGAATCTCCAATTTAGGAGGCTTTCTCTCGGGATTTTCTTTAATCCGAGAAAACAAGGATATCATCTTCAATGGCGAAGAGTGACATCGGTTGAAAGTTCTCTGGTCTTTCAGAGGTTTAAGTTATCAAAGTGGTCGAGGAGCCAACTTCAATCCAGAAATAAACTGGAGGAGAGATTGTTCAAACGCAGCGTTTCCTGACGAGGCAAGAACTGACAACTCGATTGAGAGGACTCCTATCACTAAGGGACAAGACCGGCTAGAGTGATAGCGATGCAATATGAAATGTGAATGCAAATCAATAATGCATGATGTACGTATGTATATGCTGACAAAACTGACACGACATACAAACTGACGGGTGAACACGACTGGATACTCGGCCATCGCGGGGCAAAGAAGTACCGTCAGTTCAGAATAGCAATTCCACCTTGCTTAGGAGAGATAGTCCCTGTTGGGAGCTATGTTGGCCGGGCTTAGGAGATAAGAACTCGGCCGAGGCGTGTCAGACGAAAAAAGGTCACTGACACAGTTGATCCCTTCATTCAGGCGTACTGAGTTAGAAGGAGCACTTTGATTATGCACTTTGAAGTTCGCTTACTTCTGGAGAAGTGGTTGATGCTCTTTTGATGTTCAACAGTCAAAAGAAATTGCCGACTTTAAAAGCAGAAAAAGTTTTAACAAGTAAATTCATTTTTGTTTTATTTCAAGAATCGTTAGTCATGTTAACAACGTCGTTCTGTAAAGCTAAAACAAATAAGAATTACAAACAAAAGCACAAGGGCTCAAATTTTATTAATAAGATGGAGATCAGCCAAACGCGTGATTCCAAAGAGTATATACAAAGTTTGAAAATGGTAATTTACAGGGGAAAGGGCTACGTTGAAACATAACGACCATTATCCTTCTACCAACTTTGAATTCGGGGTATCCTGAGCTTTTGTCGAAGATGACCTTGACTGGAGTTTTCTGACAGATGATGTAACTGCTGCTGCTGAGGGACTTGCCTCTGTTGAACATAGTTACTTGCCATTATCCCTAACTTTTGCCTGGATTGTACTATGATGTTTCCAATCCATCGGGATGATTTTTTTTCTTGTCTCTAACTTTTGCCTGGACCGCCCTTTCGGGTTTTCAATCCACCGAGACGTTTTTTTTTAGTTTAGGCGAAGTATTTCTTGACTACATCAACATTTGTGGGGTAGGAAAATTCCTCTCCGTCCATGGTTGCAAGTCTCAAGGCGCCGCCTGAGAAAGCTTTCGTGACCACATAGGGGCCATCATAATTCGGAGTCCACTTGCCCCGGGAGTCAGTGAGAAATGATTGTATCTTTTTAAGCACGAGGTCTCCTTTTCTGGAGACACGAGGTCAGACCTTTTTGTCGAACGCCCTCTTCATTTTCTGTCAATACAACTGACCATGGCATAGTGCCGTTATCCGTTTTTCTTCGATCAGATTCAGTTCATCGTGTCGACTTTGACACCATTTAGCTTCTGTTAGCTTGGTTTCCATCAATACCCGGATTGATGGGATCTCTACTTCTATGGGGAGCACTGCTTCCATGCCATATACTAGAGAGAAAGGGGTAGCCCCTGTTGAAGTGCGAACAGATGTGCGATAACCGTGAAGAGCAAAGGGTAGCATCTCGTGCCAGTCTTTGTAAGTTACAACCATCTTTTGAACAATCTTCTTGATGTTCTTGTTAGCCGCTTCTACCGCTCCGTTCATCTTGGGTCGGTAGGGAGATGAGTTATGGTGTTCAATCTTGAACTCTGCGCACAACTCCCTCATCATCTTATTGTTCAAGTTAGATCCATTATCAGTAATGATCTCGCTTGGAACAACATAATGGCAGATGATATTGTTTTTGATAAATCGGACCACCACTTGTCGGGTTACATTAGCGTATGACGCTGCTTCGACCCACTTGGTGAAATAGTCAATGGCTACCAGGATGAACCGATGTCCGTTTGAAGCCTTAGGTTCAATCAAGCCGATCATGTCGATTCCCCATATGGAAAAAGGCCACGGGGAAGAGAGAACTTTGAGATGTGATGGCGGTACATGAATTTTGTCGGAGTATATCTGACACTTGTGACACCTCCTCATGTACTTGTAGCAGTCGGATTCCATGGTCAACCAATAGTACCCTGCTCTCAGAATTTTTCTCGCCATTGTGTGTCCGTTGGCATGAGTGCCAAAGGATCCTTGATGAATTTCTTTCATAAGCATGTCTGCTTTTGGTCTGTCGATGCATCAGAGCAAGACCATGTTAAAATTTCTCTTATAGAGGGTGTCACCGCTCAGGAAGAAGTTTCCAGCCAATCTTTTGGGGGTTTTCCTGTCCTTTCGGAGTGCCCCAGGTGGGTACTCTTGTTTCTGAAGGAAGCATTTGACATCATGATACCAAGGTTTGTCGTCTATGACTGCTTCAATCGTGAAGATGTAAGCGGGCCATTCAAGGCGCATTATGTCTATCTTAGGTATGTCATTCCATTAACCTACACTAATCATGGAAGAGAGAGTGGCTAATGCATCAGCCATGTGATTCTCATCACGAGGGATGTGATGAAACTCAACTCTGTTGAAGAAGGGTAACAACCTTCTTGTATAGTCTTTGTAAGGAATCAATCTTGATTTGTATGTGTTCCAATCTCCTTTTATCTGATTGATGACCAAGGCTGAGTCGCCATATACGTCCAAGTTTTTGATCCTTAAATCAATCGCTTCCTCGAGACCCATGATACATGCTTCGTATTCGGCCTCGTTGTTCGTACATTTGAACATAAGTCGAGCAGTGAAAGGAATGTGGGTACCCTGAGGGGTAACAATGATTGCCCCAATACCGTTTCCATAATGATTAACTGCTCCGTCAAAGATAAGTCCCCATTGGGAATCTGGTTCTGGCCCTTCACTGGGTAACGGTTCATCGCAATCTTTCATTTTTAGATACATGACATCTTCGTCTGGGAAGTCAAACCCGATTGATTCTTGATCTTCAATCGGTTGATGAGCCAAATGATCGGCTAAAATACTTCCTTTAACGGCTTTCTGAGCGTGGTACTCTATGTCATATTCTGATAACAGCATCTGCCAACGGGCAATTCTTCCCGTAAGAGCAGGTTTCTCGAAAACGTACTTGATTGGATCCATTTCGGAGACCAACCAAGTAGTATGACGAATCATGTACTGGCGAAGACGTTTGGCTGCCCAAGCCAAAGCACAACAAGTTTTCTTGAGCATCGTGTACCGAGTTTCACAGTCGGTGAATTTCTTGCTTAGATAGTAGATGGCACTCTTTCCTTTTGGTTTCGTCTTGTTAGCCAAGTACACACCCCATTGAGTCCTCTAGGACTGTGAGGTAAATGATCAGTGGTCTTCCTTCCACTGGAGGTGATAGAATCGACGGATTCAACAGATATTCCTTAATACTGTCGAAGGCGGTTTGGCAATCTTCTGTCCAAACGCAGTCCTGGTTCTTTTTCAGTAACTTGAAGATCGGCGCACAAGTGGCAGTCATAAGGAATATGAATCTGGAGATGTAGTTCAAACGTCCCAGGAATCCTCTGACTTATTTTTCAGTTTTTGGAGAAGGCATTTCTTGAATGGCCTTGACCTTGTCAGGATCAACTTCAATCCCTTTCTTGCTGACGATGAACCCTAAGAGTTTCCCTGAACGGACACCGAAGGTGCACTTGTTGGGATTCAAGCGGAGCTTGAATTTTCTTAGACGTTCGAACAATTTTGACAGATGTTCTACGTGCTCACTCTCTGTTTTTTATTTTGCAATCATATCATCGACATACACTTCGATTTCTTTGTGTATCATGTCATGAAACAGAGTAGTCATGGCCCTTTGATAGGTTGCCCCGGCGTTCTTCAAACCGAACGGCATTACCTTGTAACAAAAGGTGCCCCATGGGGTAATGAACAAAGTTTTCTCCATGTCTTTCGGCGCCATTTTAATCTGATTATAGCCCGAGAATCCATCCATAAAGGAGAATACTTTGAACTTTGCTGTACTGTCTACCAGCATGTCAATGTGTGGTAAAGGAAAGTCGTCCTTTGGACTAGCCTTGTTCAGATCTCTGTAATCAACACACATTCTGACCTTTCCATCCTTTTTGGGAACGGGTACGATGTTGGCTAACCATTGAGGATATTCAGATGTAGCGAGGAAACCCGCGTCAATCTGTTTCTGCACCTCCTCTTTGAGTTTGACGGCCATGTCCGGGTGAGTGCGTCTCAACCTTTGCTTTACTGGCGGACATTCCGATCTTAACGGTAAGTGATGTTCCACGATACTGGTATCCAACCCTGGCATATCCTGATAGGACCAAGCGAATACATCAAGAATTCTTTGAGAAACTTTATCAAACTCTCTCTGGCAGTTGGACTGAGCAGTTCCCCAATCCTAATTTCTTTTCTCTCTTTTTCTGAACCCAAGTTTACCGTTTCCAACGGCTCTTTGTGAGGTTCAATGGACCTTTCCTCTTGTCTGAGTAGTCGGGAGATCTCTTCTGGAATTTTGTTGTCATCTTCTTCTTCAGCCTCGAATACCGGGAACTCAAAGTTGGGAAAAGGCATCGGATCGTATGTTTCAACTGGGTTTAAAACAAGCAATCTGCATGACGTGATGATTCGTGTTTAGAAGAGATAGAGAAAATGCAAGTGTGTGCAGTGTTTTATTTTACTGCTTGTTTTTATTTGAATTGTTTTTTAGGATTACCATTTTCTGAAAAACGAAAAGAGAAAACATCAATTAATGCGGAAATTACAGAACGACGTTATTTTATTAATGAAAAAGTCGACCCTTGAAACTACAGCCCTATAAACAAAACTCTGTCGCTTTGGGCGAAGCGAAGAGGGAAAATTTACAGAAAGCGAGCCCTATCAAAACATCCGTTTCACCTGGGCAGGGTGAAAGGTTAAAGATGGCAATTACTTTGACTGATGAACGACCTTCGGAACCTCGATGGCAACCCATTGGCGGCGAACTCCTCGGTGAATCACAAAGTCTGGCACCTTCCTTGATTTGTCTTTAGAAATACCGCTAATTTCTGGTGGAGCGGGATCATTGGAATCTGTCTCCCTGGAAGAATTGTCGTAGGAGAATTCCTCTGTTGCATTTTGCAGAGTAGTTGTGCTCTCAGTTGTATCTCCCCATCCAGTTGGCTGGATGTCTTCGAGCCTGATACGAGAGCTTTCGGGAGCTGTGTACTTGACCAAAAAGTCAAATTTTCCACTTGGTTGTCCCAAGGTGTCCCAAACTTCTTTGGAACTGGAGGAGTCATCTCTCTCGATGACGTTGACCTCGGGAAAAGCGTAGTTGATGAATTCAAGTCATGCAAATGTTGCGAATTCATCTTCATGTTGAGTAGTTTCTAAATGACCTGAGTGTTGATCCCATGACATGGTGGGGACACAGGTATTCTGTCCAATAATGCTCAGCTGATTTTCATTGCTCGGCTGACTCTCTTGCCCCAAGTTTCCTGGGTAAGGTTGCCATATTGGCAGACCATCCATTGGGCCATAGTAGGTGTAGTCAAAATTGTCTTTCATCGGAGTGTCTTCCTCTAATGAATTTGGCGGAGCGCGGCATCCTTCCGGATCACAATCCCCGTAGATCATTTCGATATCTGATCTTGGTATAAATCTCAGACTTTCTGTAGGAAAGCAAAAAGGCATAGGCACCTCTTCCTGAGACATATAACCGTCCTTGTTAAGGTAGGACTTCCACTCTTCATCTGTGTCAGAGGGATCTTCCTCATTGATAGCATATACTGCCTGAGACACTGGGTGGAGGAAACCTCCACTGTGGAAGAAGTTTTGAAGAGGATGAAGACTTTCATCGCTGGCAGCTGTCTGGGTACAGGTTGCAGAAAAACCAAGACCCTTCTTTGTTTTATTGTCAATAGGAATGACAAGCTGTCCCCATCCTGTCGTATCGGTACTCTCGACCGCTTTGATAGCATCTTTGTATGAGGAAATTGAGGTTCCTCCTTTGAAATGATTGTCCTTGCTCACCGACAGTGCTTGGAACTGCGTTCCAATAACCTCCTCAGGTTCTACACAAGTAGATGATGATAAGTTACTCACGAGCAAGGCTTGTTCTCCACAAACCGTGATGAGTTGATCGCCCTTGACGAACTTTAGCTTTTGGTGGAGGGTCTAAGTGACCGCTCCAGCCTGGTGTATCCAAGGTCTTCCTAATAAACAACTGTATGTTGCCCGGATGTCCATGACCTGGAAAGTGACTTGGAAAGCGTGAGTACTGATAGTTATGGGAAGATCAACTTCGCCGATAACTGTTTTCTGGATCCGTCGAATGCTTTGACAACAACCTCGCTAACTCTCATCGGAGGTCCTTTGAATGATAATTGCATCAAAGTAGACTTCGGCATAACATTCAGGGCTGGCCATGTGTCTACCAGTACGCTGGCTAAAGCATCGTCCTGGCAGTTAACTGTAATATTGAGCGCCATGTTATGACGACGACCCTCTTCGGGTAATTCCTCATCACTAAATCCTAAATTATTGCAGGAAGTGATGTTAGAGACAATGCTATCGAACTGTCTGATTGTTACATCCTGTTCCACAAAGGCTTGCTCCAAGACTTTCTGTAGAGCCTCCCTGTGGGCTTCTGAACTGAGTAACAGTGATAATACCGAGATCTTTGAAGGAGTCTGTAACAGTTGATCAACAATGTTATATTCACTCCTTTGGATGAGCTTCAGCATCTCATCATCATTTTTCGAAAGGTCGGGATTACTGGATTGACCGACTGATAGATCGGGAGCTTCTGTCTGAAGTTCCTTTTCTTTGTTAAGTTCTCCAACTCCTCGGTTGAAGATTCGACCACTCAGTGTTACTCGACTGATGTCTGCAATGTTCACGACAGAGGATAATGGAATTTCCTTTCCATTTTCAATTGTTGTTGCACCGTATTTGTAAGGGATAGCCTTAGCTGATTCATACGGTAGTGGTCCCGGTAGATAGATAACTATGGGAACCTTCTGATTTTTTTGACCATCATAAGTAATCTCGATTCGTTCCCGGTTGTGAACCTTAGACTCGTCAAGTAGAGGGATGATGGCAAAAACATCCCTGGTCCTGTGATGACCAGAGATTGTGACAACATCCTTAACTTGCTCGGCAAGGTAGTTCGGCGTCCAGTTGATGGGTCCAGAACCCGGATATGGACGAATTTCTCCACGATCGACCTGACCCTGAAGAACTGCTCTCACAAGGTAACACCCTTGGTTACTTTCCGAACAGACGCTACAACTGTCATAGTTGTGTGGTGGCACCTGGCCACGCCCACTTTGAATACAATGTAACCTCACTAGGTTAGCTTCCACAGATCGGACATCCTGACTCTGACGCCGGGTAGGATTCCTGTTACTGATACTAATCTGCTGAGTATCTTCATCCATGTAGATTGGCATCCACCAGTGATTTAACAAGTGCTGAAGTGCCTCCTGGACAAGGGTAAAACCTCGATCGTTTTTGCAACCCACTTTACAGCTTTGATAGTCATGTGATATTAAGAATCCGAGTCGGACCTGCTCAGCGTGTAACTCTACCAGGTTGGTTTTCATCACGCGAATATCAAAGATCTGAACCATGTTGATCTGATAAGGGTTCCTATCATGGTAGTCTTGGATCCATCAAAGATCCATCTGACGCTGGAGGGCCTCTTGTATGAAAGAGCATCCCTGTTTGTTTACCGAGCAAATCAGACAAGAACTGTAATCGTGCCGTGGCAGATTATGATACTGGCTTTGCCTTGAGTGCATCGCCACCAAGTTGACATTCATTGCACGGATGTCGTGGTTCTGAATGACGTTAGAATTCATGTAGACCATGTTAACTCCACGAACTCGGTGCTCTTGGATCCATCCGAGATCCATCTGTTCCTGCAGAGCTGCTTGCACTACAGAACATCCTTGATTGTCTTTAGAGCAGATATCACACTAATGATAGTTATGAGGTGGCACATGGCCATATCCACTCTGTCTACAATGCATCTTGACCAAATTGGTTTTCAATAAGAGTACATCGTGAATTTGATAGACATTGTTAGTCTCTTTCTCAATCAGATTGACTGCAGCCTTCTCATGTTGAGGCAACGGGTTCGTGAGAACATTAGGGTTCATATCCTTGAAGGATAAGACCCCGCTCCTAACAAGTTTTTGCACGTCGGACTTGAAATTGAGGCAAGTCTCTATGTTATGCCCTGAACCTCCTTGATGATAAGGGCATGTTTGATCCACCTTAAACCAAAAAGGCAGATTTTCTGGTACTGTAAGAGGAGATTTAGTCTGAATGTGCCCCTTAGCCAGTAGTAATGGAAACAGTTCTGCGTACGTCACGGGTGTAGGATCAAATCCTGGTGGCTGTGCTGTACGGTTGTTGTTGTATGGAGGACGAGCCTGCTGAAGAGGCTGTTGTGTCATTTGTTGATCAGGTTGGTTCTGCGCAACCTGAGGTTGATACGTAGGAATAGGCGCAGGGCCGATAGCAGGAATTACAGCTGCTACTAGTTGATAACGTCGCCTTTGCTTTCCGAGAGAGATATTCCCAATATCTTGCTCTTTTTTCTTAGGGAGAGCACTACCGTATTTTTTAGTACCGCTCGTCGATTCAGTGTCTTTTACCAAACGTCCTTCTCGGACGGCTTCCTCAAGACGTACGCCCATGCCAACCATTTCGGTGAAATCACTGGGCGTACTGGCAACTATTCGGTCATAGTAAAATGAGCTTAAGGTATTTAAGAAGATCTTTGTCATCTCTTTTTCCTCAAGAGGTGGACAAATTTGAGCGGAAATTTCACGCCACCTTTGAGCATACTCCTTAAAGGTTTCCTTGTCCTTTTGCGACATCGATCTGAGTTGATCTCTGTCAGGTGCCATGCCCAAGTTGTATTTGTATTGTTGGACGAAGGCAGTACCAAGATCTCTGAATGTGCTGATCGTAGTACGGTATAAACCCATGTACCATTTGAGTGCGGCACCGGTTAAACTATCCTGGAAGTAGTGAATCAGTAAGTCCTGATTCTCTATCTGAGCTGACATTCGCCGAGCATACATCACCAGATGGCTTTGAGGGCAAGAGTTACCCTTGTATTTTTCAAAGTCCGGCACTTGGAACTTGTGTGGGACTTTCACATTGGGGACCAAGCAGAGGTCTGCGGCGTCCTTTCCAAATAGATCCTGACCGCGAATGGCTTGCAGTTCTTTCTGCATTTCTAAAAACTGTTCCTGGAATTCATCCATTCTGTCAAACATAGTTTCCTTCTTACCAGAAGGTGTCTGTGGAATCTGTCCTTTCGGGACAGTGTGCACCACAGGGGGTGGTACCGTGACTACGGCAGTGAGTCTTGGCGTTTCCCAAAGTTTGTAACCTTCAGGAGTCTTCAGTATGCCCCTGGCATCTTCGCTTTCCCGAAGTTTGTAACCTTCAGGCCCAACGGCTTCTGTTGTGATTCCCTGATCCTCAATGATTGGCAGAACATATCCTCCCGGGATATAGTTGACAGGCATGCCCCAGGGACGATCTTTCGGCATCTGATACCTAGGATCATTCTTCTCCACTATGGGCATTGAGGTGATCTCTGAGATCACAGTTCTTTGTAGCTGAGCTTCTGCCATGGCTTGCATGTCGTTACAAAGCTTTCTCATATCCTCTCTCAGAGCGTCGATCTCTTCTTTCAACTCTCTATTTTCTTCCTTAAGATCATCCATCCTTTTCTGACGATTGGTCCGAGTATTGTACGAATGAGACAGTTTGACTCTAGAATCGAGACAAAAACGTGAGATTCGTAGGGAAGAAGAATACGCGATGTGAGAATGATGAATGCAATGATTATATTAATTGTTTAAGGTTTAATCAAAATAAACTTCGACAATTAGATTGCAAATATCAAACAGTGGGGAAACCCCTTTTTATTGAATTCAAAGGATTACAGAAATGGAAATACAGTAGATTACAAAGTGCAGAAACATAAACCTAAGCTAATGGGTCCCGAGTCCTATCTGAAGAGAAATCGGGTGCTGATTCTGGTATCTTCCTTTTCTTTGACCGGGGCTCTTGGGCCGTTGTCGGGTTGTCATTCCTTTGCCAAGTGAAAGGAGCAAGCAAATTCCTTTGGTCATCCTGATTATCCACAGTATGTTGCTCCAAAATCTCAATCAGAGCATCTTTTTCTTTCAGTAATTGCTGTATTTTGATGCACTCTACGTCGAGGGTGCGGTACTTGTTCTTCCAAGACCTTCTCTCCTTTTGAACTTTGTTGAGAGTAACCTGAAGCTTTTCAGTTTCCTTCATGAAGTACATGACAGATTCCCTCGGCGGAAGAATTCCGTAACGAGGATAAGGCATCTTTAGCTTGAGAGCTCTAGTTTGTACCCAATGGAGATAAGGCTCCACCGAGACACATTCTGGTTTTCCCAGAGACTCTCGTCCTTTCTTATGAACATGCTTCCAAGCTTGCACTATTTCCATCTTTAGTGCTTTGTCACTTTCTCCTTCCTTGAAGAAAAGACCTTCCAGATGAACACCCAGTGGGATGTGTCTCATCGGGTATCCAAATTGACGGCGAACCAATACCGGATGGTAGTTGATTCCTCCTTTAGTTCCTATAAGGGGTACATTGGGGAAGCTTCCACAACGGTCAATGATCCTGATTCCATCATAAATCCTATTACACCAATATATATCAGAGTTGGTAAGAGACATGATCTTCTGCGACCAACGTAAGGCACTCTTACAATCCCAAAAAGTAGCAGACTTAGGCAAGTGAGAGATAAACCATTTGTAAAGCAGAGGTACACAGCATGTGATCTCCCCTCCATTGTACAAATTCCCCAAGTGTACAGAATGATACGCATCTGCGAGCAAAGTCGGCACAGGATTTCCAATGAGAAAAACCTTAATAGTGTTAATATCGACGAAGTTATTGATGTTAGGAAACAAAAATAACCCGTAGGTGAGCAAGACAAAGATGCTTTCAAAATCAGTCACGTTTCCTATACTGGCAAAATACAGGGCCTTCTTTGTCAAGAACTGGGCTGGCAAACCTGGGATGCCACCCTTAGCGGTCATGTGAGTCCCGACCTCAGACTCGTCCAAATGAATTGCTCTCGCAATGGTCTGATTCTTTGGAATTTTTTCCAGTCCAGAAAATGGAGCTCGATCTGTAATGTGTAAATCAATCAGATGAGAATACTCCTCCAGTGTTGGTGCGAGCTGGTAATCCGGGAATGTGAAACAGTGGTAGTAAACCTCCGTGCTTGGCTCTGAAAGCCTCTTGGTTAGTGATCATCCTCGCTAACCTTCTCAAATCCTCTAGTTTTGGAACCTTGAAGGTATACTGGTGAGTTCTCCTTCTACCGAAATCCATTAGTGCAATCCTTTTCTCTGATATTTGCAATCACAGTCTTAGTTTAATTTGAAAAACAGAGAGACTAGAAGAGAAGAATTTTTTGAATGTTTTAATGTTTTATTAAATGAATGCATGAATGCAGCACACAAAAACATAGAAAAAACATGGGGTCAAAGGGCCGTTGTCATGAAGTCAAGGCTCTACCCATCCCCAAAGGTTTATACTAGGGTGATTTTTGTACTTGTACTCATTATCATCAGCTCCTCCCAGGAAAGCAAAACAACAAGCGGATTGCCAGCGAGTTGTAGAGCAATCTTAGAGTAAGTGCCATTCACCGAGAATAGATCACCAGCCTCAAATGAGGGTAGTATCGCGTAACAACTATTTCTGATAGTTTCCGCACTACGAAAGGGTTTGGCTCCTCAGCTTCTCAGACTTAACAACCGGCCCATTGTCTAGGTGAGAGAATGGGTTGTGTTGGTCAGCCTCCACTGAGGTTGATGGTCGACCCCGTCGCCATCACTTATCTTAAGTGTACACTCATTCTTTCCACATACGGCATCACCCGCATTCCCATTAGCAGAAAAATAAACATGTATAGCAATTAGGAAAAGCAGTATATATATTTGTCCTAAACATCCTAGACCTTTAAAGCTATGAATCTTAAGTTCTTGACAGAAAATGAGTTCCCCGGCGAAAGCCCCAATCTGTGGTATTCACACAAGAGGTGAAAAGGAAAAAACAGAGACCGGCCCCACGGTGGGCGCCATTTTTCTGTAGCGAGCGATTTTGGACGCGGTTCTTAAGCGCTGGTCGCTCTCTGCGGTTGAGCTTACTACAGGTTGATTCATTTTTTATCCTATTGAAGCTGATGAAGGAAGGGAAATAGATGTCTCCAATTAACCCTGCTTGCATACTGAGTTTAAACAGCAGTCTGTTAGGTTACGGATGCTATCAATGTAGGGGGGCCTTTGTACTGGTTATTTGTATTTTCGCCAATACTGTTTTCTTTCTAGACAGAAGGTTTCTGGCGGGGAACAAGGATTAGGATGTTAGGACTGATGTTTTTGAATTACTGCTTTTGATTGATGGAGATATGGGATTTGGTTTTTTTGTTTAGTGTGCTCGCTAAGATTTTTCTTTCAATCTTATGCCTACGTATTCCCGTTTACCGAAACAGGGAAATCAGAGCGTTCGTAGTTCCTCCTATTCTATGGGAGGAAATGGTTGTTTTGGTGTCTTGTTCAAAGCCCAAGACGTGAAGCGAAAGGTGATTTGTATCTTGTTCAAAGCCCAATATGTGAAGCTGAAAAAAGTCTCAACTTTAGAGAGAACTTGTCATCTCTAAAGAGGGGGTTGTATGTCACAACTGTTTTATAAAGGAGAATTACTTTAACCGGGATTTGTGAATCCGGCAATGCCATAATTTCCTTTATAGGGGATTTCAACCTGAAGGAGGAGACTTTAACTCAGTGTAGAGCAATGCTATCTTTCCTTAGGAATTTCTCATGCTAAAAGAAGGACAGTGGCATGGATGTAGATGATCCAGAGGCTTGTCGCTTACAGCGATTAGACGAAAGGGAAGGAGTTGTTGATGTTTGTATACTGTGAACGAGGCACAGATTTGATGCTAAAACATTAATTGGATTAACCAGTGGTTTTATTATACAAAGCCTAAGAGGAGGCTATATGTGTCTCGTACAAAGCCCGAGAGAGAGGCTAAAAGGTTTTGACCCGATGAGGGAATCTTTTGGTATCTCGTATAAAGCCCGAGATGGAGGCTAATTGACTCAATTAGAGAGTTTTTTGCATCTCGTATAAAGCCCGAGATGGAGACGAAAGGGTGATTGACTCGACGAGGGAGTCTCTTATGTGTCTCGTATAAAGCCCGAGAGAGAGGCTAAACGTTGTTTGACTCCGCTGGGGAGGATCATTGTACAAAGCCCAAGAGAGAGGCTATGATTATTGTTTCAGTTGAGTGACAGATCCAATATACTGATTTTAAAGAGAAAATCAGTTCTTATATGAGCAACACTGTACTCAGGGATTTGATTCAAGGATCCGGGTTATTTCCTTTTCTTTGAGGAAACGGGAAATCCAAAGGGTATTGAGACTATCCGAGTCTGCGGGTTTCCTTCCTATTTAACGAAGGGTGCTTGAGAATGTCTTTGAGACTCAAGGAAGTTAGACTGTCCAAGTCTAGAGTTTTATCTTTTGGACTATGCTTTGAGAAACAGCAGTAGACTCTATGAAAGGACGGTTCTATGCAAATGACTAAGTTCTGTTCCTATACCTCTAGGAGGTCGTCGGGACTATTTGTACGAAGCCCAAGAGGAGGCGGGAAACTTTTAAGAAGCCGACGGGTCCTTGTACTAAGCCCAAGAGGAGGCTATCATTCTCGGAGGAAGAGATCATTATATGAAGCCTAAGAGGAGGTTGTGGATACTTCTAAGATGTCGTAGGGTCCTTGTACTAAGCCCAAGAGGAGGCGGGGGTACTTTTAGGAAGCCTGTGGGTCCTTGTACGATGCCCAAGAGGAGGACGTTTGCTTTTAAGAAGCCGATGGGTCCCCAAATCCCGAAAAATTTAAGGCAATGCTATTCACCGAGAATAGATCAAAGTCAGGAAAGTTCGAGAATTTGGAAGAAACTCAAGAGATGCCATTCACGGAGAAAAGATCATCTCTGGGGAGTAGAGTTTCTTGACAAGTGCTTTTAAGAAGCCTGTGGGTCCCCAAACCCCGAGAAATTCAAGGCAATGCTATTCACCGAGAATAGATCAAAGTCAGGAAAGTTCGAGAATTTGGAAGAAACTCAAGAGATGCAATTCACGGAGAAGAGATCATCTCGGGGGAATAGAGTTTCTTTGACAACTTCTATGAGTGACAGTCTATGAAAGGGTTCACAGAGAATGCTGCCTTTCATATCTCCATATTGTTTAACCCCCAAGAGGAGGGAAGACTGTGTCTGGTAATCCTATGGGGATCTAGTTTAGACTATTTCTAAGAGTGATCAACGGGCTTTAATACTAGACATAGTTGCTGGGGAAACTCTAAATATCTATACTATTATTACACAGTTGATATGAGTTTATGAAAGAAGACTTACAGTGAAACAGCCCCACAATACAGTTATATGTATATGAAAGCGGTAAATGAAAGCGATAACCACTTACTCAGTTGTAGAGCTTCCATGCTGTTTGGTTAGTTGTTCAACAAAGAAAGATTAAAAACAATAGTATAATTCAAAATCAAAGGAGAAAGTGCTTTGAAAAAGAAAGATTTGGGGCTTACAGCTCAAGGAGATGCCCAGGGTTTTATCACTGTTTGGATTTATACAGAGGGACTTATACAAGTGACTGAGGCCCAAAATGTTTTCTGTACAAAGGAAAGGGTCTTACACTCCAATGGAGGCCCAAATGAGTTTTCAGAAAAGAGTGGGGCTTATAACACGAGGGTAGGCCCAGATGATTTTTTCGTTTGAAATGGCGATCGCGCCGAGGTTTTCTTTTAACGCGGAGGGGCTTATACAGTAAGTGAGGCCCAAAAATGGTTTGGTTAAAAGGGGATTGGGTCTTACACTCTATTAGAGGCCCAAAGTGTTTTTGAATGGGTCTTATAGCTCAAGGAGAGGCCCAGGGTTATTTTTTTAAAAAGCGATGATCGTGCCGTTTATTTGAAAATGTACAGAGGGACTTATACAACGAATGAGGCCCAAAATATTTCTGTACAAGTGGGTTGGGTCTTACACTCTCTCAAGAGGCCCAAATGAGTTTTAAGAAAATGATTTATGAGGGTTGAATTAATCAAAAAACCCTAATTTGATTTCAAAAAATGTATTTAATTGAATAAAAATTCAATTAAAATGATCAAAATTGTTCAACATGTGAAAAACAAATTGTGATCTTGGATTAATGCTTCAAAAATTAAGTATTGACCTACAAAATAATTAGAAAGCATTAAAAGTTGCAAAATCAATGTAGAAAAAATATTTAAAATGTCAAAAACAATTAAAATATTAATTCTTTGCAAAAATATCAATTATATGAAATAAATAATATTTTTGGGATTTTTTGATAAAATAAAATATTTTAACATTTTTGTGAATTATTAAAAAAAGAATCAACTCAAAATCATTAAAACTCAGAGAGAAATTAATTTTTGAATCAATTAAACAAAATCACAAAATTCAAATATTTGAATTTGTGAAAAAGGCGCCAAGAACACAAGCAAGAACATGCGCGTTTTTCTGGGTTTGGCTGATTTGCGTTTTCCATCCAATCTCACTGAATACATAATCATATCATGCAATCCACATATCATTATGCTCGTTTCAACCTCACGATCATGTCTATAACACTTAATTTCGTTTAAATTAAACATAAAACATGAAATCACGAAGAAACCTCAAGAACCCTAATTTCTGCATGAAGGCTAGGATTTTTGATACACGATTCAAACAATGCAATTAATTGAGGGGAAACATTCCATGCATGATTATGAACATATGGCCAAATTATTGTGCGAGGAAATATGCATAGATTGAGAGATGACCAAGTATGTGCTTACCTCTAGGCCGTGACAGCAAGTGCAATGTGATTTTTGATTTGGAGGTGTTACAGATGAGTGGTGATGATCTGAACAGCTTCCTTACACCCTATGGAGTGTGTTTGAATGGTTGGACTTGATTGAAATTGGCTGGATCAATTTGTGGTACCTCAGCTGCAACTTGATTGAAAATTTGAGCAACCAGCTGGTGATTTTGTGAAATTGGTGTTTCAGAAGTGATCTAAGTGTTTTATCAGCTCATATGTGATGTATGTGAGGTGTGTGAGTGATTGGTTTGATTGGAAAAGCTCTCAAACTCTAAACCCGATAGTGACTTACCTTAGAAGGCAAAATTGGAGTGAAAGAAGAGATTTTGAGGAAAGCATCTGTTTGATGGCTTTGGTGTACTCAAACTGATCACAATTGAGCTCTATTTATAGTAGAGCAAGTTTGTTTTGCAAGGAATAGTGAATGGCAGCTGGTAAGTAGGTTTGGCCAATGTTGGCAAATGAAAATCCAAGTCTCCTCTAGCCATTGACTAGAGGTTAGGGCACAGAGCTTTGGTTCCCTTGGTCTTGGATAAGTCTTGACTGATTTCAGATAAGAATGTCTCAGTCCATACCACCTTGATGCTTCCATTGAATGCTTCAATCCAAATTTGGAGTCTTGTCCCTATTTTGGCCATTCTAGGTTCAACATGCTATTTCTTGTTCCATGGACTTTGGAGGCTTGGCTCAGTGATTGTCCCCTTTAGATTCAATCCTCAGATGTGTCCAAGTGGATAGGAGCATTTGAATTTGGCTGATTTTGGCAAATCGAGCAAAGTTGCAAATTCTGCCTGCCTTTGACAGATTTCAACAAGGCAACTTGACAATGTCATATCTCATGGTGTAAGTTGATTTTGGCAATGTTCTTGGCCATTTTGGAAAGCCCTTACATGATACAACAACTGTTTGAACAAGTTTGGTTTTGATCTCTTTTGATTCCAAGTGAAAAATCCCTCTACATTTGGCAAAAAGTGAAGCAAAATCAGACTTAGTGAAATTTTCACTAAGTGTTGGAACAAAGTGTGATTTCTTGATTTTGATCACTCCATAACTCAAAATCCTTAATGAATTGGCCTTAGGTCTAGTTGAAGTTTTTGTAGAGGGTAATGAGGGCTACAAATCCATCTTTGGATGAGAAAAAATGGCCATGTGGTTTAGGAGTTATGATCCTCCAAAGTTAGTGCATTAGTGGTACTTTTTCCATAACTTAGAAAAATTTCTAAGTTTTATGGTTACCCCTTTTACAAGTTATCCAACTTTCTTTGATTTTTCTTGATGAATGATGATTCAAATCATACATTAACATCATTTTAGGGTTAAAAATCCATTTTGGTGAAAAATCTCAAAAAGTCAAAGTTGACTTTTGTGCACAGTTGACTTTTTATCAGATGAATTCCAAACTGTGCAATTCTTCAGGAAATCATGTCCTTGACCTAAATCAAACTTGATGGACATGTTCCATGGGTGTCATAGGGTATATTGGGGCATGTCCTAGGGTTTGGGAGCATGTCCTGGTCAAAAGTCAAAGTTACAGTTGACTTTCCTCGTGAAACCCTAATTGTGGTGCAGATGAAAATGAGACTTGTTGCTCAAGCTTCTTGAATTAATCCATTGTTCCAAATGGATCAATATAGTTCATTAGAGACCCTAAAATCATGTCTTGAGGTCTTGGCTCTTGATTTGCCCTAAAAGTTAACTTAGGGGTGAATTAGGTCAAGAAACCCTAATTCCTGATTTTTGATGTATGCATCCCCTGAGGCAAAATTGACTGGATAGATGGGTCCATGAGGTTCCATGGAGTACATTAGGTTGTGTTTTGGATCTTTGGCTTGTGTCCAGATGAAATCTTTCATCTGGAGGCCCTGGTCGACCAAAACCCTAATTTGGTGATACTGGCGATCCTGAGACTTGATCCACCTAGAAGGGAGCAACCTTGTGCTTAATCCTTGAAGTGGGAGTCCTTTTGATCCATTGTGGATGTTTGGGAGGTTAGACAAGTTGAAGATCATGTCATTCCTTGATTGATCCTTTGTCTAAAGCTCTAGGAGGGCTTAAAACCCTAATTTTGATTGTAGTGAATGCTCAATACTCCTTGAGGCATTTGATGAGGCATGATGGTTCATCCACATTGTGATGATGATTTGCACAATGATGGGAAATCTTAGTGGTCAAAATTTGGGGTATGACAAAGTGGGTGAACTCATAAGCAAAGACAAGATAAAAATATTTGAGGGCGTCTGCCCTAGTTGATCCACGATCTTGAAATTGCTCTTCTTAATCAACTTGAGAAATTATTGATTTTCATCAGCAGTTACCTCTTTACCTTTTGCAATATCTACAGATGGAGTAATTGGCACAAATGCTAAGGTAGATGCCCCTTGTTGCACAACAGGGGTTGTTGGAATATCTTTCTCCTTGGGAGAGATAACAATTGGCACTTGCACCGGCTTAGAAGTGACTGTTGGAGCAAACACTCGTCCACTACGAGTCATACCTCCAGTAGCAGTTACATTCACAATCTCAGAATCTGAAAATTGTATTTCTCGGCCCCCTGAATACACAGTAGAATCATACCTCCAAGGCACCTCTTTTGAACTCTGATAAAGGAACGACTTGGGTACATAAACAGTGATAAGCTGAATTTTCTTCTTAGGGTCTTCCACAGGAACTTGTCAGTATATGATCGTGAATGGTTCAATGGTAGCTACCTTCTCAATAGATTTAGATCTAGCAAACTAGACCACACCTCTATTTATTAGAATCTGCACGCAACCTTTCAATCTTATGCACTGATTAGGATTAGTTTCGCAGATAATACACTCCTCATGAAGACCTTTCAGAATTTCCTGCTCATTCAATTTTTTGAACACCACAGTCATCAGAGTTTTCACTTCATCGACGTCCATGATCAATTCAGCCCCTTGATTGTCTTCAACCATGTTAACCCCCGGTCCACCATGAGTAGGCAAAGGATTAGTGTGCACATTGGAACGCTCTTCAGCGAATGTCAAAATCTTCTGATCAATTAGCTCTTGTACTTTGGTCTGGAAAACAATGCAATCCTCGGTAGCATGTCCTATGTACCCAGAAGCACAGGATGCATTAGGATTATGTTTCGGGCCATAAGGAAGAATTGCAGGTACGATCTCTTTTGGTACAATTGCCCCTTGATGGACAAAATAAGGAAACAGTTCTGTGTACGAAAATGGAATTTTGTCAAAGTTTGGACACTTAAGATTGCTCTGATTATTTTTATTTTGTCTATTTTGATTTTGATTTCTGTTGTTTTCCTGAGATTGTTGACGGTGCGGCTGTTGATTCTGAGAAGTCTGAGGCTATTGTTGTGGTTGATATTGATATGACAGCTGTTGATACTGAGCGACGGCAACATAAGGATATGGATAAATGGCATGGGAGCCATAGGAACCTGATACTGAGGAGGGTCTTTTGCCATTACAGCATTCGCCTCGCCTTCTTTCTTCTTTGCATAGCTGCTATGAGGTTTCTTGTTGGTTGATTGTTGAGTAGTGGTACCATAAATCTTACCAATATTCAACCTATTTTCAATTCTTTCACCAATAGTCACAATGTCAACAAAGTTCAAAGATGAACTTCCCACAATTTTCTCGTAATACAACCCTTGTAATGTCCCAATGAAGATGCCAACCAACTCTGTATCAGAGAGAGCGGGCCGCACACGGGAAGCCATTTCGTGCCACCTTTGCACATATTCTTTGAAAGTTTCATTTGTTCGTTGAGACTGATTATGCAATTGTAGCCTTGTAGGAGCAAGATCAAGATTATACTTATACTGTTTCAAGAAAGCTTCTAACAAACCTCTCCAGGAACGAATCTTGCTACGCTCTAAACCCATATACCAGTCCAAAGAAGCTCCAGACAAGCTATCTTGGAAACAATGAACTAGTAACTCATCGTTGTCCATATAAGATGCCATCTTTCTGCAGTACATGGTCACATGACTTCAAGGACAACTCAACCCTTTATACTTTGGCAACTCTGGAATCTTGATCTTCTATGGCAGCACAACATTTGGAACCAAACACAAGTCTTTGGCGTCCATTCAAAAAGAAGAAAGTCCTTCAATGGCTTTGATCCTCTCATCCAACAATTTGTAATCTATAGGCTTGTTCTGATTAATAGGTCTGGCAAAAATTTGAGGATTCGGGAGCTGAGACGCAGCCGAAGCAGGTACTTGAGGAGAAACAAACTGAGACAGATACACCAACCCAAAAATTTACCATTTGACCAAAAGTCTGACCCATCTAAACACCATACGGATAACCAATAGGAGGCACCATAGCAACAGAGAATGCCTCGGGGTAGGGCATTCCAGAATGAACATTCTGAACAACAGCTTGAGATGAAACTGGAACACAAATAAAAGGACCTCTGTACACTAGCTCCTCCTTATCAGGAATTTCAACATCAATTGGCACAGGAGTCTCGCGAGTCTTCCTTTGAGGAATCTCATGATCATCATTATTCACCACAGGAGGTGGAAGCGGAGTAGGCATGCCCCATAGGTAGGCACAGGCACATCAAAAGGTTGATAAAGCACAAAAACACCTCTGTTAGCAATATGAGGAGTGAAATTCGGAGGCATTCCCCATGGATAGGTAGCAGGAAGCCTACTAGGCCCGTGCTGAGAGCTTGGTGGGTTGACAGCAGGTTGAATCACAGTCTCAACTGGCGCTTCAACAACAGCAAGAGTAGAGGTAACAGCAGGAGTGACAACAGTTGCATCAGTAGTGGTTGCAACAACAGTAGCAACAACAACGACGTCCTTCTGAGCATGAAGGAACTCCATAATAACATCCATGTTAGTCTGGAACTGATTCATCCCTCCTTGAAACTGAGCCAAGGTTTCCTTGTAAACAGCATTCTTAAGTTCATAGTCAGCCATAATCTTTGACTTGCTTGATCGAGTGAAATAGCGATGTCGAGTCGTCGTCTTGCTACAAGGCGAAGATGGACAGTGTAAGCATTTTGTGTTTCTAGATGATGGATGTGCATATGTGTGCATAAATAAATGCAATGCATGCAAAAATAAAGTTTTAATTCCAGGAATTCTCGAGCTTTTTATCTTTGTTAACAATAATCATAAAGCATACAAGTAAAGGTGCAAAGATAAAATTGGCAAGAAAACTTCTCATTCATTCAATAAGGGAAAAAGTACAAGTCAATACAACTCAAAGATCTGCCTTTTTAGTTATAACAAGATCAGCCTGGATCCTATCAAAAACCACCCTACAAATAGATAAGAAATGAAAAATAACCCATGTAGTCTTGTGTGGCAGTACATCAGCATATGCATCCTTCAATAATCCTGAAAGGTCTTCTAGCGCATGCTCGACGAATCTGGCTGAGCGAGCGTGTCTCTCAGTCCAATACTTTGCATCCTTCAAGAGGTTACGCAGCAAAAAATGATTAGGTCCTTGAAGGAGATCTTGTAGAAAGGCCTCTTTCTGATCCAAGAGGACTTACAGATGGCGGCTTTGTCTTTCCCACTGAGAACTCTCCAAGTTGATTTGACTGATTTTCTCTCGATTCTAATGCGCTTGATCTTGCAGCTTCTGGATCTCACTGAAAGCTTTGTCGAGCTCAGCTTTACATTGAAAAAGGTCTTTCACCATCTGGGTAGCACGGTCTTGTTCACTCTACAGCTTTGTCTTGTATTATGATAGCTTTCCTTGGAGTTCTCCAAGTTGCTTCTTATAGCTCAATTCATCTTTGTAGGCTTGATAATGAGTGTCAACGAGTTGCCTTTCTTCGAGGCGAGTCCATCATAACTACCCTTCAGAGCATCACATACTTTCCTCCATTTGTTTTGTTCAATTTCCACCTCTTTGAGCATGCGTTCCCTCTTCTGACGAAGATCAGTCTGTAAGCTTTCCTTATCAGACGTGACCTTATCAAGGTTGAACCGAAGATCAGCATTCTCCTTCTTCAACATTTCAATAGTCCGCTTGAGTTGGTCAACTTCAGATGAAGGAACATTGGCAAGTTCGGGAAGCTTGTCATTCATGGAAGGCTCATAAGGAAATGGAAACAAGATCTCTTTGACTCTTTCCTTGACCCATTGTGTGTAGGCTTCTTTGGCTATACAGTTATTTTTACCCAACTCAGCTCTTCCTTCATGGTGAATGTGTGTCCAAGCAACACTAAATCTCTTTAGTAATCCTAGGTCATCAACCCCCTCATGAAAGATGAACTCCTCCACTCTCTCAGAATCTGGCTTGTCAAGCATAGGATACCCTAATTGGAGGAACGCTAGTCTTGGATTGTATTTAATTCCTCCCTTTATGCCTAGGAGTGGCACATTGGAGAATTTACCACAATGAAGAATGATTCTGGTGTTGTCGTAGACTCAAGAATAACAAGAGATGTCATCGGCAGTCAGAGACATGATCCTTTGAGACCATTTGAGATTTCCTTTGTTCTCAACAAAGGGACCCTTCTGCGGTAGGTGAGACATGAACCAACAGTATAGCATAAGAGCACAACAGATAATAGTTCCTTTCTTATTTTCATTCCTCGAATGAATAGAATAATAGGTGTTAGCAAGGAGTGTGGGAATAAGATTCTTGGTCAAGAAGATAGAGATAGCAACTTGATCCACAAAGTCTTCCATATTTGGAAACAACACGATCCCATACACAAGAAAAGCAAGCACAGGTTGAAGGCATTCCAACTTCCAACCTCGGCAAAAGAAATGGCCTTATCTACCAGAAACTTCAAAGTGAACCCTCGAGTACCACCCTTAGTCTTGAGATTAGCGTCCACATCCTTCTTATCAATGCATAGAGCTTCAGCAATGAGGTGAGGTTTCAGAAATCCGTTGGTGTAGATGAAGGGAACTTGATTCTTGATCTTAACCGTAAGATATGAGAGTACTCCTCAAGTGTTGGCACTAACTGATAATATTGAAATGTGAAACACCTCACTTGCGGGTCATAGAACTGAGCAAGCGTATAAATGGTCGTGACATTAACTTCAGTGTTGAGCATGGTCAAAATATTACCATAATCATCCTTGAAAACATCCCGGTTATCTTTAGTCATACGGGATGCTAAACCTCTTAGAGTCTTTAGCTTAGGCTCCACAAACTTGTAGCTTATAGATACCTATACAACCAGTATGCATCTTCTTTGATTACGTCAACAAAGATCAAGCTCTCGAACACCCTGGAAATGCATATACACAAGTTAATTGATATGATGAAATGATATGCAACACAAGAATTAAAAAGCCAACACAGTCTGAATAATATGGATAATCTGTATATAATTCTGTGAAGGTGCAAAGGTTTGACGTGTATAAGAGAAAAAATGGTATGGAGAGTCTTGGTTTCCTACAAAAACCCAATATCCCCTCACAGGTGTGTCCTAGTCTTCCAAAGGTGGTCCCTAGAAGGTCACCCAGAATCATGGAATCAACTGAAAATACCATGTCATAGCGAATTCTCGCAGGACAAAAGCATTCTCAAGTGAAACTAGTCTGGGTGTGGCTCTCGTGATAACCCAACGCGCGAAACGTAGGCGACATGACTATCCACGATTCTATCTTGTGTGTATGCTCAAGCCCGAGTATAGAGCTTATCTCTCAAGTAACATCAGCCCATCTCAACAACAGTAGGAAATGTAGCAGATATCTAGAGTATGCAACATATGAATATTTAAAGCAGTAAAAGAATGCAATAAATAACATAAAGATAAAGTAAGCAAAGCATAAAGATAAACACCCAAACAAACAAAACTAGGCGAGACTCCAACATGCGAGAGCAAGGACTCCCCAGCAGAGTCGCCAACTGAAGCTAGTGGGATTATACCTTAGCGTATTGCACGCTCAAAGATACAACAACGTCACAACCAAACTTTATTTAGTCCCAAAGGACAGGGAAAATATCGATAAAACCCAAGGGGAAGAGAAACATGTAAGGGAGTTTGTTATGCGAGAGGAAGGTATTAGCACCCCACATATCCTTCGTACTCGACGGGAACCATTCTGCTTACTTCTAGGCTCGTATGGGTTATTTATCTAAAGGATATTCGCTAAAGAGGGAAGGAAAAGGACAAAGAAAGCGCTCACGGAGGATTGGGGGCCCTCGTGCCTACGTATCCTCATAGTGCAAAGAGGAATTCAGAGCTCCGTAGTTCATGGAACCAGGGAAGAAAAAGGAGAAGGTGGCTCGCCAATATCTCGTGATCTTATACCTACGTATCCTCATAGTGCAATGAGGAATTTAGAGCCTACGGAGTTTGGAGAACAAAGACAGAGAAAAAAAGGGAGATGGTGTGAAACCAAGAGTGAAAAGTGAAGAAATGGTGTCGAAACCAAGAGAGAGGGATAATAAATATGAATAAAAGAAGGAGAAAGGAGTAGGAGCAAGAGTGTTGCAACCGCGACTCAATGTTTGACTCGCTGGGAAATGAAAGTAATCACTCTACTGGGGAAAAGAAAGAAAAGGATCTTAACCTTGGCAGGGGAAAAGAAAAGGAATTGACTCGACTGGGGAGAAAAGAACTCGGTATATTAACTGACAGGCAGTGATTAACCAAGAAAAAGAGTTTGAATCCACTGGGGATAAGGAAATCAACTGGTTTCTACTGAGGAAGAGGAGAATTGGTCTCTATGGGGATAAAAAGAATTGGTCTCTTAACTGACAGACAGTGGTTAACCAATGAAAGAGGGTTGACACTACCGGGGGGATAAAGAAATAGGTATTTAACCGACGGGCGGTGATTAACAAAAGAAATAGGTGTTTGAATCAAAGGGAGGTTGTTAACCCAAAAAGGCGACTCAGTGTGTTAACATACGGACTGCGATTAACCGAGAGGAAAGAAGGGGTTGGTCTTTTAACTGACAGGCAGTGATTAACAGAGGGAGAGAAGGGTACTTTAACCAAAGAGGTGATTAACCCAACATGGGTTCGGTACTAATAACAGACGGACTGTGATTAACAAAAGAAAAGGGAGAGGTTGGTCTTTTAACTGACAGTCAGTAGTTAACCAATGAAAAAGAGGTTGGAACACGAAGAGAAGGTTGCTTACTCTGCAGGGGATTCAGTATATTAACAGACGGCCTGTGATTAACCGAAGAAAAGAAAAGACTAGACTTCACAGTGTTTTAACCGACGGACGGTGATCAACCAAAGGAACGGGTGTCGAACCAAGAGAAGGTTGTTAACCCAAGAAAGAAGATTGGTTTTAACAGACGGACTGTGATTAACCAAGAAAACGGGTGATGAACCAACTGAAGGTTATTAACCCAAAGAAGAAGATAGATTCAGGACGAGAAATAGTGACCAAGGATCAAATCGAGAGACACTATTAGTCTGAGGATAGAGGTGACTACTCCAGGCTCAGGGTCATTCATCCTCTACCAAAAATAGTCAGAATGCGGAGATTGAAACCGACAGAGTAACGACGCAATTTGTACAGTGATTCAATTTGTTGTGCAGGCGTCTGACTCAATGAGGAATCAAGAAATAAAAGATCTAAGAAGCTCCTAAAGAAGAGAGCGGACAATAATTAACTAATCGAAACTAGGTTTCGATCAATCAATCAAAGGGAAGAAAAATGCCAATAATCTTTCAAGCGGGTCGAAAGATCATCAAAGCAAGTGTGTGAAATAATGTTGATCACGATTAAATTTTCTAAAAAAGAACAAATCTAATGCATCAAATTGAAATTACAAAGCATTAACAAGAACAAGCTAGCATGCATTACTAAGCATAATCAGGTTAACACATAATCAAAAGTGCCAAAAGTACTTCAAACATGTGATCAATTTGCAAAATAATCAAGGAAAATCATGCAATTAATCAAGCAAGAGTCATTTCAAGTAGATTCTGACCTAAAACAATGGCATTAACATGAATACAGGTAAGCATGAGAAAGCACACAAGAAAACTATGCAAAACAGCCCTCAAAAACAAGTTTTTTTTGCAAAAGTGTTAGGTGTAATCGATTAACATCATGAGGTTAATCGATTACACAGTATAAAAATTGTGTTTTCAGGCGTAGGAAAGGGTGTAATCGATTAAACTACTAGTGTTAATCGATTACCACTGTAAAAACAGCAAAAACTGAATTTCGAAAAGCACTTTTCATAATCACTTATCGCATGCAATTGCAGTGGATCATACCATAGAAGTAGATGCAAATTTCATGTTAATTCAAATCAATTGAAAGCTAATAGAATCAAACATGCAAGATAGTTATTCAAGTAACAAAGCATCAATTAAGAACTACATTGCGAAAACACAAAATCGATAGAAAGCGATAAATTAAGCAAGATTCACCAACCTATAAGGATGAGATTTGCCTTGGTAATTGTTGTGATCAAAATGTGATGAAGAGAAGCTAAGAAAACCAGAAAATACAAAGATCTCTAGCAACCCGTAGTGAGATAACCTAAGATGATGTGATAATAGCTTCGGATCCGAATTTGCACCAAAACTCCTTCAATGATCAACTTCCAAAGCCTGAATTAAAGTAAATGATGACGTTGCTGCAGAATTCAGAGATGTAATGCAGAGGAATGGAGGTCTAGCTCAAAGAATAACAAGCTTCAATGCAAAGATTGCTAAGCTTTAATGGTGGAATGAGCTCTAGTGAGGTTTAGGGAAGAAGATGATGATTGAGAGAGAGAGAGACAGTGTGTGTTGCAGAAAATTCAGAGAATGAGAGTGAAATTTCAAAGCAAAAATGAGAGAATGATTCAGGGTCCTTTGCATCAAGGGGAGGGTTTATTTATATAGTGAGGTAGTGTAGCAAATGTAATTATTGGTTAACTTAGTTGGAGAATCCCAATGCAACTCAATTGATCAAGTGGTTCTAATTATTGGAAATGAGGGTGTATGGTGAGCATTAATGATAGTGAGGTAGTGTAGCAAATGTATTTGATATTTTCTGGTGTAAACACCTGTCTAGAACTTTCCGCTAGATGATAGAATGATGTAGACCAAAGGAGAAGAGTGGTAGATGCTGCAGTGCTGTGAAAACGCTGAAAATTTGCAAAGCTTACAGGTGTAATCGATTAACGATATAGTGTTAATCGATTAACACATGTAAACTTTCCCTTTTTTGGCTTGAAATAAGGTGCCTTGGTCATGGTTCCGTGCTTCGACCCTTTGCTTTGATAAATAGCCATAGAAATCCTTCTGTTTAGCCTGTGTTGATGCTGTGATGACTTTGTGGAGATCATTTTCATAGCCTTGAGATTCTGTGTGGATTTGAATATATACCTGCAATGAATTCACAGACAAAAATAATGATGCGTATGTGGGGAATGCGAGTGCACATGCTTATGCGAAAAGTTAAAAAGGAGAGGTCAAATTTTGGGTTACGACACATCCCTAGAAAATATGTCATATTTCCTAGATCAGTTGCCTCAAACTCATTCACAAGCACCTTCTTGAACTTAGCTATCTCATGTTCACAACTTCCTGTTACCAATATGTCATCAACATACAGACACACCAAAATCATATTGCCTTTAAAAGTATGCTGAACATAAACACCATACTTAATCCTACACTTTCAGAATCCTTGACGCTTGAAAAATGAATCAATTTTCAGATTCCAAGCTCTAGGAGCTTGTTTTAATCGATATAACGCTTTATGTAACTTGTACACCATCCTTTCCTTATTATTTTTCTCAAATCCAGGAGGTTGTGACTCATATACCTCTTCTTGCAACAGACCGTTCATAAATGCATATTTCACATCTAAATGCATCAGAGGCTAATTCCTGTTAGTAGCTATCGCAATCACCAGTTTGATTTTCTCATGTCTCGCTACAAGATCAAACACTTCAAAGTAATATAACCCAGATTTTTGTAGAAATCCTCTTATTACTAACCTTGTGTAGCAACCCAAAATTTTCCCTATCTTTTTCTAACCTTAACTGGATTTTGCTTCGCATTCATTTGCATCTCCATTAGGTCATAACTCGTAATCATAGATCGCATTTGTTTTCTAAGAAATGGGATCAAAGCATCTCTCGGTGGTTCGAGATTTCCCTGGTCAGAGGAGATTTTGTTTGTTATCACATTCAAGTTGAAGCAAAGCTGAATTCTCATCATTATGTGTATCTTCTTATCAAAGTTCAGCAAGTATCAATTTTATTGTCTTCAAGGTTTGTCAGGCATCAAGAGCCCAGGGTTTCATCACTTCCTTGGTTCAAATTCGTTGGCAATCTTGTATTCAACTGGCTCAAGGATAAGGTTTGTTTCTCACCATGGATAAGAGATCAGCATTATCAAAGACGAAGGCATAATTTGAAATCGAGTGTGGTTGTTCAGCTATGATCCAGTACAGATGGATGTTTGACCTAATCTCGGTCAAACTATCAAGAAATTGTTCCAAGTGCGAGTTATTTGCGCCAGTGGTTTATTTTTCAAGTAGTGACTGCTCAAAGTCAGGATGTCTTGTGTTGAGATTGTTCAGTTTATCAAGCAGTGGTTCAAGTGAGGTTTGGATTCAGAAAGTCAGGTTCATCGTAGTCAAAGTTCATCAGTTAAATATTCAACTGTGTTCATCTGTGGATTCATTTTCCCAGATAATTGATTCAGACAAATTTTGAAGTGATTCAGAACTTATTATCAGAGATTCAGAGGATGTTTGATTCAGATGTTCTGTTTCAGTGGCAAGATTGTTCAGTGGTAGTTGTGATCATTTTATCAGAGGCGTGTGAAAAATTTTGGGAGTGGTTTTGGATTCTTTTGGTTATCCATTTTCTAAACCGAGTTCATAATCTTTTTCTTCAAGCGTTACCCTTCCATATCCATTTTTTAATTCACTTCATAAGCCATTTCTTTTCTTAAAACCTCTTTTTTAATCCATTTCTATTATCCACAATCTTAAACACTTCCTTCATCCAATTAAATCCATACCATTTTATTTAATCATATTTTTCTCTAAATCCACTTATAAATCCATTTTAATATCTATTCAATATCTAATAACCCATTTTCATGTCCAATATCCAAGTTAATATCCAAATTCACTTGTCCATTTATCTAAATCATTTTCCTTCTAAAAAAACCAAATTTCTTAAACCCACACTCTTAGAGTTCATTTACAAATTGAAGCCCATCTTTGTTCTTACAATTCAATTACCAAAAATTGCCAAAAAATATAATATAAAAACACGCTCCCATCATTTTTACAACAAGCCATTAGAATACACAAGCCAAAAACAAATTTCAACTTTCAGCTGACACTCAAGCCACTACGCATCCGTTACGCACCACCAACCCAAATGTATCGCACGAAACCTGCACACAGCAAATTCACAATTCACAATTTCCAGGTCCCACAACCTCACAACAAATTGGAAAACATCATGGCATGTACTACCTATATAACGACAAAACCGAAACCGCAGCCATACCCCTTAAGCCAACACCACAACCTTGTCTTGCGAACCTGCTAACAAAAAGAAATATGCCTTGGTTCATACACGATCAACAATTTCAATAAACCATCACAAGCTTCGTATAGCCGCGTCATCATGCATCAAAGCAGGTCCCCACTAACCATCACACATCAACAGCATATGACACACACAATAGAACAAACCAAAGGGATTTCGCTTGCAAATGACTTGTACCACCACAATACACAACAATACCAAGTTTCATACGCACCAAAACCGTACATCCAACGTTGCCAAACCTCGTTTCATTTCCACACAATCACAACTCGTACGCAAAGCACCCTCACCAATTCACAGCTAATCAATTCCTTTCCTCAATTCATTCTCCATTCTACCCTTCACTCCCTCTATAAATCCAACCTTGTTTTCTCTCATTCCTCAAGTTTTTAACAGCCAATGTTACCCTGCTCCAACAACAACACAAACCTTCATTGCAAACTTCAACCATATCTTCTTAATCCTCCTTCATTCTTTGTTGAACCCATATCAAATCCCCTCAATCCTTTTCTTTCTATCGAATCAACAACCACCTTCGAAGTCACAAACCAAGAACAATCAACCCAAAACCCTTTTCGAATCAAACCCAGAAATTAAAGAGAAGAAGGAGAGTGAGAGCAGAACTGAGACAGAACGAGAAAGAGAGATTCAAACCCACAAACCTAGAATCTGAAGGTGAATCAAATCGTGAATGAAAGAGAACGAGGAGATGAAACTGTGACGGATGAAAGCGAAACAGAAAGGTTGGAGTATCGATTTTGCGTAGATGTGTTGATTCTTGTTCCAAATCCTTATTACTGCTTATGAAAACATTGGCGCGATGATGAAGCGGTAGCTTCTGAGCATCCTTGTTGAACCATTTTGACCCATGCCCTTCTTTTTAATTTGGAAACCGTGTTGTTGTTTTTCTGTTGATTTAAGAAGTAAACGTTGCCTTGCGTGAAAGATTGATACGCTGACCTAGTGGCTTTGCCATTATCTATTTTGAAAGAGCTTAAGGATCTGTTTCCTTGCCCATCAGTGTTTTTATGGGCGGATAATGGGCATTGATAAGCCCATATATTTTTCCACGCCACTCTTTTTTTTTCTTTTTTGGCGAGTTGCTATAGGATGGGTGATGGGCTCATAATCCCATATGATCCCAAACTGATCCATTTTTATCACCAAATCATGTTGTGCACCCCCTTAGTTGTTTTAGTTTAATGTTTTAGTTTATTGATTTTTTAGCTATTAATTCTTATTTTTTTGTCTAAGTATTCTCAAGTTTTTTTTTTCTTTTTTTTTTCAATTTTCATTATCAATTTTATTATGGGTCGATGATATAACAAACGATCATGGTTTAGTCGATTTCATTAAATCGATAAAATTTTGATCAATATGAGACCACTTTTTTTTATTTCTCTTTTTGATCTTACTTCGATTTCAATGTCATTCAATTTTGGTCGATGAAAGTCAAAAAATCATAAGTTATCGATTTGTCGATTCAACATTGTGATTAAGACTAGACCATTTTCAATTCTATTTCATTTTGATTTTAATTTCAACTTTATTTTCATTTTTGCTCCATGACAAGAATCGAGGATCGTCAATTTTTATTGATGTAGATTCGTGAGACCATTTGCTTACTTTTTCGTGTGGCACGATTTGATTGGAGAACGATCCTCAATAACATTTCTCCATCGTGTTTTAGCACAAATATTATTGAACGACCTCCAATAGTTTAATCTTCATCATAGATCGAGCTATGATGGTTTAGTTTTAAAGTGGACCTAATTCGTCCGATTAACAATTAACCACTAACTTTAACTTTTGTCCATATATTTCTTGGTTATACTTCTTGGTTAGCTCTTTGTTTAGTTCTTGTTTTAAACATTGACTGGTTGATTGATACTTTGGCGTGGATTTCTTCTTGTGCTTTAGCTGCTGCAATTGTTCTTGAATTTTCGTGCGCGCATCGAAGAGGCAACAAACCTTCTCCGTTAGGTACCCCTTGAGACCCAACTTTATCTTGCATGCCTCATTTTAGGGGTTTTATCCATTTTAGAAGCATATTGAGTACATCTGAAGTCCTTCCTCAAAGTAGGCTCTGTTTGCGCATCATGTTTAGTACTCAGATGTTGTGTATCTTCTTTTGTATCAACATGTCGATGTTTAAACGCTTGTACATTTCTTTGCTTCTATTTCACCTTTTTTGAATCTTGTTCACATAAGTTTGTTGATATCTGTGATTGAATTGGATAATGTTTACTTGTGTTTGTTCACATGATCCCTTAGGATTCCTAGCTCGACTTAATTTCCGATTAAGCTTGAGGTAGGAGAGACATTAGGCTTTCAATCCTTTGTATGATAACATGTAGGACCTGTAATACCCCAAAATTTGCTCTCCCTTTTTGTCATCATAGCATGGCATTATCATTTATCATATCATATCCACCTCATTAACATTACATTGCATTTAACATAGAAAAATGAAGCATGGCATCCTTCTTACCATCAGGGCATGTGATCAGGTGGAAGGTGGATAATCAAGGAATCATTCAAAGCACAAAAAGGTCAATCAAGTTGGCTCTAGGCAAGCCAAGAGGTCTCTCATGTCTCATACTATCTCAATTGATCTTCCAAAACCTCAAGGAAGTGAGATTCAATGGGAGATTGAAGCATTACATCTTTCACTATGCAAGAGATTCAAAAACTGAAGGAAAACCCTCAAAAGAGATAGCTCATTGATCCAAAATCATCCTCAAATGGTATATCTCATCATCCTTTAAGAAGATACACAACATACTCTGAGGAATTTGAAATTGGAGACTGCACTTTTACCTCCTAACCAGAGGGGACCAAAATTAGGGTTTCCATTTAAATCAGGGAATCTTTGCTTTTTTGGGCAAGATTTGATGTCATGGTTTCCTATATGTCCCTAGGTATATGGATGTGGAAGATTGCATCTCAATTGGTTTTAGAAGTGATTCAATTGGAAGAAAGATAAAAAATCAAGGAATTTGGGGCCAAGTCAAATAATCAGAGGAAAAAGTCAACCCTTGACTTTTTAAGGCCAAATTCATGAAATTCATGTTACATATGTCCAATGTACAAAATTTGATCAAGAAACTCCAAAGGAATCATGAAAAAATCAAGATGTGGAAAGTTGCCATTTTTGGATGAAGAAGGGTTACTAAAAATAGCAAGTTTTGGCCATTTTGCATCAGAGTTTGAACCAAGGCCATTCAAATTTGGAGCACCAGATGAAAAATCCACTCTGCCTCAATGAAAGATCTTGTTTTAAGCTTCAAATCCATGTGTAGAACATCTCCATTGGATAAAAATTGAGAGAGTTATAGATGATCAAAGTTGAGGGAAACTTGGGCAAAATGCAAGTCAGCTTGGGCAAGTTTCAGGTCACGCGCATGTCATTTCTACAAACACCTGGTGTGCCAAATGTCCACTCATTTTTCTCATGGTTAAAGGCCTCAAATGAAAAACTTGTCAACATCAAAAATGTTCCTTGTAATGTCTTCTTCAAGTTTCATGTTGGACAAAATTTCATCTGATCAAGGTATGATGGAGAAATAGTGGCCTCAAGTTAGGGTGGTTATGCTGAAATTTTGTGCCATGCCAGCCTTGCCAACCGACCACCTGATGCGCCCATCATCCAGTCTGGTGTGCTTAAGTTTATAGTCATTTTGGAGCATGTTTGAAGTATCATATCAACTCCAATCTCAAACCAAACTTGTTGCATTATACTCCCTCTTTCCAATGAACCCAAAAACTCACCAAACTATTCATTGAGTAGAGAGAAAAACATCACCAAACCTCCCTATGTTTCACTGATACATTGATGGCTTTGCTGCATAACTTGGTTCAGACATCCATCAAACAATTCTTTCCCTTATTTGAGCACACCATGAACATCACATACACTGCTATAGCACGTGCCTTGCATGAAAATGGAAAGAGAAAACTTGCTGAGAAAGTTTTCTAATACACAACCATGCCATTCATTTCACTTTCACCTCACCATTATCCTCACCATAAGTGACCATGAGCTCTTCCACACTAAAACAAAACCTCTCCAACTCGTGTTACTAACTGTCATGACTCATTCTGTTAACTCAAACTCAGTTAACTAACTCAGTTAACTGTAGTTCTAACCATCAACCACCAGGGTCAAATCATAACCACGCCTATATAAACAATTCTAACAGATTTGGAAAGGGAGATTCTCATTGTTTCACTCTCACTCCAAAAGCACTCTCAACTTTCTCTCTGAATTTTCTCTCTACCTGCACGAATTCCTCAAGTTCTTCTTCAACCTTCACAATCAAGCAAGAAGACATCACTGAAGCATGGAATAGCACAGTTGTCTCCAATTTCAGATTCAGATTTCCTCTTATTCTCAAGATCAAATAGCATTTATTTTGCTCAAATTGAAGTTCTAGAAGTTCAAGAACAATTTCTCACCTCTGGTTTTCTCAAAAATCCAAAGATCTTCAAGTTTCAGGTTCCAAAAGTTCTCAAACTTTGCTTGCACGATTTGATGTTATTTTAACTGGTTGATGTGTTATTTGAGCTTATTAGAAGCTATATGAAACCGGTTAGTTGATAGAGCTCCTTAGGAGTTTAGAACTGAAACTTAGGGCAAATTTCTCTTCTTCGATTCTCTGTATCCATGCTTGATCTTTGAATTTTGTTGTTGGATTTGTGTTCCTCATGAGCTTAGCTTTCGTTTGGTATATGGCTTGTGAATTTCTGGAGAAAATGTGAGTTGCAGGTGGTGGCTGCTGGCCGGAGAAGATGACCGGAGGTCATCTCCGGCCGGTGACTTTAACTGTTAGGGTTTGTGTGCGTTTTAATCTCAGCCGTGTGTTTTTCATGATCGTACGCTCCAAAATGTGACAGCACATTAAAAATCACATGCCACTCACGTGCATTTTTCTGAATTTTATTTAAACCTTGTGTGGCCTGGTACATGGTAAGTGGCATGTGTCCTCACGTGCATGCGTTGATTTTGAGTACTTTGACTTTGGTTTGACTTGGACTTGATCTAATGGTTGTGAGTGAGTCAAGATTGTTGACTGAGGGTTCATGCTTGTTATTGTGTTATGCGCGCTTAATGGACCTATGCAGATTGATAATCACACCCCTCTGTTTGGAAGCCCAATGAATTTGCACTGTCCAATTGCTATGTTCATACCCCCTGCATTTTGCATTTATTTTTCATTTTTTATTTTTTTGCTACACGTTTCATAATTAATTTTTAAAAATACCAAAACATATTGGAAAATTCTACAAAAATTCATGTGTATTCTTAAAACATTTAGGAAATTTTTCATGATTTTATTTTCTGATTTTATGACCTTTTTGCCCCTGTTCCATAATTTTCTTGGAATTTCCACTTAGATGCATTCTAAGCATGATACATGAATTTGTTTAATTTTGTTCTTGCTCATTACCAACTATTTTGACATGATTCTTTTTGCATTGATTCACTAATACATTGAATCATGTTAGATGATTTTTGTTTGATTTTTTAGGTCACTTTATCATATGTCTTGATGCCTATATTTGCTCCACTTTGCATGATGTTTCAATTTGACCTAATTGCTTTGTTTGAAGTCATTTTGCTCTGAATTTTTACATGCTATCTTGATGTATGATGCATTTCTGACCTAGGCATTCCAATGATATGCTAGCATAATTTTCATGAATCCATTTGGTCTTTGTTTGATGCATCACATTGGATGTATAATCCATGGCATGTCATTACAACTTTAGTGCATGTTTACATGAATTCTTTTGTGCACATTTGTATGAGCATTTGCATATGTTATGAGCCATTCATATGATATTATAGGTCTTTGACACACATTATAGGTCATCTTTACATGTTCATTTCAATTTGAACTTTGTGCATCATTAACATGTATTGTTTGCCCTTTCTTTTTGAACTTTCATTTCAATTCTTCTTATATTACTTCTTGAATGTCTTGAAGTTACCTCATAAATACTTTTGAGATGTTTATAAACCATTTTCCATTTAGTTTCAATTCTGGTTGTTGATTTACATGTTCCATTTATGCATGTCCTCTTCATTTCTTTCCATCTTTCATCTACCCTTTCTTCTTGTAACATGTTTAAATGCTAATGGATGATGTTTGTTGCCTATTCACTTGCACTTGTATGATGATATTCATTTGTTTACCATATGATGCCCATTCTGGTTGTGGTTCTAGGATTTGTTTTCTCATTTAATTCTTTTGAGTTTTATGATGCATTACATGTTCTTTTACTTCTTATACTTCTTATACATGTTTACTAACCATGTAGGGGCTTTGGTAAGTTTCAATTGAGTGTGGATAAGGAATCCACATTCAACTTCTATCCTTTCTCTTTTACAATTCCATTTTGTGTTTTGTTAAGCACTTATGTGCTTTCTTTTAATAACTCATCACTTTCCCTTTGTGAATTACAATTCATCTTCTACTTTAGAAGTGAATTGTTTAATTCATTCTTTCTTTAGACTTTAGGTTGAAACCTCACAAACTTTAGGATCACTCCCTTAACTAATCAATTAGGATTGAGTCTTAGTCCATATAGATTTTACCTTTACCTTCTCTTGAGTCTTTCATCTTCTCATCTCAAAGAAAATTCAAAACATATAATAAAGGTAGGCATTTATTGCATTTAGGCCTTTCATATAAAGAAAAGATTATAAGGGGTCTTCTCTTGTAATCTTAGAATGTGTAGCATATAGCCCATCTTGGGTCAATGTGTTAAACATTTGATCTTGTATGAGGGACTTAAATGCAATACTTGTTGAAGGTGCAAATAATAAAAAACACTTCTTCACTTCATAATCAACAAAACACTTAATAAACACAAGTATGCTAGTGTGTTTGAACCTTGATAATTGGAATTAAGTGTGAGGGTCTTCTTCACCCTTAGTGTGCTTTCTTACCCATTCCATCTTGGAATGTGAGAAGGTACACATTCCAATGACTAAGATCCAGATACACTGTCGTATGAAAACAAATCCAAAACACTTCCTTCTAAAAGACAAAAAACAAACAATAACGTCTTTCCTTCGGGAATTCTTTTCTCACCTCATTCACTCTTAGCGTACGAACGCGCTTCTACTCGTTCTCTTGCAAGATGGTAACGCACTCGGACCAGCGAGCCTGCAACACCTGAGCTAGAACGTCAGCCGTTCTCTAAAAAACACAAACAATTCATCCCTAGTGAGGGGAACTACGTCGCTCTGATTCTCATGCTCCCGATGAGATACGTAGGCAGTGGGGTAGGGCCCATGCGAGCACTTCTTTTATTTTCCCTACGTTTGTTTCCCGTTCCTTTTCTTTTCTTTCTCCTTTCTTTCTTTCAGTTCCTTTTTCAGTATTCTTTTCTATCACCCTTTGATCGAGACAAGCAAGCGTGGATCCCATCGGGTACGATGGACGTGAGGGGGTGCTAATACCTTCCTCTCGCGTAACCGACTCCCGAACCCAGTTCTCTTGGTCGTAAGACCATGCTTTTCCTTTCTCTCAGGTTTACGCGGTGTTTCCTTTCCCTCTCTTGGGATAAATACACATTGCTGGCGACTCTGTTTCGGTGCCACTTTCGCGTTTGTACTAGGATAAAAATCCCGGGAGCGACAGCTGGCGACTCTGCTGGGGAAATGAGCCATTAAAACTCTGGTTTCCTTAGCGAGTCAATCCTAGCGCTTGTCTGCTTTTCTTTCATTGGGTGTTTAATGTTGTGCTATATGTTGTTGTTTATTTATTTTACTGTATTTACCGCATTTTAGCATTACATATCATATATTATATTGTGTTGCACTGTTTTGTCTGTTTGGCGGGATGGGTGTTCTGAGAGATAAGCTCACTACACAGGCTTGAGTACACACATAGGTATTAGAGTGGATAGTCATGACGCTTGCGTGGTGGTGACCACGTATTGTTGTTCATGAGACCCACAACCAGACGAGGTTCTATCAGGAGCTTTCTGCTACTGCATGTTATGCAGGCCAGTGGTTATTCTCTTGAGGAACTGTCGACTCTGGTGACCATTCCCGAGGACTCAGTTGCGGCACTCCTCCCGAGTTGCAGACCACATTCCGTGGCAAACCCATTGCACATTCTCGATCCGAGGACCCAATGCTGGGAACTTGCTATAGGACATCCCTTTTTGAAAGAGAATCAGCGGAGGCACTCCTCGATTGGCGGTAGTACTGTACCCTGAGGGATGAATGTACTATTGCTTCTCGACCTCAGTGCCAGAAGCTGAGGACCTTTTTGTTTTGGAGAATCAGTTGAGGCCTCCTCGATTGATGATGATGCCAAACCAGAAATGGTGAACGTATCATCATTTCTCGACCTGAGAGCCCGGGATACTGAACATCCTAGTGCCCACATGTGAGAAGGGCGGGTTGTTTACAGGTTTGCAGGTAACCATGACCTCCTACATACCCGGTTTTCTATCATCATTGCACAAAAAGGAAGTTTCATCCTATTGTATTCAGATGGTTCTTATCTATGGTTCTATATTAGTCTCAGAGCTACACTGACACCGTTCACAGTTCAGCACAGACACCTGATTACCTGATCACATTGCCCTTTGCATTGCATTATCATATCCTAACATACATGTTTATTCATTTCCAGGTGCATATATTACCCTTGATTCCAGTCATCAGGTCCCTGCAAAGATGAACACTAAAGAAAGGAAGAATATCATCAGCTATAAGTTCCTTACGCCTACTTTAGGCCCTATTGTTATGCTGAAGGGAATGGCGAGCCCTGCAGTACGAGAAGCTTTTGAAGAGAAATATGGGTGGATTTTATCTATGGTCCGTAATGTCAGTGATTATGAAGCCAGAGGTCTCCATACGTTGATGCAGTTCTATGATCCGCCTCTGAGATGTTTTGTATTTCCAGACTATGTGTTGGTTCCTACCCTGGAGGAGTATTCCAACATGTTGGGGATTGCTATCAAGGAGGAGCCCCCTTTCTTTGGATCGGTGGGGGATCTTGACTTTGGGAAGTTGGCTGGTGCTCTTTATTTGAGCAAATCAGAGTTAAGTGACAATGTCTCCAACAAAGGAAAGTTTCGTGGTTACAAGCTGGAATATCTGATTAAGAAGGCCCAGGAAGCAGCTAAAGGCGAGAATTGGCTTGTTTTTAATGCTTTGTTAGCCCTTTGTATATACGGCATAGTGTTGTTTCCCAACGAGCCGGATTTCATTGATACGGACGCTATACGAATATTCATGATGAAGAACCCGGTGCCAACGCTACTGGGAGATCTTCACTACTCGTTGTACAACCGAAACGAAAAGAAAAGAGGAGGGATAATTCGTTGTTGTGCACCTTTGTTCTATAAGTGGTTTGCAGGCCGTTTACCACAATCAGGGGCTTTTGTGGATTCCAAAGATTCTCTAGAGTGGAAACAGCGTTTAATGGGATTGGTGGCCAAGGACATCGTATGGGTAGATCATGGGCTGATTGGCAAGAATATTATCCACAGCTGTGGTAAGTTCCCTAACGTTCCACTGATAGGAAGGCTGGGTGGGATTAACTACAATCCTTCTTTGGCCATTCGACAATTTGGGTATGCCCTGACAGGTCCGCCTATTAAGAGAGATGTGGAGGAGTCCCTCTATTTTCATACATCAGATGGTTGGGAAGCAGCACAGAAAGCTTCTGAAAGCTGGGGTAGCATACTGAAAAAGGGGAAAGTTACTCTAGGCAAGCCTAACAACCGGGTTTATCCAGCATATGAAGAGTGGGTGAAGAAAAGAGTTGAAGATTTTCTCTTGCCTTTTGGTAAGGCACCCCTTTTGTATCCGGAGAATGAGAAAGCAAGAAGCACTGCTACTGTGGAAGAAGTTGACAAGTTGCAAGCCTTGGTGGAAAAGCTCCAAGGAGAGAATTCCGAGTTGAGTAGCCGTCTTCAGAATGCTCTACATGCCAACAAAGAGCTGGAGCGGAAAGCCCAAGATGCTGAACAAATCCTAACTGCAAAAGAAAAAGACTTTGCTGGAAGAGCACAACATTTCCGGAAGATTAGTAAAGGTGCTGATGATGCTACTCAAGCCCACAAGCAAACCAAACAGGCGTTAGCACAGACCAAAGAAAAGTTAACAAAGTTTCAGCACGCTTGGGACGAAGTTAGGATAGAGAATGCTGAATTACAGGAACAGTTGCAGATTAAGGACGAAGAGCTTGAAAAGGCGCATGAGCAGAGGAGAAAGTATCGGGAAAGCCTCGGTAAGAGTCAAGAACAGCTAGAAGAAGCTAGAGGTGAGCTGAGGAATACCAAGAAAGAGCTTGAAGAAGTCATGATAGAAAGGGAGATACTCAAGACGCAAGCCGGCATAAAGAGACACAAAGGAGTGTGTGATGACGAGGCTCTGATGCTGCATATGGGTTCTTTAACTGAAGCTCTTGAGAAAAGGGATGTCTTGATCAAAGAAATGATTGAAAAGCCGAATCACCAGCGTACCCGTATACTTTTTGAGGAGATCAAATATTCAAGTGATAAGCTGAAGGATGTGGAATTGTCAGACTGATGTTCTTTTCCTTATATTTTGTTGTTAATGGTTACCATCAGGCTTGTTGATGGATCCATTTTTCCTTGTATTGCATTTGCGGTTGAACCTTTCTTAATTGTACTTGAATACTTTGTTGAATGAGTATGAGCAGTTTTATTCAGAATTATTCCTTATCAGATAGCTGCACACAAGCACATGACCACGACACGTCTCTTTATATCACAATTTCTGGTCTTCAGATTTCTGTGGTTTGGATTGGAATCAGGGTATAAAGCACCTCGGAAATGACAAACATGGCATTGCATGGCATTGCATATCATTTTGCATTTTTTGTTACTTGCTTTTCAGGTACTCGTTGCAGGGTCTCTAACCTTTATTTGGTTTCAGGCAGTATAGCGGAGAATCATATTCACCGATATTCGACGCGAAGAAATCAAGTAAGAATCATGGATCAAGTGCAAAGTGATTTGGCGGAAATGAGGGCGCGTATGGACCAGTTCATGACCCTCATGACTGGCATGGCGCAAAATCAGGAGAGACTGAGGCTTCTGGTAGAGCGTCCCGACAATGGGCCCGAAGGTGATCATCATGACAATTCACAGGGACATGGCATTCCTCCTCCCAGTGGCAACCCTCCTCCTGGTGGTAACAATCGGGGTAATGGAAATGGTAGGCAGGCTGGTGTTACTCTTGAAGATACTCTGGAAGACCAATTTACTCTGCTGGATGCTGATGTGGGTAATCACGGTGATCGAAGGTACGATGAGTTAGCAGAGAAGATCAGGGCCATAGAATGCAAGAACTCTATGGGTATTGATGTTACCAGCTTGGGGCTGGTCTCAGGAGTCAGAATTCCCCCTAAATTCAAACCTCCCACTTTTGATAAGTATCACGGCAATGCGTGTCCCCAAACGCATCTTCAAGCTTACTTTGGGAAGATTTCAGCCCATACGGATGACGAGAAGCTATGGATGCACTATTTTCAGGACAGCCTGGCGGGGGCGTCTTTGACCTGTTACATGAAGTTGAGTAGAGCTGCTGTGAAGAATTGGAAAGATCTGGCAGAAGCGTTCCTGAAGCAATACCAATATAATATTGACATGGCGCCCAACCGCACCCAATTGCAGGGATTGTCACAAAATGCCAAGGAGAGTTTCAAAGAATATGCACAGAGGTGGAGGGAAATGGCTGCCCAGGTTCAACCTCCCTTGTCAGACAGAGAAATGGCAGATATGTTCATGGGCACCTTGCAAGGGGCCTATCTGGATAGATTAGCTGCTTGTCCGTCAACTGGATTTGCTGATATTGTGATTGCGGGAGAAAGAATAGAAAGTCTGTTAAAGCTTGGAAAGATCCAGGATGTGAGTGGGGCTGGCTCTTCGGGGACGAAGAAACCGTTCGCTAGTAACCAGAAAAGAAGAGAAGGTGATACGAATGCTGTGTTTAGAGGACGAGGCAGAGGGTGTTCTCGAGCTTATTATCAGGTAGATGCTGTGACAATCCCCACACCGTCTGTTCAGAAACAACAACCCCAACAACAAGTTCAACAGCAACAACCTTTTTTCCAGCAAAGGTCTAGACAGAGGGATCGTAAGATGGATCCTATCCCTATGACTTATGCCGCGCTGTTGCCTCGGCTACTCGAGTTAAAGTTGGTAGAACTCCGTACTATGAAAGCTCCGGTTGCTGGAAACCTGCCACCTAACTTTGATGCTAATGCTCGTTGTGAGTTCCACTCAGGTGCTCAGGGGCACTCCATTGAAAAATGCTGGGCTTTCCATCATAAAGTACAAGATTTGATTGATGCTAAAGCCATCAATTTCTCTCCCGCTCCTAATATTACTCAGCATCCCATGCCTGATCATAGTGCAGCAAATGTGTACGCTATTGAAGATGGGAGGAGATTGAATTTGGTGTTAGACGTTCATCAAGTGAAAACTTCTTTGTTGGTTGTAAAAGATCGTTTATTGAAGGGACAGGTGTTCCCGGGCTGTAATCAAGATTGCTCTGAGTGTATGAATCAGGAGAACGGCTGTGATAAGTTGAAGATGGGTTTACAGAATCTGATCGATGAAGGATGTCTACAGTTCGACAGAGTCGTGAAAGACACTGATGAGATATCAACCGTGACCATCTATTACACTCCCGCTGAGATTCAAGTGCCGGTCAATGCAGTTCCCGTGGCGAGTGTTGCGCCAGAAGGGCCCAGTCCTGTCACTATCACGGTGCCAGGACCAATTCCGTTCACATCTACGAAAGCTATCCCATGGCACTATGGGGCAGATGTATATTACGAAGGTAAAAAGCAGGAAGTTGAGCCGTCAGTCAGCCCAAATATTGATAATGTAGGGGGTGTAGGGGGCTTTACAAGGAGTGGAAGGTTGTTCGCTCCCCAAACCTTGAGAAGTGATGAGGAGGCAGAAGCCGCAGCAAAGGCTAAAGGTAAACAGGTGGTTGAAAATGCGCCTACACCTGAAGCCGAGACAAAGATTACTTTTGATAAGGAAATGGAAGAATTTATGAAGATAATCAAGAAAAGCGATTATAAGATTGTGGACCAACTGAATCAGACCCCTTCAAAAATTTCAATCTTGTCACTATTGATGTGCTCTGATGCGCACCGGCAGGCGTTGTTGAAAGTGTTGAAGAGTGCATACGTGCCACAAGAAATTACTGTTAATCAGCTCGAGGGCGTAATCTCCAATGTTAATGTCAGCCATGGCTTGGGCTTTACAAGTAGAGATTTGACTGTTGAAGGAAGAAACCATAATAAGGCTTTGCATATCACGATGGAGTGTAAGGGCGCAGTGTTATCTCATGTACTGGTAGACACTGGTTCATCACTTAATGTCTTGCCCAAGAAGGCATTGATGAAGCTGGAAGTTGATGGTTTGATCTTAAGGCCTAGTGAATTGGTGGTCAGAGCATTCGATGGAACCAGACGATCTGTGTTTGGTGAGGTGGAATTGCCCGTACAAATTGGACCACAGGTATTCAAATCCACGTTCCATGTAATGGACATACAACCTGCATATAGCTGCCTATTGGGACGCCCTTGGATTCACGGAGCCGGGGCTGTTACTTCTACTCTACACCAAAAGTTGAAGTATGAATTTGAAGGGCAGGTTGTGACAGTGTGTGGGGAAGAAGACATCTTTGTGAGTCACCTGTCCACGTTCAAGTACATTGAAATGGATGGGGAAATTCATGAGATGCTGTGCCAATCATTTGAAGCAGTCAACATTGACGATGCACCTGAGTCTTCTTCTGTACCAGTTGGGGCTGGTACCTCCATTTCATCTTACAAACAAGCTGTCGAAGTCGTCAGGGCAGGCAACGCCCAAGGTTGGGGCAGGTTGATAGAGACCCCAATGAAGGAAGACAAATTTGGTATTGGTTATCATCCCTCTACAACTTCAGATGCGGGGAGCAGGGGACCCATTACTTTCAATAGTGGGGGAATTATCTACATGGACCAGTCTTGTGCAGCCACAGAGGATAGTGTTGACAGTGATTGTGACCTGGACAACTGGGTACGCCCTCATGTTCCGGGACAACAAGTGCAAAACTGGTTCGTTGAAGAAGTCATCCAGGTTACTCTTCAGACAGAGTAATTTTTCTTTGTTTTTTCTAACCATAATGCATGACAAAATCTTGCGCTCTGCCCAAGGCGTATAGATTCATTTGTAGGGCCACCATGGTTGCATTTGCAATGTTTAATCATTAATAAAGGACGTTTTGCAATCAAATTTTGTTCTCTGTCTTTCAGTTTTTATTTTTGCACAAAAAATATAAAATGGCAATGTTTCATTTTCTTTTGTTTTGCTTAAAAATAAATTCTAAAATAAGGCATGAACCCGTTCATGCAGACTTGATCCTCCGGATACCACTGATAACGATTTTGATATGGCCATGTATGACTTTGACAATCCGATTTATCAAGCCGAAGAAGGGGATGGGAAAGATTGTGAACTTTCTGAAGAACTGGCCAGATTGTTGAAACAAGAGGAAAGGGTCATCCAGCCTCATCAGGAGACTGTAGAAATCATCAATATTGGTACCAAGGACGCCAAGAAAGAGATCAGGATTGGTGCCAGCTTGCAAGCAGATGTGAAGCAAACTTTGACGGAAATGTTGCGCGAGTATGTTGACATCTTCGCCTGGTCATATCAAGACATGCCGGGGTTGGATACAGATATTGTTGTGCACAGGCTGCCATTGAGAGAAGAATGTCCGCCAGTCAAGCAGAAACTTCGTCGGACTCACCCCGACATGGCCTTAAAGATTAAGGAGGAAGTCCAGAAGCAGTGGGACGCTGGTTTTCTTGCTGTGACAAAGTATCCTCCATGGGTAGCCAACATCGTGCCAGTACCGAAGAAAGATGGAAAAGTGAGAATGTGTGTGGATTATCGAGATCTTAATAAAGCTAGCCCGAAAGATGATTTTCCACTACCTCATATTGATGTGCTGGTCGATAATACAGCTCAGTTTTCAGTGTTCTCATTTATGGACGGTTTCTCCGGGTACAACCAGATCAAGATGGCACCTGAAGACATGGAGAAGACCACGTTCATTACTCCGTGGGGTACATATTGTTATAAAGTAATGCCTTTTGGGTTGAAAAACGCAGGGGCAACGTACCAGCGGGCGATGGTGACATTGTTTCATGACTTGATTCATAAGGAGATCGAATGTTATGTAGATGATATGATTGCCAAGTCGAGAACAGAAGAGGAACATCTGGTTAACCTGAAAAAGCTGTTTGAAAGGTTGAGAAAGTTCCGTCTGAGATTAAATCCAAACAAGTGCACGTTTGGGGTGCGTTCTGGAAAGTTACTGGGTTTCATTGTGAGCGAAAGAGGAATCGAGGTTGATCCTGCCAAGGTGAAAGCAATACAAGAAATGCCTGAACCGAGAACAGAAAAAGAGGTTCGTGGTTTCTTGGGTAGATTGAACTACATTGCAAGGTTCATATCTCACCTAACAGCCACGTGTGAGCCAATATTTAAATTGTTAAGGAAAGATCAAACGGTCAGGTGGAATGACGATTGCCAATTGGCATTCGATAAGATAAAAGAATACTTGCAGGAACCTCCGATTCTAATACCTCCAGTTGAAGGGAGACCGCTGATAATGTATCTGACAGTGCTTGAAGGTGCCATGGGTTGTGTTCTCGGTCAACATGACGAGACAGGTAGGAAGGAGCATGCTATTTACTACCTGAGCAAAAAGTTCAATGATTGTGAGTCCCGATACTCAATGCTTGAAAAGACATGCTGTGCGCTTGCATGGGCCGCTAAGCGATTGAGGCAATATATGGTTAGGCACACGACTTTGTTGATTTCAAAAATGGATCCTATCAAGTATATTTTCGAGAAACCAGCATTGACAGGCAGAGTTGCACGGTGGCAAATGGTCTTGACAGAGTATGACATTCAGTACACTTCACAAAAAGCCATCAAAGGAAGTATCTTGTCTGACTATCTTGCGCAACAGCCGATTGATGATTACCAACCCATGAAATTTGACTTCCCTGATGAGGACATCATGTTTCTCAAAGCTAAAGACTGCGAGGAACCACTTCCGGAGGAGGGGCCAGACCCTGAATCCAAATGGAGTCTGATGTTTGATGGGGCTGTCAATATGAATGGGTGCGGAGTTGGAGCAGTCCTTATCACGCCGGAAGGTGTTCATATGCCTTTCACTTCCCGAATAACTTTCGGGTGCACCAACAATGAAGCAGAGTACGAAGCTTGTATAATGGGGATCGAGGAGGCGATTAATCTACGGATTAAGACCCTTGATATATTTGGTGATTCAGCCTTGGTAATCAATCAAGTGAAAGGGAGTTGGTACACGCACCAAGCAAATCTAGTGCCGTATAGAGATTATACGAGGAGATTGCTGACATTTTTCACAACAGTGAAACTGTACCACATTCCTCGAGATGAGAATAGGTTCGCTGATGCCTTGGCCACTTTGTCTTCCATGATCAAAGTGCAAGGATGGAACCATGTACCTAAGATTGAGGTATCCCGCCTTGACAGACCATCATTTGTGTTTGCGGTCGATGCAACGTCTGATGACAAGCCATGGTTTCATGACATTAAGTGTTTCTTGAAAAGTCAAAAGTACCCGTCCGGGGCATCGTCCAAAGACAGGAAGACGTTAAGAAGGTTACCTGGTAGTTTCTTCCTGAACAAAGATGGCGTGCTGTATAAAAGAAATTTTGACACGGTCCTGCTTAGATGTGTGGATAGACACGAAGCAGACTTGTTGATGATTGAAGTGCACGAAGGCTCTTTCGGTACTCATGCCGGAGGGCAGGCAATGGCTAAAAAGTTGTTAAGGTCGGGATATTATTGGTTGACTATGGAGTCAGATTGTTGCAAATATGCCCGCAAATGCCATAAATGCCAGATCTATGCAGACAAGGTGCATGTGCCTCCAAATCCGTTGAGTATCATGTCGTCGCCTTGGCCGTTTGCCATGTGGGGCATTGATATGATCGGAAAGATTGAGCCTACAGCTTCCAATGGTCATCGTTTCATCTTGGTGGCAATTGATTACTTCACCAAATGGGTTGAAGCCGCATCCTATGCCAATGTTACAAAACAAGTGGTCGCTCGTTTCTTAAAACGGGATATCATTTGCCGATATGGAGTTCCCGAAATAATCATTACTGATAATGGTTCTAATTTGAACAATAAGATGATGGCTGAGTTATGCCGGGACTTCAAAATCGAACACCACAATTCTTCTCCGTACCGCCCAAAGATGAATGGCGCGGTCGAAGCGGCCAACAAAAATATCAAGAAGATTGTGCAGAAGATGGTGGTCACGTACAAAGATTGGCATGAGATGTTACCATTTGCTTTGCATGGGTATCGAACGTCGGTACGCACGTCCACTGGGGCAACCCCATTCTCACTTGTATATGGTATGGAGGCAGTGCTACCGGTTGAAGTAGAGATTCCGTCCCTCAGAGTCATGATGGATGTTAAGCTAGATGAAGCTGAATGGGTACGAGCCAGATTTGATCAGTTGAGCCTTATTGAGGAAAAGCGATTGGCGGCTGTATGTCATGGGCAACTATACCAGCGCAGAATGAAGCAGGCATTTGACCAAAAGGTGCGTCCTCGGGTTTATAAAGTCGGAGATGTGGTACTCAAAAGGATCCTTCCTCCCAATACAGATCACAGGGGCAAATGGACTCCTAATTATGAAGGTCCATTCGTGGTTAAAAAGGTCTTTTCGGGCGGAGCTTTATTGCTTACAACCATGGATGGCGAAGACTTTTCATCCCCTGTTAACTCGGACGTAGTCAAAAAATACTTCGCATGAATAGACCCGCTGGATAATAAAAATAAAAAAATCCAGGCAAAAAAGGGCATCCCGGCGAACCAAAAACAGAATAAGGTTCGGGCAAAAATTAGGGATATAATTGAAAAAAATTGTACACCCGGTAAGTTGAAAACCCGAAAGGGCAACTTAGGCAAAAAAGGGTATCCTGGTGGATCGAAAACCTGAAAGGGCGGTCCACACAAAAGAGGGATTTAAGCGAATGACTACAGTCTGAGTTATCTGTACCCATTACCGTTTGAACAACTGACGTTCTGAAGAATAGGAATCGGTCTGATCATTCCTCAGAAGGCAAGGTCGGGGAGTTTTGAAGATATACAGGTCATAACAGAATGGGAACTCAGTGGAATTCCGTTTTCACATTGCCATTAGGATAGTTTCTTTTCTCAATTTTCAGCGATCACCTCTTTCCAGGGATTGCTTCCAGATGTAATTGCCTATTCTGGGCTCTCAGTCAATAAATTGAATTTCAATAAAAAGCTTTCTATTTTTGTTTTATTGCTTTGTTTGCAAAAACGTCCTAATTGTTGATAAAACATTGCATTTGAAAACATGGCAGCCTTGCAATAACATGCGCAGAAAAAATATTTGAAATTACTTCGAATGTTGAATACTCCCGGATGGTGGATTCTAGCCACGCAATATTCGGGGCATGTGGGCATATTCTTTTGTTGCAGGTAGCAGGTGCAGATGATTTTAAGCACAAGACCAGCAATAAATCACCCCACGCAAAAAACTGGGGCAATTATGGGTAAGGAGATCGGCGTTCATCGTTCGGTCGACGATTGTTCATAACGGGTCGATATCAGTGAATTAAGTTCAACTGGGTACCGTTGCATCTCATTAAGTCGATTCTCTTATTCAGTCCTTCCAACAGCTACAAGCTTTTCTATGTCGATAACGGTCACAGGTTCCCCAAAAGAGTGGTCTCGTCGACACCGAAACTGATGGTCATTATCCCCAGCGAAGTCACAAGAGTTTGAAGAGGCTAGATCTTCTGTAAAATCCTCTTATGACATCCTCTGCGGGGACGAATTGTTGTGTTGTCCAAGCATGGGGCATGATTGTTTCCCCAGCATGAAGTGTTGGTCACCCCCAGTAGAGTTTGAGGACAGTTGGTCTTCTGTAAAATCCTCTCGAAAGGCATTCCCCAACATGAGACGTTTTAAAGCGGTTTTCTCCAACAGAGTTTGTTATAAACCCGTCATCCCTAACGGAATTGTCTAAAGGGAAGCTCGCCTAACATGGGGCATTGTAGTACTTATCCTAAGCTCGACAGTCACATTCTTCAGCAGACTACTGTGGATTTGCTTTGGGTTTCCCCAACAGATCTCTAAGGACTCTTTATAGCAAGTTGCAGTGGAATGTTCTAACCAGGATTTGCATATCCCTGGCAGAGTAGCCCTGATACCCAGCAAGATCGTATCTCTGGTCATGGTATCCCCACAGAGGTCAGCATCGAATCTTGTCAGCAACTTCCAGCTGAGTTGTTGTTCTCTCCGCAGAGGTTTATCAGATCGACAGAATCTATTCCTCAACAAGGATGGTACAGCCTTTCCCCAGCCGGGTCAGAAGGTTGATAATCCCTATAAAGGATCTTGGGTTGAATAAATCCCCAAGCAGAGTTTTAATGGCTCATTTCCCCAGCAGGACGTCATTTAAAAATTCTCATCCCCAGCGGAATCGCTGTGACCAGAATTCGTTCCCCCAAACAGATGGAATAATTCCTGGCAGAGTCGTCATTCCCTCATATCTTAAAGTCCAATTTATTTTTGGCAAGCTTGACAATTCGAAGCAGACGGATTGTTCATCCATTCGCCAGCAGAGATATTATCCTTTTAGGAGTCTCCGAGATAAAATCATTGATTGTGGTTCCTCAGCAGAGTCGGCAGAGATGTCTGGCGCAGAGGCAGAGAGTAATTCGATTTTAAAATTCTAAAAGTCCAACAGTGGATTGGCAAAAGTCCGTCTTCGGGTGGCAAAAGTCCAACAGTGGATTGGCAAAAGTCCGTCTTCGGGTGGCAAAAGTCCAACAGTGGATTGGCAAAAGTCCATCTTCGGGTGGCAAAGCAGCTAAAAGTCCAACAGTGGATTGGCAAAAGTCCGTCTTCGGGTGGCAAAAGTCCAACAGTGGATTGGCAAAAGTCCGTCTTCGGGTGGCAAAAGTCCAACAGTGGATTGGCAAAAGTCCGTCTTCGGGTGGCAAAAGTCCAACAGTGGATTGGCAAAAGTCCATCTTCGGGTGGCAAAGCAGCTAAAAGTCCAACAGTGGATTGGCAAAAGTCCGTCTTCGGGTGGCAAAAGTCCAACAGTGGATTGGTAAAAGTCCGTCTTCGGGTGGCAAAAGTCCAACAGTGGATTGGCAAAAGTCCGTCTTCGGGTGGCAAAAGTCCAACAGTGGATTGGCAAAAGTCCGTCTTCGGGTGGCAAAAGTCCAACAGTGGATTGGCAGAAGTCCATCTTCGGGTGGCACGAAGCTGCAAAGTCCACCAGTAGCGTGGCAGGCCAGTAGTCGTCTGGAATTGCATAAAAGACATTATCAAAGTCCACCAGTAGTGTGGCAGGCCAGTAGTCGTCTGGAATTGCATAAAAGACAGTATTAAAGTCCACCATCAGCGTGGCAAGCCAGTAGTCGTCTGGCATCGTTCAAAAGACAGATCTCTCCGACGTTTCATCGAGGATTCAATCCAGCAGTCTCGTTGGGTTTATATCCCTTTTCTTCTTCATCACCCAGAGCAAATTTTTGGTTATTTTTGGTATTCAATCACTATATACCTTGAAAGTCCGAAAGCATTTGCTTTCAGGCATTCAGGTCTACAGCGCTTGAATAGGGGCAGCTGTAATACCCCAAAATTTGCTCTCCCTTTTTGTCATCATAGCATGGCATTATCATTTATCATATCATATCCACCTCATTAACATTACATTGCATTTAACATAGAAAAATGAAGCATGGCATCCTTCTTACCATCAGGGCATGTGATCAGGTGGAAGGTGGATAATCAAGGAATCATTCAAAGCACAAAAAGGTCAATCAAGTTGGCTCTAGGCAAGCCAAGAGGTCTCTCATGTCTCATACTATCTCAATTGATCTTCCAAAACCTCAAGGAAGTGAGATTCAATGGGAGATTGAAGCATTACATCTTTCACTATGCAAGAGATTCAAAAACTGAAGGAAAACCCTCAAAAGAGATAGCTCATTGATCCAAAATCATCCTCAAATGGTATATCTCATCATCCTTTAAGAAGATACACAACATACTCTGAGGAATTTGAAATTGGAGACTGCACTTTTACCTCCTAACCAGAGGGGGCCAAAATTAGGGTTTCCATTTAAATCAGGGAATCTTTGCTTTTTTGGGCAAGATTTGATGTCATGGTTTCCTATATGTCCCTAGGTATATGGATGTGGAAGATTGCATCTCAATTGGTTTTAGAAGTGATTCAATTGGAAGAAAGATAAAAAATCAAGGAATTTGGGGCCAAGTCAAATAATCAGAGGAAAAAGTCAACCCTTGACTTTTTAAGGCCAAATTCATGAAATTCATGTTACATATGTCCAATGTACAAAATTTGATCAAGAAACTCCAAAGGAATCATGAAAAAATCAAGATGTGGAAAGTTGCCATTTTTGGATGAAGAAGGGTTACTAAAAATAGCAAGTTTTGGCCATTTTGCATCAGAGTTTGAACCAAGGCCATTCAAATTTGGAGCACCAGATGAAAAATCCACTCTGCCTCAATGAAAGATCTTGTTTTAAGCTTCAAATCCATGTGTAGAACATCTCCATTGGATAAAAATTGAGAGAGTTATAGATGATCAAAGTTGAGGGAAACTTGGGCAAAATGCAAGTCAGCTTGGGCAAGTTTCAGGTCACGCGCATGTCATTTCTACAAACACCTGGTGTGCCAAATGTCCACTCATTTTTCTCATGGTTAAAGGCCTCAAATGAAAAACTTGTCAACATCAAAAATGTTCCTTGTAATGTCTTCTTCAAGTTTCATGTTGGACAAAATTTCATCTGATCAAGGTATGATGGAGAAATAGTGGCCTCAAGTTAGGGTGGTTATGCTGAAATTTTGTGCCATGCCAGCCTTGCCAACCGACCACCTGATGCGCCCATCATCCAGTCTGGTGTGCTTAAGTTTATAGTCATTTTGGAGCATGTTTGAAGTATCATATCAACTCCAATCTCAAACCAAACTTGTTGCATTATACTCCCTCTTTCCAATGAACCCAAAAACTCACCAAACTATTCATTGAGTAGAGAGAAAAACATCACCAAACCTCCCTATGTTTCACTGATACATTGATGGCTTTGCTGCATAACTTGGTTCAGACATCCATCAAACAATTCTTTCCCTTATTTGAGCACACCATGAACATCACATACACTGCTATAGCACGTGCCTTGCATGAAAATGGAAAGAGAAAACTTGCTGAGAAAGTTTTCTAATACACAACCATGCCATTCATTTCACTTTCACCTCACCATTATCCTCACCATAAGTGACCATGAGCTCTTCCACACTAAAACAAAACCTCTCCAACTCGTGTTACTAACTGTCATGACTCATTCTGTTAACTCAAACTCAGTTAACTAACTCAGTTAACTGTAGTTCTAACCATCAACCACCAGGGTCAAATCATAACCACGCCTATATAAACAATTCTAACAGATTTGGAAAGGGAGATTCTCATTGTTTCACTCTCACTCCAAAAGCACTCTCAACTTTCTCTCTGAATTTTCTCTCTACCTGCACGAATTCCTCAAGTTCTTCTTCAACCTTCACAATCAAGCAAGAAGACATCACTGAAGCATGGAATAGCACAGTTGTCTCCAATTTCAGATTCAGATTTCCTCTTATTCTCAAGATCAAATAGCATTTATTTTGCTCAAATTGAAGTTCTAGAAGTTCAAGAACAAGTTCTCACCTCTGGTTTTCTCAAAAATCCAAAGATCTTCAAGTTTCAGGTTCCAAAAGTTCTCAAACTTTGCTTGCACGATTTGATGTTATTTTAACTGGTTGATGTGTTATTTGAGCTTATTAGAAGCTATATGAAACCGGTTAGTTGATAGAGCTCCTTAGGAGTTTAGAACTGAAACTTAGGGCAAATTTCTCTTCTTCGATTCTCTGTATCCATGCTTGATCTTTGAATTTTGTTGTTGGATTTGTGTTCCTCATGAGCTTAGCTTTCGTTTGGTATATGGCTTGTGAATTTCTGGAGAAAATGTGAGTTGCAGGTGGTGGCTGCTGGCCGGAGAAGATGACCGGAGGTCATCTCCGGCCGGTGACTTTAACTGTTAGGGTTTGTGTGCGTTTTAATCTCAGCCGTGTGTTTTTCATGATCGTACGCTCCAAAATGTGACAGCACATTAAAAATCACATGCCACTCACGTGCATTTTTCTGAATTTTATTTAAACCTTGTGTGGCCTGGTACATGGTAAGTGGCATGTGTCCTCACGTGCATGCGTTGATTTTGAGTACTTTGACTTTGGTTTGACTTGGACTTGATCTAATGGTTGTGAGTGAGTCAAGATTGTTGACTGAGGGTTCATGCTTGTTATTGTGTTATGCGCGCTTAATGGACCTATGCAGATTGATAATCACACCCCTCTGTTTGGAAGCCCAATGAATTTGCACTGTCCAATTGCTATGTTCATACCCCCTGCATTTTGCATTTATTTTTCATTTTTTATTTTTTTGCTACACGTTTCATAATTAATTTTTAAAAATACCAAAACATATTGGAAAATTCTACAAAAATTCATGTGTATTCTTAAAACATTTAGGAAATTTTTCATGATTTTATTTTCTGATTTTATGACCTTTTTGCCCCTGTTCCATAATTTTCTTGGAATTTCCACTTAGATGCATTCTAAGCATGATACATGAATTTGTTTAATTTTGTTCTTGCTCATTACCAACTATTTTGACATGATTCTTTTTGCATTGATTCACTAATACATTGAAGCATGTTAGATGATTTTTGTTTGATTTTTTAGGTCACTTTATCATATGTCTTGATGCCTATATTTGCTCCACTTTGCATGATGTTTCAATTTGACCTAATTGCTTTGTTTGAAGTCATTTTGCTCTGAATTTTTACATGCTATCTTGATGTATGATGCATTTTTGACCTAGGCATTCCAATGATATGCTAGCATAATTTTCATGAATCCATTTGGTCTTTGTTTGATGCATCACATTGGATGTATAATCCATGGCATGTCATTACAACTTTAGTGCATGTTTACATGAATTCTTTTGTGCACATTTGTATGAGCATTTGCATATGTTATGAGCCATTCATATGATATTATAGGTCTTTGACACACATTATAGGTCATCTTTACATGTTCATTTCAATTTGAACTTTGTGCATCATTAACATGTATTGTTTGCCCTTTCTTTTTGAACTTTCATTTCAATTCTTCTTATATTACTTCTTGAATGTCTTGAAGTTACCTCATAAATACTTTTGAGATGTTTATAAACCATTTTCCATTTAGTTTCAATTCTGGTTGTTGATTTACATGTTCCATTTATGCATGTCCTCTTCATTTCTTTCCATCTTTCATCTACCCTTTCTTCTTGTAACATGTTTAAATGCTAATGGATGATGTTTGTTGCCTATTCACTTGCACTTGTATGATGATATTCATTTGTTGACCATATGATGCCCATTCTGGTTGTGGTTCTAGGATTTGTTTTCTCATTTAATTCTTTTGAGTTTTATGATGCATTACATGTTCTTTTACTTCTTATACTTCTTATACATGTTTACTAACCATGTAGGGGCTTTGGTAAGTTTCAATTGAGTGTGGATAAGGAATCCACATTCAACTTCTATCCTTTCTCTTTTACAATTCCATTTTGTGTTTTGTTAAGCACTTATGTGCTTTCTTTTAATAACTCATCACTTTCCCTTTGTGAATTACAATTCATCTTCTACTTTAGAAGTGAATTGTTTAATTCATTCTTTCTTTAGACTTTAGGTTGAAACCTCACAAACTTTAGGATCACTCCCTTAACTAATCAATTAGGATTGAGTCTTAGTCCATATAGATTTTACCTTTACCTTCTCTTGAGTCTTTCATCTTCTCATCTCAAAGAAAATTCAAAACATATAATAAAGGTAGGCATTTATTGCATTTAGGCCTTTCATATAAAGAAAAGATTATAAGGGGTCTTCTCTTGTAATCTTAGAATGTGTAGCATATAGCCCATCTTGGGTCAATGTGTTAAACATTTGATCTTGTATGAGGGACTTAAATGCAATACTTGTTGAAGGTGCAAATAATAAAAAACACTTCTTCACTTCATAATCAACAAAACACTTAATAAACACAAGTATGCTAGTGTGTTTGAACCTTGATAATTGGAATTAAGTGTGAGGGTCTTCTTCACCCTTAGTGTGCTTTCTTACCCATTCCATCTTGGAATGTGAGAAGGTACACATTCCAATGACTAAGATCCAGATACACTGTCGTATGCAAACAAATCCAAAACACTTCCTTCTAAAAGACAAAAAACAAACAATAACGTCTTTCCTTCGGGAATTCTTTTCTCACCTCATTCACTCTTAGCGTACGAACGCGCTTCTACTCGTTCTCTTGCAAGATGGTAACGCACTCGGACCAGCGAGCCTGCAACACCTGAGCTAGAACGTCAGCCGTTCTCTAAAAAACACAAACAATTCATCCCTAGTGAGGGGAACTACGTCGCTCTGATTCTCATGCTCCCGATGAGATACGTAGGCAGTGGGGTAGGGCCCATGCGAGCACTTCTTTTATTTTCCCTACGTTTGTTTCCCGTTCCTTTTCTTTTCTTTCTCCTTTCTTTCTTTCAGTTCCTTTTTCAGTATTCTTTTCTATCACCCTTTGATCGAGACAAGCAAGCGTGGATCCCATCGGGTACGATGGACGTGAGGGGGTGCTAATACCTTCCTCTCGCGTAACCGACTCCCGAACCCAGTTCTCTTGGTCGTAAGACCATGCTTTTCCTTTCTCTCAGGTTTACGCGGTGTTTCCTTTCCCTCTCTTAGGATAAATACACATTGCTGGCGACTCTGTTTCGGTGCCACTTTCGCGTTTGTACTAGGATAAAAATCCCGGGAGCGACAGGACCCAGTTTCCCTTAGTGTTTTCTTTAGACCTTGCGTGCGTCTCTCTCTTCTTTCTCAAAACAATAATCAAGACACTTAATAAATACGATGAGTACTGTGCGCCATGAGCCTTATGTACATTTGAAATGACGATTGAGAGGGTCTCCCTTCACTTTTCTAGAGTGTTTAGCGGACATTCCATCTTGGGACAATTTGCGACGCATTCGCTCCTATGTCATAGACTTCAGAGCAGTACAAATCACAAACAATGTCAATTCACTTCTTCAAGAGCACTTCTTCAGATCACGACTCTTTTCTCTCGCACCCATGCGATTGAGACCGTTCCAGTTTTTTCGTAGTAGCGTGAACTACAGATGCTCTGATTCTTCATTCCCTAATAAGGATACGTAGGCACGAGGATCCCTATCCTTGGCGAGCACACTAACAACTAACTTCCCTCTTCTCTCGCACCCTTGCGATCGAGACCAACCTGATAGCTAAGCCTTTTCTCTCGCCCTAGCGCGATCGAGACCTTTTCGACCCGTAGGTCGAACTACGACTGCTCTGATTTCCTCTCTCTGGTTAGATTGAGGATACGTAGGCACAAGATGGTGATGTCTTGGCGAGCAATCTCCCCCTTAGTGCATAGTCCTCTGAACTACATTGACTCTGACTTTTCCATTGCAATAGGGAATACGTAGGCCTAGGATAGCGATGTCCTACCGAGTCTCTTTTTTCCCTTTTTGTTTTTCGTTTCTGTTTAGCAGTAGGCTTTAGATAACTCACCCTTTGATTAGACAACAAGCGTGGATCCCATCGAGTACGATGGACGCATGGGGGTGCTATTACCTTCCCCTCGCGTAACCGACTCGCGAACCCGGACTATGGTTGCGATGACCATGTCTTTCCCGTTTTGAGGTTTCTTCAATCGTTTCCTTTCCCTGCGTCAGGATAAATAACGTTTGGTGGCGACTCTTTTGTTCTGTTTCCGCCGATTATTTTTTTGCAGTTGCGACAGTTGGCGACTCTGCTGGGGAATCTGGTTCCCTATGCGAGTCAATCCAAGCGCTTGTATGTTTTTATTTCATTGGGTGTTTACTATTGTGCATTATTTGTTGTATATTACTGTATTTTACTGCATTTATCGCATTTGATTACTGTTATCATATTGCTCTGCTGCTGTTGTACTGTTGGGTGGGTTGGATTCGTGAGAGATAAGCCTAATACACAGGCTTGAGTACACACATAGGACTAGAGTGGAAAGTAGTGTGGCATACGTAGCATCTTGGTACATTTTGTTTACACGAAATCCACATCCAGACGAGGTTTTCTTGGGAGATATTCTGATTTGCGCGTCTTGTGCATTTCAGGGTGTTAACCTTGGGAGCTGTCGACTCTAACGACCATTCCCTGAGGACTCAGTTGAGGCACTCCTCCCAAGAGGTAGTAATGGCAGACCAGAAATGGCAAACCCATTATACTTCTTGATCCGAGGACCCGAAGCTGGGAACTTACCATAGGATGACCTTTTATAGGGGAATCAGTGGAGGCCTCCTCGATTGATGATGATGCCAAACCAAAAATGGTGACCGTATCATCATTTCTCGACATAGGAGTCCGATGCTGAGGATCTTCGAGTTTCTAGAACCCACATGTGAGAGGGGCTGGGTGCTTGCAGGTTTATAGGTAACTTTGACCTTCATCCTACCTGGTATTCTGGTTTTCTTATCAGTGTGGATTTATCAGCCTATTATTCGGATATTCTGGTATTCTGATATTTTCTTCAGAGCAGAATGGGGAACTTATCCAGTCAATACAAGAGCAGTGCGGAGCTTTATGGATACCTTGATCCCATGTCTGTGCATCTGCATCATCATTTTGCATTCTGACATACATGTTATTGTATTTCCAAGGATATTAACTTTGGCACTCGCTGTTGAGCATTTCCATCTATTTCTTGTGGTTCTTCTGTGAAAAAAAAAACTTGAATCAAAGCAGAATGATTCCTTGGAAATATTCGAACATGGCATTTGCATTGCATTTCCATTTGTATAATAGGTGTTCGAGGTTTGGTTATTCTTGTCCTGATCTGGTCTTCTTCAGAATTTCAGACTTAACTGCTCAAGCCATTCAGAAGTTGATCATCGAGCAAATTCAATCAGAGTTGAGGGAAGTACAAAGCCAAATGGGGCAGTTTATGAGGGACATGCAAACGTTGATTCAAGACCAGAAAATGTTGAAGGAGGAGGTCAATCAACTGAAGACACAGATGTGCCTGGTTATGGAGGTCGTGAGAAGTGTGCTCCGAAAGGATGATAATCCCACGCCTGAGGCTGCAGCAGAAATTGTCATTTCACCCTTACCGCTGGGATCTCCCCCAAAGAGTGATGTGCCTCACAGATTTTCTGCACAACCCGAGGTTCCAGAACTTTCTCGACAACAACCAGGTCTTGTTTCCCAAGACAATCCAAAGGTTAAGAAGTACGCACCGAAGCCGAAAAAGCCTGAGAGGATCTTTGATCCACTTCCTATGCCTTATGCTCAGCTGTTGAGGAATATTCTTCAACTTCAATTGGTTGAACTTAGGACTTTGGCTCCTCTTACTGGTACTCCCCCACCAGGTTACGATGCAAGAGCCCATTGTGACTTCCACTCTGGTGCGCCGGGGCATAATGTGGAAAAATGTAGGGCCTTTCAGTATGTTGTCCAGAATCTGATTGATTCAAAGGCAATTGAATTCACGCCGGGCGGCGTGAGTGTACTAGGTGGTCCTACTCTAGCTACTGAAAAAGAAGTGGATGCCCCTGTTGTCTCTCCTAAAGCTACATCAAGTCAGGGGAATATCTTGCAGTCCTTGGTCTTAAAATCTCCACGTCCGCAACTGTTGCCTGTTCCTAAACCGAGTTTAAGAATGAAAGTGCCTGAGCGAAAGGAAGGCACAAGTCAGTATCAGCAACAAAGCTATCATCTGAAGAGTCAACAAAAGTCTAGAAGGCCTGAGAGAAAGTTTGATCTCATTACTGTTCCTCACAGTCATCTGCTTGCTCGCTTACTTCAAGCCTCTTTGATTTAGCTAAGGGAAGCTGCGCCTGTTCCGTATCCCCTTCCTCCAGATTATGACACGAATGCTAGGTGCGAGTACCACTCAGGGACACACGGGCATGTGATTGAAGATTGCAACGTGTTCAAACATAAGGTGCAAGATCTCATTGACACTGGGGTTATTATTTTCACTGCAGACGGTCTGTATATTAACTGAAGCTTCCCAAGTGAGACCGGCAGGACATCATCAAAAGCAATCAATCCAGTCAGAGCCAAGCCTCCTCAATAGTGGCAATTATCAATTTTCTTTACTGCATTATTTATTTTGTATTTTTCCTTACTAGGCTAATGTCTTTGCATGTAGAAATTTGTTGTTTTTGAATGATGATTTTAATGCAATGAATATGTTTTTCTTGAAGAATTTCATTCGTGTTCACTCATTTAATACTTCTGTGCATTGCAATACCAACTTTCTTGCTTAAACTCTTTGAGGGAGGATGATGAAGTAAAAATGCAAACTTCTGACGGTATGCTTTTGGAATGAAACCTTGCTGATGATGTACATGCATTGTTTTAGATCCCCAAACATCGAAGGTATAAGGGAGGTAGACCCTCGTCAACCCCGTTGAGCCTAGAAGTAGGAGTTTCTTTCTGAAAACAAAAAACCCTCAATCTTAACCTGGGGCAGGGTAGGAGTCAGTTAATTTGATCGAGCGTTCGAATTTCAAAAAGAGTGTCCCATTCGAGGATCCATTACCTTTTATCCTTTGCAATCCCACAATGGTTATCCCTCACCAACCGAAGAGTGAGGCAGTAACAACCCAAACAAGTTAGACAAGCCAGTGCCACACGATTTGTTCAAAAAAAAAAAGCCCGCTAAGTCGAAACTTGAAAACAAGTGACTTATGCAAAAGTTAGGGCATCCCGCTGGACTTCAAAATCGAAAAAAAATTCAAAAGAATCAGTCTGGGCAAAATTAGGGAAATCGAAAAGTGGAAAATAAAGAAAGGAAAAAGGAAAAAGTCCTCAATAAAGTACAAGTCGTGTGACCACCGAAACTAAAGACAAAAAGGGTGACTATCACTCCGAAAACTGTGTGGGTTCCCTCTATCCTCCTGCCATTCATTAACCTTTTTAAAAGGTGAGTGCTTGCATCGAGTTAGCTGAACGTAGGAGTGGAGAACATCAAGGAGAATGAGTGGGTTAAAACAAAACTTTGAGCCTTACATCCTTTCTTTCTGAAACTGTGAACCAGGCCACGTTACAACCCTCAAAAGTCCTAATTAAAGCAGGGTTTATTCTGAAGGCGTACTTCAACGAGATAGCGTTCCTGACTCCCATTGAGTTGTGCTAAAAGACTTTTGTTGGTATTGCATGTGCGTGCTATCTTCCATTCAAAAATTTGTGTCGCACTTTAACCAGTGACTCGTTCACAGGTTTTTGCGATATCATTTCAATAAAAAATTCAAGATTAACATGTATGTTGCATTAGAATTTTCATTCTCGGAATAAACCTTTCTGCCTGCTTACATGTATTTGACGCTTGTGAGGCTTACATAGTGAACACCAGTCAAGAATTTTGATCCCACCAAAAGGAGATGCTTGAAAACTCGAGGGGCAGGCATGTCAAGGGACATGTTTCCAGAAGACTCTGTTGAGTGTGGGCTTTCCCAGTAAGTCGTGTTAAGAAGTTGCCAATCTGGGGAAGCCGCGTTAAGAAATCTCTCTGAAGTTCAGTTAAACTGGGGCAATCACATCAAGATTCGACGAATGTCTCTGAGAGTATTTAGTTTGGGCCAATTATGTCAAGAATCTGGAGCAATCAAGTCGAGATTTAGAAAATCTCTCAGAGATTAGTCAGTCAGAGGCAAAGCCACTGCGAGGCTCGTACTGGGGCAAGACATTTCGAGAGCACAAGAAGTTATTCTCTCCGGAGGACGGTTAATCAAAGTCATGGAGCATGATATGTTAGATCTTCATGATACCTCCTAAAGACCAGTTCTTTATGGGTTATGCTGCATCAGGGCACCTTCTTTGGGGTCATATCACATCTGCAAGATTCATGCTGATAGTTAACAAGTGACGTCCCCAGTAGAGTTTCTCTCCCCAACAGAGTAAGGGTAGAAGATATGTCTCCAACAGAGGAGTACACTCAATGTTGTCCCCTAGAAGAGTTGATGTCGTCAATCATCGTTCCCCAAGCAAATTAGTTGGTGGTGATTGATTCTCCCCAGCAGGTTAAGATTATTTCCCCAACAGAAGGCTAAGTTAAATGATATTCTCCGGCAGGTTCGGTGTTATTGACTTCATTCCCCAAGCAGAGTTTGGTGCTAGTCATCTCAATGGCGTGGTCAACAGTGGTTGACGTCCCGATAGTTTCCAAGTCCAATGGTTCTTGGCGGATATCTGCATCAGATCATTTTGGGTTTTATATTCGGCAGGTGTTATTCAGGATTTCCAGCGTAGGGAAAGTTCAGTTTTAGGTTCCATCTTCAGTAGTTGTTATTCTTGATCCCCAACTGAGTGGGGGTTCTCTTCGGGTTTCATCTTCAGCAGAGGTTGTATCAGGAAGGTTGTTCAGTGTGATTTCCTCAGCAGGGTTTGTGACCTCAGAGACAGTTCAGTTTGTCATCCCCATCGGTGTTGGCCTCGTCTCTTCAGCATTTATTTTGCTAGAGGGGTCCTGTTGCATATCATAATTATTTGCATTGCATCCTCAAACGCGTAGCATTTCCATTTCGCATGGAGCATTACGCCATAGAAAGAAAATTCAAACATATGCATGCGAAGCATAATCCAGATTTGGTACCTTGCGTGAAAGCCCAAATCAGCCCGTAGTCAAGACGGTGATATATCCTCAACAGACGTTTCTTCGGGTTCTGTCTTCATTCCGTCAATTCTTTGACGATGTGTTTCCTTCGGTCGGGCTGTCTTTCTGTCAATTCTTTGATGATGTTGTCTGTTGGGTATCTCTTTCTTTCGTCAATTCTATGACGAGGTGTTTCTTAGGTTTCATGTTGTCTTTCCGTCAATTCTTTGACGATGTACTTCCTCGGTTCAGGTGTTACTTGGGCTCCATTTCCTTTCCGTCAATTCTTTGACGACATGCTTCCTCGGTTAGGATGTTTTTTGGGTTTCATGTTCTTACCGTCAATTCTTTGACGATGTGTTTATCGGGTATGTCTTTTGAGTTTCATGTTGTTCTTTCCGTTAATTCTTTGAAGAGGTGTTTTCTTGGGTTTCATCTTCTTTGTGTCAAATCCCTTTGACTATGTGTCCCTTCGGTTGGGTTTTCAGGTTTTCTTTCCATCAATTCTTTGACGATGTGGTCTGTTTGGTATTTTTTCTTTTCGTCAACTCTTTGACGAGGTGTTTCTTTGGTTTCATGATGTCTTTCCGTCAATTCTTTGAGGATGTGCTCCTTCGTGTCATACCACAAATTTTGACCACCAAGATTTCCCATCATTGTACAAATCATTACCACAATATTGGATGAACCATCATGCCTCATCAATATCCTCAGAGATGTTTGAGCATTCACCACAATCAAGAATTAGGGTTTCAAGCCCTCTCAGGGCACTTAGACAAAGAATCAATCAAGAAATGACATGATCTTCAACTTGTCTAACCTCTCAAACATCCATAAAGGATCAAGAGGACTCCCACATCAAGAATCAAGCACAAGGGTGCAACATTCCAAGTGGATCAAGCCTCAAGATCGCCAATGTCACCAAATTAGGGTTTTGGTCGACTGAGGCCTCCAGATGGAAATTTTCCTCTGGGCATGACCCAATGCTTCAAAGCACAACCCAAGATACTCCAAGGGACCTCATGGACCCAATCATCAAGTCAATTTAACCTCAGGGGATGCATTTACCCAAAAATCAGGAATTAGGGTTTCTTGACCTAATTCACCCCTAAGTTGACTTTTGGGAAAAAACACGAGCCAAGACCTCAAGGCATGATTTGAGGGGATCCAATACACTACATGGATCCATTTACAACAATGGATTGATCCAAGAAGCTTGATTCACAAGTTTCAATTTCATCTGAACCACAATTAGGGTTTGAAGAAAAAGTCAACTGTATCTTTGACTTTTGACCAGGACATGCTCCCAAACCTTGGGACATGATTCAATACACCCTATAACACCTATGGAATCCATCCATTAGGTTTGATTTAGGTCAGGGGCTTGATTTCACAAAGGATTGCACAGTTTGGATTTCATCAGTTAAAAAGTCAACTGTACAAAAATCCAAAGTTTGACTTTTTGAATTTTTGGTCAACCAAGGTTCTTTAACCCTAAAACAATGTTAATATGTGATTTGAATCATCATTAATCAAGAAAAACCAAAGAAAATGAGTTAACTTATAAAAGGGGTAACCATAAAAAAAACTTAGAATTTTTCTAAGTTATGGAACAAAGTGGCTAGGGTACCAACTTCCAAGGACCATAACTTGAGATCCAAGCAACCATTTTGGATGGTCCAAAGCAGGATTTGTAGCTCCCATTACACACTTCAAAAGTGACAACTACATCTCATTCCAATTCCTCATGGATTTTAAGTTATGGAGTGAACAAAATGGCTAAAAACATGAAAATGACACATTTCAAACACTTAGTGAAATTGTCACTAAGTCATAATATGCCTTATTTTTTCCAAAATGTAGAGGCATTTTTCATTATGATTCAAGTTGGATCAAAACCAAAGTTGGACATCATGTTGAAATAGGATATATCAGCTTTCCAAAATGACCAAGAACTCCATCAAACTCCACCTGAGCTAGGGGTTATGACAGCTGCAACATGCCTTGCTGCAAACTGTCTTGGCAAGGAAGATTTGTGCATTAGGGCTCGAATTGATCAAATTGTGCAAAAATAAACATGGTTATCCATATGCACACCTCAAGGGGGAACAACCACGAAACAAACACTGATCCATAAGCCTCACAAGTCCATGAATCTATGTTTAGGCATGTCATCCCCAGAATTCAAGATGCTTCAAATATTCAATTTTGTCCCAAAGCATTTAACTAATGCATAGAGGTGGCATTCATCAAGACAATGTTATCCAAGTTCAGTCAAGACTTATCCCTGAACCAAAGAACCTTAGGCTTGTGCTCTAACCTTAAGTCAATGGCTAGAGGAGACTTGAGATTCCATTTGATCACAATTGGCCACAGACCTGTACCAGTTGCCATTCACTATTGCTTGTAAAACAAACTTGCTCCACTATAAATAGGCCTCATTTGTGATCAGTTTGAGTACACCAAAGCACCTAAACTGATGCTTTCCTCAAAATCTCCACTTTCACTCCAATTTTGCCTTCTAACTTAAGTCACTATCGGGTTTTGAGTTTGAGAGCAATTCTAACGAAACCAATCACACACACACACACACACCTCATAAACATCATATGTAAGTGATCCATAACACAAAATCACATCTGAAACATCAGATTTTCAAAATACCAGCCAATTGCTTAAGTTCTTGACAGATTTGTAGTTGGGGTACCATCTCAAGTTCCAGATCATTTCCATTAATTCCAAGCATTCAAACACAATCCTTGACACCTAAGCAAGCTGTCCAGATCATTGGAACCTAGCTGTAACACCTCTAACTCAGAACTCGATCACCAGCTGCAAGAAGTAAGCATGAACTCTTCAAACTCCATGATGCATGCATATTTTACTACACAATAATTTTTCCATATTCGAACATGGAATTTGCATTGCATTTCCATTTGCATAATAGGTGTTCGAGGTTTGGTTATTCTTGTCCTGATCTGGTATTCTTCAGAATTTCAGACTTAACTGCTCAAGCCATTCAGAAGTTGATCATGGAGCAAATTCAATTAGAGTTGAGAGAAGTACAAAGCCAAATGGGGCAGTTTATGAGGGACATGCAAACGTTGATTCAAGACCAGAAAATGTTGAAGGAGGAGGTCAATCAATTGAAGACACAGATGAGCCTGGTTATGGAGGTTGTGAGAAGTGTGCTCAGAAAGGACGATAATCCCACGCCTGAGGCTGCAGCAGAAATTGTCATTTCACCCTTACCGCTGGGATCTCCCCCAAAGAGTGATGTGCCTCACAGATTTTCTGCATAACCCGAGGTTCCAGAACTTTCTCGACAACAGCCAGGTCTTGTTTCCCAAGACAATCCAAAGGTTAAGAAGTACGCACCGAAGCCGAAGAAGCCTGAGAGGATCTTTAATCCACTTCCTATGCCTTATACTCAGCTGTTGAGGCATCTTCTTCAACTTCAATTGGTTGAACTTAGGACTTTGGCTCCTCTTACTGGTACTCCCCCACCAGGTTACGATGCAAGAGCCCATTGTGACTTCCACTCTGGTGCGCCGGGGCATAATGTGGAAAAATGTAGGGCCTTTCAGCATGTTGTCCAGAATCTGATTGATTCAAAGGCAATTAAATTCACGCCGGGCGGCGTGAGTGTACTAGGTGGTCCTACTCTAGCTACTGAAAAAGAAGTGGATGTCCCTGTTGTCTCTCCTAAAGCTACATCAAGTCAGGGGAATATCTTGCAGTCCTTGGTCTTAAAATCTCCACGTCCGCAACTGTTGCCTGTTCCTAAACCGAGTTTAAGAATGAAAGTGCCTGAGCGAAAGGAAGGCACAAGTCGGTATCAGCAACAAAGCTATCATCTGAAGAGTCAACAAAAGTCTAGAAGGCCTGAGAGAAAGTTTGATCTCATTACTGTTCCTCACAGTCATCTGCTTGCTCGCTTACTTCAAGCCTCTTTGATTTAGCTAAGGGAAGCTGCGCCTGTTCCGTATCCCCTTCCTCCAGATTATGACATGAATGCTAGGTGCGAGTACCACTCAGGGACACAGGGGCATGTGATTGAAGATTGCAACGTGTTCAAACATATGGTGCAAGATCTCATTGACGCTGGGGTTATTATTTTCACTGCAGACGGTCTGTATATTAAATGAAGCTTCCCAAGTGAGACCGCGAGGACATCATCAAAAGCAATCAATCCAGTCAGATCCAAGCCTCCTCAATAGTGGCAATTATCAATTTTCTTTACTGCATTATTTATTTTGTATTTTTCGTTACTAGGCTAATGTCTTTGCATGTAGAAATTTGTTATTTTTGAATGATGATTTTAATGCAATGAATATGTTTTTCTTGAAGAATTTCATTCGTGTTCACTCATTTAATACTTCTGTGCATTGCAATACCAATTTTCTTGGTTAAACTCTTTGAGGGAGGATGATGAAGTAAAAACGCAAACTTCTGACGGTATGCTTTTGGAATGAAACCTTGCTGATGATGTACAGGCATTGTTTCAGATCCCCAAACATCGAAGGTATAAGGGAGGTAGACCCTCGTCAACCCCGTTGAGCCTAGAAGTAGGAGTTTCTTTCTGAAAACAAAAAACCCTCAATCTTAACCTGGGGCAGGGTAGGAGTCAGTTAATTTGATCGAGAGTTCGAATTTAAAAAAGAGTGTCCCATTCGAGGATCCATTACCTTTTATCCTTTGCAATCCCACAAAGGTTATCCCTCACCAACCGAAGAGTGAGGCAGTAACAACCCAAACAAGTTAGACAATCCAGTGTCACACGATTTGTTCAAAAAAAAAAGCCCGCTAAGTCGAAACTTGAAAACAAGTGACTTAGGCAAAAGTTAGGGCATCCCGCTGGACTTCAAAATCGAAAAAAATTCAAAAGAATCAGTCTGGGCAAAATTAGGGAAATCGAAAAGTGGAAAATAAAGAAAGGCAAAAGGAAAAAGTCCTCAAAAAAGAACAAGTCGTGTGACCACCAAAACTAAAGACAAAAAGGGTGACTATCACTCCGAAAACTGTATGGGTTCCCTCTATCCTCCTGCCATTCATTAACCTTTTTAAAAGGTGAGTGCTTGCATCGGGTTAGCTGAACGTAGGAGTGGAGAACATCAAGGAGAATGAGTGGGTTAAAACAAAACTTTGAGCCTTACATCCTTTCATTCTGAAACTGTGAACCAGGCCACGTTACAACCCTCAAAAGTCCTAATTGAAGCAGGGTTTATTCTGAAGGCGTACTTCAACTAGATAGCGTTCCTGACTCCCATTTAGTTGTACTAAAAGACTTTTGTTGGTATTTCATGTGCGTGCTATCTTCCATTCAAAAATTTGTGTCGCACTTTAACCAGTGACTCGTTCACAGGTTTTTGCGATATCATTTCAATAAAAAATTCAAGATTAACATGTATGTTGCATTAGAATTTTCATTCTCGGAATAAACCTTTCTGCCTGCTTACATGTATTTGACGCTTGTGAGGCTTACATATTGAACACCAGTTGAGAATTTTGATCCCACCAAAAGGAGATGCTTGAAAACTCGAGGGGCAGGCATGTCAAGGGACATGTTTCCAGAAGACTCTGTTGAGTGTGGGCTTTCCCAGTAAGTCGTGTTAAGAAGTTGCCAATCTGGGGAAGCCGCGTTAAGAAATCTCTCTAAAGTTCAGTTAAACTGGGGCAATCACATCAAGATTCAACGAATGTCTCCGAGAGTATTTAGTTTGGGGCAATTATGTCGAGAATCCGGAGCAATCAAGTCGAGATTTAGAAAATCTCTCAGAGATTAGTCAGTCAGAGGCAAAGCCACTGCGAGGCTCGTACTGGGGCAAGACATTTCGAGAGCACAAGAAGTTATTCTCTCCGGAGGACGGTTAATCAAAGTCATGGGGCATGATATGTTAGATCTTCATGATACCTCCTAAAGACCAGTTCTTTATGGGTTATGCTGCATCAGGGCACCTTCTTTGGGGTCATATCACATCTGCAAGATTCATGCTGATAGTTAACAAGTGACGTCCCCAGTAGAGTTTCTCTCCCCAACAGAGTAAGGGTAGAAGATAAGTCTCCAACAAAGGAGTACACTCAATGTTGTCCCCTAGAAGAGTTGATGTCGTCAATCATCGTTCCCCAAGAAAATTAGTTGGTGGTGATTGATTCTCCCCAGCAGGTTAAGATTGTTTCCCCAGCAGCAGGCTAAGTTAAATGATATTCTCCGGCAGGTTCGGTGTTATTGACTTCATTCCCCAAGCAGAGTTTGGTGCTAGTCATCTCAATGGCGTGGTCAACAGTGGTTGACGTCCCGATAGTTTCCAAGTCCAATGGTTCTTGGCGGATATCTGCATCAGATCATTTTGGGTTTTATATTCGGCAGGTGTTATTCATGATTTCCAGCGTAGGGAAAGTTCAGTTTTAGGTTCCATCTTCAGTAGTTGTTACTCTTGATCCCCAACTGAGTGGGAGTTCTCTTCGGGTTTCATCTTCAGCAGAGGTTGTATCAGGAAGGTTGTTCAGTGTGATTTCCTCAGCAGGGTTTGTGACCTCAGAGACAGTTCAGTTTGTCATCCCCATCGGTGTTGGCCTCGTCTCTTCAGCATTTATTTTGCTAGAGGGGTCCTGTTGCATATCATAAGCATTTGTATTGCATCCTCAAACGCGTAGCATTTCCATTTCGCATGGAGCATTACGCCATAGAAAGAATATTCAAACATATTCATGCGAAGCATAATCCAAATTTGGTACCTTGCGTGAAAGCCCAAATCAGCCCTTAGTCAAGACAGTGATATATCCTCAACAGACGTTTCTTCGGGTTCTGTCTTCATTCCGTCAATTCTTTGACGATGTGTTTCCTTCGGTCGGGCTGTCTTTCTGTCAATTCTTTGATGATGTGGTCTGTTGGGTATCTTTTTCTTTCGTCAATTCTTTGACGAGGTGTTTCTTAGGTTTCATATTGTCTTTCCGTCAATTCTTTGACGATGTACTTCCTCGGTTCAGGTGTTACTTGGGTTCCATTTTCTTACCGTCAATTCTTTGACGACGTGCTTCCTCGGTTAGGTTGCTTTTTGGGTTTCATGTTCTTTCCATCAATTCTTTGACGATGTGTTTCTCGGGTATGCCTTTTGGGTTTCATCTTCTTTCCGTCAATTCTTTGGCGATGTGTTTCTCGGGTATGTCTCTTGGGTTTCGTTTTCTTTCCGTCAACTCTTTGACGATGTGCTTCCTTCGGCCAGGCTGTCTTTCCGTCAATTCTTTGATGATGTGGTCCGTTGGGTATTTTATCTTTCCGTTAACTCTTTGACGATGTGTTTCTTGGGTTCCATTTCCTTTCCGTCAATTCTTTGACAACGTGCTTCCTCGGTTCAGGTGTTACTTGGGCTCCATTTCCTTTCCGTTAATTCTTTGACGACATGCTTCCTCGGTTAGGATATTTTTTGGGTTTCATGTTTTTACCGTCAATTCTTTGATGATGTGTTTATCGGGTATGTCTTTTGAGTTTCATGTTGTTCTTTCTGTTAATTCTTTGACGAGGTGTTTTCTTGAGTTTCATCTTCTTTGTGTCAAATCCGTTTGACTATGTGTCCCTTCGGTCGGGTTTTCATGTTTTCTTTCCGTCAATTCTTTGACGATGTGGTCTGTTGGGTATTTTTTCTTTCCGTCAACTCTTTGACGAGGTGTTTCTTTGGTTTCATGATGTATTTCCGTCAATTCTTTGAGGATGTGCTCCTTCGTGTCATACCACAAATTTTGACCACCAAGATTTCCCATCATTGTACAAATCATTACCACAATATTGGATGAACCATCATGCCTCATCAATATCCTCATAGATGTTTGAGCATTCACCACAATCAAGAATTAGGGTTTCAAGCCCTCTCAGGGCACTTAGACAAAGAATCAATCAAGAAATGACATGATCTTCAACTTGTCTAACCTCTCAAACATCCATAAAGGATCAAGAGGACTCCCACATTAAGAATGAAGCACAAGGGTGCAACATTCCAAGTGGATCAAGCCTCAAGATCGACAATGTCACCAAATTAGGGTTTTGGTCGACTGAGGCCTCCAGATGGAAATTTTCCTCTGGGCATGACCCAATGCTTCAAAGCACAACCCAAGATACTCCAAGGGACCTCATAGACCCAATCATCAAGTCAATTTAACCTCAGGGGATGCATTTACCCAAAAATCAGGAATTAGGGTTTCTTGACCTAATTCACCCCTAAGTTAACTTTTGGGAAAAAACACGAGCCAAGACCTCAAGGCATAATTTGAGGGGCTCCAATACACTACATGGATCCATTTGCAACAATGGATTGATCCAAGAAGCTTGATTCACAAGTTTCAATTTCATCTGAACCACAATTAGGGTTTTGAAGAAAAAGTCAACTGTATCTTTGACTTTTGACCAGGACATGCTCCCAAACCTTGGGACATGATTCAATACACCCTATAACACCTATGGAATCCATCCATTAGGTTTGATTTAGGTCAGGGGCTTGATTTCACAAAGGATTGCACAGTTTGGATTTCATCAGTTAAAAAGTCAACTGTACAAAAATCCAAAGTTTGACTTTTTGAATTTTTGGTCAACCAAGGTTCTTTAACCCTAAAACAATGTTAATATGTGATTTGAATCATCATTAATCAAGAAAAACCAAAGAAAATGAGTTAACTTATAAAAGGGGTAACCATAAAAAAAACTTAGAATTTTTCTAAGTTATGGAACAAAGTGGCTAGGGTACCAACTTCCAAGGACCATAACTTGAGATCCAAGCAACCATTTTGGATGGTCCAAAGCTGGATTTGTAGCTCCCATTACACACTTCAAAAGTGTCAACTACATCTCATTCCAATTCCTCATGGATTTTAAGTTATGGAGTGAACAAAATGGCTAAAAACATGAAAATGACACATTTCCAACACTTAGTGAAATTGTCACTAAGTCTTAATCTGCCTTATTTTTTCCAAAATGTAGAGGCATTTTTCATTGTGATTCAAGTTGGATCAAAACCAAAGTTGGACATCATGTTGAAATAGGATATATCAGCTTTCCAAAATGACCAAGAACTCCATCAAACTCCACCTGAGCTAGGGGTTATGACAGCTACAACATGCCTTGCTGCAAACTGTCTTGGCAAGGAAGATTTATGCATTAGGGCTCGAATTGATCAAATTGTGCAAAAATAAACATGGTTATCCATATGCACACCTCAAGGGGGAACAGCCACGAAACAAACACTGATCCATAAGCCTCACAAGTCCATGAATCTATGTTTAGGCATGTCATCCCCAGAATTCAAGATGCTTCAAATATTCAATTTTGTCCCAAAGCATTTAACTGATGCATAGAGGTGGCATTCATCAAGACAATGTTATCCAAGTTCAGTCAAGACTTATCCCTGAACCAAAGAACCTTAGGCTTGTGCTCTAACCTCAAGTCAATGGCTAGAGGAGACTTGAGATTCCATTTGATCACAATTGGCCACAGACCTGTACCAGTTGCCATTCACTATTGCTTGTAAAACAAACTTGCTCCACTATAAATAGGCCTCATTTGTGATCAGTTTGAGTACACCAAAGCACCCAAACTGATGCTTCCCTCAAAATCTCCACTTTCACTCCAATTTTTCTTTCTAACTTAAGTCACTATCAGGTTTTGAGTTTGAGAGCAATTCCAACCAAACCAATCACACACACATACACCTCATAAACATCATATGTAAGTGATCTATAACACAAAATCACATCTGGAACATCAGATTTTCAAAATACCAGCCAATTGCTCAAGTTCTTGACAGATTTGTAGTTGGGGTACCATCTCAAGTTCCAAATCATTTCCATTCATTCCAAGCATTCAAACACAATCCTTGACACCTAAGGAAGCTGTCCAGATCATTGGAACCTAGCTGTAACACCTCTAACTCAGAACTCGATCACCAGCTGCAAGAGGTAAGCATGAACTCTTCAAACTCCATGATGCATGCATATTTTACTGCACAATAATTTTGCCATATTCGAACATGGAATTTGCATTGCATTTCCATTTGCATAACAGGTGTTCGAGGTTTGGTTATTCTTGTCCTGATCTGGTCTTCTTCAGAATTTCAGACTTAACTCCTCAAGCCATTCAGAAGTTGATCATGGAGCAAATTCAATTAGAGTTGAGGGAAGTACAAAGCCAAATGGGGCAGTTTATGAGGGACATGCAAACGTTGATTCAAGACCAGAAAATTTTGAAGGAGGAGGTCAATCAACTGAAGACACAGATGAGCCTGGTTATGGAGGTCGTGAGAAGTGTGCTCAGAAAGGACGATAATCCCACGCCTGAGGCTGCAGCAGAAATTGTCATTTCACCCTTACCGCTGGGATCTCCCCCAAAGAGTGATGTGCCTCACAGATTTTCTGCATAACCTGAGGTTCCAGAACTTTCTCGACAACAGCCAGGTCTTGTTTCCCAAGACAATCCAAAGGTTAAGAAGTACGCACTGAAGCCGAAGAAGCCTGAGAGGATCTTCGATCCACTTCCTATGCCTTATGCTCAGCTGTTGAGGCATCTTCTTCAACTTCAATTGGTTGAACTTAGGACTTTGGCTCCTCTTACTGGTACTCCCCCACCAGGTTACGATGCAAGAACCCATTGTGACTTCCACTCTGGTGCGCCGGGGCATAATGTGGAAAAATGTAGGGCCTTTCAGCATGTTGTCCAGAATCTGATTGATTCAAAGGCAATTGAATTCACACCGGGCGGTGTGAGTGTACTAGGTGGTCCTACTCTAGCTACTGAAAAAGAAGTGGATGTCCCTGTTGTCTCTCCTAAAGCTACATCAAGTCAGGGGAATATCTTGCAGTCCTTGGTCTTAAAATCTCCACGTCCGCAACTGTTGCATGTTCCTAAACCGAGTTTAAGAATGAAAGTGCTTGAGCGAAAGGAAGGCACAAGTCGGTATCAGCAACAAAGCTATCATCTGAAGAGTCAACAAAAGTCTAGAAGGCATGAGAGAAAGTTTGATCTCATTACTGTTCCTCACAGTCATCTGCTTGCTCGCTTACTTCAAGCCTCTTTGATTTAGCTAAGGGAAGCTGCGCCTGTTCCGTATCCCCTTCCTCCAGATTATGACATGAATGCTAGGTGCGAGTACCACTCAGGGACACAGGGGCATGTGATTGAAGATTGCAACGTGTTCAAACATAAGGTGCAAGATCTCATTGACGCTGGGGTTATTATTTTCACTGCAGATGGTCTGTATATTAACTTAAGCTTCCCAAGTGAGACCGCGAGGACATCATCAAAAGCGATCAATCCAGTCAGAGCCAAGCCTCCTCAATAGTGGAAATTATCAATTTTCTTTACTGCATTATTTATTTTGCATTTTTCCTTACTAGGCTAATGTCTTTGCATGTAGAAATTTGTTGTTTTTGAATGATGATTTTAATGCAATGAATATGTTTTTCTTGAAGAATTTCATTCGTGTTCACTCATTTAATACTTCTGTGCATTGCAATACCAACTTTCTTGCTTAAACTCTTTGAGGGAGGATGATTAAGTAAAAATGCACACTTCTGACGATATGCTTTTGGAATGAAACCTTGCTGATGGTGTACACGCATAGTTTCAGATCCCCAAACATTGAAGGTATAAGGGAGGTAGACCCTCGTCAACCCCGTTGAGCCTAGAAGTAGGAGTTTCTTTCTGAAAACAAAAAACCCTCAATCTTAACCTGGGGCAGGGTAGGAGTCAGTTAATTTGATCGAGCGTTCGAATTTCAAAAAGAGTGTCCCATTAGAGGATCCATTACCTTTTATCCTTTGCAATCCCACAATGGTTATCCCTCACCAACCGAAGAGTGAGGCAGTAACAACCCAAACAAGTTAGACAAGCCAGTGTCACACGATTTGTTAAAAAAAAAAAGCCCGCTAAGTCGAAACTTGAAAACAAGTGACTTAGGAAAAAGTTAGGGCATCCTGCTGGACTTCAAAATCGAAAAAAATTCAAAAGAATCTGTCTAGGAAAAATTAGGGAAATCGAAAAGTGGAAAATAAAGAAAGGCAAAAGGAAAAAGTCCTCAATAAAGAACAAGTCGTGTAACCACCGAAACTAAATACAAAAAGGGTGACTATCACTCCGAAAACTGTGTGGGTTCCCTCTATCCTCCTGCCATTCATTAACCTTTTTAAAAGGTGAGTGCTTGCATCGAGTTAGCTGAACGTAGGAGTGGAGAACATCAAGGAGAATGAGTGGGTTAAAACAAAACTTTGAGCCTTACATCCTTTCTTTCTGAAACTGTGAACCAGGCCACGTTACAACCCTCAAAAGTCCTAATTGAAGCAGGGTTTATTCTGAAGACGTACTTCAACGAGATAGCGTTCCTGACTCACATTGATTTGTGCTAAAAGACTTTTGTTGGTATTGCATGTGCGTGCTATCTTCCATTCAAAAATTTGTGTCGCACTTTAACCAGTGACTCGTTCACAGGTTTTTGCGATATCATTTCAATAAAAAATTCAAGATTAACATGTATGTTGCATTAGAATTTTCATTCTCGGAATAAACCTTTCTGCCTGCTTACATGTATTTGACGCTTGTGAGGCTTACATAGTGAACACCAGTCGAGAATTTTGATCCCACCAAAAGGAGATGCTTGAAAACTCGAGGGGCAGGCATGTCAAGGGACATGTTTCCAGAAGACTCTGTTGAGTGTGGGCTTTCCCAGTAAGTTGTGTTAAGAAGTTGCCAATCTGGGGAAGCCGCGTTAAGAAATATCTCTGAAGTTCAGTTAAACTGGGGCAATCACATCAAGATTCGACGAATGTCTCCGAGAGTATTTAGTTTGGGGCAATTATGTCGAGAATCTGGAGCAATCAAGTCGAGATTTAGAAAATCTCTCGGAGATTAGTCAGTCAGAGGCAAAGCCATTGTGAGGCTCGTACTGGGGCAAGACATTTCGAGAGCATAAGAAGTTATTCTCTCCAGAGGACGGTTAATCAAAGTCATGGGGGCATGATATGTTAGATCTTCATGATACCTCCTAAAGACCAGTTCTTTATGGATTATGCTGCATCAGGGCACCTTCTTTGGGGTCATATCACATCTGCAAGATTCATGCTGATAGTTAACAAGTGACGTCCCCAGTAGAGTTTCTCTCACCAACAGAGTAATGGTAGAAGATAAGTCTCCAACAGAGGAGTACACTCAATGTTGTCCCCTAGAAGAGTTGATGTCGTCAATCATCGTTCCCCAAGCAAATTAGTTGGTGTGATTGATTCTCCCTAGCAGGTTAAGATTGTTTCCCCAGCAGCAGGCTAAGTTAAATGATATTCTCCGGCAGGTTCGGTGTTATTGACTTCATTCCCCAAGAAAAGTTTGGTGCTAGTCATCCCAATAGCTTGGTCAATAGTGGTTGACGTCCCCGACAGTTTCCAAGTCCAATGGTTCTTGGCGGATCTCTGCATCAGATCATTTTGGGTTTTATATTCGGCAGGTGTTATTCATGATTTCCAGTGTAGGGAAAGTTCAGTTTTAGGTTCCATCTTCAGTAGTTGTTATTCTTGATCCCCAACTGAGTGGGGGTTCTCTTCGGGTTTCATCTTCAGCAGAGGTTGTATCAGGAAGGTTGTTCAGTGTGATTTCCTCAGCAGGGTTTGTGACCTCGGAGACAGTTCAGTTTGTCATCCCCATCAGTGTTGGCATCGTCTCTTCAGCATTTATTTTGCTAGAGGGGTCCTGTTGCATATCATAAGCATTTGCATTGCATCCTCAAACGCGTAGCATTTCCATTTCGCATGGAGCATTACGCCATAGAAAGAAAATTCAAACATATGCATGCGAAGCATAATCCAGATTTGGTACCTTGCGTGAAAGCCCAAATCAGCCCTTAGTCAAGACGGTGATATATCCCCAA